>OZ005738.1:89311506-90576472 GCA_963930755.1 Eudasyphora cyanicolor
ATTCAATCGCCATTCCCCTGTCAAAAAGATTACAGGGATTTACAAGGGCGACCACCGGGATCCACGATCTGATGACATATTTAGGCAGAACACCTCAGAATAAGATGAAAAACTATAGGGCATTTTATTGATAGCATGCTTTGATATCGAGTTAGCGGACAAATAGTTTGAAAACATAGTTTTTCTGGTAAAATGACATCACTAATATGTAGAAAATCAGAGACAACCCTACTTACTGATATATGGAAGAAAAAATAGAAAAAAAAATTTTTTCGATAAATTCCTTGCATTACATGAATTCCCAAAAATACGCCAGGGTAATGACGATTGACCAGGCAACTGTAAAAGGCGATCACCAGGATCGTCGATGTGATGCTATATTTGTGTCTAACACCTCAAAAAAAGACTAAAAATTAACGGACATTTTATCCATATAAGTTATAGGACGAAATATCGTATTTTTAAAGACTTTGTCGTCCGATAACTCGATTACTAAGCGAGATATCAATAAAATGAATCTTATTTTTTCTGCTTATTTCGAGGTGCTCTATCCAAATATGTCAGCAGATCGAGGGACCTCGGATATTATACTCTCCTCTCATTACCCTGGGGGTAATTCATATCTAAAGTATGAATTCTGTAAACAACTTCGATGCCAAAAATTATGTCGAAGTTGGCCCGTAATGTCGAAACTACTAGTATACATTTTTTTCAGTATGCCGAAAATTGTATTTCTAACATATTTATGTTCTAACATATTTGAAGATTTGTGATTGTGTATTTGCTCCAAACACATATTCTGTTGGTGTATAAACAAAACGTTTCTCCACTCGCAAACTTTTTGTTTAAAAATTCGTCTATATTTTTTCGATTAAAACATAAATTAAAAAAAAAGCTAACATTTTATTGGTAATTTTAAAATAAAAGATCTATTCCATCGATGAAACATGTTCCATTTCCCTAATAAAACTTGAAAATTGTAAAATATGCTTTTTAAACTACTCATTATATTAATGTAACATTTCATTGCATCAAATATATTTATCACTCCTTGCATGTAAGCACAATAATATAACCGTTACATTGATACTATGAAGGCTTTTCTTTTTAAATTACATCGGAATTATTTGAGAAAATAAACTATTGTCAGCCAATTATATTAATGTTGTATAAAAACAAACTCCTCTTCGTATGAATATTTCTCAAACTTAAATATCAAAAAGATTTGGTTTTCTTGGCGAGTGGCTAATACGATTTTGTGAAATAGTATTAACAGCTCAGTGTTAGCAATAATTAGCTAAACATGAGCGCATTTGAGAATGACGACGTGTCTTCCTATGGAACGTGGCAATAACAGGCAAGTAAACCTATTGTCAGGTTTGTGGCAAATTACCATCATCGGTCGGCTTGTATTTGTTATCATGTAGACACATATTTTAATTAACAATTTCGCGTTGAAAATGCTACACCGAAATACACGGCTTCTTTATGGCAACAATGGGAATAATAATCCAGACGAAAACAGAGGAAAAATTAAAACATCAAAACAACACAGCAACAACAAGACCCACAGTGCCACCCTCACCACAAAAAGTGGGCGACTTTACACTCATGGGATTTCTTTTATAGTTCAGATTTTATCACTTCGTCATGCCCTTTCCACCGTTAGTCACCACACTCAGGGTTGCCGTAGATGATCTCTTCCCCCCGATTTTTTGTTTTTACAACCGACATCACACTGAGCTACAGAGTATTTTGATTTGTGCATTTCTTTGCAACAATCAAAAAACCCACAGTTTTATTACTATCCAAGTCGTTGGTATAGTTTTTGCTGTAATTAAAGTAGAAACCGCAGTTAATTTAATGTTCGATCAGAAAGAAACTATTGACCTTCTCAATGATGAACCCTTGAGGTCGATTGACTACCAATATGGGTTCAGATTTAGCTATAGTGTCCGTTTACATAAGTATAACTGTCCCAGGATTTTCATAATGATCGGTGTACACTGCACAAGTCGCATTCAATTTTCACACTATTTTAATTGAAGTCAAATCGGTTCAAGCGCTATCTGGAATCTACACTCAAAGAAAAAAACGTTTCGAGGTCGTTCATCGCAAACATAGATCGTTTGTCCCAAACGCTCTACTTTTCCCGTAACGTTTGAAATATTTCTAGTGAATGAAAACGTTTATCGTAATCGTAGTTTCTCTTGCTGTACACAAACATTTTTTCATTCCAAAATTTTCATAATTTACTTTTATGGTAAACGAAAAACTTTTACGGAAACATATTATATTTAAACCTGACGGATTTCTACATAGTAATTGTTCAATATTTTCGATGTTTTCAATTTATTTTATTTGGTGTTTCATTGATCAAAAACACGACGCAAGCAACGCAAACTGACAGTGGCACTGTTGATGTGGATGTTTTAGGTATCGACTAAAGGTATGTTTTGGTTCTCCACATGCTTTGCAATGTGGAAGATGGAAGACGTTGCCTACGACGTTTTAGTAGTGGCTGATGCAACTAAAACAAAACCAAAGCGACGATTTGCGAAAACATTTTGTAATATTTATTTTTTTAAACTTATTGTTTTTGATCATTGAAACACCAAATGAAATGAACAGAAGACATCGAGCATGCATGAAACTTTTGTGGAAAGCCGGAATTCCAAAAAAAAAAATAGATTTTAACACAAACGGTGACGAACGAATTATTGTTTTTGTTAATGACCAACTGGTTATTTTTACACGCGTCTTAAATTGTGAATAAGAAAATTCAAACTCTTAACAATCAATCATCACATGTATGGGTACTGAAGCTCCTAATGGTAATTGTAAAATAAATTTATTGTCAAACCCATCGTCATCTCAATGAGGCACAATACAACTGGATGCTTCTGAAAACAGATGGACTTTTCAACGATAAAGAGGTAAACTTTGTCTTTTAATGACACAACGCAACACGATTTTTCATGTTATTTTCTGATGTAGTTTGGTATTCTATTCACGGACGTGGACATTTTTGAATGATCAGAAGTTCACTTTTGACTAAAAAGTTTGCTATATGGTAAGATAACATCTCGCTTTGATCCATACAATGGCCTCCTAAATTTTTAATATGTTCCAACATACATGCTTTCTTATTTACAGTTTGTCTACAACTCAATTAGATGATATCAGGCAAATTATAGCAGATGTGATTGCCGGGGAGCTCCCGGGTACATGTTACTAAAAATTGTGGCATTTTTGATTATAAACAGAATTTTATAAAACTATTAAATATCTGATAAACTGGCATTACTTGTGACAAACACAATAACCGTTTCACAGGGTTTGTAAGTAACGAACATTTCACAGGGTTTGTAAGTAACGAATTCGTTTGGGAGTAACGAAATTTTTCTGTTTGAACTGCCTATGTAATTTTATTTTGCCTAAATCTGGTTATGAATTTCGGGCATTAATTTTGTAGGGTCTTATATAGTCGACCAGACCGACTTTAGCCTTTCTTTACTTGTTTTATTTTTTTGAATTTTCTGTTACAACTTCAAGAAATTGTACAGATACATACATCAATTTACACTCGGATTTGTATTTATGCATGTGTGTGTGTGCGTGTGTTGAAGGGATGCCTGGAAGGGGGTGGTAAGGTGTGGCAGATGATTGGGGGTAGATGTGCAGAGCGTTGATGTGTCTCCCAAGACCAATCTGCAATTTATCTGGTTTTAGCAATCAAACGCTTTATAACCAAAGTTTGTGGATATTATTGGTGATTGTTGCTTTTGCTTTCGCTTCTGTTTTTGCTTCGGGTCTCCCCATTACGAGTGTTTTTTGCTGTTCTATTCGGTTTCATGTTCAACTTTATGTCTGTTTCCATTTAGTTTTGACATTCGTATGTATGTATATGTGTGTGCGTGTGTGTGTTGCAAAAGACATGAAAAAATTATTTTGTTCGTTGTTGTTGCTGTTGTTTCACTGTTCCTTGTGAACTTTCCTTTTTATATATTTCTTTCAATGGAACGGAAATTATCTATTTTATACTCATGAGATTTTCCTAAATAACCATGAACCGAAAAGTTCGGGGGACTCGGGGGTGGGGTGGTGATGCGGAGGATCTTATTTATGTTGAAAATCACATGCGATAAAAGTGCGTTAGTTTCAATCGTTTTTCGAATTTGGTTCATTTGTACGTTTCCTTCAATTCCTTTTGCCCGATTTTATTAATTCGCAGAAGAGTACGATGAGTCGTCCTTCCCGCAGTCTTTGTTGGCTTTAAAAGCTCCTTACCCTTCCCCTTGTTGCCGTGAAGCATTACTGCAAAAATGTGTTCGTCATATAAGGATTAATTTTCCTAACGAATCAGAGATATTTGGCAGGTGGATTGGTATTGAAACTAATGTTATTTTCTTTTCTGAAACAGGTAAGTCGGGTAAACCGGATAAGGTATACCCCCTCTATATGATTAGTGCAATGTGGTACTCCGGATGGGAGCTGCAATTATTGTTAATGTTGTCTTAAATACAAAATCTTTATACAATTCGATGATTGCTGCAGATGATATGGGAATATTGTGTTCGAATGAATCTGTCAATTTGTGTGGGGGTACCAGAGTGGGTTTGATAAACACGCCTATTTTTCGCTGAACAGTAGATACATCAGAGTCAGTGCACCACAACGAATTGTAAGTGTTTATGTGCTGTGGTATTAGAGTAGTGAGCCATTTTGATACGACTACGCAATTTTGTTTGGAACGTACCAAAAGGAGCGTGGAAATAACGCCCATCCAGGCTGTAGGTACTATGAAAGCATTACACTGCACAACATTTCAAGTATTTATATGTACTGCTATTAAAGTTATAAATCATTAATATTTTGTATAAAATGGACTCTTTGGAGGTACCAAAAGAGGAGTGACCACTCCACCCATTTTTCTCAAAGTGATAGCGAAAGATAAACTATTACTACTTGTGGAATTGAATAGTAGTCGGATAGATAGTACTCGTATATAAGTTGTCCAGGCAGCAGACAGACGGGCAGTGCTCAAATGACTTAACTCAAATGACTTGTTAGATTTTCTGCCCTGAGATTATATACCGGGCTGAAGATTAAGCATCATGTGAGCGAGACACTTTTTACAAAAGTAAACGAACCTTTTCCAATGCAAACTTTTTTACAAACGAAAAAAAAACAAAGCGATATTTTTCGGGCGAAAGGCAGAAAATGTGTAGCAAATTTTGGCACAAAAGAAATTACCACAAGCAAAATCGATCCATGTCTTGATATAGCACTCATACACGCCGATAAGGACAATGGTCGCCACAATCTTATTCGGGGAGCATTATGGTTATTAAAAACAATACAAACAGACTTGGTGCATGTGTATATATCAAGCAAAGGAGAAGATTCAGAATTATTTTCAGAGCCGATTTAGCTGTATCCGACTGTTTGTCTACGCATGTATTTGTAGTTAAAGTACTGGTCGCAACTTAGTCCGATCTAGTGATGTCAAACGGGAAATCCCAAAAATTGCCGGAAATCCCGATCCCGAATCCCAGGATATTTTAATAATAATATATGAAGCTGCTTCGTCTAAAATATTAAGTGATAGATGGATACACTCTGTCGAAAATGTAAACTAACGAAGCAAATTGTTAACACCAAAAAACATTGACATAATCCAGTGAAAAATTAAAAATTTTGCAAAAGAGTTACAAAATATATCATAAATTTAATTATAAACAAGTAAGAAAGTTTCAGTCGGGTAAACCGACTAAGGTATACCCTCACTTTGTGAGTAATGTAATATATAACATTACACCAATAAATCTGTCAATTTGTGTGGGAGGTACCAGAAGGGGTTTTCCAAATACACATATTTTTCGGTAAACAGTACATTCTTAAATACATTGCATTGTGCTGAACTATAAGCGTTTGTGTGCACTGGTACATTAAAGTTACGAGCTATGTAAGCATTACACTGTACACAATTTCAAGTATTTGTATGCACTGGTATTAAAGTTACTTTGGTACGAAACGGGCCATTTGTGTGGGCGGTACCAAAAGGGGCTGTACAATGATGCCCATTTTTTACCGGACTATAGGCGCTACAAAAACATTATACTGTAGAAAATTTCAAGCATTTTTATGCACTTGTATTAAAGTTATAAGCAGTTAAATTTTGATGCAAAATGGTCCATTTGTGTGGGAGGTACCAAAAGGGGCATGCCAACTTCACTCATTTTTCTCGAGTTAATAGCGACTAATATACTAATATTATGTGCAGAATTTCAAAAGATTCGAATAAGTAGTATAGAAGTTATTAAAGAATCAATATTTCACTAAATTTTAACCCTTTGTGTGCGAGGTACCAGAAGGAGTAGACCAATATGGCCCATCTTCGAACTCATCCGGAGATAGATCAAAATATTACCACATACCAAATTTTAAGTCAATCGGTTACTCCTTTCGAGAGTTATCGTGCGCACCAGCCAGCAGACACACAGACAGACAGACAGACAGACAGACAGACAGACAGACGGACGGACATTGCTCATTCGACTTAAAATGACCCAAAACGGATTTACTCCGAACATACTTAGGGTCTTAGATCACTCCTTCGATGTGTTACACTTTTTTCCGTAGCAAATGATATATACCCTCGTCACACTAAAGTGAGGGTATAACAAGTAAACTTAAAAGAAGAACACAAATGGAGTTTGTGTCCGACAAAACGAATGTTCTTCGTTTTGTTTCTATTCTAAATTTATGAAAAAATCCTAATAAAAAAACTGATTTGGATCGACACATCGATGTGGTTCTCATAAAAACGGAATTAGTCAAACTGATTTCTAATTTGAAAAAAATATTTATCGTGGTTTAATGATAGAAAATTATAACGTCAATAGTAATTTAGACGATGAACTGAAATTGTACCAAAATTATTCCATATTCGAAATAAATAAAAACTGAACTATATTCCCTTTCGAAATATCACATTATTAAGAATGAAAAAAAACCCGTTTGACATCTCTAGTCCGATCTTAAGAAAATTGTGCACATATTTTTCTTCTGCAAGATCCATATTGAAATTGGTGAAAACCGTTCAGTTTAAATGTGCATATGGCATATATACACGTATATATCGTCATCAGAAACGAGAAAAGGCCTATCATCATATTTGAAAATTTTACAGGAGAAGAAAAAACTAAATAAAATGAAAAATGTCGTTGTTAAAAAACGGGGTTTTCAGGATAATACCTAAACATAATGATGCATATATAAATTCACACAAACATGATTTACAACCTGTTTCTGAAAATTGCGTGAAATAGGAATTTTTAGCTATGAAAAAAGAAATAATTTGTTGTTAGGCCCTTTTGAATTTCGTTAATAATTTCGCCATTTTTGATAGTAGGTCGCTAAAAATTTGTCAGGATGTGTATTTTGATGCAGTGTAATGAAACCCATCAAAAACTGAATTTCCATTTCTCTTGTTGTTACACCCTTTTTCGTTTCTGATGACGATATGAACATTCGACATCTACTATATTAGCTATACGTTTCTTCCGATCTACTTCAAGTTTTGCGAAGGGTATCTTAATTCGCCAGTTAATATCTGTATCGAAGATAGATAAAAATGGTTCAGATTTAGATATAGGTACTATGTATATATTCATCAATTCCGATTTTTTTACTTAAGCACTTTAAATTTAATTTCTTTATTGAGGTATTAACAATTCCCAATCTGAAGAAAATCGGTTCATATTTAGATATGGATTGCGCATGTAAGCTCGTTATAAACTGTGTTTTACATGGCTGTGAAATTTAGCAGAGTGCCATTCATTGAACAAATAATTAACAATAAGTGCACTATAAGTGCCGAGGACCTACACGATAGTAAGAGGCAGTAGTTCTAGAAGTACGTGAAAAAGAAACGAAAATTATGATAGAAATAAAGAAAATTAAATATCGAGCGGGTAAATTAACACTTTTCCTATGAATATGTATCTGAATTTTTGAATGACGAATATTGTTGACAACTTTTGAAAACAGTGAAAGCACAACCTTTGCATATGGTTACTTTTGCGCCAATCTTATTTCAATGAGTACATTTTATATCTAAACTTAAGATATGCGAAAAAAAGACTGCCTATAACTTATTTAAATTGAGAGAACGATTTAGTTGTGACAACCGAAAATTTCAGCAGACCCATTTTTTTGCAGACTTATTTATCGTTTTATTTGATGCGAATATTAGTTAATCGAAAGAACGGCAAACAAGTTATAACTAATCATGTCACTGTTGTGCCAATAAATTATAGAATACAACTTCAAATAAGATAGTTGTGACAACTAGAAACATTCAATTTTAAATTTATTCTCCGCATTAGTTGTGTACGAGTATAAATTTTCTTATGTTTAATATGAAATGAGCAGCTTATTATTAAGTAATTTTCTGAATAAAAATCAACGCACAATTCCTTAATATTCGGAAACATTTTAGTGTTTGTATAATTCTCTATTGAATTTTTACAAGAATCTATTTTTTCATTTCTTAACAATCTACACGAATAGACCATATGAGCCACTTTAACTTTTAAACTCATAGTTTTCGCAATTTTTCGAATACCAATTTCTTATTATTCTTTGAACAAAGAGTATATATTTAAAAGTTTACTTTCATTACTCATATTTCGTCACACAAATTCAACATTCTATTTGAAAACATTCGCAACTTTGTGAGTTGAGAGCATGACGCAACACAATCAAATCGCATAAATAACTGTTCCTTTGGAAAAAATCGATTGTTTTGTATTCAAATTGTGTTTAAAATTCTAGCGAGTCAAATGCAGAAAATCCAGTAAAAAAATGCCTGGGACATACTCCATTCATGACGGAACTGGGTCAAAATAAACATTTTGCGGATGTGATGTTCTTATGTCGCAACAACGTTATCAGCTCCACGGCGTTCGCTATCCTTCGGTGTGTCGATTGGGGCCCGAGTGTATGCATTTGAAAGCGATTCAAGGAATTTACTTGTCTATCAACGAAATGTTTGTTTTTGAACCGCAAACGAAACGAGCGTTCGAGCCGATTCCTGCACACCCATGCATACATATACACGTACACACATACATACATACATATATAAATGTACATTTATCCTGATTGCATATACTATATCAGGATACACGGTGCATGTGTGAGTCTGTGTGTGTGTCTGCGTTATTTTTGCAAGTTGTTATTACTGTCCTCCTTAATCGGCGTTCTGGGTGTGAGTCACGGGAGTGGGTGTACGAATGACTGTGTCAATGTTCGTGCCAATTTTCATTTTTATAAGATTTCGCTCCAATGATTTTGTGGTTCATTTTTATATTTTATTTTATTTCATATAATTTTGTTTCGTTACGTTTCATTCGTTCATTCGTTTTGTTGAATTTTATCATAAAAACGAACACCGACATTGTCCTGCCTTCTCCAGTTCCAACAGACTCTTCTGGTATGATAGGTTTGCTAGCGTGTTCTTTGATATTGCTCCTCCGTATCCATATATTTGTATTATTTTGCGGTTATGAATGGTAATAAACTTTACTACAGAGCAAAGGAACGTAATTTCTCTCCCTGGACAGCCGCTTGTATGGCTTGTAATGAAATTCCGTTGATTGCCTCATTTGAAGTCTGCCATAGAAGCAATCGTAGTCGGGATTGATTGCAGAAATTGTGGCAATTTTGTGACTATTCTGAATTGAAAGTGGTCCATAACAATGTTTTATTCATAGGCAGGATTTGAAAAGAGACCACTTTGAAGATTGCAACACCCACTTTATACGGCGTAGATTTGATTCGCACGAATGGCTGATAATAAATGCCCTTCTTCAGATGGTCTTTTAAAATTCACAACAAATTGAGTTTATAATCAAATGCATTTACGCATCTATAAGTGGAGCAAAGTTAAAGTGGCTCAAGTGAACTGAAAAATCTATGTTGTTCTGTATGAAGTACAAACCCAGAAGCTACAACAGCATAAGTAGTATTACGAGAAAGTCTCAATAAACTGCAAGGAAAAGTTTATGATACAAAATTACTTTTGGCAGAGTTGCCAGTTAAAAGATGCATACACTTAACAATTTCTGTGATGCTTTTTATTTGCAATTGTGTCGGAAGGGTATAAAAATGAATGCCACAATGTTAAATTCGAGTATGAGGGAAAGTTTTTTGAAGCCAAATGATGTCAATGTTTCCGCTATGCAACAATTTAAATAGACCCATAAGCACTGTACTTTTTATACGCTCCACCATAGAATGGGGGGTAGAAATATTGATTGAGCACCACCCCACAAAGTATATATATTCTTAATCGCCTCTCTGTCCGTCCGTACGTCTGTGGTAAACACGTTAGAATCTATAATATTTGCGCTCGATGGCTGAAATTTGGTACATAAACTTCTTATAGCTACATGTATTTTGGGATTGAAAATTTGATATTGCCCCCATACGTAGCATCTCTCTGATTTGATTTTTAACACCATAGAGACCACAAATTTCAGCTGATCGGGTATGAAAATAGGTAACATAAATATGATTATACCCAGAATCCTTCACACTAACAACGTTCGTCATAGGTTCATGATTTGATATAGCTCCCAAGCAAAGGTCACTCTAGGATTCACAAACTTCAACAACGTCAAAATTCTTTGGGATATCTATAACCAAAATTGTCTTTGGTTAACCGTCAAACAATTGATTTCGCAACAAAACCTTAATAAAATATTCAGGCAAAATGTACTACCGAATGGTTTTGCAATAGTTTCGGTATTGAAACGTCTCACGTCCGACATAGAGTTTGTTTATCATGGTTTTGTTTATCATTTATTTAAAAAAGCTTTAATTTATCAGTAGTATTGCCAAAAATTCATTTATAATGGAAAACAATATCACTGTGTGTGTTCCAAAATGTATCCTCGATGAAAACAACTTACCCCGCAAAATTTTAGTATATAAGGCTTCGGAACATATACATAGATACGATAGAGGGCGTGGCACAGTGGCGCCATTTGAGTGTTTTCGTTGCAAAAATCATATCTTTTGAACCGAATAAGACAATTGAATAATTTAAATGGCATATGATAGATAATTGTTCAGCCAAAGAGTGTTTGAAACCATGCCTTTATTGCCTCTACTTATAGAAGCCAAAGTGGCGCCTAGAGGCAGATAAAATCTTTTGATTTATGTAAAGGAATAATCAAATAATATATTTTAAAATAAGACATATATAGAAAAATAGATTATTGTTATTGTCAAAGTTTAAAAATAGCTTAGGTATGGGATATCAAAGTTAAAATTTGTGGAAAAATCAATTTTATGGAACTTATGTGGAGTAAAACAATTTGCTAATTTTAGATTTTTTTAGTTCTATTTTAAGGTTTTATGTTTCTGTTTTTTTTTTTTAATTTATTTATTCAATTTTCTGTAAAATATTCGTTACAATTCGTAAGGGAAGGTATATCTAAAAGACTACTCATTTTTTAACTAAAATTATTGTGTAACTCTTTTCGTGACTTCACATGACGCAGGGAAGAAATAAGTGGATCGGAAGATGCTGCCAACATATTGAAGAGGTCCACATTTTGCCTCAATTTAGGAACGAATATTGCTAAATTTAGCGATTATCGGTTTAGAATTAGATAATATGTTCCTACACATTTACCAATTATTCCAAATAATTATCGCAATGACCCTTATCGCATTGTTAGGGAGGTGTAGGGTATTATATAGTCGGCCCCGCCCGACTTTCTGCCTTTCCTTACTGGTTTAACTTGAATATATGCTTGACTATTTGTGCGCCAAAGTAATTTTTAAGAGGTGCGTACCTGACAATTTCAACGAGTAGTTTTTGTGCATCCTGTGTCTGTAACAGAATTTTGGAATCAGACTTTGCCAAAGGCTCTCAGGTAAGCAACCGACGGATATAAAAAACCAAGTAGGTATCTCTACCTATTAGATATTTGTATATGGAAATGTAATTTTATCATCGACTTTAAAATACCAATTTTAATTTACACTTTAGATATCTATAAACTGATTGCTATCTATTTATTGAAATTAAGGGCATTATGTAAAATTCAATTTTCAAACTATTAGATTAAACTAATTGTCAGGAACCATGTCTTGTTTACCTCTAGAAGCCAAAGGGGCACCTAGGGACAGATACATCCTTTTGAATTATGTAAATGGGTAATCCAGGAGCATATTTTGAAAAAATGGCAACTACAGAAAAATATAAATTTTTGTTGCTTTCCATCAAAGTTGAAAAATATTATACATTTACCCAGCAAAATCTTGGTAAGTACCTGTCATTATTCCCTGCATTACCAAATAATGACATCTCATTACTTTCGGCTTATTAATAATGACTTACCAATAATAACAGAAATAAGTGTTTTTGTTATCAAAATCATGTTGCCAAATTAAAATATAACGCAACATGTTTTCAAATAATACGTGCAGATTTGAATGAAAATACCATAAATATTTATGTATATCACCTGATGTAAATCCTTTGAAGATTTTTTACATGGGAGTTTGGGTTCAGAAATTCGAATCTGGCATGAAGAAATTGTTTGTTTCGAGAAATATGCTCAAAATCACTTTAAATGGCCATTTCTAAATACAGGGTCTCCCATATTCGACGGACCCATCTGGCAACGCCATAACTTTTGACAGAGATGTCAGATCGCTTAATTACATACCGCGTTTGAAGCGTCAGTCCAAGCAGATTTTTACCATGGAACAATACACGCCACGCGAGCGCTCTGAAATAGTTGAAATTTACATTCAACAGAAGAAGTCAAGTCAACGTGCTTTTAAAATATTAAAAAATGTGAGAAGTGCGCCTTCTAAGAACACCATTAAGCGTTTATACGAAAAATTTTCGACTGGTGAAGCTCTTTCTAATCCGAAGAAGCCAAATAAAAGTCGACCAAGGCGATCGGCCGAGAATATCGCTGCCGTACGAGCCAGTGTTGAGAGGTCCCCAAGAACATCCCAAAAACGCCGTTGGGCATGGCTCAGCAGTTGGGCATGGCTCGGTCCACTTTACAACGGATTATTCGCGTTGATTTGCATTTGTTCCCGTACAAAATTCAATTGACGCAAAGATTGTTGCCTGCGGACAAGCCTCGTCGATTGGAATGGGCCCAACGAGTCCGTGGGTCCGTCGAATATGGGCAACCCTGTATCTACCATATCTACTACTTATTTTATAACTTTTTGGTAATGCATTATTCAAGTACTTAAAATCGTGAAAATATAAGCACATATTTATGTGGTATGCTGCTACAAATAAGTACTTATTATGCTACTTTATTGTATGCTTTTGGGAAGTACTTTCCTCCAATGACATCCACATGTTAAAATAATGAGGAAAGTGGCTAAATAATAAGTACTTACCATTATCGAACTTTGCTTACTTGTCGGATTATTTGGTAATGAGAAATTTTGCTGGGTAATAATTACATCAATTAATATTAAGAAAAAAAGACAATTATTTACCTAGTTTTAGTGATATTACACCTGAAATCGGACCAAATTACCTAAAAATTGCGTGTTTTTTTGAAAACCGTTCAACTTTAAGCGGTTATATCTTCTAAACTAAATATCTGATATTATTAGGTAGCATATATGAAATCCTTGAAAAGTTTACTATAAGAAGGGTTCATTCAAAATATCGTTGGCGCACATGAACATTTTGATTTTTTCAACATTTTTGCTCTAGTGGCGCCACTTTGGGTCGATTGTTTTGAGAAAAAATCAACCTAAAGTGCATTCTTTGAATTTACCAAACCTGTGCTTACCCAGCATACTTCGTGGATGAATTCTATATATAAATATAAGTATAAAAAACCATTGATTTGACATTTAAGTGCATTGTCGGGAACTATAGTGATATTATACCAGGAATCTTTTTGTCAAATACATCACCCAAAAAATGCATCGATTCCTACGGCTTTTGATATAATATTTCCTTTGGATGGGATTTCCACGGGGATGAGAGAGGGTGTCTGGTGTTCCGGGAAAAATACTTCTTGGAGTGTCCGCTTTAATTTTTTCCTTGACATGGAACATCTATTCCGAAGCCTTATATACTAAAATTGTGTCTGAATTTACTAAACTCTTTGTTTACCCAGAAAACTTTGTGGATAAGTAATATATCTTTTATCTATATATCGTTCATTCCATGTCAAACCGAACGATTTTAGAAAAAATCTGGTCGACATCCTTACGTGTCTTGAAAATTTGTATATGCGTTTTACTATGGAAATGAATCATCTTGAAGTTGGCGAGAAAAAAAACGAATTTTTTTTCAGATTTTATAAGCTCTTAAATCTGAAAAATTCGGGAAAATATCAGAAAAGATGTGCTTTGAATGTTAAGTATTATGAAAACGCGTGGATGAAATTTTTACAAATAAATGCTCGTTTGTAAGGTCGGGACTTGCACTTTCAAATACATATATTAATGATGGTAAATTTAAAGTTTTTAAATGAATCAGTTGCATATGCAACTTTATTTTACATCCTGCATCAATGCCACCAACTTGAAATTCTGAGAAAAATATAATCATGTGGGGCTACATGACTGATGTAGCCCATCAGTTATTATCATGTCATGTAACTTCTGAACCTATGTCGTCCCCACTCCAAAATTTACACCATCGGTAGAGTACATATGGACCATTATTTATAAAATATTTAAGGAAACAAAATTAGATCAATTCTGTGATATCGCAATTTATATTTTTGTTTCCGTGAAAAGTGACCGAAAAAAAAAATTAAAAATAAAATTAGTATTTTTTATGAAAAGTACGCCGAAAATGCTTTAAGAAACGATATTTTCTATGTTCAATATCTTATGCCTTGTAGCATTAAAATTAACTTGAAAATCCCATTACAGAGTTAAAAAATCGATTTTTCTAAACTTTGACCTCGCCCCCTGCCTCCAATTTTCATTTAATTTTTTTTAATTTTGTGGGACATTACTCCCACATATTAGGGCAACATTTTCTGAGAATTTGAAAAAGATCTAATTTTTGGCCTGCGACACTTGAGAAAGACCTACCCATATGCAAATATTGCCGAATTTTCACATATATCTAGGATGTCCTAGTCAATGCCTTTAAGAAGAGCTCTAATTTGTATAGTCCCACAAACGCTTTTTTAAAATATAACAAAAGCAATATTCGAATCTCAGAAATTGTATAATAAATATTTTCTTAAAAAAGAAGAGGGCTGAACGCCTTCTTAAAATTCTCATCGTTCGTATAGAATTTATGGGGCTACATAATTATATTTTTTACAGAATTTGAAGTTGGTGTCATTGATGTGTAAGATATAAATTAAATTTGCAGATGCATCAGATGCATTTAAGAATGTTAAGGACACGAAAATGAATCCCTGGTATATAAAGAACAACTAACGATCTTTAAAATTAACCTTCATTTGTAAATATCCGTCCACGCGTACATACATAACTCGAAACGTACGCCTTAAGAGAACATTTTCATATTTTCTCAGATTTCAGATTCTAATAACATCATGAAAAAATTGTTGTATTTTGTTTGCCAAATGTATAAAATGTTTTCACTACCACAGAATTCCTCCGCCGCTGAAACAAAATATCCAACCCTTTCTTTAATAAAAACAAACTTGAAAAACAAATTACATGTTGTAGAGGGAGAACACCGAATTGTGTGTCGAATGTTCAACATGAGACGAGTAGAGTGTTTTTTAAAAAGAAATTATTTGCTTCTTTGCAATTTGATGTTTTATCAGAGGCCGAACAGACGTAATTCGTCAAATTCGCCTACTATAATTAGGATTAACGGCATCAATAAGACAATGTAACATAACGAATTGAAACAAGATTTTGTTGTTATAAACATGAGTAGGCATTCAATACGACAATGTAACAGAAATGAATTGAAACACAGTATTGTTGTTGTTAAAATGATAAATAATAAATAAATGAGTGCAACAAAACAAACAAACAGAGAGAAGTTGCATTAATAATTGAGTGCAATATGGTAATTGAGAGTAAGTTACAGAGTACACGAATTGTTTAAGTACGCAGATCAAATTAAAATTATAATGAATGTACTTGAAAATAAATTATATCCAGTCATAATATGTAAAATAAGATAATCAGTGTTTTTGTTCTTGTTTATTTTTTAAAAATTAAGCTCGAGGTCTGTGTTGTTTTGTTTATTTATTTATTATTTTGTTCGATATTTCAATAAATAAACACAACAACAAAGACCTCGAGCTTAATTTTTAAAAAACAAGAACAAAAACACGTAAGAAAAAAGGTCGAATACCAAAAACAAACATCAAGAATAATAAGATATTCAGTTTAATACGCCTGTTACAATGTAAGTATTGTTAACGGCATTCAAGAAATGATAAAAAACAATAATACACACTATGTGTGGTCAGCCAAAATAACACAGTGCGACAAACAACATGAAGTTAAAAACCCTGTAGGTATTGTCGAGTAAAACAAGAATCTGTTTTTGAAATTCCCCAAACACCCAACAAATCTGGACTTCCGTGTAAAAACCCGATTTTTCGTACATTTGGGCCTATAGGTTATGTTAGGTTAGGTTGAAGAGAGGAGGAATTTAAACGTCTCATGTCCATGGACATACACTTGCCAATGGTTTGGCCTGTTGTGCGCTCCTTATTTATGATCTTTTTATAGCACGCGGCTACAGAAAATCGGTACTAGACACGAATTTTCTCAGTATCTTCCAGTCATATCCTCTTAGATGAGTCAAGTCTGGCAATATATCGGACCTGAAATATCGGTATATTGCATTTAGCCGCATAACTTCGTTAATTATCAACCGATTTTCAATCTCTTAACGGATTTGAAAATGAGGCTCTTAGACGATATGTAATGTAGAATATACTATGTGTTTTTGTTGTACAAAAACATTTTTTTGCCATTTTCTAATATAGAAAATGGCGAAGGAAATGAAAAAAATGTATTTGTTGAAAAAATACACATATATTCCTAAATTTTTTAATAAACATCATTTATGTACATATATAGTTGGAAAGGTAAATTTCCTTTTTTTCAAATCAAATAAAAAATTGTGTTCAAACATATATTTTCTTTCGATTAAAACATGTCAAAAAGGCGATTTTGTCCTGTGGACGTTGAATATGTACACTTTTTTTCTTCTTATTTCGTAATTCACCTTCATTTTTACTCACAAATACATACACAATGAGCTCTCCAAAAATGAGTTGCCATACTGTAAAATGTAGAATTTCACTCAGGCATCATCGTACTCGGGAAACTCGATATCTAATTAATATCGCTTAAATATCTCTATACGTATGATATTTTCGTATGAAATTTGGGAACACTGAAGTAATAAAAAAATGAACTAACGGTTATCTAAACAAAGAAAGTGTAAATTATTCCGATGTATTATCGTATGCCAATTTTCCAATTTCCCAGGATTGATTGACTCACCATTAACTTGAAAGGACATCTATTATTAGTTAATTTCTTTAAGATTTTGTTCTCTTAGAATTACCTGGAAAGAAAAATAGATTTACAATATTAATTATAATATATTTAAAATAACTAAAGTCTATAGATTATTGTTTTTTAGCTTTTAATATTTGTATTACGCTGCGATAATAATTTAATATGTAAAATATCTTAAGAACAATAGCATACGTTCATTGCAAGTTAACATAACAATATACAAAAAAAATTTTAGAGATATTGAACATTTTGTCCGAATTTTCACAAATAAAATACATTGAATATGATTCGAAAACCTATTTTTCTTTTAAAAAACAATTATTACTCCTAATGAGATTTAATCCGATTGGATATTGATAAACAAAACATGCATCTGCCAAACTTGGCCACAATGTGCTTATCAACTGCCCATTTTACCTCCGAAATAGTTATAGAAAATGTGGAATAACAGACTCTGTATTAAATTTAAGGAAAACCTATTTTATTTTTATATCCCAGAATTTGGTGAAGTTAGATAATTTTTTGTAAATCTATAACCTACAGCGAATGAATCTACTCAACACTTTGTAATAATAGTATATAACTTATTTCTCTTTTGGCTCATAACAAATGATGTGGGATTCCATTTCAGCAATTAACGAATCGTAGAAATGCGTTGTCCTCATGACCGCCACTGTCGTACGAAATGGATTGTGAAATGTCTCTTGCATTAATTCTACAAAACATTTCCATTTTTACTTTAGGTATTAAAATAAATGAACTCCTTTATAAACAAATGACTTTTTAAAATGTATTCTACACGTTTCTTTGAAATTTTGGATAAAATCTGAAACTTTCGCAGAAACTGTAATATTGTTCCTGTATTTTAGGTGTGTGCATGCAATAGGCTGTACTGAAATATAAGATTTTGAGAAAAATCAAGTCCTGAAGATGCACATTGATGTGTTGAGTACAGGAATGGCAATTCATTTTGCAACGTACTTTTTATATGTAATCTATTTTAACACATTTTAAGTCATTTGAGTTATGTCCAAACTCAGTATTATTTGGAAGATGGGTCCCAATGAGCAAACCCTACTGGTAATTCGTATCATAACATTTACACCTTTATTCTCGACCGAGTGACAAGAAATTTTTTGTGATAGTACCAACATTTGTGATAGTAAAAACAATTTGCTATTCTGGGTTGCAAATAGAAGCTCTTTTTGTTATAATTTTCAATGATAGCAGTCACAATCCCAATAGCACATGATTAGAAATATTTTATGTATAAAAAACTGTTTTTTCAGCGTTTTCTTGTCTGGATGCGAGATATTTGCATCTCAGACAATTTACCTCGCCCTGCACTATGATTTTAAAGAAAAGAAACACATCTATCTGTATCTGTAGTTGCAAAATTATTATGCAATGTGGTGATATACATACATGATGGGGATTAATTAAGCATGGGTCCAGAAAGACCACAAATCTTCCAACATACATATTTCATGCTATTATACATACATATGTATGTATATGTTTTGCCTGAAAACATTTGGGGATGATTTTTCCATTTTCAATTAATTTTTGTATTTTTTTCTGTCATAATAAAAAAATCATGCCGAATTGGAAAATTTTGAATTTCAGTAGATTTCTTCATACACAAAAGCTTTTAATAATGTATTTTTTCATTGGTTAACAATGCAAACATTTTTTAAATTATAAAGCTTTCATTTTGTCACAGGAATTCCAGAATAGGTATTTAAAATTCCAATGATAAGAAATGTGATAGTAAAAACTCAAGAATGATTATTGTTATGATTTCGAGAATAGCGCCGTTAGTCTGAAATTTCACTCATAGAAATTTTTTTGTCGTCTCTATCGATTTCAGAACAATTGGTTTCGAAACCAGACCCCTTCGGGGAACACATCAAATCGAACCAAGCGTAATTGTACCAAATATAAGCAGATTACTGCTTTGATAAGAAGATAAAACCTTAGAATTTGTACGATACCAAGTTTTTGAAGTGCTTACAGATCAGGGTAAAATGGACGCATTTTTCAAGTCCCATTCTGTACCTCCCACATAAATTAAAAAAAAAAAACAAATCTCCTACCCAAATCCATAAAAAATTATCTCTATTTTTTAAATCTCTGAATTGTAGACAAATTTAGATGAAGCAGAACGAAAACATATCTACACCTTCGCAGACATCTTCCACAAAAATACCACAATCCATATTTGTCTGCAAATTAAGTTTAGGTTTAGTCGGTTTACTCGACAGGTATTTTCTATGTTGTGTGTTTGATGGTGATTATTTAGCTTAAAGGATATACGCAGGCTTCCCACAATTCGTATACTTTGCGATATCTTAATAAAAACACTATTTGCGATACAACCTAATGTACATACATACATATGTACTTATGTGACTCGGTTAAAAGTGCTATTCTTGCACAATGAATATCACGGTAGCTATGTGCAAAAGAGCAACACAAGCACTATATTAATTAGAATCTGCATCGTCTTTATCACATTTTAATTAAAATACAAGCAGAGAAATAAGCAACTCAGTCACAAATACCGACACGCTCACCATTATCGATACACGGCAAAAAGTTTGAAGGGATTTGTCTGACTTTAAGAAAAATATATGTCAGTGCAAATAAATTGTTTCTACAAATCAACAAAACCTATCTGCTAGACTGGTATTTTTAGAAATTTAAAATTCCAAACACATAATTTGGATAAAAATTAAAAAATATATGAAAATTTAATATTTGCAAACAACTATCAATTTTGTGCCTTTCTAAATAGCTGCCAGATGAGCCACGGTTCACGTAGTCGGGAGATACAATGGTAAAAATTAAAATTTTGACACCTTGTATACTCGTAACCTATCACGTTAGGAAACTGTATTTTTGGCACACCATGTTCCCATAGTACTTCTGCAACGCCACCAAGTTTTGACGCAAGAAGGATAAAATTGAAAGGAACTGGGCCCTCTGACATGTTTTACCCCATAAAGTGACACATTTCTGCAGAATCGGTGTGCAGTATGGCTTGTACAACGTGGAGATGTGAAATTGGTAGGTACCGTTGTATGGGATGGCTCGTATATCAATACCTCCATTCGAAAGTATGCTATGCCGAAACAGATAGTTTTTCAGGAGAGGCGATCAAAGTTGTATGAAATTTTTAATGTTGCGTTTAATTCCTTCATAATACAAATCGTTTTGATCATAACTCTTGACAGGGTTGAAGGGTAAATAACAAATTTTGAATTTTAATAGAATTAAAAAATACAATGTCCCTAAAAACATTCTAAGTCGACTTAGCGCTGTTTGAAATAATGGTATCAATATGTAAAATAACGGAACGAAATGTACCATTTTTAATATGTCCGTCCCTGACCCCAAGGAACTCCTCGTGAAGAATTTGGCGATGATCGGTGAGTTGTATCGGGTACGTCAATAAGAGCGCTACAAAAGTTTTTTTAAATAAAACGAAAGCGGGGATATCAATTAAATTCATTATTCCTGTGAAAGTACGTTCGATGCCATTATGTATGGAACTCAATTTCTTTTGCATGGCCACCACGGGCACGCTTGCAGAAGTCCAGACGCTGAACCCAATTTTCGACGGTTTTCAAGCATAAATCGGCCGATACTGCTGCAATTTCACGTTCGATATTCGTACGAAGTTCATCAATCGTCGCTGGCTTGTTGGCATAGACCATAGACTTGACGTAGCCCCACAGGAAATAGTCTAACGGCGTCAAATCGCACGACCGAGGTGGCCAATCGACTGGACCATTTCGTAAGATAACACGTTCTCCAAACTTGGTTTCCAATAAATTGGTTGTGGCATTCGCTGTGTGGCTTGTGGCGCCGTCCTGTTGGAACCACATGTCCGCATGTCAAAACCGTTTCGGGATGCAATGATGACTCATGGAGTACGTTTATTGACGAAGCCATTCAGCCAGAAATGAGCCTCATCGCTGAAGATGATTTTTCTATTTTTCGCGCTCTTAACGTTGAGGCCACTGACTCCGAATTTCGGTAGAAAATTTTAATAATTTCGACTCGTTGTTGGCTCGTATATCTTTCCATCATGAAATGGCAAACCTTACTGAGGAGAAATGTCAAAAGAGCGGCAAAAAATATGGCGTCGTTTTCTGTCCCTGTCGCTCTACTTTTGTAGCGTCCCTGTTGAAAAACCCTTTATTTTTATTGTGTGGACAGCCGGACGGACGCACACGGCTAAACTTGTGCAGAAAGTGATTCTGAGTCGATTTGTATTATAAATGTTGGGTTATCTCTGCTCCTTAAAGGTCTTACAAATAAATGCACAATGCGATAATAACCTGGACCACAGTGTAATGTCAAATATAGCAACTGAGCTTTGTTTCAAATTTTATTGGATTTGATATATATAACCGAGCTTTGAATACTTGTTTGCGATCTGTAAAAACAATTTATTTCGCAGCGTTTTACTTTGTTTATATTGAAGTACTCAAACCTATTTTTTAGGAAATATTTCACAGTGTATCAACAGAGAAGTTGGCGGTGACACCGACACCAGGAAACCCCTTCGCCAGACAGACGGTCACAAAGTGACGAATGCCGCCGTCAGCAGCCAAAGGTATGTGTGTATGTTTGTAAGTCGCGTGTCGGCTGTCCCAGGGCCAACATTACATTTGCATTTATATGAGTTAATTAAAATAACGCGCAAATGTAGAAAAGTAAAATGCTGAAATGGTGTTTGTGCGCAATTAAAGTTAACATTCAACACGACTTAATATGCAGGCTGTATTACAAAAGTAAGTAAATTATTTGTCAGCCGATGTAATGCGCTGCTCACACTCTCGCACTTTGGCTTTCTCACAAACTCACGCTCGCTCACTCACACACATACTCGCATATAATTGAAAGCACTGCAGGAGTTGTCGGCCGTAATACTACCATCAAAGGATTGCGTATTGTTATATACAAATAAAAACCGACAAGGAAAGACAGAGAGTCGGACGGGCCAACTATATAATACCCTACACCTCGCTAACAATGCGAAAAGCAGCATTGCGATAACAATTTGGAATAATTGGTATTGTTTCATTTAAAAAAGTGCTTAGCTCCACCTCCTAATTAAGGCTTGTTCCAAGGAAGAGTTGAAGATGTTGATCACAATAATCTAGATCTGAAAGGACAATCTTAAAACTCGCAGTATTCTTTCATCTAACTAAATCTGAACGGATTATCACCAGTTTAAGCAGTCTTATTTCCTAAATTAAGAAACTTCTTTCTGAAAAATGTTACAATGACCGCAAGTAAAGCACAACAAATCGGGTGCAATATCTAAATCTGAACCGATATGGGGGCTATATCTAATTCTGAACCGATTTTTCCTGAATTTGGCAGTGTTTATTCGTGTAATAAGAAACCTCTTTCTGCCGAATATCGTACTGATCAGATAAAAAATACATTTTCTACAGCGGTTACATGTCAAATCCGGTGTTACAAATATGTATATGGGGGCTATATCTAAATCTGAACCGATTTTTCTCAAATTTTGTATTGCCTATAACTGTATCGAGAGACTGCGTTATACTGGGTATATATACATATCATAAAGAAGGTACAAATATATCACAATGAGTATACAAATAGTTATATGCAAATCTGAACCCATTTTGACCAAATTTAATAGGGATCGTCCTTGAGCCAAGAAAGAGCGCTGTGTTAAATTTCATAACAATCAGACCATAAGCATGCACTTTAATTGCAACTGCACTTTGATTACAACGATACATTTACAGACGGACGGACATGGTTAAATCGGCTCAGGAAGTGATTCCAAGTCGAACGGTATAATAAACGATGGGTCTATCTCTTCTCCTTTTGGGTGTTACAAACAAATGCACAAAGTCATAATACCCGGGTGTAGAGTGTAAAAATGGTTAATACCAGTCAACCACCAGCAACTCTACTCGGGAGAGGCAGTTACGGTGCCACTGTAACTTCAGCTAATGGAGCATGGAATGTGCACACACTCGCACAGTTACGCTCTTCATACACACACATAGCTAGTACTCATTGCCAATTGAAAGAGTGGGGCATTTAAAAGTTCACAACTTAATTGGATGCGTTGTGCGCGTACCTACGGTGGAATCGGTTGGCGGAGTACGGGTACAGATGTATAAATCAGAAGTTTTCAATTTTACTTATTCGCAGTCGCATTCTCTCCACATAGGCATGTATGTATGGTAAATGGCTTTACGAACGAAAACCGACACCGACACCGCCATCTACATTCTTACATTCATGTATGAACATGGCAAAGCGTGCTTTTTTCTGCTCCATTCCGAGATCGCACATTTGAAACTCGAATGTGCACTTTGTTTGAAATAAAAAAGTTTTTAAGGAAAGAAACCTATTTCTAAATTTGTAGTCTGGTAATTGAAAAATTGGTAAATAACGGAATGAAGATGTGTTTGTATTTTATTTTAAAGTGAGTTATTTGTCAAAAGTAAATTATTAAAAAAGTCAACATAGGTTGTTTTATCGAATAATATCTCTCTATAATGGCATGTATATGCAGGATGTAAAGAGACAGAAAGATGCGCTTATACACAAGATTGAAATATTGGAAAAATTTCCAAACTCGAGTTAGGTTCTTTTGTCATATGTCCGAACCGAACTTAAAGGTAGTTCAAAGTAGAGTTCAATATTTGACCATTCTTATTGATAAACTACATGCAAGTAGCGAGGACACTGTGCTGCATCGTCTCCTTTGTTAAAATGCGATTGCATTCAGTGGTGGGTCCATCCTACCAACCGAGTTCACTGTAGCCCACATGTATGCGAATAATTACGATGGAATCGAGTAGACATAATGAGCCTTTTGTGTTCGCCTTTATTCTTTACTTTTATTATTCATATACAGACATCTGCTCCTTCGGATGTTTATGTTTATGTAGTTTACTCGAGTGTAAATATGGGTGTGTGTCTGTGCGTGTGTGCACTTTTGCACATACGTGAGTATGATTCTGTGGTTCGGTGTCCTTATGAACGTCATACACTCGTACATGCACTTTAATGTCACTTAACATTAAGTTTAACATCGGATAGGAGGAGTACTTCAGCGTCGTTGCCATTGTGCCCCATGTTTCCATAGGCGAATTGTAGATCTTTCCAACATTCATGAAAAAGCCAATGAAAGAAAAAGCAGCATTGTCGACAACGACAATGGCGGCGATGACGACGATAAAAACGGAAGTCTAGTAAACTCTGAGATTATGTTTTATGGTAAACTTTTGTTTATTGTTTCATTATTATTATTATTTGTTTGGTCCCTTTGTTCGCGATTTTGTTTATTGTTTGTTTATGTGCTGTTTATGCTAAAAAGATCCTGGACCTTTTTGTTGCCCGGGTCTCGTTCGTCCTGCAATACCTTAACCCAAAACAGACAGCAAGGCATACGCACACATACTTATAGACCTGCGGCCAATTTCAAGGAATAAAGAAATAAAATAGATTAAAGTTGAATATTTAATTTGGCAAGAATTGTTAACGTGGTTACATTCATATTTCCTGCCTGTACTCCAATTTCGTAACTTTTCTATTTTATCCAAAAGTCGGGACCATAAGCAGCAGTCCCTTGGATTCTTGCGAGTGACGATGGTTGTGGGTGGTTGCAGCTGCTGGTGCCATTTGCCATTGCTAAATATATATGGTAGAACTTTTGGTAGTGTTAGTCTGTCGTATGTGGGTTTACTCATAGGACCATTGACAGTGTTGTTGTTGCTGCTGCCTTAATGCGTGTATTATTGCCTCCATTGTTATTGTACATTTTATTTGTGTTAACAACACTTTCACCACTTAATACCTAAAAATTGTTAACAATTGTTGTTATGGGGCTCTTTTGTGTTGTTTAGCGCTATCGGTGCTATACCTATTACGACAAATGGAACTGTGAATATATTCTTTCTGGTTATACACCGAGTGACGGTGTGGGAAAGGCCTTTGTGAAGGCGAGGCCTTTTTTTGGCATCTAGCCGAAAATCCAATTAAGTTTTATCAAGGCTTAGGTAAGTATTTTAAAATGTTGTAAGATAAAAGAGAAACCAAACATTCGAAAATTGTCTAACTTAAAACCATAAATATCCCATAAGTTTCGAAACTAGTAACATCCTAACGATTTTTTTATCCACGAACAGCACTCAGTTTTTGTTTAATATTTTAAAACTATCGATATTTTTGGTCACTTTCGATAATGAATCCTAAATAATCCACCACTAATATTCGTTCATTCCATGTCAACCGAACACCTTTATTTGGTCACCATTCCCGATTTCAAAATACATTTGCATATCGATTCTCTGCCTAAAATAAAAAAAATTATACTTGGAGAAAAAAAATACTAACATTTTTACAAACATTTTAAACTTGAGAAAATTTCTCTCGTTTCGAATTATGTACTTGCGGAACGCGTAGATTTATTTTAAAGGTCGTGTGGTGTTCTGTTTATAGCAGTGATTTATTTTCGCGGCCTTAATGTTTTTATACGAGTATCACTTTAGTGATACGAGGGTATACGAGGTATGTTCAAAAAATATCGCGAATTTTATATTTTTTCAAAAAGTATTTATTTATTCATGAATATCTATTTTGTCCCCTTCAAAGTAATTCCCTTCGGATATAATACACTTCTGCCAGCGTTGTTTCCAATCCTCGAAGCACTTCAAATAATCATTTTTTGCGATCTTGTTCAGCACCTCCTTCGATGCAGTCTTTATCTCCTCAATCGTGGCGTAGCGTCGTCCTTCCATGGGCCTTTTCAGTTTTGGGAACAAAAAATAGTCACAGGGGGCTAGGTCAGGGGAATACGGTGGCTGCGGCACCGTTGTTTTTGGCCAAATATTCGCGCACAAGCAACGATGTGTGTGCAGGAGCGTTATCATGGTGCAAAAGCCAGTTTTTGTTCTTCCACAAATTCGGGCGTTTTTGGCGGATTATTTTGCGCAATTTGCAGGTAATATTCTTTATTGGCCGTACTACCCTGTGGCAAAAACTCATAATGCACCACGCAATCAAAGAAAACTGTGAAAACCGGGCGTCCGGCACGCTGTTCGTCCTTCGCATCTTCCCGGCCCTCTAAGAACATTTTGTACCACCAATAAACGTTGCTTTGGTCCAAGGTAGCTTCACCATATGCCACAGTCAACATTCGGAATGCGTCAGCGCACTTTATTTTGTTTTTCACACAAAATTTGATGCAGATTCTTTGATCCATTTTCTGAAATAGATAAAAATCGAAGACAAGTTAAAACACATCCAAGCACAACAGCTGTCAAAAATTAACTAAACATTCAAAATTACCGACCTTGTCAGCATAAGTAAGGGACATGAGTACCAACATAACGCTACAAAAATATCAAAAATCAAATACACGTAGCCCGCGGAAATTAAAAATTCGCGATATTTATTGAACATACCTCGTATATCATTTGCTACGAGCCAAAAGTGTAACACATCGAAGGAGTGATGTAAAACCCTAAGTATGTTCGGCGGATATTCGTCTTGGGTCATTTTAAGTCGAATGACTTGGCTAGTGCGCACGACAACTCTCGAAAGCAGTAAACCATCGAAGATGGGCCATATTAGTCCACTCCTTCTGGTACTTCCCACACAAAGGGTTAACATTTAGTGAAATATTGATTCTTTAATACCTTCTATACTACTTATTAGAATCTTCTAAAATTTCCCACATTGTATTTTTTTTATTAGTTGCTATCACTTCGAGAAAATGGGCGAATTTGCCACGCCCCTTTTGGTACCTCCCACAGAAATCGACCATTTTGCATAAAAATTGAACTGCTTATAACATTAATAAAAGTGCATAAAAATGCTTGAAATTTTTTAACAGTATAATGTTTTTGTAGCGCATATAGTTCGGTAAAAAAAGGGGCAATATTGTACAGCCCCTTTTGGTACCTCCCACACAGATGGACCATTATATACCAAAAGTTAACGGCTTCTAACTTTAATACCAGTGCATACAAATACTTGAAATTTGGTACATCGTAACGTTAATATACCAGTGCACATAAACGCTTATAGTTCGGAACAGTGCAATGTATTTAAAGAAAATACTGTTTACCGAAAAATGGGTGTATTTGTTGTTCCCCTGCTGGTACCTGCCACATAAATTGATAGATTAATTAGTGTTATATATTACATTACTCACAAAGTGAGGGCATACCTTAGTCGGTTTACACGACTGAAACTTTCTTACTTGTTATTGTATCCGATGCATCCGAAAATTTAATTTGCGTTTTACACATCAATGACACCAAATAAAGTTCTGTGAAAAATATAGTTATATAGTCCCATATATTCTACACGAACGCCGACAATTTTGCGATAGTGTTCCGGCCCGTTCTTTTTAAAAAGAAACACTTATTAAAGAATTTCTGAGATGTGAATATTTTATTTGTTATTTTTTAAAAACGCGCTTGTGGATCTGTACCAAATAGAGCTCTTCTTAAAGGCTCTTCTGATCCTGTACATTTTAATCTGGTGTTTACTTCAGTTTCTATATAATAGCATTTTTACTTAAAAATGTCAGAAATCTAAATTGTTTTTTATTGTAATTATTCTGCCTATTTTGAGATTTCAATATTTATCATTGTTTTGTATAGGAAAATGATTGCTATTTTTTAGTATGTACATATTTTAATTAGTAATTTGTAATTTAATAGTAGGTCGTTAAACATTTGTCAGGATGTGTATTTTGATGCAGTACACCAAAATTCATCAAAAACTGAATTTCCATTTTCTTGTAGTTACGCCCTGCTTCGTTTCTGATGACGATATACAAATTTTCAAGACAACCGAGAATGTCGACCAGTTTGTTATTCGAAAAATCCTTCGGTTTGACATGGAATGAACGTATTGTGTAATTAAAGCGTCGGGCATGTTCACAATTGTAAACAAACAATTAATAAATAGACATATAATAAAATTTTGTACATTTATGTTTGAAAAAAAGAACCAAATTTATTATACCATGGATAGTGATGATAATAACTCAGGAGATACATATTTTGTACATATGTATATTATAACATTTTTATTGAACAAGAATTAAGTTATTGTTTCACACACAGATTCTCAAGCCAACAAAAGATCCAGAAAATGCGGTTCTGGACCTTTGGAGGCATTTTGTATTAAGTTTCGGAAAAAAATACGCAAAATTCCTAACAAAAATCACACAAAAACGAGTGGAAACACCTCAAATCTTCTAGACCATTTACAAGGTTGTCATACTTTACTTATTAATCCAACAAAGCCAAAGACTACAATAAGGGAGTACAGAACTTGTTTTAGCTCTAACTAGAAGTAATGTTCAAAAAAACTAGACAATTAATTTCGGACAGGCGCACGAAGAATCGGTATATCTATGGTTTTCTTAAAACTATCGGAACTATTCGATAGTGCCACTATCGATAGTTTGCCACCTCTGGTGTGGTTCATTTTAAATCATGTGACCAGTGCCCGTCAATCTGTCTGTCTGTCTCTAACTGGTGCGAACGATAATTTTCGAGGGGGTTAACCGATTGACTTCAAATTTAGTATGTGGTAATACTTGTTTGTAGTAGTATTGATTCTCTAATAACATCTACATTACTAATTTGAATCTACTGAAATACCACACATAGTATTAGATTAGTAGCCGGTACCACCTCCAGAAAACTAGACAAATTTGCCACACCCCTTTTTGAGCTTCAGCTAACAGCTTATAACTTTAATACAGGTGGATAAAATACTAACCTTTTTGTACAAAAATGGGGGTTATTGCTACGACCCCTTAGGTACCACCCACACAAAACGGCGAAATCAGACATTACTCACAAAGTGAGGGTTACCTTAGTTGCTTTACCCGACTGAAATTTTCTTACTTGTTTTTTTCACAAACATTGCAAAAAAACATTAGGGAAAGACAGAAAGTCAGACAGGGCCGACTATATAATACCCTACACCTACCAAACCTTAAAAGAGGCATTGCTATAATTATTTGGAATAATTGGTTTCGCGCCACCATTATTTATTTAATTTACTTTGGCAAATGGCATCATGTGTCAGAATTTATAGCTGTAAAATATACCGTTATTCTACTAAATTTCACAGTAATATAAACAGATGTATGAATTACATATGCAAAAGAAACGTTCTATAATTTTTTGTGATTGGCGCTTACGTCTTTTTTAAATCTAAACCGATTATAGGGGATTTATGCAGTATTCATTCCTTAATTAAGAAAATTCTTTCTGCCAAATTTTGTAATTATAGGAAGTAAAGTACAACTTCGCTTTGATACCAAATCGCGAGGAACATATGTATGGAGCCCATATCTAATCAGAACCGAATTTCGTACTGATCGAACATAAAATATGATTACTACAGCGCTTACATGTAAAATAGGGGGTAACATATATATGGGTGATATATCCAAATCTGAACCGATTTCAATAATGACCGCGCAAAGGAAAGATATGTGCACAGTTTCGTTGAGATCGGAACTTAACTGATGCCTGTACCTTGATTACAACGATACATGCACCGACAGATGGACGGACAGACAGACTGACATAGCTAAATCAACCCAGAAAGTGACTCCAAGTCTATCGGTATAGTAAAAGATCTATTTCTATTTTCCATTTCATCTCCTTTTGGGTGCTACCAACAAATGCACAAAGGTTTAATACCCTGTACCACCGTGTGGTGTATGGTATAAACATGGTTAAAAATGATATAGCACGTTTCTACCACCACTTAAATCGCTCTTAAAGTTAAACAAACTTCCCATTTTGAGATGTGCCACTTTTGCATTAAATAAGTAAATGGAGACACAAGTTCGATGCTTTGTAATAATATGTATAGCAACTGAACGCAGGAATAACCAATTTATTTTTCAATGTTTTCTCAAGAGATTATTTTTTTCCTTAAGAAAGAAATATTTTTCGGAATTATGATTCTCGTTTTGACCTTTAAGGTCAGAAAAGCAAAGCTAATTTAATACGTTTTAAAAGAGAAAGTCAATAAGGATTGTCATTTAGAGAAATACTTTTGAATATGTGGAAAAATGCCCTTGTCTCAATCGAATACACCGTGTCTTGTTGGTTAAGGCCTGCTGGAAGGCGTTCTAAAATGCAACCGCCGAATCCTCTGGGTAGCGAGGGAGGGATGTACATATTGGTGAGCATGTATGTGCTCTCCTACGGTGCATGTTTGTGTGGAAAATATTATTTGCAATACACTTACAGAAATAATAGTAAAAGTTCTATCAAATACCCATAATGGCCACACCGCTCCACACCGCATCGTTCCATGTTATGTTACACATGTTAACTTGGTTAACTTGTCCTTTGTTTCTGTTTTGGTTTCGTTTGTTCTGTTTGGGTACATTTTAATCCATTAAAATACAATATTGCGCATAAGTATGTGTTCATGGGAGGTCATACATACAGTTAAACATACGACTATATCCCTATGTAAATATGTTTCTTCAGTGGTTTCACTAACGTTAACCAGCCAAAGCCTTTAAGGACGTGGTCCCCAGAGATGGTCCTTGCAGAAGTCGCTTCGTTCGGGTTGTGTCGAAATCTTCAAATGACTTTGGTTTTATATTTATTGAGACAAGTTTTCAGTCTTGCTCTACTGTGGTATTATGCAATATCTAAAACATTAGCTAAAATTGTATTAAAGGCATTGTGGAATATGTTGATAACTCATCAACTTTGCTGACATAAATTTTGGGCTCTAAATGAAACAGACTGGAAAGTGGTGGTGGTGCTAGTGCTGATGTTCGTAACAGAGACCACGTAGTAGTGAAACATTGAACGTATTCAGAAACCAGACTGACACCGATAAAGTGATGAAGGACACTGGGGATTAATTTATTATGAGAATGTTGTCTTGACATTTAGTAATAGTGATATATCATGTCTGTGAACCACACTTTGATGGTGTAGGAGTATAATGGTATTAGCCTTGGACCTTTCTATAAACTTACGATGTGTGTCGTCTCTTTGATACTTATGGACAGCAGACATAAATTGTTTATTTTGTAATGTTTCTCTGATAAGGGTTTATTTGCCAATGCTTTGCTGTTATTATTTCTGAGAGTTTTAATTGAAATCGAATACAATCATTCATTGTTAGTTTCGTATTTACACACCCAGCCTCTTTTGAAAATAATAATTTGTCGTTGACATATAAATTGATTTTTTTTCCAATGCGAGTTTCAGTAAAATGTAGGAAAATAATAAAAAAATTATTATGTTTTATGTGTATGACTTGCTATCCTACTTGTGTCTAAATCATACGTGACTACGTAAATGTCCATATGCCAAGGAAGACATGAGGGAAAAATTTCGTGGAGATTTCGATAGATGTGAAATCGGGGGGTATACTCGTATATGGGATATATACCTAAAACTGAATAGATTTCTACCATTTTTAATAGAAGTCGTTTTGGGACAATAAGGTTGTACTCGTATGTGCAAAATTGACTTGTACTCTGATTACAACAATATTTGGACTAACTGACGGACACAGTTAAAATAAATCAGAAAGCGATACTATGTTGATTGGTAGTATTATAAACCATATTTTCTTTGAATTGCCATGAAATGTTATATTATACGAGGGCGGTTCGGAAACTTCTTAGCCTAGCACAAAAAGCGCGGTATAAACAGAAAAAAGTTAAGTGGTTTGGAAACTTCCATCTCTGCTATGAACACATGTTAAATTTTGTTTCGATCTGGCAACTCCTTCATATAGAAACAGGTGTTCAGAAAAGACACATCCGCGATTTTTTTACAATGGAAAAATTAGAAATGCGTGGTGTCATTAAATATTTACATAAAAAAGGTTTATTGGGACAAGAAATTCATAATGATATGGTGAATGTGTTAGGTGAAAGTGCTCCTTCATATGCAACAGTAAAAAATTGAAAAAAGCATTGAAGATGAACCACGTAGTGGACGTCCAAAAACAGCAACAACAACAGAAATTGTAGCCAAAGTGCATGATATGGTATTAAATGATCGACGAATAAAAGTGCGTGAAATAGCTAATATCATGGGCACTTCAAATGATCGAGTCCATTTAATTTTGCATGAAGAACTACAGATGAAAAAGCATTCTGCAAGATGGGTGCCGCAATTGTTAACAGTCGACCAAAAACGCATAAGAATGAACATTTCCCAAGCTTGTTTGGATCGTTTTAAGGGAAATAAAATGGATTTTAAGCGTCATTTCATAACTGTTGATGAGACATGGATCCACCACTATACTCCAGAGACAAAAGAACAATCCAAACAATGGACTGAAGCTGGAGGAAGTGCCCCAAAGAAGGAAAAAACAATTCAATCGGCTGGTAAGGTTATGGCAACGGTTTTTTTGGACTTCAAAGGTATTTTATTGATTGACTATCTGCAAAAGGGTAAAACAATAAATTCAGATTACTATTGCAACCTTTTGGATCAATTAAATATACAAATTCGAGAAAAACGTCCTGGCTTACAACACAAAAAAATAATTTTTCATCAAGACAACGCACCAGCGCACAAGAGTGTTTTAACAATGGCTAAAATCAACGAATTAAAGTACGAGTTGCTTGACCACCCACCTTATTCTCCTGATTTAGCTCCCAGTGAATTTTACCTGCTCCCAAATCTAAAAAAATTCCTTGCTGGCAAGCGTTTTACCTCAAATGAAGATGCAATTACAGTTGTAAACCACTATTTTGAAGACGTTGAGGAAAACTATTTTAATCAAGGGATAGAATTGCTAGATAAGCGTTGGACTAAGTGTATTGAAGTTTCAGGAGATTATATTGAAAAATAAAAATATTTCTGAAAAACTAACTATTCTCTTTCATTGATAGGCTAAGAAGTTTCCGAACCGCCCTCGTACATAGGATTTGGAAATTCGAAGCATTTTTCAATTCCCTAAAATAAGAATTATATCTATTTATTTCCGAGAAATCCAAAAGATTCAGGAATTTAAGCACAAATTATATACTTTATACAAAATTATATGTTTTAGTAGAAACAAGTTTTTATATAACATTTTTTTGTTGTGTTAACATATTAGTGCTGAAATACATTGATATGGGTTGGATGAACAAATTTCGGTGACAACAAATGTTAATTTATGATCTGATATTTCAACAAGGAATTTGGAAAAAATTCTGTTCTGGCGACACTTCAGACTTGAGGAAGTGTTGACACGTATTTCAAACCTGCACCAGTAAAGACTATGTACAGTCGGGCGGGGTCGACTATATGATATTCTACACCATTTTGTCAGCAAAAAAAGTGGATTACAAGTAAAATTCTTAACATTGAGATATTTATTTTACATATATGGTCGATATCTAAATGATAAACCATTTTCTCAAAATTTTGCAGCATTCGCTCTTCAATCAATAAACTCAACTCTGCTCAATTTCATAATGATCGGATGTAAAATAAAGCTTCCACATAACTTTGATATCAAATCGGAACGAATGCATATATGACGGCTATACGTACTTATATATAAATCTCAAAAAATGTTTAACTAATTTAGTTTTTAATTCTTTAAAATTTTACAGTGTTCATTCTTGGACCAATGAACTTCTTTAGGCCAAATTTTGTAATGCCAAATCGGTGGTAAATATATATAGAAGCTATAGTTAAATCTGCTGCGATTTTCTTGGTAATTCTCGGCTTTGTTTCGTTGTGTTTCGACACTTAGTCAAAAATATGTATTATTTCAGTATTTGATTAAAAAAAACAAATCTATGAATAAAGTAAAGTAAAATTAAAATTGTTCCCATATTTTGCATTTATCTTTTTTTTTCATTATCAGCTGTTATAAGACGTCAATGTTGCATTTATGCGTAGTTTTAAAAAGCGGGGTATTCCAGATAAAATTTCCGAGAATCAATAAGTGAAAATTCTGCACAATTTCTGGAGTCTCTGATCTTAGTCCAAACCCCTATTACACATCAAAAATTATTTTTTTAATGTATGTGTATATAGTATGTATGTACATCGTTTTTAGTCTTCATAATAAACCAGTAAGGAATGTCAGAAAGTAGGACGCGACCGTCTATATAAAACCCTACTCCTCCCTAACAATGGACAAGGGGCATTGCGATAATAATTTGGAATACTTGGTTTCGTTTCAGTTAACAAAGAGTTTAGCTCCACCTCCTCATCAAGGCTTATTCCAAGGAGGAGTTGAAGATGTTGATCGTTATTAACTATATGTGAAAGGATAACCTTCAAATGAACAGTTTTCTATCATATACCAAGATTCGGAAGGGAAAAAAGATAGGACTATACGTAATCTAAACAGATTTTCATCAACTCTGGTCAAAAAACAATTTTATTAAAGATCGAAAATTATTTAAAGATCGAAGGTAAAATACAGCTTACTAGTGCTTAAACACTAGGCAGGAACATATATTTGTGGCTATATCTAAACCGATTATCCCCAAATTAAGCAGTATCCGTTCATAATTTAAGAAACTTCTTTCTGCTAAATTTTGTGCTGACCGGAAGTAAAGTACAACTTATATAGCGCTTTGATACCAAGTCGGGAGGAACATATATATGGGGGCCATATCTAAATCTGAACCGAATCTCCCCAAATATGGGAGATGTTTCATGTAATAAGAAACATCTTTCTGCCGAATTTCTTACTGATCGGATATAAAATACAGTTTCAACAGCGCTTACATGTTTCAAGAGTGTTTCGCTCGATATAATAAACGAAATGCACAAAATAAACAATAAGTTGTTAATTTTTTTCTAATGGGAACATTTGGGTATCAATTGAAAAGAAAAAACTGAATAGTTAATATTATCGAAATATATTTAGCTCACAAAGTAGTACCGAAAAAAGTTAAGGCGGACACCCCATACGTTTAAAGATTATTTAAAAACAATTTTAGAACAACAAAACTTTTTTGATCCGGGCACCCTACGTACCGCCAAAATAGTATTGGTATCCTATCGAAAGAAACCGCATACCGCTTTTCATGGTTTTGTCAATGATTCCATTTTTCACTTTGATCACTTTTGATTCCGAAGTCAATTTTGACTATTGACTTCCTGTATATCGTATAAAGTTATGATGGTTTCACAAAAGTAGGTCACCCTACTCCTTTTACAATTATTTTGTTGTGCTGTGTTGTCAATTGGCGTCCTATCGATGCTTCAACTTTTTTTATGTGTGGGGACCGACCCATAATAATGTGCACCTAAAATTTTTCACAATAAAGCTCTTGGGATTGGTATATTTAATGTGCCTCCCAAGAATGATTCATAATCACGTGTAGACACGGCCATTTTTACATAAAAGCTTTACATTTATACAAAATATATTACTACATAAGGTATGCAATTCACAAATGAATTCCCAATAAATATATTTCCAAATCATTCAGTCTGTTTTTTTAAATAAATTGTTATACGAAGGCGCACTTTATTCTAATTCGCCTTCCAATAATAATTCAATTAGCAAACAATGTTTTTCATAAAATACAAATGGCTCAGATGGTACAAATTTATTAAACTGTTGTCCAATCAGAATGAAACTGTGAACTAATATCTATATTTCTTATATATCACTTATAATTGACTTTGTGTATGTATTTTTTTTTGTGCCTTAAAATATTTACAATTTATTGCATTGTACGAATTCCAAATTCATATTCTCCAAAAATGCCAATCATTCTGTCTCATCCGGATTCCAGTCCTTTAGAATTTGACCACTTTTTTGAGGTCACACATAAATTTCGTCAGTGTTGTGTTCATACAATAGTTCTAGCATTTATTCATTTATTTTATATTACTCATTTCCAAGTACGAGTCGAGTAGGAAAAAAGAAGATAAACGGACAGAAGAAGAACTAAATCAGGTTGGAGTCGTGCACAATCTTTGAATTTACGAATGTTTGTCGGAATGCGTCTTACACGGTCATATATCATGGACTAATACCATGTGAAGTACATGCGGAACAATGGCAACCTCATATACTCGCTCATACAGTCTCATACGAGAATTGATGTATGGAAACGAACAGTGCTGGACAAAAGTACTAGGAGAATACTTAGATAATGTGAATATGATTGTGAGATTCGAACAGTCGAACTGGCAACCCTTACCAGTCACATGGGTGTTGAAAATGGTGAATTGAAGTCTCGCTTGGAGCTTTGGCTGTGTGACTTGTAAGTTTTCTTCGTAGGTATATAATTCCCATATGCAAATTTCTTTGTAGATTGGTATATACATATTACAAGTGATGGTCGCCACAACCACAAGCTCACACTGTGTCATGTATATGTAAGTCCCTCTGATGATATCCCCGCAGTGTCGTATCTTTTCCAATACACCACAAAAACCTCTCTTTCGAAAGGAAGAGTTGATCGAAAAAGCTGAACAATTCGAATGTGAAAACATTCAATAAATCTAATAAAATTAAAATTAAATCGATCATTAACAAAAAAACTTCTAAAAACTTTTTGAGTCACATCTAAAAATCTGAATTGTTTCCTTAAGGTGACCTAATCTATATATGAATTCAACAAGCGAAAGAAATGAAAATAGTTATATTTTGAAATATGTTTATATATCTACATTTTTGGCATTTTTGTATGACCTCCTCAAAATGTTTTAATTTTTAAATATGACGCTATTGGAGAATATTTATACATATAATATATTTACTAAGGTAACACATTTTGTTTATTTATTTAAGAATTCAGAAAATAATAATCTTTTTCAGTGAAATTATTTACGTACTGTTTTGGGTTTTTCGCTGTACAGATCATTTTTTCAAAAGACGAGAGAATCTGCTTTCATTTGGCCGCTACTGTATGTAGCGAATGTGTGTGTGGTTTGGAGAAACTATTTATTTATATTATAGTTTTCGTAGAATGTGCAAAAACAACAACACTTAATATGTCAAAAACAGTTTTATGCTGTCAACAATGGTCTCTTTTGGTTTTTCCTTTCTACTTCCTTTCGGTTCCTTCCGTACATGTGTCGCTCTGTCTATGTATACGAATGTAGTTATGAAAGCATTTATTTACGACATTTATGTAAGTTTGGCCATGTTGTTGTTGCTGCTATTGTTGTTATAGTTTTGATTGTTATTAATAACGAAATAAATATGGGGAAACAGCAAAAACCTGTTACCCAAACGTAATTATTTGCCAGTTACGTTTCGGCGTCTTTACCGAATGAGACAGACACATACAAAAGCATATACATCGAACACTGTTTCCATTAATTTACATTATATTATTGAAATATCATTTTCGCAAAGCATTTTAACATAAAGTTATTTGACACATATACTTGTAAATTTGGGAGATGAATTGCGGGTTTTTTAATTCTGCAATGACATGTGCACTTCCAACAGGCATTCCCATTGAAAGGGGCATTGCAATGATATTTACCAAAAAATATGGGCTGATGACCTTACCCGAGATTGGAACTTCGGTTCTCTGGGCGCTCGGAAAATAATATGAAAAGCGATCGCTGGATATTCGATATTCTTTAAAATAAATAATGTATGTTCTAGAAGTTAAATTAAATTAAATTAAATTAAACAATTTCGTTAAAACTATCATCTTTAACTACAAAGTTTTTACATACTTTGATCTTTGGTGTAAAAACTGTAACTTAACTTCATATAAAAATTGTTCAATAAATATTGTATTTCCATTAGCTCTTCTTTGATTTACTTTGTTCTATAGTCATCATGTAATAATTCATACAATCAAACAAGTAAGAAAGTTTCAGTCGAGTAAACCGTCTAAGGTATACCCCCACTTTGTGAGTAATGTAATATGGGGTATAATACGAATTAATCTGTCAATTTGTGTGTGAGGTACCTGAAGGGATTTAACAAATACACATATTTTTCTCTAAATACTAGATTCTTCAAATACATTGTACAGTGTCGAATTATAAGCGTTTATGTGCACTGGTATATTAACGTTATGAGCTGGTCAATTTTGGTATATAACACTATCAAAACATTAGACAGTACAAAATTTCAAGTATTTTGATGCACTTGTATTAAAGTAATAAGCTTTTAACTTTCGGTGCAAAATTTCAATTTGTGTGGGAGGTACCGAAAGGGCCTCGGCCACTTCGTCAATTTTTCTCAGGGTGATAATTAATAATAAACTAATACTATGTGTGGAATTTCAGAAGATTGGAATAAGTACCCAGCAAAATCTTGGTAAGTACCAGTCATTATTTCCCGCATTACCGAATAATGACATCTCATTATTCGCTGCATTACTTTAGGCTTATTAATAATGACTTACCAATAATATCAGAAAAAAGTGATTTTTTGTTATCAAAATCTTTTTGGCAAATTTGAATATGATGCAGTTTACTGTACAAGATTTAATATGTTTTCAAATAATACGGGCAGATTTGAATGAAAATACAATAAATATTTACGTATATCTTATGATGTTAGACCATTGAAGAATTTTTCACAGGAGTTTGGGTTCAGAAATTCGAATCTGGCATGAGGAAATTGTTTGTTTCGAGATATGTACGCAGGAATATGCAAAAATCACTTTAAATGGCCATTTCTACATATCTACTACTTATTGGTAATGCATTATTCAAGTACTTAAAATGGTGGAAATATAAGCACATATTTATTTGGTATGCCTAAGATATAAATAAGTACCTATTGTGCTACTTTATTGTATGCTTTTGGGAAGTACTTTCCTCCAATGATATCCCCATGTTAAAATAATGCTTACTCGTCCGATTATTTGGTAATGAGAAATTTTGCTGGGTAGTATACACGCTGAAAAAAAATTGCTTCTGTAGTATATTGTCCCAAACATATTCGGCTTGAAATAAACATATGTTTAGGGTACACTCCAAATATATAATATTTTACACACACAAATATTATATGTTTGTGAGGATATTGTTCTAAACAAAAATATGCTCCCATTCAAATATTTTTTATTTGGAACTAGTATTTCCGAAACAAGGATTCATTTGTAATTATTTATTTTGGTAATGTATTAAATGCCTTAACTTAAAGACAAGTTTTCTGTTTTTCAGATTTTCAAAGAACATTTTTTTTATAAATTTTATATGTTTGTAAAATTTAATCAAAACTTAAATCGAACAATCTTTCGTAAATATAAACGACTTTGATGGATTGACAAAAAGTGATGAATAGGAATATTTATAAATAAGGACATTTTTAGCTATAAAGTTTAACACGAAAACTAGGAAAAGCTAACTAAAATTCGAATAAGTAAAAATCTTTTTAAATAAAACATATTTGGAAATCTTCTTAAACAATAACTTTGTTTGTGTGTAAACACATATTTTATTTGTGAAATTCAGTTTGCAAATAAATTATGTTCTAATATATTAATATATGCGTTCCAAACAAAATTTCTTGATTTTCAAATAAAATTTATTTGTTAACAAATATATAATATTTAAAAAAATCGTTTCCAAGTATATTTTGTTTCGTTTCAAACATATCAAAAATGACGATTTTCCTCCGCGTAGTTATTAGCGAATTAATATTTCAAAATTTTAACCCTTTCCAAATTTAACCCTAAATTTTAACCCTTTGTGAGGCAGGTACTAGAAGGAGTGCATCAATATGGCCCATCTTCGAACTTAGCCGGAGATAGAGAAAAATATTACCGCACCAGACAGCAGACAGACAGACGGACGGACGGACATTGCTCAAATTACTTAAAGCGACCCAAAACGAATTTCCGCCGAACATACTTGGGGTCTTAGTTCACTTCATCGGTGTGTTACACTTTAGAACATTGTGTGAAGACGTTTGCCTAATATTGTAGACACTCTCTAAATCGTTAACGAATTATTTTAAAACTTTTTTGTTAAATCAAGAGTTGCAGAAATTTGTCTTCTCTCCCAAGCTTCCTTTGATCACTTTTTCTAGGAACTAAACGTACGATGATTGCACTATATATAGAAAAATAATTATGAAATTAAATGTTTTTTATTTTTATTCATCGCAGGATGTCGATTGCGAAAATGCTGATATCAATCTATTCCCCACAGATGATAGATATACATAATGCAAATATATCAACTTTGTAACTTTCTCTATAGTATTTTTTTAATAATAAAGTCTGATTTATAGATTACAAAAAATTCGCAATATAATAATATTGCAAATATCGCGGACATTATAAAACGTTTAGCAAATGTCCATATTTGAAGGACATTGAGTTACAGTTGAAAATGCCCGTGATTTTATGCAAATCAATGTAATAATTATTTGAGTAAAAATCCTGTTTTCGCCATAATTCGTGAAAGGAAGGAGATCTGAATTTGATATCTTCATAGTTGAGTAGAGGGGGTGACCCTGAAGAAAACGTACTAAACCGTTTCTGGCAGTATGGTAGGGCTCATTTCAAGTAATTTTCGGATCCATTTTCATTAGTTCGAATGAAACTACATAGATCTGCAAGAAATAAAGCTTATACATATACCGCTTAAATGCCAAATCGATAGATAGTACATATATAAGCTATATCTATATATGAACCGAGTTTGACTAATTCGTCCCTGATGCAAGAAAGAGCTCTGTCCAAATTTCATCAAGATCGTAGTAAAATAAACAGACGGACGGATAGACATGGTTAACTCCAATCAGCTAGTAGTTCTGAGTCGATTAGAACACGTTAATGTGGGTCTAGTTCCTCTATTTTGTTGAGTTATATTAATGTACTCGTATGTCTTCCAACCAAAGCTTACAGATTTTCATATAGAATTAATTTATATAGCATTAACTATAGTATTTTAAAATGTTGGCCCCTAAATTTATTTTCTTTCAATTCAAACATATCCAAATGTTATTGTCAATAACAACTTGAGAAAAATTAGGCTTTTTGGTACCTCCCATACAACAATTTTGTTCCAAAAATTAATAATTCACAAATTTGTACGAGTATAATGTAATGCAGTGTTTTTGAAGTAAGATTAATCACCATTTTCCAACTCCACACAAAAGTTCCGTATTCCATATTGTATTTCTCACAGAGCGAGGAGATATTTCTGTTAGTTGTCTGGTGAAATGTCCGTGTTTGTTTCTATAGTTCTTATGAAATGGTTCATATATTCAAAAACAAGGAATCCCATCAACGGGAAAATTCTTAATGTGAAAATCTCAAATGCATTCATATAAATATATGAATAGTAGTGCTACGTATAAACATCTTTATTCCGACGGAAAATTGTATTTGAACTGTTCTCTTGGAAACAAAATCCGTTTACTTATACTCTATAAGTTCAGTACTTACTTGCGAGCACATGTGTATTCTTGACCTGAATATGAATTATAGTTCCCCTCTGTCAGAGCTTAGACTAGAAAATTCCCACAAAAGTTGCTATGGGATGCCTTTGAAGCATGTGTATTTGGCTGTGTGTGTGTGAGATCTAAACGTGCCTTTGAACGGTATTTGTAAAGTGTCATAAAAATAATTAATGGATTACGTGTTGTATTTTATAATTGAAATTAAGCAATCTCTATTAATTTGGTGAACATTCGATGCCAGGAGAATTGTAAGAAAATTAGCTTAACATAACTGAACAAGTAAGAAAGTTCAGTCGGGTAAACCGACAGATTCATTGAAATTTGTGTTTTTTTGCGCTAAGAAGTTGCGTTAAGCACTAAAAAATTTTTCACCCGATCAGTTGAAATTTGAAATATGGCGTTAAAAAATCAAATCGGACAAATGCTATATATGGGTGATATATCAAAAATATTACCGATATGCCCATTTTCAATCCCAAGTTACCTGCAGCTATAATAAGCATCTGTACCAAATTTCAGTCATCTACCTCAATTTTTGTAGATTGTATTGTATTGATGAAGGCATGGCTAAATCGTCTTAGAATTTTATGACGATTGATAATATACACATCGTCTCCTGAAATCCAAAATGACGTAAGCCACATGTTCATGCTTTTTCAGGAGAAGCAAAAAGCAAAGTAAAGTAATTTTAAGCTTTTGACAGATAGTTTAGTCTAATAGACTAAACAACACACTGCTACAAAAATCGAGAAATCGATCATAAAATTAATTTAAATTTTTTGGATGTTACGTCATTTTGGATTTCAGGTGACTTTAATTTTATTTCGAGGTGTTACAAACGGAGTGACAAAATGGATATACCTATATCCTATGGTGGAGGGTATACAAATTGTATCTCAGAATCGAAATATACAGTCCGAATTACACTACCACGTCCTGTTTTTTTAGCTTTGTTAAGATTAATGTTTGAAAATATTAAGTTTTGCCAATATTTGAGGTCAACAGAATTTTTCACAAGACGTTGTTTCTGATAAAGTGTATAATGTAACGAATATTGTTTTGTTATACATTGAGGCATGAAATTGTCATAGCCATATTATTTGTTTTACTTATTTTTGCATTTTTTTATTTGACTTGGAATGAGAGGAGACAATTTCCAGAATATTATATGACAACTTGAGATAAATCGGGACAAAATTAACGAAGATACAGCAGTTTAAGCAACCGCGCCTCATACATGACTCAGTGCATCAGAGTTTTTTCCAATTCTGCTAATATTTTTTATTTTAGAATAACAAATTATCCGATTTTTTTATCAAAAATGTTAGAAGAAGTTTCGAGTTTCGAAAAAACCTCCCAGCATTACCTGCGGAAAACGATTATCAAACGAAATAATTTGGGTTTTTCATTTCAGATGATGCAGCACCGACTTATGACAGACAACGAACTTCTAAATTTTTCGAGGGTATATATCATTTGGTACGAGACAAAGGTGTAACACATCAAAGGGGTGACATAAGGCCCCAAGTATGTTTGGCGGTATCTGTTTTAGGACATTTTAAGGCATTTGAGCAAAGTCCGTCCGTCTTGCTGGAGCGCACGATTCGAACACGCTGAAAATAAATCGCTGCTGTAGTATATTGTCCCAAACATATTCGGCTTGAAGTATACATATGTTTAGGGTACACTCCATATATATAATATTTGACACCCACAAATATTATATGTTTTGGGAGGATATTGTTTTAAACCAAAATATGTTCACTTTCTAATATTTTTTTATTTGGAACTAGTTTTTCTGAAACAAAGATTAATTTGTCTTTAAATATTTTGGCAATGTATCAATGCCTTAATATAGAGACAAGTTTTCTGATTTTCAGATATTCAAAGAGCAATTTTTTATAAATTGTATATTTTTGTAAAACTTAATTGAAACTTAAATCGTATAATATTTAGTAAATATAAATTGCATTAATGGATTGACAAAAAGTGATGAATTGGAATATTTATAAATTAAAAGAAATCTTTAGCTAGTTTAACACGAAAACTAGGAAAAACTAACTAATATTCGAATAAGTCAGCAAAGTTTTAAAATTTTTTTTAAATAAAACATAGTTGGAAAACTTCTTAAACAATAACATTGTTTGTGTGTAAATACATATTTTATTTGTGGTAGTCAGTCTGCAAATAAATTATGTTCTAATATATTAACATATGCGTTCCAAACAAAACAAATATATAATATTTAAAAAAGTCGTTTCCAAGTATATTTTCTTTCAATTCAAACATATCAAAAATGACGATTTTCCCCCGTGAACTCTCGAAAGGAGTAACGGATTGACTTCAACTTTGGTACATGATATACTACTTATAGGAATCATTTGAAATTCTACACATACTATTGTCGCTACCACATTGAGAAAAATGAGGGATGTTATCGCACAACTTTTGGTACCACCCACACACGCTTCTGTAGTATATTGTCCCAAACATAATCGGCTTGAAACTTATATATGTTTAGGGTACACTCTAAACATTCAATATTTGGTACATACAAACATAATATATTTAGGAAGATGTTGTTCTAAACAAATCTTTGTTTACATCCCAATATGCTTTTTATTTGGCACTATTATTTCCGAAACAAATATTTATTTGCATTTAAGTATTCATAAAATACCTAAATTGTGTTAAATATTTTAGTAATGCAAAGATAATTTTTTAGAAATTTTTATTGTTCGTAAAATAATTTTTTTTTTCAATTCAGTTTATTCGTTATAATATTCACAGATTTTTCCTAAGTACGCATATTACAATAAATTTAAAGAGTTTAAGGATATTTCCTTTTTCTGCTTAGACAATAATACTCGATTTTTAAAGAAGAAGAGTTTGTAATTAATATAGTAAATGTAGGAGAAAATTTAAAAAACCTTTATGAATTTTTTTATATACACACGCTGAAAAAAATCGCTTCTGTAGTATATTGTCCCAAACATATTCTGCTTGAAATATACATATGTTTAGGGTACACTCCAAATATATAATATTTGACACACACAAATATTGTATGTTTGGGATGATATTGTTCAAAACAAAAATATGCTCCCATTCAAATACTTTTTATTTGGAACTAGTATTTCCGAAACAAAGATTAATTTGTAATTATTTATTTTTTTTTCAATGTAATATTGTCTTAACTTAAAGACAAGTTTTCTGTTTTTCAGATGTTCAAAGAGCATTTTATATAAATTTTATATGTTTGTAAAATTTTATTAAACTTAAATCTAATCTAACTCTAAATCTAATCTTTCGTAAATATAAGTTGCATTGATGGATTGACAAAAAGTGATGAATTGGAATATTTATAAATTAAATTACATTTTTGGCTATACATTTTAACACGAAAACTAATATTCGAACAAGTCAGCAAAGTTTTAAAAATCTTTTTAAAAAAAATATATTTGGAAAACTTCTTAAACAATAACTTTGTTTGTGTGTAAACACATATTTTATTTGTGATATTAGGTTTGCAAATAAATTATGTTCTAATATTTTAATACATGCGTTCCAAACAAAATTTCTTGATTTTCAAATAAAATTTATTTGTTAACAAATATATAATATTTAAAAAAATCGTTTCCAAGTATATTTTCTTTCAATTCAAACATATCAAAAATGACGATTTTCCTCCGTGCATTTATGATAAAACCCTATTGCACTACTACTAAAAACTAATTTCATATCTTAAGAGACCAGCTCAAAGATATGATTGTATTCGGAGTTAGAACACTTGACATTAAAACATTCAATTAATATATCAATCTTGACAGCCACAAGATCGACAATTGCGATCTGGTGGAGTCTTGCCGTAGAATAGTATCTAGGAAGGTTATTAATTAGTTTTAAAATTTTATTTTGCAATATTTGAAGCTTTTTTAAATGGCAGGCGGCAGTTGTCCCCCACACGGGGGCTGCATAAAATATAACAGCATGAAAAATTACTTTAAATATCAACATTTTATTGCCAATGTTTAACGCCGAAGACCTATTTATGAAAGGATATAAGGTTCTAATTAGTATATTACATTTATTAACAATATACGAAATATGATCTTTATAAGTAAGTTTTGGGTCTAGGATGACCCCTAAATATTTTACTCTATTTTCCCATTTTATTTCGCCATTGTTCACGATTATATTGCATTGAGGAATAAAACATTCCTTTCTTTTACGAGTGAAATAGATAGCCTGACTTTTGTCGCAATTTACAGCAATTTTCCATTTAGCAAAATAATTGAATAATATTCCAAGCGCATGTTGTATATTTGACATAATTTCTGATGCAAGTTTACCAGAGCACAATATGGCAGTATCATCTGCAAAAACTGATATGATGCAGTTTTCAATGACTGGGATATCTGCTGTGTATATATTATACAGCACAGGGGACAAACATGAACCTTGTGGGCAACCAGTATTTACGTTAATTAAATCGGAATATGTGGATCCAATGTGGACTCTAAAAGTCCTTGAACATAAAAAGCTTTTGACCATCCTTATTATATATGCTTGGAAATTTAAGCGAATTAGTTTAAAAAGCAAACCATCATGCCATACTGAGTCAAATGCAGCTTTGATGTCAAGTAGTACCATTCCAGTGGAAAATTGTCTCTCAAAACTAGATTTCACAATATTTTTTATTTTAACTAAAGGATGTACAGTGTTGTGCTCCCTACGGAATCCAAACTGTTGTGGAGGTAAAATATGATGATCGTCCAAGAATCCTGTAATTTGGTCCTTAATTACTTTTTCCAATATTTTACTAACAGAGGATAATAGGCTGATTGGGCGGGTCATAAAATAATAAATAATAATAATTAAATCGTATAATATTGGATTAAAATAAATTACTTGGAGGATTTACAAATAATGATGGCTTGGAATACTCAGAAATTTGAAATGATTCATTTAAAACAGAAGTTAATGCTGCATATGGTATTGCAACTGGTAGGTACAATTCGAAATCAGGGAAAAAATAAAACTGAAATTCGAAAAAGTCGCCAAAAGTTTTGAAAATCTTTTTTAAATAAAATATATTTAAAGAAATTCCTAAACAGTAATTTTATTTGAATTTCAACAATATTTTATATTAGAAATTTAGTTTACAAATATATTTTGTTGTAATATATTTATATATGTATTTCAAATATATTTTATTGATTTTCAAATAAAATTTATTTGCTCAGAAAAATATAGTATTTATAAATTTTCGTTCCAAATAAATTTTCTTTCGATTCAAACATATCAAAAAAGGCGATTTTGCCCCGTGCACAAATGGACAATTCTCCACCAAAAGTTAACAGCTTAAAACACTAATACCAGTGCATATAAACAAAGGTGGGCCATTTACAATTTTAAATTTTAACTACCGATTACTTTGACTTGTGATTTGAGCTCTTTGGACTATTTTCCGTGGGGAGCCATTAAGGATAAATATTACGTAAAGCATCCAGAGACAATTGAAGCGTTGAAACATGAAATCGAAGTTGTCATTGTAGAGATTCGACAGAAACAATCGAAAATGTACTGAAAAATTGGTTGCCGAGCTAGTCGTGGTAGTCATATGAAAGATATTGTGTTCCATTAAAACCAGCCGTACATGAGCCCATCCCTAAAAAGTCTTAATTGCCGAGCCAGTCGTGGTAGTCCCCATTACCCATTTGGTAGTCCCACACAAAATGGTCAATTCATACCAAAATTTAATAGCGGATAACCTTAATATAGCAGAGCACAAAAACTCTTACAATTCGGTACAGTGATGTTTTTGAAGTATCTAATGTTCAGTGAAAAATAGGTGTTTTTAAACCCCTTTTGGAACCGATAAATTCGTGTAATAGTCCACATTACATTACATCAAAGTGGGGGCATACCTTAATACGACTGCATTTTTCTTACTTGTTATTACAATAAGGCTTACTATGAGCAACACACAATGTTTGGCCTCCAGGTATTTTATACATTTTCAGAATTCAGCGCGACTAGCTAAACGTAAACTTTTAAACCACATTGAATGTGCAATAAATTTTGGCGAATGTGTTTTGAATCAGCGTGATTTCATAGCGATTTTCCTTGAAATTGTACGTATTACAAATGAAACCAAAGCTAATACAGGGTTTTCCAACAAGAGGTGTTAGTTTGAATCACCCGGTATTTCGGTAGCTGCCACTTTTGAAGCTTTTATTCTTTGACATTTGACGAGTAGAAACTACGCCATTACTAAAAATGGAACGATACACGATCCAACAACGCATTGAAATTATTAAAATTCACTACAAAAATGGTGAATATCTGAAATGGTGAAATCCGGAATTCTATCGAAAAATCATTTTGACTGATGATGCACATTTCCACCTCGGTGGCTACGTAGACAAGCAAAATTGTCGCATCTGGGGCTCGGAAAATCCAAGAGTTATTGTTGAGAAGCCTCTCCATCCTCAACGTGTGACTGTTTGGTGCGGTTTATGGTCCGGCGGGGTCATTGGACCTTACTTTTTCGAAAATGAGGTTGGATCAACAGTTACGGTGAATGGATTGCGTTATCGAGTGATGATTAATGATTTTTTATGGTCGGAGTTGGATGGTATTGATCTGGATAACGTTTACTTTCAACAAGACGGCGCTACGTGCCACACAAGCAACGAAACCATTGCTCTGTTACGGGAAAAGTTTCCGGACCTTGTTACCTCTCTCGAAGGGGTGATCACAATTGGGCACCGAGATCTTGTGATTTAACACCTCGCGACTTCTTCCTTTGGGGCCACGTGAAAGATAAGGTCTACGCCAACAGCGCAGCGTCGATTCAAGACCTCAAAGATAGAATTCGTGAAGCTATCCACTTTGCGATTTGGTTATGGAAAATTTCATGAAACGGCATACCTTCCTCTTTATTATGAAATAAAACATCCGATCATTTATCTCAAAAAATTGCATTTTTCTTCGAATACCAAAATAACACCTCTTGTTGGAAAACGCTTTATGACGTTAAAAACTTTATTTAAATTCTATCACTATTATTAGTCACTATCACCTCGAGAAAAATAGGCGAAGATTCCACGCCCCTTTTAGTACCTCCATACAAATGTTCTATTTTGCACCAAAAGTTAACAGCTTATAACTTGAATACTGTATTAAAAAACTTGAAAATTTTGTACAGTGTAATGGTTTTATAGTACCTACAATCAGAGAAAAATGTGCGTTATAGCCATTCCCCTTTTTGTTGCTCCCACACAAAGGTACCATTTTGCACGAAGAGTTTACAGCTTTTAACTTTAATCCTAGTGCCTACAAATACTTAAAATTATGTACAGTGTAATGTTTTTATAGTACCTATAGTCTGTCGAAAAACGGGCCTCATTATCACGCCCCTTTTGGTACCTCCCACACAAACTTACCATTTTCTACAAAAAGTAAACAGCTTATATTGTGAATATCAATACATAAACATACTCAAAATTTATGTACAAAATTTTGCACAGCTTATATTTTGAATATCAATACATAAACATACTCAAAATTACTGCACAGTGCATAGTTTTAAAAAATTGTAAATTTCCTACAGTCCTGTTAAAAGTGGCCACACCCGTTTTAGTACCTCCCATTCAAAAAAGACAAGACATACCAAAATTAAATAGCTCATAATATAAGTTCATATACCCGTGCATATTGACATTACTCACAAAGTGAGGGTATACCTTAGTCGGTTTACCCGACTGAAATTTCTTACTTGTTTTTTTTTTTATAATATTTGAGGTCTAAGGTGTTTTTGGTGGCAATATGTAAATGCTTAGAAAATATGTAAATGCTTTTCCTTTAATGAATATTTTGACAGCCCTTAATTTGGTCTGATACCATTAACCAAAATGATGTAGAATTGTACGAAATAGATATCCACTAATTTATCACAGGTCGAATCCTTTCTAAATAGCTGTACACCTGTGACCTAATGCCAGAATATTTGATTTTAATGAGTGAAACAAATTAATATGTTTCCATTTAGTACAAACATACACATACATGTGTATATCTTAGTAAGTGAACACATTATAAAATAATGGGTGATTTTTTGGCACCTTTCTTTTTGTTTTTGTTCAGTTTTCGTGTAACATGTTACTGTCAAACATGTTCAGTTTGGTCTATAATTTAACCATGAATCGACTTACAAGTAAACAACGCTTGCAGTTTATTGAATTTTATTAATATTTATTAAATTTTTAGTGAATTTTGAGTTCGGTGAACAGTTCTCTCGAGTTCTCGTTTGGGGCGGTAAATTAGCTGCATAGATTGTGCGATTAGATTATTTTTTGTGGGGCTATTTTAAGGCTCATGTCTATAGGGGAATGCCCGCAACTATTGACGCACTGGAAGTCAATATTGAAGAATTTATTCGTGAGATACCGGCCGATATGTTGGAGAGAGTATGCCATAATTGGATCGAGCGTATAAACAATTTGAGGCGCAGCCGCGGTCAACATTTAAATGAAATCATCTTTAAACATTGAATTATGTAGACCATTTTATCGACTCAAAAAGATATTTCTTACATTTCTCTAAATTGTATGTGTTTTTTTAAATCAAATCTGAGTGCTCTAAAGAATCACTCTTTATTTGTACGAGTCAATTCACGAACAGTGTAAAAATATTCATTAACGTTCAGAGCTGTCCTTTTCTAAATCAACAGAGAAAAACAGAACACAAACATTTGGCTAAGAGGCCAAAGTTACCATTAAAGTTGTCCATTAAAAGGTGCTTACTCGGAACACTGTAATTTAAATGCATTAACTACTCGAATTATAAATTGTTCGGACACTTTGGCCCACGTGAAGGCGGTTAGTTGACGTGAATAATGAGCGAGAAGTTTAGAGTGAAGCCGTGGCCGGAATATCCGACACAAGGCTACGGCTGTGATAAATGTTCGAATCGAAATCGGAGCCGTGTTCGTGCGGCCGACGGATAACTGTCAGCTGTGTAATTATCGTTGCATGCGTGGACTCATTCCGCTATGGTATTAAATAGATAATGGATTTGACAGTTGTTTACATATTAGCCATCGATGTATAGCAACACTGATAGAGAAACTCACATCACCCAAACCACTCCAATTAATCTATGTATGTGAGTATGTATTTAGTATAAGTCTCGGTACGTGCACACATAAGAATATGGCAATGTATGCGCTGCTTTATTTGTGTAAAGGTGTTCAATCGAGTTCGTGTGTTCACGGATTTGTGTCGTGCAGTCATTTGTATTTGCCAAACTCAATGGCGGCGGTGGCAGCAGCAGAAGCAGCTTTGTAATCAGATCGAAAGAGATAATCGTATTTCCCATAATTATAGCTGTCACTAAGAATATGATAAATCTGGTTTGGTATAATATAAAGCACAATCATAGTTATGCATGTCAGAGTAAATATGAGTGAGTGTGTATGTGTATATGTATGAGTACACACACGCACACCCGCACCCTCGTACATTTCCCAATATCCCATTGATTTTATGCGAACGACATTCAAAAATGCCTAGTTGCCATTATTGTTGTATTCATTGCGTTGTCGAATTGAATGGGAATAGAAAGTCTTCTATCGCGAACAAAATATCTGTTGACTTTATTGCTCATTTACTTCAAGAGTGACATAACTCAAAATTTAAATTTTTGTGAGGGTGCCTCCAAAAAAGCAAATTAGTTTATAACCCAACAACCATATTTCGGTTCATTCCATCGTTCCCCAACATCTTATTTCATGTGATTCTAACTAGGATACTCTCCCGGCTTCAAGACCATTTTGTTTCTATATTATTATAGAAACAAGTATTTTATACATGGCGGTGTATAAATATGTATTAAAAATTGGCAGCACACATACTGGATCATGATTTCTGAGCCGTGACACTCGTTATCAACAGTTCTGCTGCAATTGTATGGGAGATACATGTTACTTATCTGTTAACAATGAGTTACAGTTACTCATTTTCAAAATTATCAATTTTGAGTACTGTCAATAATCGATGTAAGCTCTGAAGGCCTAACAAATGATGTCCAGATATATTTGCGTTTTAAGGATTCGCGTATTCTAAATTGGGCGCATTTACTGTATGCTGTATATTAAGCACTGAGAGTAATAAAAACCCAATGCAAGTACATACAAATACTTTAAATTTATTGTAGTGTACCTGCAACCTACCTTCAGTTCAGTGAAAAATAAACGTTATTGTCACACTCCGTCTAGTACATCCCACACAACATGGCCAATCATACCAAGTTTAAATGATCATAGCGTTAAGACCAGTGCCCATAAACAGTTCGCTACATTTAGATATATTTTTATCCATTTTATATGAATATTCAACAAGAAGTGGTAAAACACGTAGCGTAAATACGTAGCGTCCCGGACGTGACAAAATGTAACCGCGTTTTTTATGAAAATTAAAAGTACAAAATATATTTTTAATTTTTGTGTTGTTGTTATTTATTGTTGGTCTATGCTTTTGTTATTCAGTCAAAATTCATTCGGTTCAAGACCATATGCTTCAGTTACTTTCTGTCTATTGCAAAAATGTAATAGAAACAAATACAAAAAATAGAGTTTTAATTGCTTGGTAGAATTGACTGCAGTTTCGATAGACACCACTCTATTATCTTCAGAATTCAATAGCAATAATGCATGTCTTTAACTTAAATCAGCTGAAATACTTATGGAAATAGTGAAATGAATTTAACAAGAACTACTAACCAAAACCATATTTTGCCGAACTAAGTTAACATACTAAAACTCCCATACCAGTAAATGTTGGTTTGGGTTCGCTTCGCGAGCCACGAAAACAAATGTAGTTTTGTCAACGGCTAATGCCGAAGTCATCGTTCCTCATGTTTGTTTGTGTTATTGTTATTTATTGTTGGTCTGTGCTTTTGTTATTCAGTCAGAATTCATTCGGTTCAAGACCATATGTTTAAGTTACTTTCTATCTATTGCAAAGATGTAATGGTAGAGAGTTAATTTTTGTATTTGAGCCCTGGTCCGAGAACCTCGAGAAAATAAGTCATCCAACTAATGCGGACATTTATGTTAAGAATAGTGGAAAAGAAAGTGAAAACATTGCCATAAGATTTATTTTTCTATAAAAACATGTCCAAAAATACGTATTTTAAAATCTGAAATATTACTTGTCCCAATTTGGAAATGCTTATATGTTTCTCCGATTTGACGTGTAAGCCCTATAGAAACTGCATTTTTTATTTAGTAATTATGATATTTGGCAAACACGAGTTCCATGATCCAGGACCAGGACCGATTTTCAGATCTGTTCAGATTTAGATATACCATCCGTCATCTTTCGGGCCTAATTGCTATAAATACTGAATTGTACATCCGACAAACATGGCATTTAGTAGAGTGGAGTTTCTTGGTCCAAGGAAGAACAGTGCCGAATTTGTACAAAATCGGTTCAGATTTAGATATATAACGCTACCTCAATCTCAATCTTACATCGGATCTTTATGAAAGTTTGTAAAGATAGGTTTTTGAATCCACGGTCACTGCCAAATTTGAGGGAAATCTGTTTATATTTAAATATAGGACCTCTATATGCTGATTCCAATTTAAAACGTAAGCACTACAAAAGTCACATTTATCTCGGCTTTGAGTCTTTATAAAAGCTGAAAAAAAATCTTGGTGAGGTTTTTATTATATAAGTTGTTCCGCCCGACTTTAGCCTTTCTTTATTTGTCTTGATATACCTACCATTAATCATAGCGTCGTCGCTATATATACATATGTAGATCACAAGAAATTGGTTTTTTTCCTTTCCTAGGAAGCTCTTTTTTGATGGGAAATAGTTCACTCCCCACTCTCTGTGGAGTTAGGGTGGTTTCTAGCATATGCCTAATATTCATTTCAAAATACTAAGGCAAATTCATACTTCACGGACTTTTACTTTCGACATTGTTGCTCCCATAGAAAAAGTAATGCTTAATGTTAAGTTTTATTTTTATACTTTTCGTTAGCGATTTCAAGAATACAATTCAATTAAAAATTGTCATAGAAATTTAAGATAAGTGTCCTTACACTTTTTGTTGCCCCTTCATATTATCTTCGTTAAATTAAATAAGTTTCATACTGTTTTCTTTTGTGTTGGTGTTGGCGTTGGTATCGGAGTCGTAGTCGCAGTTGCTGGGCGGCGACGGTAACTACGACGAAGATGACACAACCTTATGGTCGTGTGCTTTTGAACTACTTAACATTTGACACACTCAGTGCAATTTAATGAAGGCCGGCTGTTTCCAGAAGTGCTTCGACTCATTCACGTCCATTTCACAATACAATGACTGCAATTAGAATTTCATACTGCCAGCCAAGCGCTTTTTGCACATCTCTTTTCATCTCAACTCTCAGTTCTTCTTTGTGTTTGTTTCTCTTGCAAGGCAAAACCCCTGTTTCAGTTGTGTCTGCCTTGCCTTCTTATCGCTCCCTCTCCCTCTCTCTCTCTCTCTCTATCTGGCCATCTCTTGGGTCTGCTGTGAATAAATGCATTACACATCTACTTACATAGCGACATTCACATGCATACCTCGTAATGACTTTCGTTTACAACACAAAGCATCAGAGCTTTTGTGCATTAACTGCCGACAAGGAAATTCATGCTGTGCGACAATACGAGTGTATTTGTATGTAAGTGTGGGTGTGTGAGTGTAGGTGTTTGCTGACGTCTGTGAAATGTGTTCTACATTTGGCTCGTTTGTCAATAAATTTCAGCTTTTGTTACCTAAATTGAACACCTTTTATTAAAATATTATCCTTCCACACTTCTTTGTGTGCCGCATTGACTGCACACAAAGGATGTTGTAACACGATGACAAACATCCACAACAAGTCACACACACACACCGCCACAATCAGACATATATACACAGCCAGGCTTAAGGATATCACAAGCCAGGCGTTATCTGCCGGTGCATAGGTGTATAAATGTAGGTGAGAGTGGGTGCGTGCTACGTCTGTGAATTTTCATTCCAAATCGATTTGTATAAAGACGACAATCGCCAACACATGTTTCTGTTCTGTTGGCAAAGGACGAACGAAACATGAACATGTCGAATGGATCCTTCTGTCGCTGTTATTGTTCATTCACATAAAATTACACGCTAACATTCAGGTAAAGACAAAAAGGCGAAAGTAGCAGCGATAGGACACTGAAACGTGCTCGAGTGCAAGTTATCTTCTTTTGCCCCCTTACGAAGGAAGACATCACGACACGTCCCCACCTCTGTGGCAAAACGATGGGTGCCAAGGTGCTACGGCACGTAACTCACAGATGTGCAATACCAGTCGATTTCGTTGCTGAGTAAAGCGTGTCATACGGACACACATTCAAATATATGTACATTTACAGTTGACAAAATAGGTTTAGGTACATCGTGTCAACTGTCTTACGTCAAACGTTTACTGATCGGTTCATTACTGGAAAAACATAGTCCAGGTAGAATATGTATTTATAATATTCATATTGTAAAATGTACTTAAAAAACGAAATAAAAATATATGGACATATAGGCACAAACTCTAGCCACTTAAGCAACCCACGTCAAATCGAGAGTTATGCTAAAGCGGAAGTAGCAATTATTTTGCCAAGCTTACACAAATTTCAAAAGTAACGCTGATTGTTATATTTTTGACCTTATAAATATCTTATACTAATTTGTCACACCAAAGAAAACATTTTTATTATCGAACTAGAATTTCGTCTTGTGTTTTACTTAAGTTAAGCATTGCGGTATTTTTCGGTTTTTTTTAGTTTTTCTAATTTTCATATTTTCGTAATTATTAAAACATAAATAACTAAAATCAATAATAATGATTTGAATTTCGTATTTTGAAAATATATGTAGTGTACCTATATTAATTACTCCAACTGTAGTACATATAATGCCAAGAGTATTTATAGGCTTCATACATATGTAAGTTAGCAGAGTGCAAACATGTGAATGTTCAAATATATATTTGATGACCTTTTTATAGTTCTTTGATTTTATTGCCATAATTAAGGGGGAAAACAGGAACCAAATATAACATCCGAGTATTAAAAATAACATGACAAGAAAGTCCAGCATTTGGTGAACAAATAGAAATGAATGTAAAATATTCTTACATAATAAAAAAATTTAATTATTACAATGTCGATTTTTTTCTTTTTTTGCTGTCAAAGACTTTGTAATTTTAAATTGAAGGGAAATCAAATAGAAAATTTACTTTTAATGGAAGAAATACTACACTCATAAAATTGAGCGGTTTTAAATGTGAATTTTTAAAAATTTCAAAAATGTAATGATCTAAATATGTGTAACATTGGAAGAACTTCAGTCAATAAGTTCGTTTATAGCATAAAACCTACGATCATCTTTCTCAAACGATTGATAGGTACTTGGAAAAATATTGGTTGAGAAGACCATTGGTTCAATTTAAAACCCGTAAGGAAAGGCTAAAGTCGGCCCGAGCCGACTATATGATTAAAATCGAAGCGTTGAAAAGTAATACTTTTGAACCAGATCATATCAGATCGGGAGGTGTATATATAGGAGGGATGTATATAAATCTGAACCGATAATTTTTAAATTTCAAAATGATTAGATGCAAAATACAACCTTTATAGCGTTTGGGTGTCAAATCGGAGGCTATACCTAAATCTGTTTCGATTTTTTCACATTTAAAATTATTCATTCTTCAATTATGAGATGTTATGCAAAGTTTCCTGAACGGATTTTCAATAATAAACGGTATTTCTCGCGGACCTCTCTCGTGGTTCAGTGTGTTTGCATTATATTAACACTTTCAAAATCAAAGTTTAAAGTTCCAGAAGTAACACAAAAAGTACGCCCAATTATCGAAATTATGTCATTGTCGTCCACTGGGTCGTCCATCTATTGCTTTTTGAAATCATATCTTATTTTGACACTGACAGCTCTTTTCTGTTCGAAATCTTGACAGAAAGGCAGTATTAAATCTTCATGCAACGAATTTTATCGATTTCCTGTTGAGAAACATTAGAAAAAAACGACTTTATGTGAGTTGTACACTCAATAGAATCTTGCTGCCATAGTCGAAAGTGTGCGACTCTGTTCTGCAACTGTGACTCACATATTATTAGCTTATAAGGTTCAATTAATTTAGCATTTGCACGACATGACCATAAGAGTTGGGTAATTCCGGCTCATTTAAGTGATCGCTCCTTTCACATCCACTCCGCGAAAGGATCTAGTTCCACAGTTCTATTCAGCTCCGAATAGAAGGTAGCACAGTCACAAGCAGTAAATAATTACAAAATGCTGGTTTCAATAAAATTCGCATAATTTTATAAATATTTATGTACGAGTACTATTTTCTGAAAAATTACAAATCTTTATCTGTAATTCAACCAAACTTCAACCATTTGTACTAAACAATCCCTAGGTTTTTTTTAATTTTTGTATTTTAGCCAAACTATTGTCCGTATATATTGTAAAATTACTAAGAAAAATGGCAAATTAAAAAATAAAACACATTTCCGGAGAATTTATTTATTTAAATCTTAAGCATTATGCTGTCGAGATAAACACACATATTTTGGTATGTTACGCAATCTCATTTCACAAAAATGATCTGGACACATAAAGGGAACCATTCAACATTAAGACTGAAAGAGCTGGATATAAGAACAGAATTTTGGATCTAAGGAACTAAAAAAACTGAAGACATGGAACTAGTTTTTCTAGTTCCTTGCAATGAGCAGGTCCTTTGAACTAGGACCCTCCGGAATTACCCAACTCTAACGACCATCCGCTTTGTTATCGCTTCTTAGTTTGGGACTTAGGGCAGCCCGAAATGGACAACGATTTTGCTCGAAAGAATCATATTTTCTGACGAGGTGCAAGAAAAACAGTTACATCTGGAGATAGGAAAACTCGCACGTGATCGTCGAGATTCTCAGAGAGTGACAGTTTGGTGCGGATTGAGGAGCGGTGGTATCACTGGCCCATTTTTCTTTGCAAATGCTGTTGGCCACACCTTTTTAGATAACAATAAGCGCTACAAAAGCATAATAAACATTTTGTTTTGGTCGAAGATTGAAGACATGGACTTGGACGATCCTTGGTTTCAACAAGCTGACTCGCTGTGCCACAATTAATGTTTGCGCTGCATGTCAGGTAATCAAGTAATTGGCCGTCTCCGCGATGACAATTGGCCACATCTGAGCTACTATGCGACACGTTAGACTTTTTCTGTGGGATACCGTGAAGGAACTGGAAGGTTTATGCGAACAATCCGGTTGCTATTCATGCTCATAGGGCAAAAATCCAGCAAGCCATTCGTTAGATAGGTTCAGAAACCTTCACCAACTTACTTACTTAAGCTTTCAAACCGCACCAATGTCTCGGAAAATTGGGTAGACATGATGCTCTATGGTAAAGCCAGCCGATGCAGCCATATGAATTAAAAGTCTCTTTTCATAGTTAAATTTAATGTTTCCTCTTTCGAATAAAACAATTATGTATATTCCGAAAAAATTTATTTTTGTACTTTTTTTATTTCTTAAAAAAAACTAGTATTTGGACCACCCTTTATTTCTATATTGTAACGAAATATGATTCGACACACCTATATAAATATAATGTTGAGTTTTATTGTCGGTGTGGGTACCATATCATTTGCCTTACAATATCGCACCTGTTACACAAAAATGTGATAAGCAAAACTTTCGTATTTCGACATTGTTGAAGATATCACGAGCCATCGATGTTTTCGATTAACGTTTTCCCTTCCCCATAATGCTTTTACAAACTATCAACCGTTTTTGTCTCCTCTTAAATAAAATTAAATTTTGAGCTACTACTCGTACACTTATGTGTGAAAAGTTTGATAGCAATTTTGCTTTAATATATGTATTCCTTTTTGCAAATTAAAGAACTATAAAGAACGACTGGGTTGATATAGAATTATTTCGGTATCAATTTTATCAATAAACGTAATACGATGGTGGATCTTTAGACGCCTCACAGGTCAAATCTGATAAATCTTTATTTATCCCTTTAATTGTATTTATCCTATTTCCGTTTAATTTCTTCCTTCCTTTGTTCATTCAAGTCTCAATCAGCAACAATTTCAATAGACATCTTAAAAATGTTGCCCTTTATTTGTAGACGTGTATGTGTGTACTCGAATTAAACATTTTTTGTCGTTGTTTTTAATCTGCCAAAGATTTAATGCTCCAGTAAAACATGTGTGTAATAAATTTCTTAAATTATTTAAATTTACATAAATAGAATCGTGAATCGGTGTAAGGAACGACAATGTCAAATACAACAACGACAACAGAAAACAACAACAGTCAAATGGAACCTCACTTCACAGTAGTGATAGAGATTTCTTTCACATATTTGCGGTTTTCAGCGTTGCTTCAATATTCCAACGACAAACTTTTCCAGACCACAATGACAGGAATTTCCAAACGCCACCACCGCCAATCTTACTAAAGCCAACGCCAATGCTAATGCCAACACCGCTCAGTCGCACCCCAACAAATGTGTATGTATATGTATGTTTGCACGTATATAGTCATAAGCAGATTCAGCCTCACACACGCACACAGCGACTCATACACGCACAAGCCTATTAGGGTGTACTTATTCGCATTTAGTACTGTCCTCAGCAAACCATACCAGACAGAGCAACTTTCAGAGTGAGAGGGTGCGTACAAGTGTGGTTGTGTATACGCACATTCATCCTCTTATACATTAGAGTAGCTTCAAAAAAATCTACTGTGTTCAAAGTTTATAAGAAAATTATTTTTGTTCTTATTTTTCTGCAAAATCGACCATAAGATAATATAATCGGAGTCATTATCTATCACACGTATAAATATTTAACATATTACTTCAACATGATGGTTACTTTTTTCGTTCGCATGCATTTTTAATTATAGTTTTTTTTTATTAAATCAAAAGTCACTACCACAACTGTGACCCGATTCATTAATTTAAAACTGTATATGTGTATTGTTTCTAGCTGTTTTAATATTAGTATCTGATGGTCATGTTCACAGAAAAAAGGTGCTGGCAATTTTATTCAAGAAAAATCTGAATTTTGAACGCGTATCGTTAGCAATTCGATATTTGCAGTAATGGAATAGTGAGAGAATATGTATGTATAAACAATTATGTTTGGTTTGTTTATACAAATAAAGCTTAAGGTGTTCTTTGTATTAATAGAATCGCCAATTTGTACTTCCACCGCACGAACAGTCCAGTTAATAACGCATTTTCCAAAATCATTGCATTTAAAAAAAAAATGAAAAATGGTTCTTATTAACGAAATTCAAAAGGGCCTAGCAACAAATTATTTCTTTTTTCATAGTTAAAAAATACTATTTCACGCAATTTTCACAAACAAGTTATAAATCATGTTTGTGTGATTTTATATATGCATCATTATGTTTAGATATTATCCTGAAAACTACGTTTTTCTAACGGCAACACTTTTCATTTTATTTAGTTTTTTGCTTCTCCTGTAAAATTTTCAAACATGATGATAGGCCCTTTTTCGTTTCTGATGACGATATACTAGGAAACAAGATATGAAAGTGACTTTTCTCACGTCTCTTTTGTCGTTGATTTTGTACAGATTGATTAAGTATTGACGGAGATATTGCAAATTAAATATCCACAGTTTGGAGACTCGCGATACTGAGAACTTGATCCGACGAAAAAAATGATGCGTTTTTGGACTGACAACTAATGGATTTATCTATTGTGTAAATTTAGACAAAATTGGTAAGGTCCTTGAGGTCCTGTAATTATGAACCAAAATTATTTTCAAAAAGGTAGTGTCCGTAAATTTGCTGTAACTTTTTACAAAGCGCGATCTACCAAATGTTTTTTCTGATTCTGGTGGACGTCAAAATAGGACGCATTCTAAATATCAAATATTTCAAATCACTGCCCACCGCATATGCAAAAAAGATTTTGCAATATTTTTCATGTGGTCAGTTTGTTATTAATGTTCATGATATATTTAGATGTTAGGAAGTGTTTCGGACCTAACTGAAAAAATTTCAGTCGAATCCGTTCAATATTTGCAGAGAAAATTGCAGTTTTCTAAACACACTCGGAAAAATTTAATAGGTCATATCTCGCGAAAAAATCAAAATTTTGCTAAACGGTTCAATTGTTTTATTTTTGTCAAATTCTCAACCAGATTATTAACAAATTTCAAAAAATCTTTACCTTCCAAAAAATGTTGACACATTTGGGATATTTTTACCCAATAATTAAATTTGAGTTACTGCAAAACATAAAACGATATATTTTCTGAATACTTAAATGAAAATAAATCTTTGTTTAATAGTCCCTAATAAAATATTGGATAGAAACAAAGATTTGTTTAGATGTTTCTATTTAATGACGTTCCATGTTTCTATTTAATCGTTTTAATTGTAGTGGTAGATTTGACCGTAGGCTGGACGTAAAATAGTAGATTTCGCATCTCCTTGAATATCAGTATATACACATTAATTTAAGTAATTAATTAATTTAGTTTTTAGATACTTAGCTCCTTAGTGACTTTTGAAAGATTGATAATTGTATTGGTCACTACTGCACTGACCACAGTTAAAATCTTGTGAATGTGAAAATTCAGTCCAGTCACGCCCTTATCTGTATGTGTCCAAACTTTCAGATTAATACTTTTACAAATGCGTAGTGGCGAAACATAGGCCAAATTTTGATATAATCTGTTTATTTATTACAATGGAAATCATATCGCATAATTCAAAACCGGATCACGTGCATACAAATTGACCAAACTCAAAAATTATATTTTTGTTAAATATATTACTGGTGTAATTGGCGAGCGATATATTTAGAAAAGACTCTTAACAATTATTTGGTCGCACTTTGTTGTCCATCTTGTCCGCAGGCCAAGATGTGTAGGTCTGTCGCTCGTTATGGGATTTAAAAAGTATTGGAGGAATGAAAAATACTCTTAAAGAATTTTGAAACGCAGTGAAAAATGAAAATTGCTTCGGTCACTGCTACAAAAAAATGAGTTATTGATGTTTTTATTATACAGAGATGAGCTTTTTTCACACATTTTTTGCATCTGTAACAATATGTTTTTTAAATCCTTCTACGGAATTTTATCCTCCATGATTTTTCTTTCTAAAATTATAATTTTAACTTATAAAGACATTATAAACATGTCAGTCAAGGAAAAGGTTAAAAAATCGTTTTCCGAACCTCAAAAATAACTTGTTTTCTTTCTCCTGAAAACTTTGATTTTAAGAATTAATCGATTTTCGTGAAAAGCACAGATCCAATATGGATGGTATGATTTTGAAGTGACGTTTCGGCCATTTGTAATATGTCATGATCTGTCATTTGTTTTTCATTGAATTCAGTAGTGTTTACAATTTCATCATGGAGAGATATACGCAAGAACAACGTTTACAAATTATTCAGTTTTATTATCTAAATAATCGTTCTCCAGTTGCAACTTTTCGTGCGCTAAGTCCTTTTTTATACCCTCACTTTAGTGTGACGAGGGTATATATAATTTGCTACGGAAAAAAGTGTAACACATCGAAGGAGTGATCTAAGACCCTAAGCATGTTCGGAGGAAATCCGTTTTGGGTCATTTTATGAATGAGCAATGTCCGTCCGTCTGTCTGTCTGTCTGCTGGCTGGTGCGCACGATAACTCTCGAAAGGAGTAACCGATTGACTTCAAATTTGGTATGTGGCAATATTTTTTCTATCTCCGGCTAAGTTCGAAGATGGGCCATATTGGTCCATTCCTTCTAGTACCTCCCACATAAAGGGTTAAAATGTTGTGAAATATTGATTCTTTAATAACTACTATACTACTTATTCTAATCTTCTGAAATTCCACACATAGTATTAGTTTATTAGTCGCTATCAACTGAGAAAAATGGGCGAAGTTGCCACGTCCCTTTAGGTACCTCCCACACAAATGCAGCGTTTTGCATTAAAAATTAACAGCTTATAACATTAATAACGGTGTATAAAAATACTAGAAATTTTGCACAGTGTTATGCTTTTATATTGCCGACAGCCCAGAGAAAAATGGGCGTTGTTGCCACGCCCCTTTTGGTACCTCCCATACAAAGGTACCATTTTGCACCAAAAGTTAACAGCTTATAACTGTAATACCTGTGTATAAAAATACTTGAAATTTTGTACAGTGTAATGCTTCTATAGTGCCTACAGTCCAGTGAAAAATGGGTGTTATATTCTCGCCCCTTTTGGTACCTCCCACACAAAGGGAGGTACCAAAAGCTGTTAACTTTGCACCAAAAGTTAACAGCTTATAACATTATTACCAGTGTATAAAAATACTTGAAATTTTGTACAGAGTAATGCTTTTATAGTGTCTATAGCCCTGTGAAAAATGGACGCTTTTGCCAGCCCCTTTTTGTACCTCCCACACAAAGGTACCATTTTAAGAGCTCACAGCATGAGTACCAATGCACGAAAATGCAACAACATTTTGCACAGTGTAACGCTTTTGAAGTTCCTATAGATAGCCCTGTAAAAAATGGCCGTTATCACCACGCCCCCTTTTGTACCTCCCACACAAAATGGCCAAATTATACCAAAATTTAATATCATAACGTTAATATACCAGTGCAAATAAACGCTTATAATTCGGCGCAGTGCAATGTATTTAAAGTATCTACTATTCAGCGAAAAATAGGTGTATTTGTTAAAAACCTTCTGGTACCTCCCACACAAATTGACAGAATAATTCGTTTAATATTCCATATTAGATTACTCACAAAGTGAGGGTATACCTTAGTCGGTTTACCCGACTGAAACTTTCTTACTTGTTTTTAATTAAAAAAACACTTTCCAGTCAACCTACGCAAAACTTGGTAAAGAAAGTTCTTGATCCGCGAATCGGTATGATCGCATGTCTCTCAATTTTGCAACTAAGGTTTAAAAAATTGTCATTAAATTTTTTTGAATTATGAAAGATAAATGTTTCAAACGCTTCGAGTTTCAATGTAATCTTTTCAGTTATAGAAATCTATATGTGTGGTTATTCAGCAGTAACATGTTGGTTTAGGGATTTATAATGTAAAATGTCAATACAAATGTTAAATTTCAATCTAAGCCATATTTTCATTGTAGATCTGAACTTTAGAAATGACGAGAGCACTACCCACATTAATACACATTTACACGGACATACATACAATATAATAACCGTATTTGTTGGGTTATTATTGTTGCTGGTACTACTTAAATGTTATAGGGTTTCGGTCTGTACGAACGCGCTTTTCTGTTTTTTTGTCTTCAAATTTGGAGTATCCACAGGACTTGTTCTTGTCTCGCGTTGTTGGTGCTGTTGTATTGGGGGGTGAGTGGGCGGGAGTGTTTTCGTTGCTCCTTAATTATTACCCGGTACAAGGATGTACTAGTATTTTATATCTTTATCCGGCGGTCTTAAGTTTCGTTCTGTGAGTGAGTATCTGGATGTGCGTTTGAGTGAAAATATTCTTTTAGCAGCTTATTTTGTTGATAATGTTTATGAAGTGATGGTGCGGGTGTGGATGGTTAAGGGCGTCAGACCAAGGGCTGTGGGTGGTGGATGGTGGGAGAAGGTTCATGGAAGCTTCAGGATGTCGTCTACGTTTGGTTGCGGTGCGGCTTGGCTCGGATCATAATTCAGGAAATACGGTTTTGCTATTATTCTTTGTATTTTATTTCCATTCATTTCGTTTAAAGGACGCGAAAGGCAGGAAAACCTCCAACAACAAAAAAGCATTTTTAATTAAAATTTTAATAATTATGTTATAAAAGTCATGAAAGGCTTTATCCTGTACTGACTTTTTCGCAGCTATTTCCACTTTTGTTGTTTTTTAAAACCGAAGCTCGAATTTATTTTTCCCTTTGTTCCATCTCTGTGTTGTTTTAAAGTAATTAATGCTATTTTAAGGGAGTATTAAACCCATGACTAGCTCTTGAACTTGACACACAATTTGAGTAAGACAAGTCGCATCAGCAATACTTTTTTCTTAGCATCCAATTTGGAGAGGATAATTACAGCATTAGCATTTTGTCGTTTTCTTTAATTTTAAGAACGAAATCCTTCCACAAAATCTCCTCCAAGAAATTTGCGTGTTTTGCTTTTCTCGCCTCAATGATACAACAAATCACAACTGAGGAGTCTGAAGTGCACAACATTTCTAAATGTCAAGTATTTGTAATAGGCCTCATATTTTCAAATATTTGATTACCTGGAAAGGCTTTCTAAGATAAGGTAACAGAATTTTGGTAGATCTATCTGAAAAGGCATAAAATGATAAATAATCTTATCACTGCGAGCTTTTAATTGAATTTCTGAAAGTTTCATCACTCCATCTTGGATTAAAGTAAAAAGATGTAGTGCCAACTAACCCCGATAGCTGTATGGATTTTGATATTTACAATTATTTGCTTACCAAATGGGAGCCGCAGTCTCGCAGACAGACTTTTCGGTGTCCCAGAGTAGCCATAAAAATGTATGTTCAACATCGTGCGGTAAATGTTTCCTATAAATAAGACTATATAGAAGTGCAACTATAGACCAGACGTACGAAACTGTATACTCAGTTTTTCATTTCTTGATCGTGTGTCCTTTTTTGAAAAAATTGTCTTAGATTTTTGTTGCATATCATATTAAAGAGGAGCAATTCTAAAAGCCATTAAAAACTTTAAAATTTTTTTCCACGAACGAAGGATAATAAAAAATGCCTATTAAATGCCCATTAATAGTTAGGTTTAAGTTTAGGTTAGGGTGGCAGTCGTATTTTTTTTATACAAGCTCACATAGACCAGTTTAGGTCCCTAGTGTTACCACGGGCTGAAATGCCCCTCATCGAAACCAATCTGTTTGATATACAAATTTTTCGACAGTACGAATATCGGTACTGGAAAGATCTGTTAGGCTGCCTAGAGAAGCCGACAACAGTATGTCCAGTCGTCGTTTACTCAGAGCGGGGCAGTCGCATAGCAAGTTCTCAATGCTCTCCACTTCTTCCTCATCTCCACAGCTTCTGCAGAAGTCATTAGAGTCAATACACAAACTTTTACGACAATAAAGTGGTTCTTTATATATATCGATTTCTACGGCTTTGATACAACAACTATGTAGGAATGAGGGGGTAATTTGTCGATCAATGTAACGACCTGCTGGGGGACCTACTGTGTTGTGTCTGCTCCGAACCACTTTAATTTTGTATTATAATTTATCTACATAAACTTTTTAGAAATAATATATTATCTCGCTTGTTTTTCATAATAACTAAATAATAAAATCAAATCTAATTTTCGTCTCAATTTAGATGAAAATGTCACTTTATAGTATTCCTTATTGTATTTTTTATATACACGCTGAAAAAAAATCGCTTCTGTAGTATATTGTCCCAAACATATTCGGCTTGAAATATACATATGTTTAGAGTACACTCCAAATATATAATATTTGACACGCATAAATATTATATGTTTGGGAGAATATTGTTCTAAACAAAAATATGTTCCCATTCTAATATTTTTTTATTTGGAACTAGTATTTCCGAAATAAAAATTAATTTGTATTTAATTATTTTGGCAATGTATCAATGCCTTGATTTAAAGACAAGTTTTCTGTTTTTCAGGTGTTCAAAGATAATTTTTTTTTTTTTTAAATTTTAAATGTTTTTAAAATTTAATTAAAACTTAAATCGTATAATCTTTCGTGAATATAAATTGCATTGATGGATTGACAAAAAGTGATGAATTGGAATATTTATAAATTAAAAGACATTTTTAGCTATACAGTTTAAAACGAAAGCTAGGAAAAACTAACTAAAATTCGAAAAAATCAGCAAAGTTTTAAAAATTTTTTTAAATAAAATATGTTTGGAAAACTTCTTAAACAATAACTTTGTTTGTGGGTACACACATATTTTATTTGTGAAAGACAGTTAGCAAATATATTATGTTCTAATATATTAATACATCCGTTCCAAACAAGATTTCTTGATTTTCAAATAAAATTTATTTGTTAACAAATATATAGTATTTGAAAAAATCGCTTCCAAATATATTTTCTTTCAATTCAAACATATCAAAAATGACGATTTTCCCCCGTGTACCGTTACCCATTTTAATGTTTCGCTTTTATTTTGCACAATTGTGAGAATTGTAAGTAATATTTTTGTTTAAAACGTAGTTTGGCCTCAAGATGAAGAGAAAGATGTGAGGTGTCGGTGGAGTGGTAGTAGAAGTGGTTCCAAGCCGCCTGTTCGGTATCGGTATTCCAGTATTTAACAAACAACAATTCCTAAACTAAGTATTTTGTCTCAACTCAATCGCATAAATCAGTGAAGTATGAGCGTATTTTTACCTTGGATATTTAACTAATACCGAAGTTAGTTGTACGTACGTACGTTGTACGACAGTTAGACATCGATAGAGTGTTAGGTTTGGAGAACATTTTGTGAAATTCAACCTGTGAAGAACAAACATTTCAATTTGGGCATCTTGTATAAAAGAACAAGTAAGAAAGTTCAGTCGGGTGTAAACCGACTTATAAATCCCCTTACCATGAGTCCCAAAAAGTATTAGTAAATTTATTTATTTTTTTGTTTTAATTAAATTATTATCAATTTAAATTTTCTTTGTGTGAGAGGTACCAAATGGGGCGTGGCAACTTCATCCATTTTTCTCGAGGTGTTAGCGTCTAATAAACTAATAAAGTGTCCGCCATCTAACGTTTTTTTTTTCAACTAGTGCTTATTTCGTGAATGGTAACACTTAGCTCATGTCTGATTTGACAGATAATTAGTTTTATCCTTCCGCTGAACGAATATGGTTGTGTATACGCTTGAACAACGCTGGGAAATATTACTTTGAAAGTCATGGTTATGTTGCAGAATGTGTGCGAAAATTGCGTACGGATTTTGGAAGAAGAGAAGCACCGTCAGCTCCGTATGTTCGTTATCTTGTGAAAAAAGTGAAAGAAACTGGTATCCTCATCGATAAACCAAAGCGTGAAAAGCCAAAAACAGTGCGTACACCCGAGAATATTGCTGCTGTGGCAGAAAGTGTGCGTGAAGCGCCATCAACATCAATTCACCGTCGTTCTCAACAATTGAACATTTCGGAGACATCATTGAGACGAATTTTGCATAAAGACCTTGGTATGACGCCATACAAAGCCCAATTGGATCAGGAGTTAAAGCCAACTGACCATCCAATGCGTTTTCGCTTCGCTAAGTGGGCCTGCGATCGACTTACAGAAGATGCCGATTTTGCCAAAAAAAATCATCTTTTCAGATGAAGCTCATTTTGATCTTGGCGGGTATGTAAACAAGCAAAATTGTCGCATTTGAGGCACAGAAAACCCGCACGCATACATTGAAAAGCCAAAACGAGTCACTGTTTGGTGCGGAGGCATAATTGGGCCATTTTTCTTCGAAAATGAGCAAGGAGTGGCCGTTACAGTCAATGGCGATCGTTATCGGGCCATGTTGAACGAATTTTTGTTCACAAAAATTGAAGGGGGGATATTGGCAATATTTGGTTTCAACAGGACGGCGCTACGTGCCACACAGCCGAAACTACACTCGATGTTTTGCGCCCTGTTTTTGAAGATCGCATTATCAGCCGCAGAGCTGATGTTGTTTGGCCACTCTATGAGGAATTTCAGAAGATTCGAGTTAGTACTATAGACGTTATTAAAGAATCAATATTTCACTAAAATTTAACCCTTTGTGGGGGAGGTTCTAGAAGGAGTGGACCAATATGGCCCATCTTCGAACTTAGCCGGAGATAGAAGAAAATATTTCCACATACCAAATTTGAAGTCAATCGGTTACTCCTTTCGAGAGTTATCGTGCGCACCACCCAGCACGATAACCTTAGGGTCTTAGGTCACTCCTTCGATATGTTACACTTTTGGCTCGTAGCAAATGAATATACCCTCCTCTCTAAGGTGAGGGTAAAAAAACGAAAAAAATCTCGCTCTTTATTACTATCTTAGACAGCGATTTGGTATTGGAGGGATTGACATTAAATATCGCCAAAATATCAGTATGTAAAGGACCTGTCAGATGGTATACACTCTTCTCCGAGCGTTCAGTAATTGAATAAACTTCATAATCTGTTCATACACGTGTATGTCTTAACTTTAATTATGTTTATTATTTGCTGCCGTTCCTTTCCTGGGACAAACAAGCAAAAGTTATCTGGTCATAATTTTGCCAGAAAACTTTTCCTACTCACCTTCCTACATTCCTTTTCCAATACGCCTACTGCCACCGTCATCGCCATCCATTCATCCTAACAAGTGTTGACTTCCTCTGTTCGGGTATAAAGGAATGTTTCTGTACATATTTGTGTTTTTGACATTTGAACTGTCTTTCCATCAACGACAGAAAATTCCTAAAGACCAGAAAAGTAGAAAAAAGAATAAACGAGAATAATAATAAAATTAAATTACGACAAGCCACGCCATCAACAACAACGACCCTGACTGGCAGCAGAGCTGCAACAGCTGCGCAGCGTATGATTGTTGGATAGATACGTACATTCCCGGCATAGGATAATGTCTTATGAGAACATTGAGAATTCTGACAGATTCCCCCACTAAGCGGAGCTGCAAATGAGGACGAATGAATATGATGAATAATAATATACATACATACATACATATAAGGGATGATACTTGAGAGTGACAAATGGTACAAAAATCGTTCTAAAAAGACAATTTTTCGACCTAATTCTACCAATTTTAAAATTTGTTTTAATACTCGTACGAGTTACGAACTAAAGTTAACCATATTCAAATATCAAAGCGTTATTTTATAAAGTATTTGCTAAAAAATTACATGAGATTTAAATTAAAAGGATATTCGTACAAAAATACAATCTTAAACTATTAAGTTACAAATTATTGAGATCGAGTGATACGATAAAAATTTGTTGATAACAAACTCCTAGAAAGTTATTGCAAACCTTTGATTTGCATTAAACTAGATAATGTAGAAACATTCAAAAGCAACGTCTCAACTTATGCAGAGACAATGTGAGACATATAACCCCCTCACCAAATTTCGAAATAATTAAATGAAAAATAGGACTTTTTATAAAGGAACATATATATACGTGGAGGCTGTATCTAATTATGAAACTCTTACTTCCGCAAACGTAGAACGTTTTTATACCCTATACTTTGAAACAGGGTATTATGACTTTATACATTTGTTTGCAATATTCCAATAGATCGACTATTTATATTTGTGCATCGATGTCCGTCTGTTTATATATTCTTGACTTTGACCAGTCCAGGTCGAAAATTTGTATTGATATTACGAAACTTGATACGGAATCATTTGTTGGGCCCATAATGAAAATGGGGTATATCGGCCATTGTTTTGGTATAGCCCCGATATAAAGGAAGCTATGAAATAAAAATGAACTTGCCTTTATTTTTATTTTATTTGAATTTTTTAACTTGTATTATGTAGTCGAAATTTTTTACCCAAAAGAAATGTTTACGATGTAAAAAGACCTTCTTGACATACTGTATTTCATATTGCATAAAATCGTCTATTGTAAAAGTAATTCATATTGGTCCAACTTTTTATATAAAAAGCCATATAATAAATTTAAACAAGCGATCTGACTGCTATTAATGGCTTTATGTTTATATTGACCAGTACTTGATAATGTAAAAATTGCTTCAAGTTTTGATATATCCCGCCATATGATGGTTCCAGACGAATTTGACTTCTTGGCGTTGTAGGTGCCACTTTTTACAACCGACGTGCCTGGATTTAGAAATGTTTACTCTATTTAACCTCAACAATTCCATGTAATAATTGTTTAATATAGCTCTTACAAATTACATATTCTACGTATTGCTTGGCAAATACTGGTGGAGGTTATTATACAGTTGCCCTCGGTAGACTTTAATTGAAAAATTTTCCATTACTCAAATTTTTTCACTTTTGAGTCAAGAAATGTTCGATTTCAAACACAATCAAAACAAAGTAAATTTTGTTTTAGTTGCTACTTAATATAATAAGCCAAACCTATTCCATGGCGTTGCGTAGCTATGTCGAACCATATCGAAAGAGCATATGATTTATGAACATTTTTGCAAAGTGTAGATTATTTTCGTACAACAGACCTGTCGTGGAACTTTGGGGGCTTAAAAAGTATCATAATAAGGACCAAAGTACCAACATTATCATCCCTGATACATACACTGGTGAGTGTGTGTGTGTAACAGTGTTTTGTGGGCAGTGACCAACAACGTTGGATATGCGCTCAGAATACTTATTCAATTTAGATGGATCCTTAGAGGCACAAATTTGTCCGGACATCTTTCTTTGTAGCAGCATCATTAAAGTAAATAGAAGAGAAACCGCATATAGTAAAATTGGAATTTGGAAGAAGTTACAGTAGATTCCTTCACGTATGCAAAGTTTAAAATTATGTAGACCACAAGACGTGTAAGATTTTAATTGTACACATTAAATCCTCAATTTATCCGTGAGGGATAATCAAAGTTCAATTAAAAGTTCACAGTAGGAGAAAGTGACTGACTAAGGATATTCTCAAGACAAGCTGTCGCCTGGCAATGTAACGGAAGCTGAGAAGTCTTAACGTTATTAGTATTTGACTTTTACATAGTGCACCTAATGGTAACAGTCGTAGATTAAGCAATTCTGTAACTAATGTATGCACTGAGAGAAAATGACATTGAAAAATAAACTACGGGGTAATATATTGGTTATTTATAATATATTTATATATATATGTTTGTCCAACGCATACTATGGGGACATTTTTTTGATATAACGCATAGAATGAGGACATTTGCATAGTTCGGGGACAGTCCCCATTATTTTCATATATCTTGCGCATACTTTGGGGACAGTGATACTTTGGGGACATTTTTTATACAAATTGTATTTTCGATTAAATTTGAATCCGCCTTATCCCTTAAGGTTATATATAAACTCCTTTTACTTATATATAAACAATAATTACTATTTTTTTTAAATTTAAGATAATTTTCCAATCGTTGGCGTTGCCACATGAACAAAAAAAAGATTGATTTTGACGCCGTTGCTTTCAAAAATGTTGAGTGGCTTAGACACAACATATGTACGTCACAGCTGTTTATGTTTATTGTTTCATGAAATCGATGACGTGTACATCTGCGGAAAATATGTAATTAAAAAATCGACGAACGTTTAGAAAAATAATGGAAGAAATATATGTGCAATATTTTGGTATACGAGTTAAAAATATGAGCGAACCGGACACCTAGTATTTTGTGTAATTCGTGCAATTCGTAAATCTTACTCGATGGAGTATGTACTTTACAATTAATGTATTACAATGTTTGTGGAATAAAATGTTTTAATTTTAGACATCACGTGCAATTTTGAATGCCAATGTTTTGGAGATAACCGTTCATTCACGATACAGACTGCTATTTTGTCTAAGCAAATAAATTGGAGTAGGAAGGAGCATTCGCTGGAATTATGCTAATGTAAAATCTTTCACTTTGCCAGTTGCACATTCGGAAACAATACCAATTCCCAAGTGTCCAAGTATAGCTAACAGCCTAATTACGGAAACATCATCAAGTTCAACTGAGTACTAAACTCTGAGCGATTCAAGTTTAAGGCAGGAGTCATCGCTTTTATCTTAGTTTCAACTCAATGATCTAGTGAAAGATTTGAAACTGAACAAAGATAAGGCAGAACTACTTGCATCTCGGATGAAATAGTACAATATTTTGGCCCCAATGGGTGTTATTTTGGTATTCTAAGAAAAATTCCATTTTTTGAGATAAATGATCGGATGTTTATTTTATAATAAAGAGGAAGGTATGCCATTACTAATGAAAAACAACATCAGCCAAATGGCCAACACGACCATGCTTACACGACCATTTCCTTTTCATGAAATTTTCCATAACCAAATCGCAGAGTGGCTGCCCTATGTCCTCGATAGCCTCACGAATTCTATCCTTGAGGTCTTGAATCGACGCTGGGCTGTTGGCGTAGACCTTCTCTTTCACGTGGCACCAAAGGAAGAAGTCGCAAGGTGTTAAATCACAAGATCTCGGTGACCAATTGTGATCACCTCTTCGAGAGATAACACGGTCCGGAAACTTTTCCCGTAACAGAGCAATGGTTTCCTTGCTTGTGTGACACGAAGCGCCGTCTTGTTGAAAGTAAACGTTGTCCAGATCAATAACATCCAACTCCGACCATAAAATATCATTAATCATATCTCGATAGCCCAATAAGTGTTGATCCAACCTCATTTTCGAAAAGTAAGGTAACCCCGCCGGACCATAAACCGCTCCAAACAGTCATATGTTGAGGATGGAGAGGCTTCTCAACAATAGTTCTTGGGGTTTCCGAGCCCCAGATGCGACAATTTTGCTTGTTAACGTAGCCACCGAGGTTTAAATCGGCCTAATCAGTCAAGATGATTTTTCGATGGAATTCCGGATCATTTTCAGCAAAGACACGACGTTGTTCATGATCGGCCGGCTTGAGTTCTTGTGTTAACTGAACGTTATAAGTCTTAAGACCCAATTCTTTATGCAAGATAAGGTGTAATGACGTTTGTGGAATGCCAAATTCCAAAGAACGACGAGAAATGGACAAACCTGGGTTTTCTTCAACACTTTGGGCTACAGCAGCAATATTCTCAGTTATTCTTGAGCGACGTGCACGGGTTTTATTCTTCACATCACTAACTTGTCCCAACAGCTCCAATTTTTCCACCAATTTCTGTATCCGAAAAAGCGAACCGTGGGCACCTAGTATTTTGTGTAATTCGTGCCATGTAAATCTTACTCGATGGAGTAGTGGAAGCATGCGGTAAGTACTTTACAATTAATGTATTACAATATTTTGTGGAATAAAATGTTTTAATTTTAGACATCACGTGCAATTTTGAATGCCAATGTTTTGGAGACAACCATTCATTCACGATACGGACTGCTGTTTTTGTCTAAGCAAACAAATTGGAGTAGGAAGGAGCATTCGCTGGAATTATGCTAATGTAAAATCTTTCACTTTGCCAGTTGCACATTCGGAAACAATACCAATTCCCATGTGTCCAAGTATAGCTAACATCCTAATTACGGAAACATCATCAAGTTCAACTGAGTACTAAACTCTGAGCGATTCAGAGAGATTTGAAACTGAACAAAGATAAGGCAGAACTACTTGCATCTCGGATGAAACAGTACAATATTTTGGCCCCAAGGGGTGTTATTTTGGTATTCTAAGAAAAATTCGATTTTTTGAGATAAATGATCGGATGTTTGTTTATTTCATAATAAGGAGGAAGGTATGCCATTAATAATGAAAAACAACATCAGCCAAATGGCCAACACGACCATGCTTACATGACCATTTCCTTTTCATGAAATTTTCCATAACCAAATCGCAAAGTGACTGCCGTATGTCCTCGATAGCCTCACGAATTCTATCTTTGAATTCTTTTTTGGGAGATGTGTTCGACAAAAAGATTCCCTGTTAATAATAATTATTCCCTACAGTACACTTTAATTGCCCATCAGTTTTTTATATACGAGTATATCGTATTTATCCACAAAGTTTGCTATGTAAACAAAGAGGTTTGTAAATGCAGAGGTTCGGAATAAATTGAGAAACATCTAGAAGTATTTCTCCCTAAACACCCGACACACCCACTCATCCCTTTACCCTGAAAATGTGCTTCCAAAATTAATGATATATCAAAAGTCGTAAAAATCGATGGATTTTTTGGATTATGTGTTCGACAAAAAATTGCAATGCACTTCAATAGAAAACCCAGTCGTTTTTTGAATATACCGTATTTCTCTACAAAGTTTGCTGTGTAAACTCTGTGCTAGTAAATTCAGACACAATTTTAGTACAGAAGTTTGCAGAATAGATTTTCCATGTTAAGGAACCAAATAAAGGATATACTTCAGTAAACCCGACACCCACCGCTCATCACCTTACCGTTAAAAATCTCCCTCCAAAAATAATGATATCGCTCATTTAGAAAAAGAACGCCACAACGCAAAAAATATTTTTTTTGAGCTGGTTATACTAAATTGTCCTAGATTTAGATATCTAGAGACTAATCCATGATAGGAGTGATTCCTGAGGAAGACAACAATATTTGGCTCACTTCAGAAGTTAAGTCACCCCATTCTGTCAAATAGTTATTTTTGTATAGATCTCTTATTCTTGTATAGATCTCTTATTCTTTTGTATAGATCTCTTATATCAAAAGTAGAAATTGATACATTTAAAAAACGAAAGGGTTGTCATAAAAATGTGTTGTGGGGACATATAGTAATTTTATACAAAAAGAAACTTTTTTCGAATTCATCATAAAAAAATCCATCGATTTCGACGACATTTGATATACTATTCTTTTTGAAGAGAGATTATCAGTTCTAAGGGGAAGAGTGGGGTGCCGAATGTTATGGGAGAAATACTTCCTGAAGTATCTCTTGCATTTCTTTAACATGGAACTTCTATTCCCAGTCCTTTATTGCTAATATTGTGTATGAATTCACTAGCCCTGTGTTTTCCCCCCAAACTTTGTGGATAAATACGAGATATATAAGAACCCACTGGGTTTCCATTGAAGTTAATTGTAGGGACACATAGTGATTTTTTACAAAGAATATTTTTGTCGAATACATTATCCAAAAAATCCATCGATTTCTAACTTTTGATATATCATTAATTGAAGAGAAAGCGCAGACTACCATCAGATACATATGAACAAAATTACAGCACTCTTGCTAACAAATTGTGCAAGATATCTCAATTTCAAAATTAGGCTTGTGTGGGCGGTGCACGCCCACTTGATATATCAAAAATTCAAGTACCCTATTTTCACCACCCCCTACACATGTACATTCTGTGAAAATTCCAAGAAGATCGGTCCAGCCGTTTGGACGTCCATTCGGTACATACAAACAAACACACATTCTCTTTTATGTATATAGACTAGCTGGATCCGGTCCACTTCGTTGCCCCAGACTTCCGATTCCGTCCATTTTTTAAACCAATTACGTAGACTGCCAACACTCTCGCTAACAAATTGTTCAAGGTATTTCAATTTCAGAAATTTGCGTATAAGGGTTGGGCCGCCCATTGGTCTGATACCAACCCATTCACGTTGACTATCACCAGATCCATATGCAAAAAATTACAGCACTCTCGCTAAAAAATTGTGCAATATATGAGTTCCAATTTCAAAATTTGGCTTATATAGGCGGTGCCACGTCCATTGGCTTGATACCGCCCATTTTTGGGCTAATCACGTAGACTGTCATCAGATACATATACCTAAAACTGCAGCAATAAATTGTGTAAGATATTTCAATTTCAAAATTTGGCTTATATGGACGGGGCCACGCCAATTAGTCTGATCCCTCCCATTTCCTGACCAATCACGTAGACTGCCGCCAGATACATGTACACAAAAGAACAGCGCTCACTTAAACAAATTGTGCAAGATATCTCAATTTCAAAATTAGGTTTCTATGGGCGGTGCCCCCCTTTTTTGTGTAATCACGTAGACTGCGTGAGATGCACAAAATCACAGCACTCTCGCTAACAAATTGTGCATGATATCTCAATTTCCCGCCACTTTTTAGACCATTCACGTAGGCTATCATCAGATACATATGCACAAAATTACAGAACTCTCCCTAAAAAATTGTGTAAGACATCTCAATTTCAAAATTTAGTTTATATCGGCGGGGCCATGGCCATTGATCCGACCCGAACCTTTTTGGACCAATAACGTAGAATACCACCAGACACCACTCTCTCTAAAAATTTTACAAAATATGTGTCTCAATTTCAAAATTTGGCTTATATAGGCGGAGCCACGTAAATTTGTCTGATCCCGCCTATTTTTGGGCGAATCGCGTAGACTGTCATCAGATACATATGCCCAAAACTGCAGCACTCAATTGTGCAAGATATGTCAATTTCAAAATTTGGCTTATATGGACGTGGGCGCGCCCATCGCGCGCCCTAATAATAAAACTGCGAATATTTATCATCGAAAATGATTTTATTGTTTTTCAAAGTATTCTCCAGTATGATCTATACACTTTTGCATGCGCTCAAACCAACTGTCGAAGCACTTTTTCCACATGGTTTTTGAACGCATCTTCTGGCGACGAAAATCGTTGACCACGCATTTTTTTCTTGATGTGCGGGAATAAAAAGAGGTCTTTGGGTGCCAAGTCAGGACTGTACGGCGGATGACCCATCAATTCGACGTTTTGGCCGGTCAAATAGGCGCTGGTTTGAGCCGATATGTGAGAGCTCGCATTGTCATGGTGCACAATGATTCGTCTTCTCTTGCTCGTTTTTCGAATTTCTCCGAAGACTTCAGGCAAACAAATTTTGTTGTACCACTCAGAATTGACCGTCCTACGTTGCTCAAGCGGAACAGTTGCCACATGACCAGATTTGCCGAAGAAACAGGCGACCATTTGCATCGAAGTGCTTCTTCCACGATCAACTTTCGTTGGATTTGGCTCATCTTCGAAGACCCACACGGTCGATTGCTGTTTTGTTTCGGGCTCATACGCATAGATCCAAGATTCGTCACCTGTGACGTTCTTATAAGACTTTTGAAGCACCTCAATCGTATTTATTCAAAATTTCTTTGCACCAATAGACACGAGCCTTTTTTGAGAACAAACCTTTTTTACGGCCAGGTGTTAATGCAATATCGAATGTATGCTGGTGGACGAAATGCCTAAGGATGCCTCTATCTCACGGTATGTCACATGACGATCTTGCATTATCAGTTCACGCACGGCATCAATGTTCTGTGGCACAATGCCCATTTTTGGACGACCTTCGTCTTTGAGCTACCGTCGGCCACGATTGAATTCATTAAAACAGTTTTTCAGAGTGCTATGGGATGGTGCTTCATCGCCATACAAATATTTAAGTTCATCGATGCACTCTTGTCGTGATAATCCACGCCGAAAGTTGTGAAAAATGATCGCACGAAAATGTTCATTTGTAAATAAATTTTGTAAATAAATATTTATAGACAGGGTTGTCAATAAAAATATTTTGTAGACAGAGTTACCATAAAAATGTTTCTGTGGCAATGGCGCCATTGTCACATGCAAAAACTTCGCACATCAGGCAATGAAAAATATCTGCAAATTATCTCACAATGGCAACGTTGTGTGTTTACACGATTGCCAGATGTCTGCAAATATTATTGTCTCACAATGACTTTTCTGCCAACGTTGCGAGACAAAAATTGTTTGTTCACACGGTTGTACGTTCACAGGGTTGCATTTTTCCGCCATTTTTCGGACAATGTTGCCCGATCAGGCAATCGTCTAAACATACCTTAAGTTTTGAATCACACGAGACATTTTTTTCCAAGCCAATCTCTCATGTGAATCAGGACTATGGAATTGTTCTAGACGTACCGAAATACGCTTTCATAATTTCGAAAAATCAATTGCGAGAACAAAATTACTTGCTCTCATGTCAAGTCCATATTCACACGCAGCATTTTCACCCGCTGCAACTCTGAGTTCATGGGAGAGAGAGACATGAGGAATAGAAAGAGGAAAATCTTTCTGTTACTGGCATCCCGTTTTGTGTTTTTCATGCGCATTCAAGATGACAGCTGCTTTTTTGGTATTTCGTTATATCTTTATTATTCGTTGTTGTGTATTTGGTGCAAATTTAAATAAATTGGTGCAAAATTAAACTTTTAGTCGCCATTTTACACAAAAAAGACTGTACTGCCAAGCGTGTATTTTTGACAGATCGTGCGATCTATGCGGCCGATAGTCGGGATTCACACAAAACATTTTTTTCCAAGCAAGTGTCAAAGATTGTAGGAGAGAGAAGCAGGCGGAATGAGCTCTTTGCCTCTCTCTCCCACAAACTTTGACACTTGCTTGGAAAGAATTGCCTCGTGTGTAGCACGACATTAAACGATTGTAAACCCCAATCTTAAATTCGTGAGAAAGCGTACAATGTCTGTAAATGTATTGTATATAACTGATTCACACGAAGCATTTTTTACAAGCGAGTGTCAAAATTTGTTGGAGAGAGAGAGAGGCAGGCGGAAAGAGCTTTCTGCCTCTCTCTCTCCTACAAACTTTGACAGTTGCATGCAATAAATGTATGTACTACAGCTACCCAACACAGACGCTTTCACAATCAATTTCAAAAGTATGTGCTGATTCACACGAAGCATTTTTTTCACAAACTTTGACACTCGCTTTTAAAAAAAATGCTTCGTGTGAAACAAGACTATGGAAATGTCTAAAAATTTAGTCAGCTTTTACAAAATGAGAACATATATAAAAGGAACAAACCGTTATGTCAAACATAAACCCTTGTTGTATGGGAAAAGACATAAAGGACCGATAGGTTTTTAGCATTATCGACCAAGATTTGTCAATTGTCAAAACCAATAATAAATAAATTAGTGACTGGACCGTTAAATGATTCAATAGATAATAACGTTTGCATTGTGAAGATAGTAAGAATTCTTCTCAACTATGGATTTTTCTTGTTATAATGTGCATACATCTTAGATCCCAGTTTTAACAAACAGCTGTTTCTGTACAAATAAAACTGAACGTGTGTGGTCGGCCTAAGTCCCACATCACACGAGACAGTTTTTTCCAATGCAAGTGTCAAAGTTTGTAGGAGAGAGGGGCAGGCGGAAAGAGCTCTCTGCCTCTCTCTCCAATAAACTTTGACTCGCTTGTAAAAAAATGTTTCGTGTGAATCAGCACTATGGAAATGTAATACAGCTCCCCAAAAACCGGACGGTTTCATTGGTATTTTAGTAATACCCTAATAGGCTGCAAGTTTTGTCAGCTGCTTAGTCCAGATTCACACTAGACAATTTATTGAATGCAAGTGTCAAAATTTGTAGGAGATAGAGGCATAGAGCTCTTTCCGCCTGCCTCACTCTCCTACAAACTTTGACACTTGCATGCAATAAATTGTCTAGTGTGAATTTGGACTTATTCTCTAAGATCCTCAGCACACGAGGCAACTCTAGTTGCGACTACTCTGCCCATCATAAGACAGAGAGGCATGCGCAATAGAAAAAGGAGTTTACCCCTTGTCTTCTCTGTCCTATGATCGGAGAGGCAAGCGGACTATGGAAATGTACTACAGCTACCCAAACACAGACGCTTTCACAATCAATTTCAAATGTATGTCCTGATTCACACGAAGTATTTTTTACCATCGAGTGTCAAAGTTTTTTGAAGAGAGAGGCAGAGAGCTCTCTCCGCCTGCCACTCTCTACTACAAACATTGACAAAGGCTTGACAATTAATTGTCTCGTGTGATCAAGAACTAACTCGTAAATATGGCAAACAAATTTGGGTTTCTACCAAAAGTCATGTGAGTATCTCTCCAAATGGTACGATCATCTTTGAAACAACAACAATTCACACAAGAAACAACAACAATGCACACAGGAATAGCCGAAAAAATATGACGTCGTGTAAACGTAAGTTTAAAAGTACCCATTTACATGGTACTTTTTTAAGTAACTTATCGACTTATTCTCTTTTGAACAAGTGTTTACGTTCACACACGTACTTTTTTTCAATACTTATTTTCATTTGTTTTGTTTCGGCTTTTCCTGTGCGTATTGTTGTTGTTTCCAAGTGCGAATAAAAAACACAAAACGATGAGTACGACAAGTACGGCATTCGTTCGTAACTGATAGATTTTGAAGTTTCTGGCGGATGGCATATCTTCTTATTTCATTATTTTTGCACCAGACGTCTTTAGTTGCGAGAATTCTGCCGATCATAGGAGAGGGATGATAAGGGATGAATTCCTCTATCTATTGCGCATGCGTCTCTGTCTTATGATGGGCAGAGTCGTCGCAACTAGAGTTGCTTTGTGTGCTGAGGGTCTTAGAGAATAAGCAGCTGACAAAAATTACAAGTGTGAATCGGCACTTACACCGTAGCCTATTAGGGTATTACTTAAATACCAATGAAAGCGTCCGGTGTTTGGGTAGCTGTAGTAAATTTCCATAGTTATGACATATACAATATTTTTACAGTCGTTGTACGCTTTCACACGAACTTAAGATTGGGGTTTACAATCATTGTATCGGCCGTATAGATCGCACGATCTGTAAAAACTACACCCTTGGCAGTACAGTCTTTTTGGTGTAATTTTTCACCAATTTATTTAAATTTGCACTAAATACACAACAGCGAATGACAAATATATAACGAAATACCAAAAAAGCAGCTGTCCTCTTGAATGCGTACAAAAAATACAAAACGGGATGCCATTACCAGAAAGGTTTTTCCTCTTTATATTCATCTTGTGTCTGTGAATATGGGCTTATCATAAGAGCAAGTACTTTTGTTCTCGCAATACGTTCTGTCAACTTTGATTTTTCGAAATTATGAAATCGTATTTCAGTACGTCTAGAACAATGCCATAGTCCTCATTCACACGAGACAAATACTGACACTGGCTTGGAAAATAATGTATCGTGTGAATCATGACATATATTTAAAATCTAGTATGACAGACGCCACAAATTTTCACTCGTTTTTAATGACATCCCTTAAATACCAGTTTAAGCGTCCGTCAATCTCGATTTCAAAAGTAAGTTCTGGATCACACGAGATAATTATTGCCAGGCAAGTGTCAGTGTTTGTATGGGAGAGGTAGGCGAAAAGAGCTCTTTGCCTCACTCTCATACATACACTGCTATTTACTTGACAATAATTGTCTCGTGTGATTCATGACTATGGAAATGTACTATAGCTACCCAAACACAGACGCTTTCACAATCAATTTCAAATGTATGTGCTGCTTCACACGAAGCATTTTTTACAAGCGAGTGTCAATGTTTGTAGGAGAGAGAGGCAGAGAGCTCATGACACTTGTTTGAAAATATTGCCTCCTGTGAATCAGGACTAACTAAACTCCTTTCATTTACCTAAGTACTAATTTATAAAAAAACATATGTATACTTGTTATTATAAGTGTTTATTAAACTCTATTAAAGAGTCCGCAATTTAACTTTTTTTTTTCAACTAGTGCTTATTTCGTGAATGGTAACACTAAGCTCATGTCTGATTTGACAGATAATGAGTTTTATCCTTCCGCTGAACGAATATGGTTGTGTATACGCTTGAACAACGCTGGGAGCGGTCGACTTACAGAAGATGCCGATCTTGCAAAAAAAAAACATATTTTCAGATGAAGCTCATTTTGATCTTGGCGGGTATGTAAAGAAGCAAAATTGTCGCATTTGGGGCACAGAAAACCCGCACGCATACATTGAAAAGTCGATACACCCAAAACCAGTCACTGTTTGGTGTGCCATTTTTCTTCTTAAATGAGCAAGGAGTGGCCGTTACAGTCAATGGCGATCGCTATTTTTGTTCACAAAAATTGAAGAGGAAGATATTGGCAACATTTTGTTTCAACAGAACGGCGCTACGTGCCACACAGCCGAAGCTACACTCGATGTTTTGCGCGATGTTTTCAAAAAAAGTTATTTGGCGGACCCTTTATAATTGTAAATTTAGCCCCGATTTACACGAGGCAATTTTCCAAGGCAACTCGGCGTTTGTTAGAGAAAGGCAGCAAAGTGCAAATGAAAAACACAAGAGGGATTTCCATTATGATAAATTTTCCCACCCAGCTTCGCTCTTATACAAACACCGAATTGCCCTGGAAAATGTCCTCGTGTGTTGAGAGTTCTATGGCGAATTCGTTTCTGCAAAAAAGTGCAACACTTGCATTGCCCTTTTCCAGAAAACTGCACTATTGTATCACTTTTTGGAAATTTTAGTTGTGCTAAATTCGAGTAACTTAATTACCAAATTTCAAAAAAGTAACACAAAAGTGCCGTTTTCGGAAAAAGGGCATGAAAATGTTGTACTTTTTTGCAGAAACGAATTTGCTATTAGTGCAACTAGCTATCTCAAGAAATACGCAAATACAACCCTGGGGGTGATTGCCAATTGATTTGTAAACCGAATTCGTTACTTTTAGCTAAGTTCTAGTTTATAAGAAACATTTATACAAATATTACTTCAACTCTATTATAATCGTTAAGTTAGTGTTTCTACCCTAACAAATAAAACAGCATTTTTTTATTGCCAAAGTCAATTGATTTGTAAACTGAATTCCTTCATTTCACTTATGAACTAGTTTATAAAATTACCTATACATGTTATTATAAGTTTATTCAACTCTATTAGTCCTGATTCACACTCGGCAATTTTTTCCAACCAAGTATCAAAGTTTGTAGGAGAGAGAGTCAGAAGCCCATTCCGCCTGCCTCTCTCACCAACAAACTTTGACACTTGCTTGGACCAAATTGCCGAGTGTGAATCAGGACTTATAATTGTGAAATTGGCGTCACTATCCAGTAAATACGCAAATACAACTCTAGGGTATATGGCACTTTTGATTTCCAAAGTCAATTGATTTGTAAATTGAATTCATTCCATTTATCTATGACCTAGTTTATAAAAAAACACCTACAAATATTATAATAAGTGTTTATTAAACTGTATTTCAAGTATAAAGTTAGTGCCACCAGCCCAACAAATACAAGCGGGTGTGTTTGGCAATTTTGATTGTCAAAGTCAATTGATTTGAATTGGTGTGAATCTGGACTTTCTATAGCTATGAATCACACGAGGCAATAATTGCCAAGTAAGTAGCAGTATATGTAGGAGAGTGAGGCAAAGAGCTTTTTTCGCCTGCCTCTCTTATACAAACACTGACACTTGCTTGGCAGTAATTGTCTCGTGTGATCCAGCACTTAGTCGTGCTACACACGAGGCAATTTTTTCCAAGCAAGTGTCAAAGGTTTTAGCAGAGAGAGCCAGAGTGCTCTTTCCGCCTGCCTCTGTCTCCTACAAACTTTGACACTTAGAAAAAATTGTCTGGTGTGAATCTGGACCTAATACCAATGAAAGCGTCCGGGCAGCTGTAGTACATTTCCATAGTTCTGATTCACAAAAAGCATTTTTTTTTACAAACTTCGACACTCGCTTATAAAAAAAGCCTTCGTGTGAATCAGAAAATACATTTAAAATTGTAATGTGGAAGCGTCTGTGTTTGAACAGCTGTAGTACTTTTCCATAGTTATAAATCACACGAGGCAATAATTGTCAAGTAAGTAGCAGTGTATGTAGGAGAGTGAGGCAAAGAGCCTAACAAATAATACTCAAATACAACCCTGGATGCGTTTTACATTTTCTTGTCAAAATCAAATGATGCATAAGCAAAATATTTTCCTATTATAAAAAATGTGATCCCCTCAAAAGTCGTACAATTCTCTCTCTAAATCGTTCGATCGACCTTTTACACCATAAAGACTGCACTGGCAAGGATGTATTTTTGACAGATCGTCCGATCCGGCCGCATAATACGATACAATGATTGTAAATCCCAATCTTTAATTCGAGTGAAAGCGTACAACGTATGTAAAAGTATTGCACATATATGTCATGATTCATACGACGCATTTTTTACATGCGAGTGTCAAAGTTTGTTGGAAAGAGAGGCAGGCGGAAAGAGCTTTCTGCCCTCTCTCCTACATACACTTTTGAATGTGTATGAAAAACACAAAACGGATAGCCAGTACGTCCATATTCACACTTGCAATTTCCCCCGCAAGATTGCAGTGTTTGTTGGAGAGGGTAGGGGTAGGTAGGGGTACCGGTAACCGACTGCGTCCCTCTCCCACCAAACACTGCAATTCTGCGGTGGAAAATCGCAAGTGTGAATATGGACTACCAGAAAAATTTTTCGTTTTTCTATTCCTCATGTCTCTCTCCCCAATGAACTCAGAGTTGCAGCGGGTGAAAATGTTGCGTGTGAATATGAACTTATAATGAGAGCAAGTATTTTTGTTCTCGCCACACGTTCTGTCAACTTTTATTTTTCGAAATGTTGAAAGCGTATTTCTCTACGTCTAGAACAATTCCATAGTTCTTTTTCACACGAGACAAATACTGGCACTGACACTGGCTTGAAAAAAAATGTCTCGTGAGAGTGATGACATATATTTAAAGTCTAGTCTGACAGACGCCACACATTATAAACGAATGAAAGTTTTTAATGTTACCCTTAAATACCAGTTAAAGCGTCCGGCATCCATCAATCTCGATTTCAAATGTAAGTTTTGGATCACACGAAACATTTACTGCCAAGCAAGTGTCAGTGATTGTATGGCAGAGACAGGCGTAAAGAGCCCTTTGCCTCACTCTCCTACATACACTACTACTTACGTGGCAATAATTGTCTCGTGTGATGCATGACTATGGAAATCTACTACATGTATGTCCTGATTCACACGAAGCATTTTTTACAAGTAAGTGCCGAAGTTTGTAGGAGGGAGAGGCAGAGAGCTCTTTTCGCCTGCCTCTCTCTGCTGCAAACTTTGACACTTGCTTGGAAAAAAATTGTCTTGTGTGAATCTGGACTTAAATACCAATGAAAGCGTCCGGTGTTTGGGCAGCTGTATTACATTTCCACAGTCCTGCTTCACACGAAGCATTTTTTTTACAAACGAGAGTCAACCTTTTATCGGAGAGAGCGGCAAGTGGAAAGAGCTCTGTCCTACAAACTTCGACACTCGTTTGTAAAAAATGCTTCGTGTGTAGCAATATCGTCTGTGTTTGGGTAGCTGTAGTACATTCAGTAGTTATGAATAACTCGAGGCAATAATTGACAAGTAAGTAGCAGTGTATGTAGGAGAGTGAGGTAAAGAGCTCTTTTCGCCTTCTTCTCCCATACAAACACTGACACTTGCTTGGCAGTAATTATGATGCAAGACTTAGTCGTGCTACACACGAGGCAATTTTTCCAAGCAAGTGTCAATGTTTGTAGGTCGTGCTACACACGAGGCAATTTTTTTGAAGCAAGTGTTAAAGTTTGTAAAAAATGCTTCGTGTGAATCAGGACTATGGAAATGTACTACAGCTGCCCAAACACCGGACGCTTTCATTGGTATTTAAGTCCAGAAAGAGCTCTCTGCCATTCTCTCTTACAACCTTTGACACTTACTTGGAAAAAATTGCCGAGTGTGAATCAGGACAGAGCTCTCTGTCCTACAAACTTCGACACTCGCTTGTAAAAAAAATGCTTCGTGTGAATCAGCACATACATTTGAAATTGATTGTGAGAGCGTCTGTGTTTCGGTAGCTGTAGTACATTCAATAGTCATTAATCACACGAGTCAATAATTGCCATGTAAGTAGCAGTGTATGTAGGAGAGTGAGGTAAAGAGCTCTTTTCGCCTGCTTCTGCCATACAAACACTTACACTTGCTTGGAGGTAATTGCCTCTGTGATGCAGAACTTAGTCGTGCTACACACGAGGCAAATTTTTCCAAGCAAGTGTTAAAGTTTGTAAAAAAATACTAAGTGTGAATCAGGACTATGGAAATGTACTACAGCTGCCCAAACACCGGACGCTTTAATTGGTATTTAAGGCCAGAAAGAGCTAACTGCCTTTCTCTCCAATAAACTTTGACGCTTGGAAAAAATTGCCTCGTGTGTAGCACGACTAAGTCAGCATTTACATGATACTTTTTTTTAAGTATTACGTATACTTATCGGCGTTTTGTGGGCGAGAGAGGCTGTCGGAAACGGGGAGAAAAAAGTATGCCGTACTCGTACTTGTCGTACTCATCCGTTTTGTGTTTTTCGTTCGCACTTGGAAACAACAACAATTCACACAGGAAAAGCCGAAACAAAACAAATGAAAATAAGTACAAGTATTGAAAAAAAAGTACGTGTGTGAACGTAAATACTTTTTCAAAAGAGAATAAGCCGATAAGTTACTTAAAAAAAAAGTACCATGTAAATGGAGACTAACTAATACCCAAATGGGCTGCGCTGTAAGTTCCGATTCACACTTGCAATTTTGTCATCTGCTTACTGTCTAGGATGCTCAGCACACGATGCAACTCTAGTTGCGGCTACTCTGTCCATCATAATACAGAGAGGCATGCGCAGAAGAAGGAGGAATGTAGCCCTTATCCTCTCTCTCGTATGTCCTGATTCACACTCGGCAATTTTTTCCAAGCAAGTGTCAAAGTTTGTAGAAGAGAGAGGCAGAGAGCTCTGTCCGCCTCCTACAACCGTTGACACTTGCTTGGAAAAAATTGCCGAGTGTGAATCTGGACTATGATGATCGGCAGAAGAATATGGACTTATCATGATTGCAAGTATCTTTGTTCACGCAAATTATATTTTTTGAAATTATGAAAGCGTATTTCGGTACGTCTAGGACAATTCCATAGTGCTGATTCACACGAGACAAATACTGATATAGAGACAGGCTTGGAAAAAATGTCTCGTGTGAATCATAACATATATTTAAAATCTCGTATGACAGACGCCACACATTTTCACTCGTTTTTAAAGGCATCCCTTAAATACAAGTTAAAGCGTCCGGTGTCCGCCAATCTCGATTCCAAATGTAAAGGTATGTGCAGACGATTGCCAGACCGGCAAACGTTATCAACCCTGTTAAAGTGCTGCAAATGTACGGGCAATGACAGATTGTTAGGCAAAGGTGAATTGACAGTTCAGACGATTGCAAGAAAACCTTACAATTTCCTACATTTACCATATATATTTTGTAAATATTTATATGCAGGATTGCCAATAAAATATTTTATAGACAGTGTTGCCAATAAAATATTTTTCTGCCAATGGTGCTGTTGTCACATGCATAAACTTCGCACATCTAGCAATCTGCAAATTATCTCGCAATGAATTTTCTGCTAACGTTGCAAGACAAAAATTGCATGTTCACACGGTTATTCGTTCACAGGGTTGCATTTTTCCGCCATTTTTCTGACAATATTGTCCGATCTGGCAATCGTCTATACATAGCTTAAGTCCTCCATAACACGAGACAATTATTGCCAATCAAGTGTCAGTGTTTGTATGGGAGAGGCAGGCGAAAAGAGCTCTATACCTCACTCTCGGGTGATCCGTGACTTTGGAAATGTACTAAACCTACCCAAACACAGACGCTTCTGCAATCAATTTCAAATTTATGTGCTGATTCCCACAGAGGATTTTTCTTACAAGCGAGTGTCAAAGTTTGTAAAAAATGCTTCGTGTGAGGCAGGACTTTCAATGGTTTTTATGTAATTCTCACTTGCAATTTTTGGCGGAAATAGTTTCTTAATTGAGGAACGAATACTGCTCAATTTGGGATAATCGGTTCAGATTAAAATATAGTTCCTGCCTATTTCGTATTTAAGCGCCATTAAAACTATATATATGTTATGTCCGATCTTTAAACAATTTGCAAAAATTAGGTTTTTGATCAAAGTGATGAAAATCTGTTTAGATTCTGTATGGTACCTTCTATTTGTTCCTTCCGGTTCTCAATATATGAAAAATGCTGCGCATTTAAAAAATCCTAATTCTTCTTCAACTCTTCCTTGTTTTGGTTTCTAAAAAATATTTAAAAAAAGTAATATACTAAATTTTAAATTTTGTATAACAGAGCATTTTTTGCAAATATAAGCATTTCAGAGAATAATCCAATTGGAACAATCTTAACAGTAGTATTTTGTTCAAAAAAAATATAAAGGTTAAAAAAAATTCTAATAATAATATATTTTTCTCCTAAATGTTCGACAAAAATGTCCCTAAAATGAATATTCGTACGTATATTAACATCCTCTAACTTGAAAATAATATTTGAGTTATTTTTTCTTTATTTATTTCAAAATGGAGTTATATCGTACTACTTCTTATGTTTGAATAAAAAAAAACCGTTAATTTTGAAAGAGAAAGTCAAAGCCGCTCTTATAAAGATAGCCACCGCGTCCAGTTTCGTGAACAATCTGGCAACATATATTTATCGCATACTATGAGGACCTGTCCCCAAAGTATGCGGTACATATATGAAGGACCTGGAACTATGCGGTGGATAGTAGATTAGCTATATATACCGATTTCTATAGGTTATAGTGGAATAATCGGTATATTTGGGATCCATAGGTGGTAAAAAATAATGCTACATTAAAAAAATCGATGAATTTTCCTGTCCCCAAACTATGCGATGGACAAACATATATATATTGGTAATTTATTTGACACAAACTAATGGCAATTCACGTTCTTGGTTCTGTACTCATACGCCAGAACTTTATGGAACTGTGTTGTGTTGTTATACGATGCTGGTAGATCCAGGTTCAAATCACCGTAAGACCAACCAATTTCCTCTTTGTTTGCAATTAAGTTTAAATCTTCATAAAAAAATTTACGTAACATAAAGTTTAAAAAAATAACACTGTGCTAGTCCAAAAATGTAACAGAAAGGAGACCCTATAGATAGTCCTATTTCGACCAAGCTGAATCCAGTGGCAATAGCCGTTTTTCTATGTTAGTTCTTGTTTTCGCGATATTCGACCACAAAAATTGATGGGAAATCAGAGATTCGTATCTTCAGAGTTTCCCAGGGTTCCACTCATTTTCAACCACATGTATTTTTTTCATTATACCCTACACCACACTGTGGTACAGGGTATTATGACTTTGTGAATTTGTTTGTAACACCCAAAAGGAGAAGAGATATACCCATTGTTTATTATACCGATCGATCAAAGTACGGGTCGCAATTATGGTCCGATCTCGACGAAACTTTACACATATCTTTTTTTTTTGGCCCAAGGACGATCCCTATTGAATTTGGTTAAAATCGGTTCAGATTTAGATATAGCCCCCATATATATGTTACCCCCGATTTGATATGTAAGCGCTGTAAAAGCTTTATTTTATATCCGAGCAATATGAAATTCGGCAGAAAGAGGTTTCTTATTGTATGAATGAACACTGTTAAATTTGGAAGAAATCGGTTCAGATTTAGATATAGCCCCCATATATACGTTTGACATGTACGCACAGCAAAAAGTTATTTTATATCCGATTAGTGCGAAATTCAGCAAAAAGAGATTTCTTTCTACATGAAGGAATACCGCCAAATTCGGAGAAAATCGATTCAGATTTAGATATGTTTATATGTTACCCCCGATTTGACATGTAAGCGCTGTAGAAACAGTATTTTATATCCGATCAGTGCGAAATTCGGCAGAAATAGATTTCTTATTACACCAAGGAATACTGGGAAAAAATCGGTTCAGATTTAGATATAGCCCCCATATATATGTTACCCCCGATTTGACGTGCAAGCGCTGTAGAGACTGTATTTTATATCCGTTTAGTACGAAATTCGACAGAAAGAGGTCTTTTCACATGAATAAGTATTCAGGAAAAATCAGTTCAGATTTATATATAACCTCCATGTATATTGTTGCTTTTAACACTCATACATTTGGTTATCGTTGCGTTGATTCGTAGGCCATATTTAGACGCCTTTGCTGCAAGGTTATCGATTTTATTCTACGTGTCATTTTTGTAGTTAATATCAATACGATGTCGTCTGCATAGTCGAGATCTTCCAATTGCTGATTCAACTTCCATTGTATGCCTCTAGACGTACCGGCTGAAGCAGATAGAATTTCATTAGCGAGCACAGGGGATTAAAGACCCCGTTTGACACCGCATATTGTTACAAATGGTTCACTTGCTCTTCCTGCATGCAGAACTTGCATTCTGCATTTGCCGTATTATGCTTTTATTAACTTTATTATTTTGATGGGTACTCCTTTAGTATATAAAGCATTTCATGTCAGCAGGTATATTATCTACTCCCGGTGCCATTCCATTCTTAAGTTGTTCTGTCGCGGTTATATTTTCGTGTAAATTCGATATATCAGTAGGTCTTGGAAATAGGGAGATGTTAGTATGGCCGTTGAATGTTTTTGAATTCTTACTGGTTTAAAATCTGAAGCTGAAAAAAATCTGTTCTTGCGTCTGAAGCGAAACGGCAGCTCGTAGAGGACATTTAAAAACTGTATTCGATAATATAAGAAAACTCTCAGGCAAGCAACATGGCCCCTGTCGTTGATGTCAGTACTGATGGTGTGCATTGACATCACTACACACAATTAGGTCCTTGTTCTTTTCGTTTGCCGCTCCTACCAATGATTTCTATGCATAAGGTGGCGTTCCCGTGTTATATGTCATATAAACGGAGGCCAACTAAACATGAGAGTTTTCTAACTCGAGGCTTCTTAAGGTTCTTCGTTAAGTACTACACCAGTGTTATCTGAAACCGAAGTGCCAGGTAATGCTGCCGCCTTAGAAGAGGTCTTAGGATCACTTGGCTTGTTTCCAATCCAAAGTTTAGATCCACGTCTATTTGTCGTAGTAGTCGTCGTGGTTGTTGTAGTGGTATCGTTATCAGTTCCTGTATTCGTAGTCGTATCGGTTGGTTGTTGTAGTGTGTCCGTGTTTGTTAGTTTAAAGGGTTTCATATAGGTCCCACGAATGTGGGGGGTAGTGTAGGTCCATCGCGCCATAGCCCCCGGTACTGTGGCAAAGACTGGGTGGCATAACACTATTACTTGCTGATGCGCCCAGGTATCAGCAAGCCTCCGTACAAATACAGCCGGTTACCCCTGACTGCAAACCATACACCGATGGGCACTAGGTCGCATTACACCACGGTGTTAGAGGAGTTTTTAAGTAAAACTGCTACTTGGTAGAACATTTGGCGTTACCCAGCCTGCACTACGTGGAAGCGATCTACCATTATACCCCTAACCAAGGTTACAATTATAGTTTCTCTCCCGGGAAATTCCGGGAATCCCGGCCATTACTCATTCCCGGTTTCCCAGGAATTTTTTTCATTTCACTTTTATGATTTTGTTAAAGGTTTAATTAGTTAAATTGGTATCCTTGCTAATGGCTTATCACATATTTTTTAAAGAAGACAACTATCGATGATTTTTCAGAATTGGATGATATTCTTATTAGTGAAAATACGACTGACATTTCATTTGAGGATATTTTAAATTGTTCCATGGCAAACGCAAATAAAATGTTTCACCGAATACAATACGACTGGTCCAAATTTGAAGGTTTAGGAGAAAAGAAAACAGCGTTATATGGCGGAGTGATCAAATTATTTTCAAAAATCGCATAATATGTCCTAAATAATAAGTTATAAGGAATTCAAACCCTTTCAGTTATTTTGGGACACTCTGTATAAAATTATTTTGTGAGTTGATGGATGCGATCATGATCCGACTTAAAAAGATGTGTTTGTATACCAGACAGTACACTGGAAAAAAGCTTACTGACAGTCAATGACTGACAGTTTATGATTTTAGCATTGATTTGGCACCAAAGACAGTGATCATTACAATAAGTACATCTTATACTTGAACTAAAGACACGAAATGGCTTTAAATTAATTATGTATAGGACTTCAAAAAAGTTATGGAAAGATTTTTAATCAATTACATCTCTTACTTACACGTTGTAATTAAGTCAAGCAAATGTTGTATTTACCATTAAGTATATCGCCTAAATAATACCGAATCACTAACTGATTCGAATCAATAAAATTTAAATACAACGATCAAGATTTAGGTTTAGCCCCCGCATAGATTTAGAATCACATAGCCGGCTCCGATCGACATTAGGTCTTGAAGTCAGTACCGGGCTTTACTGAAAAATGCTGATGCCAATACGGCGTTTACCGATTTTCTTGAAACTTGGTGGATTTTCGATTTCCTAACAGAAGCCCCTTCAACAGATAAAAAACTGAAATTTTGTATGAGTATATCCAGGATAGTTGCATGACTATAGGCAAGTTTAGAAAAAATCCCTAAGATTATGACGGATAATGGTATACTTTCTAAGGCGATATAATTTTAACTTCAATGATATGAAAATATCGTACCGAGTATTAAAGGCATTTGGAGGCATACCACGTAAAATTTCGTTAAAGTTATTGAAATGTTTGCTGAAATTAAAAATTTTTGTCCTTAGATCAATGTTATTTTCAATAATTCAAAAAAATATCTTAAAGTCAACATGTACGCAATATTATGTACAACGAAGCATTAAAGCAATAATAATTTCTTTGAATCAAAAATAATGTTGTTGAATTAAGTAAATTTTCATTATTTCACTGAAAATTTTACATGAAGTAAAGACAAAAATATTTCATTGTTTTAGAGAAGAAGTTGTCAGTGTACAATTTGTTTTGCCATATAAAGCGACAATATTCAATTAATGTTTCCCAACTCGCGAAGCATACACAAATTAAAATTTTTGGAATTAAAAGTGCACTCTAAGAACTTTTTAGGAGTACGTACTAACTTTGTATAAGACGCGGTTCATCGCGAACAGGGATTTAGTCGGACACACATTTGTGTGCTAAAATGAAAGTTTTCCCGTCTCGCTATTGTTTACGTCTACATTAAAAAAACACACTTACATACTGAAAGAAACATATCACGCATATATTGAAGTGCAAACAAACGAGGATAACGCATATCGTTAAACGCACGAAATGAAAATGAGACTGAGACTGAGAGTCCCACATATGCCACCTACAAGAGAGCTGATGTCGTGTCATTAAATTGGAAATATTAGCATTACTTTTGGAAGTTTGTTCTAATGTAATGATTTAATCTTAAGTTTTTATTGTACTTTCTAAGCTATTCCTCTAAAGTCTTTTTACTGATTTTTTTCGTTGTTAATCAATATATGTTTCACCCTATCGAAACCTTTCTCTACTACTTTTAATATAAGTTGAAAACAACTGTACCTCTGGTTTGAGATTCCATTCGGTTTAATGTGTTTTACTTTTGTTGTTTCCTAGCACATAATATTTAGGGTATCACAAAGTCGTCCAAGACCCCATTTGGCATTTCCGTACTTGTTCCTTTTTCCAGATATTTCCGAAAAAGAGCAAAACCAACAACAACGGAAGCGACAGCGGTATGACAACAAAAAAGGATTTGAACCTTGATTGCCTTGAGCTGATTCAGCGTAAAAAAGGTATCTTATGATACTTTTGCTTTTCCTTGTATCGACCGGCGCACAGTGTACCAATTCTCGAGAAGGCGGTCAAAAATCTATAACTTTTGATTGGTTTGGAATTTCGATACGCATTTTTTGTCGACAAAAAGTCGACAGCGTTACCTCGTAAATTATGTAAAGAAATAGCGTTAAAAATTTCGAAAGGATCGGTTAAGTAGTTTTTGAGTTATGAGGGGCACCGTCTTTGAAAACATGGGTTGCGGGAAAAACGCCTTAAAGTTTTTCTGATGTACTGAGTCACGTATGAGGTGGGGTTGCTTAGACTGCTGTATCTTTGTCAGTTTTGCTCCGATTCACCTCAAATTTTCACAGAATATTATTGAAAGGTTCTCTATTCAGAAAAAAATGTGAAAAATACAAAAAAGTTTATTAACGTTACCGCCCATTAAAAATCAACAAAAGAGAAAAAACACAAGCAACGAAACCATTGCTCTGTTAAAATTTCCGGACCGTGTTATCTCTCGAAGAGGTGATCACAATTGGCCACACCTTGCGACTTCTTCCTTTGGGGCCACGTGAAGGACAAGGTCTACGCCAAGAGCCCAGCGTCGATTCAAGACCTCAAAGATAGAATTCGTGAGGCTATCAAGGACATAGGGCAGCCACTTTGCGATTTGGTTATGGAAAATTTCATGAAAAAGATATGGTCCTGTATGCGTTGTCGTTGTGGCCATTTGGCTGATGTTGTTTTTCATTATTAACGGCATACCTTCCTCTTTATTATGAAATAAACATCCGATCATTTTTCTCAACAAATGGCATTTTTCTTTGAACACCTCTTGTTGGAAAACTCTTTACATATTGGTTTTAAGTTGGAATTTTTATATAAAAGTGAAGTGTTAAAACATGCTAAAAACTGTTTTTTATACACGGGGCAAAATCGCCTTTTTTGATATGTTTGAATCGAAAGAAAATATATTTGGAACGCAAATTTTTAAATATTATATATTTCTTAGCAAATAAATTTTATTTGAAAATCAATAAAATATATTTGGAACGCATATATTAATATATTACAACAAATAATATTTGCAAACCAAATTTGTCAAATAAAATATGTGTTTAAATATAAATAAAATTATTATTTAAGAATTTTCCAAATATATTTTATTTAAAAAGATTTCCAAAACTTTTGCTGACTTTTTCGAATTTCAGTTTTAATTATGTTTTTAATCAATCATTTCAAATTTCTGAGTTAGTATTCCAAGTCACATTTCTTGTCAATCGTCCAATTAATTTATTTTGATCCAAAATTATACGATTTCAATTATTATTATTTATTATTTTTACGAACATTTGAAATTTCTAAAAAATAACTTAATAAAATAAAAAATAAATAGTAAATAATTTAACACAATTAACGTATTTTCTGAATTCTTAAGTGTAAATAAATATTTGTTTCGGAAATAATAGTCCAAAAAAACACATTAAGATGTAAACACAGATTACTTTAGAATAACATTTTCCCAAATATATACTTTTTGTATGTACCCAATATTATATGTTTAGAGTGTACCCTAAACATATATATTTTTCAAGCCGAATATGTTTGGGACAATATACTACAGAAGCGATTTTTTTTCAGCGTGTAGTGTATTATTTTTTTCTTGCGAGAAAATGCCAAATTTTTAGCAGTTTGTGAAGGTAAGGTAAAAAGGTAAAAAAATGAGTTCTTTTGATAACCAATCATGGTGACATTTGTATATCTTTTCCTTTGCTTTGATAGCATTCAATATACCGCTTTTTTCGAACTTGCTGCAAAGGTTAGGTTAGGTTGAATAGAGGAGACGTTTAAACGTCTCATGTCCATGGACATACACTTAAGCCAGTGGTTCGGCCTGTTGTGCGCTCCTTATTTATGATTTTTGTACACCACGGGTTACAGAAAATCGGTACTAGACACGTATTTTCTCAGTATCTTCCAGTCATATCCTCTAAGATGAGTCAATATGTCGGAACCGAAATATCGGAATCTTGCATGAGTGAAAACTGGGCAGTGACACAGAAAATGTTCCATCGTCTCGATGTTTTCCCTGCATGCCCTGCACTCGTCGTTTTCTGCTAGTCCTATGCGATGTAGATGTGCCTGTAAACTTGAGTGTCCCGTTAGAACACTCATCATCTTAATAATCTCGATCTTGTTTAGTTTCAGAAAACTACTTGTTTTCTTCTCATTTGGGTTACCCCACAGTATCTTTGCAGTTGCTCCTACAGTTGCTCTATTCCACACAGTTTTGTGAGCCATCACTGCCCAGTGCTTCAACTCATCCTTCGTGGCTTCGAAAGGTTTCCAATTTTCCAAGTTTATTACTCGAAGTTCTCTGCCCTTTGAAGCCAAGCTGTTTGCCCGTTCATTCCCAATCACTCCGTTGTGTCCTTGTACCCGATGTTATTGCTTTAATCGTCATTTGGCTATCTGTGAATATGTTAGCATATTTAGGCTTTGTGGTGTTACTGAGCCAGTTCACACACTCCGTGAATGCTCGAACTTCTGCTTGAAATACCGTGTTATGGTCAGGGAGGCGGAAGTGAAGTTCGACTTCTCGTTCATCAATAAAAAGTCCCAGACCCGTCCTTCCTCGGCCAGAGTTCCATTTTCCCAGGATCGTCTGTCTGGAACAAACGAATCACAGGTAGCTGTAAGCCACACTTCAGGAATGCGGTCGGAGATTTCTGGCGTTTGAATGTGACCAACTAGAGATTCTAAAATCTTCTAATGGTACGACTTGTGGTCTCGATTTATCCATTGACCCATCAATTGTAGACGTCTTGCTGTGAGGGCTGTCTCATAAATTATACGGATGTCTATTGGTTGGATGTGCAGTATAGTCTCCAACGCTTTTGTTGTTGCAGTTCTAAATGAAAGTCCATTTTGAATCACCCTGTTCGCTATAATATATGTAGTTGGAATAGGGCTGTCATTATTTGGCTCCCGAGGTTATTACTTTTAAATGAGTGACAACTTTAAAATCGGTAACAATAAAAAAAATATTTTTGGCCGCCTTCTTGAGAATTGGTACACTGTGCGGCGCTTCTGGGAATGTTACCTTCCATGGAGGAGGATATTAAGTTTTCTGAGGTCAAAAGCCCTTAGATATCCTTCGAATGTTTTCTTATAATTTACACTCAATAAAAACACTCTGAATCGCCGATATTTGGCTGGAATAAATGAATCGTTAGTTGATGATTATGATAATGGCATAGAATATTAAGTATATAAATATTAATCCTCCCCTCTCTCTCTCTCTCTCTCTCGTGCTAACATTTGTACGAGTTCGTTCACACATTTTTATCTGTTTCGATCTAAGTAATCTATGGCGATAACTACGGACTCGAAATGACCAGATATCTATTCAAGATGACCAGTGCAAATACGATTAGAATGTGGAGCGAATATTTGACTTTCATACGAAACACAAGCCTCGAAGTGTTTATATGGAAATTAAATAATGGAGATGTCGATTAACAAACACTCTTTTGAACATATTACATGTGTGTGGGTGTGTGAGGGAGAGAGAGAGAGAGGCACAAAAGATATGGCCGCAATGGGACACAACGATTACCCGGTTAGTTTTTCCCTCCATCGAACCATCCAACAACCATTCATCCCTTCACCCCTCCCACAAGGGGAGCTGACCACTGATGGCGTTTAGGATTACCATTTTAGACACAATGAAAATATGTTGAAAGTTATTGCCGTAGATGACCACAATAGGGCTTAACAAAACCCTGGGCCGCAAACGTACCCTTTTCAAATTAATGATGCCAAATGTTCATAAACAAAATCTTTATGGCATTAAAAACGAATTTCAGAAATATGTACGAGTATAATTTTCGAAGGAAAAAGAGAAAAAAAAAACAAAACAAGTTAGGCATTGGATGAAAATAATGTCATAAAATGTAAATATCCCCCTATGAAATAATATGGGTTTACCACAAAAGCCACAAAAATATTTGTTATGTCCATTGCCAGCTTACGAACAGAAAGGTATAATGAGAAAAGACCCCATAAATGTATCTATTGTCAGCATAGGTGCACAAGTAGTACAAGTCGTGTGGGAAATACGAGTGTAAAAAATATATGGACCAACCTATGAACTCTTCAAGAAAATGTTTTGGATTTTAATTTTAAAAATTTTACAACAATATTCAAAATTACTGCTGTTACATTCATGTGCATTTCACTTGATGCTATTATATTGGTGCTTAATTTGGAAAAGTCATAAATGCATAAATGCATGCATAAATGTACATAAATTAGTTTACAAAGCATTTTATTTAACAGAAAAAGAAAAAACCACAGCACCACCATTTTTTCAGGTTAAAAACTAACCTTTAGTTTTATGTTATTTGATTTTTTTTTAAATCGGATTATGTAGTCAACTAGTTAGACAATAGAATAGAATCGAAATCAAATCCAGATCGGAGTATGGACCCGCTAAAAAAGTGTACAAAGGCTTTCTTGACACCAACTTTAGTGAGGAAATAAATTTTTATTGTTGTTTTTTATACATGTTTGTTTATCTTATTGATAGAAAAGAATTATATTATTTACATATATCGAAAGAAAATTATTTTATAAATAATAAAAAATTTAGTTTTCCAAAAAAGCGTCAGAAGGTACATTTTTTGGGATGTAAAAATACTTTATTGACATACTGTATATTAGACCGGGTCACCAAAAAAGTTATCAAATGCGAGACGCAATATCAAATCTTACCTGGAGACAATTGAAAAACATTTTTTTAATTTTTTTAGAGCCCGCGGAATCGGCCCAAAATCGACTTTCACATGTTATACATCAATGTATAGGTCTCGACGAGTACTACATTACTTCATAGATGTCGGCGAATGTACAATGTCACATTCTAATGATGACTTAACTTTTTTGTTTTTGATTAAAACTGCGTACATCCAAAGCAAAATGTTCATGGTTTTAAGTGCATTATCCTATTGAAACATATTTTTAAATTTTACAAACTGCAGTAAGTATCGATTCCCACCAAAATTAGAATATAAATTTACTGTAATTACTTAAATACTGTAAAACTGTAATTCATATAAATACATAAATAAATAAATACAGGTATTTCAGGAGAATGACGCCAAATAAATTTGGTTCTTTTCATTCCATATATTCGACACATATTGTCATCAGAATTGCAAAAGGGCTAATAAACCAAAAAAAAATCAAAATTGAGTTATTGATCATTACTTTAAAATACATACATATCTTGACCGCTACCTACTATCAAAAATGACGAATTTATTAACAGAATAAATAAATATATCATTTTGTTTGGGTATTATCCTGAAACGTCCGTTTTTCTATCCACAACATTTTTCATTGTATTAGCCCTTTTTCATTTCTGATGACGATATATATGAGATGAAAAGAAAGCAGCTATTATTGATATACATATGTACAAATCATAAACAATCGAATATAAGAAGACTTTCCTTCCGTTTCAAATGTCTAAATCTGTCAGTTACGAAAGAATAGATATGATTTTTCAAGAAAGAATAGATGTGATTTTTTTTTTGCACTTATCGATTGATATTCATTTTCGAGGGGAAAGAATGTCTTCTTATAATCAGTTGTTTTTGAAACGTACAATAAATTCGTCCCAAAAAAAAGTGTACTCCGATTCAAAAATATAAAAAACCACAAATTTGATTTATAAATATATACTCGTGTCTATATATTTCTTTTTAAATTGTTTTTATTAAAAATATTATTTATATCCAGGAGGACAAATAACTTTTTAGTGGACTTGAATACCCATTGTCTCAATATATAACAATTATTTGGATTATGATCCCATTATTGATATAAGTGATGAGGGGTATAAAATATACAAAATTAAGCTTTCATCTAAGTTATATTTATGTATATATATAGAAACAATAACTAATGACTATATCCATTTCATAGTGGCTCATTTGTATGAACAAATCGGATTGTCTAAAGGGAAACAAGTATTACGATATAAAATATAGCTAAATACAATTTTTGTGGTCGGTTTTAACTTTGAACAAATCTACAGTTTACTTAACATCTAAACACATTCGATGCGTGATACTCGTATCTTAAAGACAGATAAAAATCAAGGCCGAATAATAAACCGAACGACTTCAGTGAATTAACAGCTACATTGGGTATATTTTAATTACACCAATAAATATCCGTTCGAGTAATAGAGTGAGTATGTTCGTGACTAAGTGTGCTTTTAAAACTTTAGTAATACCGATCCTGTTCAAGGACACATACTCATTCGCATAAACACATCATTCAAACTCACATGGTTGTCCTCTCTCACTCTCGATTGCGTTGCTTCAGTTGTGGTGTCGTTCTATTCGTTATTTACAGACTTTTTTTCGCTGGAACAAAACTATTTTTTTGTTTTGAGATAAGTTCGGTTAACGTTGTTTTTCACAGTTTCTGTATTGTATTGTTTTCATGCCTATTGTGTGATTGTTGGAAGTACCCGTCCCTATTTAAATATTTCTTTTTGTGCCATTTTTCCATCTCATTGCGTGTGTCAACTAATTATCATTTAAAAATGTTTTGCTCATTTTTCGACATTAATTCGTATGTGTTACACACCTACTTACAAACATACCTTCGTGTGTTTCTGCAGACATCTCTGTGTGTGTGTGGCTGTCCGTCTGGTTGTGTGTCGGATCACGAATGCGTCCCTGTTTAGGACCTACCGCAGGTTTGTCATTGTTTTACTGTTTTCCCTTTTATATTTTGCAAAACGCTTTTTTAATGGTTCAACTGTTCATTTGAGGTTTCCAGACGTGTTTTCTTTTTGCACCCAATTCTCTGGTCGTTGTTGTCGGTTGGATGGTTGGATGTTTGCTTTGTTTGCTCCCGGAATCAGTGGAACATATTAATTTAATTACCATCATTAAATATGCTGTCATGAAACTTCTTGTTGCATGCCTGTGTAAATTATGTCTATATATCGTACATACTCGTATATTAATACAGAGTATATTTACATCTGTGTTTGTATGTACATACCTAGGTATGCTCATAATAAATAAAAAAAAAGTTTACAAACGCACACACATGGGTATTTACGTACAAAATAGATCATTTGTTTTTAAGGGGCGTTTACTTCCAACTTTTTTGTTTGTAACCGGAAATACAGCAGGAGGGGCAAAGAATTAGGAAATTAGGAAATGTTCTAAATAATTCATGTGAGTGTGTGTGTGTGCATTTATATTTTTACTTTTAGGGAAATTACTTATTTTCATAAGTAATGAGCTATTCTTTTTAACTGTTTTGAAGCTTCAGCTGAGGACAGAACTCGCTTGAATCACCTTGAGTTCGAAATCATCTTTAAAATTTGGAACGACTTAAAAATTCAATGTGTATTTTACAGACATAAGGAAAACTTAATAACAGTCGTAACGATAACATTGTTCTCGAAGGCTTCCACCTCGGTACTAATGAAAATATATTGTCTTTAATTTACGCAAGGACATTTTATAACATATCGAGGCCTTATACTCCAAAGTGGCTATGAACCATTTCATCGAAAATGTTTTTTGATGGCAAACTATTCTCCGATTTGGCTGTCATCTGTCGTATAAATTTGGAAATTGAAACTATTTTTGTCTAATATTTCTGATTTGGCTATACATACATCCACACACTACTTTGTGAATGTAAAAATGGCTATGAACATAAAAAATAAAATAAAATTGAAAATATTTCAAAAATGTAGCAGCCATGGTTTGTAATATCTTTGAACAAATAGCATTTATTTTTCTTCACGATGGAAAAACTTACTCGTTTTACAACCATCAGAACTGGTCGAGCAAAAAAATATTCGACCGTATCACAATTAAAATCGATACTGTTCAATAGAAAGTGTGAATTTTTAAATTTCTCGGGCTACGTGCATTCGATTAGCGTTTTTTTTATGTTGGCACAGTTGTCTCGAACATCTGTTCTTAGTTGAATTTATTTCTGTTTAGTTTAGTTTGTTTGTGAGAGACATAACAGATAGACGTGTTCTGCTTGCGATATTATGCTGTGGAAAAATTTAATCAAAGAAAAGAATACCGTAGTCATGCCTCAACCACCGTATTCACCAGATTTGGCCCACTGCGACTTTTTTCTGTTCTCAATATTGAAGAGACCCGTGAAAGGATGACATTTTGCGACGTTTGAGGAGATAGAACCGAATCGCCCAATTATTATCAATTTAAATAGTTTTAAATACGAACTGGTGATTCATCGTGAGGTTTGATTTTTAATATGCTTTATCACAGTGTACATAACAAATGTGAAACATTTTTGTTCAGTATCGTTTGGCAAGTCATCATGGAAAGACTCACACCACAACAGCGTCTCCAAACTGCCCAAAATTGTTCCAAATGAAAATCCGGGGCTTTATCGCGTCTGTAGTATATTGTCCCAAACATATTTAGGCTACACTCTAAACATATAGTATTTGGTACACACAAAAATTATATATTCGGGAAGATGTCGTTCTAAACAAATCTTTGTTTACATCCCAATATGTTATTATTAGGACTATTATTTCCGAAACAAATATTTATTTGTATTCGAAAAATACATAAATTGTGTTAAATTCTTCAGTAATTCACAGTTAGTTTTTTATAAATGTTAAATGTTCGTAAAATAATAATAATTGAAATCGTATAATCTTGGATCAAAATAAATTACTTGGAGGATTGACAACTAATGATGGCTTGGAATACTCAGAAAATTTAAATGATTGATTTAAAAAGGAAGTGAATATGGTATCATAACTGGAAGGTACAATTCGAAAACAAGGAAAAATTAAAACTGAAATTCGAAAAAGTCAGTAAATGTTTTTTTTTTAAATAAAATATATTTGGAGAAATTCCTAAACAATAACTTTATTTGTATTTAAACACAGATTTCATTTGAGAAATTTAGTTTGCAAAAAAATTTTGTTGAAATATATTAATATATGCGTTCCAAATATATTTTATTGATTTTTAAATAAAATTTATTTGCTCAGAAATATAAAATATTTAAAAATTTTTATTCCAAATAAATTTTCTTTCGATTCAAACATATCAAAAAAAGCGATTTTGCCCCGTGCCCATTTCTGGCTCTATAGATACGTTAACAAACAAAATTGCCATAGTTGGGCTGATGAGCACTCCGAAGAGTACCAAGAGCTACCATTACATCCATTAAAAACAACGGTATAGTGTGGTTTATGCACGTTGAAAATATCGCGTCTGTAGTATATTGTCCCAAACATATTCTGCTTGAAATATAAAAATGTTTAGAGTACTCTCTAAATATATTATATTTGGTACGCACAAATATTCTATTTATATTTGGAAAGTTGTTATTCTAAACAAATCTTTGTTTCCGTCCTAATATTTTTTCTTTTGGACTATTATTAACGAAACGAATGCTTATTTGCATGAAATTATTCAAAAAATATATGAATACCTTAATTTTAAGACAAGTGTTATGTTTTTCAGTAAGCCAACGTTAATTTCGCAGGAATGTTAAATGTTCATAAAATTAATTTATAATTGAAATCGCATAATCTAATAATGCATTGTCTGATGGACTGACAACAAATGAAGACTTGGAATAAATATAAATTAAAAATTTGTTAATTATTTATTGTTGACCTTTATTATATTATGAAGTTATTGATGGTTTGGCTTGAGGTCATGTATTATTTAAAAAACGATGGATTTGTTGTTTTAAATAGTTTCAATTTTATTTGTTTCCAATATTTCGACAGTCATCCTCAGGGAAATTCACTTTAAAATACAAATAAATTACAAATTATACAAACATGTTTAAAAGACAAAAATAATATCACAACAATTACACTTAGAACAGAAACTATCGACTACTTCTTAACAGAGTTAACGATTAACTAACAAAATTATTTCCTTCGTCCTTATTTTTCTACTAAATTTCTGTAAATCTGTGCACAATGGTCCGTGTCAGTTTTATAATTCATTCTCTCCTCGTTTGGTACATTTATTATGTGTAACATTTCTAATGTATATCTCCTTTTGTAATTTTTCTCCTGTGTCATAATGTCAACTTCTTTCAAATTTGGCTTATGTCCCGTCCGAGTGCAATGTGCTGCAAGCGCCGTCTTTTGTTCTATAGGTTTGTCAGTAGCTTTCTGATCAGACCTGTGTCCGGATATCCTAGTCTTTAATTTTGATTTTGTCGTGCCAATATATACCTTCTGGCATATATTGGTCTTGTCACCCTCACATTTAATCTTATAAACTACACTAGATTTGTCCTCCTTTTTGACTTTTGATTTAGTGTTGCTGAAGAAGTTGTTCACAGTATTGTACGTCCTTTGTGCTAATTGGAAATTGTCTCTATTGTATATGTTTGAATGGCAAAATCTTTCTGAAAAGTTTGGAATGTACGTCAGTGGTTTGTACATCTTTGATATAACCTCTTTTTGATCCTCTCGTTGTCGCTCCATTACATGACATATGAGTCCATCGATGGTTTTCTTCGGACAGTCATTCATCTCTAAGATTTGTCGTATTTTCTCTTCGTTAGTTTTATGAAAGATGGGGTCACTAATGCTGAGTACCCTGTTGATAAAGTTGGTCGCCGTATTTATTTTTATTCGTCTGGGGTGTTTAGAGTAAAAATTGATCAATCGTCCGGATGCTGTTTTCTTTTGATACCAGTCTAACTTTAGCAGGGGGCCTTGTCTATGTATAACTGTATCCAGGTATGGTAATTTGCTCTTTTCTTCTTTTTCCATAGTAAATTGTATCTGGCTGTTGAATGAATTTAATGTTGTCAGTGTATTTTCTACTTCTGTCCTCTTTACAATACAGAATATATCGTCCACATATTTTGTCCATAATGTAGGTTTGATAGTCAATTTTTGTATTGAAGCGTCCAGTAGTTCCTCCATGACAATATCCGCGATTATCGGTGACGCAGGCGATCCCATTGGCAATCCATTTCGTTGTTCGTACACCTTGTCCTCATATATATTATGAATTTTTGTTTTGAAGCAAGTCATTTTAAATTATAAGGTGTTACTCAAAATCAACCAAAACTTAAATTAGAATAAGTTTTTCTTTGAAAATAATTTTATTTGTATATAAATACATATATTATTTGAGAAAATTCGCAAATATATTTTGTTGTAATATATTAATACACATATGCGTTTCAAATGTTATTGATTTTCAAAAAAAAAATATATTTGCCCAGAAATTTTTAAAAATTTGTTTTTCAAATATATTTTCTTTTGATTCAAGCATATCAAAAAAGGCGATTTTTCCCCTTGTGGTGTGGTGGTATCATTGGTCCATATTTCTTCAAAAATTAGGAAAATCAAAAGGTTACCGTCAATGGCAACCGTTATCGCACCATGTTACAGGACTGAGTGCTCCGGAAATTCAAGTGTATTGTCTCGGTGAGCTCTGGTTTCAAAAAGACGACGCTAATAGCCTTACAGCGCGTGAAACAATGACTTTGTTGAGAAATCATTTTGGTGAGCACTTAATTTCACGTTTTGCTACGGTAAATTGGCCACCTAGATCGTGCGATATCACACTTTTGGACTATTTTCTGTGGGAATATGTAAAGTCCGAGGCCTTTTGGAATTAGGCAGCTACGACTGACGCTTTGGAAGCCAACATTAGGGTGATTCCAACGAAACGGGTGTGACATTGTTACTGAGTATCTTCCTGATTTTGATCTATATAATTTATAGCGACAATTCGCGAAGGGTGGTTTACGTAAATATACTTAAGTGTTACCTACTGAAATTAAATACTATTTTTAATAAAAAAAATATGGTTGATATATCACCGTAACAGGTGTGACCTTAGGTTTTGATTAAATCTTGAACAGACGCTTTCTTTATTGCATACTGTAAAATTTTTGTATGTACTGCCAACAAAAAAATGTATTGTTGGGATCTCTAGAGTGTAGTGTATATTGTAGACTTCATTCCAAATAATTTAAATTATTACTCCATTTATAGAAAATATATTAATATGTAACGGGTGTGACATGCCAATGTAACGGGTGTGACATAGTCTCAATCTGGAGGAGTAATAAGTAGATCGAGATATTGTCCAGTATTTATTAGGCAACATGAATCTATTAAACTAGTTTTTTTTCTGCGAAAAACAAAATCGAAGTATTTTTATTCACTAAATCATATTCTATTCTATTTTTTAATTTTCTAAAAAGAATTAATTTCCAAATTAAAATACGCTGTGCGTTCCGCTGGAATATTATAAGCAGAACTCCTTTCAAAATAATGTTAAGGTCGGATATTATAGATTGTGTTAGTTTTCCACCTATTTTCTAAAATATATTGATATTCGTTAAGCCATTTGAGAAATATACTTATGCCTTATATTCCAGAACCAATCAACAATGCATAGGCTGATTTACAATGACCTTATGGACCTTCATCGTTCGCCTAATTATTGTCCCCATACCATCTCTTTATTTCTTTCAATTTATACCGAAATTTCACCATTCTATTATTTATTTTCATACTTGAAATAAAACTAATAAATAGGCAATATTTTAAAATAGATAAAAAATTATTAAGGGTCTTTGCGTAACGGGTGTGACAAATTTTAGAATGAAAATTCTAGAGTAAATACTGCAATGATACTGAAACATTTTAATTTACTTTGTACTATGTAACCTTGACCTAACTTACACAAAAGATGATATATGCATATCAACATAAAATGTATTAAATTTAATTTTTGTATATTTTCCGTATCGGGTGTGAACAAAACACTCCAAGATACAAAACAGTTTGCTGGCATTGAATATTTTCCAAAAGTTACGAGTTTTACACTAAACTACACTTAAGGATATGTACTTTCTTGTAGTCAAAAGAGAAAATCAGAAAATAAAACAAAATGTGTTGTACGAATAAAAATTGTTCATTTCAACAGTAAAAGAAGTGCATCCAACAATTTTATAATAACCTGTAGAAACCCAATGGTAGGAAAAAAACTTTTCATAAATTTCATCAACTCTTCATGAATTTCTAAAATTCAATTGTTCCTGATGATTCTGATTTATTTATTTATGTGTGATGGGGTCAGTTTACGAGGAATCACCCATTACTCGTGTTATTCGCGAGATACCAGTCGCTATGCTCGAACGAGTCGCCCAAAATTGAACCGAATAGACCATTTCAGACGTAGTCACGGCCAACATTTATTTACATGATATCATTTTCCAACAGTAAATGCCTTAAAATGTACTTAACATATAAAAAAATTTTAAGTTCACTTTAAAATTTATATGTTTGGTTAACTTGTGTTACCCGAAGGGTCGTGGAAATAATGCCCACTTTTTAACCAGAATGTAGGTACTATAAAATTATTACACTGCACAAATTTTGAAGTATTTATGCACTGGTATTAAAGATATATGCAGTTAATTTTTTGGGCAAATTGGTCCCTTTGCGTAGTGTCGCCCAATTTTCTCAGGGTGATAGCGATATATAGTTGTCGTTGTAGTAATAAGACGTTTGTATTTATACTTAACAACTATTTATTTCTATTTATTACTATTAAAACTAGTTCACAAAATCTTACGAAGTATTACTAGAAATGCTACCGCTGACGGCGAAAACTTCTCGTGGAATCAGCTGTTGTTTTCTCCTCCTCTGGTTCGTTACCACCTTGCCAGATTGTTTGTCATTCGAACACGACGGTCTTGGTGCTGCCACAGCCACTCCCTCTCCAGTGACCAAGTCAGGATCCGATACCCGATCCGCTTGGAACGATATTCTCCTAGTTGGTGTGTTCCGCACAGTTGGAAGTTCGGTGGACTGTGTACTCTGAGTTGATGAGTCTTGAGAGAATGTCTGAGGACTCGGTAGAGGTGTTGCTGTTGTTTGAGGACTCGTTAGAGGTGTTTGTGTTGTTTGAGGATGTTCAGGCTCAGTATTATTGATGACGAAAGCTGGCTTGAGTCGATCTACCGATATGTTCACGTCCTTGTTCTTAATTCGTATCGTATATAACCGATCTGAAATTCGTTGGACTATCTCAAACGGTCCAGTGTAAGGTGGTTCAAGTGGTCCTCGTACTGCGTCCGTCCGAAGAAAAACGTGAGTGCAATCATCGAGGTTCTTGAAAATAAACATTTTGTTTTTGTTGTGGTGAGACACTGGAATTGGTCGCAGGAAGTTGAAGTATTCACGAAGTTTCCTTAAAAATTCAGATGAATTGGCAGGAATTTCTGATTCGGTGAAGAATTCTTGAGGTAACCGTAAGTGCCCACCATAAAGAAGATCCGAAGGCGAAGCTTGAAGATCCTCTTTGACAGCTGTCCTTAATCCGAACAAAACAGTTGGAAGTATATCGACCCACGATACTTGTGAATGACACATTAAAGCTGCTTTGAAAGATCTGTGCCATCTCTCAATCATTCCATTCGATTGTGGATGATAAGCAGTTGTTCGAGTACGTTTCGAACCTATTAAATTCGCTAGGGCCTTGAATAACGCGGACTCGAATTGTGTGCCCTGGTCTGTCGTAATTGTCTTAGGACAACCAAAGCGTGAAATCCAGTTGGACCAAAATGCAGTCGCGACCGTCTGGGCCGACATGTCCTTCAGAGGAACAGCTTCAGGCCATCGTGAAAATCGATCGATCATGGTGAGACAATATCTATAACCCTGTACTAACGGCATTATCACGATGTCCAAATGAACATGATCGAAACGATTGTCTGGGACATCTATCTTGTCTGGAGTAAGGCGGTTGTGTCTGGTTATTTTTGCTCTTTGGCACGATATGCAATTCCGAGACCAATTTAGGACTTGTTTCTTCATTCCAGGCCATACGTATTTCTCACGTATCTGTTGAAGACTAGCACGGCCGCCAGGATGTGAAAGATTATGAATTGAATTGAAGATTTGTTGACGTAGTGACTCAGGAACATACATTCGAACATATCCTGTGGATACGTCACAGTATACTGATGTCGTATCAAAATGTACTATTTGAAGTTTTAAAGAATTTGCGCCATCCAAAATAGTTTTCAACTCTTCGTCCATCTCTTGAGCTGATTGCAGTTCCATTAGAGTGACTGATGTTGGCATTGAAATTGCGTTAAGGTGGGACAGTGCATCTGCCACTGAGTTTTCAGAACCGGACAAGTACAAAATTTCTGTCGTGAATTGCGAAATGAAATCAAGGTGCCTCAATTGTCGAGGCGAGGCTTTTTCTGGTTTTTGCGAAAATGCATAGACGAGCGGTTTGTGATCGGTCCGAACTATGAAATGTCTTGCCTCCAGCAAATGACGAAAATATCTTATAGCCTCGTAGATAGCAAGCAACTCTCTGTCATATGTGCTATAATTTCTCTCTGCCGCAGATAATTTTCGAGAGAAAAATCCGAGTGGCTGCCAAATTTCATTTGCTTTTTGTTCCAATACAGCTCCAATGGCAATGTCTGATGCGTCGGTTGTAAGGGCCAAATCTGAATTGGGTGCTGGATGAGCTAGCATAGTTGCTTCACGAAGGCTGCGTTTGCAAGATGCAAAAGCATTTTCATCTTCAAGTGTCCAAGGAACCTTCCTCTTATCATTTTTCTTGGAGTCCTTAAGGAATTCATTGAGTGGTGCCTGTAGCTGAGCGGCATGCAACGACGATAAAAATTGACGACACCGAGGAATCTGCGAAGCTCGCAAATAGTTTCAGGTTTGGTGTAATTTTCAATAGCGGCAACACGATCTGTTGGAGGTGTACAACCATTGCCGTTGATGATGTAACCAAGAAACTGTACTTCAGATTGTCCAAATTTACATTTATTGACGTTGATTGTTAGACCTCTCAAAACGGAGTCCATAAACCTCTGAAAGGTTTGTGTGGCGTTTCTCAACCCGAATGGCATATATAAAAATTCCACAAGTCCAAAAGGGGTGCACACTGCTGTTTTTTGGATGTCTTCTGCAGCCATTGGTATTTGGTAATAAGCCTTAACAAGGTCGAGTGTAGAAAAAACTGACTTACCATATAATTTCTCACAAAAATCGTTGATGTTGGCAATTGGGTATCGGTCAGGTACAGTTTTGGAATTCAGCTTTCGGTAATCCCCACACGCTCGCCAACCACCATCTTTTTTCGACACCATATGAAGCGGGCTAGCCCACGGACTTTTGGAGGGACGACATATACCATTGTCCAATAGGAAGTCAATTTCCGCTTTAGCAGCTGCTAGTTTCTCTCCAGAAAGTCTTCGTGGACGATCTGCAACGGGGTTTCCGATTGTTTCGATGTTATGAACAATAATTGCATCACTCGTTGATTTACGCGTCAAAGTAGTAGTTGTGATGTCAATAAACTCCTTCAGTAATTCATGGAAGGGACCTGTCGAAGGCGATAATGTTGAAATACTAAAATCTTTGGTTTTACGAATTTCACCACGGCTTGTTAAATTTGTCGTATTATCGATGAGGCATTTCCGTTTTAAATCAATCATCAAATTGTAATGAATTAGAAAGTCTGCCCCCAAAATGGGCGACTGAACATCGGCAATGGTAAACAACCACTTGAGTTCACGACGTAGACCTAGGTCTAATTTAAGAACACAATTACCATAAGTTTGTATTTCACTGCTGTTTGCAGCAAGAAGTCTCATGCCGGACGGCTTTAGAGTTGTTCTGATTAAGGATGGGGGTACAACTGACACCACTGATCCGGAATCAATTAAAAATCGAGACTTTGTACATGTGTCGTAGATATGTAGACGATTCTCCTTTACTGGGTTGTCATTGCCGCTATCGTCAGCCGTGTTAACTGACGACAGCCCTATTAATCTTCTCGAACTAGTGTTGTAGCGTAGACAATTCGGTTTACAATGTTTGGCAGAATCTCCAAACTTTTGATGATACCTGCAAAGCAATTTGTTGTTAGAAGGTCTATTATTTGAACGTGAATGACTGTGAGATCTGGATCGATGATGACCGTATCTGCTTTTATTGCTCGCTTGAAAGGTGTCCACTTTAGCAGAAAGATCCGTTAAAGTCTTGCAAATATCAGCTAAAGACACAGGCGAATTAATTGCGTCAATCGAAATGTTGGTATCAGAATGTGGTGGTGCCTCGGAGACAGCATACACAGTATTCCCTATAGCATCCAACATTTTTTCTGCGTTTTTAGCTAGTTTGTCTAAATCCTCCTCTTCCCACACAGTTAATAGAGGGCGAATCGAATCTGGCATTTGCCAGAGAAATAGTGTCCGAATAATCGTTTCATTTCCTTTACCAGGTGCCAAACGTCTCATGTGGGATAGCATTTCCGACGGCTTCATACCTGTTGTCTCACCACCTTGCAATAAACGACGCAATTTAGACTCGGAAGACTCAGAAAATTTTGAAATAAGTCTCTCCTTCAATGTAGAATATTTGTCGTCATACGGCGGATTTGTTATGAGGTCTTCAACCGACAAGAGTATGTCGTCTTCAAGGCGCACAGAAACAACATCAAATTTGCCCGTATCCGTTGTAACACCACAGAGAGAAAATGAACGTTCAACCTGAGCAAAAAATAATTCCGGATTTTGTCTGTTGAATTTTGGAATATGCACTTTATGCAGGTTCGATCGCTGTCCTTCATATGCGTTCACTGATGACTGCCGAAGAGAGTGTACTTCACGTTGTAGCGCCTCTATTTGCTGAATTAAATTTTCCATTTCCGACATGTTTATACTACTACTGTCGAAAAATTCCATATTTTCACCACGGAGCGATTCGTCGTTGTAATTAGAGTATTCTCGTTGCCTCAAGTTGTGTCTGGAATGCATAAGCAAAAACGTTGACTATTTTGGCAAATTATGCATGAAAAAACGTTGAAAATTTTAAAAGCGCTGCTGCTGCTCTGCTATCAAATTTTTTCGCTGCTCTGCTTCCAAGAAGTTTTTGTAGCAATGTAAAAAATACCACTTCAGATTGTGCGTGAAAAGCGGGGTCACCAATATAGTTGTCGTTGTAGTAATAAGATGTTTGTATTTATACTTAACAACTATTTATTTCTATTTATTACTATTAAAACTAGTTCACAAAATCTTACGAAGTATTACTAGAAATGCTACCGCTGACGGCGAAAACTTCTCGTGGAATCAGCTGTTGTTTTCTCCTCCTCTGGTTCGTTACCACCTTGCCAGACTGTTTGTCATTCGAACACGACGGTCTTGGTGCTGCCACAGATATTTTACTCTTTGTGGGGGAGGTACTGGAAAGAGCCCATCTTCGAACTTAGTACTAAACTTTAAGTCTATCCGTTACTCCTTGCTAACTCTCGCAAGGAGTAACGTATCTGCGCACCAGCCAGACTGACGGACGGACATTGCTAAAAAGACTTAAAATTTCCTTAAACGGATTTCCGCTGAACATACTTAGGGTCTTAGGTAACTCCTTCGATCTGTTACTTTTTTGGCCTCTATGAAATGACGTCCGTCTGCCCATCTGTTTGTCTGTATGCGGTAATATTTTTCTCTATCTCCGGCTATGTTCGAAGATGGGCCATGTTGGTCCACTACTTCTAGTACCTCCCCCAAAAAGTGTTAAAATTGGTACACTCGAATCTTCTGAAATTCCACACATAGTATTAGTTTACTAGCCGGTAACACCTTAAGAAAATGGGCTTAGTTGCCACGCCCCTTTTGTTACCTACCAAGAAAATGGACCATTTTTCACCAAAAGTTAACAGCTTATAACTTTAATACCACAGCATACAAATACTTGAAATTTTTAACAGTTTAATGCTTTTATATCACCAACAGTCCAGTGAAAAATTGGCGTCATTGGCACTCCCCTTTTGGTATCTCCCACACAAATGGACTATTTCGGTACATACTTTAATGTTATTAAATGTAATTTAAATTAATACATAGTTTAATTAAAACAAACAAAATATAAATTTACGGATATTTTTTTGGGAATGAAGGTGAGGGGATTCTTAAGTCGGTTTACCCGACTGAACTATCTTACTTGTTGGATGATAACTTAAAGCAAGAAAAGACTAATTGTAAGTACGTCGCCATCACCATTTCATCAATTTATTTTACGCCTATCATTTATGTTATATTGTTGTATGTTGAATTCATTAAAAAAAGTTAATGAGTTTCTAATCAATCTTACTCGTATGTATGTTTTTGTGCAATAATGGCTGTCTTCTAATTTGAACTTGCGAAGTGCTCATATTTAAAATGCAAAAGTGGCTATGAAACATAAAAGCGAGAATAGCGGGAAAGCAGGCATTTTGATAACTTTTTAATGGTAGCAATTAGTAATCATCTGTAAATTATACTGTAGAAGAATGATTAATAACACTCTGTGTGTATAAAAATGTATCCTCGATGAAAACAACGTACTCCTGATAATTTTGACCCGGCATTAACATTTTTTTCTGTGACATCGCGTTTTCGCAATATTTAGCCACAGAATTTGCTGGGCAAAATAGTATAGAAAATTTGGAATAGATGTTCAATGCCAAAGAATGAAAGAAAGGAGACACTTCAAGAAGTATTTCTCCCAAAATACCTGACACCCCCGTTCACCCCATTGCACTAAAAATCCACCACCAAAAATAATTATATATAATAAAAGTCATAGAAATCTATTCTTTTTTGGGTAATGTATTTGACAAAAATATTCCTTGTAAAAATCACGGTAGGTCCCCACAATACACTATAATTCAAATTATGTAAATTCATATACAGGGCAACATCGCCTTTTTTGATATGTTTGAACCGAAAGAAAATATATTTGGAACACAAATTTTTAAATATTATATATTTCTGAGCAAATAAATTTTATTTGAAAATCAATAAAATATATTTGGAACTCGTATATTACAATGTTACAACATACGAGTATAATATTTGCAAACTAAATTTCTCATATAATATAATATGTGTTTCAATACAAATAAAATTATTGTTTAGGAATTTCTCCAAGTAAATAAATTTAAATCAATCACTTAAAATTTCTGATTATTCCAAGCCATCAATAGTTGTCAATCCTCCAAATAATGTATTTCGATCCAAGATTATACGATTTCAATTATTATAATTTTTTCGACATGAAATATTTCTAAAAAATTAACTTTGAGTTACTGAAAAATTTAACACAATTTAGGTGTTTTCCGAATACTTAAATCCAAATAAATATTGGTTTGGGAAAAAATAGTCCAAAATAAATACATATTGGGATGTAAACAAAGATTTTTTTAGAACTACATCTACCCAAATATATAATTTTTGTGTGTACCAAATATTATATGTTTAGAGTCTACCCTAAACATATATATGTTTCAAGCCGAATATGTTTGGGACAATATACTACTGAAGCGATTTATTTCAGCGTGTATGTAACCTTAATTAAATTTTTGTTTTTGTAAATGGGATTTGTAGCACTTTTTTATGAATAACTGTAGAAAAACAAATTACATATTTCAGTTGAAACTCAAAAACAATAATTTGAAAATCACAATTTACGCACATATATTATGTTTAAGTTGTCGTATTCAGAATAGTAATGGTGGTCAAAATTCAAATTTTACATTTAGAAGTAGTGAACATTTAATGTTACAATCTATTACAAAAAACATCAAACGAAATAAAAAATAAATTTGGTTTTTGTTAGAGGATTTGTACATTTTACTGACGAGGTATCAACCTTGCATTATTGAAATGTCATTGAAAAGTCGTCATAGGAGCTCTTTTCGTAACAATATTAAAGGGGGTGAACCTTAAATGAGGTGGCCAATACAAATAAAATGTTAATACGGAAAAGAGTCTACCATATTCGTAATTAATATTTTGTACCAAATATCTGATGATATATTTCATATTAGTAAAAACTGTGGAATGTTGAAAATATATACAGAGATTATGCTTTGAAAATTTAAAAAGATTTTATGTATGTAAATGTTGGCCAAAAATATGAAAATCTAAAATTGATCGCCGACTTGCCCTGAACATATTAAATATTATTTGGTTTTGCGATCTTTTGCGTTTTGTCAGAAATGTGACCTTCTTGACATACACACAATGGCTTCATTGTCAGAAAAACATTTTATTTGCAACACTGTCTATAAACTTTTGTTATTGGCATAAATATTTCGTCTGAAACGACAAATCTCCTTTTGCTAACAATCTGTCATCGTCAGTACATTAGCAGCACTTTGACAGAGTTGATAACATTTTAAGATCTGACCATCGTGGGTACATAGCCTTACTTTAGGCAGGACTTTACAATATAGAATGAACTAATTAATTTTGAGACTTTTCTCCACTTTTATGTTTATCTAACCTTTATCTACCTCAGATTTCATAATCGGAAATTCTAAAATACATTCATACATATATAAAGATGAAAGTCTGTGCTAATTGAATAAATACTCGTATATGTATTGTAACATTGAGACATATTGAGCAAAGCAGTGAAAGATTGGTTTGATAAATATTCTTTTGAAAAATATTTAAAACACATAAATTTATACCATATATTTTACTTCATATTCATTTTATGGTAATTCCTTTTATTTGCAAAGATTTAATGCACTCTGAAATTTTTTAGTCTACATACTCGTATTTTGGTATACTCGTACATATGTCAGTCAGAATAAGTATACCTTGGTACAGTGAGTATACAAAATAAGTTAACATATTAAATTTCCAATAGCAAAAAGTATATCGATGGCTTATGTCTAAATGGTGCTATATTCAGATTTGCGAAAATGCTTCTTTGATGCCAAATGCTTCTGATTCACATGATTGACCTAAGGTGTAAATGTTAAATCAAAACAAGTAAGAAAGTTCAATCGGGAAAACCGAATTACGAATCCCCTCACCTTCAGTCCCGAAAAATATTCGTAAATTTATTTATTTTTGTTTTGTTTTAATTAAATGTGTGGAATTGCAGAAGATTTTAATAAGTAGTATAGAAGTTATTAGAGAATCAATATTTCACAAAATTTAACCATTTGTTAAAAAGGCGTGCTAGTATACTTTTTATTTTATTGATTCTCTACTTATCCGAATCTTCTGTAATTCCACACATAGCAATAGTTTTTCTGTCACTATCAGCTTTTTTTGGGACTAAGGTGAGGAATTCTTTAGTCGGTTTACCTGACTAAACTTTTTACTATTTACAATACCGTATTCAAAATTTTTGCAAAGTACATATTTTTAGAGAAAAATTCAAATTTGATGTATTTTGCAAACTCGTTTAACACTCATTAATCTTCTTAAGGGAAATTAAAGATGCCTAGGGTGAAGAGTTGACTCTACGTCATAAAGTGTATTGCAAAATACTTGAAAGCAATGCGGTCTTTATAGCGAACATGTTATGCTTTTGAATACAGAATCCTAAAATATCTAATATTACCTAAAATGCGCTATAACACGAGATAATGAATTATTTTTAAATCGAAAAATACTTAGAGAAAAAGTTTTATTATGAATTGCAAGTTTTATTCGAAACGTTATAACTCTGAATGAATTTCCAATGCACATATGAGAAAAACAATTTTATGTGTGATATCTACAAGACATCTAAACTATTTACCTTGATATGGGTATCGCAGAAAAGGTAGAAAACGCTATGTTCAAAGCACATTTAAAAATTAGCAAAAGACAGCGAGATGATTTTTTTTAAAATAACGTGAAGTATGTAATGTGGAAAAGGTAGAAAACAGTATGCTCAAATTACATTAAAGTATTTGCAAAAATATTGCAAAAAATAGCGAAATTCAATTTGTTAAAAGAAGATGATGTGGGTAACTCAGAAAAACTATATTCAAATAACTTTAAAAAATTTGGAAATCGCGATATGCTATTATTTTAAAAGCACATGATGTGGGCAACACAGAAAAGATAAAAAACGGTATGTTTAAAAATTCAATATTTTCGAATAACAACCTCTACACCATGATCAGCATCCAATTTCTACGAGTAAATGATAGCATTTACAAGAATTGAAAGCAGTGCATTACATTCGATTATCATTAGTTTTATCATGACAAAAAATCTTCTTTCATTTGGCTACACACAATTGAACCGTTTGTTTTGAAAGTGGCGTAAACGCCATTTTCACATAAGTTGAGTTAAAGGTGGATTCGACTACAGACTAGTCGGATATAATTTTATCAAAAAGAATTTTTTCAGTCAAAGGTGACTTAGATTTTTAAAGCTTTAGTTTTGATAGTAAACTAATTTACAAAAACGTTTGTTTTGAAAGTGGCGTAAATCCATACGCTTTGAATATTATGAAAACCGTGAAATTTGTATATATGTATGTATTGTATTTATGCCATTTTATAATATAGATGAAATACTATGCTTTTGGACACTTTGTGAATTATTAACGTCTTTAACAAAGATGCCATTTTATTTTCTAAAATTATATCTGACGGAAAAATATAAAAAAATATTTTATATTCCAAATTCATAAGTGATTGTGATAGTTTCCTCTTAAAATTCATAAAAAAAAGAAAGATGATATCGGACAATGAATCAGGTATAAAGATATTATTTGCAATAGAAATAGAACAATACATTGTATTTATTTCATGTAGAAGGAATTTATCAAGTAGCAATAAGCAAAACGCGGAGAAACGCGTTCGACCTCCAAAAGGCACTACAAAACTTACCGTTTCAGTAGCTTACTATAAGAGAAATATGTATGTTTTGAACTTTGGAATTCACAATTTTCATAGTAGCAGTGTTGACATGTACGTTAGGGATGAAACAATTGCATCACGCGGAGCATAAGAAGTTGCATCATGCTTTTCGAAACACCTTATGAACATTACATCTCATACACATGTTATCGCCTACAGTGACGCATGTCCAGGTCAAAACAAAAATATTAAATTAGCATTGACTTGGTTGAAAGTTGTAAATTCTTTGAATAATGACATTGCAATTGTGGATCATAAATTTCTTGTTTCTGGCCATTCGTATTTACCCAATGATCGAGACTTCGGAGTAATAGAGACAGCTTTAAGAAAAAAGGAGATAATATACACACCTGATGAATATTACAACATTATTTCTAATTGTTGTAAAAAATCATTCAACGTTCATAAGATGAATAACAATGACTTTTTTTCTACTCGATTATTAGAAAGCAGTACTTCAAAAAGAACTGTAAATATAGACCAAGATAATGTTAATTGGTTCAATATTCAGTGGATACGATTTCGCAGGGATATGCCATATAAAATGCTATATAAACAAAGCCTTGATAATGGTGAGGAATTCAAAATGTTGGACCTAACCCCAAAACGAGGGAGACCAAAAAATATATCACACATTGAGCTTCCTTTGTTGTACACAAATGGTCGCGCAATTTCTAATGCAAAATATAAAGATATGATGGAACTATTGCCATATATTCCACCCACTTACCACAGTTTCTTTTTAAATCTAAAATCAGAAAATATTTCGGGAGACATAATTGAGAGTTTCGGAGATGATGATAATGATAATGAATCAAACTAATATCTTTATTTTCAATTTCATATTAAAAATCGTTTCTTAAAGCTCCTTTTTAATTACGATTTTTATTATACTACTATTTCACACTTTATGTGTCACAATAAAAAACTAGTTAACCCAAATTTAATATCTTTTATTTATCACTTTGTTTCCCAACATACATGCATTTGTGTAACGTGCCAAATTTTTGAATGTAGGAATGCATTTCCAATTCAAATCGCTAAATTAGAAGTCATTTAAACAACTAAACATGTTTGATACCAGGAAGATACAAAATGTAAAAAATATTATTATTGAAATTTGGTCTTAACGCCACTTTCAAAACATATTGTATATATTATATATATTCCATATTGAAACATTGAAGTCTTGAGATGAAGTGTATGTAATTATTTCATGTCCATAGTTCATCCAGATTTTTAAACTTATTGAAACGCAAAAGCCTTTATATCTCGTTTTAAAAACAAATGGTTTTACGCCACTTTCAAAACAAACAGTTCAATTACATAATTGACATTTATTTATATTTTTGAGTGCCCCCAAGGGGGCGCTTTCGAATTTTTTTGGGATTTTATCGACTTGGGAAATTGTGCGATTAAATTACACAGTGTGACAGTCCGAAAACAAAATATGCGATACTTTTTTGCATGTAGGGTATTGGTGAGTAAAACAACGCTTGTTCTGTGACTTTTGGCGGTCACACCCCAAATTCGGACTTACGAGTAAAAAAACTGATTTTCTTACCTTTGCGCACTTAAACGCCTATAACTTTATTAATTAATCTCTAAACGGATTTGGAATGAAGAGACTTAGACCTTTCGATCGATATATATGTTTATTTAAAGAAATTATATTAGAACAAAATATATTTTTGAAGTGACTTTTACAACTAAAATATGTGTTTACCCACAAACAATGTAATTGTTTTCCAAATATATTTTATTTAAAAACGATTTTTAAAATTTTACTTTTTTAAGTAAATTTTACTTTTTGGGTAAATTTATAATAATAATAATAAATTTATATAAGAAATAATATTTAAAAAATTTGGTTCTAAAGTTCGAAGTTGTCATTAACTCCTTATAACAATAATGTCTGCGTTGCAATTTTGATGTTTAACACGGAACATTACTTTAGGTTTACAATTGTGAACCAACTAATGTATAGAAAGAAGTATCTACTCGAAATATTGACACTCTTTAGAGTTTTCCAGAACTGTATCATGTTTGAGGCTCGCTGTAAAATCACGCATGTCTTAGAATTTCGGATACCTAAATCAGTACACGCTGAAAAAAATCGCTTCTGTAGTATATTGTCCCAAACATATTCTGCTTGAAATATACAAATATTTAGGGTACACTCTAAATATATTATATTTGTCACACACAAAAATTATATATTTGGAAAGATGTTGTTCTAAATAAATCGTTGTTTCCGTCCTAATGTTTTTTATTTGGGACTAATATTTACGGTACAAATATTTATTTGTAATTAATAAATTAATAGCTTATTCTTCTATTAATCATTTAGGCTGAATATTAGCTGCTATATATAATGGCAATTTATGATTAACTTACTTTATATTTTATACTTTTTTAACTTTTTCAATAATTTTTACTCGTTTTATGTTTTTCAGTAATTCAACGTTCATTTTTTCGGAAATTTAAAATGTTCGTAAAAAGCCATTACAATTGAAATCGTATAATCCTGCGAAATTATGTATTATGCAAGGTGGATTGTCAACAAATGATGACTTGGAATAAATATAACTTAAAAATTAGTGCTTTAAAACGAATTTTATTGCTTCATAAGTCATTTTTAATTATAAAGTATAACTTAAAATCAATTAAAAGGTAGAAATACAATTTAAAAAATTGTCAACGTTTTTAAACAAAATATATTTGGGCAGGTTCCTAAACGATAATTTTATTTGTATATAAACACATATTTTATTTGAGAAAATTAGTTTGCAAATACATTTTGTTGTAATATATTAATATATGCGTTCCAAATAAATTTTATTGATTCTCAAATAAAATGTATTTGCTCAGAAGTAAATAATATCTAAAAATTTGTGTTTCAAATATATTTTTCTTCGATTCAAACATATCAAAAAAGACGATTTTGCCCCGTGTACGAGGTCCGGTTTGAATGTACAATACAGACATCAACATTCACATTTGGGTAAAGTAATTTATAAAAGTGTCTACTTAAAAATTCATATCCATGATATGCATTCAAATATCTTACATGTTAATGTACAGCATAAATAAATCCAATCACTACCCATCACAGACGACTGAATCCTGTCCGAAAAGCATCACCCTCCCCCACCTCCCCCTTCAGCAGCCATATACATTTCGACTAGATTGAAGCTGACCAATTTGTCCTGACCAAAATGGTTGCGCACGACTGAGTTCTGCTTTTATTATGTTTATGCTTCTGTATCTTTTTGTGAGCACATCCAGGTTTGGGATCTGAATAATGTCCATTTTATACTTAGAGTGTTCAGATTACTGTCAATTAATTTTGTATAGTGTGAGTGGTATATGACGTCTTTCCCTACCCTCCCTCCTACCAACACAACCGCTGGGAAGACATCCTCGACCACCACGAATATTTACACAATAATCCGATGCTGATGTTAAAGTTTAAAGCATACAAAAGAAATGTATATTTGAGAATCATTGTGGAAATGGGAAAATATTGTTACGAATTTACGGTGAAGTTAGTTTTGTTTTTTGGTTGCTTTTCTCTCTCGAGTCGTCCGCACTAAGTAAACCAAAGTTTCTGATTATACACTTCAGTGATTTTATTAGAACATCACGACGACGGTATAAGAGTTTCTAAACCAACATTTATATAAGTAACGGCAACTGCCAAACATCCAACCAACAACCATTGCAACAGTAACAATAACAATGGCAACATCAGCAAAAAACACCAACAACAACACACAAAATTGGAGCAACACGAAAGCGATTCATTGAGAGAGAAAAAAGGACTCCACCATGAATCCCACACCACCTCAATATTTGACTCACAGCAATGAACAAAGCCAAACAACCATCCGTCCGTCCGTACTTCCGAGCGACAGACACGACGGCAGACCACCCAACTAACTAAAACTAAGTAGACTTTCATCATGAAAACATCATATGGAGGAGCAATATTATTCCTTTCAGTCAGTCATCGTGCTCCCAGCCACCAACGCCGACCTCCGGAAAGGAAACAGAGCAAAGCAAAGCGGACAGAAAAAAATATATCCTCCTAAAGATTATTGGGTAGGGGGAAATCAACAGAAAATGTCTTTACCCCTAATAAAAGCTTTTGTTCCCCAAGATTTTAACACTGACTTTTGTAACAACTCGTCCATTTTATCACGAAGGCGACAGACGAGGAAGAGGGCACCATTGCGGTGGGAAACACACTCTATCCTGAAGAGAATGTTCACGTTTACACCAGTGAAATGTATCGAAAATTGGTGGCCTTCAGATCACGAATTCTGTCCGTATGAGTGTGTTTGAGAATTTGTCGTTAATTGGGGCAGCAGTTCTTTATCAGTTTTACGGAAACACCATCCAAACTATGTAGTTTTAAAACAATCAACTGGGGAGGGTACCTCGCAGAGACTGAATGCCCTAATTGCCAATCCCATTTTTTTCTTGTGACGAAATTTGATTTTATTTTCGGAAGAAAGGCGCTACAGTTTTCGATTCGCTATGGTTAGGACGCAATTAGGGGATACCAAAAGAGATGGACAGCACTAACAAAACTCACTTGAAGTACCCTCCATGCGCCTGATGAATCACTTACTTAATTCATCATGGACATGTTATCTGAAATAAATCCTCGGAAAAAGTTTAACAAGGGGGTTTGTATTCTAGCAGTCAAGATTAGATGGTAAAGGGTAGTTTTAGAATTACAGAACTTTCAATTAAAGCAAATCAAGGAAAAATATTTTTACTATCAATTAAACTAGCTTTATTGGTTAGATAATTTTATGCCATTTATCTGGGAATATGATTTCGGACATGTGGCGGTAAGTCTATCCATGAATAAATGGTAAACTAAACTAAACAAAAGGCAACTACCAGCTGTTTAATAGTTGTCATAGACAGCATTGTTACCCACTCAAAGTTCCGAACCTGGAAAACAATACCATTTACATTGCTAAATTTTACATCAGGACATTTATTGAACTACTTTGGAATAATACTTGATGAAAATGTCCTTATTTCCATTCAGTAAAAACGTAACTTACTTGATTTCAGTTAAAATTTTCCCATGTTTCTTGTAAACATTTTCTTATTTAAGGCCAAGAAATATGCTTTTTGAGATTTTTTCGGGAAAACTATTAAATAATTCAGTATTTTTGACAAATGGAAATTTATTATACATATCATTAAATTTAGAAAATATTTTTTTTTATAGAAATTAGATCAAACAAGTAAAAACATTTTAGTCTGGTATACCGACTGTGTGTCGGAGTACCAAAAAGGCGTGGCATTTTTCTAGTTGATAGTATATATGTTATTACAGAATCAATATTTCACTACATTTTAACCCTTTGTGAGAGAGTTACTGGAAGGAGTGGACCAATATGGTCCATCTTCAAACTTAGTCTGAGATAGGCAAAAATACTACCAGATTTAAAGCCAATCGGTTACCCCTATGGAGAGTCATCGGGGGCACCAGCCACCAGACAGGCAGACGGACGGACATTGCTCATCAGACATAAGATGACCCAAAACGGATTTACGTCGAACATACTTGGGATCTTAGGTCACTTTTTCGATGTGTTACACTAAAGTGAGGGTATAACAAATCAGAAAGATTCAGCGGGTTAAACCGACTAAGCTATACCATCACTTTGTGAGTACGGTAATACGGAATATTACACGAATTAATCTGTCAATTTGTGTGTGAGGTACCAGATGGAGTAGACCATTATGGTCCATCTTCGAATTTAGCCTGAGCTAGAAAAAACTATTACCACACACCAAATTTTAAGTCAATCGGTAACTTCTTTCGAGAGTTATCGTGCGCACCAGCCAGCAGACAGACGGACATTATTTTAAGTTGTTGCAAACGAAATGACAAACTTACAACACACCCATATGAGGGTGAAGGTTATAAACAGATAATGTTTTTCAAATTATTTACGAGTATTTTGATTTAATTTTATTATTGCTACAAAGATTGCAATTTTTAATCTGTTAATAATTTTTTTTCCTGTGAAACCCGTTAAAATTTCTTCAGATTTGAAAGAATCGCTGTATTTGGCAGCGCTGTCTATAAGTGGTCTTGAAATAAATATGTAAATTTGTGCTTTAAATATTATCTACTTCGCAGGGTATATTTGATATGTTACACATATAAGTATATATATACATTCCTATGTACATATATGTATGTTTTTAGGGCGGTTCGGAAAGAATTCTGTTTTTTAAATGGAAACAAAATAGTATGTCAATGTCGTCTATTCATGCCGAGTAGTATTCTAAAATATACTAATTTTGAAATACATTTTTGCCAATTGTGTTATTAAAATCTAACAATAAATTTGTTCGTCATACAAACCAGTTCACCCTAACGTGTATGTGCGGAATATGCAAGAATTCTTTTCAGTGTGGGGTTTGAGGCAATGATTCCTTTATGACCCAGTAGTTTGTACAGTAGAAGACGAATATTTACTTAAGTCTTCATTGCAGACAATTCCTTCGTTCTTGGCTAATGAATTTATTAACACTTGGCTGAGAGCAGAAGTTGGTTAAGTACATAAATAGCCGTAAGTAAAAAGTTTGTCATATGCACTTTTAACTGAAATTTGTCCATTTCAATAATCTTCATGTCACACACACTCCCAGTCAAGTGTCGTGCCGGTGGCCAAAGGGAAAGAGCGACGATACTCAACTGTCGTTTCTGGGCAAACTGCATACGAGTATGATAAAGTTATTCCATTTTTTTTAATTAAATAACTTTAATTAAGAGACTAAATCTACAAGTTATGTTGCCGAGCGTATTCTACACAATGTGTACTCTGACATCGTTAAAGACGTTAGCAAACTGTCTTGAACATGTTTTGTACTGCAAATTTATTATGTGGTGCTGACAATTTCCATAGATACACATATTTTTCTACATGTCTTTTGTTGAAAAAATATTTCTACAATGAGAACAACGTTCAGTTATAGAGTTTGTTTTGCCAAATCTCCATGGCCGGATTTAGCATTTAACAATATGGGCAAATTATAAAATTGTTGTATCAAAACTGGTGTTCTGTTTGGGACAAGTTCCGCGCGCTTTTCACTGAAAAATATTCTGAAGAGAAATGACAGATTTCTTGACGAATGGCTACGTTAACAACCAAATTCTCAAATTCGGGCCGATACCCATCCATTTGAGATCCAAGAGCGTCCAATGCATCCCGGCGTAATCGGGCCATCATCGTCAACGGCGAGCGCTATGATGATGAACGGTCAATGATTACGCAGTGGACAGCCAAAATCGGCGGGGTTCTGAATACAGAGATAGGTTATATCGGTCAAAAAATTGTTATACGTGTTCCGGCGTTTTGCTGGGTCACGTCTTCGAATCGAGATATATCGATTTCATGATATTAAATATCATATAAGGGAAGTTTTCACGTTTGGGAGTCTTTTGTTAGACATAACTCGAGAACGACTAGTCCGTGGTTGTTATATTTAGTATTGGCACTTCCGCGTGGAAACAGTAGTGTAGTAACTGTCGTTAAAATTATTAGAATTTTTTTTTCCAAAAAAAGTTTTTTGCGTGCACGAAAAAACCATAAGAAATAAAAAAATCGCAAAAAAAATTTATAGCTAGCATTTTAATGAAGAAATCAATGTCTATTTAAAGAAGATCTATAGATAAATGTAGCAATTACAGAAAATTGGTAGAAATAGAGAATTTCAACATAATCCGGTTTCCATACCCCCACTATTGTAAACGGAGGTATATAACAGTTGCTAACAAAAGTGTAACACATCGAAGGAGTGACCTGAAGCTATGTATACACGATTGCCACATCGGACAATATTGTCTGAAAATGCCGGAAAACGCAACTCTGTGAACGTACAATCGTGTGAACATACAATTTTTGTCTTGCAACGTTGGCAGAAAAGTCATTGTGAGATAATTTACAGATTGTTAGATGTGCGAATTTTATGCATGTGAAAATGACGCCATTGTAAGAGAAACATTTTATTGGCACTTTCTATAAAATATTTTTATTTCCAATCCAGCATATAAATATTTACAATATACATTGTAAATATGTATATGAAATTGTAATGTTTTCTTGCAATCGTCTGAACTGTCAATTCACCTTTCCCAAACAATTTGTTATTGCCCGTACATTTGCACTCCGATCTGACAATCGTCTATACATAGCTTTAGAGACCCAAGAAATGTTTGGCGGATATTCGTTTTGTGCCATTTTAAGTCATTTGAGCAATGTCCGTCAGCCTGTCCCCCTGTCTGTCTGGTTGGTGCGCACCATAACTTTCGACAGGATTAACTGATTGACTTCTAATTTGGTACGAGTCAGTAAAAGATGGACTATGTTGGTCCTCTCCATCGAGTTCCTCCCCCACGAAGGGTCAACATTTTGTGAAACACTGATTTTCTTATAACTTCTATACTACTACTCAGAATCGTTCACAATTCCACACGTAGTATTGTTTCTTGGTCGCTATCAGCTTGAGAAGGCGAAGTTGCGAATCGCCAGGACAGATATAACTTTTCCCGATAGTCAGAAACCCAGCCGATCACTGACGCCTACCATTTGTCGCACTGTGTTATCAACTTATTTTGGCCTGAATTGGATGATATGGACACCAATGACATGTGGTTTCATCAGGACGCACTGTTGGAGCTAATTTAGCGCGAAAAAAATCGAAATATGAACTTACACGAGTTCCTTAAATATTGGTACACCACAAATCTAAGGGTTTGACAGATCACGTGTGAGTCGTGTCATGCTGTCATGTTATTTTTGTTAAGTATTGTTTGGCATTTCATCATGGAAAGACTTACGCCTGAACAACGTTTACAAATTGTTCATTTTTATTATCAAAATAATCGTTCGCCAATTGCGCTAAGTCCATTTTTTTTAAATCAAAAAAAAAAACACTTTCCAGTCGACCCACGACCTTGACTCCCATGAGTAATATTTTAGCTCTCGTTAAGAGCTATTTTTTGCGATTGACCGATTCACGACCCGACGTACCGGAATCATCGGTCCATATTTCTTCAAAAATGATGCCGATGAGAACGTAACAGTCAATGGCGACCATTATCGTGCCATAATAACCGACTATTTGATGCCTGAAATTGAAGCTCGCGATCTCGTGATCTTCCCACACATCGCATCAATCAATGGATTTATTGAGAGAACACTTTGGTGAGCAGATAGTTTCACGTTTGGGGCTGGTCGATTGGCCACCAAGATCGTGTGATATCACACCGTTAGACTTTTTCCTGTGGGGATATGTAAAGTCTAAAGTTTATGCGGACAAACCCGCTCCGATTCAGGCCTTGTAGCAAAACATCACGCGTGTCATTCGCCAGTTACCAGTCGAATGCTCGAACGAGTCATCGAAAATTGGACTCAACGGATGGACCATCTGAGACGTAGCCTCGGCCAACATGTGATAGACATAATCTTCAAAAAATAAATGCTAAAGAATGTTCTTTCAAATGATAATAAACATTTGAACCGATTTTAAAAATGTTTCTTTTATATGAACGTTTTTTGGCCGGAGGTGGGCCTGACATTGTTTAAAATTTAAATATATCAGAAAGTACGAGTATTGATCGGAGAAGAACGAAATTTGGAATATACGTTATTCGATCTATTATCTAAATGGACGGGATCGGATAAGTGGGTGCGGCAAAAGTGGGCGTACCAATGTTTGAAAATTTTATATCTCGGAAACTACAGGCCATATAAGAACGATATTTGGATATTTAGTTATTGGGGCCAATATTAGTAATTTCAGAAATAGTGGGCGGGATTAAGTAATAGGGCGTGGAAATATTTAAATTTTGAATATCTCAGAAACCATTTGTCATAGAAGATCGAAATTTGTTTTGTATGTTGTCATTGTTATTAATCTTTCCAAATGTGGGCGTGGCATTATTTATAGAAAGAGCATCTCGGATATGGTTGATCAGAAAGGAACGACATTTTGTATGCATGTTACTCGAAAGTGGGTGGGAAGAAATAAATGGGCTTAGCATTCTTTAAAAAGAGAATATCTCATAAATCGTAGTAGAATGACATTTAGTTTGTCAGTTGGTAGATTCTATGGAAATAACTTCACCTGAAGTGGGAGGGATGGGATAAGTAGGCGTGGCTCCTCTCATACGAAGTAGATAACTATTATAATATACCCAGATGTTGATGATACCGACCATCATGAAATATATGTACATAGTGTGCGTTCTAATGTCAATCGGACCTGTAGCATGCTGCGCCCATCTCTACATACATACGTGTGTATCAACATTCCTGTGATATATGTATTTGCAGATAAACGACACAAAAACAAATGCACTGGAATGTCGGTACTATACAAATATTACACTGCGCAAATTTCAAGTATTTGAATGAACTGGTATTCTTGTTATAAGCTGTTAACTTTTTGTACAAATTGGCCCCTTTGAGTGGGAGGTTCCAAAAAAGGTGTGGTGGCATTTTCGACCATTTTTGTTCAGATACGTACCACAAAGAGTAGGCCGATAAGGTTACTCATCAAACTTAAACTGGGTCTGAATAAAATATTACCACGTACGAAATTTTAAGTCATTCGGTCACTCCTTTCCATTCAGACGGACTGACAGGCAGACGGACGTGCATTAAATTATTCATATTTTTTAACCCATGGAGAACCATTGCTGGAATTTTTACATTTTGTGGGAAAATATGTGGGTAATTTTTAAAACGAAAAAAAAATTAAGTTACGCTTTTCAGGATAATCAAGGATTAAGAACATTTTCGTCCTTTTGATTTCCTTAATACACACACTTATATCATTCAAATATGATATTCCGTTCAAATGTTATGCCGACTTTAAATAGGCTAAATGTGTAAAAAAAAATGTTGTAGATTACCAAATTTGGCAACCTGTAAAATCTAAACCGCTATGAATTTGGACAAACGGAAAAAGGCCATAATTCCGCATTGTCTTATAAAATACGCGAGCAAAATGTCAAAGAAATCGAAAGCGTCATATATTCAAATTGCAATTTTTGGACAGGTTTACTTTGGAATTACGGAACTATAAAATATTTTTATCCAACTGTATGCTTTCTCCTACAGTGGGGCGGCCCTGCGTGACGCACAGTTCATGCCACCAAGTTGAAGACTATTGGGTTAATGATTCTCCAGACATTTCGCTACATTTCCATCAGCAGTGATTTCGTTTTCAAAAATTTTTAGCGCTCTTTAAGCATGTTTAGGCTTGATTTTAAGCCGAAATATTCTTATTCAAGAATAAAGCGATTGCATTATAAATTGTTTGGTATTGATTTGAGTGAGCAACGGGATTCAATGAAGAAAATGTTGATTGAATTAAACCTGCCCAATACTTGATTTAATCCTAATAAATACTTGATTTAAGTCTGATACTTGATTTTTTGTGCGTTCGTTCGTTTTATACACCATTTATATTATAAATTTTCTGCCTCTATGTTACTATAGAAGGTAATATTTTGAAATCATATGTATGTCAAAATACAATTTTTTAACAAAGGAATACTTTAGCTTTAATTATTCGATTCAAAACTCGAAGGTATAAGGAATAGCTTCAACGGAACAAACAAGAATAATAACCCACTTCTGTCATCTCAACTCGAAAAAAAAAGTTATATGTGTGTGTCTGGCATATTACTGTGAAATAATTCAACACCAAATTTGATGACAATTTGTGCAAAGCTTACATCCACATCTGTCGTTTGCAGAAATATAGTGTTATGGGCGGGATCACACCCATAAACTCAATTCCGCCCATTTTTGTCATGATCACACCGTCCTTGACCAATTGTCGATATCATATGCTGAAAAGGAAATACAAATTTAACGACCCCAGTTCAATGTAGTGTGACCACTTATAATATTGGAGGGGAGCGCTATAATAAGGATCGAACTGCCCAATATTATATCTAAACTACATATCGCCATCAGAAACGAGAAAGGGCGTATCATAAATTTGAAAATTTTATAGGAGAAAAAAAAACTAAATAGAATGAAAAAAGGTGTTATTGGAAAATCAGGGTTTTCAGGATAATACTTAAATATTAAGAGGCATTAATAAATTCACACAAACATAATTTATAACTTCTACGTGAAAATTGTGTGAAATAGGAATTTATAACTAGAAAAAAAGAAATAATTGTTCTTAGGCCCTTTTGAATTTCGTTAAAAGATTCGCCATTTTTGATAGTAGCTCGCTAAAAATTTTTCAGGATGTGAATTTTGTTGCAGTTTACCGAAATCCATGAGAAGCTGAATTTCCATTTTACTTGTTGTCATGGCCTTTTTCGTTTCTGATGACGATATGTATTTCGCAATCGAGAGTTTTGCTATTTTCTATGAACATATTTATTAAAATACGCGGAATGAGGACTGCGAAGTACGCTGTGTTACAGTTAGTAAGTTATAAGAGAATTCAAATATCAACAAATTTCATAAATCAAAATGATAATCATAAATTTTCCTTTAACTTGCCTAATTCCATATGACACTCTCTTTATGGCAGTGACAAAGTGAAAACAATCGTTGCGCCTTGTCATGTTCTTGCGGCCACTATTGGACGTGTCTTCGTAGTAGAGCTGGAAAGAAAGACATTCCTCAGGCTGTCTGTCGACTGTTGGCAACCAATGTACGAATGTCTATAGTTTGTATGTTTATTGATAACACACAATGCGTACATTCGGGTGGTCCGCCGAATATACTTTGCAATTAATATTCTCTTTCATCTATACATATCTGTCAAGAATTTTTGAATGAGATTTTATAATTTAATTTGGTATTTTAGATGTAAACATTTTTTTTTTGGTTTACACTTCTAAACTGTAACATTTTTTGGATATCCAGTCAAAAAAGAAATTTGATGCTCTGGGTGTAGTGGAAATAAGTTCTTCAAAATTGGATCATCACCAATGACTATAACAAAGGCTTTTGCTGTACTTTTGTCCAAATGTTTAGGAAGTAATGCAAATGGTATTTTTAGATGCTCTTGGGATGTAAAAATATGTGTTCAACAAAGAAACCAAATCTTCTGAATTTGTCTTAAATTTTTTTTTTTAATTTTGTCTTTAGAACCCATTTATTTAATTTGCTGCATTTTGGAAGTACTTAAAATGTGATTCCTTAGGAATAACTTCAATATTTTTTCCTGGGATGTTATTGGACTACCCTAATGTAGTTTCCACTGCCGGTATGTTTGTAAGTATGTACAGAACTATAATTATTTATGACTTTTTAACTTTTTGTGACACAAATTGTATTTATCTACACGTAAATAATATACAGGACATGTTGAAAGAATAATACGAATGCCAAATACCGGAAACATACAAAATGACTTGTCCCAACACAAAGAAAGGAATTCTAAATAATACAGTGTACTAAAATAACAGGGTATTTGCAATATTCTAGAATAAATTCGAAAAGAACTATAAGGTTTGTTCCCATTCGCAAAGAAGTAAGTGTGTGTTTTTGCAAATCATAATACAAGATTTTCTGAATTATTCACAGAAAGAAAGTCAAATGAAGCAATTTTTCTCAATTACAGTTAGACTATTCTTATTCTGATTTAACAATATTTAAATGACATTATGATTACGGAGAGTAAAATGAATATTGGCTCCATATAACACCACTTAGACACCGAGTTGGGTATAGGTAAATTTTAATGATTCCATAAATATTTCCCGATGTCTTTTAAGTTAAAACTGTGTCATAGTGAAAATGTTTGGTTATTTCGGTTATAGATAATGGATATTTCTAGGTATTGCCCAATTCCAAGGCTTAATAAATTTTTGCATTTTGGGACAACCTACACTAAGACGTTGCACAAAAATGCAAAAATATGGAAATACAAATGTTTTTTATACAATATAAACAGAGTTTTTTTTCCCGGGAACGTGATCCCGGGAAAAGGTAATATTTTTCAATCCCGCAATCGCGGGAAATAACATCCTTGATATTGATCTTAGGCATATTATTGTTATTAGCTAATTTGTAAAGTCGATCTTAATAACACTGCATAGAATTTTGAAAAGTTTTTTAGTTTGCATAAAAGTCGACAAATGGACGGCGTGACGGCACAAAAAACAGTAAGGAAAGGCTACAGTCGGGCGGTGCCGATTATATAATACTCTACACCACTCTAGTAAGATTGGATAACAATGAAATATCCAGTGTATACTTCAACCAAAATTTGTTTACACAATTTACATGTGGTACGTCTGCTCTGCATCTGTAGCCAAATCGGATGAAACATGTAGTAGGAGCTATAACAAAATCTAAACCGATTTTCTTCAAACTCGGCAATGTTTGTTCATGGGTCAATAAACTCTGCAATGCTAAATTTCAAAACAATTAGATATAAAATACAGCTTCTATAGGGCAAAAGGGTCAAATCGGACGAAACATATATATGTGAGCTATTTCTAAATCTGAACCGATTTTCTTCAAACTCGGCAATTTTGGTCCAAGGATCAATAAACTCTAGAATGCTAAATTTCAAAACAATTGTATATAAAATACAGCTTCTACAGGACTAAAGAGCCAAATCGGACGAAAGATATATATGGGAACTGAAAATCTGAACCGATTTCAACCAAATTCAATAGGGTTATTTCCAGCTGAGAAAGACTCCAACTAAAAAATTTCAGAACGATCGGAGTGAAATTGCGGTCTGTAGTCGACGAACGACTTAAGATGGACAGACGGACAGCTAGTGATTCTGAGTCGATCGATATACTTTAAGGTTTGTCAAGCTACAGTATTTGCAGGTGTTACAAACATCTGCCAATGAGTGATTTCAAAATTTCAACGAATATTCTAATATAAATAATACCTAACTTTGTCCTTGCATATACTAGAGGCAATGCTTCTTAAGTATGTATTTACCATTTACTCTAAAAATGCAAAATTTTTGAGATATTTAGATTTTTGTTGAATTCCGGAAAGCACGAACTTCATATCGAAAAGGGGTTATTAAAATATGTCTTTTAATGTCAATATTATACAATATTTATCAGATTTGTTTACGTAGAAAGATCGACAAGGTCTAAAGCAATAATTCCATGCCGAGATTGTTAATTTTTTTATTTACATAATGCGTAAATGTGCGCAGGAACTTTGAGTACATTTCTAAAAAAATACTCAAGAAAGAGTTGCAAAACTGTAAGGCATTTTTTTGAGCAGCCCAGGAAAATGCCCGGGATTCCCGGGAATTGAAAAAGTCCGGGAAATAAAAAACTCTAAATACAAATGATATATTACAATACAATACATATAATACTGATAATGTATACGCGAACATCATTCTACAGGAACAAAAATTTTTATAACTACAGTGTGTTTTTTCTTTCAACAGAAATTTATTTTGTTAAGAATATACAAAAAAAATATAATTATATTACGCCGTATTTCCTCAGACGGATATAGTGTTAAAACCATACTGGGTGAATTGTGCCTCATAAGAGCGTATGCGGCAGTTGGAGCATGTGAAATGGAATATTCCAAATAGAGGGGATATTTCGTTTTTCCTTTTCAAATTTATTGTGTTCATTCAAAACACAATCATTCTCTTGATTACAAAGAATCACCGCCGACACTACGTTTCCAAGGTCTGACTATTTTTTGTCGGACTAAACATCATTCTGTTTGTGAGTGTGTGTTTGTGCGTGGTTTGGAGGATGCCCAACATGCCGGGAGCATTGTTGATAATATATTGGCCACCTGACAGGAATTGGCCGGCATTGCGTCGAGGTGTTCTGTTTTGACTTTGGCATTGGTAATTAATTACAATGCTAATCAACTACAAAGCCACTTAGCAACGTAATCCACTTTAGTTATAAACGATATGTTCAAAGTACTTCGTTTAAACCTTAATTAAGTTTAAACATTTATAAGGATTGTTTCTGTTGTTGGTTGGTTAGTCGGTTAGCCGGATGAATGGGTAGGTTGGATAAGTTGGCTGTAGCCGAAGACGGGCGCCTGAAAATGAGTTGAGGAAATATCACAAATTAAATAGACCGGAAACTGTTGGGCAATTGGTCAATTTGATTAATGCCTCCATTTAGAATTCACTGGCCTGCGTCAGCTTAAACTTCCTTTAAATCAAGCCGTTTTCAAGTTGTTGCATGTGTTAGGCTGTTCTATTGTCCAAATGCGTTCTTAATTGGCATATTCGAGAGGAAATGTGTTGGAGTAACACCAAAACTAAATGTACATTGGAAATATGGCAAAATTAATCTTCTTCTCTTGTAGAGGAATTTCAGTTATAAGTTTATAAGTCGCTACACTGAGCAAGTTATTTGAAACATTAGTACACCGTAGTATAACAGTGTCACAGTGCTTACAAAACAACAGTAGACAAGTTATTGTTCCACCAATCGGTTAAAATTTTTAAAGACAGTCCCGAAAAAGGGGTTTTTTCGTTTCATCAAAATGTTCAGAAATATTACATTTTCAAACCTGAGAGGAAGAGGAAATTCTGGCAATTAACTTAACAATTTTTTAGAAAACATTAGATATTTGTATTTCGTGCATTTGAGAAGTTGTTTACAGTTTTCAGAAAACAGTCCAAAGCGTTCAATATTTATATTTTATTGTGTTGTAAATTCGTCTTCAACAAACTTATTAAAATAACTGTTTCGCGCTAAGCGATGGTTTTATGAAAAAGCTATAAATAAACGTTTTTTCCCCTAAATTAATAAAACTTTATTGAAAGCGATATTTCCTTGTAAGAACAAGATGGAGATTGAGAAGTACGTCAGCGATGGATATCGTCGCTACCTGCTTAATCTAGGAAACATATCCCGATGAAGCAGGCGATTACCCTCTGGAAGAAAGGAATTGTCTTGAACCAAGAACGATCACTGCCGAGTTTGTAGTATTTGCGTGTATTCGGTACTAACAGAATTCTATACACTGAAAATAAAATGGTACATCAAAATAATGAAAAAGTTTCTTCAATTGTTTTTAATTATTAATTAATTAGTAATTATTCCATTGATTTTATGAATACCTTCTTCAATTTGATGACCGCCAATTTTATTAAAAACAATGAAATTTCTTACATCAATCTTTCATTACAAAAATTGTCTACTTCGATTATGTTGTGTACCAAATGTGTATTCCGTATGTTCATGTTTGCTTTGACAGCCGAAACCAAACGGTTATAAACCACACAAATGGGTATTGTGGTTGAATGAGTATAAAATACCCAGTAGGCATTTTGGACTTTCATGACAGATCAAGACATTTCCAAATTATAATCAATTACAAAATCAAATTGACGTATGAGAATTAGAAGAGACAAAGAGTTTGCTATAATAATAAACATTGCCATCAGCCTGAAAAAAATATATTTTTATGCCCTATACCACACTGTTGGACAGGGTATTATAACTTTGTGCATTTGTTTCTAACACCCAAAAGGAAAAGAAATAGACCCATCGTTTATTATACGGATCGACTTAGAATCACTTTCTGAGTTGATTTAGCTATGTCCGTCTGTCCGTCTGTCTGTCTGTGCATGTATTCTTGTAATCAAAGTACAGGTTGCAATTATGTTCCGATCTCGACGAAACTTTACACATATCTTTTTTTAGCCCAAGTACGATCCCTATTGAATTTGGTTAAAATCATTTCAGATTTAGATATAGCCCCATATATATGTTAGCCCCGATTTGACATGTAAGCGCTGTTAAAACTTTATATTATATCCGATCAGTATGAAATTCGGCGGAAAGAGGTTTCTTATTATATGAATGAACACTCTTAAATTTGGAAGAGATCGGTTCAGATTTAGATATAGCCCCCATATATACGTTACTCCCGATTTCATATGTAAGCGCTGTAAAAATGTTATTTTATATCCGATCAGTATAAAATTCGGCAGAAAGAGGTTTCTTATTATATAAATGAACACTGTTAAATTTGGAGGAAATCGTTCAGATTTAGATATAGCCCCCATATATACGTTACCCCCGATTTGCTATGTAAGCACGGAGACTGTATTTTATATCCGATCAGTACGAAATTCGACAGAAAGAGGTCTTTTTACGTGAATGAGTATTCAGGGAAAATCGGTTCAGATTTATATATAACCTCCATATATATGTTCCTCCTCACAAAGAGAAAGATGTTTCTCAATTTAGGATTGAAAATTGCTTAATTTAGCGATTATTGGTTCAGAATCAGATAATATGTTTCTACCCATTCACCGAGACATTGTCAACTAATTGGTCGTCAATGATTTGCTACAAGACAATGGCACTTGTGTGAAAATGTCGTCGAGGATTCTCTTTGCCTGTCCTCTAAGTGTCTTCAATGATTTATAAAGGTTCTTGCACCCGCTTCAGGGATGTCTTTAAGACATTCCCTACTGGGCTGCTGTACATGCAGATTTTTTTCTACGCAAATTCTAAGGCTGACGGCAGACCCAATGTTATAAGCATAATTTCAGCGACAGCGCATTGTGACATGTAGGATGTACATGATGTTTCAACGATTCAGTGTTAAAGTGATTGTCTGCGACAACGGACGTCTTTCGGAAAATTAATTGTGTTTCTTTTGTGCCGAAATATGCTAAATTTGTTCTGCCTTTCGTCCCAAAAATGCTTTTTTGTTCGTATAGTTTTGTTTTTTATAGCGATTTTAAATAGAAACATTGAATTATATGCATTTGATTGATGTAATAATTACATTAATTATAGAATTATTTCATTTTGCTTCGAATTGATGTACAAATAACATTAACTTGAAGTAAGTTTTTCGTGAAAAGAAGGAATTATTTACTTTAATTCAACGAAAATTGGACGTTAAATTAATGTAATATGTACTTAAAGCTGATGTCAAATATTCATTGAATCAATGTAATTTTTCGAAGAACTATTGATGAAACGTTTTACATCAAACCAATGAAAAGTGTTGTAGGTTGAAAAACAAAGAAAAGTTTCATCATACCAAGGTTGGAATTTATCAGATTGAACATGATTTTTTTTCTGTGTAGGTTAAGAAACTCATAGACAGACGGATGTAAAGTCGGACAGACGTACATGGCTAAATCGATTCAGAAAGTGGCTGTAAGTAGATTGGTATAGTAAACGATGGGAGATAAAATCCTTTTGTATGTTACAAACAAGTGCACAAAGCTTTAATACTACCACAATGTGAAATAGGGTATACAAATAAGTCAACATATATATATATATATATATAATTTGAATTTATTTATTTATATACAATGTACAACTGAATATGTCATATATTTGCTTGTTATTAATATAAATAACATTTTCTTACATTATACAAATAAAGAATCTACACACGACCATTTTAAAATACTCATACATAGATTATTTTTTGGCACTGTCTTTAGTCTCCCGTAAATCCATATTTAATTGAACTTCAGTTGTAAGATATCCACAAATAAAATAATGTATTAATTTCCCCATTCCACTATCGGCTAATGCAGAAAATCTTGTTGTATCACTGAGATTTATATGTGTGAAATTTGCAACAAAATGTTCGACAAATAGTTATAAAGGGTGTCCCAAGAAGAGCGCAATTTTTTAATGTTAAATAAAACACAGATATTTAAGAAAAAATCGTGAAACTTTATTATATCGTAAAGTAGACAGAATGAGGTTATGTCTGGAATAATATATCGTGCAGATGGCCGCCGCGGCTTTGCTGGCATGCACGCGATCTTTTAATGAAATTTTCAATGACCGTTTTGCATGAATGCTGCGGTATTTCATTAATGCAGCGTCCAATTTCACTTTTAAGGCTTGAGTCGTCGTCGGCTTATTCGCATAAACCATCGACTTCAAAAAACCCCAAAGAAAAAAATCTAATGGTGTTAAATCGCTCGATCTAGGCGGCCAATTCTGATCTCCAAAACGCGAAATAACACGACCGGGAAATGACTGATGCAGCAATTGAATTGTTTCTCTGGCTGTATGACATGTGGCGCCGTCTTGTTGGAACCACATGCCCTCCACATTCATTTCTTCAATTCTAGGCAAGAAAAAACTGGTTATCATTTCACGATACCGAACACCATTGACTGTTTGCGCTTGACCTGCATCATTTTCATAAAAAAAGGTCCAATGATTCCTCCAGCCCAAAAACCACACCACACAGTGACACAGTGGCGCGTTGTTGTCTTTACATCACTAACAGACCCAGTTTCGGCAAATTTATCCATTAATCTCTTTACAGTTGACTCTTTTGGAGCATTATTGTGACCCCAAATTGATCGCAATTTGCGAACTGTAGCCGCAAAACTTTCACCATTTTGGTAAAACAAGTTCACAATGAGAATGCGTAGTTCATTCGTTCAGCGCTCCATTTTTACTAACCTCGTACCTTCTACTAACAAACAATAACAATTATTCAAATGTCAAACAATGACACTTCGAATGTTGCGAGATTAAAAAATTGCGCTCTTCTTGGGACACCCTTTATTTTGTTTTTCCTTTTTGTTGAAATATGTACGTGAAGTCTCAAACTTTAAATGACATTTTGTTTTTTTTATTTATTCCGTAGAGAATGAGACATAAATAATAGGCCTACAATTTATTACATTCTTCTAAGCATGGAAGACGGGCAGCTTGAAGTTGAACATGCCACGAGGACACATACGCATCTATGGGTATGTGTCAGTGTTCTGTGGAAACTTTCTCTGGCCATTAGAGCCTGAAATTTATTGACAACTTAAAAGCAGACACTTGTTTAATATATGGCTAATAGACATAGTATGGGGACTAGAAAAGACGTAACACATAGCCGCAGACTTTTTCAAGGGATGCATTTTGAGAACACAGCTATCATAAATACAATAGTAGAAACACTATCCGCAGTGCTGCAAATCATTCGAGAAACAGAGTCCAGTATTTTACAATGTTTTTATTTGTGCAAGTTCAACAATAATTAAAATTCTCACTTTATAACTTAAAACAGAAATTTGACAGAACAGAAGAGACAGATTTAACCATATATTCATAGGATACCCTACATCACCTTATTGGAACAGAACAATAAGAAATGTTGATAATTTTTATCAATTTTGTTTGTGTAATGATACTAATTTGTCAAAAAATCTGACAAGTTTGAAAACACTTAGATTCAAAATCGGATGGGGGTATATATAAAACAGGACCGATTTTCTTGAAACTATACAGCAGTTGTTTTTGGTTCAACAGTTTGTAATCTGTTAAATTGTATAAGGATCTGCTCAGAAAAGAGAATCTTTCAGCGCATATATGCAATATTTTGGTGTGCGGAAGGTGCGTAGCTACATTTGGTTATGATTGGATAAACGGGCGTTACTCCGCCCACACAACAACTTTAAAAATGTAATATTTCGAATAGTATTGTAGCAAGAGCTTCGAAATTTAGTATTTGCTATCTCGGTGCCAGTACACGTCATGGTAATAAAAACCGTGGTGATAGTGCCAGTGGGCTTTGCACAGCCCACACAACCAGAAATTTAAAAATTCTATATTACGAGTATTACTGCGGTAAGAGCCACGAATATTGGTACATGTGACATTGGCATCTGTTTGTGTGATGAAACGGAAAACTGAGGTGATAGTGGGTCTGGGACTGCCCTCACAAATTCAAAAATGAAATATTTCGAATACTATTGGTGAAAATTTTCCAAAAATTGGTTTATGTGACCTTGGTACCAGCACCTGTGATGGAGCTTAAAATTGGCGTGAGTGTCGGAGTTAGCGTGGCACCTCTCATACAAGATAAAATGTATATATACATATTACGAATACTATTACAGCTAGACTTTAAAAATGTTGGTATGTGCAATGTTAAAACCGTGAATAAGCCAAAAGGTGGCATGATGATAACAAAATAATTCAAGGAGATTATCTATTATTATAGTCATTTGTGCATTTGAGAAAAAAAGAATGATTCGAGTAATGGGCTAGGCACCGCCCATTAAACATTTCGATTATGATTGCAGGGAGAGTTTTGTAATAATAGGCGGAATCACCGACAAATGCGTTCTCCCCTACATTTTTGATATGTTTGAAGTGAAAGAAAATATGTATGTATATGTGGAAACACATTTTTTAAATATTATATATTTGTTAACAAATAAATTTTATTGAAAATCAAGAAATTTTGTTTGGGACGAATATATTAAAATAAAATATTTTTGCGGACTAGCTTTCACAAATAAAAGATGTGTTTACACAAAAAAAAGTTATTGTGTAAAAAGTTTTCAAATATATTTTATTTAAAAAAGATTTTTAAAACTTTGAATACTTTTTCGATTTTTAGTTTCTAATTATCCTAGATTTCGTGTTATACTTTATTGATAAAAATGACATAAGCGTCATTAGATTTTGTTTTCAGCACTAGTTGTTAATATACTTTATAGATATTCATCACTGTTTGTCAATTCATCAATGTAAATTATAGTTACGAAAGATTATACGATTTTAATTGTAATCGAATTTTACAAACATATACAATTTCTATAAAATTGCAACTTCATATTAATCATTGATACATTTCGAAAAAAAAAATACTTAAACACAAATTAATCGTTGTTACAGAAATATAATAAATATAAAATAAAACCAGTAAGGAAAGGCTAAAGTCGGGCGGGGTCGACTATATAATACCCTACACCACTCTCGTTATATTGAATATATAAATTTTGTAATTCATGTATAAATTGTTTACATAAATTTACTTTTGGGACATTTTATACTTAAATAATACCCTGTCTCACAGTGTGGTGTAGGGTATAAAAACGATTGCATGTAAAATACAGCTTCTACAGGGCTAAAGAGCCAAATCGGATGAAACATATATATGGGAGTTATAGCTAAATCTTAACCGATTTTCTTCAAATTCGGCAATGTTAGGCCATGGATCAAGAAACTCTACCATTCTAAACATCAAAACGATTGGATGTAAACTACAGCATCTATAGGACTAAAGAGTCAAATCGGATGAAAGATATTTATGGGAGCTATATCTAAATATTAACCGATTTTCTTCAAATTCGGCAATGTTGGTTCATGGATCAAGAAACTCTACCATTCTAAATTTCAAAACGATTGGATGTAAAATACAGCTTCTATAGAACTAAAGGGCCAAATCGGGCGAAACATATATATAGAAGCTATACACGGAGAAAAATCTCCATTTTTGATATGTTTGAATTAAAGGAAAATATATTTGGAAACTAATTTTTTGAATATTATATACTTGTTAGCAAATAAATTTTATTTAAAAATCATGAAATTTTGTTTGGAACGCATATATTAATATATTAGAACAAAATATATTTGCGCACTGACTTTCACAAATAAAATATGTGTTTACCCACAAACAAAGTTATTGTTTAAGAGGTTTTCCAAATATATTTTAATTAAATTTTTTTTTAAAACTTTGCTGATTTTTTCGAATTTTTTAGTTTTTCTAGATTTCGTGTTGAACTTTGTAGTTAAAAATATCTTTAGCAGCAATAGGCTTCGTTTTACACCAATAAATTTTAATTTATAAGTATTCCAAGTCATCACTTTTTGTCAATCCATCAGTGCAATTTATAGTTACGAAAGATTATGCGATTTAAGTGTTAACTGAATTTTACAAACATAAAATTTATAAAAAAAATTTTTTTTTTAACTTCTGAAAAATAGAAAACTTGTCTTTAAATTAAGGAACTGGTACATTGCCAAAATACTTAAATACAAAATAATCTTTATTTCCAAATAAAAAAATATTAGCATAGTAACATATTTTTGTTTAGAACAATATCCTCCCAAACATATACAATTTGTGTGTGTCAAATATTATATATTTAGGGTGTACCCTAAGCATATGTATATTTCAAGCAGAATATGTTTGAGTCAATATACTACAGAAGCGATTTTTTTTCAGCGTGTAGCTAAATCTTATTCTCATATTGTTGGTTCATGTATCAAGAAACTCTACCATTCTAAATTTCAAAATGATTGGATGTAAAATACAGCTTCTACAGGACTAAAGAGCGAAATCGGACGAAACATATATATGGGAGCTATAGCTAAATCTTAACCGATTTTCTTCAAATTCGGCAATGTTGGTTCATGGATCAAGAAACTCTACCATTCTAAATTTCAAAACGATTGGATGTAAAATATAGCTTCTATAGGACTAAAGGGCCAAATCGGACGAAAGATATATATGGGAGCTATATCTAAATCTGAACCGATTTCAACCAAATTCAATAGGGATTTTTACAGTTGCGAAATACTCTAAACTGCAAAATTTCAAAACGATCGGAGTGAAATTGCGACCTGTAGTCGACGAACAACTTTACATGGACAGACGGACGGACAGACATGGTTAAATCGACTCAGCTAGTGATTCTGAGTCGATCAGTATACTTTAAGGTGGGTCTAGCTGTGTTATTTTCAGGTGTTACAAACATCTGCCGTGAAACAAGCTTATAATACCCTGTACCACAGTGTGGTGTAGGGTATAAAAATATTTGGTTGAAAACATACTTTTGTTTAGACCAACATCCTCCCAAATCAACACCCTCTCCTTTGTGTGTGTCAAATATTATATAGTTGGAGTGTACCCTAAACATATGTATGTTTCAAGCAGAATATGTTTGGGACAATATACTACAGAAGCGATTTTTTTCTCAGGGTGAAGTCATCATTTGTTGTCAAAAAAGCAGGCACTGGATCATTGCACATTACAGCATTTTTCAGCTCATTGATTTGGGACTCAATTCTGAGAATTGTGCGTGAAAGTAGCCCAAAAAATAAGAACTTCTGCATCATTCGTTTAGTCAAGTTGGCTCTATTAATAACTAGCTGAGCCCGGTGCGCTTCGCTGCCCATGTCAAAATTCGCGCTGTAGAAACTGTATTTTATATCCGATCAGTACGAAATTCGGCAGAAAGAGGTTTGTTATTACATGAAGGAATACTGCCAAATTCGGAGAAAATCGGTTCAGATTTAGATATAGTCCCCATATATATGTTACCCCCGATTTGAAATTCAAGCGCTTTAGAAACTGTATTTTATATCCGATCAGTAAGAAATTCTGCAGAAACAGGTTTCTTATTACATGAAGGAATGCCGCAAAATTCGGAGAAAATCAGTTCAGATTTAGATATAGCCCCCATATATATATGTTACCCCCAATTTGACATGTAAGCGCTGTAGAGACTGTGTTTTATATCCGATCAGTACGAAATTCGACAGAAACAGGTTTCTATTTTACATGAATGAGTAGTCTAGGAAAATCGATTCAGATTTATATATAACCTCCATATATATGTTCCTCCAGATTTGGTTACAAAGCGCTATAGAAGTTGTACTTTACTTCCGATCATTACAAAGTTCTCCAGAAAGATTTTTCTCAATTTAGGAACGAATATTGCTTAATTTTGCGATTATCGGTTCAAAATACATTTACCAATTATTCCAAATTATTATCGCAATGACCCTTATCGCATTGTTAGGGAGGTGTAGGGTATTATATACCGACTTTCTGCCTTTCCTTACTGGTATTAGTAATAAATTCACTGAATGAAAAAATACCGAATTCAGTGGAAAGTCCAGAAAATAGAAATGTATACTTATAAAATTTCCAAATTCTTGTTTCATTGATATTGCATCACATTATCATATTGCGATTGTATTGGAGTGAGCAGCTGTAATTATCGCATACCGAGCATTTTTGTTCATGTATTTCCTATATAATACTTGCAAGATATATCAAAATATGGGCTGGGCCACGCCCACTGGTCCTATTCCGCCCATTTGAAAGCCAATCACGTATACTGCTACCAGATACATATACGCAAAATTTCAACACTCTCGCTAACAAAATGAGCAAGATAATTCAATTTCAAAATTTGGCTTATATGGGCGGTGGCCCGCCCATTGGTCAGATCCCGCCAATTTTTGGACCAATCACGTGGACTGTCACCAGATACATATCTACAACATGACAGCACTCTAGATAAAAAATTGTGCAAGTTATATCAATTTCAAAATTTGGCTTATAAGGGCGGGGCCACGCCCATTGGTCCGATCCCGCCCATTTTCTGACCAATTACGTAGAATGCCACCAGATACATATACACAACATTGCAGCACTCCCGATAGCAAATTGTGCAAGATATAAAAATTTCAAAATTTGGTCATTGTGGGCGGGGCCACGCCTATTGGTCTGAACCCGCCCATTTTTGGACCAATCACGTAGATCGCCAACGGATATATATACACAAAATTCCAGGTCTCTCGCTAACAAATTGTGCAAGATATCACATTTTTTAAATTTGGCTTATATGGGCGGTGCCACGCCCATTGGTTCGATCCCGCCCGTTTTTGGATCAATCACGTAGACTGCCACCGTTTACATATACACAAAATTCCAGCACTCTCGCTAACAAATTGTGCAAAATATCTCAATTTCAAAATTTGGCTTATATGGACGGGGCCACGCCCATTGGTCCGGTCCCGCCCATTTTTTCACCAATTACGTAGAATGCCACCAGATACATATACGCAACACTCCCGCTAGCAAATTGTGCAAGATATCAAAATTTTGTCTATGTGGGCGGGGCCACGCCCATTGGTCCGATTCCGCCCATTTTTGGACCAATCACGTAGACTGCCACCGTTTACATATACACAAAATTCTAGCACTCTCGCTAACAAATTGTGCAAAATATCTCAATTTCAAAATTTGGCTTATATGGGCGGGGCCACGCCCATTGGTCCGATTCCGCCCATTTTTGGAAAATTCACATAATCTGCCATTAAATGCATACAAACAAAATTCCAGCACTATACCTATAATAGGAGCAGAAATATCGGATTTTTAACCTGCGATTTGTATGGGAGGTACCACGCCCCTTTGTCCAATTAATTTTTTTTTTTCTATACAAACCATCTCGTGAAAATTTAGAATCGAATAAAAAAAAAATCATCCAAATCGCTCCAGCCGTTCTGACGTGATGCCATTACACAGATGGACCGTTTCATTTTTATATACATATATAGATATATAGATATATAGATTTAATGTCCATTTTTCTTTTTTTCGGTATACCGTACGGAATATCTTTTTTGTGTCTGAAGCAAAGTTGTAGATATTAAATAGGAGAAAAAATGCGGAACAAACCTACCCGAAAAAGAGCACCCAGTGCCTTCAAAATAGCAAAAATTTTCTGTTCTGTAATGTATTTTGTATTACGTATACGTATTTTTCAATATTTTACTGACAGATATTTTATGACTGTGGGCATTTTTGCGATTTTTAAGGCTTTTGGAACCAAATTTTCTCAAATATATAACATCTATACGAGTATGTGCCAAATATAACATAAGTATTCGAGTATATCGAGCCCTAACCACCAAAAAGATGTAAGCGCCAATCACAAATATTATAGAAGGCGATTATTTTTTGTTTAAATGCATATGTAGTGCATACATCTGTTTATATTACTGTAAAATTTAGTAGTATAACGGTATATTTTACAGCTATAAAACTCTGACACATTATGCCATTTGTCAAAAGTAAACGATTTCTTTCAAAAAATTAAAATAAATAATGGTGGCGCTTACGTCTTTTTGGCGGTTAAGGCTCGATATGTTTGGGACAATATACTACAAAAGAGAGTTTTTTCAGCGTGCGGTGATTTCCATGATGTATGTAGTTACTTCTTTTTAATTTCACTTATACACAATTAAAGAGAAATTTGGAGAACTCGAAACATATTAAAAAAACGCAATCGATTAAATAATTCTCTAACTTCTTTACATAATATTTCATTCTAAAATGATCTGTATTTCGATGTCAAGCAGCTAAACCTGTTCTTAGTTTACACAGAATTGAAGAAGAATTTTACTTATAAATTTGGAATCTTCGAATAAAATTTAAATTCTTTTTTTGTCGTTGTGTTTCCTAGGTATACCCACACACACACGGAGCCTAGCAAATACAAAGCTTCTGAAAAATAAAGCGTCTTTTAATTCCTTGAATCCCTTTTAAGTGTCGACAGACGTTATCAGCACCTTTCAATGGCATAGATGCGAAAGTACGCAATCGAATCACACACGAGTACGCATTCTGTGTTCGTGAATGAATAGCATGTGACGTGACACAAAATGTCGTTGAGAGTGCGGGTCCCGGCCATAACACTGTGAGAGCTTAAAGGGGAAAACTAATGATAAAAGTGCACACCCACACTTACATAGATGTGCACACACACACACACACACACACATGTACGTAGTCACAAATACACATCGCAAAATGTATTGCATTATAAGAGGAAACTTCAATTGGAATTAAGCAAAAGCCCCTGAAGAAAGCTGTAGAATAGGAGAGTGTACGTAGATCTTAGGTCACATCAGGAAGCAACACACATATGTAGTAGATGGCTAAGTGTTCCATATGCGATGCAGGCAACAGACGGATTCGACGTTACACTTCGCCACCTATGATGGTAGCGAGGAGTTCTAAGGTTTTTAACACTTTTCACACTAAATTAGTGCGCTGTGAAATGAAGTTCTATTCATTTTTGTCGGCAGCGCCATCATCGTTCAACATTCAGTGTTCAACGTTCACCTAACCATTAACCAGGAGCCCATTAGCGGCATGTCGCCTCCCATCATGTCCTTTGTCAATGTGTCAGTCATTCATTTATTTCCAACTTTCCTCGTGTTTTTTCGCCTTGAGTCCGCACTCCGTGTTCTTTTAAGAAATGTTCGTTTTTTTCACATGAATGTGGGTACGTACATCTGTAGGCACAAACGCGTGACCGAAAAGAAAACAGGCGACTGCTGGACTATTATGTCGACATCTTTTTATCTCAAACTCGTTTTATTTGTAAATTGATAACAAACTGGCAGACTTACTTTGATGCAAAAAATACGGAAAATAAATTAAATTACAAGAAAATATGTACATACCTTACATATTTACAAACATAAAATATATGCTATTTCTGAAATGTCCCTATGATATGATTTAAAACTGGTGGGTGAGGCAAATTATATTACATTTTCTTGTCTAAAATTTTTAAATTTGCAGAATACTTTTTCTTCGGTGCAGCTTTTTAATTCAGTGCAGATTTTTATACCCTCACTTTAGTGCAGGGCTACGGGTTTAGTGTAAGGAGTGACCTAAGACCGCAGGTTTGAAAAGCGGAAATCCTTTTTAGGAAATTTTAAGTCATTTGAGCAATGTCCGTCCATCTGTTTTTTTGACTGGTGCACACGATAACTCTCGAAAGGAGGAACGGAAGTACTTCAAGTTTCAGGCAATGCTAAAAGGCGTGTCATGTTAGTCCACTCATTTTCCAGTATACCGATTAGTATACCACTCATACCGATTTTCTGTAACTCGTGAGGTATAAAAAGATAATAAATAAGAAGATCTCGGGTCCATGCACATACACTTAAGCCAGTGGATCGCACAAAAGGCCGATCCATATGAGACGTTTAAACGTCTCCTTTCTTCAACCTAACCTAATTCCGTTTTTATGAGAACAAAATTTATGTGTCGATCCAAATCAGATTTTATATTAGGATTTTTTCATTAATTTGAAATAATAGAATACAGTGTCCTTCGTTTTGTTGGACACAAAGTCCATTTCTGTTCTTGTTTATAATTAAATTTATGTTATATTTTGTAATTCTTCTCTCTTCATTAGTTTACATTTTCGACAGAGTGTATCTTGCACTTAATATTTTGTACGAGACAGCTTTATATATTATAATTAAAATATCCCGGGATTCATTTTAAAAAATCGCGGGATTCGGTATTTTTTGGGATCAGGATTTCCCGTTTGACATCACTACTCCCACACAAAAGAGACCATTTTGTGCAAATAGTTAATACTTAATTAGCTACAACTTTTTAAATTATACATCGATTTCCTCGGAATGGTCTCATTTTATTCATGACCGATTAGACTTTACGCTGAAATATTGTGCATTTGTGCTTTTGAGAGGTTTTAATTAAAAAAATATTAAAGTTTTCTCAAAAAATTTGGTTTTTTTTGCAATATTTTGTAAGATATGTTTGAAACCGCTGACACGGTGAACAAACTTTGTTAGAAGACGATGAAGGCTACTTAATTTTGGTTTATATAAAGCTTTCCTTAACAAATTCCGATAATTGATTCTCCAGTTTAACCTTATCTTGATAGATAAACAAGCCCCATTCCACTAATAGACCACAAAGCTCTTGACGGAAATGTCTAAGCTTAATTTTGAGCAAAAAAATTAAAAATAGAAGCATTGTGTTTGACAAAAATGTGTATACAGTCACTTTAGTGATACGAGGGTATATGTCATTTGCTACGGTCCAAAAGTGTAACACATCGAAGGAGTGACCTAAGACCCTAAGTATGTTCGGCGGATATCCGTTTTAGGACATTTTAAGTCATTTGAGCAATGTCCGTGCGTCTTTCTGTCTGTCTGGCTGGAGCGCACGATAACTCTCGAATTGACAATATTGACATCAAATATGGTATGTGAAAATATTTTTTCTATCTCAGGCTAAGCTCGACGATGGGCCATATTGGTCCACTCCTTCTAGTACCTCCCTCACAAAGGGTTAACATTTAGTGAACTATTGATTCTCTAATATCTTCTATACTACTTATCAGAATCTTCTGTAATTCCACACATAGTAATGGTTATCTGTCGCTATCAGCCTGAGAAAAATGGGCGAAGTGACCCTGCCCCTTTTGGTACCTCCCACACAAAAGGAACCATTTCGTAAAAAAAGTTAACTGCTAATAACTTTAATACCAGAGCATACAAATACTTGCAATTTTGTACAGTGTAATGTTTTTATAGTACCGACAGTCAAGAGAAATGTGGTCGTTATTGGCACGCTGCTTTTGGTACCTCCCACACAAATGAACAATTTTCCACCAAAAGTTAACGGCTTATAGCTTTAATATCAGTCGATACAAATACCTGAAATTTTGTACAGTGTAATGTTTTTATAGTACCTACAGTTCTGTGATAAGTGGGCGTCATTGACTCTCCCTTTTTGGTACCTCCCACACAAATGAACTATTTTTACAGTTAGCGGTTTACAAGTTTAATACCACTGTATACTTTAAAGTTATTAATTTTAATTTTAATCGAAAACACATTGGTCAATTTTTTTAAATATAATAGCTAATTAGTTATATGCATGGGAAGAAAGGACCGCCCCTCCAACTTGGACAGCACTTAACCCCATTCTTCCCGATCAGAAGGCATCGCTTTTAAAAATTGACTCACTCTTTCATATAGAAAATGCATCCAAAATAAATATTACGTTTCTGTTGAATTTCGAATGCCGAGGCATAAAATTGAACTTAATACAATATTTTTTATTCTAAACACCTTATCTGGAATTTCTATAATTCAGCCGAAACTGTATTTGCGCATATTGCTCGTTGGTCAAAACGAAGATGTGATTGAATGTAACCTCTGTCGGGACAAAAGAGAGGATGAGCTCTTGAGCATCGGTACAAATTAAATAAATCTGCCATTGCTGTAATGCCATTGTCTACAATGACCCCGCATTGCTTTCGAGCATCGTTTGTCACCGGTCATTTGTCTTCGGACAGAGATTAATGATCATTCCTTAGGTGTCGTGGCGACTACAAGGGCAATATATTTATACCTCTCTCTCTATCTCCATCTTTCGGGCTGGAAAAATGTTTTGTCATTACTTTAGAGCAGTCCGTTGTACATATTTATATGCAACGCCATTGTAAACGCCTATGCGAAGAGCATTGCCATAAATCAAAGGCATTTGTGCATTTGCTCATCTAGCAATTGCAATAGCAATGCAACAACATCATTGCATTTATTTGCCTCGGTGCCAAATAAATATATAAACAAATGAAATGAAATCAATAAATCGTTGGCAAATGCACTTGAAACGCACAAAACAAACAAAAACGTTGTCAGTGAATGTACCGAACATGAATGAGTACAGCTATTGATGGCAGTGTAATTGCAATTGCAATTGCAATTGAAATGAAAATGAAAATCACTGTCAGTGATTGATTGCTCTTTTTCAAATATTTTACAGCAATAAAACATGTACATACTCGTACATGTTCACAAATAAATATACGAGTAAGTATAAGCTTGTTCACCTGAGGAGATTCATTCTAAATCCTAACAATAAATGCCAGCGACACCATTACTTTGTTGCAGATGCATTTCTACAACGTTGTTGATGCACTTCAATTTGCATTTACAGTGTATCAGAAAAGTGTTCGCACAATATAACTCTTTAAAGATCATTTCATGTTATGTTATATACAACAATTTTCGTAATTCAAGCTACAGGCAACCTTGCATATTAAGAACATTTGTGATCTTGGTATAAACATGTCACATGTAAAGGAGACCACACTATCATAAGAAAAACAGATTGAATATAAAATATAGTATAAAGATTTCTAAAAATTGTATTTGTATTGTCGAAACAACTAAGAAAATTTTCAGTTGGGTAGACCGACTATGGTATACATTAATTTTGTATGTAATGTAATATAGTAAATCGAGTGGAATATGCCAGTAAGTTGAAAAAACTTAATTCTTTATCAGTCTATAGACATTGGAAATGTTGTCTAAAATACGAAATATGAAACGTTTAGATGAATGCTGCATAAGTTGTGGGAATGTTGTGTTTGAATGAATCTGTCAATTTGTGTGGGGGGCACTATACTTTACTTTTTACGTGAACTGGCGTTAACGTTATGAGTAATTACAACAAAATATATTTGGGACATACATTTTTAAATATTATATATTTCTGAGTAAATAAATTTTATATGAAAAACAATAAAATTTATTTGGAACGCATCTATTAATATGTTACAACAAAATATATTTGCAAACTAATTTTCTCAAATAAAATATGTGTTTAAATTCAAATGAAATTATTGTTTACGAATTTCTCCAACTATATTATATTTAAAAAATATGTTTAAAACTTATTTGACATATTCGAATTTAATTTTTCATGGATTTTGAGCTATACCTTATAATTTAAAATGTCAAGTAGCAATACATTTTAATTTATATTTATTCAAAGCCATCTTGCATAACGTATTATTATGCACGATTATATGATTAAGGAATTTTACCTAAATTTAAAATTTCCGAAAAAATACTGTAGAATTACTGAAAAACACAAAACTTGTACTAAAATTAAGGTTTTGCTATATTTTCAGAATACTTAAATGCAAATACATATTTGTATCCTAAAGATTAGTCCCAATGAAAAAATATTGAACGGGAACAAAGATTTGTTTAGAACAACATCTTCCCAAATACGGGTATAAGTATATAATTTTTGTGTTTGCACAAAATACTCCCTTTGTGTGAGAGCACGACTACTACACGCTGCAAAATTCGGTTCTGTAGCATATTGTCCCAAACTGTATGATTCAAACATCTGTTATGTTTGAAACATACAGATGTTTAGGGTACACTCCATTTGTCACACACAACTATTATATGTTTGGGAGGATATAGTTCTAAACAAAACTTTGTTCCCATCCTAATATTTTTGTTGATACTAATATTTACGAAACAAAGATTAATTTGAATTTAAGTATTTTGGCAATGTATCAATGCCTTAATTTAAAGGCAAGTTTCCTATTATTCAGATTTTCAAAGGACAACTTTTTAGAAATCTAATTAGAACTTAAATCGTGTAATCTTATGAAACTACACGGGGACAAATCGCCTTTTTTGATATTTTTGAATCGAAATAAAATGAATTGGGAAGACAAATTTTTAAATAGTATATATTTCTGAGGAAATAAATTTTATTTGAAAATCAATAAAATATATTTGGAACGCATATATTAATACATTACATTAAAATATATTTGCTACTAAATTTCTCAAATAAAATATGTGTTTACATACAAATAAAATAATTGTTTAGGAATTTTATTTAAAAGAATTTTAAAAACTTTTGCTGACACTTTCGGCTTTTCTGTTTTAATTTAGCTTGGTTTCTCATTTATAATACCATATGCAGCATTAACATCAAAGTAATTTATTTTGATCAAAGATTATAAGATTTCAGTTATTATTATTTTTACAAACATTAAAAATTTCTTAAAAATGAACTTTGAATTACTGAAAAATTTAACACAATTAAGGTATTTTCTGCATACTTAAATGCAAATAAATATATAAATATATAAATATATTTTTACTATAAAGTATAACGTGAAATATAGGAAAAATTCGTAAAAGTTAACAAAGTTTTAAAAGTATTTTTAAACAATAACTTTGGTTGTGTGTAAGCACATTTTTTATTTGTAAAAGTGAGTTCGCAAATATATTTTGTTCTAATATATTAATATATGCGTCCCAAAAAAAATAAACTTGATTTTCAAATAAAATTTATTTGCTCACAAGTATAAAGTATTCAAAAAACTTATCACAAATTGCGATTATCGCCCGCTTATGTGTGGAATTACAGAAGTCAATCAGTTACTTATTTCAAGAGTTATCATGCGGATATTGCTCAAATGAATTAAATTGTCTTAAAACGGAAATACCTAGGGCCTCAGGTCACTCCTTCTGTGCGTTACACTTTTGCCCTAGCAAATGATATAGATATATCATTTATACCTACACTAAGGTGAGGGTATAAATAATACGTGCTCCAAATAAGTTATACTATTATATTGGGGTAGGTCACATAAGTAAATCATTTCCATACTTCCATTGTAATGTATATTATGCCATCTTATCAAATTAACTTTAAAAAACAACAAATTTTTTTCTGTCAAGATTTGGTGTAAATCTGTCAGTCCAATCAAAACTGTAGATTGGACTGACAAACCAAACGGTTCCCTCCCTACACACGGACTCTCCCACTCACCTAACTTGAATCGACCAAACTATACACTCTCTTCATGGGAAATGAGATATGGATTTTGATATTTTATGTGGGATATGACAGAAACAATTTTGCTAGTAGGTACTTTAAAAACATTGCACTGAATTCAAAGATTTATCTTATGAGCTACTTAATTTTTGTATTGGGTAAAATGGGACCTAGAAGCTTACCATGACAATAAGATAAGACATATTCTGTTAACAGTTAGACAAAGATTTACCGAAACACATATTTTTCGAAGTGTCCCAGAAATCTCAGTTTGAGCGAAGATTTCCACTTCTTCTGCGCGTAGGTAATTTCATACTGCTAGAAGTTAGATTAGATGGATGTTTATCACAAAACACACAAATTGGCTTATTCAACTGAGCAAATATTTATCAAAATATATAATATCATTTCCTCGTATATGCGTATGTGCATATGTATGCGAATTTGTGTTATTTGACACAATTTTCTTTTCTTTTTGTTAAAAATGCGCGTAAATACGCATATGACAAACACACATATGTATATTAGTAAAATGCGTACGAGCTGCGAAGGAAACTCATGGGGAATATCAATATGTATTATGTGCGAGTATATCAAAAGTTAACATTCGATTGTCAAGAGTGTGACCTTATGTCGTCTCGACAACGGTACGATGGAATCGTGGTTGCCAATGTTGTTGCAAAACACATGACAAAGGATGCATTATCGTAACAATTTTTCAAATTCTCTTCCGCATTATATTTTCCAGCTTTTGAGGCTTTTCTCTGTTTCTCATTGAAGAGACTGCAATTCTCTAAAGCATATTAATTTTATATTATTCAGATAATATTGTAATTTTCAAATATTTAGTGATTAAACTTGAGATACTTTGAAGCTTGTGGAAGCGTTCTCAACGCAAAGAAGAAACGAATCTTAAAAGTCAAAGTAGCTAGAGGTGGAAAGCTTCTTGAGAAATTTAGAAAGTTATGCACATCGCGAATTTCATCTGCATTTAAGTTGAATCCATTATCCGTTATCTTCTTATACTATGTCCTCAAAGTTCTACTTACGACAACTCATTCTGCATATCAAGTAAAAAATGTTGATGATCTTTTTTGATTTCATTTATGTTTTACAAGCGTATTCTTTTACCACCAAAATTTTGATAAAAACATTTTTTTAAAATAATTCAGATTTTCTAGAATAAGTTAATTTATCATTTGTATAAAAACTAAAACAAAACATGTTTATTCACAGTTTTCTGTTTTTGATATGCGTAACATGAATACTTTTGAGTGGTTTCAGTGCTGTTCAAAACTTTTATTCTCGCGAAAATTCCAAAAACCGAAGTATAACAATAGCATTTTAACAAATTTTAAAATATCTCAAAATTTGCACTTAAATTATATCCCTAATGAAAAATTGTCTAATTTGTTTAGCTACAATTGGCAACCCTATGCCGGTTGTATGTAAAGCAATCATCCTTAAGAATTTCACTCTTCGTCATGATTGAACGACCCGCGAACGAAAAATGCGTGCCAATGTGAAGTTACCTTATTGTGACGTTATTACATTATTATTATTATGTTGTACTTTCGCCATATCCCTCCCTCTCTGTCGAAAGCAACATCTAAACATTCGGCCATTTTTTGAGTTTCTTTTGGCAGAATATAAACCAAATGGAATCTATCATCAACAACATTTAAATTATATGCTCTACGCTTTGGAAGGAGTTTCCTCCACATCGTTGTCCTTGGTAAATGGAATGCTTGGCTCGACGCGGTCGGTTGCGCAGTTTCAAAAGTTATGCCAAACTTTTTCTTCTTTTCGCTCGTATTTCAAAATATTTATCATGATCAACAGTTATGTAGCCACATACACACGAGAGGGGTAGTCACGAGTGGGGAAGATGGGCAGTAAAAGGGTGGGTTGCTGTGTATTTGTCTTACTAATAACGCATGTCGATACATAGGAAAATTGAGTTCTCTGCCTATAAATTATGGCGATTTCGTTTCTGGAAAAACTGCAGCATTTTCTTTGCCCTTCTTCCGAAAACTGCACTTTCCTAACACATTTTGGAAATTTTAAAGTTGAAGCTGAGTCAAATTCTAGTGACTTCATCATTTCCACTTAAAAGGTGAAAATATTTTCTAGTATTTCATGTCGACGGGGCAAAATTTTTTCAGATACAAAATTCATGAGTTAAGGCTTTCATTAGAAACCTAAGGTCATCCGGTTTCGATGAAATCTAATAATACGTGTATAAATCAATAACGGGCATATGCTCCTCCAATATACAGGGTGGCTGATATGTATTGCAACCAACTTCAGGCTGCTATCATTTCTAAACCGCTAGTCTGATAGCTGACAGATTTATTTCAGTGACAGTTCATTTTATTGTTTACAAGCTTACAAAAGCATTTTGATCTTCAGATTCTGAAAAAAGTTATTCGTGATGGAATTCAAGCGTGATAGTGGATTGCTTTATATTTGGGTGGAAAAACACAAGTGGCTATCGTTAGAGCCCACCAACATTTAAATGTGATGATCGATACTTTGGTATTTTTTGGTGCGAACCTTACTCTCTAAAATGCCCCAGGCGCAAAAGTCCAACGGATTGAGATCCGGAGATCTTGGTGGCCATTGTGCGGTAGAAATGAAGCGAGGAACCTCCTTTTTAAGCCATTCTTGGTTGACGCGTGCTGAGTGCGATGGTGCTGAGCTCTTGCACTTTTTGGAACTTCAATGGCTTTAGTCCAAGCTCATTTTTTAATATGTGTTGTATCCGTTCTCGCGATGTGTTCAGCTCACGAGCAATTTTTCTACCACTGCGGCGTGGATTTCGATCAAATCTGGCCTTCAATTTTCGTATCATTTCTGGTGTTGTTACCGTTTTTTTCGTCCACTTTTTGGACGCGATGCCACTGCCAGTATCACGGTAACGAGCAATGGTACGAGAAACAAAAGATTTATTCACATTTAAATGCTGGAGGGCTCTAACGATAGCTACTTGTGTTTTTCCACCCAAATATAAAGCAATCACACTATCACGCTTGAATTTCACCACGAATAACTTTTTTCTGAATGCAATAGATCAAAATGCTTTTGTAAGCTTGTAAACAATAAAATGAACTGTCACTGAAATAAATCTGTCAGCTATCAGACTAGCGGTTTAGAAATGATAGCAACCTTAAGTTGGTTGCAATACATATCAGCCACCCTGGGAGTTAAACAGATTTCAACATTTTTATATTTATTTTATTTAATTATTTTGTTTTGGCCGTGAGCCATACGCGGTGCGGGTGAGTTGAGGACTAACATCACTCGTATGACAGTGATGACGTTACGAACTATCCAATAATCAGTGCATTAAAATTGAGGTGCAGATGGAGCTGCTTTTGACACACAGGTGTTCTCGCTTCAACAATAACCTACATATAGTTATTATAAATATATCCTATGACATTTACTGCAGAAGTATTAAAGTTTTGGCTTGATTAGGCCATTTTGTGTGGGAGTTACCGAAAGGGACGTGGACTGTTCTTATATGTAAAAGCATTACACTGCACAAAATTTCTAGTATTGTTATCCACTAGTATTTAAAATATAAGTTATTCCCTTTTTGTACAAAATTGTACCTTTTTGTGGGAGCCACCAACAGATGGGTGACAACTGACAAACTATTATACAACTATATGTGAAATTAACTATATGAAGATATTAGAAAACACATTTCGACAAAATAAACTGAAGTTGAAAAGCATGGGACCCGACATAATTTTTCCAGTTTTCAATATCTAAACGGATTTGGAAAGAAGAAACTTTGACCTTTCGAACGATATATCGATACCTCCATTAGGTTTAGGTTAGAGTGGCAGCCGTATTTTTTTTTATACAAGCTCACATAGACCAGTTTAGGTCCCTAGTGTTACCACGGACTGAAATGCCCCTCATCGAAACCAACCTGTTTGATATACAAATTTGTCGATAAAACGAATATCGGTACTGGAAAGATCTGTTAAAATTGAAAATGCAATCTCCCTAAAACCATACTAAGTCGACGTAGAATGTTTTAGAATGGAGTTATCGATATATGTTGTTTCTTTAAACAAAGACATTTTTTTTCGACATTTTCTAGTTTAGGCAATGTTATTACCAATTATTTTTTGAGATAACCGCACAATTATTTAATTAATTTAATTAAAATAGTATATTTTGCAAAGAACAAGACGCAATTGACAAAATTATTAAAGTTTCATTAAAACTAAAGTTTCATTAAATACTAGTTTTGACCATTCAACTCAAAAATATTTGCTTGTGTGTTTTCTTTTTTTAAGAGACTGGTTGCGTTTTGTTCCTAGCTAAATATACTTTTTATGTGCATTAAATAATCGTACGGTTATCTCAGAAAACAATTGTTAAAAACTTAAAGAACAAAGATTGTTTTCCTCGACAAGACCTATAATAAAAATGATATCGCGGTTTTTGGACTTGAGCACTGTGTAATTAACATTTCACTAAAAAGGAACTTAGCTTGAGATAGAAAGAAATTACAACTTTAAAATTTTAAGTTAAGCTGTTACTTCTTTCAAGATTTATTGTACGCAACAGCCAGACAGACGGACGGATATTGCTCAAATGACTTAAAATGTTGTAAAACTGAACAAACATAGGGTTTTAAGTCGCCCTTCGACGTGATACACTTTTCCGCCGTAAACTAAAGTGAGGATATAAGGAGTCGTATCGCTCACACACTTCATAATTGACATAACTCAAAATAACTCATTGTAACGGGTGATCCAAGTAGAGATACTTTTTCAATAGCCTTATATTGACAGATCACGTGTGAGTCGTGTCATGCTGTCGAGTTATTTTTTTAAGTATTGTTTGGCATTTCATCATGGAAAGCCTGAACAACGTTTACAAATCGTTCAACTTTATTACGAAAATTCACGTTCTGTGAGGAATGTGTTTCGTGCACTTCGCTCAACTTATGGTCAATATAATCAACCCACTGAGCGTACTATTCGCAACACCATCACACATCTTGAGACCCAGCATTCATTATTGGATAATATTCGACCGAATAGACCACGTCCAGCACGCAGTGAAGAAAATGTAGCGGCCGTAGCTGAGAGTGTACACGAAGACCGTGGAGAGTCGATTCGGCGCAGTTAGCAGCAACTCGGACTGACATATGGAACGACTTGGCGCATTTTACGTCGAAATCTTAAATTGAAAGCATACAAAATACAGCTTGTGCAAGACCTGAAGCCGCCCGACATTCCCAAGCGACATCGCTTCGCTCTATGGGCTCTTGAAAAGTTCCAAGAAGATCCGACGTTTTCGAGCCAAATTTTGTTCAGCGATGAGGCTTATTTCTGGTTCAATGGGTATGTAAACAAGCAAAATTGCCGCATTTGGGACGAAGAGCAACCTGAAGAGATTCAAGAGCTGCCACTTCACCTAGAAAAAACAACGGTTTGGTGTGGTTTGTGGGCCGGTGGAATCATCGGTCCATATTTCTTCAAAAATGATGCCGGTGAGAGCGTAACCGTCAATGGCGACCGTTATCGTGCCATGATAACCGACTATTTGATGCCTGAAATTGAAGCTCGTGATCTCGGCGACATTTGGTTTCAACAAGACGGCGCCACATCCCACACATCGCATCAATCAATGGATTTATTGAGAGAACACTTCGGTGAGCATGTAATTTCACGTTTTGGGCCGGTCGATTGGCCACCAAGATCGTGTGATATCACACCGTTAGACTTTTTCCTGTGGGGATATGTAAAGTCTAAAGTTTATGCGGACAAACACGCTACGATTCAGGCCTTGGAGCAAAACAACACACGTGTCATTCGCCAGTTACAAGTCGAAATGCTCGAACGAGTCATCGAAAATTGGACCATCTGAGACGTAGCCGCGGCCAACATTTGATAGACATAATCTTCAAAAAATAAATGCCAAAGAATGTTCTTTCAAATGATAATAAACATTCCCCACTCAATTTAAATTTTCTGTATTTTTTTCTTTAAAAAAGTAGGGAACCTCGAAATGGATCACGCTATATATGTTCCTTCCGATTTGACCTTTCAGTACTATAGATGCTGCATTTCACATTTAATCATATTGAACATACCAAAAGCAATTTAATGTAAACGATTTTCATATGAAGTATAACCTATGTATATATTTCATTGATATTCAATATTACTAGATGCACGGTATTATATGGTCGGCCCCCCCAACATTAGCCAGTCCTTACTGGTATTTTCATAAATATGTACCTATAAATGAACTCACGGATAGAAGTGGTACTCTCGTTAAGTACCACAATTGCCCCCGCTTGACTACGCCCATGCACACTCATCCATACACATTGTACGAATGACGGAGTGAATGAGTGTCTGTTTATGCGGATGTGTGAGCAAGTTCCATCTTTTTCCTCGGTTTTGTTCGGTTGGTACATTTTGCGATGTCGTCGTCGCGGCACGTCAAGTGTGGTAGTGGGGCTATTAGTTTGAAGGGTATCGAGCAGATGGCTCGTGTTCATAGCACGAAGATACTTTTCTCATACATAACTGCCTCAATGTTAATAACTGTTTATTATGTCGAGGGAAAAGTTCGAGTTTTAGTCTGTGCGAGTGTGAATACTAGGCTGGCCCATACGAAGGGATTTTCATACTCGACGCCACACTATGGTACAGGATATTTCGACTTTGTGCATTGCCATAGCTTATTATACCTTTCGGTATAGAATCGCTTTCTGAGTCGATATAGCCATGTCTGAGTCGATCAGGCCAAATTGGTACAGAGTCATTTCGGTCCATGTTTTGATATAGCCCCCATATAGAGGGGGCTGTATCAATGTCACTTCTTGACTCTCTAGAGAACACATTTTTTAATTGATCTGGCTGAAATTTAATAATTTATACTTTACTACCATTTTAATACCCGGCGTTGTCCGGATTGTCTTTTAACACCGTGATCTTAACTTCGTCAGCTTGAAGCTATTCTATATAAAAATGCAACTTGGTGGGCAGATACGTCAATGTTTTGAAAAGTGATTTGATTTTGGATTTGCACGAAGAGATTTTCGACTTTTTAGCCGCTAATTATACGCGCACAGAAAAGAGCGTAGGCTACTTTAGAAAAATATATAGGAAGTATCTGAAATCTTTGGTTCACAAATAGCTTTGTCTGTTTGTCAAATTTGAAGGAAACCGGTTTAGATTTAAATATAGCCTCAATATATAAGACCCTTTCGATTTGGTATCAACTTATCAGAAAAGCTTTATTTAGGTTTAGGTTTAGGTTTAGGTTAGGGTGGCAGCCGTATTTTTTTACAAGCTCACATAGACCAGTTTAGGTCCCTAGTGTTACCACGGGCTGAAATGCCCCTCATCGAAACCAACCTGTTTGATATATAAATTTATCGATAGTACGAATATCAGTACTGGAAAGATCTGTTAGGCTGCCTAAAAAGGCCGACCCCAGTATGTCCAGTCGTCGTTTACTCAAAGCGGGACAGTCGCAAAGCAAGTGCTCAATGCTCTCCACTTCTTCCTCATCTCCACAGCTTCGGCAGAAGTCTTTGGAGTCAATACCCAATCTTTTGGCGTGTTCGCCGATCAAGCAGTGTCCCGTCAAAACCTGTACTAACGTAGACAATCGTTTCCTCTCTAGTGCGAGGAGATATTTTGACCTTCTCAGGTCATACCTTGGCCAGATTTGTCTAGCTACCCTGCAGGTGCCGATTTCTGTCCATCTTTCGTTGGACTGCCTGATTGCCTCTTGCCTAAGCCAAAGCTTGCACGTGGATAGTGGCGCACCAATATATGCAAATTCTTCGAGAATTTGTAATGTCGTCCCTTTCCTAGCAAGTTCATCGGCTTTGCAGTTCCCCGGGATATCCCTATGCCCAGGCACCCATATGAGGTGTATATTAAACTGCTCAGCCATCTCGTTAAGAGATCTGCGGCAGTCGAGGGCTGTTTGTGAATTTAGGGATGTTGCCTCCAGAGAATTGATGGCAGCCTGGCTGTCCGAGTAAATTACAACGCCAGTGTTGGTTACTATGTTGCGACTCAGCCACTTGGCGACTTCCCATATTGCCATTATTTCGGCTTGATAGACACTGCAGGTATCTGGTAGTCTGTGAGCTATATCCAGACTGAGTTCTTCACAGTGTACTCCGAAGCCAACCTTTTCATCAAGCTTCGAACCATCCGTGTAAAAGTGGAGATGGTTTCTATTACCTGGTATTCTGCCGACCCATTCATCTCTGGCGGGAATCATAGTGATGTAATTTCTCTCGAAGGTGTACACAGTTGGTATATAGTCCACTCGGTCGGTTACCATAGCACTACACTTTGATATCCTCATGTGACCATAGTTTTTGTACCTCCACATTGATAGGCAGTTTAATCTTATTGCCGCTTTGGTTGCAACTTCTCTCGCCACAATATTAATCGGCAGTATATGGAGTAGGGCTTGTAGAGACTCGGTCGCTGTAGTCCTTAAGGCTCCGCTTATGCTCAGGCAGGCTGTTCTCTGAACCTTTGTTAGTAGGTTGGTAATGGTTAGTTTGTCAGTTGCCGTCCACCATACCACAATACCGTATAACAGTATTGGACGAACTACTGCTATATATATCCAGTGGACGATTTTAGGAGAGAGTCCCCACCGCGACCCTACAGCCTTTTTGCAGGAATATAAGGCGACGTTGGCCTTCCTTACACGTTCCAATACGTTAAGTCTAAATAACATTTTCCTATCTAGAATTATTCCTAAAAATTTTGCACTTTCAGAAAAGACTAGATCTGTTCCATTTATCCGAGGTGGAGGGTCCACATGTGGGACATTATTCATCCTAGTAAAGAGAACCAATTCTGTCTTGTTGGGGTTAACGCCCAAACCGCTGCTTCTTGCCCATCTAGCCAACTTGTTCAGAGCCACCTGTAGGATGTCTCTGAGGACGTTTACGAATTTGCCACTCACTGCGATTGCCACGTCGTCCGCATATGCCACGACCTTGCAGCCACAACGTTCTAGATCTAGCAGGATTTCATTCACCGCTAGGTTCCAAATTAGTGGAGACAATACTCCTCCTTGCGGGGTCCCTCTGTTTACATACCTTGTTAGAGTTGTGGACCCTAGACATGCTGTTATGCGTCTTCTGGTGAGCAGACTTTGAATTAGTCTAATCAAACTAGTGTTAACTTTTAGATGTGAGAGTGCCGCAATTACCGCATCTGAGTGAATGTTGTTAAAAGCCCCTTCTATGTCAAGAAATGCCACCATGGTGAATTCCTTGAAATGCAGGGACGATTCGATAGTGCTCACAAGTTCGTGCAGGGCTGATTCTGTAGACTTGCCCTTATTGTAAGCATGTTGGTTCCCCGACAGGAGTTTTGTATCCAGGTTTTCCCTAATGAAATGATCTAAAAGTCTTTCCAGACCTTTCAATAGGAAGGAGGATAGGCTAATTGGTCTGAAGTCTTTTGGCCTAGTGTGTGATATCTTTCCCGCTTTAGGTATGAATACCACTTTGGTATCCCTCCATCGATTCGGGACGTATGAAAGCCTGATACAGCCTACATAAATTTTCTCCAGCCAGGGGATAATGTACTTTAACATTTTCTGCATTTCTGCTGGAGTGATGCCATCTGGTCCAGGTGACTTGAAGGGCTCAAAGCTGTTAATAGCCCAGCTTATTCTGGATCTCTCAGTCAAGAAGCTAGCGACGCTCGCAGTCCACTCGCACTCTTGTTGGTCCTGCTGATCCTCGGGTTCTGTTACAGAGTTCCCCGGGAAATGTGTGTCGAGCAGTACATTGAGCGACTGCTCGCTGTTTTTGGTCCAGTTATTTGCCTCATCCTGTAAATATCCCACTGTACATGGTGAAGCAGATAATATCTTCCTCAGCCTAGCGGCGTCGGAGACCTTTTCTACTTCACCACAGAAGGTATACCAAGAGCGCCTTTGCGCCTTTCTAAGCTCCTTCTTATAGATCTTGAGTTGCTCTTTATAGGCATCCCAATCATTACCGACCCCAGTAGATTTAGCCTTATTGAATAGCTTGTTGCAGGTCTTTTTCATAGCCGTTAGCTCAGAAGTCCACCATTTGGGTTTAGTTTTACCCTTGTACCTTGTTTTTGGACAGGCTTCTTCAAGGGATCTATTGAATGATATGGTGATATGATCGACCAGATTATCCAGACCGGCTTTGTCATTCGGTTCGTACAGAAGTTTAGAGTTGAGGACTTTCTTGAAATTCTTCTCATACAGATGCCACTTTGTTTTCCTTACATTTCTGTGGACGGCGGGTTTAGGCGCTTTTTCCGCGAGTTTGAACTCAATATAATGGTGATCTGAGAATGAGTGGTCGTCCAGTACATTCCACCCAATAATTTTGTCTGACAGCCGGTCAGTAGCAAACGTTACGTCGAGTACTTCTTGTCTGTCTTTAATTGTGAAGGTCGGTTTATTACCTATGTTACAAATACTAAGGTTGGTAGTTAGAATAAAGTCAAGAAGCGAATCACCCCTATTGTTTATATCCGTACTACCCCAGATAGTATGATGAGCGTTCGTGTCTGCGCCAATAATCAGCTCGAGCTCGTCAGACGTTGCTTCTTCTACTACTTCCCTGAATAGAGCAGTCGGTACTACAGATTCATAAGGCAAGTAGCTGGAGACCACCCAATATATGCGATTACCGATCTCCAGGCTAGCAGCTGTTTGGTCTTTACCACTTAAATTAGTCAGGAGAAATATACTTAGATCTTTCCTGGCCAAAATGCAGGTTCTTGGAGTGCCTTCACAGTTGGCCACAAGCAGTTTAAAGTTGGGTGTCCTAATACCGCACACCCTTCCTCCCACTACGTAGGGCTCCTGTATCAGGACGATGTCTACTGCGCCTGTGGACAGGCGCAGCAATAGAGCCGCTGAGGCTGCTTTAGCGTGATGGAGGTTAATCTGTAGAATTCTTACCATCATTGGTAATTGACAGATTAACATCCACCCCGACAAGGGTGTTATCGAACTCTTCGTCCGTATCGTCGAGAAGCATGTCCTCGCCAGATGCGTCAAAGAGTCCGGAGACTCCCCTCAGCCTCTCTGTGTCCGAAGTAGAGCTTTTGTCCTCAGAGAAGGACGTTACAGATATTCTGTTAGAGTTGGAGTCACCAGAAATAATAGGCGTGGGTACCTCCGCACTTCCAGAAAGTGCCACGGTGGACGACTCACCTTCTGCAGTGGGAGCTATATCCTGCTTGTATATCTTCAAGACTATAGTCTCGAAGCCATATTGTAGGGTTGCACTCGCACTTTGTATATGGGAGGTGGATTCAGCGTTTAGGATAAGATTGACCTGCCGCTTTTTACCATCCGCCTCACCCACCTTGCTGATTCTCCAATTATGGGCCGGCAGACCAGGATTGGAATCTTTTATTATTTCTAAGATGTCAGCCGGGTTGGAGGGTTCTTCTGTAACCCAGGTGATGGCTCTAGGGTGACTAGGGATGTTGTTTTTTTCGACAACATCCAACTGGGCACCCGGCCACACCTCACCCGCTCGACTCAGAGCAGCCTTATACAGGTCTACTGATCTGGCATCAGCTTTATTTAACATCGGCGCTTTTTGGGTTCACATTTAGTTATCGACCACATATGCAAAATATGTCTGTCAATGTTGTGAATTTGACTCTTAGTGTACTTATTCTGCTAACAAAGCCGTGTGGGGTATCATATCGAGAACTTTACGATCGAATGTGTTTTTTTTTATTGTCATTAAAATAGTATCAGCTTCTGTCGAATAAATAAGATTCGTTAAATACATTCGTATACAGCTTATCTGGATAGTCTTTAATTGTTATTGACAAAAACTAAAATGGCTTTTCGATCGAAAAGTTCTCGATACGGATGCCGTGATTTGGCCCCTGCGCTGAGTACAGAGAAAACTAAAAAAACTTCTCCTTAAAAATTTATTTTTGTCGCTTACGTTTTTTTGGCGGTTATATACAACACTCGTGTCTACGTGTGTGCAAATTTCAGCTTTCAGCGGTCAAGTTGTCGAAAATCATCAATACACATACATGGACCAACATAAATAAAAACCTAATCATTGATGTAACATTCATGGGAAATTTACAGAAACAAATTCGGTTCACGTATTAGAGAGAACATCAATTAAAAAGGAAGTTGGACTTATATATTTATTATAGATATTGTGCCTAATCTTCCCTAGTAAAAACGGGCAACCGCCCTAAATTAATAATTTAATAAAATATTTAAAAACAATACACTTTATATATTATAATAGTAAACTTATTAAACAAGTCAGACAAATAAGGGCCAGTCTAGTGTAAACATAACATCATAACTTTTCTTTCTTTTGCCATTTGCACATGAATTGAGTTCCTCCAATACTCGTAAATAACATTAGAAAGTGTATGTGGCTATGTTCTTGTGTGTGTATGCGTGAGCGAGTGTAAATATTCTCATTCTTCTGCTGAAAAGGTTAATTTACATTTGAGCATAAACAATAAAAGTTCATTCAAATTGAATATTTCAGTTAAATGTGTATGTGTGCAGAATGAATGGTTAGGATGGAAGGAAGGCAAAGGTTGCTTCTTTTATGGGTTTCTTCAAAAACTTTTGTGGCATTAACAGTGCAAAGTCGACCTCGACAAAGTTCGTAAGATTGAAACAAGAAAAAGGTCCTATTCATCAGTGGTTGGCATCATAACCTTTCCAAATGACTATAACAATCAATCAAACATATTGGCTGATGTGCCTCACAAAGGATAATTACTTGTCTGACAGACACTTGGCAGTGATTTGCAAATGCACATTTAACATATTTCTTCGACTCGACAGGCTTCCCCAGAGAAAAATCATTAATCGTCAGAAAGTGTCAATGAAAGTTAGTTTAAACTTTCGCACACCTTCGGAGATGGTGAAGCCACACGATGGTGTCTCTTATAAGCACAATGGGTGGAATATCACATTTCAAGCTATTTGAATTTCCAGTCCCAAATTTCGCTAATGGGCGGAGTGGAGGGCGGGTGATGCGCTAATGTAAAAATCATTGATAATTCCGGAAGTACGACTACATTAGGTTCGCAAGCAACAAAAAAAAAAAACAACGCAACACAATTTTTCTCCTTAAACAAGCATGAACAAATTTATTTTTGTAAGCGAGTTTCGGTCTCATTTCCCGTATGCCGGCTTGCAGCTTCCGCTTCGTAAGAATGTGTTTACACAAACTTTATATAAACATTGATGTGTTCAACAACATTTAAAGAAGATTAAGGAACAACTTTCTTTAACATCCGGAATTGTGAAATATTCAAAGATGTTACGTGCAAACGAAATGGCTTCATTTTGCAAACGTAACATTCGTATTTTATTTTGACAACAAATTTAAAAGTTAAGCAACATCTTTTTATTAAATTGCAGACTATTCTTAATCTGTTCCACATAGAAATTATGAAAAGTTACTTGTTACCTGTGCAGAAGTGAATCGAAAGTATTATTAAGACCACCAAAATAAATATTAAAAACTTTTTTTGGGAAAACTTTAAAGACGTTCTCACAAAAGTATGTTGTGGATTAGGCTATCGAAAGTAATATGTAACAATCCTGGAGGTAATTTGTACATCATTTAATTTCATTTGAGTTACTTAATTCTGGTATTGATCTTTGCAAGGATTAAAATTGTTTTTAAAATATCCTTTTCGAGGAATTGCTAATAAAATATGCAAATATTGCAAAATGACTTCAAATGTAGTATGCGGCATATTTTATTGCCACAAAGATAATCGTATGCGAAAAGCTCACCCCAATTGCTAAATTTCAAGCAAATCGGTTAAACATATGGTCTTAATATGTCAAATTCAATGGGACCATTAGCTAGTGTCTATATCAAAACATAGTAAATAAGAAAAATATGGAATACCATATGTCAGATATCAACCAGTTCGCCTGAAAAATTTGGTTATTAGATATAAAGAAATGAATTAAGAAGGAATCTTTTTACTCGTTCAAAACAAAGACCTGAATAAGCCGCTTTTCATAGCGATTGTATTTGAACCCAAAAAAGCTCCCTGCAAAATGTTGTTAAGTATTTGTAATAATAGAGCGTACACATGTCTTATCGAAAGGGACCTTTGAATGGGGAAATATGGGCCCATATGCCCCATTTTAAATAGGGATCGCTCCTAGGTTAAAAATGCTCTATACCCACTTTCATTAAAATTGCTTCATATTTGCGAATAGTGTTGTCGAATATAAAAAAGAACAGAACGCTAAATGTTGTGTATTCTCTTAGTGTTCTGTTTGAAAGTACTCTAAAACTATAACGCGTTGTAGTGTTAGTGTTCGCCGTGTTCGATGAACCGTCCCAACATACCAAATGACTTGAGAATAATATTATAATAAGCTTACCAACACAAGCATCAAGCTTGAAAAAGAGTTGAGAATCTATTGTTAAATGCTTGTGTAACAATTCTAGAAAAATCAAAACGTAACCCTCTTGATAATATTAAATGTGTACGCTTACTATAAGCTTATCCTTGTAATTGTAGAATAATATAATATTTTTGTATATTTTACTGTACTGTATTTGTATATTGTATAATAATTTTTTTTAGATTTATTAGGCTTTTCAAATTATTTTATTAGAATATTAAAAATTTTTTTATAACACAACACAATTATACTTGCACTCACTTTGAAATTGAACACGAAATGCAAAACACAAAACAAATTTCTTCAAAAATGAAACGTGCCTTGTTGACAGTTTTCACCAAATCAAACAATAAAAGCAAAATACAAAACTAATTTGTCAACAAATGAAGCAGCATGTTGACAGATTTCTCTTACATATTTAAGAAACGGTTGTGTATAACAATATTTTCTCAAGCATAGCGGTACTTGTTGATACTTTTCGTGTGCAAACAATTGTATATAACGGGTGATCCAAGTAGAGATACTTTTTTCAATAGCCTTTTTTTGACAGATCATGTTTATGCGGATAAACCCGCTTCGATTCAGGCCTTGGAGCAAAACATCACGCGTGTCATTCGCCAGTTACCAGTCGAAATGCTCGAACGAGTCATCGAAAATTGAACACAACGGATGGACCATCTGAGAAGTAGCCGCGGCTAACATTTGATAGACATAATCTTCAAAAAATAAATACCACAGAATATTCTTTTAAATGATAATAAACGTTTTCCATTCAATTTGAATTTTCTGTTTTTTTTTTTTAAAGTAGGGAACCTCGAAATGGATCACGCTATATAAGAGTTCCTCAAGCATTATTAAAAACTGATTGTGAATCCACTATTTTTATAATATTGTTCTCAAGTTCTACTGCAGTTTTATTTCTATTTGGTATGTTGGGGTACGTTATCACAGTGGTAACGTTCGCGAACACAAATGTTAAAAAATGTTTAGTGTATTCTGTTCTTTTGTAAGGGTTGTGTTAGTGTACTGTTCGCGACGTAAGAACCGCACAGAGCGCTAACTAACAGTTCCTTAGTGTTTTTCCGAACTCTATTTTTAACGAATTTTTTCACTGCACGAACGAGAATGGAACTTTGGATGACTTTTAGTGAAACATTCGTTACATTTACGAACATTTTTCTACCAGTGTATTTGCGAGTTGGACTCTGATGAAGAGACGGACAGAAGGACAAACATGGCCATACCGACTCAGAAAATATTTTTATGTCGATTCTTGAAATAAATAAAGCGTCATAGTTTCTCTTTTGGGAGTAACAAAAAATGCTTAAAGTCATAAGTAGTGTATAATTAAGTATGAATAATAACTACTTTGAGTTAATTTTTGGTTGGTGGCGTTTGGTCACCTGTCCGTGGACAAATCAATTCAAACAACTATTAATAATTCTCAAGAAATTGAAGGGTATGAATTTAGAAATTGACCTACAAAAATTTCGTCAAAAGAAAAATTGTCTATTTGAAAATTGTTTGTTTGTGATCGATATCACTGTGTAATAACGAAAAATATTTGTTCCAACAACTATACATCTTCGATGTTTGATAACCTATTACAATAATGAACAACATTTTAAATTCAATACATAACTTGTTTAATTTTTTCTACAAATTTTGCGGTTAGTATATTTTGGTCCATAAAACACTATGTTATGGACGTGAAATGGACCACAACTTTCTCAAAAACAATTTTAGGAATCTTAAATCACACATTTTTGTAGTAAAAACATTTTTTTTAGTAAATATTATTTCCATCTTAAATGATCACAGTATTTTTGGCTCATGCCACGGATTTAAGTGAAACTTGGTATAATTATTTAAAAAAAAATAAAGAACAGGCTTACTATGACGATTTTAAATTTTTTGAAATTGTGAATTTTGAGGAATACTGGGTTTATTAAAAGAATTGTATCTTTTTGTCGGTAAAAGCTATCAATATGGAACTTTTTGCAAAATGTTGGCAAATATTTGCACTCTTTATTAAAAATAGAAAACAAATTTAAAAATAGTTTGTTTTCTAAAGTACATTGTAAATAGGTTTTAGGGTAATAAGACATGGCCGTCTACTTTTTCTGCAACGTTGAATTTAAACATTTTAAAGTAAGTAAGAAAAACATTCTATTATTTGGTCCATGGAGTCGAAACCGAATTATTTTGATCCCCTCACCTTAGAGAGGAGGGCATATATCATTTGCTGCGAGCCAAATTTGTAATACATCGAAGGAGTTACCTAAGACCCTAAGTATGTTCGGCGGAAATCCGTTTTGGGTCATTTTAAGTCATTTGAGCAATGTCCGTCCGTCTGTCTGTCTGTCTGTCTTCTGCCAGGTGCGCACGATAATTCTCGAAAGGAGTTATCACTTTACTTCAAATTTGGTATGCGGTAATATTTTTCTCCATCTCCGGCTAAGTTCGAAGATGGGCCATATTGGTCCACTCCTTCTAGTACCTCCCCCATAAAGGGTTAACATGTAGTGATATATTGATTCTTTAATACCCTCTTTACTACTAACTCGAATCTTCTGAAATTTCACACATAGTATTAGTTTGTTAGTCGCTAACACGTCAAGAAAAATGGGCGAAGTGGCCACTCCCATTTTGGTTCCTCCCACACGAATTTACCATTTTGCACTTAAAGTTAACTGCTTACCCCTATAATATCAGTTCATATAAATACGTGAAGTCTAGAGCAAAGTCCTCTTATTGGCACGCCCCTTTTGGTACCTCCCACACAAATGGACCATTTTACACCAAGATTTAACAGCTTATAACTTTAATACCAGTGCATATAAATACTTAAAATTTTGTACAGTGTAATGCTTTTATAGTATCTAGAGCCCAAAGAAAAATTACCGTTATTGGCACGCCCCTTTTGGTACCTCCCACACAAATGGAGCATTTTGTATGAAAAGTAAACAGCTAGTAACTTAAATACCAGTACATACTTTAAAGTTATTAAATGCAATTTAAACTGATAATAATTTAATTAAAACTAAAAATAAATAAATTTACGAATATTCGTTTGGGACTCAAGGTGAGGGGATTCATAAGTCGGATTACCCGACTGAACTATCTTACTTGTTTATTTAGCGATAAGTAGAGATTAAAACCTTTCATCCGACACGAACATTGCTAAAATCTCTATGCTCTTATAGAAGATTTGTACTTTTTGTAACATCACACATCTACTCCATAATTAAGTTTCAGTAAAGTACTTGTTTTTTTTTCGTTTGGGTCACCCTACAGCATTTTCGTAGTTTCTCCCACTGTTTCACTATTCCACACATAAAAACTTTTTCTAAAAAACCTGTAGATGTATGTTGATTTTATAAAATAATTTCATACACAATTTAAGTTTCCAAAATCAATTACAATATATTCCCAGCAAAATCTTGGTAAGTGCCTGTCATTATTCCCAGCATTACCAAATAATGACATCTCCTTATTCACTGCATTACTTTCGGCTTATTAATAATGACTTCCCAATAATACCAGAAATACGTGTTTTTTTGTTATCAAATCATTTTCGCAAATTTTAATATAATGCAATTTTGGCTATATGTTGGTTATTGTACAATATTTATATAGTTTTTAACATGTTTTAAAAAACTACGTGCAGTTTTGAATGAAAATACCATAAATATTTACGAACATCGTATGATGTTGTACCATTGAGGAATTTTCAACATGGGGTTTAGGTTCACAAATTCGAATCTGGCATGAGGAAATAGTTTGTTTCGAGAAATATTCGCGACAATACAAAAAATACTTTAAATTGACATTTCTACATATCTACTATTTTATAACTTATTTGTAATGCATTATTCAAGTGGTATGCCTATGCTACAAATAAGTACTTTCCCCCATGAAAACCCCATGTTAAAATAATGAGAAAAGTGGCTAAATAATAAGTACTTACCAATATCGAACTTTGGTTACTCGTCGGATTATTTGGTAATGAGAAATTTTGCGAGGTTTATTATACTCATAAATATATATTCAGTATATCTATTTGCATTTTTTTCCAAATCACCTATTACCGTTATATAATTTTGTGGCTCACGCGACATTAGTGAAATTATATTAAGACAATTGAGGCATATGATATCATCATTTTATTGTAAGGGCCCAACAAATGTTTCCTCTTTCTATACTGCAAAACAAATAATTAGTTTTTTAAATATTTTTTAAAATATTACTGATAATTTTCACAAATCTTTAAATTCATAGTCATATTCAAAATGTTTGAAATTGTCCAGCGAATTACATTGGTTATTTCGTAGTGCAGAGATTGAATGAAGTTTCGATGTTCCCAAATCATGCATCAAATATATATCTATAACATTAATAGGAGTGCTCCGTGATGTGCTTAAATACACATACATGTATCTATTGGTTTATGGGTGTGTGCGTGTAGGAGCATTCTTCCTTTATCCTTCGCCATCTCACAATGTTAATTATGCAAACATGTGTAGTGAGGCGAAAACTTAATGCCGTTTACGACAAAGTCTCATTAAAACATTTATTGGCTGTAATTGCTCGCAAAGTATAATATAGTGTCAGTCCATTATTATTATTATTATTACCATTTTTGTTGTTGTTGTTGCTTTTGTTATTTACCGAATAAGTGGTGTTATATATATATGCAAGAGAATATTGATCACATAAATGGGCCGAGTGACTTCTTACCTTGTCCGGAGGTTAAGTTCAATGTCTATAAATGTGAGAAGGGGAAGAAAAGCGGAAGAAAGAAATTATTAGAAACAAGTCTATTCTAAGGCTTGAGCAGTATTTGCATATTGAATATGTATAAATTTTCAGTTACACATACACTCTCATACAAAGAAATTATGTTGGGGAGTGTTTGTTTGCGTGTGGGTGTATGTATGTATTATTTATACGGCACACAAACAGCCATCTGTTTGTGTGCCGTATAAATAATCGAATTGTGAAGGATGTCGATTTCCATATTTTATCATTTCTAATACCCCAGGAATGTTGGAAATTCGCTGGGAATCTTTTGGGAAAGTTTACACTCTCGCTTATTAATGCGACTTTTATTTATTCCTGGGAGTGCTCTTGTCGAGCATTTTAAAGGCATTTTTGCCTAAACCTTAAAAATTCGTAGACACGTTCCCACCCAAAGCAAAGTAAAATGTTAATATTCAAAACCCTATTTCGCCGCTTTTGTTATGTGGCTTTTTCGGCTGTCAAAGAATGTCGATTAAAAAATTCCAAAGTTGCAAATACCAAATTCCTGACAAATAACATAATCTCTCCTTCTATCCATCTGCCAATATATCGCCTGTCTTGGCCTGCCCCAGCTAATGGAAGATGAGGAGTGTATCAATGAATGTTTAAAAACACATTAAATTTAATGCAGCTATCAGAAAAAAGATTTTAACTTTAAAGTGCTATTTAAGCTCATACCAACAGTGACTAGCGAAAACCTCACAGTGTGCAGCGGACTTCTGAAAGCTCCTTGTGATAGTTGGTCGGTCATCGGAGAAGCGGAACAATAATTTTGCAAAGTTTTTAAATAAGTCATAACTTTCGAAGTCGTCGACGGATGCGAAAAGGAAGTAGAATTTTAAAACTTTTTCATTTTAGTAGAAAGCTTTAAAGCATTTCCATGTTTGGCATGACAGTTGTGGCGGATGCTAAGTGTAACGGAAATGTGTGATATATTCGCTGGTGGCCCAGCATGCGTCCCGAATGGCCGTTGGCCATTTCAACAACACTGTTCATATGGGAAACAGAAATATACGAATGTATGACTTTGATTTAGTAAATAATACAAATTTTGTACTTTTGGCAGTATTTATTGGAGTTCTGGTAAATTGAAGTAGGTTTTTACATAATGAATGATTTTGTAAATATCTCATATAAATGTCGGAGCGTTTCCAAATAAGATATGGTATTATTTTAATGGATATGATTTATTGTTTAAAAACAAATTAAATATTGTTGGCTATTAAAATGAACGACAATTGAAATAAAAAGCATTTATGAAAAAGTTATCAAATAAAGCTAGGGAGTTAAGCCAAATGCCTGAAAATCTGTGGCCCATAGCGTCATAGTAGCGCTATTTTAATGGGGCCGAACCAAATTTTTCGAAATTTTCCAAGCACTTCGGATCATATTAAACATAGAAATGATTTCTAATGATGTACCTGCTTCAGAAATAAATTCTGAAGACAATTCACAAAGCTAATTCGTCCCTATTTTCGTTCGATTGTATTGATCTCCGATTTATCTGGAAAACCTAAAGAAATTGACTAACAATTCATGCTAATACTGGTTTTTGGACCATTTTGTTTTTGAACCATTAAACTCTCTATGTGGTCTTCAAAACCTTTTGAACATAGTTTCAAAAGGTTTCGAGGTATGTTCTTCTTATTTTCCTAATTAATTGACTTTTTTTACAATTAAAATCACTTTTTTTTTACTACAGCAACATTGTGACGTGTGCCCGATACAGGACCACTACCTACTATTTTTTGTTGCCTCAAGATCATGATTTATGATGCGTTCCGACTGCACCCTCAGTCGGACAGTTTGAAGAGTGTGTTCCAGGTTGGCATAATGTCTGATTTTGTCGATTTGCTATGTCCAGTAAGATCGACCAATTTGAGGGGTCTATGCGAACATGTTACGAACGTTTGGAAGTTCATAACATGTTCGCTAGACCGGGTCGCCAAAAATGTTAGCAAATGCAAGGCGGAATATTAAAGCTGACCTCGAGACAATTGCAAAATCAATTTTTTTTAATTTTTTCCGAGCCGCGGGAATTGGCCCAAAATCGTTTTTATACCATACACCAAACTGTGGTACAGGGTATTATGGCTTTGTGCATTTGTTTGTAACGAATAAAAGGAGAAGAGATAGACTCATTGTTAGGTTTAGGTTAGGGTGGCAGCCGTATTTTTTATACAAGTTCACATAGACCAGTTTAGGTCCCTAGTGTTACCACGGGCTGAAATGCCCCTCATCGAAACCAACCTGTTTGATATACAAATTTGTCGATAGTACGAATATCGGTACTGGAAAGATCTGTTAGGCTGCCTAGAAAAGCCGACCCCAGTATGTCCAGTCGTCGTTTACTCAGAGCGGGGCAGTCGCATAGCAAGTGCTCAATGCTCTCCACATCTTCCTCACCTCCACAGCTTCTGCAGAAGTCATTAGAGACAATACCCAATCTTTTGGCGTGTTCGCCGATCAATCATTGTCCCGTCAGAACTGATACTAACGTAGACAATCTTTGCCTCTCTAGTGCGAGGAGATATTTTGATCTTCTCAGGTCATATCTTGGCCAGATTTGTCTAGCTACTCTGCAGGTGCCAATTTCTGTCCATCTTTCGTTGGACTGCCTGATTGCCCCTTCCTAAGCCAAAGCTTGCACGTGGATAGCAAGTTAAACTGCTTTGCAGTTTCCCGGGATATCCATATGCCCAGGCACCCATATGAGGTGTATATTAAACTGCTCAGCCATCTCGTTAAGAGATCTGCGGCAGTCGAGGGCTGTTTGTGAATTTAGGGATGTTGCCTCCGGAGAATTGATGGCAGCCTGGCTGTCCGAGTAAATTACAACGCCCTTGGTACTTCCCATATTGTCATTATTTCGTCAAGCTACGAACCATCTATGTAAAAGTGGAGATGGTTTCTATTGCCGGGTTTTCTTCCAACCCATTCATCTCTGGCGGGAATCATAGTGATGTAATTTCTCTCGAAGGTGTACACCGTACACACATATAGTCCACTCGGTCGGTTACCATAGCACTACACTTTGATATCCTCATGTGACCGTAGTTTTTGTACCTCCTTATTGCCGCTTTGGTTGCAACTTCTCTCGCCACAATATTAATCGGCAGTATATGGAGTAGGGCCTGTAGAGACTCGGTCGCTGTAGTCCTTAAGGCTTCGCTTATGCTCAGGCAGGCTGTTCTCTGAACCTTTGTTAGTAGGTTGGTGATGGTTAGTTTGTCAGTTGCCGTCCACCATACCACAATGCCGTATAGCAGTATAGGACGAACTACTGCTATATATATCCAGTGGACGATTTTAGGAGGAATATAAGGCGACGTTAGCCTTCCTCACACGTTCCAATACGTTAAGTCTAAATAACAGTTTTCTATCTAGAATTATTCCTACAAATTTTGCACTTTCAGAAAAGACTAGATCTGTTCCATTTATCCGAGGTGGAGGGTCCACATGTGGGACTTTATTCATCCTAGTAAAGAGAACCAATTCTGTCTTGTTTGGGTTTACGCCCAAACCGCTGCTTCTGGCCCATCTACCCAATTTGTTCAGAGCCACCTGTTGAATGTCTCGGAGGTCGTTTTCGAATTGTGTTATGCGTCTTCTGTTGAGCAGACTTTGAATTAGTCTATTCAAACTAGAGTTAACTTTTAGATGGGGCAGTGCCGCAATTACTGCATTTGAGAGAATGTTTTTAAAAGCCCCTTCTATGTCAAGAAATGCCAACATTGGTGGATTCCTTAAAATGCAGGGACGATTCGATAGTGCTCACAAGTTCCCTTTATGGTTCACCATGTTGGTTCACCGACAGGAGTTTTGTATCCCGGTTTTCCCTAATGAAATAATCTAAAAGTCGTTCCAGGCCTTTCAATAGGAAGGAGGATAGGCTAATTGGTCTGAAGTCTTTTGGCCTAATGTGTGATATCTTCCCCTCTTTAGGTATGAATACCACTTTGGTATCCCTCCATCGATTCGGAATGTATGAAAGCCTGATACATCCTACATAAATTTTCTCCAGCCTGGGGATAATGTACTTCAACATTTTCTGCATTTCTGCTGGAGTGATGCCGTCTGGTCCAGGTGACTTGAAGGGCTCAAAGCTATTAATAGCCCAGCTTATTCTGGATCTCTCAGTCAACAAGCTAGCGACGCTCGCAGTCCACTCGCACTCTTGTTAGTCCTGCTGATACTCTGGTTCTGTTAGAGAGTTCCCCGGGAAATGTGTGTCGAGCAGTACATTGAGCGACTGCTCGCTGTTTTTGGTCCAATTATTTGCCTCATCCTGCAAGTAACCCACTTTACAGGGTGAATCTGATAGTATTTTCCTCAGCCTTGCGGCGTCGGAGACCATTTCCACTTCGCCACAGAAGGTATACCAAGAGCGTATTTGCGCCTTTCTAAGCTCCTTCTTATAGATCTTGAGTTGCTGTTTATAGGCATCCCAAACATTAGCGAGACATTAGCAAGTCTTTTTCATAGCGGTTAGCTTAGAAGTCCACCATTGGGGTTTAGTTTTACCCTTGTACCTTGTTTTTGGACAGGCTTCTTCAAGGGATCTATTGAATGATATGGTGATATGATCGACCAGATTATCCAGACCGGCTTTGTCATTCGGCTCGTACAGAAGTTTGGAGTTGAGGACTTTCTTGAAATACTTCTCATACAGGTGCCACTTTGTATTTCTCACATTTCTGTGGACGGCAGGTTCAGGCGCTTTTTCAGCGAGTTTGAACTCAATATAATGGTGATCTGAGATAATTTTGTCTGATAGCCGGACAGGAGCAAACTATACGTCTAGTACTTCTTGTCTGTCTTTAATTGTAAAGGTCGGTTTATTACCTATGTTACAAATACTTAGGTTTGTAGCTAGAGTAAAGTCAAGAAGCGAATCACCCCTACTGTTTATATCCGTACAACCCCAGATAGTATGATGAGCGTTCGTGTCTGCGCCAACAATCAGCTCGACGTCGTCAGACGTTGCTTCTTCTACTACTTCCCTGAATAGAGCAGTCGGTACTACAGCTTCATAAGACAAGTAACTGGAGACCACCTAATATAAGATTACCGATCTCCAAACTAGCAGATGTTTGGTCTTTACCACTTAAATTAGCCAGGAGAAAGATACTTAGCGTGTCCCCGCCAGATGCGTCAAAGAGTCCGGAGACTCCCCTCAGCGCCTCTGTGACAGAAGTAGAGCTTTCGTCCTCAGAGTAGGACGTTACAGATCTTCTGTTAGAGTTGGAGTCACCAGAAATAATGGGCCTGGATACCACCGCACTTCCAGAAAGCTGTGTATCAACCACGGTGGACAACTCACCTTCCGCAGTGGGAACTATATCCTGCTTGTATACCTTCAAGACTATAGTCTCGAAGCCATATTGTAGGGTTGCACTCGCACTTTGTATATGGGAGGTGGATTCAGCGTTAAGGATCAAATTGACCTGCCGCTTTTTACCATCCGCCTCACCCACCTTGCTGATTCTCCAATTATGGGCGGGCAGACCAGGATTGGAATCTTTTATTATTTCTAATATGTCAGCCGGGTTGGGGGGCTCTTTTGTAACCCAGGTGATGGCTCTAGGGTGACTAGGGATGTTGTTTTTTCGACAACATCCAACAGGGCACCCGGCCACACCTCACCCGCTCGACACAGAGCAGCCTTATACAGGTCTACTGATCTGGCATCACCGAAATATTAGAGCTTTACTTTTACTCTACTCTGATGCCGGCATTTCTCTACGGACATCGAGGTAATGAGCCATAATGGCTGATTGCACATGGCTCCATTTGTCCTTGAGGATGGATCCATCCACACTACTTCTGTCTATAACGGCCATCACTAGACTCTCCTTCGCCACTTCATTGAAGGGCTTGGTGAGTGTCCTGTTGATGGTGACATTAGGACCTCTTGCCTTTTTCGAAGGCAGGGGTTCATCAGGTGATCTGATTCTTTTGACTTTATTAGCCGTTTACACAGCTGAATTTGTGGCTCTTTTAGCCGGCTGATTGGCCTTAGAAGCATCTATGACGCCTTTAGCCCAGGTAAGGGACTCTTTTTGTTTTGTAAGAGCCGAAACCTCAACAGCCTCCAACTTCGTCAAAACTCTGAGCGCTATCCGGTGCTCATTGTGCTTCCGTTTTGACGGTCGGACATGACGCTTTCCCCTCACCATACCACCTGGTGTGACTACTGGGGGAAATTTTCACCATGTTTGGTGTGATCGGCTTTGGCCAAGACCAACGGACGGACAGTAGGACGATTGGGGAACCCCGCTCCATTGGAACGCGAAGGCATCCACATCAACGAATTTTTTGTCTGTATTATCCCGTAATAGGTACTACGATGTAGGCCTTGCAAACTTTGTACAGATTTTTTTTGCGATTGCGTAATAGGTACTGCGTGATAGATTTTAACTATCCACTCTGTGCTAAACACGTCCGTTCACTACGACTGATCAGCAACGACCTAGACTCATTGTTTATTATACCGATCGACATAGAATCACTTTTTTAGTCGATTTAGGCATGTCCGTCTATCTGTCTGTTCATGTATTCTTGTAATCAAAGTGCAGCTCGTGTTTATGGTCCGATTTTGATGAAATTTAGCACAGTGATTTTTTTTGGCCCAAGGACGATCTCTATTGAAATTGATCAAAATCGGTCAAGATTTAGATATATTCCCCATACATATATATGTTTCCCACGATTTTACATGTAAGCGCTGTAGAAATTGTATCTTATATCATATCAGTACGAAATCTTGCAGAGAGAGAGTTCTCTTATTAAATGAATGAAAACTGCCAAATTCGGCGAAAATCGGTTCATATTTAGATATAGCCCGCATACAAATGATTCACCCGATTTGACATGTAAGCGCTGTAGAACCCGTATGTTATATCGATCAGTACGAAATTCGGCAGAGAGAGTTTTCTTATTACATGTATGAACACTGCCAAATTCTTATCGCAATGCACATTTTCGCAATGTTAGGGAGGTGGAGGGTATTATATAGTCGACCCCGCCCGCCTTTCTGTCTTTCCTTACTGGTTGTATTGTAACTTTTTTATTATTATTATTTAGCTCGACTGTCATATTCAATAACAACGTGGTGGTCTGATAAATGTAGCCGATGTACAATGTCATTTCATAATGAAGACTTAACTTTTTTGTTTTTGAATAAAAGTGCATACACCAAAATCAAAATGTTCATGGTTTTAAAGCGCTTTAATCTTACAAAAAGACGAGTGGAGGATAGAAACTGCAGTTAGGGTTGGAAATTGCAGCAAAGTCTTCATTAGAAAATTACATTGTACTTAATCGATGTGAGCCAAATGTAATGTAAAAAAAATGTAAAAAAAACTCGTTTGGGCAGAATTCGCGGGCTTGCAAAAATTAAAAAAATGAGTTTGCAATAGTCTCGAGGTAAGTTTTTATATTCCGCCTCGCATCCGGGAAATTTTGTTATCTACATGGATGCCAACCCGCTTTAATGTTCGTATCAATGTTCGAAAAAATATTAACATGCGATAGTTTAGATTTCGGTAAGGTATTTTATGGCGAACAGTACGAAATACAGATTACAATAAAGAATTGTTTAGGGTTTGTGGATGTGTACGCAAAGAGAATACCGTACTCTAAGGGGCATACCGATATGCCCCATTTTCTATATAATGCAATGTAAAGTACAAATGCTTAAATTTCAGTCATATCGATTGAAAAATGGATTCTCTAGATCGTCAAGAAGTGACATCGTAGTGGACATTTATATATGGCTATATCAAAACATTTAAATTTTCATAAAAATCGCTTCACATTTGCGACCTGTGGTGTTGCGTATGCAAAAGAATAGAACGCTAAACGTACGGCCTGTTTCTGTATTTCTAAAGAAAGTCTCTGCGAACGAAAACCAGTCACTCACTATCGTCTGGAATTTGGTTTCTCTAAGGTTCGTTCTTTCGTTCGCCGGGCCTTACGTCAATGACGTTAGCCATTTACCAATTGGATAATAATGTAATTGCCATATCAATAATTTCACAACTTCCGGTCTAAAAAAGCACACATATTTGTATGGTCGACCTTAGAAAATACACCTCTGTATCCTTTACATGAGCGGTGGCCAAAAATCAACCCTGGGTGAGTTAGCTGAGCTGATCCAACACTCATTTCTTTCTCTCTCTCTCCCTCTCACGTCTCTCTCATTGTGCACTGATGAATTTTTTCCATCTTAGCGAGCTGCCAATTTTGACTTGTTTATGCTTAAATATGTGAACATATGTATAAAATTTTATTATTATTTAATTGTTTTTACCATAATTATGCTAATATATACTTGTTTTTTGCTTTTAATAACGTTTTTTTGTCATTGTTCCTATCAGTCGACAAATAAAATAACGTGACTCGATCTGACATTTGTGTTCGCCCAGATGACAGCAAAGAGAGATAGAGAAACCAAAATTTACACTGAAATGATTACGTTTTCGTACGAGTTCATTATCGTGCGACTTGTCGTTGTGATGGTAGTTAGTGAAACCCAAATCAGCTGTTTGTCGTCTGGCAGGCGAAAGAAAGCAAAATTTTAAGTTACAGAAACAGGCTGGTAATGTATTCTGTTTGCGTACGCTTGAAAAACCTCAACCGAAATTTAATTAGAAAGGATCAAAATGGTCATCAACAATTACTGAGCGAATTTGACCGATATAATTTTCAAAATGAAATAGAATAGATAAAGTCCAACATAAAGCACCTCCCTTATTTGACTTTGACCACAAATTTCAACTAATCGCAATTAAATTTGGTAATATGAGTTAGAGACTTCATAGGTCCATATTTTTTAGGGTCAATATTTGCCGAGTGTACAGTGACACTACGAAACTTTCACTTATTCTATATCGTCGTTGCAACAATAATGACTTGGTAACAATTTAACACATTCCCACAAATTCAGAAACAATTCTCAGTTTCGCACCACTTATTGTACAAACTACGGAACATTAAATTCCCTGCATAAACTCTTAAGCTAAATGGACATTATTCTATTTAAAGCAATTAAACCCAGAACAATGTGGATGTAATTCAAGCGTTAACCTTTGACGTTTGCGGATGTGAAGTGAATTGAAACAGTTTATTTTTGCCCAAAACTTCTTTCAATTTCCCCCTTATGTAAGACGAAAAACGTTAGCTTTTTAACACGTTATTTGCATATTCAAACGCATAAATTTCCCTCGAAAAAAAACGGACAATATCTTCTGTGCCTCCAGGCATTAGAAGTTTCCTTGTTAACCGGAATTATTGGGACGAACTTCAGTTATTGCAGTTGTAAACAAGTTGTATAGGCCATTTTAGTCTAAACTCGTATTAGCTCGAGGCGAAGGAGCTGTTTGACCTCAATTAAAATATTTTATGGCACAGAAATGGTCCTACAGACAAACAAGAACAAAAACAACACCAACATGACGCCAATTTAAAGCAACAAGGACATCCTAATGTTTTTTAATTGTCACTATCTGAAGGCATTTAACCCTTTGTGTCCATGTATAGTCATTGTCGTCGACGCTGTCATTGTCGATGCGTTGTACGTCCGAAGCCGGAGCGCTGTAGGACCACCCGGCATTCTTTAGATTTAATGCGTACAGTACAGTTAGTCCCACTGCTGCTCGCAAAGATGAACAATAAAGATACGCCTTTTCGTATATGAGTGGGTTATGGGTGTATGAGTTGTTTATATATATATAAATATCTCCGTGTTTTGTGTATGGCTGTCCCTACAGAATTTGTACGAGTATATATGTGTGTTTATAATGACTGAAGGCAAATATTATAACAATATCTATTGTGGACATTAAAACAACAACAACAAAATAAGTATATACATAAATACAGACAGACTAATACTATTCTTAATATATATGTATATGTATGTACATAAAGCACAGTGTTAATATATCTTCTTACAGTGAGCCAAGATGCGAAGAAACTTAGCATAATTGTATGTATATACACGAGAAAAATATGTAAAACTAACTGGTTTGAAAATCATGTTCAATCTCGTTGAACCAATTAATTTATTGTAATAGATTAAACACTGTTTATATACTAAATCTATTTTCCCAATCCTGGCAAATTATATTGTTAACTTGGCATAATTTTAATCTCCTAATCCTTTTCACGATACAAACCGAACTGGAGCTAAACCAGAAAAGCCCAAATGGTATATTAATATTTTCCATTAGTATTTTCAGAAACTGGAGTCAAAACGGAGTCAACTTGCGGTTACCTCGATAATGTTGCAAAGTGCAATAGCATTAGATGTCCGTAAATTTACCATAATTATACCCTCCATCATCGGATGTGGCGTATATTCACTTTGTCGCCATGGAGACCGCAAATCGTAATTTTGGGATATTTATAGCCCGAACCCTTCACACGAATATGGGTTGCCATAAGTCCATGTTTTGATATAGCCTCAATCAAAGATTCTACTTCTATACGCAACAAAAACCACAAATTTCAACAAGTCGGGCTGGAATTTGGTAATATGAGTTTATTGTACCTGGAACCATTCACATGCGATCCACGGAGTATTGTATGTAAGATTTGGCATGGTCGAACTTAATACCGTCTTTATATGTTTTATTTTGATGTTCTATTTCAACAGAGAGTAAAGAAGTATCAAAGGAGTTTGTTAAAATTATGTATATTATTTACAGGAAAAGACCGGCTGCCATAATTGTACCTATCCTGAAAGAGAGAAGTGGTCTCATTTTCAGAAGTGGAATTATTTTAAGTGATATCACTTCGAGAGAGCCATTATAAAATTTTTCCACCTAGATCTATTTATTGCTATTCTTTTAAGTTAATAACAACTCTTGTTTTGCGCATTAGCTTCCTTCTCTAACTGACGGTGACATGTATGAGCTGGTCGCCCCAGTCTTCCACTTCCTTGCGTACAGTGGACCAAATGCTTAATTTAGCGCGCAAGAGAGTTTAAAAGTACATTTAAAAGTGAAATTTTTACTGTAACACATCGCAGCAGTGATCTGAGTCAATTAAAAACATGTTCGACGGAAAATCCGTTCTAGGACATTTTAAATCATTTGAGCAAAGTCCGTCCGTCTGTCTGTCTGGTTGGTGCGAGCGATAACTCTCGCAAAGAATAACCGATTGACTTCGAATTTGGTATGTGGTAATATTTGTTTCTATCTCAGGCTAATTTTGAAGATGGGACATATCGGTACACTCCTTCTAGTACATCCACCACAAAAGACCTTTCCTGTCTTATTATTTACATTTCGACCGAAGAGCGGTGTAGCTTCCAAAAAGGGAGAAATTGGCAGCTACATTGTTTTTTTATTTTGAAAGCCTAGTATCTATTATTTCTAACATATAACAAATATCTATGGAATTCAGTGGTATTAATAACAAAACACTCTAACAAAAATTATGATTGCTTTAAAGCCAACTTTACTATACCCAAACTTTTCAATCTACGGCAGCAATGGTGGTTGACAAAAAATGGTTTAGTAAGGTCAAATGTGTGTGTTGAAACCACATGTCTACACTAATTAGTCTATTTTGGGCAAAAAAAAAATCCGTGATCATCGAAAGGTACCTTGCTCCGTTGACTGTGACTTTACAATTTTGCTACGAGTGGTCGAAGTTTATGGCAACAATTTACGCACATGCTCGCACTTTTCCCAATTTGTACCACTGTGGCGTATCGTTGTTATAGAGGACTAGAATTGCGGACACCCATAAGCGAAAGAGGAAAATAAGTATAAATAAAATGTAATGAAATGTTTATAATAAAAGACGTATGAAAATAAACGGTGTTGGTAATTGAAAGGGGGTAGACATCAGCGGGCAACGGCAACAACAACAATAGCAGCAGTAACATCCAAACAGGCGACGACGACATTTTGACAGCTTGTTATGACAACAAAAACTTGGCTTTTAGAACTGTCATGGTAATAAAAACAGTAACATCAGCAACAACAATAACTGACACAGCAACAGCAACAACCACAGAACTTGAAAACAAAGCCAGCGACAACGAAGGAACGAACGAACGTCTTCGCCAAATGCGATTCGTAACGATTTCTTTTTGTTCTGGTTGATTTTTAGCCCTTTTATGTAGGTTTTGGGAACACATACACATACATGCCCCTGTCACACATACACGATATCATAATATCGGTGTGCATCCGGTTGGAAAATTGGCGTTTGTAGTCAATATCTTCCATGATTTTTCTATGATTTCATTTATTCATGACAAATTGCGAGATAATGTACTTAATTATAATGCAACGTAAGCCTTTGCCGTAAAAAGCACTTTGTGTCGCGTATCGAACTCCGTCGAAGACAATACGATCGACGCTTACGCAACATGACGGGAGTTAGCGAAATGTCCGCATATTGCCCATTGAAAACACGGCCGACGTTCTGATAGTATATTAGTTAAATTTAAAAATAGTTTTCAAGTACAAATAAAAAGTAATAAAAAAAATATTTTATTCGATCAAAATATTACTCAAGTATTTCGAAGCATTTATAAAGTGTGTGCAATTGTTTATAAAGGTCTGATATTCGTCTACAAGGATGTCTTTTAGTTGTGGCCAACCAGCCAGTTTGGTGCGTCTGTGTGTGTTTGTGGCAACTAGAAAATGTACTGCCACGAAAGGATAGTTGTTCATTCCACGACATGAGTACGTACACGAGCACTGACCGGGTAAATACAGACAGCTACTTTAAAGTTGGCCAATGTCATTGACATTCCCTTTTTATATACGAGGTATGTTCAAAAAATATCGGGAATTTTTAATTTCCGCGGGCTACGTGTATTTGATTTTTGATATTTTTGTAGCGTTATGTTGGTACTCATGTCCCTTACTTGTGCTGACAAGGTCGGCCATTTTGAATGTCTAGTTAATTTTTGACAGCTGTTCTGCTTGTATTTGTTTTAACTTGTCTTCGATTTTTATCTATTTCAGAAAATGGATCCAAGAATCTGCATAAAATGTTGTGTGAAAAACAAAATAAAGTGCGCTGACGCATTCCGAATGTTGACTGTGGCATATGGTGAAGCTACCTTGGACCAAAGCAACGTTTATCGGTGGTACAAAATGTTCTTAGAGGGCCGAGAAGATTCGAAGGACGAACGCAGGGGCGTGTTGCATTATGAGTTCTTGCCACAGGGCAGTACGGTCAATAAAGAATATTACCTGCAAGTTATGCGCAAATTGCCCGAAGCAATCCGCCAAAAACGCCCGGATTTGTGGAAGAACAAAATCTGGCTTTTGCACCATGATAACGCCCCTGCACACACATCGTTGCTCGTGCGCGAATATTTGGCCAAAAACAACACAGTAATGGTGCCGCAGCCACCGTATTCCCCTGACCTAGCCCCCTGTGACTATTTTTTGTTCCCAAAACTGAAAAGGCCCATTAAAGGACAACGCTACGCCAAGATTGAGGAGATAAAGACGGCATCGAAGGAGGAGCTGAACAAGATCACAAAAAATGATTATTTGTAGTGCTTCGAGGATTGGAAAAAAACTTTTAGCAGGAGTGTATTATATCCTAGGGGAATTACTTTGAAGGGGACAAAATGAATATTCATGAATAAATAAATACTTTTTGAAAAAATACAAAATTCGCAAATTTTTTGAACATACTACGTACTTCAGGACAAATGCCAAAAATTGTAATTTTGTGTGTCCATAAATTATACCTTAAATATTGGTATATAATGTTAATTTATTTCGGATGATCCTAAACAACTTTACGATAGGTGTTTAGAATGTCGAATGTTATATTATGTCGTAAGTACTATATTTCATATAATCATTTTAGTGTACAAAAACCACTCTAATACTTTCATAGAAAGTTTATAAATTCGCAAGAACTTTACCACAACAGTTTCCCTTTAATCCATAAAACATTTGCAGAGCAAATAGAAATAATCCTCGGTTTTCCAGAGCTCCCCTCAGTTCTCATATTTCATGTAAAAGTATCACATCTGAAAATGTAACTAATCAACTATTGAGGATTTTAATTTTCTATATAAAAATAATCAACAATGCAAATGGGATGGGATAAATTTCGGAGTATGGGAAATACAGCCGTATTAACCAGAAATCCGTCATATCCTAAAATAGTTTGTATGTATTGAACTGATGGACAAAACCGTATTTCTCCGAACTTAGTCGACACACTGAAACTCGCATATAACTTCTTTATGACCGGACTGTAGGTGCTACAAAAGCATTACTCCGAACAAAATTGCAAGTACCGTATTTCACCGAACTTAGTCGACACACTGAAACTCGCATATAACTTCTTTTTGACCGGACTGTAGGTGCTATAAAAGCATTACTCCGGACAAAATTGCAAGTATTTATTTGCACTGGAATTAGTTTTTAAAGCATTTTATTTGCTGTACTCGTACAAAATGGTCCCTTTGTGTGGGAGGTACCAATAGGGGCGGGGCCACTTCGCCCATTTTCCTCAAGCTGGAAGCGATCGATGAACTGCTCCTATGTGTGGAACTACAAAGGCTTCGGATAATACAGAAGTAATTAGAGAAGCAATATTTCACCACATTTTAACCATTTGTGCGGGAGATACTAGAAGGAGTGCTTAGCCCGAGATAGAACAAAAATTATCACATACCAAATTTGACGTCAACCTGTTATTCTTTTGAGAGTTATTATGCGCTCCAGTCAGACGAATGCTAAAATGTCCTAAAACGGATCTCCGCAAAACATGCGTTGAGTCTTAGGTCGCTCCTTCGATGTGTTACACTTTGTGCCGGGAGCATATGGTATACATGCATATACCCTCCTCCAGTTAAGTATGGCATAATTACCAGAAAGCTCATTTTTTAAATTGTCAGCAAAATAGTAAAATTATTCTCTTTTATATTCGGATCTTATGTAGGAATGTACATAAATAAATTACAATTTCCGCTTTCAATTCAATTACATTTGTCATTACAAATTTGCAGAATGTATTATATTTTATACTATTTATTTAACTGTATGGCAAATATTTATTCACCTACACTGAGGAAATTCCTTGAGAATTTCGAAAACGAAAACAAAATAAATTCAATGCTTCCTTAAATAAAAACAACATTAAAAATTCATTAAGTCTTTAAACTGAAACAAAACAAATTCTAGTAAAAACGAAATTCCTTTTTTTATGGTGTTCTTATTGTTTATATCCTATGAATTATTGTGTTTTAACACGACTCTGCAGAATGGAGACATTAATAAAACGAAAATTTAATTCCTTTTATAATTTGGGAAAACAAACGAAAATACAATAACAAAAATTTTCATAATAGTGAATGACTATAAAATTAATTGTATCTTCATTAGTAAAATAAATTATCATTATGAATTCCGTACCATAGAATATGCGCAATTTTCTACACAGCATCTGTTGAATAAAATATCAACAGGTTCTCACAAATTTAATATTGAATTTTATCCCTCTCTCTCTCTCTGTGTCACTTCAAATTAAACAAAGAGAATTAATATAAATGTCTCATGTCCAGCAGGCAAGACACAAACACATATCCAAATGATAGGAATGCGTGTCGCCACGCAGAGATCTCTGCGTTTAAAGAACGTGTTTGTATGTGTGTGTTTGTGATGGGTGGATATGTGTGGGTGACTGTATAAAAGACAATCGAGTCCTAAATCAAAGCACAACACTTATGCATACATGGAAACCGTCCGTCGCTTTCGATACTTATTGTGACTGATGAAGACAAAGTGAACTTGTTAAACTTTCTAACAGAAATTTATGTTGAATGTTTTCTTCGTCACCGACCAACCGCCTCCTCCACAGACAAGAGCCGGGGGCGACATGCCAATAAAAAATTGCTATACAACACAACATTAATACAAATCAAAGTACTCACAATCCGACATGCAAACACAAATTCTCTGTCTCCTCCTCTCTATCCCACGCACGCACTCGTGGCTTGTATAGGTATACTTGGAAGACCACATGCTTGGGTGCACGCAATTCCTTCCCGGTTGTATACCTGTGCCGCTACGGACGACTTTGACGTCGGATAAAACTACCTTGACGTTTAGTTGTCACAAACAAAAACAGAAACAAAAGGAATAACAATTGCCAAGGCATTTCTGCACGTAATCAATCACGGCTAATTTATTACCAACTGTTTTCTCTATTACCCGACCAACAATGGCCTGGTGAACTTTTTATGGGGTTCGGACAAAAACGAGTGCGTGAGGGTTAGTTTTTATTTGAAAGAAAACGCAATGTCGAAGTTTGACAGAATGAAAACTGACCTCAGAGCTAAATTGCATATAATGAGATAAGGGACACTCAACACGAAACAGATTATAGTCTGTCTAGTTTCAGAGTCAAACCTTATTATTCAACTTTGAAAATAACCTACAAATTGTTTTATATCTAAGTAATATTCCACTCCTCCATCTTGGAGTATACTATAATAAAACCTAGAATTAAATTCAGTTTTTTTCTTAAACGTATCGTTTTATCAATTATATAAATGTTTTATTTTTTCAATTTTGATGGGCGATTTAAAGTCGACGTATTGGAAGTCAAATGTAAGCAAAGAGAAGCAAAAAAATTATTTTCCATTAAATTTGCTACAATTCAAATGTAATGTAGTGGTATTAAAGTTTAATTATGATTTGGGCCATATGGGCGCAGTGACTAGTGTGTACTGACTGTGTGCACAATTTCACACTTAGCATAATTGACCTTATTCCAGTTGGCGTCGTCGACGTTGATTCTTAGTCGACACTGTTTAGATTGACGACTTCATAAATTTTGATATTTTTTAAATATTTTTAAGTTGTAAAAACTTCATAGATATGACGAAAATGATGTGACGACGTCGACGACGCCAACTGGAATAAGGACGAATGTAACGCGTCAAAACAACCACACACTTTATATGTCGCGATGTCTTGCGGGAAGAGTATTTGCGGTTTTTAGAAGACGATCCATAGTTTCGTCAATTAATCGTGCTGCACTCTGGGGGAATTTCGACAAAAATGCAGTGAAGCCTGACACACTTAATTATGTGGTATAGTCGTGCTAATGCTGTACATTTGGACTCTCTAAACGATACAGGAGCGGTTACAGCCCCTCACTAAAGGTATGTGAAACTTATAAATGCACTACATTAACCCAGTGCGCTTCGCAGACCTTAAACTTCATTTCGAATATTAAAAATTTTATGCACGAACGTTTAGTTGTCTTTAACTTCTTTCATGGATCACTTTTTCCTGCGTGTATGATAAGTATTTACGAGGTAGCTGAACACCAATGTTCTGACCATAGTCCGTTTCTATATTTTCTCCGATAGTCAGGCTGCTATCACGTCCCTGAAAACTATTTTCCTACATTCAAACATATATTAAAGGGAAATAGTTCAATATTCACATAATATGGGTGCCGGGTCACAAGGTAATACCAGGGAACTGTAAAACTTGCAAGACTAGGAACTATTTTACACACTCTAGGGGAACTGGAATATGTGGGTATGCCTCTAACGACATGTAAGGTCTTGTTGAGAGATAGTGACAACGAATAACAGGTGGTCACTAGTAAAAATGTACATACAATCCAGGCTGATGTGGCCCTATCTATACTCCAAACACACTGCTGTCATTATCGAGACCGGGCATTTCACTTATCCTGTCTGTCATGACGGGTCACTGACATTGGACGTAGGGATATTGAAGGTCTTGCTTAATGATTTTTGCATAAGCTGTGGAGACAAAGGGGGAGAAAAATCAATAGAACAACTTCTGTGTCTGTGATCCGTTGTCTCAAAGGCGGTATGCCACCTTAGGCTCTCATTTCTTTGGGGACCTAGCTAACTTGGCTGATGTTGGAATCCGTCAACTTTTGAACTTTTTAAAGCAATAAAATTGGATCAGCTGAAGGGACTAAGGATGACGTATATTTTCTTACGTCCATGAGGTAGCACAAAATCGTAATACCAAAATTTCTTCATTATTTAAATTGGTTTTAGAACTATTTTTTCTTGTGGCATAAGTCAATAGCGAATGTCGACTTTTTAATCTTCCAATCTTATCTAAAATTTGATTACAATAGCATTCATCATAATTTTCATTGAAATATATAGTTTAAAAATATGAAATGAAATTTAGTGTCTATCGTTTTTAAAACATATTAATACTTACTTCTTAAATTGTGTTTTACTGGAATGAAAGTACTACCCGAGTAGAAAGAAAGAAAGAAAATGGAGTCAAATATTTTACTCATTTATTAGTTCAGTTCGATGACGTCAGTGGTATTGCTGGTGGATTGCCTTGTGTGTGGGGTTGGGTGGATGGCACAAACAGTCCCGCGCATGGGTTCATGTTTTTTGAGCCGACACCAAATTGAAAGTAAAAAGGTGTCATTACATGGTTGGCAGAAATCTGTTTCATTTCATTTTAGCGCACGCAAGGCGTTATTTCGAAAATGAGTCATATTGGTCCAACCTTTCTGGAGCGTGTCCACAAAGTGTTGAAATAATGGTGACACACATCGATGGAGTGACCTAAAACCCCACACAATCTCCGGCCGTCGTCTGTCTGGTGAAGCCCCTTCTGGTACCCCCCACCTATATTGACAGATTCATTCGAACACAATGAACATGTTTGCACTATAATGTTGTAAATGAATATTAATATTAACCTTTATATTTCTTCCACCAAAGCACCCTAATATCGAAAGCGTAATTAATGCAACTAAAAGTATAATTTCATTATAAAGCACCACATATGTCTATGCTTCACTTTCCTTCTCCCCAATGAAACCTTCAAAGAACAATGACACGAATCAAAGAGTAAAGGATATAACATCCTTAACTTCGTTAGGCCAACAAGCTTCATGCGGTAGTCGCTCTGCCTATAGTAATGATAGCTTTTGTTCACATTCACAACCTGCCAATGGTGTCCTACATAAGAAATATACAAACAATTGCGGATATTCTCGGAGGTAGACTCTCATCTAGTGCGAAGTGTACGGCGATATTTATGTTACCAAACAAATCGCTGGGGAAGCACCATCAAAATCAGATTCAATGCGGCCGCGGCAATCGCTACGCAATTATGACCAAAGACATTTCAATTACATGTAATGTATTACAGCGTTGTCATTCAATTCACTTCTTCACGGCACTTCGTTTGCCACACAAAGCCGCCGAATGGAAAAAGTTTATTGTCCATTATCAAATATTTACTAACTCAAGGGCACACCTTACACAAGCGGAGACAAAAAAATACTGAACACCCTTCGCATACTCCCCTAAAACATTCGGTCGACTATACTATGAGTGTGTGTTTGTCTATATTTGAACAAAAAGGCCCCAATTCGTTTGCTTTAAATTAATTTCTCAAGTTTACAACACAAAATGGGAGGCTCGATTGGTTAAGTTGTGAGTTCTTTAAAGATAGAGGGGACGATGAGGCCAAGGAGGAGGTGGAGAAGCAAAATGAGGTTATTTTCTGTACCACATATGGCAATAGTCCACGCCGCCTCACCCTTCTCGATACAGTGTGTTTGTTATTTGTCTTTATTGATTTCGACAGAATGGACAGCATTTGTTGTTGGGCTCTAGAGTGTGTGGTGGGTTATGTGTTTATTTTCTGCCTTTGTTGTCCTTTATTGTATGGACTATGGATCGAGTATGTTATTTTTTCCAAACACAAGTATCAAAGGCAGAAGCATCTCGTGTACTCGAAAGGATACAAACATCCTTCAATTTCGTTAAAAAGTGAGTGTTGTTTCAAAAGTTGTACTTCGTTTGCTGCCATTCATGTGTGTTGAGGTCTGGTCGACAAGTTTACGCCTAAATTTAGATTTGAATTGAAGCCCCTTTCATCTATTTTTGTTGAGTATACTTTTTCCCGGTGGTGGGGATTCCACAAAAGAGAAACATCAAGTATTGAGGTGGTGGTGTTGGTGGTTATTTCTACACATACACATACGATGACACATAGCGACCGACAGCACCTGGTCATTGAATTATAAAGGGTGATACAATTGCAATGCAGATTTTTCACAGCTACTACTTACACTGTGCAACAAGAAAATATTTCGCGAATGAGGCCAATTACACATGATAGAGCACCACTAGTACCCAAATAGTACATCTGCCCGCTAAAGTGCACTTTTATGCTCCTGTGGAACAGGCTGCGACAACCACAATACGAGAAAAGAAGATCATTAAAGTACTATTTCGCCTGTTTGTTGTGCTTAGGGATTATTTCGAGTTCCTACGAACTTTTGCATTTTAGGGTTTACTTTAGTGTTTTTTGTTTGTTTTGACATCTGCCCGTTAAAGTGCACTTTTGCTAACATATAGAAACAGTCTGCAACTTTCACTAAAAAAAAGCTCAACTTCAAAGGGCTATAAAACGAAAATTCGAACAAACTTTGCAAAACCCTTTGGGGGTTTTGATATACTCATGGTGTACTATTATATCCAATTGGTCTCGTTCGGGAAAAATTTGATGAGCCAATATTTGTTGCACAGTGTTATTTGCGATTAGTCGTAATGTTTTTTTTTATATTTTTTTTTTGATAATTGGTACTACAGATTTTGGCAAACTTAGGCATTGTGCGATACACATTTAAGCAACACGTAAAAGTGACCAGAACGTTTAACGAAAATTGTCGTTCGTCAACAATGATATGTTTTGAACAGAGAGTCAAAGAAACTGGATCGGTGAAAAGCGTGAAAATACCAGAGCGCCTGTTCAGGTCGTTAGGCCGATAATAGTGCTGCTGTGGAACAGGCTGCGACAACCACAATTCGTCATCATACACACCAATAGAACCTTTCCTACAGCACCTTCGAATATTTTTTTAAATTGAAACGAAAAAGGGCTTAACAACATGAAAAATGGAAATTCAGTTTTAGATGGATTTAGGTACACTGCATCAAAATACACGTCTTGACAAATTTTTAGCGGCATAATATTAAAAATGGCGAATTTATTAACGAAATTAAAAAGGGCCTAACAACAAATTATTTCTTTTTTCATAGTTAAAAAATCCTATTTCACGCAATTTTCACAAAAAATATATAAAGCATATTTGTGAGATTGCTGTAGGAAAGGTTCTATTGGTAGACACACTTTCCACAATATACTTATACAAAGTTAAAAGTTTCAAAGTTTCATCAACATCGGTCACTAACACCGCCCATACAATCCAAATCGACTATTTCGCATACAAGCAAAAGACTTTATAGTTTTCGTCCAGTTCCGAAAATTTCCGAGAATTATTTTTTGTTTTAATCGAAAGAAGATATTCGCACCTAAAGTATTTATAGTTTTCATCCTGTTCCGAAAATTTCCGAGAGTTATTTTTAGTTTTAATCGAAAGAAGATATTCGCACCTTCCATTTTATTGAAAGAACCGCTTGGAGGAAAGTGGAGCTACATAATTTTTTTCTATTGAAAATCAAAAAAAAAAAATTAATGTTTAGAGTCTTTTTAACGGTTTATGATATCCCCATAATTGTTTCTTAAATTTATGTAGTAATCCTATATTTTTAAAATATATTAAAGTCAAATGGAAATACATATTGCATGGAAATATAGATCAAATCTTGCTTGGCACCCATCAAAAATAAAATATTTCAAAAATAAAGTAAAATATTTCTAAATACCTTAAATTCACATTTCATATATAAACATTTCTCTTCAAAACAGCATCATTTGATTTTTAAAATTTATTGTTCGAAAAATAGGATTACTGACACCAAAATCACTCTGTGCATCGTACCAAAAACGAATATGTATTTATTTTTCTGAAAGTGAGTGTACGGGTATCTACTAGACTGAGATCGATCTACTAGACTGAGATTTGCTCACTTATCTTTTAAGTAAATTTAAAATTATAGACGAAGATGAGGACCATCGTTGTCATTTCCATATGTTTAGCTTTATTATAGCATATTTTATAGCAAACCACAAATATATAACAAGTAAGAAAGTTTCAGTCGGGTAAACCGACTAAGGTATACCCTCACTTTGTGAGTAATGTAATATTGAATATTACTCGAATTATTCTGTCAATTTGTGTGGGAGGTACCAGAAGGGGTTTATCAAATACACCTTTTTTTCGCTGAACATTAGATACTTTAAATTCATTGCACTGTGCCGACTTATAAGCATTTATGTGCACTGGTATAAACGTTATGAGACATTAAATTGTGGTATGATTTGGGCATTTTGTGTGGGAGGTACAAAAAGGGGCGTGGCAATAACGCCCATTTTTCACAGGGCTATAGACGCTATAAAAACATTACACTGTACAAAATTTGAAGTATTTTTATACACTGGTTTTAATGTTATAAGCTGTTAACTTTTGGTGCAAAAAGGTACCTTTGTGTGGGAGGTACCAAAAGGGGCGTGGCAACAACACCTATTTTTCCCTGGACTGTAGGCAATATGAAAGCACAATACTGTACAAAATTTCAAGTATTTTTATACACTGTTATTAATGTTACAAGCTGTTAAATTTAGGTGCAAAATGGTGCATTTGTGTGGGAGGTACCAAAAGGGACGTGGCGATTTCGCCCATTTTTCTCGAGTTGATAGCGACTAATAAGCTAAAACTATGTGTGGAATTTGAAAAGATTCGAATAAGTAGTATAGCAGTTATTTTGTTTGGAACGCATATATTAATATATTATAACATAATTTATTTGCAAACTGACTTTCACAAATAAAATATGTGTTTACACACAAACAAAGTAATTGTTTAAAAAGCTTTCCAAATATATATTTTTTAAAACTTTGCTGACTTATTCCCATTTTAGTTAGTTTTTTCCTAATTCATCATTTTCTGTCAACACATTAATGCAATTCATATTTACAAAGATTATACCATTTAAGTTTTAATTAAATTAAACATATAAAATGTATAAAAAAAATCTGAAAACCAGAAAACTTGTCTTTAAATTGGGCATTAATACATTGCCAAAATACATAAATACAAATTAAACTTTGTTTCGGAAATCCTAGTTCTCAATACAAAAATATTAGAATGCGAACATATTTTTGTTTAGAACAATATCGTCCCAAACATATAATATTTGTATTACTCCAAATATTATATATTTGGAGTGTACCATAAACATATGTATATTTCAAGCCGAATATGTTTGGGACAATATACTACAGAAGCGATTTTTTTCAGCGTGTATATACCTTCGTCACACTAAAGTGAGGGTATAATAATCATTATAATGATATCTGTTCCATTTCACTCATCTCGTGGCTGTGGAAACTTTCATTTTGGACCCGCATTGAAAATTGTTGTCGATTGTAGGGCTGTTGTTTCTCAAAAGCACCGACAGCCAATAAAACCAATGTAATTTGGGAACGGTATTTGCTTAATGGTGAGGAATGGTGAACAACCGAGGAAGGGCGTTATGTCCGTCCCTAAGTTGTTGAACATAATGAAAATCAAGAAAATCCAATTTTGTGATTTATTACAATTTTTGGTATACTCCTATGCGACCAAATACACACCCACTCACACTACTGCAGATATAGCTTCTGTCAATAGAGATGTTTTAGTGTATGCGTATCGTTCGATGCTAACAAAGATAAGTGTATTGAACAATCGATGTTTACAAAATGGTATGTGTGTGTGTCCATCCATGTAAGTGTATTGTATCTGAAGCTGTATGTATGGGTGAATTCACTCCTTGTGGCCAACGAGCTGAGGAGGTGATAGAAGCGACATCAATTTGATTTGTTGCCTTATTTAATTTTCTGTTAATAATGGCCAACCATTTGTTGGGATTACGGAGATTTCCAAATCCAAACCCGAACTAACTCAATCGTTGTTATTATTGTTGTTGTTTCTCCTCGTTCGGAGGAGCACTGTTGCCTCCGTAGCAGCCGAATAACAAAATTTGAATTTCATTAAATTTGTTTTCTTATCAATTTCCATAGAAAATTATCATATCTTTGTGGATAATTGTATAAATTTAAGTCTGCTCGTTTCGTGTTTCGCCCTTTCACCGCATGGCCATGATTTGGTCTCTAGAGTTGAGAGAATTTCAATGTGTCTACAAAAATTATGCAAACGTTAATATCATAATGTTGCAAATTTTCAAATCTAACCAAGACTGGAGACAGCCATTCCTCCTAACCGATAAGTGGCACTTGCAAATAAGATTGGCTTTTGTGGTAAGACTTGAATTGGTATCAGAGTGATTAATCTTTAACAAATTTAGTTAAATGATATTGTAAATAAATTATTACACAAAGAAATGTTGATAACGAATTTTTACAACCAAAGCAATAATATTCAATGCTTTCATTCAATGCATAGAGCCGCAAACATTTAATTGAAAAATTTATCATCAAAAAGCTGTATGATACTAATAATTAATACAAAAGAATTCAATAAGAAATGTTGACCAACTATTCCCATTGGCTGTGAAATATATTAGAACTTTAGTTAAACAATGGCTTGGACATACATATTTTCAAAAAATTAACATTTAACGAAGTTTTTGTTAAACTTCTACTAACATTGAAAGTTTACAATATATTACATGGAAAGCTGTCTGAAAGTAGTTTAAAAGTAAATCTATGTGCAGACTGAGTCTGAAGCTGTGATCCTCCACCACATAAACATTAGGGCTGGTCAAAAAAAAATCGCGGATGTCCGCATCTCAAATTAAAGCTTGTTTTGTTTAGTGAATATCCCCAAAATAGTTCGGCTATATCGTAAACCGTCAGTGAGCTACAGCAATATAACATAATGATCATGTTTACCTTACAAATAACCGACATGTTAGATTAAAGCTTGGCATTTCCGAAGGTATTCACGATTTGAGGGCATAATTCACTTTTTGACTAAATGCAGCCATGTCTGTCTTTCCATATATTCTTGTGATCACAGTGCAGGTCGCAAATATGAACCGGTATATTTATATACCGCCATATGTCTATTTAAAGACCCCCATTATTGCCATGTAGACAATCCATATAGGTCCATATTTTGTTATAGCCCCAAATAAAGGTCTCTTCCGACTAGACATATTGATGCTCCGGAGAACGTATCTTTTAAGCGATCATGCTGAAATGTACGCCTATGTATTTCATCAAGTTGTAATATGAATCCCCATATGAATGTATTTTCCAATATGATTTCTTGACGGTGTAAACAATAAATTCCAACAAACGATTTGGATGAAATAAATATCACTATATTTTATTTTGTCCAGTAACACTATTTGTAAAAATTGGCCATAACGGTTCACGTTGTGGTGTTAGCACCCTATGAGGGTTTAAGTGGAATTATGATTTTTGGTAGTGTGATGCTACGTTATGACTGTATGTTAACTGTGACAGTTCCTAGTAAGCATTGCTTCACAAAAATGGTGGAGGCTATTAAACTGTTGGAACCGCCCGAAGTTAGTCTTCCTTTACGGAAGTCTGGGACGGGGGTGTAATTTAAGATATTTCTTAGAAAAAAGTATAATAAATTTTTCATTCGTAAGACAATAATGTTTCTATTCGCATAGCTTATTCCAATAAATTACTTGTTTGGTACACAAAATTATATTTATTTTCAACCTTTTTGGGTGTCATTTTATACCCTCCACCATATGATGGGGGTATACTAACTTTGTCATTACGTTTGCAACACCATGAAATATTGATCTGTGACCCCATAAAGTATATATATACTTGATCGTCGTAAAATTCTAAGAGTTTTTCGTGGTATTATTTGCTCCACATCCAAAGATTTTTCCAATAATAGAAATGAATGCAATCCATTGTAAAGGGTGTATAAGATTCGGCATGGCAGAAATTAACGCTTTTACTTGTTTATCTTTATTTTTATCATAACTTCTAGCTGACCCGGTGCGCTTCGCTGACCTCAAAATGCGTTTCAGCGAAATATAACCATATGATATGTTGACACTCTTGATATTACGGCAGTGTTTTCGGGTCATCCATATTGCACTTAAGTGCACAAATTTCGTGTAGTGCAATACGGGTATCAAATCACCTTGGGAGGCTACGTCGCTCATTCTCTGTTGGGGCATATATATTGCTGTGAAATACAGTCATACCAATTAGTGCAATAATTCTATCAGTATTTATTTTTTCTATAACGATGCCGCATGCATGTATTCACGCCCTCTAATCCGATATCTCCAAATTTTGTTGAGTCACGTGCTATCTTTGAAGGCACTTGAATACTAAACACACTTGGTCAAGCGTCAATCTAGATATAATGGTCTCCAGTTATTTCGTTTTCATCAAGCGTGTCGTATGCACATATACTTCCACTGATCAGCTTTTTAATCAGATTCCGTGCTATTAATCAGTGCTATCAACAGCAACCACTATAAACTTCAAGACGATGAGTGCAACGCCTCTCTATATTTCGTTTTGGGTACTTTGTCCATCGACACTATTTTCATGCAAATTTTCAAAACTGTCCTGCAATGATATTGGAAATTTATCACATTCACATCTCGGGTTGTATGGGTAGGTTTCGCAAAGATATGGCCGCAATACTATTTCAAATATTGCGTTCTACATTTTTTATTTATATGGGGGTGTCATGCCAACTGTTTCCATCGTTCATGTTTGTAGCTCCATCACCCCTACTGGTACCAAGGCCAGACAACCAAACATCGAAACAATGGCTGATATGGTGATCGAAATATTGAATTTTGAAAATGCAGGTTGTGTAGGAGTTCCCACTGTTAATGCGATGTCAGTTTTTGGTTCAATCATTGGTTGTGGTTCGAAAGTTACACAACCAATTTTACAGGCTAGCTGCAATAGTGCAGCAAATATTATATATTCAGATGTTATGTGTCACATTTCAGGTTGTGTGAGCGGTGCCACGCCCAATGCTACTATCACGCTCCAGCACTCGATCTGGTTCCACATTCCAAATTTCGAGAATTTTGTCCAATAGCAATCAAAATATTGCACTTTTGAATTTCTGGTAGTGTGGATGGTACCACGCCTTTTAGGTTGTGTGGGCGGTGCCGCGCCCACTTTTACTGTTTCCCCGTTTTTAGTCCTGTCCAATCAAAACCGAATATACCTTTGTCCAATTAAAACCGAATATAGCTACGAACCTTCCACACACCAAAAGACATTCTCAAGCAAAAATTCAGCAAAATCTGCTCAGCCGTTTTCGAGTCCATCACGTACCAACGTACACCATTTCATTTTTGTATATATAGAAGAAGAAGGTAGATAAAACTATGGAAGAAAATTTTGTTTGTCCGACACCTAAAAACATTTTTTGCCTAGATTGTGGCATACTATTTTATGAAACAAACACCAAAATATTTTTATGATAAAGTTTGTTTTAAACTAAAATTTTTATGGAAGATGCCTTTTGTATTTGGACCATATTTTTGGAAACATAAGCCCGAAAATGCCTTGTTACGCCTTAAAGAAAACGAAAATTATGAGGGCAACAAATGTTTGGGAATAACATTTTCACGTAGATATAGTGGTTTAAAAACTGTCGTTAAAACAATTAGAAAAAACATATTATTTCAAAGTACTCGTATTTTGCTGGCGCGATAAATAATCGTTTTTTCCACTTTTTAAAAACTAGCTTCCCAACAAAGTAAACAATGCCTATTTGGAAAAAATCTATGGATAAATTAATAAATTATGGCCCATATTGTAAAAGTAACGGAAATTCCAAAAAATAATTTTTCATATTTTTGTACCCTACTGTGAAACATGGTATTATAACTTTGAGCAGCAACACCCAAAAGGAGAAGAAATAGACCCATCGATTGTTATACTGATCTACTTAGAATCACTTTCTGAGCTGATTTATCTATGTCCGTCTGTCCCTCTGTTCATCATGTATGTGCATGTATTCTTGTAATCAACGTACAGGTCGCAATTATGGCATATGCTTATGCAAATCCGTGTTGGCATCTGTAAAAAAAATTGGCAGAGAGAAGTCTCTTGATACACTTAGACAAAATACTAAATTTGAGGAAAATCGTTTCAGATTTAGATAAGAGGTTATTACATAAATGAACACTGCCAAATCGGTTCAGATTTAGACATAGCCAGCATATATATGTTACTACCCATTTAGTATGAAAGCTCTATAGAAGTTGTACTTTAATTCTGATCATTACAAAATTTGGCAGAGAGAAGTTTCTTAATTTAGAAACGAATACTGCTTAATTTGGGGATAATTGGTTCAAATTTAGATATAGCCACACACTCGTTCGATCTTTATATAATCTGGCAGAAATGAAGGTTTTGTTTGAAGTTAATGAAAATCTGTTTAGATTATGTATACACCCAAAAAAAAAGTTTGCTGTTAATAACAAACAACGTCTGCTAATTTTCAGCAAACGTTTTTTCTGCTAATACAGAAAATTTTCTGCTGTAATAGCAAAAAGTTTGCAGTTTTGCATTAGAAAACACACTGCTGAAAAATTTGCAGTTTGCTGAAAATGTTTGCTGTTAATAAAAAATATGTGAAAATAAGACAAAAGTTGTAATAATTTACATGATAAAGTTCAACTACCATTGAAAATCAAAAAGGTTAAGGTCATTCGTGCGCTATTAAAAAGATATTTTGAAAAAAATTAAATAATTTGTCGGCGATATCTATTTTCCGAGTTACGGTTCTCAATATTTTTATTTTTTCATTGGATTTTATAAATATTGGAAATAGGTAGGAGTCGAATAAAACTGCAAAAAGTAAAACACAAATCGATAACGAATATGATTTGACGTGGAAATAGAGCGATTTCAAAATCTAAGTACCGGACATACAATTAAAATTAATCTGTTGCGTTTAGATTTTACTTTCTAATATTTTATATTTTAATGAGCCCAAAGCTAAACATTAATATTTTCAGTGCGATTTGTAAAAATGTTTAAGTCCTGATTCACACAAGCCAATTTTTTTCAAGCAAGTGTCAAAGTTTGTTGGAGAGAGTGGCAGAGAGCTCTTTCCGCCAGCCTCTCTCTCCTACATATTTGGGCACTTGCTTGGAAAAATTGCCTCGTGGATTCAGGACTAAGTCTTGTGTATGCAAAAACACAAGACCACAGGACTGCAAATACTTCTGAAATTTTCAGTTTGAAATGGAAAGTTCCGATTTACACGGGGCGATGTTTATATTCTATAATTCTCTTTTGAACTTGCCTTTGCGTTCCAAAACGACCGATTGATTCCAAGGAGGTTTTTCCCCTCCCTTTCCAACTACCACCATACAAACATCGTTAAGCCGCTGATAAAATTGTCTCGTGTAAAGCGGGAAGAACATAAACCCCATCAAAACACGCGGCAGTTTTCCAAGGCAATTCGGTGTTTGTAGGAGAGAGGCATGCGGAAGATAATGGGGAAAGTAGATTCTTGTACTGGCAAACCGTTTTGTGTGTTTTATTCGTACTTTGCTGGCTTTATCTTCTACAAACACCGAATTGCCTCGCGTGAATCGGGACATAGACATGCTTCATTAGTCCTGATTCACATTAGACAATTTTTTCCAAGCAAGTGTTATAGTTTGCAGGAGAGAGAGGCAGAGATTTTTTCCGCCTGCCTCTCTCTCCTACATATTTTGACACTTGCTTGGAAAAAATTCTCCCGTGTGAATCTAGACTTACGGAAAAAAGAAATTAAAAAAAGAAGCGGCGTTTAATTTATATTCCTTGCCATTGAAATCAATTTTTTCCATTTAAATGTGCTTGCGATAAGTTATACATATATTCATATTTGTGCAGATGACAAAATCTCATATTAAATGTTTAATTCGCATATCAAAAAATATTGACAGACGTAATATGCTTTCACTGACACTCAAGAGTAGTCCTCTTTGACAGACATCGTGCGCCGACTTCGGCTATTTAAGTATCACCCTTTGAAGTGGAATTGACGCCAAATAAAATTGAAATTTTCGTTCTGTTTGTTAATTCGCATTACAAAGGCGTCCCGCTGGCGTAGTAAAGAAATCATTTTGGCAAAGAGATCACATCCATCAAAGAAGATAACGCAAATGACTTTAATGAGTAAAACTATTCGGGGGGACAGCTTCGACCATGCTTACAAATGGCTAAAGAAAGAAGTCGGTTTAATATTTCCCGAAAAGGCGAAATTGTTTATGCCTTGGAGGACAGAAGACACAGGACTGAAAATATTGAACGGTGGATGGGTGTTTACGATTTCTTAATGAAATTCATAAGGGATGTGGCACATAAAAAACCGCGTTATCAATTTATCAAGTCGAAACAGGTAAGCGTACACAAATTGCAAATTAAATTCACTATTATTGTGAAAGGCTTATTTCTGGTTGTTTTCACGATTCTCAGCAAGCAGTGTCCTATTAAAACTCTCTACTTAAATACGGCTACAAAAGATGAACTTAAATTTCATAGCAAATATATGCTGTCCATACAGAGAACTTGTGAAAACGATGGACTAGCAATTTATTTCCTTGTCCACTTTTCCAAATTGCACACACCTCTTGGAAGTGTGACGCTGATGAAAATACCTGCAACAACTCGTAAGTATTTTCTTTTTTCCTTTTTGTGATCCGTTTAACGAAATGGCAACATTGATTTTTTACTCCATATGCGCCAACGATGGTCGCTAATATCCAAGTCACGAAGCAACTTTTGGCTCCAAAAAAACTCGCAATAATGTAGTCTAATTTGGATGTAAACCATGGATAAGATAATTTTGCCAAATGATTTGGCTCTGGACATGTACAATTACCGTGTCTATAGGTTAAACCCAACACATTGGCCAACATTGACAGGGTTCGCGTCGATGTCGTACGATTTATGTTCTTTATATTTATCCTTCGGACAAAAATAAGATAATTGTTAACGCCAGTGACCGGTAAGTATTGTTTGTAGATACTCCTATTACTATTCAATTTTACTAAATGATTTCTTTTTCATTTATATTTTTAGATCAAGCGTACATACAGATTTCACAGTTCGAAACGCTTATCAATACATGGGCTGAATAACTTCAGGTTGGAATCCTGATTGATATACTCTTCTCAAATATCAGGAAAATATAAAATTTGTATTTCTTTTATTAAAATAAAAAAGAAAAAGACGCATGCTAGAACAACAAAAATAGTTCTTTAATTCAGCCGCTTTTTTCTGTTGAATAATAGCAAAATTATTTGTTAAAACGACTGTTTTAGTTTGCAATAGTAGCAGGCAAATTTGTGTGCTAGAATAACAACCATAGGGTTGCTAAAATAACAGACGAAGTCTGCTTTCCCTTTTTCAGCAGACACAGACCGTTGAAACAACAAACATTTTTGCTAATGATACTCACAAAATTCTTTGAGTGTAGTCACATCTACTTGTTTCTTTCGATTTTTGATCTATGAAAGAATACTGCGCATTTTAAGGTTATCTTTTCAGATCTAGTTAAATATGATCAATATCATCAACTCCTCCGTGGAATAAGCCTTGTTAAGTGAAACGAAGCCATTTATTCCAAATTATTAACGCAATTCCCTTTTTTCATTGTTAGGCAGGTGTAGGGTATTATATAGTCGACCCCAACCAACTTTCTGTCTTTCGTTACTGGTTTATATTGGACATTTGTGCCAAAAGAGGTGTGGTGATAAAGTCCATTTTTCACGGGACTATAGATACGGTAAAGGAATTACACTCCACAAAGTTTTAAGTATTTGTATAGACTGTAATCAAATTTAAAAGCCGTTAGCTTTTTGAGGTACCAAATTTCTGTGGGAGGTACCGCAAGGGGCGCGGCAACTTTAAGATCATAGCGACTAAAAAACAACCACATATTATGCGGGGAATTGTGAATGATACTGGATAGTAGTAGAGGTAGAGTAAAGGCTAGAGGTTTTTGATAAACAGTTTAAATATATGAGCAGCTATCTTTATTATAGAAGTTTTTTCCACAATACCTCTAGACTAGTTTTTCATTCGAGAATTGATTTTGGGGCCATCTTGTATTTGCGCCTGTATGTGTTGGTGCCGTATTTATAGAATGTATTTGTTACATTTTTCTCCATTCTAATAAAAAGTATTGTCTCCATTTCATTTCGCGCTTTTCTCGGCGTCGTCATTTCATTTGTTTTTGCGGTTATTGTTGTTTGGCTTTCATATTTCATTTATTTTATTTCACAATCTTGGCATTCCCTTTACTTTAACTACATATATATATGTGTATATGTATGAGTGTAAAAACAAAAACATATTTAAATAAATACATTGTACTAGTGTCACATCATGTATACACATGTATGTTTGTTACAATAGGTTGTTCCGATAAATGATGATAATTTCATGTATGCGAGTATTACACCCAATCCTTGCTTTTGGTCTTTATGTACTAAGGAAATTGTCAGTATTTTATGGCGCTAATTGTCGAGAAAAGCCTATCATGTTTATACAGAATATATATTTTATGCGAACACCCTAAAGTACACAGTTTGCTTTGTATGTTAAGTTTATACGCAGACTTGTGTCTGTATATGTAGCACGAATGATTCTATGTATGACTGTTTGGCGGAATGTGTCGCAAGTGGATTTGTGTTCTCGTAGTCAGAATAATCCAAAGATTTTCTTTAAGCCAACGTGTTTTTCAAGAATACAATGTTACATGCTTCATGCGAATGTGATTTTGTATATGTGTGTGTCCGCCCGAGCTTGTCTGCGGAGCAGGAACGTATTAGAATATACATATATATTGTGGGTGAGTATGTCTGTGTGTGTATGTATATGTCACATGATGATTTAACCTAAAAACGTATTTAATTTGCCATCATTATGCGTGCTCAGTTAAGGATTTAAGTGAAATATGGCACACATACAAATGTAAATATACATATATGCATATATACATACATATGTAAATCAGAGACATTTGTAAAAATCCACATTGTACACAAACTCGACTCGCATATGTATGCATATTGTGGCCATATCTCATTGTGGTTTATAACATTGGTTTGACAATATTTACGCCGATAAAAGCACTGATTTGCCGTGCCTCCTCTAAGGGAGCCCCGCTCTTTCGTACCATCCAACATCAAAGAACACAACTGTCTGACATTTTAGATCAACAATGAAATAAAATTGTTGGATGATTTGCTACAAAGTCCTTTGTAGTCATCGCTAACAAAGGACATAATCCTGTGACTGAAAAAATTACGAGGACAATTTCGTAGGAAGATAGCAGTTGTTGCCAATAATGAATACTCTATTTTTTGCTACGATAGTATGGATTAATTCGATACGTTTTAATCGAAATTTAATGCCGTTAGGCTGTGTCATTGCGCCTATTACATTTTAATTGCATTTGCATTAAGGTGTTGCAGTGGCAATATAAAACTAATATTGATGTTTGGAATTGTGTATTGGAATTGGTTGTGTTTGTGTTTGCTTTATAAATATTAATTAGGTCGATGCTATTAAAAATATGAACTTTACTCTATACATCCACGGGTGCGTATAAGTAATATTAAATGTAATTCGATAAACACATATAGGTACTCGTATGTATATTATATGTATTTATTTATATATTTCAGCTTCTTTTTAAATATTGTATTAGTGTTCCACATAAAGCAAACTACTCCGGCTTGTTAAATTTAATATTTACTTTAATATTTTCTAAAGTGTCTGTAAAATGGATTCCTTTATACTCGTAAACAATTCAAACTCGAACTTTTAGAGCGCCTCCAGAGCATTTAACGTTTGTTTTGGGCCAGATGTCGGTAAGGTGAGTAAATGCTGACGGTCGACTCATCTTAAAGTATATCAATCGACTTAGAATCTCCTGCCATCCGTTCAAATCTTGATTAATTTTTCTTTTTCGTGTCAGAAACGAACGTAGTTAAATTTGAACAAAAAAAAAACAGTTTGAGTTTAGCAATACCCCCATATATGTGGGCAAAAGTAAAACTAGTTTAAACTTTGTGAAGAGGACGTGTTTCCTTCAGTATTACCTCAGCTATTCGGAGTAAAGAGTCAAACTGCATATGTATATGCTTATTTAATAAACGCGTTACAATCATATACACTGGACTCCAAAAAAACCGCATTCATATTTTCTCTCTACTTATTAAAAATATAAAGTAAATAATATGAAATTGTTGTTTGTTACGTTCTTGTATTGGGTGATTCGCTGGGTGTAGTCGGTCCTTGAAGCCAAAGGGGCCTCTACCGAATTTTAAAACTACAAAAAATAAAAATAAATAATAATTTATATTTTTACAGCCATAGGATGGGGGTATACACATTTTGTCATTCCGTTCGTAACACCTCTAAATATCGATCTGAGACTCCATAAAGTATATGGGCATTTCCCTGGGCTACCCAAAAAATGCCTTACCATTTTACAACTCTTTCTTGAGTATTTTTTTTAGCGATATACTCAAAGTTTCTGCGCCACATTTACGCATTATGTATATAAAAAAATTTAACAATCTTGGCATGAAATTATTGCTTTAGACCTTGAAGATCTTTCTACGTAAAAAAATTAAAAATATTGTATAATATTGACATTAAAAGACATATTTTTTTCTTAAAATATGGCAACGTTAATTTCTGTATGAAAAAACTCCTCTCTGCCAAATTTCACGTGGACCTGATATTAAATAAAGCTTCTACAGAGCTTTGTTACCAAATCGTAAGATATATATATGTATATTTGGGGCCAATATAAAAATCCAGACCGATTTTCTTCAATATTGGTAATGTTCAATATTGGTTATGTCAAGAAACATCCCTCTACCAAATTTTATAACGATCGGATATTAAATAAATATTCTATAGCACTTTTATACCAAACGGGAGAAATATGTATATACACTGATAGAAAAAGCTTCGTCATGACGACGAATTTGTACATCATCACGATTATTTTTTCGTCAAAAGTCAGCTAACGTACGGAATAATCCTCTTGATGAATTTGTTCGTCACCATGACGAATTTCTGTTTCTAAAAACTTTCGTCCTCAGGACGATCCATTCATCACCACGACGAACCCCATTCATCATCATGACGAATCCCATTCATCATCACGACGAATAGCATTCATCACCACGATGAACTCTATTCATCACCATGCTGAACTCCATTCGTCACCACGACGACTCCCATTCATCATCACGACGAATTCCATTCGTCACCACGACGAATCACATTCATTATCACGACGAATTCATACCCACGACTATTTAAATTTTAAAAATTCCAATAAATGTTCTTCTAATTTTAAACCATTTAAAATGGTATGGAAAATAAAATTATTTGACTGCATTGCTAGGTTCAGTTGTGAATATTCGTTTCGAGACGCAGTTCTTATCAGGTAAGGCTGAAATCAAACAAACGAGAAGTATTCATTACTTCTGCTATTTTAAGTCAAAAATAATCACATCAAGTAATGTATTTGCCAACAGACCACTAGCACAAATGTTTCCCACTTATACAGCTTGTCGAGCTGCATGTACGAGTATGCATGTGTTTGATGTTTTGTTAAACAAACATCAGTTACGCCGTGCCAGTGCGGTTTGTTTGAACCAATCGGTGCTGCGTGAAACACACACGTGGACGAACATAACAACGTCGCATGTCTTACTTTGTTTTGCTGTAGGAGTTGACGTTGCGTTAAGGGCGAAAAAGTCGATCGTTCTCATGATGAATGGATAATCTTATTGACGAACGGTGTTCGTCATTAATGATTAGATTTTTTAAATTGATCTTTTACAACAAATTATTTAACAAAGGTAATCAGAACGCATATAGAACAGTACATTTAAGCAGAAACTATAATTTGATTGCTTCGTTTGATCATATTTTCAGCAAAATGGCCAAATAAATCTTTTCGTCGTGGGAATGAAACCTTATCATTCTCTCGACGAATTTCGAAATCACCAAAAACATGACTTGATGATCGTGTTCGTTCTATTGACGTACAAAAACATCGCATGTACGAAACTTTTCGTCACCAGTACGAAGATATATTGACGAAACTGATTCGTCATGGTGACGAACGTTTTTTCTATCAGTGTATGGGTAATATAAATAAATATGGAGTGATTTTCCTCAAACTTGGTATTGTTCATTTGTTTGTGTTAAGAAACTGATATCTCTTAAATTTCATTACAATCGGATGTTGAATAAAGCTTATGTAGGTAGCACTTTAATACTAAATCGGAAGGAATGTGTACATATATGGGGTATCTAAATGTGTATCTCGATCTGAACCGATTTCTTTTAAAATTGGCAATACTCTCTCCTGGTTCACTAAACTCTTTTGTGCCAAATTTAGAATTGATCAGGTATAAAATACTACGGCTCAGATCCAAAATCGGGGCATAAATATAAGATGAAAAACTTCGTCCTTGCCAAAACGCGTTACGATTGGTCCAGAATTACGACCTGTACTTTCAAGCAAAGTTTACATGGACAGCAGACGGATGATCGGACACCAATAGATTCTGAGTCGATCCGTATACATTAAGGTGTGTTAGCTGTTCTACACCATACACCAGACTGTGGTCCAGGGTATTATGATTTTGTGCAATTGTTTGGAACACACAAAAGGTGAAGTTTAAAGTTTCTTAGTTTAGGAACGAAGACAGCTTAAATTGGGGATAATCGGTTCAGATTTAGATAAAGCCACATATACGAGTCTACTATGTTCCTGTTTTTCCGTATTTAAGCGCTATGGCAGCTGTATTTTACGTCCGACATTTATATTAATTGGAAGAAATGAGGTTTTTGATCCAAGTTGATGAAAATCCGTTTAGATTATGTATAGCTTTTTTCCTTCTGATTTTTGATCTATGAAAGAATACTGTGCATTTTAAGGTTATTGCTTCAGTTCTAGTTTATTATGATCAACATCTTCAACTCCTGAATGGAATAAGCCTTGATGAGGAGGTGGAATTATGTACTTTCTTAACTTAAACGAAACCAATTATTCCTAGTTATTATTGCAATGCCCATTTTCGTATTGTAATGCCCTGGACCACAGTGTGGTGTGGTTTGCAGAAAGAAATCGATATTCTCAAAAAAGTACTCAATAAAATTCTGTTAAAACATACAAAAAATCAGCTTAAGGCTATAAATATACAAATTCGATTAAAATAAGCACGATTTGTAATAGTGCTTTAATTATTTTTAAGGTGCTGCTTTTTTGTTGCGCCCAGTTTTCAGAAAGAAATTTATATTCTCAAAAACACTGTAGAAACATGCATAATCAGCTTCAGGCAAATACGAATTTGTGTAATTTTCTTCAAACTGTGTCAAGATAATAGTTTTGTACTTCTCCGTCGCAGGAAACATTTATAGAACACACTTGAGCGATAAATACAACCTCACGCGAAGTTGCAAAATTTCTACATTACTCCGTACATAATCAAAATATTTTGATATTTATGCACAAATTTACTATAATGGGCTAAGTTTTGATATACATTCCCAATGTAGGGGTAGCTCTCAAATTTATTGGTTATGCCACATTATCTAAGCAATTTGGCTGAAACTTTGCAGCTTTTGTTTTTATTTATAGAATTTGCTACAAAAAGACCCGCTTTTAGATTTCTTCCTTATCTACTTCAAGACAGTGTAGAAGCTTTTTTCTTCTCGATAAAATTTTGAATTTCAACCATTGCTAAATAGTTATTCAAATACCTTGGGTTGTATGAGAACTTCCTCTTTTATTTCGCATTTTTCAATCTTCGTCATCCCATTGGATGTCACAAAATATACACACAGAATTCAGTTTGGTTACCTCAACCGAGTTATTTTCCAACTGAATTTTGGTAGTTTTGTCTACTAACATGCGATTCCATCAGGACAACCAACGTTTTGGTTGTGGTATACTTCTGCTTCCATTTTGATAACAACCATATTTGGTTGCGCCAACTTCGAAAATGGTGGCTAAAATTATCTGTTGTATGCTGCCACAACCAACTGTTTTTAATAATTGGTTGTTCTGACAATTTATCAGTCAAATACTACCGACAAGTAATTAAAAACAGTGTTCATTAACTTTTACTTAATTTATTGAACAAAAAACCAAACAATTCATAACAAAATTAAAAATCCCATATTACAAATTCATCACTATTATGAGAGGTGGAAATATTTGACACAAATGTTAGCACACGAGAGTACAAAACTTGTATGCAAATATCGCTTAACCTTTTGCTTCCAATTTCATGACTGTTGCTTTTATTTTGTATTTATGAAAAACATTTTGCCCAACATATTTTGTATTACACACATTATTATCCACACGAGATTATATTTGACTACATATACCGTTCTTGAATAAAATGTTGAAGATTTATTTATGTCGAATAATTTCATTTTTTGTTTGTCATATAACAGCAAAAGAACAGCAACCAATCTTTCGGTTGTATTTGCCAAAAAATATTTTATTATTCTAAATTTGGTAAATGATTGGGATAATCAAAAACGATTATTTATTAATATTAATTAATAATATATTTTGTTTGTTGTAGTAACCAATTATTCGTTGCAATAATAATCTTTGGTCTATTGATACACTTTCTGTTGTCAAGAATAAAACATTCGTTGTCACAACAAAATATCAATCATATGGTACTATAATGAAAGTTTAAAAGTAGTTACCACAACTAACCGAGTGTCCATGAAAAAAAAACTATCTTAATTCGATTGAAACAACAATCGATTTAGTTGCAAGCATTTCCATTTGACCGTATCCATGTTATTACTGTTGTTTCAACTAATTATATATAATTTTTTGTTACTAGTACTATTTTTTTATTGTTACTATCGAATTCCAACCAATTATTTTCCTGGGTGTAGGTATGCCAAAGACAGACCCAAATTATTTTTGTTCGCTTTCTGTCCTTGATGTTAAACCGCAGAGAGAAGTTCATGTTATCACACTGACTGTTGGTGGCGCGGTTGGTTATCTTGGTGTGTCAGTGCTTGTGACAGAAACCCTAATGCGGTTGGGCTTCGCGAATGCGAGGCATTATTGCACCTATACGCCCCGTGGCACAGAATGTCGAACTTCCGGTAATTTGAAGTATGATCAACCTGCCGGAATCATCGCTGACTGATTTACATGGAAACCTTGAACTTAACGCGTGCATAAGTGTATAAGTGTCACTACAACCAGTATATATGTATGGATATGCATTAGGGTGCGCCAGTTTTATTGAATTACCCCCGAGCTAAAATCAAAAAGTTTATAACTTTTTAACAATGGAGGATATTAAAGAATTCTACAAAATAAAAAAAACTAATTCATATCTGTATGGATAGAATTCAAGCTAAGGAATAGAAACGGACAACCTTAATTCAACCCACTCTAATGTATGTATTCCCCTGTGTTGATATAACTTCTGCACATGACTGACACATTAATTATTCGTCAAATGTATTCGAGCATAAACATACACACAACTATAGTACGTGTGCATAGATATGACGATATACATATAAGTCTACATGCAATATTTATATATGTATTTACATTCTGTACAAGTATACATACGCTTGTATGTAAATGAATATGTGCATTCATGCATCCTTCATGCTATGCATACTCAACTCAACATCATCCGGATGTAATGCAGCTGGTGTTTGCGCCTTATCCTCGAACGTAATGCAACGCAACAAAACGCAAATGTAAGAACACATTTTAATAATTTCAATATTTTTAGTCACTTGCATTCCTGTGTAATTACTGGAATAAATACAGGCTGCGACAGAAGTTGCATTCAAATGTAGAGATGTATTTCATTCCATTTTTCCAAATAATATGTTAGTCAAATTGAAGCAAATATTCATCTAATTTAATATGCAATGAAATTAATTTTCATGACGTAGAATAATAAAACTCATGTATTTCCTTTTCAAACTTGTCCTTCTGAGTAAATAAAAAATGTTAAGATTGTTGACAAGATATTCGAGTTACAAATGAGAAGGAGATTGTTACATTTTAAGCCAATGCATATCTGTTAGGTCAGAACGATGTAAGGAAAGTATTTCAAAACCGGACCAATCTTGTGATTCCATACGTATCATAGATCCAGGTTTATCTGTCTCTAGATGTGGACAAGTGGATTTAAACTAAATTTTTTGTAGACATGGCAAAGAATTATTGACTTCTACTGAAATCTTTTATAATCATTTGTTTGGGACTTCACACCCACAAACAGATTTTCTAAATCCCAATACAAATCAGTTACATGAAATTTCATAAATAGGATTTTGGTTCAACCAATCGCTATGCTAATAAAACTACACTGAAAAAATGGTAATACACTCGCTACAATTATATAGTCTTGCCTTCTTCTCCTACGAATAAATTTCAAACATACTCGTAACTTTATAAATGTAAAGATGAGAACAATCTATAGAACAGTTAATATATATGTATTGAGAACAGTGTATATATATATGAAGAGATGAGAACAGTGATGGGCTAATTTCTCTTTTGAACGGAGCAACCTTTACAACAATCTTTTGCGAAAAAAAATATTTGGAGATGTTTTGGTCCATATGATTGCAACACCCTAAAATATTGGAGCAAGGTCCGCCTTCAAATATGCGACTTTGATGAAAGCTCTGTTTCACGCCAAGCCTATTGTATTTGGTTAAAATCGATTCAGATGTAGATGTAGCCGCCATATATATACATACCTCCGATTTGACATCTAAGCGCTAAAGCCACAATTTTTAACCGATGTATATAAAATTCAACACAAGAAATATTTTAAACCTATCATTTATATCGCCGAAATAAAAAAAGTCTCTTCAAGTTGAAATATAGACCTCCATTCTAAAACATGCTGTGTCGAATTTAAAAAATTCATCAGTCAGTCGCCGCCAGTCGTAGCGAACGGACGTGTTATCGCAGAGCGGATAGTTTTTAACCTATTACGCAATACCTATTCACCTACCTACTACGCAACCACATGGTTTGTTGTTTTTAAAGCGTAGGTTGAATTGGATGCATCGGTCTTTGGACATAAATATCTGAGCTTAGTCTGAAAGGCCTATATCGACGTACCTATTACGGGCTAATACTGGCTATGGGGATGTCTCCACCGGTTGGTGGAATTTATGAATAAACCAAAAAAGACAAAGGAGATTACGGTGATTACGGAGCAGGGGAGGGAAACCCAGTGCCGGCGACAAGAGTTGATTCACTCACGAGTCATGTGTCGTCGTTATCGAACAATCGTGAGCATGCAACTTCTGCGAGATTTGGTGCCTTGGATCCCGTAGTCGAAAATGAAACAAGAGCACATCCAGCCGTATGCAAAACAAAAGATAAGACAGTAATTCGGTAAAGCCTAACGTAACCACACAAAATGAAGTCTCTAGTCGGGATCCTTCGATCGTGGGCGGTAAAGTTGATCCAATAACGCAGATCAAGTTAACCAAATCATCCGTTAAGGATGAGGCTTTGAACAAAAAGACTCTACAGACACGGAAATAGCAATTGGCCATAAAGAAGGGTAAGAAGCCACCATCTAATTCTAATATAGCTAAACAACATTTCCGAGACTATCTATGCTATGCCATTATTGATAGCAGTTGTGCATATGGCAGAATCCCCTAGGACCAAAAGAGTTACTTCGATGATTTGATCAATACGATGGTAGCAGAGTACGTCCTCGAATCTAAGGATGAACCACCAATCGAAGTAATGAGTTCCAAGTTTGAGAGGTGAGTTTTGATCTTAAAACTTGTGGATAGCTTCCCCTCACCTTGGGACGGCGCAAAGTTAAAATTGTGAGGAAAAGCGACATTCCTGATCTCATAAAAAAGACTCTATATGTCAAGGGATGTCCCAGTAAGTTCCCATCAGAGTACATACTCGACATCATTGGCAAACAGAATTCAAAACTTTCCGTGAGAAAGTGGGAAGTCTTCTATATGAAGGATGATAACGAGGGTACTCTGCTCGTATTAGGCATAGACCCAGAATCCATGAATAATCTTGTCATGGCGAAGGGCATGGCGTACATAAAAGGTAAAATACTTGGGAGTAATCTTGGATCAGAAACTGTACTGGAAAGATCATCTTGAAGAAAGAGTTACAATGGCTCACAGATGTTGGTCGACTAACTGGCTTTACATGAGCGTGATTAGACCAATAACAATCTACGCCTGTGTAGTGTGGTGGACATCAATGGACAAGAAGTGTAACGTAATGCCTTTGCAAAAAATTCAACGTATGCCAAAACAGCACAAACAGATGTGCAGTATAGTCTCCAACAAGAGCGTTGGAGACTATACTGCACATCCAATCAATAGACATCCGTATAAAGTATGAAGCCGCCTCACAGCAAGACGTCTACAAGTGATGGGTGAATTTATAAATCGAGACCACAAGTCGTACCATCAGAAGATTTTAGAATCTCTAGTTGGTCACATTCAAACTCCAGAAATCTCCGACCACATTCCTGAAGTGCGCCTTACAGCTACCTGTGATTCCTTTGTGCCAGACAGACGCTCCTGGGAAAACGGAGCACTGGCCCATGTACCAGTGGGAACCAGCTGCTACACGGATGGGTCCAACCTAGGTGGAAGGACAGGTCTGGGACTTTATATTAACGAACCAGAAGTCGGAGTTCACTTCAGTCTCCCTGACCATAACACGGCATTTCAAGCAGAAGTTCGAGCAATCACTGAGAGTGTGAACTGGCTCAGTAACACCACAAAGCCTAAATATGCTAACATCTTCACAGATAGCCAAATGGCGATCAAAGCAGTAACATCGGAAAAGGTTAAATCCAGAACTGTGTTAGACTGTAAAAGAACGATAAATGATTACCCAGTCCACGGTCAACTGCGTATTTTCTGGGTACCGGGACACAACGGAGTGATTGGGAATGAACGAGCAAACAGCTTGGCTTCAAAGGGCAGAGAACTTCGAGTAATCAACATAGAAAATTGGAAACCTTTCGAAGCCACGAAGGATGAGTTGAAGCACTGGGCAGTGATGGCTCACAAAACTGTGTGGAATAGCGCAACTGTAGGAGCAACTGCAAAGATGCGTGAGGTGACCCAAATGAGAAGAAAACAAGCAGTTTTCTGAAACTAAACAAGATCGAGATTAGTAAGATTATGAGTGTTCTAACAGGACACTCAAGCTCACAAGCACATCTTCATCGCATAGGACTAGCAGAAAACGACGAGTGCAGGGCATGCAGGGAAACGATGGAATATTTTCTGTGTCACTGCCCAGCTTTCACACATGCGAGATCCCGATATTTCGGGTCCGACATATTGCCAGACTTCACTCATCTCAGATATTTTTTAACCCGTGAGGTATAAAAAAATCATAAATAAGGAGCGCACAACTGGCCGAACCACTGGCTTAAGTGTATGTCCATGGACATGAGACGTTTCAACGTCTCCTCTAATCAACCTAACCTAACCTAGTTAAGCGGTATCATCAAGTCTGAATTAGCTGTTGGACAAAACCTGATGATATCCTTTTCGAGGGGCCCACTAATTTTAAGAATCATTCGAGGCTCTAAAAAAATAACCACCAATTTCGCCAAACCGAGTATAGAGTTATGCTACCCTTTGGTAGTAGAATCGAACCTATACCGTCAAGTATGTGTATTTTTCATTGTTGCACAGGGTTATTGAACAGATCAGCATCATTGTACAAACAAAATTGATAAAACTTGACAATATTTCATCTGATTCAGCTCTAATAGGGTTGCATAGAGTATCATATGTCGGCCCCATCCGAATCTTGCCCTTTCTTATTAGTTTTACAATGCAATTGTCTTCGTTCACCAGTACTTAGAATTGTGATATTATCTTTAAATCGAATGTACATAGCATTATTTAACAATCTAGTTTTATTAATTCTTCCAACTCGAATTTTTTGTTCCTGCTATATGGCTTATACAGCTGAGAGTAACTCAAACTTTATCTTTGTCGATTGTAAAATTATATAGCTTTAATAGATTTTTCTTACAATATATATATGTATGTTTATTCAGCATCTTACAATAAAAGTAGATGTCTAGCACTAAATATCGTAAGTAAATCCTCAATAAATCGGTAACTTTAGTGATATGGAATGAGTGGTACTGATTGTCCTGGAAAACTTAATAATTTGTGATGTTTTTATACACAACAAAATATACTCGTATATGTATATAAATAAATATATTTTTATCATTTTAAGATATTAAGCTTATCCTGCACGTTCTTATATTGGGAACATGATAGATGACTAATACAATATATTCAGCCAAAAGCACCATCGGGTATTACGGCTTAGCTTGTCAAACAAGTTAAAAGACTGTGACGGAACCAAAATACTCGTAAACCTACTATGTATACCTTAAAATATTAAAAACTTCAATTTATAAAACCATTTAATAAGAATTCATTTTTTTATGGATCAATAAGTGTGGGATGTTGCGAACTGATGATGTTGGCAATTCTCTGCTGCTTTTGTTACAATTTGTACAATTCGACAAAATATAAGAAAAACCGCATATGGTATCTAGGTCGTAATTGTTCGAAACTGCCTTAATTTGAGGCGAACAATCAATGTGAGTGTTTCGATGGTGATAAGTGCTTCCTGTTATTTTTAATAATGTTGCCTATTAAAAAATAAAATTCTTATTTTTGTAGCAGACCATCAAAAGAACTTTATGCACCTACATGTTCCCCATTTTGTACAAAAGCGTCAAATTTATAAATTGGAATTTGCCAATTTGGTCACATGAAAATATCCAGCTATTCAACGCCTACGATGTTTCATACTTGTACATTTATTTCATATTTTACGCTTTTCTGATAATTTATGCATGGAAAGAAAAAATAGTCTTTATATGACATTTTCAAGTTTGAGCAGTGGCATTTTTGCACGAATTGAGCGATATCTAAAGAAGAAACTCACTTTGTTTCGTATGATAACAGGCATAAGTGAAGCAGTTCCGCCAGTTGTTACAGTGGCCGCACCCTGTACTATTCATTCGTCTGACATATATCGGTATTAAAATATTTTATTCTTGCGTGGCTTGTGATTGATAGAGGGAAACGAGTGCAATTTATAATTCAACGTTTAATAAGCGTTTACCACGAAAGTGTAGCGTCAAATGGATTCAACAAACGAAATATACTCCACACTCCGATGTTCATCCCGACCATCGTTCTGTTGTCAACAGCACCTGCTGTGGCCATAATTTAAATAATAAACAATGACAACAACAACGACAGCAGCAGCAACATTCATTTAGCACCAATACCTTCCATTTCAATTTTCGTCTTTTGTCGTAAGTCCTTTGCCCAATTTCGTGTTTAACGTTATAATACGATTCACCGCAAATGTAAAATATTTCCGTGAAATAATGCTCCAAGGCTAAGGACGACTCAACAACGGTTCATCTTTGTGCATATGAAAGTTTTTCCTTGGAAAGGTCGATTATTTTCGTATCACCTGAAGAGCTGCTAGTGTAGTCAAATATCCGGATAATCACAAATTTCAAAGACTTTGTTTCTTCTTTTTGGCCAAAAGGGTCACTGAAACAAGTAAGATCGAATCCACTACAGTGATCGTTGGAGAACATAATAATAGCCGTCTCTTAATTTGTGTATAGTGTGTATAGTGCTTAGCGATTTGACGCGACATTAGTCCCGATAGAGTTCCCGGTGACTCCTGATTTTGAAATACCAAAAAGGAGAATATATAGACCTATCGTTTATAATACCAATCGACTTAGAATCATATTCTGCGTTGATACTCGTATAGCTATGTCCGTCCGTCATCCGATCTCAACGAAACTTCGTACATTTCTTTCTTTTAAACCAAGGACGATATCAGTTGTATTTGGTTAAAACCGATTCAGATTTACATATACGAGTAGCTCCTATATATACGCATCTCCGATTTGGCATATATGCACTGTATAAGCAAAATTTTTTAACCGATCTGTATAAAAAATGGCAGAAGTCTCTTGATACTTTTAGAGACAATACTAAATTTGAGGAAAATCGGTTCAGATTTAGATATAGCCCCCATATACATGTATGTTACACCTGCTTTGCCATGTAAGCGCTGTAGAATCGGTAGTTTATATCCGATCACAACCAAATTCGGCAAAAAGAGATTTCTTAATTTAGGAACGAATACGAACGCCCCCATTGCTGAGCTGATAGCGATGAACCTATGAGTTTGTGAGAGGTTCTGGTCCGTCTTTACAAAAATATAGCAAGCAAGATGGCCTTTGTCACCAGGCTTTTCCCTGGGCCGTAAAATTAGAATATAAATTTACTTTGTATTGTAAATCAGTAAATAAATACAAAAATGAACATATTCAAATTCGGGAAAAATCGGTTAAGATTTTAATAAAGCCCATTTATATACGTTCCTCTCTATTTGGAATCAAAGCGCCGTAAGGTTGTGCTTTACTTCTGATCATTACAAAATTTGCAGAAAGAAGTTTCTTAAATTTGGAACGAATACAGCATAATTTTGGTATAAAAGAATCTCAGTTTAAATCAAAATCAGATTTAGGTACATATTTTCGCGTTTTACGACCGGTCTGTATATAATATGGCAAATATTAAGCTTTTTGATCAAAGTTTATGAAAATCTGTTTAAATTGCTGTAGTCCCATCCTTTTGTTCCTTCCGATTACTGAACTATGAAAGAATACTGCGCATTCAGATCGTTTCAGATCTACTTTACTATGATCAATATCTTTGGAATAAGGCTTGAGGATGGTGAGGTGGAGCTAAGTACTTTGTTAACTGAAACGAAACCAATTATTCCAAATTATTTCGCATTCCTATAGACGTGTAGGGTGTTATGTTTTTTTTTATTTATTTGTGAATTAAAGAGAAGAAGAAAAACAGAATGAAAATATAAATGTCACTCACAACTTAAATGACAGCGGTTAGTGGAAACATCATTATTGCTAGGCAATCGTTTCCTTCCAAAGTGCAAACTAAATCGCAACAAAAAACGCCTATTGTAATTCTTACTTGTAGTTGCTGATTTGATTTTACACAGCTTTTTCTATAATATAAATACATCGAGAAAAAGAAGTTTCTAACAGTATCGGCTATGTCGTACGTTGTATATTTTGTAGACAGTTACAGACAATTATCTGTTGCGCAACACAATGTGTTACGGAGATTTCGTTTGTGAAAAAATTTAACACCATCATATCGCAACATATTAAAAATTAGCTCTGCTCATTCTGGAAATGTAACACTTTCTACGCTCCCAGACGAAAAGAAATGAGGGAGCACCAAATGAAAAAAATAAAATCCCACACAAATAGTCGCGATTTTGTAAAAAAAATTCTGATATACGAAAAATAAAGTTTTTTTCATATTATTTCTACTTAATAATTATACCCTACACCACACTGTGGTACAGGGTATTATAACTTTGTGCATTTGTTTGTAACACCCAAAAGGAGAAGAAATAGACCCATCGTTTATTATACCGATCGACTTAGAATCACTTTCTGAGTCGATTTAGCTATGTCCGTCTGTCCGTCTGTCTGTCTGTCTGTCCGTCTGTCTGTCTGTCCGTCTGTCTGTCTGTGCATGTATTCTTGTAATCAAAGTACAGGTCGCAATTATGGTCCGATCTCGACGAAACTTTACACATATCTTATTTTTGGCCCAAGGACGATCCCTATTGAATTTGGTTAAAATCGGTTCAGATTTAGATATAGCCCCCATATATATGTTAGCCCCGATTTGACATGTAAGCGCTGTAAAAACTTTATTTTATACCCGATCAGTATGAAATTCGGCAGGAAAAGGTTTCTTATTACAGGAATGAACTCTGTTAAATTTGGAAGAAATCGGTTCAGATTTAGATATAGCCCCCATATATACATTACCCCCGATTTGACATATAAGCGCTGTAAAAATGTTATTTTATATCCGATCAGTGCGAAATTCGGCAAAGAGAGGTTTCTTATTACATGAAGGAATACTGCTAAATTCGGAGAAAATCGGTTCAGATTCAGATGTAGCCCCCATATATATGTTACCCCCGATTTGACATGTAAGCGCTGTAAAAACTGTATTTTATATCCGATCAGTGCAAAATTTGGCAGAAAGAGCTTTCTTATTATATGAATGAATACTGTTAAATTTGGAAGAAATCGGTTCAGATTTAGATATAGCCCCCATATATACGTTACCCCCGATTTGACATGTATGCGCTGTAAAAACTGTATTTTATATACGATCAGTATGAAATTCGGCAGGAAGAGGTTTCCTATTATTTGAATAAACACTGTTAAATTTGGAAGAAATCGGTTCAGATTTAGATATAGCCCCCATATATACGTTACTCCCGATATGACCAAATTATTATGGCAATGACCCTTATCGCATTGTTAGGGAGGTGTAGGGTATTATATAGTCGGCCCCGCCCGACTTTCTGCCTTTCCTTACTGGTTTTTTTCTGTCTTTACTAAAGCAATACTACATATAAATGATAATGTTTTTTCAAATAAAAGATAAACTAATTTTCTGCTGACAGTAAATGTAGAACCTTCACTTTCAAACCACACCGTACTATGTACAAATGTTTAAAATGTTTTGAAATACATAGTTAAATGCGATAATAGATATGAAGAAAGTGTCCTTGACATGCCAACAACTTTTCTGCCAAATAAATCATAGAAAATTTATTCCCGCCTTCATTGTTATTTGTTGTCTTCTATGATTGGTGCTGTGGCTCTGAGGATTTTTTTGGCTGTCACTGGAATATCTCTACAAACGCCCTCCTTTTGTATGGCCATGCACGGACAGCAGACAGTTGCGAGTAATGACCTTCGGTTAACCCGGTTTTATATGAGTGGAACGATTGTGAGTTTGCCCCGACGGTCGGGGAAAATGATTTTGTGTTTGATGTATTAATTGCGACATCATTGCAGTGTGATAGTTCTGTATAAAGAGTATACTGCAAAACAAATCAATTTAAAGATTTACGCATACGAGTATAAAACCGAAATAACATGTTATTCCCGTGGATTCTATGACAAGTATAAAACTCAAATGTTTATTTTTCGAAAGAGCCCATTTTCGGGTAGTGTTTATTTTTATTCGAGAGTAGAGTGTATCAATCTCCCTCAACTTCTCAGAAAATGTTTCCTATTATGCCGCTGCAATGACACACAATTTTATATAATTAATTAAAATTAATTAATTAATTAATTAATTAAAGAGGGCCCCAGCAGGTGATTTGGTAGCGTGCTCGCCTATGAGTTTGGTGGCTCTGGTCTGACGCTGCAAAATCTAGCCATATGGTCTTTGTAACCCTGGTTTTTATTTTGTATTGAAATTCAAATGAATAAATAAATAAAATTAAAATTGCGGCAGGAGGATTTTTCTCTCTCTCTGTAATAGTATTTTAAACTAGTTTTAATAAAAACAACATGGCAAATAAGATATTGAAAACAGAAAATATCGTTTCTTAAAGCTTTTTCCCTGATCTTTTCATAAAAAGTACGAATTTACGTAAACAAATTTTTCTTCGCTGACATTTCGCGAACACAAACCCAATAAGGTAAAACTAAAGTCTAACGGTGCCGACTGTATAATACTAGCAGGCATTGTAGCAGGTTAAAAGAGCACACATTTCAAAATTCATCTACACCATAAAGAAGTAATATCTGAAGGGGCCTTCATGTGGGGATTTAAATAAAAACTTGGCCGATATATCCATACATATGTATTCTCTAGAGCGGCAAAATGTCTAATCGGCAGGGAAGTTTAAATAAAATCCAGGACTAATGTTTTCCATTTTCACCATTTTAACATGACCAGATAGATGGCGCGGTACTGGATATATACCCTTTTTGTATACATTGTGATTTTTTTCTAAAATTCGCCTAACGAAATTTATAAACCAATGTGTGACGGGCAGGAAAACGTTTGCGGGGATCAGCTAGTCTCCTTATACGAGGTATGTTCAAAGAATATCGCGAATTTTGAATTTCCGCGGGCTACGTGTATTTGATTTTTGATATTTTTGTAGCGTTATGTTGGTACTCATGTCCCTTACTTATGCTGACAAGGTCGGCCATTTTGAATGTTTAGTTAATTTTTGACAGCTGTTGTGCTTTAATTTGTCTCCGATTTTTATCTATTTCAGAAAATGGATCAAAGAATCTGCATCAAATTTTGTGTGAAAAACAAAATAAAGTGCGCTGACGCATTCCGAATGTTGACTGTGGCATTGGTGAAGCTACCTTGGACCAAAGCAACGTTTATCGGTGGTACAAAATGTTCTTAGAGGGCCGAGAAGATGCGAAGGACGAAAACATCACAGTTTTCTTTAATTGCAGGGGCGTGGTGCATTATGAGTTCTTACCACAGGGTAGTACGGTCAATAAAGAATACTACCTGCAATTTATGCGCAAATTGCGCGAAGCAATCCCAAAAAAACGCCCGGATTTGTGGAAGAACAAAAACTGGTTTTTGCACCATGATAACGCCCCTGCACACACATCGTTGTTTGTGCGCGTATATTTGGCCAAAAATAACACAGTAATGGTGCCGCAGCCACCGTATACCCCTGACTATTTTTGGTTCCCAAAATTGAAAAGGCCCATGAAAGGACGACGCTATGCCACGATTGAGGAGATAAAGACGGCATCGAAGGAGGAGCTGAACAAGATCACAAAAAATGATTATTTGAAGTGCTTCGAGGATTGGAAAAAACGTTGGCAGAAGTCTATTATATCCGAAGGGAATTACTTCGAAGGCGACAAAATAGATATTCATGAATAAATAAATACTTTTTGAAAAAATACAAAATTCGCGATATTTTTGAACATACCTCGTATACGGATATTTTAAAACTGTTTAAAACTGTTTCTTATATGAACACTTCTAGGCCACAGATGTTTCTTAAAAAATAAAAATGTGGGAGGTGTCAAAAGTGTTCGTGGGTTATTGAAAATTTGAATATCTCAGAAAGTGTTGATCGTAGAAGAACGAAATTTGGTACACATTAACAAATACTTCACAAAAAAAGAGCGTAGTCAGATTGAAGGTTTGGCAAAAGTTAGCGTAACATTATTTATAAATTTGATATCTCAGAATATATGGACCGTAGAATAACGTGTAACTTTTAATAAGTTCACCAAAAAGTGGGTGGGAGAGAATAAATGGGCGTGGATATATTTAAATATGGAATATCTCGGAAACTATTTATCGTGGAAGAACGAAATTTATTTTGTAAGCTATTGTGGCTGATCAGTCGTAGTGAACGGACGTGTTTATCACTGAGCGGAAAGTTGAAACCTATTACGCAATCACAAAAAAATAATACGAAGTCTGGAAGGCCTAAATCGTGCTAATACAGGCAAAAACAAAATAAATAAATACAAAAAGTAAAAGCGTTAAGTTCGGCCATGCCGAATCTTATATACCCTCCACCATGGATAGCATGTGACCACACAAAGTAATTTAAACCTAAAGAAAATAACACCGAAAACCACAAAAAAATATAGTAGATTTTCAACAAACGCTGTGGTTGGCTTTTTGCCCCACCGCTTGACGGGGATGCGGGGTTATCGAATCATCCGACTGTCCGTCCGTTAGTCTTAGCCAAATCCGACCACAACAAAAATGTTGAAAATTTCCCCCCAGTACTCACAACAGGTGGTACGGTGCGGGAAAAACGTTATGTCCGACCGTCAAAACGGAAGCACAATGAGCACCGGATAGCGCTCAGAGTTTTGACGAAGTTGCAGGCTGTTGAGGTTTTTGCTGTTACCGAAAAGCCAAAGGGGTCACTTACCTGGTCGAAGGGCGTCATAGATGTTTCTAAAGCCAATGAGTTGGCTGTAAGAGCCACAAATTCAGCTGTGTTAACGGCTAATAAAGTCAAAAGAATCGCATCACCTGATGAAACCCTGCCTTCCAAAGAGGCCCTAATGTCACCATCAGCAGGACACTCATCAATCAATTTAATGAAGTTGCGAAGGAGAGTCTAGTGATGTCTGTTTTAGACAGAATTATCATGTGCAATCAGCTATTATGGCTCATTACCTCGATGTCCGTAGAGAAATGACGGACAAACCACCAATTTGCATTGATGCAGGATGGCATCAGGATAGAATAAAGCTCATATATTTCGGTGATGCCAGATCAGTAGACCTGTATAAGGCTGATCTGAGTCGAGTGGGTGAGGTGCGGCCGGGAGCCCAGTTGGACGTTGTCAAAAACAGCTAGTCACCCTAGAGCCATCACCTGGGTTATAGAAGAGCCCTCCAACTCTGCTGACACATTAGAGATAATAAAAGATTCTAATCCTGGTATTCCGACACATAATTGGAGATTTAGCAAGGTGGTTGAGGCGGATAGTAAAATGAGGCAGGTCTATTTGCTCCATAACGTTGAATCCACCTCTCATATTCAACGTTCAAGTGTAACCCTACAATATGGTTTCCAGACTATAGTCTTGAAGCAGGATATAGCTCCCACTGCGGAAGTTAAGGCGTCCACCGTGGGTGAATGTCCATTATTTTCGTTGACTCAGACTATAACAGAAGGTCTGTAACATCCTTCCCTGAGTATTAAAGCACTACTTCGGACACTAAGGGAGTGAGTCACCGTACCCATTGACAGGGACATACTCCTCGATGATATGGACGAAAAGTTCGATAACACCCTTGTCGGGGTGGAGGTTAATCTGTCGGTTACCAATAATGGTAAAAGTTCTACAGATTAAACTCCATCACGCATAAGCAGCCTCAGCGACTCACTTACTGCGCCTGTCCACAGGTGCAATAGTCATTGTCCTGATACAAGAACCCTATGTAGTAGGAGGAAAGTTGTGTGGTATCAGGCCACCCAATTTTAAGTTGCTTTTGGACAGCTGGGGTGCTCCAAGAACCAGCTTTTTGGCCAGGAAAGATCTAAGCATTTTCCCCATACCAAATTTCAGTGGAAAATTCCAAACAGCTACTAATCTAAATATATGTAATTGTATATACTGAGTGGTCTCCCGGTACTTGCCTTATTAAGATGTAGTACCGACAGCTCTCTTCAGGGGAATAATAGAAGAAGAAACGCCGATATGCGCGAGCTGATAGTTGGGGCAGATAGGAATGGGATACAAATAGTAGAGGCGGGTAACATATGGACTTTATTCTGACTACCAGAATATCTATCTACAAGGTGTCCTTTACAAATAAAAACAGACAGGAAGTACTAGACGCCACACCCTGTCAGAAAAAATTATTTGCTGGAATGTTCTGGATGACCACTCATTCTCAGATCACCATTATATAGACTACAAAATCGCACCTAAAAGGCACCTACATATATGAGGTGCCATCATACATCATTCCATAGATCCCTTGAAGAAGCCTGTCCAAAAACAAGATACAAGGTAAAACTAAACCTCAATGGTGGACTTCTGAGCTAACGCCTAAGAAAAAGACAAGCAACAAGCTATTCAACAGGGCGAAATCTACTGGGGTCGCTCAATGATTGGGATGCTATAAAGAGTAACTCAAGATCTATAAGAAGGAGCTTAGCAAGGCGCAAAGACGCTCTTGATATACCTTCTGTGGCGAAGTGGAAAAGGTCTCCGACGCCGCAAGGCTGAGGAAGATACTATTCGATTCACCATGTACAGTGGGTTATTTGCAGGATGAGGCAAATAGCTGGGCCAAAAAGAGCGAGCAGTCGTTAAGTGTTCTGCTCGACACACATTACCGGGGAACTCACCAACAGAACCCGAGAAACAGCAGGACCAACAATAGTGCGAGTGGACTGCGAGCGTCGCTATCTTGTTGCTGGGCTATTAACAGCTTTGAACCCTTCAATTCATCTGAACCAGACGGCATCACTCCAGCAGAATGCAGAAAATGTTAAAGTACATTATCCCCTGGCTGGAGAAAATTTATTCTGGCTGTATTAGACTCTCATACTCGTATATCCACAATCAATGGAGAGACACCAAAGTGGTATTCGTACCCAAATCGGGAAAGATGCGATAATTAAGGCGCTTTCACATCTAAGTGTAAACTCTAGGCTGATTAGACTAATTTAAAGTTTTCTCAGCAGTAGAGGCATAACAGCAAACAACAGCCACATGAGTATATCCTAATGTAGTGCTACGGTAAATGACCGAGTGAACTATATGTATATGTATATATGTATACACCTTCGTGACGAACTTCTCCACTATGAGACCTGCCAGAGAGGTGGGTTGGCAGAATACCAGGAAATATATATAAATCATCTCCACTTCTACACAGACGGTTTGAAGCTCGATGATAAGGTTGGTTTCGGAGTTCACTGTAAAGTGCTGCGAGCTATATTAAGACCGAATATAGCTCGCAGACTTCCATATACCTGTAGTGTCTATCATGTCCAAGTAATGACAATAAGGGAAGTCGACAAGTGGCTGAGTCGCAACATAGTGACGGACACTGGCATTGTCATCTACTCGGATTCTCAGGCTGCCATCAATTCTCTGGAGGCCACATCTCTACATACACAAACAGCCCTCGACTGCCGCACATCTCTTAACGAGGTGGATGAGCAGTTTCACATATGGGTGCCTGGGCATATGGATATCCCGGTGAATTGCAAAGCTGATGAACATGCTAGGAATGGGACGTTATTACAAATTCTCGAAGATCAGACAGTCCAATGAAAGATGGACAGAAATTGGCACCTGGAGGGTAGCTAGACAAATCTGGCCACAACATGACCTGAGAAGGTCAAAGTATATCCTCGCACTGCAGAGGAAAAACTGTCTACGGTGTCAGTTCTGACGGGACACTGTCTCATCGGCGAACACAATGCCTTCTGCAGGAGCTGTGGTGATGAATGGAGGAAGTGGAGAGAATTGCGTACTTGCTTTGTTACTGTCCCGCATTAAGTAGACGACGTCTGCATTTACTGGGGTCGGACTTTCTGGGAAGTCTGACATATCTTTTTGGTACCGGTGTTCGTGCTATTGATAGATGTGTTTATTATACTGGTTGGTTTTGATATGCGTCTCCTGAGCCCGAGGAAACACTGAGAACCTATATTGGTCTATGCGAGCTGGTACAACCGGCTGCCACCCTAACCCAACCTATTGTGGCCAATATTAGTATTGTTCCAATAGTGGGCGTATGGGCGTGTACTACTGGGCGTGTCATTATTTAAAGACAGAACAAATAAGAAGATAATATCGCAAATATCGTAGACGAATGCATTTTTTGGTCAGCTGGTAGATTCTATGGGAATAAATTTACCTGAAGTGGCTGTTGCGCGAAAGTAGGCGTGGCTACTCCCATACGAAGTTAATAACTATTATCATATACCAAGATTTCAAAATGATTGGATGTAAAATACAGCTTCTACAGGACTAAAGAGCAAAATCGGACGAAACATATATATGGGAGCTATAGCCAAATCTTAACCGATTTTCTTAAAATTCGGCAATGTTGGTTCATGGATCAAGAAACTCTACCATTCTAAATTTCGAAACGATTGGATGTAAAATACAATACTTCTATAGAACTAAAGGGCCAAATCGGACGAAAGATATATATGGGAGCTATATCTAAATCTGAACCGATTTCAACCAATTTCAATAGGGATCTTTACAGCTGCGAAATACTCTAAACTGCAAAATTTCAGAACGATCGGAGTGAAATTGCGACCTGTAGTCGACGAACAACTTTACATGGACAGACGGACGGACGGACGGACAGACATAGTTAAATCGACTCAGCTAGTGATTCTGAGTCGATCGGTATACTTTAAGGTGGGTCTAGCTGTGTTATTTTCAGGTGTTACAAACATCTGCCGTGAAACAAACTTATAATACCCTGTACCACAGTGTGGTGTAGGGTATAAAAACCTTTATGTGAGTTCTATATAGAAACTCTTTATCGCCAGTGACTATTAATGGCAATATATAGTATAAATGCTTACATTTTAGCAAGATCAATTGAAAAATATTTTCTCCAGAGCGTCTCGAATGGGACCTTTATATGGGGTTATAACGAAACATCGATCGATATGCCACATTTTCAATAGGCATCGTCGCTAGTCCAAGATATGACCTTCTGCAAATTTTCATCACATAAATATATGGACATAGATAATCGACTTAAAAAGTGATTCTAAGGCAATAGGTTTAATAAAGTATGGATCTATTTTTTATTTTTTGACCGTTGCAAACAAATGCACAAAGTTACTCGTACGTAAAATGGTCCATTTGTACGGGAGATACCAAAAGCGGCTTGGCAACTTCGCCCATTTTTCTCGAGATGATAGCTACCAAGAAACTAATACTATGTGTGGAGTTGTCAAAGATTTTTAGTAGTAGTATAGAAGTTAGGAGATAATCAATATTTACATAAATTTTGACCCTTCGTGGGGGAGTACTCGAAAAATAGTTCATGCACTCACCACAAAACCTTGAAATTTTGTACAGTGTAATGTTTTTATAGTACCAATAGTATATTAAACATGTAAGAAAATTTCAGGCGGGTAAACCGACTAAGGTATACCCTCACTTTGTGAGTAATGTAATGTGGAATATTACACGAATAAATCTGTCAATTTGTGTGGGAGTTACAAAATGTGGCGTGGTGATAACGCAAATTTTTCGTAGGGCTATAGCTGCTGTAAAAGCTTTACACAGTGCATAATTTTGTGGGGGAGGTACTCAAAGGGGCTTGGCATATTCGACCATTTTTCTCACGGTGGTAGCGACTAAGATAGTAATACTATATGTGGAATTTTGGAAGATTCCAATAAGTAGTGTAGAAGTTATTAGATAATCAATATTTCATTAAATATTAACCCTCTGCGGGGGAGATACTAGAAGGAGTGGACCAATTGACCCATCCTCGAACTTTGCCGGAGATAGAAAAAATATTACCACATGCCAAATTTGAAGTCTATCGGTTACTCCATTCAAGAGAATTACTTAAAATGACCCAATGGATTTACGCCGAACATACTTAGGGTCTTAGGTCACTCCTTCGGTGTGTTACCGTAGCAAATGATATATACCATCGTCACCCTAAGGTGAGGGTATAAAAATGGTCGTTATTGCCAAGCCCCTTTCGGCACCACCCAAACAAAATTGCCAAAATAAAGAATATTATTTTTGAATTTCTCTATTTTGACAATATGGGTCACAATTTAGACATTTATCCACTTTTCCAAAATATACATCGTTTTCTTCGCTAAGATGCTAGCTTTCAAACAAATGGTTTGCGATTTTTTTCTATTTTTATGTTTTTATTTGTGTCAGCAAAAAAGGTCTCGGACACAAAAAAAAACTTTTTTGGTGCATAGTGTAATCACTCTCCCTAAAATAGCAACCCAAATACGATAATGCTAATAGTATTTATAAATCAATAGGAAATAATGATAATTTCTTATTATTTGCAATCGTTTACTTGATTCAAAAAACGAATGGTCTTTATTTAAAAAATTAAATAAATGAGACAGTAGCTTGGAAATTATTGAAAATAAAGCCGTATACTTCACTTACACTTACATTAAAGAAAAAATAATTAACGAATTAATACTTAATTATTTACTGTTAAGTAAACTTTCTTTAACTTAAACATGAAATGTCGGTATATTAATGGTATTTGGACATATCTATGCGGCTAAGGCGATCCTGGATTTGGATTTTTTAAAAATTTTTTGTTATTTTTTGTGAAATATCGAAAAGGAGAATAACCAAATGAACGTATTTAAGTCTGAAATTAGAAAGATATTGTAATATATTAAACTTAGGATTTATTTAATATTCTCTTTCGAAATATATTTAAAATATTTATTGTTCTGTTGTGAAAGACGTAAACTATGCTAATATCGATAAAAACAATATTTTTTTAAATCGTATGAGTGAACGAGCTGATATTTGCACTTGGGTTCAGTTTGATCTCATCTGTGTTTTAGAATTATTTATACATCGATGTGTAGTGTAATTTACTGAAATTAAAAATTTATGCGTATTTTGCCCCGATAATAATTTAAATATATAACTGGACTGAGCAACAGTAGTGGAGTTACATATATCCAAAATTCATATTTATCATTCATTGTTTTCCCACTCGGAATATATGCATTGTTACCTATGAAGTACCAAAATCACTTCATTCCAAACTGGAATTGCAGAAAAACGTCTGCCGGGATCGGCTTGTAAAATTCATTAAGAACATCACTCAGCCTTGGCTTGATAGTTCGTAATAAATTTGGTTATTATTTTAAGCCATTCTCACTTTTAGCTTATCGAAAGATTTAGTTCACAATACTATTAGTCTTTTCACTTTAGGACAGATTTCGATATCATATATATTTTTAGACAGAAACTAAAAAACTTCTATCAACATGATTTCGTTTATTTAATATTTAAAATTAGTCTGACATAGTTTTTAATTTTTTTTAATGTTAAATCACGTTATAATGACATACATTTTTACATTTTTTTATGCAGGTCAGTATCCTTCTACAACACGAAGGTCATTATATAGGCCATATTAATATAGAACATTATTTCATGTTTGTGCATTACAAAATAATACATATATCCTTTAATACATATCGATACCTCCATTCTAAACTATGCTAAGTGCAAAAAGGTAGTTTTTCAGGAGAGAAGATCAAAGTTTGTGAATTTTTTAAAAGTTTGATGAATGTTTTAAATTTGTGTGTAATTCCTTTCTGATGGAAATCGAATGACCTGTACTGTTTAGTGAATAGCTTTTGATTGGGTTGACGGATAAACACCAATTCTTGACTGAATATAATTTGGAATATTTAGGAAATAATAATGCAATCTCCCTAAAAACATGCTAAGTCGACTTAGCATGTTTTAGAATGGAGGTATCGATATATAACTAGACAGTTACTTCAAGAGTGGTGTAACTTCACACTCAAGATGGAACACAGAGCATTTAGTGTAATAGGAAAATAACGTCCATATTAAGGATACTTTTAACGTTTAAAAATGAATCATCATTTTATATTAGTTATTTGTTTATACTGACACCTTTTAAATATTCAAATTTTGACATGTGGCACTCTTGAAGCAAATTGGTGAAATGTAATTCTTATTTACTACCCATCAACTTACACTGGAAAAGAACAAATTAAAAACAGTTCATAGTTTTTCAATTGACACCAATTCCAAAAAAAAGTGAAAAATTTGGCACTCCGTTTCCCTTTCATTGAGACTCACAGCTGTAGTCGCGGTGGAAACAACATCATATCCCCTTACACTTCTGCAGTCTTTCGAAATCATTAAATTAAGGATGTGGAATTGGGGGGGTTGTAAACTAAATGAAACTGAAGCTTTATTAAAACACACTGTCTCCCAACACCAAAGGTTATGGTGAACTTTTTAATTTTCCTGTTAAATGCGCCATTTTTTTGCTCCTCTTTTATGTTTCACCCGTTCAAGCGGAATGAAGGAAATACAAAAACCAAAAATAATCTACAAATTGTGTTCTGACATTATGACAACAGACACACCAGAAATAAACTACGAACTGCGAGTTTCGAGTTGTGAATTGAATTCCGTGAAATAACACAGCGATGGCAAAGGCGAAAATAAACGCACAAAAAGCGACATTCGGATTTCTATGGCAAATGTTTTGCTTTGGCGTCAAGTGACCAGAACGGAATACCCGTGTTTCAGACCAACGGCAAGAATTGGCCAGGCTTCGCGGTGGAATTCAACATGTTTCTGTTTGGCCTGTTTTTCCATTATACCTTTTCTATGTGTTCAAGTACGTCGTATCGGGAATTTAGTTTTGTTTTTTTCTGCTCTGTTTCATAGTGTACTTTTCAACTATGACCTGTCACATTTCTGACGAATTATGTCATTACCATGACAAATATAGTGACATTGTGGTTCAGACTATGAGATTTTTATTATCATATGGGCATTTGAATAGTACACTATGTACACACGGTCGTCAGATGTTGTCGGTAAAGTGTTAAAAAAAATTGTCTTACAACCGTGTGAGACATTTTTTGCAACGATGTCGGAAAAAGTATTGTCAGTCCTTTGTAAGACAATATTTTGGTTCGACAACCAATCATATGAACACATTACGTTGCTATTGTAGGATAATTGTCAGACACTTTTTATTGTCAGATGTGCGAAGTTTATGCATTTGACAATGGCGCCATTGTCAGAGAAATATTTGTATTGGGAACACTATCTGAAATTGTAAGGTTTTCTTGCAATCGTCTGTACTGACAATTCACCTTTTGCTAGCAATTTGTAATTGTCAGTACATTCCCAGATCTAACAACATTGTAAGATCTGACAACCACGTGTACGTAGCTTAACGCAGCCATGAAGTTGCTCAAATTATGGACATTATTTGTGAAGGAACTCATACATTTTATGAAGATGATACAAATTAATCAAACATTCAATTGTTGCCGATATAAGCACGTAAATTATTATCGGCTTAATGCTATTTTGATCCATATACAGGTTTAGAGCTTTCCATACATTAAATGGTTTCTTATCACAAATTTTTAGAAATTGCAATAGTTTTTTCTATCTCACTTAATATTGTACGTCTATGAAGTTTCCATTTTATATGTACTGCGATTTATGTTATACTAATAGTGGCCGGGCCAAGTTTTATATACCCTCCGCCAGGAATTGCATTCAATTATATTGCCGGAAAAACCTTTGGATATGTAGCAAATCATGGAACGTGGTTTTTTGTAGGCAAATTATTAAAACAAATTATAAATATCCCTGCCGTTTTTTAGCAAAATTCTTCAGACCTCAAATTTTTTATCCAAACTCTTCATCTTAATCAGCTGAAAAACATGGCTTAAATTTGCATTTTGGAGAGCGACTTCTACATAGCGACTACAGCAAAATATATATTTGTATAACTTTTACTGCGATGAATTCTTGTCAAAATAAAATACAAACCGCAAAGTTTCAGCTAAATTGCTTAGAAAATGTTGTGCTTTTGACTTAAAAAATCGTATTTGGGATCGCCATCTATATGGGGACTACAACAAAATATGAACTGATTTAAACATTTTTACTGTGATGATAAGAATTCATCAGAATGAAATACAAACTACAAAGTTTTAGTTAAATTGCTTAGAAAATGTATTTATGGCTTAAAAATGCGAATTTTGTAGCGACCTCTATAGGGTAAATATATAAAAAATATGACCGATTTGTAATATTTTTACTGTAATGAATTCAATTTCAAAATTTGGTATTTATGGCTCAAAGCCATATGAGATAAAAACATGGACGGATGTGACCCAAATCCCAAACGACCTGCAACTATAAGAAATATTTTACCAAATGTCATTTATTACGGACTGTAACTTTATTATTACGGACTGTAACGTGATTTCGACTGACAGACAGACGGACAGACACTCAAACAGACAGACGGACATGGTTTAATCGTCTTAAAATTTTACAAAAAAAAAATTCGCGTTGACTGTTCGTGAAACTAATTCCAAATGCGATGTTTGGTGTGGCGGCTTTACACAGTGGTCAAAATGACCCATATAAGTCGAAAAATATTTATTTTTATATGAAGCTTAAGTTATTTTTCGCAAATTGGTTCTGATTTAGATTATTATATTTTTCTTGGCTTAGATTATATAAGTACATACATCGAGCGTATAAAAATACGTTATTATATTTTTCTAACAAGCTGTATTTATAAGAAAATGTCCACACAAGTAAATAACATAATGTCGGCATGACATATGAATAATGCCGACATGACATATACATAATGTCGTAAATGACATTATATTTTACATATTTAAATATCATCGTTTTCAGAGTCAGAATCCAGAGTTCAGAATCACACGAATCAATTGCTATTTAATCCAAAATTAACTTTTTATATCGTCTGGAAGAGATTTACATTATTTATTTTGAATATATTTTTTTTGTTTTAATTAAATTATTATCAATTTAAATTACATTTAATAACTCGAATATACGATTATGGGTTGGTATTAAAGTTTAAGCTGTTAACTTTTGTTACAAAATAGTTCATTTATGTGGGAGTTACCAAAAGGGACATTTCAATGACGTAAATTTTTCACTGGACTGTAGGTACACGCTGAAAAAAAATCGCTCCTGTAGTATATTGTCCCAAACATATTCAGCTGGAAACATACATATATTTAGGGTACACTCCAAATACATAATATTTGATACACACAAATACACTATATATTTGGGAGGATGTTTTTCTAAACAGGAGTATGTTTTCATTCAAATATATTTGTATTTGGAACTAATATTTCCGAAACAAAGAATATTTTGTATTTAAGTATTTTGGCAATGTATCAATGCCTTAATTTTAAGGCATGTTTTCTGTTTTTCAGATGTTAAAAGTGCAATTTTATAGAAATTTAATATGTTTGTAAAATAAATTTATAAATTAAAATTAGCGCTGTAAAACCAAATGTAAAGCTGCTTATGAAATTTTTAACTGTAAAGTATAACAGGAAATCTAGGAAAAATTTCAACTTAAAATCGAAAGTCAGCTAATTTTTAAAAATCTTTTTTTAAATAAAATATAATTGGAAAATGTCTTTAACAATAACTTTGTTTGTATATAAACACATGTTTTATTTGTGAAAGTCAGTTCGCAAATATATTTTGTTCTAATATATTAATATATGCGTTCCAAACAACATTTCTTGTTTTTTAAATACAATTTATTTGTTCACAAATATTATTTAAAAATTTTGTTTCCAAATACATCTTTTTTCAATTCAAACATATCAAAAATGGCGATTTCCCCCCGTGTACTATAAAAACATTACACTGTACCAAATTTCAAGTTTCAAAAGGGGCGTGGCAACATCGACCATTTTTATCGAGGTAAGAGCGACTAATAAACCTATAATATGTGTGGCATTTCAGAAGATTCGAGTAAGCAGTATAGAAGTTATTAAAAAATCACGATGTGTTACACTTTTGGCTCGTAGCAAATGATACATACCCTCCTCTCTAAGGTGAGTGGATACAAATATGGTTCTAAATAATTACGGTCGCTGACACTATAATGTAATAACAAATAATAATTTTAATGTATGTATATATTTACTTACCAAACTTTCAAAAACAGTCAATATATACATATATATGTATATCAAAAGTATCAAGTCGATGCTCCAAAACACAAGCGTTACTTACAATTTGCAATCTGAAAATGATCACTTCGCGTGATTTTCACTATACTGGTTTTGAAGATATCGTTATTCTCACGCCAACAATTATAACAACAAGATAATAATGCAATTAAGTACTGTCAAAACCTCAGTTTAATAGAGCACGGTTGTTTTTTCATAACGCGGGTCTTTGATTTTTTATTTTTTATTTTTTCCCCTCTAGATTGGGGATTACGATTATTTGCAATAGTTAGTACATGGTGAATTCCTTGAAATGCAGGGACTATTCGATAGTGCTCACAAGTTCATGCAGGGCTGATCCTTATTGTAAGCATGTTGGTTCCCCGACAGGAGTTTTGTATCCAGGTTTTCCCTAATGAAATTATCTAAAAGTCTTTCTAGACCTTTCAATAGGAAGGAGGATAGGCTTATTGATCTGAAGTCTTTTGTGTGCGATATCTTTCCCGCTTTAGGTACACGGGGCAAAATCGCCTTTTTTGATATGTTTGAATCGAAAGAAAATATATTTGGAACACAAATTTTTAAATGTTTAATATTTCTGAGTAAGTAAATTTTATTTGAAAATCAATAAAATTTACTTGGAACGCATATATTAATATATTACAACAAAATATATTTGCAAGCTAATTTTCTCAAATAAAATATGTATTTATATACCAATAAAATCATTGTTTAGGAATATCTTCAAATATATATAATTTAAGAAAGATTTTCAAAACTTTGGTGAATTTTTCTAATTTAATTTTTAATTTTTCCTTCGTTTCGAATTATTTCTCCCAATCAAAAATAACATTAATTTTAATTTTATTATATTCAATAACAACCGAGCCCATAGGCCGTATATGGTTACAAATTACTTCTTAAGGTGTAATACATTACAATTTTTTCAATAAATTATCTTATATAACTAATTATGCGAGGATTATTTGTTTACCCTCAAAAATTACAAAAAGTATAAAAATCTTAAAAATAGACAAAGCTAACCTATTAAATTACGCAAGAAAGGGAATTATAAAGAAACATCAAAAGGAAAGGAATGGGAATAGAAATTGGAATTGGAATTGAAACTAAGAAACATTAGCAGCATTGCATACTGTTTTAAGGGAATCATTTTAAATTTATGGGTATTTCATGTCAGCATTTCTTTCAATCCTTCGAGTAAATTAATGTTATCAAAAATTATACGATTTCAATTAAAAATTTCTAAAAAATTATCATTAAATTACTGAAAAACTTAACACAGTTATGGTTCGATATTTTCGGAATACTTAAATTTAAATACATTTTTGTTTTGGAATTAAAATCCCAAATAAAAGGTATTAGGGTGAAAACAAGGATTTGTTTAGAACAACATCTTCCCAAATATATAATTTTTGTGTGTACCAAATATTATATATTTAGAGTGTACCATAAACATATATATGCTTCAAGCCGAATATGTTTGGGACAATATACTACAGAAACGATTTTTTTTCAGCGTGTATGAATACCACTTTGGTATCCCTCCAACGATAATAAACTACATAAATTTTCTCCAGCCAGGGTATAATGTATTTTAATATTTTCTGCATTTATACTGGAGTGATGCCGTCTGGTTAATAGCCCAGCTTATTCTGGATCTCTCAGTCAACAAGCTAGCTACGCTCGCAGTCCACTCGCACTCTTGTAGGTCCTGCTGATCCTCGAGTTCTGTTAGGGAGTTCCCCGGGAAATGTGTGTCGAGCAGTACAATTGAGCGACTGCTCGCTGTTTTTAGTACAGTTTTTTGCCCCATCCTGTATATATCCCACTGTACAGGGTGAAGCAGATAGTATCTCAGATAGCATCAGCCTTGCGGCGTCGGAGACCTTTTCCAGTTCGCCACAGAAGGTATACCAAGAGCGTCTTTGCGCCTTCCTAAGCTCCTTCTTATATATGTTGAGTTGCTTTTTATATGCATCCCAATCATTAGCGACGCCAGTAGATTTCGCCTTGTTGAATAGCTTGTTGCTGGTCTTTTTGCTAGCTGTTAGCTCAGACGGCCACCATTGAGGTTTAGTTGTACCTTTGTACCTTGTTTTTGGACAGGCTTCTTCAAGGGATCTAATGAATGATGTGGTGATATGCTCGACCGGATTATCCAGACCGGCTTTGTCATTCGGTTCGTACAGAAGTTTAGAGTTGAGGATTTTCTTGAAATTCATCTCATACAGGTTCCACTTTGTCTTCCTCACATTTCTGTGGACGGCAGGTTTAGGCGCTTTTTCAGCGAGTTTGAACTCAATATAAGCTAGTTATGCACATTTTTGCACCTTAGGCATAATTGTTTTAGTGTATTATCTGTCATAATATGCCCCCGCCCAGACATACCCAGACAGACCTACCAACCAAATTATAAATTATATTTTGCACAAAGTGGAGTCTAATGCATGCTGTTTATTTTACTGAATTTTTCTTACTTATAACTCATTTCATTAGTTTTGTGTGCTATGGATACAAATTTTGAAAAGTATGAAGTAATTGACGAAAATGCGACTCAGGAAACAAAGACAAGAGGCGTAAATGCCTACGTCTCAAACAAAGTACAGCATGTACTCGCAATCATTTAAAAGTTTTACTATTACTATTACATGTATTTACAAAATATAGTGTCATTTAGGTCAAATTAGTTTTAGTGTTATTTATGTATGAATAAAAAAGCGACAAAATAATTTTCTCTGGACAATTTTTTACTTGGTTTGTGCTATTGATACAGGTTGTGTCAATAACAAACTAAACTACAAATTGATAAACATATCACTTGTTTCAGGACATTTTTAAAATGTCCAAAATAATTGGCTGTAGTTAGTAATTGTTATTGTTTATTTCACAACACGATGAAAATTGTACGTTTTTGTTGTTATGAAATCGTTTTTTTTTTGTCTGATTGTTTTCGTTAAAATGTAAAAGACAAAAAATAAGTATTTTAGATGAAAATTTATGTATGTATATGTACTCATAGTACATCTAAGTGTAAGCATGGAAATATACAGATACATTTTAACAATGTTAAAGCTTTTTATTAAATTATGACATAAAAATAAAAAGCTTCATGACAGAAACGTCATGCAATTATCTTATGATGTTTTCGCCACTAAATCAAATCATGGCAACAATTTCAGTGAAACACTCTTGGGAATAGATACGACCATACATGTGACAAATACAAACAAGCTTAAATATTAGGTTGTAACGAGAATTTCCCAAAATGTGTAATTTTGTTGCGAATTTTTGTACTATGAGTTCAATATTATCTCTAAGGGTATTTTTAATATTTTTTATATCTTCACTTTAGTGTCGCGAGGGTATATATCATTTGCTGCGGACAAAAAGTGTAACACATCGAAGGAGTGACCTAAGACCCCAAGTAAGTTCGGCGGAAATCCGTTTTGGCTCATTTTAAGTCGGATGAGCAATGTCCGTCCGTCTGTTTGCTGGCTGGAGCGCACGATAAATCTCGAAAGGAGTAACCGACTGACTTCAAATTTGGTATGTGGTAATATTTTTGTTTATCTCCATCTAAGTTCGAAGATGGGTGATATTGGTCCAATCCTTCTAGTAACTCCCCCACAAAGGGTTAAAATGTTGTGAAATATTGATTATTTAATAATTGCTTTATTACTTATTCTAATCTTCTGAAATTCCACACATAATATTAGTTTATTAGCCGCCATCAGTTCGAGAAAAATGGGCGTAGCTGCCACGCCCCTTTTGGTACCTACCACACAAATGCATCATTTTGCACCAAAATTTAACAGCTTATAACATTAACACCAGTGTATAAAAATACTTGAAATTTTGTACAGTGTAATGCCTTTATAGTGCCTATATCCCTGTGGGCGTTATTACTACGCCCCTTTTTGTACCTACCACACAAAGCGGACAAATAATACCACAATTTAATATCTCATAACGTTAATATACCAGTGCACAAAAACGCTTATAATTCGGTACAGTGCAATATATTTAAAGTATCTACTGTTCAGCGAAAAATAGGTGTATTTGTTAAATCCGTTCTGGCACCTCCCACACAAACTGACAGAATAAATCGTGGACTATTCAATATTACATTACTGACAAAGTGAGGGTATACCTTAGTCGGTTTACCCGACTGAAACTTTCTCACTTGTTTTTTTATTATATCGTCATGGTGGTACTTTTGAAATACGAGTATATAAATTTATGGAAAATACATTCTATAATCCTTTGTCGCAAATCACTTCGTTGTTCTTTCTTAACGGTACACCCTATGCAAGATTTCAGCTCTATTCTTTTCAGCAAACTAAATGACCTGAAGAAACATAGAATGATATGGCAAAATACACACGCACTCTAGTCTCCGAAAGCGAATAAAGTTTGTCTTCTTTTGTTGAGTAACTCATAAAAAGTTAAGTCACCCTTGTTTGTAAGCAATGTCAAAATGACATTAGAGACGAGATAAAGGACAACGCCAGAGAGCCCAAATCATAACTTCACAAGGCACAAAGCTCACAACGCCGCAACGCCACATCAACATGAATCAATTTACACTGATCCGTACAAACAGAACTGAGCAGAGCAAAGCAGCACTGAATAGGGCAAAACAAACATTGCTGGCATAATGCGTGTGCCTCAACGCAATATTAACAGTCATGAGCTATACACGAATGCACCACATTCGATGACCGCCACCCACTCCACCATTTACTATCCGAACCGCATTGGATTCTTCTCATGCGGTGGTCATTGAGGGCAAAAGCACACAAACGGACAAAGTGAAGCAGCGCATTACATTGATCTTAATTGGGAAACGAATGAGCAAACAAACATATACTCCGATTCATGGACAAATTCAATCTCCTTCCTCTCTACAACGGAAATCAATTTGCACGAGCATTGTGAAAATCTCTTTGTATGGGCATGGATGTGTGTGGTAACACTAGCAAAGTGTGTACGAGTATGCATGTGATAACAACAATGAAAATAAAGATGTGAGAGTGTATGAAATTACTCTCGTATAACGAACAAAAGATAAAGATAAACGAAAAAGCACTAACATACACACGTTCGTATGTTTGTCCATATCATAGGACAGATGGGATAGAATGGAAGATGGCGGGCTTTGTTAGGTGATGGCAGAGGGGTTCTCTCTTACAAAACGTCACAAATAAAGACACACCATTCTCCAGCTCTTCCAAGTGCACAAACAGTGCACAGAAGTGCTCTCACAGAGTATGCGAGCGAAACGAGCAAGTGGAGGAGACCTTTCCATTCACCGTCAGGTTCAAAGGCACACAAGGACACATGAAGGCAATGCTCTGAAGGATAAGTGAATGCATGTTGTTTTAAACTAAAATAAATAAAAATGCCAACAAAAACACACAACACATACGCTTGCGAGCACGAGAACAACAGTTAGCGACTAATAGCCCGGGGAAGCGCTACAGCACTACGTGAAAAAAAAAATCGGGGATCGGGGACTGTGGATCTGGGGTTGGATAATAAAACAGCCAAGTAATTCTCGTGCATTCGTATATATCGCCAACTATGACGATGGCGACGATAATAGAGGAGCGACATCACAGGAAGTAATGCTGACAAGTTGCGATAAAAATAAACAAAAATTAAAACAAAGTTTTTCATATACGAGTACATTCACAAACACACACACGCGCTCTTTTTGCAAAATTCAACTGAAAGAAAAACGAAAATAAATTAAGTTCGAAACGGTACACACACACACATTCAGGGTGCAGCGTGCCCTGCAACATTGTCACACAAAAGATGCATTGAAGGAAGAGAAGCAAACGTTTCTTTTATAAGCGACACTGCCAGAAAAACAAACCACACAACGAACAAAGTTTCGCAGGGCGAAGAAGAAGAAGATGCAGAAGACAAAGTAAAAGCTTCAACTTTCCAACAACGAGCGGAAAGTTAATATTTTATTTAGCCAACAGTGCAGTGCAGTGTTTACCTGCTTAACAGTTTCATCCGCCACCTAATGCCTTACTTTTGAGCTCCTATGCACAGTGGATGGAATTGAACGAAAAAATTATAAAATTAGTATGCAGTTCCTTAAGCATGAGGTGTTTTCTATAAACTATCTAATGTCTATAGCACGACTGCTCCCAATGATACAACCAACAGAAGCAGAAAATTATTTTTTGATATATATGTATATATGTGTGTGTTATTACAATGTCACATTCGATGTAATTAAAGATAACAATAATTCTGTGAACTAGATTAATGTAAAATAAAATATTTATTTCATATAAGCGACAGCTTTAAAAAAAGTATATAAATACTGGGTAACAAGATACGTTTTTAGTTATAAATATAGTTTATGATATATCTATAATATCAGGTACTAAGTTAGTGAGAAATTTAAATTTTTTTGCTTACTCACAACATATTTTATGTTTGGTGATATTTCGATAGTGTAAACCTAAAATCATTATCTATACTTATATTTAAGAAAAATCTACAGTAAGACTTTGTATTTAGAAACGATTTTTTGCGATTTTTAAGGCTCTGGATGCACTTTTTCGGGAAGGTTTGTTCGGCAATTTTTTCTCCTATTCAATATCTACAACTTTGCTTCAAACACAAAAGAGATATTGCGTACGGCATACCGAGAAAAAATATAAAAGTTCCGAAAATTCACCTTGAGCTAAACGAATAATGCAGAAATTCTTATTTTTGAGGCTACTTTCACGTCCAATTCTCAGAATTGAGCCCAAAAACCTTGTGTTGTTCTGTTTTATAATCGAGTTACTGGTTAAGTAGTGTGAATCAATTTCCCCATTAATTGACTTTACCACAAACACAACACCTAGTAAAAATCTGTTTGAGACGATCGATATACGGAGCGAATTTGAACGGATCATTACAGCCAAAACCCCTAAGAGCAAAGATACAAATTGTTTTTTGATCTTTGAGTTAAATTTTAATTCAGTTACTTCTTCCTGAATAGAATCTGACAGTATCATAATTGCAAAATAATTTACTGTGCCAAGATTTCATCTTTATATATGTGAAATACTTATTAAATGCATTACAAAGGCATCGAGGTGTTCTACAATTATATCTTAGGTACGTTTTATAAATCAACATCAATGTTTTCTTATATAAATACTATATCTACTGAGAGTATACGGTATTGTTACCATAGATTTTCAGATGTCCGTATGAACACTTACGAGTCTAGAATATTTAGGAAATATACAAAAAAATTCAGATGTTGAATAACATATAGGCCAGGGATGTGGAGTCGAGCCAAAACTACTCGACTCCGACTCCAGGAGTCGAATTTTGAAATCATTCGACTCCGACTCCGGCAGTTAAATAACATACATTTCTGAAATTATATTTCTACTAAGACGTGAGTTAATGTTGAAATTAAATAAAATATATCTCTGTTAAAATAATAACAAAAATGTAGGTATTCAATACCAGTAATTAAATAAAATTTTATTATTTATTTATCGACACTTGACTTGCAAGTTGCAACTAATATAACAATTCTTTCAACATGGAATCATGAAGAAATGTTCATCAATCACTGCCTCTGTTTTAATATACCTCAATTTTTGGTAATTATTTTCGCTTCAGGCAACCAGTTTATTCGTTAGTTATTATATCCTACACCACACTATGGTACATGAGGTTATAAATTTGTTTTTTGGCAGATTTGTAAAAAATACTACAGCTAGACACACCTTAAAATAAACCGTTCTAGTTAGAATCACTAGATGTCCGTCTGTCCATCTTAAGTTGTTCGTTAAGTATAGGTGGAAATTTCACTACGATCCTGCTTAAATTTGGCAATAAGAACTCGGTTCCGGTCGATATTGCCCCCAGATGTAAACGTTTCTTTAGATTTGGCCTTGTAACGCTATGAAAGCTGTATTTCACATTCAATGGGCCATATCGTTCCATATTTAGATATAGCTCCCATATATAGCATCTAACTTGTTGTGATTCCTATTGTTCTCATCTGCTATATTTTTTTGTGTTTATCGGTGTTATTTTCTTTAGGTTTGAGTTATTTTGTGAGGTCACATGCTATCCATGGTGGAGGGTATATAAGATTCGGCATATCCGAATTTAACGCTTTTACTTGTTTAAATTAAGTAGGGTAGAATTTATTTTTCCAAGAACGCATATTGTCGAATTTTAACAAATTCTGTTTAGATTTATATATATTTAAAATATCTGAGCTTATTCTGCTCTAACACAGTGTTGTACGGTATCATATAGTTGGCATCGTTCTGCCTTTCCTTGCTTGTTTTGTACTCGCTGTAAATTTGTAAATAGTGTATAGTTTGCAAAAATACTTATTTTGTTAGCTAAATATAACCAGAGCTTTCCTAAAACTGTTTTACATAAAAACTCGATAGTTTGGTTAACTTTATATAAGTAGATATTTTTGGCATACTTAAATATTTGGTTAAAAGCTTCGAATAAGTTATAGTTTTTTTTACCAAAATTGTTTTCCCAAAATTTGTTGAGTGCAAAAGTTTACACATAATTGGTACATTTTGCACAATACATCTCGGTGACGGAGTCGACCATAATTTTTCGACTCCGGAGTCCGACACCGACTCCGGGCAAATTTCCCAGACTCTGACTCCTAGACTCCACAGCCCTGATATAGGCTATACAAATTTAAAAATATTAACAGCGCTGAAGAATTTGAATTTATTGAGTCTTTCATAACGGTACATATAATAGTAAAAAAAATTAACAACATAATACTTAAGACTGTAATATGTTATCTTAATAATTTATAGGAGTGACAATAAGCACCAGGCTTTACCATTAGAACTAGTTATTAATTGAGAAATTTAATAAACATAATAAAGTGTTTCGCCCTTGCTCCAGCGCTGAAGAAATCGTATCTATTTTTATTCTTCATTAAGTAATCTAGACAAATAAATACATATCGCACCTGTTCCACAAAAGGGTAACAACTCAAAATTTAAAAAATTTCAGAAGAGGCCAAAAACTGTTTCCGTTAATATTAATGGTATTATAATAACGCTATTTTCCTTTTTGTTTTTTATTGATTTTAGAAAAATAACAACTTTTTTGAGTTGTTACTCTTTTCATGAAAAAATTTTGTATATAAATAGTGGTATTGTTTTGAGTTGTACCTTTATTCTACCTGAAGAATCTTACTCGGATTATAAGTTGAAAAGGGCACAACTAAAAGTATTGCTCTTTAGATGATAAATCAACGGTCACCTTTTGCTTAAACACTTGGAGACAATTCAAAATGTAACTCTTTAGTTGAATCTAAAGACGTTATTCTGTAAACACAGGGAGAGTCATAACGGTTTTTTATTATGAAAAAGAAGGAAAATCAACGGACATTTTTTTTGTTACCCTTTTGTGGAACAGGTGCGATATATGGAAATTTTGTAGTGTTTTTCTCCGGGAAAATTGGATCACCCATTAATTGTTATTAATGCTATTTTGTTCCATACGCCATTTTCTATGATCGGAGAAAAACGCAATTTATTGCTTGAGTAAAAACGGGACTGAAGAGTGTGTAACACTTTTTATTCCATAGGGCTCCACACAGTGTTTATATGATTCTCATGCATTTGTATGCCATTACATTTACAAATAAGTAAGTTATAACAATATTTGTACATGGCATTTTGGTCCATATCCACTTTTGTTGTAATATTGTTTCGTATTTGTATTACATGGACCACAAGGAGGTCGGTATGGAAGGAAAGTAATTTATATATTGTTATCGAAGGAACGTAAAATGGTGAGTAAAAATTATAAGGCGATAGAAAAATGGAGACATGGAATAAAAATATCAAAATTATTTCCTGCAAATCAGAGTTAAATCGATTTACCCTACCAATATCTCGAAAACTACACAAGATAGGAATAAAATGATTGCAGATTCTAAAAGAGCATAATTGAAATCCATATTATCAACTTCTAACTCAAAAAACACAAAAATGGCGTAGGGACCAAACAAGCATTAGGCGGACGATTAGTCTCAGTAATGAATATTTTGTTGATGTTTGTTATTTTCTCGCGGAAAATTTTGAGGTTGAGTATAGGGTAAATTTTTTTAAACAGCCTAAAATTATATTTTGTCGAATTTTTTGATGAAAATCCGAATGTGGATTCGGGACGCCAAATAAAAAACACAATTTGTGTGGTTTTGCAAAATTTTAGTTTTCGCGGATGATATGAACTCATTAGTCTGCTTGTGACACTTTTTAAAAAAATATTGTTGTACTCTTGATACGGACATTCCGTTTTTCGCGTTTTTCTAATAGAACTTTTAACAAAATTACACCTTGAAATCTGATTATTCATAGAACACGTGTATCACATAAAGCGGAATTGACCGTATTAATGGTATAATACCAAAAAAAATATAACCGAATTGAAAAATCAAGATTTGAAACAATCGGACAATGATTTTTCTCATTCGGTCCATAATGGACCATTGGCTATGTTTGTTCGTAGATAGGAAATCTTAGACTCGATTTCAGAAGACTTTGACACTCTGAATTCGGAATTGTAAAATAACTTCGCGTTTTTTGATATTTTGGGATAAAAACGTGTAAAGAGCTGATTTATTTTTGTTTTTTTTTGAGTGCAGATTTTTGAGCGATAATTACATTTGCCAAAAAATAAATTATGTCAATTTAGCTGTGAGTTCCCAGCAAAAAAACAGCATCCAAAGATGCAATAAAAATCCCCAACTTATGATCCGGAAGTTGTTCTAATTTGGATTTTCACCAATGAATTTAACAAGGGCTTGTCGCGTCGGGAAGTACTTATTTGTCACCACTCCTTTTAAAGCACTGTAAGATTTGCTTTTGTGGTGTTGTATTTATTTGATGAATGCATGTCGTTCTTATAAACATCTTTGGGTCCAGTGATAATTCTCTTTTTTTAAAGGAATACAAATGTTAGGCCTTCTTAACACAGGGAAGGGATGATATAAATAATATATATGTACTTCAGGACACTTTAAGATGTTTGTAATCCGTATGGTATGGAAGGCTCTTTCAAATTGGGACCGAATGACTCCATAGTGTAACTTCTAGTAACATTTTGGCAAATGGTCAACATTCTCAGTTATAAAAAAATATTTTTTTCTACACTGTAATACATAGCACACTGGTACGGCGCTACGTATTTTCCGTAGGCCCGGTTCGGAGAATAATTTAAGTATTTGTCAACATCTTCCAAAAATTTATTTGAAAACCTGTAAGGAAAACAAAAAGTTGGGCGGAGCCGACTATATGATGCCCTACACCATCTTATTAGAACAGAATAAAAGTATATATATTGTTCTCTAAATTTAAAATAAATAAAGATGGCGCCTTTAAACTAAAGTACATTTTTATTTTATCCTACTATACAAACTTATAATTATCACGATTGCTATGAGGATTTTATTTATAGCTCAACCAAAAAAGAGTATTTTTTAAAATATATTTTAAGGTAGATTTAAATATACACGGTAACTAACTAGACCCCATCTGGCTTTACTTGGGCAGTATTTTCATTTCAGTTTCGCCACGTTTTTCCATAGGTCACAAAATATGAACTCAAGAAGTATGTATATTCTCATATATCAAAATTTTTGGAAAGGATAAAGTGTTATTAATAAATCCCGTTTTTATCACAATCCAATGTACTACAATTTAAATTATTTCGAATGATATGAGCATACTTTAAAATTACTTAATTTTAAATAAAAAAGTCAACTTTTAGGTCCGATTAATCGACCTGGTCGACTAAAAAGGAAATTTGAATGATGAAAAAGTCGAAAGTCGACTTTCAACTTCCAGAACCATTCACGAATTCTGATATAGCCGCCATACAAATATATATTTCCTCCGATTTTGACCTTTAGCACTATAGAAGCAGTATTCCACATATATTTATATATACATATATGTTCCTTCCGATCCGGGCTTTTATCACTTCAGAAGCTTTATTTTACATCCAAACGTTTTGAAATTATGCATTGCAGGGTTAGTAATTTATACTCCAAAATTATATATTGGTTAGTTATTTAGAAGAACTTCATTAAATTCCGAAATGTTCATACTTATGATTTGGAAGTACTTATAATGTTATTCTTTTGGAAGTACTTCTTTTATTTTTTGCTGGGTTTAAACGATGCCGTACAAGACGCACACCGAATTGGTCGACCAACTGAACTGATATTGGCCGACGATTTTAAGAAGAGATAGTTATTAGCGGGATGGGTGCCGCGATGGCTCACTATAGACCAAAAACAGTGTCGTGAACATTCTTTCATAGAGTGTTTGCGATGGTTTACCATAATAAAGCCGATTTTTTGCAGGTACCACGATTGTGGATTTACTTTTTTAAGTTTCAACTTGGAACGGCAATAAATTTCGCGCCGTTTAATGAAATTAATGCACAACGACGGGTTTTGCGCGCATACATTTGTAGCTTTGTCTGTGATAAACGCTATATATTTACTCGAAAATGTAAATTCACATATCGATATCTCCATTCTAAAACATGTTAAGTAGACTTAGCATAGATTTAGGGAGATTGCGTTTTTAATTTCTAAATATTCCAAATTATATTCAGTAAAAATTTGGTGTTTATCCGTCAACCCAATCAAAAGTTATTCACAAAACAGTAAAGGTCATTCGATTTGCATTATAAAGGAATTCCACACAAATTTAAAAAAATCATCAAACTTTGATAGCCTCCTCGATGGAAACAAAGGCTTGTTTGGACCAAAATCTTCCCAAATTTGTAATATTTGTGAGTGTCAAATATTGTATATTTAGAGTGCACCCTAAACATAAATGCATATATTTCAAGCATAATATGTTTGGGACAGTATTCTTATTCTACAGAAGCTATTTTTCAGGGTATGGTTATTAGCATTTTGGTACCCTCACTTTAGTGATACAAGGGTATATATCATTTGCTACGGACCAAAAGTGTAACATATCGAAAGAGTGGCCTAAGACCCCAATTATTGATTTTAAGTCGAATGAGCAATGTCTGTCCGTCCGTCAGTCTGTCTGCTGGCTGGTCGCACGATAACTCTCTCTCTCTCTCTAACTGACTCGGATGGGGTAACCGATTGACTTCAAATTTGCTATGCGGTAATATTTTTTCTATCTTAGGCTAAGTTCAAAGATGAGCCATATTGGTCCACTCTTTCTGGTACCTCTCCCACAAGCAGTGAAATATTGATATTAACCTCTATACTACTTATTCAAATCTTCTGAAATTCCACAGCTCGTAATATTAGTACATATACCAGTGCATATTTACATTGCTTTACCCGACGGACATTTCTTACGTGTTTTTATATTTCATATGTATGTGTTCTGCGGTAAAAAGTTGTATTAATTTAAAACTTTGATACCCGCACCGGTGTAGTCCAAAGTTCAAATTTACCCCTGACAATACCTCTGCTTTCTTCAGTAAATTAAACTTCGATGAAATCGTAGCGTTATTTGGGACTCTGTAAAAATATTGATATATTTGTTTTAATTTCCCCACTGTGCTGCCATTTATTATATGTATAGGAGTATACTCTGGAAAATTCGCGTAGTGAAATGTGGAATATAATAGTGTGTACAAATTTACTGTGTGTATATTTTTCGAAGAATGACACATACGAGTTCTTTTAATTGGAGTAGTTATTGAATTATATCGTATCTTGGATTCGTTAATTTTTGGAAAACTTAAGGCACCACCCTTCATTGTTGTGAATAAGCTCTAAAAATGCTCACTGGATGTGTGGATCATAACTTTTCGAAAGTATTTTATAATATAAAAAAATATTTCTGGAGATTAAAATAAGCACAAGCGGAAAAATGACAATTTTTGATATGTTTCAATTGAAAAGAAATATATTTGAAACAAACACTTTTAAATATACAACACATAATTTTGAACGAATAAATTTTATTTGAACATCAAGAAATTTATTTTGGAACTAACTTTCACAAATACATATGAGATTATTCACTAACAAAATTATTGCTTAAGATTTTGCCAAATACATTCTATAAATTTTTTTTAACTTTTAAAACACTTTTGAATTTTAGTTTTAATTATTGCTAGATTTCGTGTAAAAATTTCCTAAGCAGCATTCACTTTTATTCATCACAATCCACCATTGTAATTTATCGTTACGCAAGATTATGTAATTTAAATGTTTAGTGAATTCGTATACAATTTTTAAAATATATTTGTTTCAGAAATAACAGTTACAAATAAAATTTATTGGGATTGAAGTATAGTTTTGTTTAGAACAACATCATCCCAAACGTATAAGTATGTTTCAAACAGAATATGTTTGGGATAATAAGATACTACAGAGGCGATATTATTCAGTGCGCGGAATATTAAACTGAATATTATGTGGAATATTACGGAATATTATGTTTTGAGCATTAGTGAGTGATGAAGTTGGTTGGATTTGCGAAATTAAATTCATCTTCTGGTTGGTCTTACTTTTTTTCATAACCAATCAGACTTACCATAAAATGATAAAAAACCGTTATTTTAAAAATGTAAAATTCTTCTCAAAATATAGGATTTTTCACAATATCTGGCAACATCAAAATAAAAAAAAAAATATGTTAGAAGAAAATTAATGCTGCTTAATTTCGATTATTTAACCAATCCTGAAACAATTAGGATAAGTGGTTCTTGAATTTATTTAACCACTCCTGAAACAATTCGGATAAGTGGTTCTCGATTTTTGCTTAAATATATTGTTCAAACTCTCTATTATGCATATAACGGTTTATCGCGAGAACTACAGCCAACCCAAAGAAACTACCTTGTACGCTGAGAGGAGTATTATACCATATATAAAAATCGATTGCAAACCCTTTCGTCTCAGTAAAAATATGACTTGAAATATATGAAATATCCCCGGAACTTGATCCCGCGAAAAAGTCTCTAATACCAATATTTTTTTTTTCAATACCTTAATTTAAAGGCAAGTTTTCAGTTTTTATATTCAACGCCATAACTTCTAGAAATTATATATGTTTTAAAATTATATTTGATTAAAAGTTAAATCGTATAATCTTGGGTAACGATAAATTGCATTGATGGTTTAAGAATTGTAATATTTATATATTAAAAATTAGTGCTGTAAAACAAATAATAATTTTGCTTCTGACGTTTCGCGATCAAACTAACCTCTAGAAAATCAGGGGTTTCTTTATTAAATTGACAGTATTAGACGTCATGAACAATCTTGGTAATTTTCCAATATGAATGTTACTTATTTTGTTGTTTAATACATAATTTTTTAATCAATCGGAATTAACTTCAAGACTAAGGTTCGATTTTTCCTTTCCATGTTTCGTTGAAAATCACTTGATCGGCGTATTAAAATTTAATAAGAAAGTAAACCTTTCAAGGCCGTACAAGTTGTAGACGTTTTTTCGGTCCCAAATGGATTACTGAGAGTTGAATGCCATACATATGATCCAATACGCATTATTTCAACCTGGATTTGGAAAAAAAGAAAATACTGCCAATTTTATTAAAGAATAAAATACTGATTTGTAGAGTTTATTTGAATCTTATCTTATGAGCTTTGAATATCAGCAACTTTTAGCACACAATTGGGGACAATAAAGATGATAGTAATTACATATCGACTAAAGTCGATTTCGTCTAAAATCTATTTTGAGTAATGTAGTTTTGGACTAACCATTCACTAATCTCAAATTCAGCTCGAAAATCCTTAAACATAATTCAAACTTTAAAACGTTATCGCCATATTCAAATAATTCACAGTCTATCGGTATTGGGAGTGGGACTAAGTACATCCGTGCAAATGGATTAAAAATACATGTGTAACATTTGACGTGTTACTCGAACATATTTTACATCAGCGAATTCAATATTCTTCCTGTCGTTGTACATGTCGTTATCGTCGTTGTTCACTGTCAATGTTTCTGTTGCTTTTGCTGTCTATTAAGTTCGTCGTTGCGAGCGTGAGTGTACGAGTATTTCGTTTACGACGCCAGAATGTTACTTCCTGTCGCCATTTTCTCCGTTTGCTCTCATACATTTTTATGTAAATATTTTACTGTTTGTTCCCCTGTCCTTGTCCGTCTTCAAATTTCGTATGTGCATTTGTTGGATGTTCCCCATTCGTCCTCGCTGTCATCTTCCTCTTCAGGGTTCCTCGTTTGTTCTTAGCTCGATATCCGTTCATATTCAACCTTGAAGCGAAGACATGGCTCTTAGTAATGCTTATTTTGCTCGAACACATTATTTTGTTTTGCATTTTTTATTCTATTCCGGTAAAAGTTATAACAGAAAATGTTAACGGATGTTATTCACGTTTCAGTTGTGTCGGAACATAAAATATTGTATATTCATACTTCTCTATGACGTTGACTATGCGATTGGGAAAATATAGTGACGAGCTTTTAAACCCTCCCAATATCTCAAAATGGCGGATACGACTTTGACTAAATCCTTCTATTGTTTGTGTGAATAACGCGCCATTAAAAAAGAACTTCATTCAAAGTGACGCAAGATGTGATAACACGAATGGAAAAAGGAGCATAATAAATTAGGTATGTCTTATTGCATTTATTTGCAGTATACCGAGGGAAAGGAACATCATGATCGGTTGATCAGTTCATAGACAGCAATGTACGTATTCATGTAACAAAAGTGCAGCACGAAATTTGTCTACAGATGTTTTTATTGAAATCCGGCATGTAACAGTTTTGAGGTAAATTCTGATCATTCTTTGTTCTTAGTTTTAGCAATTAAAAACAAGTAAGAAATTTCAGTCGGGTAAACCGACTTACGAATCCCCTCCACCTTCAGTCACAAAAATATTCGTAAATTTATTTTTGTTTTGTTTTAATTAAATATTTATCATTTTAAATTGCACCTTATAACTTTAATGTATGCTCTGGTATTAATGTTATAAGCTGTTATCTTTTAGGCCAAAATGGTCCTTTTTTTGTTGGAAGTCCCACAAGGGTCGTGTCAATGATGCCCATTTTCACTGGACTATAGGTACTATAAAAGCATTACTTCGTGCAACATTTCAAGTATTTGTATGCGATGGTATTTAAATTGTAAGCAGTTAACTTTTGATGCTTTGGTACCAAAAGCTGTGGTGCCAGTTCGCCGATTTTTCTCAAGCTGATAGCGACTGATAAACTGTTACTATGTGTGAAATTACAGAATATTCGGATAAGTAGCATAGAAGTTATTGGCGAATCAATTTTTCACTAACTTAGTCTGAGATAGAAAAAATATTTGCATCTTGCGCACCAGCAAGACAGACTGGCAGACAGACAACCAGACGGAAAGACAGACAGATAGACAGACGGACAGACATTGCTCAAAATTCTTAAAATGTCCTAAAACTGATTTTCGCCGAACACACTTGGGGTCTTAGGTCGCTCCTTCGATGTGTTACATTTTTGGCTCGAAGCAAATGATATATATCCTCCTCTCTAAGGTGAGGAGAAAAACACTTGTTCTGGCCAAATCTGACACATGTTGAAACTATTATACTAGTTTACAAACATTTTATCGAACGGCTGTGCATAACATTTTGGTGTCTAAACACAAAAGAATATTAAACAATTTTTATGGAAACGTTTTCTATACATTTTATATTTTTTTCCAATTTTCATGAAATATTCCTTTAGTATTTGGACCGTATTTTTGATGTATAAGCTAGATATAGAGCCGGGAAACGCGTTAAATTGAGGAAATTATGAAGTCTACAAATGTTGGGAATATACATTTTGCGCACATGCTGGAAAAAGTCGCTTCTGTAGTACAGTGTCTGAAACTTTTTCTGCTCGAAACATACATACGTTTAGCGTACATACCAAATATATGATATTTGACACACACAAATACTACACGTTTGGGAGGATATGTTCTTATCCTCATATTTTTAAATGGAACTAACATTCCCGAAACAAAGATTAATTTGTACTTAAGTATTTTGACAATTTACCAATGACTATATTTAATGCAAAGTTTTCTGTTTTTCACAAGTTCAAGGAGCTTTTTTTAGAAAAATTATAATTTTGTAAAATTCTATTAAAATTTAAATCGTACAATCATTCGTAACTATAAATTGTTTTGATGGATTGACAAAAAGTGACAAATTGGAATAGTTAAAAATTAAATTAAAAGTCACCAAAGTTTTTAAATCGTTCCAAATATATTTTCTTTTTATTTAAACTTATACAAAATGGCGTTTTCTCCGTGTAGAAAATGTGGTTAAGTAACACTCGTTAAAAAAATACAAAAAAGTTGAGTTCTTCAAAACATATTTTATTATTTACACTAGGAAAAAACAGGAAACAAAATATTTTTGGTAGCTAAATGTAAAGAAAATATATTTTTGTGCAAATATTTCACATAGCAACAGAGACCTTTCAATATCACTTTCATCAATATTATTTTTTCGGTGTTATGTACAGAGATCTTAAAAATGGAAAAATACAGGATTTTTTCTTACTTATAGAAAAAAGTTAATTTTCCTTAAAGTATTATGTTTCCAGCAAATATATAAAAGTACCACAGAACCGATATTTTTCTTAGGGTATACAACTTTAGTTTTAAATCGTATCTATGTTATTCCTTTACTCATCTCTCAAATAAAAATAATAATAATATCTGGTATAAAAGCACATACACAAAGAAGTAGTTAAAATAATATTTTTTATTTGTATAGTGAAAGCTTGGTATAACAAATAATCAGTTAAATGAAGATCCAATATAACAAATGATTAAATTGTAATCAAAATCGAGCAAATTTACTATTAGAAAAATATTCAAACAATCAAAAATGTTTGGGTGCTATTACATTTTTATTTTTTAAGACTACGGAGATATAAAAAGTTAAGCCGAAATTTGTTATTCTTCAATTTAGGATACTAAATTTTATCTTCAATAAAACTTATATTTCTCATCTCAATTAAATGATTTTAATAATATTTGGATATAACGAATTTTTCGATTTTACGAATGGATCCATATTATATCACTCGTACGAGTAATACACAGTATTGACAGTATATAGTTTTTCTATATAGTAATACCTATGTAGCCAAAACCCCAATACTTTTATTTAGATTCATAGTGTAGCTGGCCTTTGAAAAGCGCTAATCGCAATAGTCATGTGTTGTTCGTGGCTTACTATCTATCGGTTTTAGTAGGCGATGAAGCAAATAATTGGTGAAACTAATGTGAATGTTATGGTCAATATTACCAGCCACATTTTAAATTAATACACGCTGAAAAAAAATCGCGTCTGACACGCACAAATATTATATGTTTGGGAGGATGTTGTTCTAAACAAAATTATGTTTTCATCCTACTATTTTTTATATGAAAATAATATTTCCGAAATAATAATTAATTTGTATTTAAATATTTCGGCAATGTAGACATATTTTATTTGTGACAGTCAGTTCGCAAATATATATATGCGTTAATATATGCGTTCCAAACAAAATTTTTTGATTTTCAAATAAAATATAGTTGTTCAAAAATATATAATATTTAAAAATGTTGGTCACAAGTATATTTTCTTTGCCTTAATTCAAAGGAAAGTGTTCAGTTTTTTTTAGAAATTTAAGGTTTAATTTTTAGAAATTTTATATGTTTGTAAAATTCTATGAACATTTATATCGTATAATCTTTGGTAACGACAAACAAGAGAAAATGCTGCTTACGACATTTTTAACTTTGAAGTATAACACGAAATTTGGGAAAAATAAAATTAAAAATTGACAAAGTCAGCAAAGTTAAAACATTTTTTTAAATGTAATGTATTTGGATGAATTCTTAAACAATATCTTTGTTTGTGTCTAAACACATATTTTATTTGTGACAGTCAGTTCGCAAATATATTTTGTTGTAATATATTAATATATGCGTTCCAAACAAAATTTTTTGATTTTCAAATAAAATATAGTTGTTATAATATTATATTTAAAAATGTTGGTCACAATTATATTTTCTTTCAGTTCAAACATATCAAAAATGGCGATTTTCCTCCGTGTAGCTATACATATATCGATGGATCAGAAATTAGTCAGGTCAATGGATACAAACAAACACAGAATTTCCACAAATATTTAGTCGTGGATTCTTTGTTCTGCGTAGTTAAGTAAAGATAATCGCACAAAACTCTCAGATTAATTACATTTCGAAGAACATGCACATTGCACACTGCACTCTCAAGTACAGTAGGTCGACAAATAAAGCATACTTTTTCCGGGTAGAAATTTGTCAATTAGATTTGTCCGTTATTATATCCTCACGAACTGCATCGAAGCATTGGTGAAAGACCCCAAATACTCGTATCTATGTGGGAAATTCGGAGCAGAATGCTTTTTAAGTGAAAAAAACCGCTTCTGTAGTATATTATCCCAAACATATTCAGCTTGAAATATACATATTTTTAGGGTACACTCCAAATATATAATAGTTTACACACACAAATATTATATGTTTGGAGGGATATTGTTCTAAACAAAAATATGCTCCCATTCAAATATTTTTTTATTTGGAACTAGTATTTCCGAAACAAAGATTAATTTGTAATTTTTTATTTTGGCAATGTATCAGTGCCTTAACTTAAAGACAAGTGTTCTGTTTTTCAGATATTCAAAGAGCACTTTTTTATAAATTTTATATGTTTGTAAAATTTAATTAAAACTTAAATCGAATAATCTCACGTAAATATAAATTGCATTGCTGGTTTGACAAAAAGTGATGAATTGGAATATTTATAAATTAAGAAATTTTTAGCTATAAAGTTGAACACAAAAACTTGGAAAAACTAACGTAAATTCGAATAAGTTAGCAACGTTTTAAAAATCTTTTTAAATAAAATATATTTGGAAAACATTCTAAACTATAACATTGTTTGTGTGTAAACACATATTTTATTTGTCTAATTCAGTTTGCAAATAAATCATGTTCTAATATATTAATATATGCGTTCCAGACAAATTTTCTTGATTTTCAAATAAAATGCATTTGTTAACAAATATATAATATTTAAAAAAATCGTTTCCAAGTATATTTTCTTTCAATTCAAACATATCAAAAATTACGAATTTCATCCGTTTGGTTGACTGATTCGCTTTAGCTGTACAAAGCTTTCCAAAAGATATTTTTTCTAATTCTGGCACACAAATCACGAGCGAATTTCCCGGGAATCGGGTAGTGCAAAATCTGCTAAAGTCCCGAGAAATTTGTCCCGGCACTTTCAAAAGTTTAAACCCTACACACAATGCATCAAATTCTCTCTTATACGAGTATATGAATATGTTTACTGAAGTTAATGTACTCGACAGATGTTATCTTATTAAATCTGATATCGTTTCGCATTGCATCGATACATAAGAGGTTTCTGTTGAATTTATAGATTGTTCAATAAGTTTACTAAAACTTTGATGATGTTGATTTCGTTTTTATGTTTGATAGAGTAAAATAAGTTTATTTCGCGTAAAATTTGCGGATCATAAGATTGGTGTAGGGCACATCGATAACACTATGCAACAAAATTTTTTCCGAAGGTCTGTTCATAATATTTTTTCTGGTGTAATATGGCGCCTTAAAAACGAAAAAAATATTTTAAAAAAAATGTATGGTATTTTTTTTTTAAATTCCGATTTTCTTGGAAGATGTCTTTAGTATTTGGAGCATATTTTTTAAGTATAAGCTCGACAAAGCCTACATGGCATCTAAATTAATGAAAATTATGAGGAATACAAATTCTTAAAACATCACTATCAAGTAGATAGTGACAAAAAGTTATCGGCTTGTAACCTTCACAAACAAATACTTGAAATTGTGTACAGCGTAATGTTTTTATATTACCTATAGTCTATTTATATAATGGGCGTTATTGACATGCCCGTTTTGGTACCTCCCAAATAAATTGACCACAATCTTGTTAAATTTACAATATGTGTCATAATTTATGTTCTTCGTTAGGATGCTTTTTTTTTTCTTATTTTTCGCACCAGCAAAAAATATTTTGTTGGAAAAAAAAAAGTTTTTTCTAATTGTTTTAACGACAGTTACTAAACTTCCGTTTCTATTCGCTGAAAAAAATCGCTTCTGTTGTATATCGTCCCCAACATATACACACACAAATTATATATTTGGAAAGATGTTGTTCTAAACAAATCTTTGTTTACATCCCCATATGTTTTTATTTGTTACTATTATTTCCAAAGCAAATATTTATTTGCATTATGTATTCACAAAATAAATTAATTTTGTTAAATTTTTCAGCAATTCAAAGCAATTTTTTTAAAAATTTTTAATGTTCGAAAAAATAATAATTGAAATCGTATAATCTTGGATCAAAATAAATTACTTGGAGGGTTGACAATTAATGATAGATTGGAATACTAAGAAATTTGAAATAATCGATTAAAAACACAAGTTAATGCTGCATATGGTATCATAACTGGGTGGTTTTCAATATTAAAATTCGAAAAAGTCGACAAAAGTTTCAATAGCTTTTTTAAAAAAATATATTTGAAGAAATTCCTAAACTATTATAGTTTTTTTTTTATTTGTATTTATAGATATATTTTATTTGAGAAATTTAGTTTGCATATTTATTTTCTTGTAATATATTAATATATGCGTTCCAAATATATTTTATTGATATTCAAATAATATTTATTTGCTCAGAAATATATAGTATTTAAAAATTTGTGTTCCAGATATATTTTCTTTCGGTTCAAACATATCAAAAATGGCGATTTTGCCCCGAGTACATGAGCGTTTCTAGGCCCCATAATTTACATTAATTTAAATGGTGACGCTACATTAATTTAAATGGGACGCTGCTTGTGACACTTTTTTATTGGAAATCTTAGACTCGATTTCAAAATACTTCTACACATTGAATTCAAATCTGCAATAAGAATTTTAAATCAAATTAGCGTTCCCGGTATTTTATTTTGTTTTGAGTGCAGATTACAGAACAACAATTACTTTGAAATGAAATCAGCAAAAACAACGCCGACTCCCTGCTTATATATGACATAAGTAATTTTTGTTAAATCTAATGGCGGCGGTAAAATCTGCACTCAAATTAGTTCTATTATATGTTTCTATCTCAAGCGTCAAACAGAGCCAACTATATATACCCTACATCAGCTTGTTAGGGCAGAGTAAGCACATATATTTTTGCTCTAAATCTATGCATAATTGCGATGTATGTATGTATATATGAATCGATTTCTTTCAAAGATAGTAGCATCCATTAGTAGGTCGAGGTATCGGTTATAATCTATAGCCCCTATAGCGCTTACTTGCCAAATTTTAAGGAACATATATATGGGGGCTATACCTAAATCTAAATCCGGTCAAGAAACTTTAGGTTTATGTAAGAGTGGCACCCGTTTTGTTTTTTGTCAGATCACATAGACCCGTTTAGGTCCCTAGAGTTACCACGGGCTGAAATGTATGTCACCAATCTGTTTTATATACAAATTTATCAATAGTACGAATATCGGTACCGGAAAGATCTGTTAGTATGCCTAGAAAGTCTGACCCCTGTATATTCAGTCGTCGTTTACTCAAAGCGGGACAGTCGCATAGCAAGTGCTCAATGCTCTTCACTTGTCTTCCTTATCTCCACAGCTTCTACAGCCAATACCCAATCTTCTGTCGTGTTCGCCGATTAGGCAGTGTCCCGTTAGAACTGATTCTAACGTAGACAGTCCTTTTCTCTTTAGTATATTTATATTTTGTATATATATTTTGACCTTTTCAGGTCATACCGTGGCCAAAATTTGTCTGGCTACCCTACCCGATTTCTGCGCATCTGGCGTTGGACTGCCTGATTGGCTCATGCTTAAGCCAAAGCTTGCACGTTGATAGTGGCGCACCATTGTATGCATATTCTTCAAGTTTTGTAATGTCGACTCTTTCCCAGCAAGTTCATCGGATTACCATTTCCACGAGATATCCCTACACCCATATGAGGTGTATATTAAACTGCTCAGCCATCTCGTTGCCAAATCGGAAAGAAAATATATATGGAGGCTACATCTAAATCAGAACCCGTTTGCTCCAAATTTGGTGACGAATTTTTCTGTAACAAGGGGCATCCTTATGCCAAATCGGAGAAAAATATATATGATATCTAAACATAAACGATTTACTCCAATTTCAATAGTGATCGTCCTTGGACCAAAAAAAGGCATTTTTAAATCTCATCACTATCGGACCGTAACTACGACCAGGACTTTGATTACAAGGACACATATATAGACGAATGGACGGACGGACGGGAATGGTTAAATCGACTATTCAAAGTCGATCGGTATAATAAATGGTGGTCTATCTCTTCTCTTTTTGGGTGTTACAAACAATTGCAAAAACTCACTCAGTTAGAGTAGGTTATACATATCAAAAAACACGAAATTATTTGACAATTCTGATTACAGATTCGAATTCAGTGTGTCGAAGTCTTTTGGAATCAAGTCTAAGACTTCCTATCTACGAACAAAGTACCTAGCCAGTGGTCCATTATTGACCATTTAAGAAAAATCATTGTGCGGTTGTTTTAAGACTAGCTTTGTTATATAATTCGGTTATATTTTTTTAGTCATATACCATAAATAGAACTAATTCTGTTTTTTTTTTGTTTAGAAAGAAAAACTGGAAAACGGATTGCCGTATCAAGATCACAAAACTAAATTAATAAAAAAAGCTAAATTTAGGACAGAAACATTCTAAAATGTCGATTTTGTATCGATAGCGTTTTTGATTATAAATACTATACTTATTTGAAGATCCTCGTTATTTTAGAATTCTACTGATCATACCCGTTGAAGATATTGATATTAACAAACCAGATTACATTCTACTGCGATTATTGATTTCCAGTATAGTAAATTTGTTCGTAATGCACGCGATTTAGTTTTATACCACTCATTTTTGGCGAAGCTCTTTAACTTAATAACTAATTTGATTCTTCTCCGGTCGATGGTAACCGATATATTCATTTAAGAATGAATGAAACATGTTGAACAATTTAAAACCCATATTTATTTTTCTAATTTCTAGTGAAACTGTTTATATTGAGTCTGCTATCTTATAATCCAAACATCGATTCTCTATGATCAATAACTTCGGAATTAATGTCATAAACCTACCAACCCATTTGTATTTAGTTAGCTACAGGTTACAGTCCATGATTCGATGTACTCATACATATCTCACATATAAACCTTTCCCAGTATTGTAGAATAATCGACACTACCTGCCTTTTGACATTTCCTTTCCCTGATATGGTGTCGAATACTTATTCTCCCCACTGTGTAATAGGAAATGTATGTTTACAAAGTCCTAACACAAGTAGGTGCATTAACATATTTAATGCCGGTAATGACTGCAGGAGCTAAATGCAAATACATAATTCATAGTTACACATGAATTGTTGCTGCTGGCGCTGTACCAGTGATTATCATTAATTAATTTCAAATGTGGTCATAATTTTCACTTCAAATTAACGAACACAATTTATTAACGAACTCAATTAGAGATGCCGTTCGGGACACTTTCATAACCTACACGGGATTTCATTATTAAGGGGAACTCAAGCAAAATTCATAGGCGGAACTAAAATTGTCTGAAAATAAGGAAATATCACAATTTTGGCTAGCTTTTGTAAAATATATATCGTTTTTTTGAAAACTCAATAGAAATATTCCATGTAAAAACAAAACTCGGAGATATGTCAACAATAAACATCTAACGTATATCCCGAGAACATATTTCCATGGCGACATCTCTGTCATCACATATGCGTGTACACAATACCGATTTGATGAACGATATCCATATTGCCATTAATTATGCCATTCGACATGCGTTGCAATCATCGTGTATACTTCAGTGGTATTTTATGGAGAATTGAATATCAATTTCATTAGCAGAAATTGCGAGAAAAGTGATTAAGTTTACGACTAAACTGAAATATGTAATTAAAGCTCTTCAAACGGCTAAATAGAGTTCATATTCATAAAGGAAATACATAAATAAAACAAAAACTACTAGAAATTGTGTAAACATAATCGTATACAAAACAACAATAATACCACTCACATTCAAAAGCAAGAAAAACGAGCGCGCCCTCCTTCACCCACTCCAAGGGAAGAGTCGGGCTTTTAGCTTTCCACTTTCCACTTTGCACCGGAAACTCATAAAACTTTCACCACAACGACGACTACCATTGTTTACATGAGCCGAGCATGCGAATGATCTCAAGTGCAAATTCATTCTCATCGATGTAGTGTGTGTTAGTGTTTATAATGCCTTATTTGACTAAAATTTTATACACACACTGCCACCCACACAGACAGACTCATTCGTATGAGACCCATGTAGCACGGCCACTCATGAGAGCTGAAAGCCATTGTCATTGCCGACGGATTGTGATGAGAAGAGCTGGCGCCTCATCCTCCCACTGCACCATCATATCCTCGCATCATTTCGCCGAGTGTTTACATTGTTCATCATCACCTTTTCACACACACACAAACACACCTATTCCCGTACACATACTTACATATACTCGTATGCAGAGATGGTGCAAATTGTTTCTTTATGTCGGCTGCTCTCCTTGAGCTGCTCATACATTAAACATAGCGTTTTAATGCCAATAAAAATAAATAAATAGACCTTAAAAGCAATAAAAAATATTTGCTTTCACAAACACAAAGATTTGTTCAAATACATATGCATGCACATACATATACATGCTTCATATGGGTCGGCTTAAATAATACTACTTACATACCTAGTTGAAGTGTCTGTCTGTGCGTTTCACATTTGAGGAAAGTGCCGTGTAAGTTTAGAGAATATTTAAATTTCTGATGAGGTGCCCAGACGTCGACTTATCTTATGGCTTCTTCGTTGTGGTAAGGCAGATGCAGAATATTGCACATTAGTATAAATCTGAGATTAAACTAATGTATACATATCCTTGGTATTGTATTTTGCCAACACTTATTCCACGTACAATAAAAAATTTGTCATTCTGCTTCTAATAACTAAGAGGTGAGAAGCAGAATAGTGAAATGTTTTGCCTAGCTCTGACTTAGAGTGGCTGTTTTGCTTCTAAATCGATTCGCGACGCTTTACAACTCCGACTTCTTTATGTTATGGATTCGGGCATAGCTAATAAATTATTCTCCTAGTGTTTTATTTGTCAAATATTAAGGAAACAATGTGAACGTAATGTTGCATTTTCACATAAATGATACAATTTTTACAAAAACAAATATTTAATACAAAAGTGGTTTTGCATTTTCCCATAAATTATAACTCCGTTCTGATAGGAATACATTTTGGAATAATCATTATAAATATTCAAAACAATTTTTATTTTTTTTATAATTTATTAATGGTATTTGCATAATAAAAAATTTAAATAATAAATTGTGATAATAATATATATATTGTAATATTTATCAAACTTAGCAATTTTCGTTTCTGCGTCAAGAAACTACTCTCTGCTAAGGTTTATAATGATCGTATGTAAAATAAAGGTTATGTAGTATGTATGTTGATGCCCAATCGGAAGGAACGTATAGCTATATCTAAACCTGAACCGATTTTCACTAGTCTGAATGTTGATCATCCTTAGATTAAAAAGAGCACTGTGCTAAAGGTCTACAGAGGAGCGGACAGACTGACATGGTTAAACCGACTCAGCAAGCGATTTCAAGACCATCGCTATAATAAACGATGGGTCTATCACTTCTCCTTTGGCTGCTACAAACAAATATACAAACTCATAATACCCTAGACCACAGTGTGGTGTAGGTAGGGTATGCCAACGTTCGACTTTAGTTTGGATTGCAACAAAAAATATCATTGTAAAATGAATAAAAAGTGTTCTAATTCTCTTAATAATAAATGCATAAAATTATGTTCTTATTTTATTTTCCTTTTCACACATTAAATCGTTTAATATTTTAAGATAAAACGAATTTAAGCAATATTTTATTATTCTTGAACGAAAACGTTTCGTTGCAGCAACGAAAATAAAACTTTGATTAACGGGTAACGAAATGGTTTTTTCTGTGCAGTGTACACAGTACTGACTTGAGACTTTTGAAAATTTATATAGTAACACTGAGCTCGAAATGGGCACATTCAAAAAGTAAAATAAATGAGATCCTATGGATATACCTACTTCGAACGTCCTGAATCCAGTGGTGGAAGTCGTTTTTCTAGGTAAGCTCTTGTTCTCGCGATATTCGCCCACAAAATTTGCTGGGAAATCAGGTTAGTTTTATCGGTTGTGATTTTGGAGTGGAAGACTTCGGAATATAAGCTTCAGTGCAGAGATCAAATAAAGAGAACCCTTGGAGAAATAAATCTCTCAAAATAGTCGCCCAGGTTTCCCACCCCCTTAGCCCTAAAAAATTGCAATCACATTTTATAATACGTCAACCGTTTTAAAAATCTACCAAGTGTGTGTTAAAAATCATTTTGCTCATTGCTGCAATCTATCAATGAATCCAGTTTACTCGACTAAAACGTTATTACTTATTAAAGGGTTATTTTTTAAGAGCTTTCGGATTTGATTTAAAAAACAAACATAAAATTTAGAGAATTGTATGAAATTTTTACTTGAGTCGATAGAACGGTCTATATAATTCAATGTTTAAAGTTCGTTGAGTTCGTATTGGCTTCAGAAGAGACACTGTGGAGGAAAATTCAGGATTGGTCAAGGAGGCACGAAACAGCTAACACAAGCTAATAGTTCCGATTTTTGGATTAATATATTCGTATTGACCTAAAGAATAAACCCATAGAGGAAAATTAGCATTGGTCAAGGGGGGCGACACAACCAGCACAGCATTATTACTCGACAACGGATTGTTTGATTTTCATAATTTTGGGCTTCATAGATTCGTATTGGCCTAAGGTCAACACAATCCCATAGCTTGAAAATGCATCGTTCGGTTCTGAAGATGTTGGCTTGAAGGGTTCATAGTGGCTCCAGAAGTGACACCATGTGGGGACATTTATGGTTGGTCAAAGAACGCGAAACTACCAACAAAACTTTATAGCAGAGAACGGATCATTCGATTTTCAATATTATGGGACATTTGTATTCGTATTGACCTAAGGAAACCGCATATGAGCTGTAGAACGGATCGTATACTTTTTACAAATTTTTGCTTAGTGGATTCGTATTGGCACAGGAAGGAAGCTATGGAAGAACATATAGGACTGGTCAAAAGGGCGTGGAACTGACCACACACAATGCCATAACTCGAGAGCAGATCATTCGACTTTCATGAATTTGGGCCCAATGCAGGACACTCTGGGGAAGTATTTATGGTTGGCCAAGCGGACGTGGAACTGCCCACACAGCCTTTGGCTAAATGTGTTCGATTTGGTCCAAGGAAGATCTCTGAGAAGGATAATTTATGATTGGTCAAAGGAGCGCGGTCCGTACATACGAGCTTATAACTCGAGAACATATGACACATGACAAAGGGGTGAAGCGCCTCCCAAATGGTTTTCAGAAATTAGGGTTTGATAAATTAGTATTTATCCAATGATCGACACTATGGAGGAAAATTTATAATTGGTCAATGGTCAGGACACTGCCCACTCAAATCTCATAGCTCGAGAGCGGATCGGTCGAGTTTTCACGTTTTTGGGATAATTCGCGAACTGATGGTTCGATTTTTACCATTTTTTTAATGGAATTGTATTAGCCCTAGAAGTCGCATCATACCTAAAGTACGGATCGTTTGAATTCCACGATTTTGTGCTTGATGTATTCGTATTTGCGCAAGGTAGGACTCTATGGAGGAAACCATTTTTGGCTTCAGGGATTCGTTTGTGCCCAAAGAAGGATACTGGAAGAAAATTTTTATTTGTTAAAAGGGCGTGGTGCGGACAATACAACCTCATAACTTTAGAACGAATCTTTCGATTTGATGATTTCGGGGTTGTACTGTTGTATTGTCCAAGGAAGGAAACTGTGCAGGAAACTTTAGGATTGATCAAATGGCCATGTCACAGTGAACACAACCCCATAACTCGATAACGGATCTTTAGATTTTCACGATTTTGGGCTTGTCGAATTCGTAATGGGCCAAGAAAGGACACTATTTAGTACTGTGCAAAGAGGCGTGATATGGCCCGCATAACCTCATAACCTCATAACTCGAGAACAGATTTTCGATTGCCACGGGTGCGGTACCTTCCACACAAAAAATATAATACGAGTATTTTGAGTAATATATCGAACTAACAGGCGCGATAACCATATGAATCCAATAGCAAAACGAAATCTGGATAATTATTCCATCGTTTGGCTTGAAGTTTGGAGATTTTGATAGCATTCTAAAAAAGCTATCAGTGCTTTCGTACAACTTTAGACTGCCGCTAGATGTACATCGACATTATTATACTTCAGTTATTCTCATACAATACAAAGCATTGAAAATAATTTGAATTGACCGAATAACAGGAAGCAAATTTGTGCGAAACGAAGTTCGCTGGGCCAGCTAGTATCTAATAAATTAAATTCAATAAACTGCAAGCGTTGTTCGAGTCTAAGTCGAGTCATGGTTAAATTATAGACCAAACTGAACATGTTTGACGGTAACATGTTACACAAACAAAGCTGAGTTGCCAAAAATCAACCTATATAAGGGTTTACGACTGCATTTGCATCAAAATTGAATTTACTGTGTACTTAGCACCCTTTAGATTATTGAAAACATTGGTTCAAATACAACACTAATCACAAATGCGTTAACAATTTAGACAGTAAATTGTTGTGACCGTTTAAGTTTTAAGTCATAAAGTAGATTATTTTGCTATTTCGATTCGCATACATTCCATAAATTATTTTAAATATATGTATTTGAATTCTATACTTAATAGTGAATGAAATGATTATTCTATATTTGGTATCTAATATTCACTGGAAATATTGCATTTTATGAAGTGATTATATTGCCATTCACTTGCAATTGCATTTCTGTCCTTGTGGAGACTGAGAGACTCTGTCTGAACCTCATTAAAGTTTGTGTATTCGTATAGGTGTGTGTGTGTGTAGGCGTGGCTTCGTGAGGTATGTAAACATTTGTGCATATACAAAGCCAATACATTTAAAGAGACATTGAGATGTTGTCCACATACGCATACAAACACTCATATGTGGCCCGAGATAGTCACGTACATGTGATGGTAAGGGAGTTGCTGTGGAATTGTAGCATTCCTGTTGAACGTTCCAACAAACATTCTCGTAAACTAAAGTGTAAAAGCTCATTACATTTTACAACATCGTTATAATAAATTCTTATCACACGTTCTCCGTGGCAACTCCAGCAACACTCTCTCACACAAACGTGTGGAAGAGGCGATATCCTTGCACACATACGATGGTACATTTTACGTTATTGTAGTGGTTATTTTACAGAAATTGCTCATAAAAATTGTTGTTTTGTACTTTTGCCAACACCAGTACCAATACCAATGCCAATACCTTATAAGTGTGCGTGTGTCTCTACCTCCTCCCACACATTGCCCGGACTTGTAGTAATATTTCCCGAAGAAATTGTAATGTTCCTTGACATGATCCCCGAGGTACACCGAGTATTGGCTACGACTGCCGGAACTGCCTCTGCCACCGCTAACACCACTGTCGATGCTATTTGTTTTACAATAATTAGTTGAAAACAAATTGTTTTGATTATTTGGCATTAAGTTGTAATATTTTATGAGTTGATAAAAATGTTGTCGTACAAACATACACACATGAGTGCATGTGTGTGTGTGTGTTTGTTTGTTGGTGTTTTGACCTTTTATGTCTTTTAATTAAACTTGAATGCGTTAAATTTGATTTAAGCCACGAACAAAACAAAGTTTAATAAACTTTCTTGACTTCCTTCTCGTTGGCTTTGTTGCTAATAAAATATGCCCCATTTAGTTCGAGTAGCAAGGACTGAAAACATGCCTTAATTAAATGTACTCTGATTAAAAGATTTATGTATTTTTAATGGCTTTAAATTTAATATCCCCAAAGTCGTTTTGTAATTACTTTGTGTGAGGGTGCGTGTGTGTGTATGCGTGTCTGACATAAACTGTTACTGTGTCTGACACAGACACAGTGAGTAAGTGTTCGCTTTCCGTTTCCCCTACAGAAGCTTATTAACTCGTTAACCCTTGAGCTGGAATTGCCTTAAAGAAACAATTCAAATTCTCTGGCAAATATCCATGACGGCCGTACATTCCATCCAATGTTGTGCCTTTGAGTGTCATTACTTTTGCAAAATTTGAATAATTAATAATTCACTCGCAATTCGTACCGCATTATGCGAGACTTAGAGGTATCCATTGCGGCCGCTGTTATCTACACCATATTGTGGTTTGTATTCGGATAATAACTTCATGTCCATTGATATACTGAAGGCTTAAATTGTAATCCAAAGACTTAGTGTTTGTTGATCTAAATGGTATTAAATTTTCTTTAAATTTATTGTGTGAATTGAAATACTGTTTCAATGTCTGGCTGTGTGAAGCACTCTTAGGAACCTATAGAAATGAGTTATTTGAATGTTTCGAGGTTGATATATTATTTGCTTCATAAAATGACAAGAAAATAATGTTTATGTATATTTTGCATACGAAAATATATATGTACGTACATATTTTTTTTATTTAATTTCTAGGTGCAACACCACAATGAATGAAACTTCTGGGCGAATTCTTTCGCAGAAAGAACAATTCAAAAATGTTCACAGGCATTGATCCCACGTTTCTCCATCGTACATCATTTTACGTGCAAATTTCAAATCTGAGTCACATTTTCTCCAACCGCAAACTTAGATTATAAGAACCCTCATTATTTGTATATGTATGTTAAGATGTTAGAGTCAAAATATCATTTATATTTATGGGGTTATTCAATTGCTTTCTGCAATTGAAAATCGATTTTTCACATTTTGTTTTCCACTAGAGTTGGGTAATTCCGGCTCACTTAATTGATCGCTTCTTTTAGTTACGTTACGCTAAAGGAACTACGCCATTCCTTTAGTTCCATAGTTCCATTCAGCTCCGGACTGAATGTAGCGAGATCTGCGGTAATTTCCGATGATTTTGCAGTCACAAGCCGTAAATATCTATAAAATGCGGGTTTCAATATTCGGAAAAATTCTAAATTACTATTTGTAATTTGACCAAAGTGGTCATAATAAAAAGTCTATTTACGATTTAAAAAATCATTTTTAATAAACAAATCCTAGATTATTAAATTTGTTTTTATTTTAGCCAAACTATTGTCCCTATATAATATGTCAAAGTAGTATGAAAAATTGCTAATTCCAAATATAAAAAATTAAACATTTCCGGAGAATTTATTTATTTAAATCTTAAGCATTATGCCGTCGTATGTTTTGCAATCTCGTATATGGCAGCAATAAAATCAACTGACAGAATGTCACAATCAGTAAGAGAGATCTTTTCACAAAAATTAACTGGATACATAAAGGGTTCCCATCACAATAGCTGTGAAAGAGCTGAATATAAGAACGGTTGGTGGAACTAAAGATAAAACAAGAATATTGGATCTAAGGAACTAAAAAAATTGAAGACATGGAACTACATTCCTCTAGTTCCATGCAGTGAGCAGTTCCTTTGAACTAGGTGCCTCCGGAACTACCCAAGAGTCGGTATATATCAGGGGGCGGATATACATCGATTCAGTTCACATGAACTTAACTGATTTAACGACAAAATGATGAATAAAAGTTGGGGAAGCGTGGCAATAATGCTAGTGACATTTACACATTTTGGATACATTTTGTATTCTCTAATATCTCTTCCTCAAGCAGGATAAAACGGTGGAATTGTTTCCTTTTTTCAATGCCGTCTACCGTGTGCCGCTTTTACTTGTTTCTTAATTAATTTACAGAAAATTACCATTTTACAGCTTCGCGACTTTTGATTCGGTATTTGCAAACAAAAATGCACAAAGTTACACCGAATAAAATATGCAGTGTCTGGAAGTATGATATCACATTTCTGTTTTTTTTTGGTAATGGAACGGACACAATACGAAACGCTAATGCTAGTAAACTCCTGTTGTTGTATAGTGATGTACATACGTACAATTCCAAAGTAAAACACATCCGGATTGTGCATTCTCTCTAGGTAACCAAAGTACTTCTATGTAACATAAATTAACGCTGTCTGGTACATACCAAAGGATTAATTGCGCAATTATGAATGCCGTTTTACACCTGTGCGAACTTTGTGATCCGCAGTATTTAAATTATCAAACAATAATAATTATGTATTGTTGCGTCTGAACTGCTTTGTTGTTGTTATTGTTGTTGGCAAATACACATTAGCATTGCGATGTTTTATTTTTCACATTAAACACATAATAAACATTAACATTTTATTAACATCTCATTACCAACGTTGACTTTTGTTCATCCTGTCTCCCTCTCTTTCCCACTCTGTCACACACACTCCCTTACTTTTTACAACAACATGGGACACGCATAATACAACATAACATAATAACAGGTATGAGGTAACATTATAACCTTTTTATAGCCATTTGTTGCATATTTGCTTAAATCTGAGGATGTTGTAAAATGTGTTCACAAAACTTTTAATTAATTCACTATGTCGATTCTTGTAAAACGAGACATAATAAACCGTGTACCTGTGTGTGAGTGCGCTCTTGTGTCTTCGATTGTGTGTAATAATAATAATTATGCTGTGGTAAAACTACAGGGGAAGGAATCGTCCTCGTTGGGAGGAGGATTTAATAAATATAGACATTTTACGAAATTTTTAATAAAACACAACAGGCTAATTAGGAAGAGATACATATTCGATTGCATAGTGGATGCATTAAAAAAAGTAGTTATATAGCGTGATCCATTTCGAGGTTCCCTACTTTTTTAATGAAAAAAACACAGAAAATTCAAATTGAATGGGGAATGTTGATTATCATTTGAAAGAACATTCTTTGGCATTTATTTTTTGAAGATTATGTCTATCAAATGTTGGCCGCGGCTATGTCTCATATGGTCCATCCGTTGAGTCCAATTTTCGATGACTCGTTCGAGTATTTCGACTGGTAACTGGCGAATGACACGCGTAAACGTTGTTCATAATGAAATGCCAAACAATACTTAACAAAAATAACATGACAGCATGACACGACTCACACGTGATCTGTCAAAATTGGAAAAAAGTATATCTACTTGAATCACCCTATATATAAAAAAGAATGTGTGTTTGTTTGTTTGTACCGTATAGGCGTCTAAACGGCTGGAACGATCTTCTTAAAATATTCACAGAATGTACATATGTGGGGGGTGGTGAAAATAGGGTACTTGCATTTTCGATGTACCAAGCGGGCGTGGCCCCGCCCATATAAGCCAAATTTTGAAATTAATATGACTTGCACAATTTTTTAGCGAGAGTGCTGTAGTTTTATGCATATGTATCTGGTGGTAGTCTACGTGATTTGTCCAAAAATGGGAGAAAAGGACCAATGGCCGTGGCACCGCCCATATAAGCCAAATTTTCAAATTTAGATATTTTTCACAATATGTTAGAGAGAGTGTTGTAATTGTGTGTATATTTATCTGGTGGTAGTCTACGCGATTGGTTCAAAAATGGGCGGGATCGGACTAATAGGCGTGGCCCCGCCCATATAAGTCAAATTTAAAAATCGAGATATCTTGACAATTTTGTTAGCGAGAGTGCTGCAATTTTGTACATATGTATCTGGTGGTAGTCCACGTGATTGGTCCAAAAATGGGCGGTATCAGACTAATGGTCGTGGCCCCGCCCATGTAACCCACATTTTTAAATTCAGATATCTTGCACAATTTGTTAGCGAGAGTGCTGTTATTTTATGCATTTGTATTTAGTGGCTGGAATCGTGATTGGTTCAAAAATGGACGGAATCGGAAATCTCAATCTGGGGCAACGAAGTGGACCGGGTCCAGCTAGTCTTATTATAAAAAATGGTTATTTTTGCCAAAGCACTTACATTATTTAAAAGTTTCATTACCTAGGAATTTGGGAAATATGTGAACGAGGTGTGAACTATAGAAAATGTGAATTTTGAAATTTCTCGAGCTACGTGCATTCGATTAGCGTTTTTTTACATTGGCATACTTGTCTCGAACATGTGTTCTTACTTGAGTTTATTTGTGTTTAGTTAATTTGTTTGTGAGAGACATACGGTTAGAGCTGTTCTGCTTGTTCGGCAATTTTCTGCCGTGGAAAAAAATGGATTAAAGGATTTGCCTCAAATTTTGTGTAAAAAATGGAATTAAAATGGATGCGTCATTATTTTTGAAGGAAGATTATCAGCGGTAAGGCGAAGAAGCGGGAGTGTCGGAAGATTTGGGAGAAATACTTTATGAAGTGTCTGCTGTGTTTCGTTCTTTATCGTGGAACTTCTGATATGAAGCCTTCTATGCTAAAATTATGCTTTGTGGATAAATACGATGTATATACCAAACCACTGGGTTGTCATTTAAGTGCATTGTGGGGACCTATAGTGGTTTTTTACAAAGAATATTTTTGCCGAATACATAACCCAAAAACCATAAATCTGTACGACAATTGATGTATCATTATATTTAAAAGTGGATTTTCAGGGGTAAGGGGATGAGCGGGTTTGTTGCGTGTTTTGGGAGAAATAATTCCTGAGGTGTACCCTTTAATTTGCTCCTCTACATAAACACCTATTCTGAATTCTTCTATACTGAAACTAAATGTTTCAACATTTACTAACATCTTTGCTTATACAGCAAATTTTGTGGCTAAATATCTCGAAAAAGCGATGTCACAGGAAAAAAACGGTTACTGCCATTTAACCATCCGGGTCAAAATTATGCGGTGCAAGTAGTTTTCTTTGAGGATACATTTTGCTGTACACAAAAAACCACAAATAAAGTACACATCTTTATATTAATTAACAAGTAAACAAGTAAGAAAGTTCAGTCGGGTAAACCGACTTAAGAATCCACTAATCTCGAATCCCAAAAAAATATTCGCAAATTTATTTATTTTTTTTTTGTTTTAATTAAATTATTATTATTAATTCAAAAAACATTTTATAAATGCTAAGTATGTTCTGGTATTAAAGTTATACGCAGGTAACTTTTGGTGCACAATGGTCCATTTGTGTGGGAGGTACAAAAAGGGGCGTGACAATAACGCCCATTTTTCTTGAGGTGTTAGCGAATAACTATGTGTGGAATTTCAGAAGATTCGAGTAAGTAGTATAGAAGTTATTAAAGAGTCAACATTTCACTAAATGTTAACCGTTTGTGGGGGAGGTACTGAAAGTAGTGGACCAATATGGCCCATCTTCAAACTTAGCCGGAGATAGAGAAAAATATTGCCGCATACCAAATTTGACGTCACTCGGATATACAAATTTATCGATTTTACGAATATCGGTACCGGAATGATCGGTTACTCCTTTCGAGAGTTATCGTGCGAACCAGCCAGGAGACAGACGGACGGACGGACATTGCTCAAATGACCCAAAACTTATTTCCGCCAAACATACTTAGGGTCTTAGGTCACTCCTCGATGAATTAAGGTGAGGGGATAAAAATCTGAAGGTAGGCGTATCCGACTGTGTAATACCCTACACCAACTTGTTGGAGCAGTTGGTGGAAAATTTGGCTTCTGTAGGTGCAAAATTGGTTAATAAATATTTATGGCGAACGTGACTCTATCTCTTATTCTTTAGGTCGTACAAAAACAGATATAATACCCTGTACCATAATGTGGTATAGGGTATAAAAATATCACCAAAATTTTACAATAATGAGAATTCAATCCATCATTCCATTACCAAGAAAGCTCCTTTTTGATTCAATATTTCGAATATATACTCTTTTTGATAAATATAACTCAAAAAAAAAATAGAGCATTACAAAGTGCGAAGATGCAAGTGTTCGGAATTTGCTTCTTTTCTATACTTGGGATAATATGTGTGCTGGAAACATAATAGAAAAAAAAAATTTTTAAATTTTTCAAAGGAATTTTATTTAAGCACTTGTGATTGAATTAGTTACTCCATTATCATATATTTATCAGTGCTTTTAATTCAGGATGGTTAATGCTATTCTTAAGGAAAAACTCTGTTTTTCACGATTTTTGTGGATTTTGAGTTGTTGATGCCAAAGTGGTAAATTTTATGTGTTCTTTTCATTAATGTAAGTTGTTCTTGAAAACCATGTTCCCATACTTACCTATTTTTTTCAAAAAAAAAAGAGGTTTGCAGTTCTAACGTATCTTTTTCCGAATGAAAAACATATAATGAATTATATTGTCATTCATGCTAAAAATATTAAAACATTTTTCGAAATTCTTCATTTAATAGCCAATTGTAACAACGCTGCGCTGCTTATTGACTTCATGGTGGTATGAATGTTAACAAAAATATCTGATGTGGAGATAATGTTTTATCTACCCATTAAGCAAAACAATATTAAGCAAAAACAATAGTGCGTTTGAGTGACAAAAATATAACATAATACCACGTATACGCAACAATGACACTAGATCTTATGTAAACACTAGCAATTACTCGCAACAGTGGGAGGATATAATTCCGCAGTTTCCTAACCAGAATAAAACCTAGAATAAAGCCGAGCTTGCAGAATTTGAAAAGCGTGTAACTTTTGTTTTTGTAGTATGTTTCAGATTTTTTCGCACCAATAAAAATACAATAAAAATAAAAATAAGAGCATAATATACATATATGTGTATGTATACAGATTTAATTCACGGTAACTTTTCTGAATTGACAACAAAATGTCCTATGTGACAAGCTTTATGGTCATTTGAAGATATATTTAAAAAAATTATTTTTGTATTTTTTTTTTTAAATAAAGTGTAATTTGATGTAGAGTATTCTCAATAATCGACCTTTTAAAAACATCACATCAAAACATCAACATTTATCGCAAGGAATCTTCCTGGAGAAATTTTTCGAAAAATGTTTTTACATACATGAAAAGATGGACAAGCCACATTAACCGGACCGATCTCATCAATTATTTGAAGGGGCACAATTATTTGCACAGAAAATTTAAAGATTGTTGGTGTCAACGACACCTGAGCATATGATAATACTCACATACATACTTAATATAGGAGGAGCCATATTGGCCCACTGCTTCCTGTACCCCCCATAAAGGGTTACAATTTGGTGGACTATTACTTCTTTAATAACATCTTACTACCAATCGAAACCTTCTGAAATTCCACAAATAGTATTATTTTTTTAATCGCTATCACCTTGTGAAAAATGGGCAAAGTTACCGTTACACCTTTAGTACCTCCCAGACAAATGGACCATTTTGAACCATATACATATTAACAGAATATAACTTTAATACCAGTGTCTACAAATACTTGAAATTTTGCACAGTGTAATCTTTATACCCTACACCACACTGCGGACCAGGGTATTATGAGTGTGTGCGTTTGTTTGTAACACCCAGATTTATTATAGCGATCGACTTGGAATCACTTCTTGAGTAGATTTAATCACGTGCGTCTGTCTGTCCGTCCGTCTGTAGATGTTTCGCTGTAATCAAAGTGCATGTCGTATTTATGGTCCGATTGTGCTGAAATTTAGCATAGTATTCTTTTTTGGCCCAAGGACGCTCTCTTTTGTCCTTTGGCAGACTCCTTTCAGCTTAAGATATAGCCCTCATATATATGTTTCAGCCAATTTGAGCGCTGTAGAAACCGTATTTTATATCCGGTCAGTACGAAATTCGGCAGAGAGAGTTTTCTTGTTACGTGAATGAACACTACCAAATTCGGGGAAAATACTTTCAGATTTAGATATAGCCCCCATATAAAGGGTTTTCCAACAAGAGGTGTTATTTTGGTATTCAAAAAAATGAAATTTTTTGAGATAAATGATCGGATGTTTATTTCATAATAAAGAGGAAGGTATGCCGTAAATAATGAAAAACAACATCAGCCTAATGGCCACCACGACCACGCTTACTGGACAATATCCTTTTCATGAAATTTTCCATAACGAAATCGCAAAGTGGCTGCCCTATGTCCTCGATAACCACACGAATTCTATCTTTGAGGTCTTGAATCGACGCTGGGCAGTTGGCGTAGACCTTATCTTTCACGTGGCCCCAAAGGAAGAAGTCGCAAGGTGTTAAATCACAAGATCTCGGTGGCCAATTGTGATCGCCTCTTCGAGAGATAACACGGTCCGGAAACTTTTCCCGTAACAGAGCAATGGTTTCGTTGCTTGTGTGGCACGTAGCGCCGTCTTGTTGAAAGTAAACGTTGTCCAGATCAATACCATCCAACTCCGACCATAAATAATCATTAATCATCTCTCGATAGCGCAATCCATTCACCGTAACAGTTGATCCAACCTCATTTTCGAAAAAGTAAGGTCCAATGACTCCGCCGGTCCGTAAACCGCAACAAACAGTCACACGTTGAGGATGGAGAGGCTTCTCAACAATAACCCTTGTGTTTTCCGAGCACCAGATGCGACAATTTTGCTTGTTCAGTCAAGATGATTTTGTACCATTCGTATCGTTTTTTTGTTCGATCGTTTTGTATCGTTCGATGATCGTGTATCGTTCCATTTTTAGTAATGGCGTAGTTTCTACTTGTCAAATGTCAAAGAATAAAAGCTTCAAAAGTGACAGCTACCGAAATACCGGGTGATTCAAAATAACACCTCTTGTTGGGAAACCCTGTATATGTTTCATCCGATTTGACGTGTAAGCGCTGTAGAAACCGTATTTTATATCCGATAAGTACGAAATTCGACAGAGAGTTGTTTCTTAATTTAGGAACTAATACTTCTTATTGGGGTTAATCGGTTCAGATTTAGCTATAGCCTCATATATACTACGTTCTTGCCTATGCAGTATTTAACGTTAATGAAATTCTATTTTACGTCCGATCTTTATATTATTTGGTAGAAATGAGGTTTTTGATCAAAGTTGATTAAAATAGCCCTATCTTTTTGTTTCTTCCGATTCTTGATCTATGAAAGAATACGCCGCAGCTAAGTACTTTGTTAACTGAAAGAAACCAATTATTATGAATTATTATTGCCATGTCCACTTGCGCATTGTGAGGGAGGTGTAGGGTATTATATGGTCGGTCCCGCCCGACTTTCTGTCTTTCCTTACTGATTTTATTTGGCTTCTACGCACCCGATTTATACCGAAAGAAATCGGCTCAGCATAATAAATCGACTGTGTTTGGAGCCGCCGATTGGCCGAGAACATAGGCCTCGGGCCGACTCATTAAAAATGAACGGCAGGTCGAATAGCCGCCTACCGTGCAGCGACGGCTTGCTTCTCTGCCTTTGGTACATCCCACACAAACGTACCATTTTGTACAAAAACTTAACAGCTTATATTGTGAATACCAGGGCGTAAAATACTCAACATTTCTGCACAGGGTAAAGTTTTTAAAATTCCTACAGTCTGGGGCGTTATTACCACACCCGTTTTAGTACCTCCCATACAAAAAAGAGCCAAGACATTCCAAAATTAAATGGCTAATAATTCACTTTTTCAACGCCCACTAAACTGATCCCGGCCATTTTTAGTGATATTATTGGTAATACGTAGCGTCTATAACGTAACACAAATCCTTTTTTTATTATCAATGGTAACTGATATAATCGTTTATTAAAATATGCCACACGTACTTTAGACCAACCCTGTATTTGTTTTTCAAACTATCTGCCACAATGCGAAAGTATAAAAGGATATTTTTAAAATCTGTTTGGTAAGTTTTCGTGATGATCTTACAAAAACCATGGTTTTTTTCATTCTTCTACATTTTAGACATACATATGTTATAAATATTTACCTTTGAAAGCAGTTGTATATACAGATGACAAGTTAAAATAATATAACATACCTCTTAATGTCAGATGGATATTATCTGAAACGAGAGGAACATTTGTTGTTAGTTAAATATTTTACGAATATACAAATATATACATATATTTTACTATTTCGTGCGTTGAAATTAATACAATCAAATTAAATGCTTTATAATTACTAGTTTATGTTTCTTTATTATTTACTCAATAAAAAAACATTTATTACTGCCAAAAAACAAAATACTGTATATATTTAATGTTCTGTTTTGTCATTACATTTGGACCCCCTAATTTATTATTAGTTTCTTTCTCTTCCGTAGAATCATTACTTACAATGTCTTCGAATAGGTCTTTCTCTTCACTTACTTTTCCTAATTACTTCATATATTTAACATGACTATTTGTTCGATTAGGTTAAAAATTAATTAAATATATAGAAGCTAAATTGTATTTAACTTCTTGTCTCTCTTTTTGTCCATTTTATCTCCAAAATCTCTGAATTAATACGAGAAATCTATAAGCCACAGGTATATGTAGAAAAGCACGTAAAGACCTCGTTCTTAAAATATTTTATACCAGCGTTTTATATAATTCAATTACTAGTTGATTGAATTATGAAATTTCGTTACATAAAGAAGGTGTAAGTTATTGTTAAAAATTATTATTTCGAAGCAAATTTATAATTTTGAATAAAACTCTTGAAACATTATTCGTAATCGCTGAACAAATTAAAAGAATGATAGGCATTTCTAAAAATGTTCCTTATAAAATATTTGTAACTTCTGCATCCTTATAAATCCTAAAATGTTAGAATAGTTCAAGGTCATACAGATATGGGTCTGAAATTTTGCAAAAAGTATTTTGTAACATCTATCTAAAAAAATTATAATGATTTTTAATTTTGTGATTTTTAGTACTCGTACATCAGAGACTGATTAATAACAGCATATACATATATGACAATATGATACATCAAACGGGAATGTTAAAATTATTATTTTTATTGTTAAAAATTATTATTTCGAAGCAAATTTATAATTTTGAATAAAACTGTTGAAACATTATTCGTAATCGCTGAACAAATTAAAAGAATGATAGGCATTTCTAAAAATGTTCCTTATAAAATATTTGTAACTTCTGCATCCTTATAAATCCTAAAATGTTAGAATAGTTCAAGGTCATACAGATATGGGTCTGAAATTTTGCAAAAAGTATTTTGTAACATCTATCTAAAAAAATTATAATGATTTTTAATTTTGTGATTTTTAGTACTCGTACATCAGAGACTGATTAATAACAGCATATACATATATGACAATATGATACATCAAAACGGGAATGTCCCAGAATCTATTGAATGTAACGGAAAGAAATTTGGTTGGAAGTTAATATAGTCAATCCAAAAAATCCTCCAAATATGAGCTATAGGGAGCTATCAAAGAAAGAATAATGAAGTTTAGCTTTAAAATATAATGTAGTCAAAATACGAGTATAATACATCACCAAAAATGGGAGGTACCGAACTAAGGATATTTAACTAGTGAAAACCTTGGAAACTAATTTCAAGTGAATACATATGTTTTGTAAGTCAACGAAGTCATTACCAATATGAATATCTTTCCTTGCCGAACATATATTTGTCATCATATATCTGGAGTTATATGATAATAAAAATCTTAAAAAATTTTAATAGTGTGTATATATGTGTATAGTGGAGACCTGAGTATGAACATCCAAATGACAACTAGAGCGGTTTGTAAACTAGTGAACTAAATATCTAATAGACAGTTGCTATCATTGGGTGCATATTCTGACTTACGAAGTAAATATTTGTCATTGTACATGTCGTAAATAGATCTCATTTCAATGATTTTGGATTGCTCTAGATAAAAAATAGTTTATCTACCAAACTATCAGTCAAAAAAAAAAAAACACGTACATATACTCCTATATAAACAACACATATACATGTGTGGGAGCGTGCGATAGCAATTTACACAATGGAAAAACAACGAAAACATTCTGGTGGGAGAACAACCATTTAAAATCCTGAACGCAAAGCAGTGGATATTTGCTAGTATATTTTGTGACCAATGTCAGCAGGTTAAATATGATAAATATTCAATATATATTTATTTTACTAAGAAACATTCACGCGAATAATTGTCCGAACCTACGGTCTAGTCGATTAGAAGTCTTAGAATTATAATACGCCATTGGATTCGTTCAGCCATTTTGAAAGCGAAATATCAGAAAAGGTTGCTGCAACAGCAGATGAATTGGTGTTTAATGAGAAACTTATTTTTCTTTGAGTATATCATTTCCCGGTTACAGTATTGCATGCTATTCATGTTGGAATGTTTAAAAGATTCGACGCGGCGAATTTACGATTTTTTTTAAGTTAAATAGCACAAAAATGCATAAGATATGTTAAAGAAAAGGCGGAGATATTGGCAGACCACAATCAACAAATATGTTGTCTCCTACAGTCTACTGAAGAAAATTATGTAATGACATCAAAAGGATTTCGGAACCGATCAAAGGATTTCGATAAGTGCACTGAGAACCTAAATTAAAAGGTTAAGTAATAAACAGTAAGAAAAGACAGGAAATCGGGCGGGCCTGACTACCCCACAAATTCCTAACAATACGCAGAAGGGCATTGCCATAATAATTTGGGATAATTGGTTTCGTTTTAGTTAACAAAGTACTTAGCTCCACCTCCTTATCAAGGAGGAGTTGAAGATTTTGATCACAATAAACTAGATCGCTTTGCTAAAAATTGAGAGAAACTCATATATCGTCACTCAATAAAACAATAGCGTATACGCATACATATTGCATTATAAGAATCTACGTAATCGATTCTATAGCTGGTAAAAATTTGCTGGAAATCTATTTCCACAAAGTGGGTCAAAAATTAAAACTGAAAAAATAGTGTATATATATAGTATGGTACTTTAATCCCAATTATATAGAATTAATGCATTTTTAGACTAATAGGATATCATCTGGTTGTAGCCTGATTACTTCACCACATATTAAAATGACATATATTGAAAACATCGATTTTTCTTCTAAAATATACATATTTATCTTCCAAGAAGTCTAATTTCACAAAAACTTCAAATGTGATTTTCTCAAACCACTACAAAAAAATTATACACTATTCTTTTATCTTTTAAATCGATTTTCCCAGTGTACATTCATGTAAAAAGAAACCTATTTCTGCGAATTTCCTACTGATCGAATATAAAATATAGTGTCTAATGCGCTTACACATTAAATCGGGAGTAAATTATATATGAGGGCTTTATCTAAATCTGAACCGGTTTTCCCAAAATTTAACAGAATTCGTTTCGTAATGATCGCATATAAAACACAACGTCTGTAGTGCATTGAAGTCACATCGGGAGGAACGAAAAATATTTGGAGGTAATATCTAAATCTAAGAGGATTTTCGATCTAGCGCCGTCTAGCTTATCGGATAAGCGAAACATGGAATGCATGATCCCGCGATGTAAATGCGCTTCAAGTCTTCACCAACAGATGAATCTCAAACATAGACTTATGGTCTACAACAAAACAAACGTCCATCGCAACAGAAATACTTAAACGCATATGGAACTGGCTTGGACACACGTTACGAAAACAACAAGATGACCTTACTCGTGTCGCACTTGATTGCAACCCGCAAGGTAGCCGAAGAAGAGGAAGACCAGCACACTCATGAAGAAGACAACTCGATGCCGAAATCATGAGGATGACGATGACCTGGAGAGAAATAAAATAGTTGGCTTTAAACAGAGATGAATGGAATTTATTTGTTATGGCCCTATGCTCCACAACGGAACGACGGGAATAAATATATACATAAACCGATTTTCGCCAATTTCGATATGATTTGTCCTTAAGCCAAATAAGAAATACGTACCAAATTTTATCGCGATCTGACAATAATTGTGACCTGTACTTTGATCACAAGAATACATGTACAGCCACACGGGCATATCTAAATCACCTCAGAAAGTGATTCTAAGACAATCGATATAATAAACGAGGGTCTATTCTTCTCCATTTTGGCTTTTCAAATAAATGCACAATGTAATATTTCCTTGCACTACAGTGTGGTGCCAGGTTATGACTCATTTGTCGGAATGCTTATCAAAAAATTAAGTGATAAAGCGCTTCGCCTTCACGCATATATCGCCAACAGAAGACTGCAAATTATACATCCCATGGATTTAGCCAACTAAGTATTTTTTAGATTAATTCGTTAGAGTGTTATTATTGAATTATTTACTCAATAATTGTTATTCATATTTTTATAATGTAAGTACTTAGTATTCAACGAAATATTGCTAGATGAGTACGCACACAATGGTAATAATAACCACCAATGTAGGCCTGGAATGGGATGAATCTGTCACACAGTTTCGACCATTTCCAAGCAACAGTTCACTCCACTTCGATACCTCCATTCCAGAACATGCTATGTCGACTTAGAATGTTTTCAGGGATATTCCATTTTTAAAATCTAAATATTCCTAACTATATTCAGTCAAAACTTGATGTTATCCATCAACCCAATCAAAAGTTATTCACAATACAGTACAGTTTGTTCAGTGTTCATTTTAAATGAATTCCATACAAATTTGAAAATTTCATAGAACTTTGATCGGCTCTTGTGAAAAACCAACTGTTTTGACTTGGCATATTTTGTAATGGAGGTATCGTCTTGTGTTCAATGTTTACGCAGCAATAATAGAAGTAGATGCTTGTAGCTTCCAAAGAGATTGGACAAATGTCATTCAGAAAACCACACCTTTTAGAAATTGTGCGGTGATTGATCTACCATAATTTTCACAACAGAGCCTCAGGTAGTACTGACTGATAACAGAGAGCTCAGTCACAGCAAAGATGGTAATTTATTGAAAGAATCGATTTCGAGGACGAGTACAAAACCCACAACCACAAGACCAATGTCTGCCCTTGTTCCGTAGTCAAGTGGTTTACTTGGTTGTTCACCTTGTTTTGAAATCAATGACAATTGAGGACTGGTATCAGTGCAGACCTTATCTCATGCTTTGTCACCATCGATACCGGCCATCGCCATCACCACCATTTCGAATTCCAAGCAGTCATAATTGAATTTAACTTTTGCCAGAATGAAGTAGGAGTGTATACACCAACTATCTTAACATTAATTCCGGGTTGAGGGGGTGAAGGTGGTTGGTTCTTATTCCAGGATGGCTGCCTTTGTTGATTTTATGATTTTACTGTTTGAAAATAATAAAAGCTCCCAAACAAATAGCGTGATTGTTGTTATTCTTTACGCTGGCCTTATTGGCCCTGGTCTAGGATATTCCCTTTTCATTGATTTTGTGGTGAAAGGAGTCCACTCTGTTTTCCATTTGCTTGGCTTTATTGCCAACAAAGTTGGCCAATGTGAATTCATCGCACGAATGATGAGCTGACGGATGGGTTGGACCCACAAAATGGAATACATCAACACATTTATATTTTAATATGCCGTTTGCATTTTATTACATGAAGAGAATCGACTCGATTTATTTGGTTAGTGGCCCTTTTAGGTAGCAAATATGGCCACACCTTCCAATATATTTCGAATGCAATGTCATAAAATGAGTAACGTTTTACGATCACATTTGTGGATTTTTATATAGCACAATATTCTACTGTTTTATATGCGTCCGATTCAAAGCCATAATGTGTCGTGGGGAAAATTGATTTGTGGCACTAAGGGAATCAATAAAAATAGATTATTCGCGACAGAATTTAAAAGATTTTTAAAAATGCTTGAGCTACTCAACATATACAGGATGGAGAACTGAATAATGAGATTAATTTCCTTATTGCTGGGGCTATTTGCAGTTTCTGGGTTTCTGTTCATGCAAACATGCATAAAGGAAACTATTTGGAAACTAACAATTTAATAGTAAATTCCTGGTGGCATAACAAATTTGTAGATGTGTTTGTAGACGTTTCCAAAGATACTAAACATATATGCTTTAGTAATAATATTAGGACTTTCATGCGGGTAGGTGTTATGGGTGAATTAATACAGCAATCTGCCGTATTAATTCATACACTCTGTCCCAAACAATGCCTTAATTATACAGGGTGGCGCGTTTTTTATTTTTTTATTTATGCGATTATTATAATTTTTGCAATTAGCTTTGAAAAATTATATCCTGTAAGTGATGTCCATATTTTGGATCGCACATACGTGCTCTTTTTAGCATATTTTCCACAACTTTTATCAATATTTCGGAAAAATTCAATTATTTTTGTACATTGTTCGATTCATAATTAATTCCTAAAGTCTCCTTCACAAAATGCTGAAAAAAAACAAGGAAAGAATAATAATTAAAAAAGTTATAAAGAATTCAAACCATATAGCTCATTCTGCGCCAACCTGCGCCACGTTAATTTTTTCGGAAATTTTAAGTGTTCTTAAAATCCCTTTATAATTCAAATCGTATAATTGTGCATAACGATACTTTATGCAAGATGGGTTGACATTATTATAATTTTTGCAATTAGCTTTGAAAAATTATATCCTGTAAGTGATGTCCATATTTTGGATCGCACATACGTGCTCTTTTTAGCATATTTTCCACAACTTTTATCAATATTTCGGAAAAATTCAAATATTTTTGTACATTGTTCGATTCATAATTAATTCCTAAAGTCTCCTTCACAAACTGCTGAAAAAAAACAAGGAAAGAATAATAATTAAAAAAGTTATAAAGAATTCAAACCATATAGCTCATTCTGCGCCACCCTGCGCCACGTTAATTTTTTCGGAAATTTTAAGTGTTCTTAAAATCCCTTTATAATTCAAATCGTATAATTTTGCATAACGATACTTTATGCAAGATGGGTTGACAACAAATATTTTGGAGAAATTACTAAACAATTATTTTTTTTTTCTTTATAAACACATATTTCATTTGACAAAATTAGTTTTCAATTATAATCTCTTGTAATATATTAGTGATGATTTCCAAATAAATTTTATTGATTTTCAAATAAAATTTATTTGCGAAAAAACCTTAAAATAGTATAACTCAGCAGATATAATATTAATATTCTTTCAAATTCACTCGTTTTGTAAAATAATTGGAGGGATCTTTGTTTTATATGTTACGTCTTAACAAAAATAAAAATATTACAAATAAAAACTGTTCCCCTACTTTCAAACTCGTTGTTTAGTCGAAAGAAATAACTTTTCTGATACAATCGAAAGCATAAAGTAGAACCAAATCTTAGGAACATGACTCTGCAGTTAAAACTTTGTTCGTTAAGCTAAATGCGAAAATGGGAAACCGATTGAAACAAGTTCCGCGGTTCACTTTTCTCACAGCGAAACTTCAAATCTGCCAAATTGTTGTGCTCTGGGAAAAGTATCTAAAAGTGTACTTTTAGTGATTGGAAAATGCGGTTCGACTCGCTTCGCTTCTGAACGATTGTATGGCGGCTCAAAAGTTTCCATTACATCGAAGTAAAATCTTTGCGACACAAAGGGGATGTTTGGCAAAGAGTCGAAATGCCTTGGGCAGAAATTCAAATGGAATACAATGTGAAATTATCCCACAGCTATGCAAAGATATACGCATTCAGTTTATGAATTTCACTGCAAAAAGTTAAACGAAGCATATGAATATATACGTATGTACGTACGTTAGAGTGAACTAAAAAAATTTTTCATAAATTTAAAGAATATCTCCAAAGACGTCCTTGATCTTTAAAATAATTAAATATTGTACTTAAAATTAGGGATGTAACGAAAGTGGCATTAGCGAAAGCGAATTCTGAAATATATATTTCTTGCGAAAGCGAATAGTGAAATATGCATTTTTGCGAAAGCGAATGCGGATGCGAAAGCAAATACTGAAATATATTTCTTGCGAATAGTACAAACAAATCCACAAAGTCATAATACCCTGTATCATAGCTATAAAAACAGCTTGAGTTAAAAAGTATTGGTTAAAAATATGTACATTTCTAAATCGTATATTTAATATCATCTGAAACATGTATCCGATTAGGAAGATATGAACACACATTTTTGGTATACTTTATTTAGATTTTATTAAAGTTTACTCAATTCTATTAGGAATATCTAAAAAATCAAAAAAAAAATCACAAATTAATATTTTAAATGTCGTTGTTTAGAGAACCACCGCAATTATTTTAAAGAAAATAATTTTGCCCCAAATAATGTGCCGAATTATTTGCCACCCTAATGTATAACTGCCCAACTCTTTTATACACGCCTATGGTGGCTTACTTCACACTCGCACTGCCATACACCCATAAATACATATATACATACATACATACATACATACATGATTCATGTGTAAAGCATATTCTAAGTCTAAGAGACTTTTGCAAGTCTTCATATTTACATGAAGCCGTCAGAAGGTTTTAGATCCATGATTGCCAGTCCCACATCCAGACATATTCCATAGTCACTGATACATATACGGACAGGCTGCCATAGCTGCCATTGCTGGATTAGAGTGGCATATCGTGCAGGCGGTGTGGTTGTTGATATCAGCTGCATATGCCTCTCGCCGTTTGATGCATTTCGGAAGTGCTTTTTTTGCCAGAGGCAGTTTTTGCAACTACGTTTCCTACATACCAATGAAGTGTTGAGATTAAATTTCAATTTTGTTCGACGAGCAAAAACCCCCCAAAAATAAAGAACTTTGGAAAATCTTTCTAACTTTTTTGTGTTGCTTATGTCAGCTTTGAGAGGCCTTTATCACACGCGATGTGCAAAGTGCTCTCGAAGTGGCGCAACTCACGTAGAGTATTGCCATCCCATTTGGAATGATTAAATATCTTTGTTGAATTTATTTAAACAATATAATTAATCATTTGTTTGGTTGCAGGGCTGGGAGGCCGAACAGGACAGACCGCCAGCAATTCTGTATGGTTGCGTACTTTGCGCGGGGGAGAAAGGAGGAAATTATTCAAAGTACAAAACTTCAAGGAATAGTACCCAGCAAAACGACGGGCCAATAAACAATGATGAATCGCAAATAAATTGCTTGCTATATATTTTGTAACTGTCACTTCTGATATTGAGCTCCATGCTGCCTTACCCTGGACCCCACTGCATTAGTTCCGAACACCCATTCCACTTCTGGCAAATAATGGAGGCGAAAACAAACAAAATCAGTCTCCCCTGGCCATAACAGACATCACTTTGGGATGTACGGCTCCAAAATTATAAATGTGAACAGAAATCGATGTGATATTACGAATGTTTCACATACATAGTTAGGATCCAACCAAACATTAAAGAAGATTACTACTAAGTCGTAGTAGTAGCTACAACAACAACAACAACAACTACTAAGTCGTGCTACACACGAGACAATTTTTTTCAAGCCAGTGTCAAAGTTTATAGGAGAGAGAGGCAGAGAGCTCTTTCCGCCTGCCTCTCTCTCCTACAAACTTTGACACTTGCTTGGAAAAAAATGCCTTGTGTGAATATCGACTAAGAAATTTACTGATAGCAATTTTTTTGCTCGAAGGCGATATAGCATTATATAGCGGTGCCCAACTACGTAGGTATGAACGCGATTTGTAGAAGGACTGTACTTTTAAATTTAGCGAGTCGCTGTCGTTAATCGCTAATAGCGCTATATGCTCGCTATTGTATATAATCGTACCGTCACATATATGGGTATTGTATAATCAAACACATTGGCGGAACATAATTTTTCAGATGTTTCCTCTGTAAGTGGGATTTTTTAAGTCTTACCTCTATAAGCAGGATTAACATGGATTTTTGGGTTTTAATGCACGATATTTTGCATAGGTTTTGTGTATTTGACTTAAAGGAAATCTTAAAAAGTACCGTTAGATGAACAAGTGTCGTTGCAGCAGATACTATTTTATATGTTTTTTTTTTTAAATTTTAAACATATTTGGCACCAAGCGCAACCGAAAAATTAAAATACTGGGTATAGCGACAAATTAAAAATTGCAAAAGGGAAAACTCAAGCAAAAATTTGAAAGTTCCTGTATACGATATACGACACGATAGAAATTAAAAAATCTAATTTCCTTATTTAGAACATAGATTGGTTATGTGAATATTATTGTCCAATATCAGAAACATAACAATTGGCATTATTTCTATTAAGGGTAAAGCCATTAATCGCTGAATCAATGGATTTTTTAAGTTATCTATTAGAAATGGATTTCTAGAACGATTTGAAAAGGAAATTATTTGTGTGGTTTGAAGTCCTGACCCGCCTAATAACAGGGTACTCAGGGGCTATATTTTCAAAGCGGGTGAAACTGGACTCTTTATTCAAATGTGATAATAACGAAAAAATGAGTCACCGTTTTTTAACGTTGTAACATGAGTTACAACTCCACCACTAATTGGTAAACCATGTAGACCATGTAGATGGTCTACCATAAACCTGGTAGACCATCCGTCGAATATAGGAACGATAAAACTCCTGGACAATATCAGAATTTTTGGAGGAAACCACAAGCAAACTTCAACAACTTGCTCAAGGTCTCATTCACAACTTTAAAGTTCTATATCGAAGACAAGTTGTGGAACACATCATGTAAGCTACAGAAAATGATACATCCTGTCAAATAAATCTCTTAGACGGCTGGTTTCCAAATGGTCCGACAGAAAATGGTGACTCATAGAAAAAATTCCTTTTATTAAGATAACGATGAGGTATGAAAAAATAATAACGAACCCTCAATTAAATAATGATGTGGAAGATCTTGAGGTGGCACCAAAAAGAAAATGTATTTGAATACATCACAGAGCTACATTGAACATCTAATCCAAAAGTATTAAAAAAATTATGACTTGGATAGTTCGATCATATCGCTAAAACATAAGCAAGCAATGATGATAATGAGGTAAATGTATTGAATTCAATTACTTTTTATCCCCTCTCCTTAGAGAGGAGGGTATATATCGTTTGCTATGAGCCAAAAGTGTAACACATCGAAGGAGTGACCTAAGACCCTAAGTATGTTCGGCGGAAATCCGTTTTGAGTCATTTTTAGTAATTTGAGCAATGTCCGTCCGTCCGTCCCTCCGTCTGTCTGTCTGTGCGTCTGTCTGCTGGCTGGTGCGCACGATAACTCTCGAAAGGAGTAACCGATTGACTTCAAATTTGGTATGAGGTAATATTTTTCTCTACCTCCGGCTAAGTTCGAAGATGGGCCATATTGGTCCACTCCTTCTAGTACCTCCCCCTATACTATATACTTACTCCAATCTTGTGAAATTTCACACATAGTCGCAACACGTCAAGAAAAATGGGAGAAGTGGCCACTCCCTTTTTGGTACCTCCCACACAAATGGACCATTTTGCATCCAAATTGAACTGCTTATAACTAAAATACAAGTGCATAAAAATACTTGAAGTTTTGTACAGTATAATGTTTTTGTAGCGCCTATAGTCTGGTAACAAATTAGCATTATTATACAGCCCCTTTAGGTACCTCCCACACAAATGCACCGATGCACAAAAAACGCTTATAGTTCGGCACGGTGCAATGTATTTAAAGAATTTACAGTTTACCGAAAAATTTTCAGATTAATTAGTATAATGTTATATATTACATTACTCACAAAGTTGGTTTACCCGACTGAAAATGTCTTACTTGTTGTTTATGTACTTGATGAACTATTTTATTTTATTATTTAATAAACACTTCAATAAATATTTTACTTGTAAGTAGATATACCTCTTAAAATGGGACAAGTAACAAAAACCCTCACTAAGTGGTTTACAGTACAAGCGGGAAAACTTTATAAGGGGTAAAAAAGTGTCAGTCCACTGAGCTCCGGCTTATTCAGGTTCGACTATCGAAATGATTTTTTATTTTAATAACTCCCAAGTTCAATTAAACAATTAATTAACTAAACTTAATTACAACACTATATGTTAGAAGTTCACATAAGAATGGACCCAAAAACCCTCACTAAGTGGTTTACAGTACAAGCGGGAAAACTTTATAAGGGGTAAAAAAGTGTCAGTCCACTGAGCTCCGGCTTATTCAGGTTCGACTATCGAAATGATTTTTTATTTTAATAACTCCCAAGTTCAATTAAACAATTAATTAACTAAACTTAATTACAACACTATATGTTAGAAGTTCACATAAGAATGGAAATAGTGCTGATTTTTTCTTTCAGAGAACTGATATACCCCAGTCGAATATATTTATCATTGGATATTGAGTGGTCTTAAGTTGGGATGCTAAAAATCTTTACGTCTCTATCACAGAAGGTGTAAGAGTCGAGAGATGTTTTCTGTACTTATCATGTATTATATATAAATGTTATGTTAGGGCAGAAGAGAAGCCTGATTTACACACTCACATAGAGCAAATGATGTCCCTGCTACTACAGGTTCAGTTTCGCTCATCGGAACAAACCTATTTGATACACAGAGTCATCGATAATACGAATACGAGTTATAGAAAACTATCGAGTTCGAGATCGTTGTTTTGGTCTTCTATAAACGTCTTTAAAAAAAGAATAAGAAATATGTGCAATGTCTTAAGGCTGGCTACTGGAACGTTAGTCAAAAGCAAAACTATACAAATTAAAGCATCGAGCCCAGTAAGGAAAGACAGAAAGTATATATATATATATATATATGTATTACGCCGGGTAAATTTTTTTTCGTGTCAAAGGCGCATCGCGATTCTTGTTCTCTGGGTCATTTCGAGAAATTTTAACCAAGAAACCATAGTTCAAAAATGGATTTCGACCCCGCGGATTTTTCAAAAAAGTATTTTTCCATTATATTCAAGAAGAGATACAAAATATGGTTTACCTCTACAAAATATTTGTAAATGGGGGTTTTTGGGGTCGAAGAGTCGATTTTTGGGATTTATATTTACTTTTGAGTGCCGCCAGAGGAAGCTTTAGAAAATTTTTGTGGTTTTATCGCGTTTTTAGTGGAATTTGTTCGATTGAATTAAATAGTGCGACAGTCCAAAAACCAAAAACTGCGATACTATTTTCTTGTAGGTAAAACAACGAGTAAAACAATGTTGTTTCTTGAAATTTGCCAGATACCCCCAAAATCCGGATTTGCGGGTAAAAAACCGATTTAATTGCTTTTGCGCATTTGAACGCCTATACACTGATTGAAAAAGTTTCGTCGTGACGACGAATTTGTACATCATCACGATAATTTGTTCGTCAAAAGTCAGCTAGCGTACGGAATAATCCTCTTGATGAATTTGTTCGTCATCATGACGAATCTCGGTTTCCAAAAACTTTCGTCCTCAGGATGATCACGTTTTATTCCTACGATGACGACGAATCCCATTCATCACCACGAAGAATTCATGCCCCCGACTATTTAAATATAAAAAACGTCAATAAATATGCTTTTGGGTTTAGACCATTTAAAACGGTATGGAAAATAAAATTACTTGACTGCTTTGCCAGCTTCAGTTGTGATTATTCGGTTCGAACGCAGTTCTTATCAGGAAAGGCTTTATGTATACATTTAGTTTAATGAAACTTTAATAACTCAGTCAATTACAACCGGTTTTTAGCAACTGGTTGCGTTTTGTTCCTTACAAAATATACTATATATGGAGGTTAATTAATCTTGCGGTTATATCACAAAATAATTAGTAACAACATTGCCTGAACTAAAAATTTTGAAAAAAAATTAAAAAATTGTTTGTAGGACAAATAATCATATATTTGTACATCTTTAAATACACAACATATACATCGTTAGAAAGGTCTAAGTTTCGTCACTGGTCTATGCTAACAAGCCAACAACTTTACACGTGCTCAGAGACAACATCCAACGTTAAATTGCCAATGTTCCGGTCTAAATTTGTGCAAGAGTGGTGGAAAATTGGGTCCAAAGAATAGATCGCTGTAGACTCTATATCTTAACTATTCTGTTTTTTATTAGTATAAAAAATTGTTATGTCCTTAATGGAAAACCCTTTATTTTTTGTAACATATATACATCTAAATCTGCAACTATTTTCCCCGAATTTAGCAGTTTTCTTTTCTGAGTTAAGAATCTTCTTTTTGCTAAATTTACTGCAATCAGACAATAATTGAACCTGTACTTTGATTACAGGAATACATGTATATTCGGACAGTCGGACATAGCTAATTCGATTCAGAAAGTAATTCTAAGTCGATCGGTATAATAAATGATGGGTCCCTCTCATCTCCTTTTGGGTGTTACAAACAAATGCATAAAATTATAATAACCAATATGACAGTGTGGTGTAAGGTATAAAAAGGAAACAATAATGAATTAGTTGGGGTACAACCGCACGCTTGTCGTCACTCAAAATGCAACAACAAAACAATTGTGTTCATTCCCCGCAAATTCCAGGAGCACACAAATAATCAAACAGGAAGTGTTAGGATGTATTAAGAAGGTTGACAGCCACTGTCTGAAATTTTTGGAAATATGAGACATATTAAAAGCAGTTTTCAATTATTGTATATAGAGCTGCTCTTATTTTGTGCCAATTATTGACGTAGTAGTTGCCGCAAATGGTGCACGGAGGAAAATCGTCATTTTTGATATGTTTGAAACGAAAGAAAATATACTTGGAAACGATTTTTTTAAATATTATATATTTGTTAACAAATAAATTTTATTTGAAAATCAAGAAATTTTGTTTGGAACGCATATATTAATATATTAGAACATAATTTATTTGCAAACTGAATTTCACAAATAAAATATGTGTTTACACACAAACAAAGTTATTGTTTAAGAAGATTTCCAAATATGTTTTATTTAAAAAGATTTTTAAAACATTACTGACTTATTCGAATTTTAGTTAGTTTTCGTGTTAAACTTTATAGCTAAAAATGTCCTTATTTATAAATATTCCTATTCATCACTTTTTGTCAATCCATCAATGTCGTTTATATTTACGAAAGATTGTTCGATTTAAGTTTTGATTAAATTTTACAAACATATAAAATTTATAAAAAAAATTGCTCTTTGAAAATCTGAAAAACAGAAAACTTGTCTTTAAGTTAAGGCATTTAATACATTACCAAAATAAATAATTACAAATGAATCCTTGTTTCGGAAATACTAGTTCCAAATAAAAAATATTTGAATGGGAGCATATTTTTGTTTAGAACAATATCCTCACAAACATATAATATTTGTGTGTGTAAAATATCATATATTTGGAGTGTACCCTAAACATATGTTTATTTCAAGCCGAATATGTTTGGGACAATATACTACAGAAGCGATTTTTTTTCAGCGTGTGTCGATAATAAGGCCTGATAGATTTTTAAACGACATCATCCACCAAGCCAGTGTCGAAAAAACAATAATTATTATAGAAAATTTATAATTTATACTTATATGGCGGTGTATAATACACGGGGCAAAATCGCCTTTTTTGATATGTTTGAATCGAAAGGAAATATATTTGGAACACATATTTTTAAATATAATGTATTTCTGAGCAAATAAATTTTATTTGAAAATCAATAAAATATATTTGGAACTCATATATTAATATGTTACAACATATAATATTTGCAAACTAAGTTTCTCAAATAAAATATGTGTTTGAATACAAATAAAATTATTGTTTAGGAATTTCTCCAAACATATTTTATTTAAAAAATATTTTCGAAACTTTTGTTGAATTTTTCGAATTTCAGTTTTAATTTTTTTTGGTTTCGAATTGAACACCCAATTATAATACAAAATGCAACAGTAACTTCTGTTTTAAATCAATCATTTAAAATTTCTGAGTATTCTAAGCCATCATTAGTTGTCAATCCTCCAAGTAATATATTTCGATCGAAGATTATACGATTTCAATTTTTACGACTGCAAATTTTCTAAAAAATGAGGTTTGAATCACTGAAATATTAAACACAATTTAGGTATTTTCTGAATACTTAAATGCAAATAATTATTTGCTTCGGAAAACAATCGTCCAATGTAAACACATATTGCGATGTAAACAAAGATTTGTTTAGAACAACATCTTCCCAAATATAAATTTGTTTGTGTGTACCAAATACTATATGTTTAGAGTGTACCCTAAACATATATATGTTTCAAGCCGAATATGTTTGGGACAATATACTACAGAAGCGATTTTTTTTCAGCGTGTATTGACAGAGCCCATACTGGATTATGATTTCTGAACCGTGACACTCTTTTTCAACAGCTTTAGCTGTAATCGGGTAGACATATATGGAGCTCTATATGGAAGATTTCTACACAAATGTGAATGAGAATTATTTGCGAAACCTCACTTCTCCAATATCTTCCACCAGTCATGTTTCAATGAGAAGCAATTTTGTCACTACCAAATGGATGATATGTCAAGGAAAGTTATTATGACTAACTGTGTTATTCGTTGATTATATAGTTACAGTACCATGTATAAAATAAAATATATAAGTAGTATAGAAACAAAATGGTCTTAAAGCTGGGACCATATCCAAGTTAGAATCTGAAATGTTAAGTGTTTTGGACCGAAATTAACCCCTGTGCTTTGTAGAAAATCTTGATTTAATTTTCGTTACCTCATTTTGTAGATTTGATCACGATTATATTGATTAAAGGGAGCTTAAAACAAATTTAAATTTAAATTAGACTTATACTTAGTGGATAACAATTTGACTATATTTCTTCCCACTGTGTGTCATTAGTAGGCACATACACACACATGCAAGTGACATTGGGCCATCTAGTCCACTTCATGACCAATTCACATGCAGATATACGTACATATATATGTGTGTATTGTGTCCAGCGTAAATGCAAAAGTACTAGCGTACTTTCAATGTATGCATTGTCAGAGAAGTAGCCTAGAGACTGGTGCCATTTCGCTATACGTACATACATGAGTACCAAAACTTCTAACAGTATTGTAGGCCCTGAGACCAACACCGTCTGGCGACCTGATAGATAAAGCGGGCCACAGGCTAGAGTAGCTGTGTCGTTAGTTGCTGATACTGGTGGTACTGTGGGTATTTGCACTTGAAATTGAAATTAATGATTGCCTTCAACATGTTTACACCTCATCTACGGCCAAAGACACCCTCAAGTCTGGACGCCATTGCAAATGCCTGGCCTACCAATTCACAGTAATTTAGTGTGAAAATTGTCTGAAGCTTTGTGAAGTCTCCGAGAGGCAATGGATGAAAGGACCGACAGACGGGCGGATGGACAACCGGCACACATTGTGTGACTGAGTATGTGTCGTATTTTGTCACTTCATTTTAGTCGTTGTAGTTGGTGTCTTTGTCGTTTTTAGTGGCAAATAAATTGTTTTGAGATAAAAGAAAAAACTAAATGAAAGAAATGCGAAGCAAAGAGAGACAAGGGAAGACAACACGACCAAGCAAATAAGAAATAAGTGAACGTCCAAAAATGAGATCAGACAAATTGCTTTAACATCAGCCATGTCCTGTTTTGGCAGCCAAGCAACACCAATGGACCAATGAACCGAGGACAACAACGGCGAGGCAATAAACTCAATTACTTTAAAATGAGTTTCCCCACCAACATTTTCCGATACCGGCAAATGCTTTTGTATTACCCTCAGCCTTCGTTTGTTCAGTCTGTGTTGGTACCGGAGACCCAGGGGGACTTGGGATGGGAGCCTCAGATTTGCTGTGATAAATAAATAAAGAAAATTTCTTATTTTTGGCTTAGGCCCACGTTCTTTTCATTAATTAGATAGAGATGTTTTCATTTCATTTATTCATACCCACAGTTTGTTTTTTGCCATTTTAAATTTCGACATAAACTTTTTAAATTGACTCGAATAGACAGACGTCAGGTCAAAACCAATGGACCTATTTCTTCTTACGAAAAACTTAGTTTGCCCTTCGCCAGCAAAGTTTGCACTGATATCTGACGCATTGAGATCTTAATGTGAATAAAATAATAATTTAATGGAAAACTTATGCAAGAAACTCATGTTTTCTTTAATTGTTGGCCAGACAATTCAGTTAAGTTGAATTGTCACAGACATTCGATGGCAAAAGGGGACATCACAACGTGCCAAGCGGATGCACTCCAATTCCAATAGTGACAACATGCAGGGGTATAAATAGTAGTTGGTAAGACTTAATAGAAATCATGACTGTCTCCACCAAAAGTTATTTTTGGCTCCACAACAGAATTTTACAATTGAGAATCATTCGAACTTTACAAGTTTGCCTGCCATCAGTCAGCACAGTAAAATAGTCCAAACACTGAGTAGTTTCCGTAATTTATACGGACAAAACAGTTTTATGGTGTAGTGAAGGACAAAAGACAAAAGAGAGAGTTTAGTGATATGCAGGGAAAGAGAAAATCATAGTAGTTCAGAATCGATTTTCATAGGACAACAAATTAAGCATCTTTTGTTCTAGTAAACATTTTGATTTTCGTAAAAATGCTTAAAGATTGTTTCAGATTATTCATTTTAATCCTAAATTGCAAAGGACTATCGAAAAACAACATAAACCACCATATCTGTAGGGGATATATGTAAATGTATATGGGGGTTAAATCTAAATCTGAACCGATTTTCTCCAATTTCAATAGACTTTTCCCTGTTGTAAGACAGTGTTTTGTACAACATTTCGCTTAGAATATTCACAGGAGTATTCTTTCTATTCAACTGTTTTACCAGTTTGAAAATTTTTGCTCCGAGTTTTGATGTAGGCCTAAACATGGGTCTTATTCGATTGGAATTCGTGCCGTTATAGAAGACAAAAACCTACCGTTTGTGTTGAAATTTGATTGTTTTGCCACAGCGCCATTAATCGTTTTTATTTTATACTTACATACAAAAGCCATAGGAATTTCGTTTGTCGCAAATTTAGTACAGATCAGATTGTTCCATGATAGACCACATAATGTGTTGATATATAAAACTGATTTAAAAATAAATTCTGAAACTCATATAAGTATTTAAAATTCACCACTTTGCAAATATTTGGTATATGTAAAAACCGAAATTAATGACTGTCATTCATAAAATATATGTATTTTTTACATTTATATTTCTACGAGTATTTCTCTTTACTTATGAACATTTTGACATTTTGTACACAACTTTGGGGCTAAACGATGCGTAAGTCTGTTTCCACTTTTTTGCCACATTCCATTCACGGACGGACACTAACTCATATTTGACATACAAACGCCGTGGGGAAAATGAAAATGAATAGCAAATATGGTGCATAGAGCCAACACAAAATGAAAACATTTAAAAAATGACGAAAATGCCTCTGCTCATTTGCACATGGCACGCGACACAAAATTAATGAGCTGTGGCAGACAAACTTTTCACTTCATTCATCCGTTCGACGGCGAAGGTTAAGTGCACGTCTCTCACTTGAGCAGGAACGCTTCAAAGACGTATCGTTCGCAACATTGAAGTGAAACTCTAGTCGATTTCTGAGAAGATCTGTGAATGCGAATGTAACCAAGGCGAATGAATTTTAATTACATTTCGACAGTTCGCAAATAGTGCCGAAGAGAGAGAGAGGAGAAAATGTCGAAGAAACTTTGAAAACAATTCCATAAATATTTCAGGAGATGCAAAAGTTTTAGTGGTAACGAATCTCTGTTAGCCAATATTGTTAATTAAAGTGAAATCAGAAGGGCAACAAAGTTCTGACTTTTGAATTGTTCAAATTCTATAGGTGAAACTTGTTGCAATGAATTGGCATTATCATTTAAATTTCACGTCGGACTGAATTTTAATAAAAACTAGCTGACCAGGCGAACTTCGTTCCGCCCAAATTTGCTTCCTGTTATTCGGTTAATTCAAATTATTTCCAATGCTTTGTATTGTTTTAAATGCAATGAGAATAACTGATGTTTAATAATGTCGATGTACATCTAGCGGCAGTTTCAAGTCGTATGGAAGCACTGATCACTTTTTAAGAATGCCATCAAAAACTCCAAACTTCAAGGCAAATGATGCAATGGTTATCCAGATTTCGGTTTTGTATTGGATTTATATGGGTTACGCGCTTGTTAATTTAATAGAGTACTCAAAATATTATATTTTTGTGTGGAAGGCACCCGTGACAATCGAAAGATCTGTTCTCGAGTTATAATGGCCATACTACGCCTCTTTGCACAATACTAAATTTTCCTCGACAGTGCCCTTCCTTGGCCCAATACGAATTCGCCAAGTCCAAAATAGTGAAAATTGAAAGATCCGTTTTCGAGTTATAAGGTTATGAGGGCAATTCCACGCCCGATTGACCAATCATAAATTCTCCCCCAGAGATCCCTGCATTGGGCAAGTACGAATTCATCAAGCCCAAAATTATGAAAATCGAATGTTCTCGAGTTATGAGATTGTATAGACGGTCCTTTGATCAATCAGAAAACGACATCCACTATGTCTTTTCTTGCGCCGATATAAAAAATGTTCTTGGGCCGATATAAAAAATCGAATTGATCAAGCCCAAATTCATGAAAATCTAATGATCCGATCTCGAGTGATGCTTGCTCAAACTATATAAATAGATGCCTTTGTGCTTGGATAGCAAATAGGATTTTATTTCTGAAATTTTAAATTTAAAAATTATTAAAGTTTATAGTGAAATATAACCCTTTTCACCCTATTTTCTGTCTGTCCCACTAGGAACTGATTTCCTGACTGACTCAATATTATCTGTAGTTGGGATAATTCATAACTCCTTTCCCTTTTGCGGTATGGTAAGTGCCGATGTTTTGGAAACAGCAGAAGTACTAATGATCCCAAAACCTGATAAGGAAGTTAGCTCCTACAGACCAATCTCACTCTTACCGATATTATCAAAATTACGTGAAATGACATTAGATGCTAGTAATGACATCAATATTAAGTGGTCTTAACATAAATATCTAATCCATAACCATGATGTACACATAAGGAAAATACCAAATTTATTCAAACATTTCAAAACAAAGTTCTAAGGAGCATCGTAGACGCCCCTTGATAGGACCGAAACAATAAGTAAATCAATTTTTTAAATGTTATTAATAATGAGCATATTTATATGTATACGTATAACTACAGGATCGGAAAAGATCGAGTGTTAGTTGAAGTCAATTAATAATACAAATAAAAAAAATCAATATGGAGTCAGTTCAGTAATTTCTTACGCTATCTTTTATTAACTGCTCAAAATAGTTATGAAACGATTACCTTAAAGCGACCACTATTATTTTATAGATCTAATATCTGAAGGAAGAAATAGACGGGACTATATATAATCAACTTAAATCAAAATCCTCATCTCTGCCAAATTATATAAATATCAGACGTAAAATGCAATTTGAACTCATTTTCACCAATTTCGACCCGCTCTAGTGTGTGCCTATTAAAAGAAATCGTATCCACTATACTAGCAAAAATTGCATTTGCCTTAAGACTCTGTTGAAGTTAAAGATCAAAACAAAGTGGGAAAGCTGAGCATTTTAATGAGGCTTTTTTTGGCACAAAATACATTTAAGTTTCTCTGATGTCATCGCTTCAGATGCAGACAATTAGATACGCACAACCAGAATGGACAATTCGAATAGAAAAAGTCCAGTCATTCCATAAGGATGCGGGTGAGAGGTACCAATTCGGTTGAATGTTTGTACGCATTCATGTGATACTTTGCCAAGAGCAGAAAATGGCATAAGCTTCGAGATAGCAAAAAAGATGAACAAACTGAAGAAACCCATTATATTACATTGTTTCGGGATACATTTCCATATATTTACAATGAGTTTATGTTGGTTCACTCGAACGTGGGTACATGAAAAAGGTCGCATGCTTATTAGGTCTCGCGTCAAGTGAACTGATATGATATATGCATCCAATCTTAATTGATATCTGTGACAAATGCCGCATAGAATACATAAGTACTGAGATTAAAGGAATCTCGCGTAAATGGAAAAAAATATCATGTAGCGAGGATGCTTACTGTTATCTGTGAATATATATAGCCAAGATAAATGATAATGAAAATATACACTTCCAGAATTTACTTATTTAGATGTAAGGATTTATCATTTTAAACATTGCAGCAAATAACTTTTTCAACAAGAGGAATATGTATTTTCTACTTTTCGATAAAACTCAACTCACAAAAATGACGAAAATCAGACTCTTCAGCTTCTGATGAATGGTCTATAAGGACTTTGGGGTCTTGATCCTATAACTGTCTCAAAACAACATTCCTGAGATTGTTGAAATGACACAGATATTTAACGTAACATGTTATATTGAGGAAAACATCGTATTATTGACGACAACGTCACCGACATAAACAATACATTGCCTCAGAACCCTTTGATAGGACACAACAAAGGTTATGTATGATCGATAATACATATGGTACCGAACAAAAATGTCCTTTGCACAATATATATTCATTTAATTTTATGTGGCAACGATGTCGCGATGCAAAGTAGAATACCGAAGAACATTAATTATAAGTTATTTTATATACTTGCATTATTATTTCATTACATTTGTTTCTACATAATTTGTTATATGTCAGCAATTTAAAAACAATTTTTGCTGGACTAAATCAAACACATTTTTCACAAAATGAAATAAAATGATTTTTAGCATCATAAAGTTAATGACAATTATAAACAAAAATACATATGTACTCTAATTGCAAAGAAAGACCTCAACGAAACTGGGTCACAAAGTTATTCCGGGAAACGAAGAAGTAAACGTATTAACTAACCAGTAAGGAAAGGCAGAAAGTCGGGCGGGGCCGACTATATAATACCCTACACCTCCCTAACAATGCGATAAGGGTCATTGCCATAATAATTTGGAATAATTGGTAAATGGGTAGAAACATATTATATAATTCTGAAACGATAATCGCTAAATTAAGAAATATTCGTTGCTAAATTGAGAAACATCTTTCTGGAAAATTTAATGATCGGAAGTAAAATACAACTTCTATAGCGGTTTTATACCAAATCAGGAGGAACAATCAATATAAATCTGAACCGATCTTCCCTGAATACTCATTCATGTAAAAAGACCTCCTTCTGTCGAATTTCGTACTGATCGCATATAAAATACAGTCTCTACAGCGCCTACATGTCAAATCGGGGGTAACGTATATATGCGGGCTATATCTAAATCTGAACCGATTTCTTCCCAATTTAACAGTGTTCATTCATATAATAAGAAACCTCTTTCTGCCGAATTTCATACTGATCGGATATAAAATGACATTTTTACAGCGCTTACAAGTCAAATCGGGGGTAACGTATATATGGGGGCTATATCTAAATATGAACCGATTTTCTCCGAATTTAGCAGTATTCCTTCATGTAATAAGAAACCTCTCTTTGCCGAATTTCGCACTGATCGGATATAAAATAACATTTTTACAGCGCTTATATGTCAAATCGGGGGTAATGTATATATGGGGGCTATATCTAAATCTGAACCGATTTCTTCCAAATTTAACAGAGTTCATTCATGTAACAAGAAACCTTTTCCTGCCGAATTTCATACTGATCGGATATAAAATAAAGTTTTTACAGCGTTTACATGTCAAATCGGGGCTAACATATATATGGGGGCTATATCTAAATCTGAACCGATTTTAAACATTCAATAGGGATCGTCCTTGGGCCAAAAAAAAGATATGTGTAAAGTTTCGTCGAGATCGGACCATAATTGCGACCTGTTCTTTGATTACAAGAATACATGCACAGACGGACAGACAGACGGACAGACAGACAGACGGACAAACAGACAGACAGACGGACATAGCTAAGTCGACTCAGAAAGTGATTCTAAGTCGATCGGTATAATAAACGATGGGTCTATTTCTTCTCCTTGTGGGTGTTACAAACAAATGCACAAAGTTATAATACCCTGTACCACAGTGTGGTGTAGGGTATATGTTTCGCTTTTTTTAGCACCTTTGTCTCACTGTTTTTCTAGAATCAAAGACAAGACGATGACACAGATGTTGGAACACCTAAACTACTCCGGGACGAAAAAGAAACTCGAAATCACGGTCATTTAATAAGAATAGTAACGGGACTAACACCTAAGGAAAGCATATAGTAAGAATCTGCATCAGAAATGATGACTTATATAGATGGCGCGGCGATGCTGACTATTCGGAAGATAGTTATCACTTCCTTTGTCAGTGTCCTGCCTTAAGCAAAAGAAACAAGATACGAGGCGCCAATGATATTAGAAGAGAATTCCATGAGTATAGATTGCATCGCGTGGAAATAACCTAAACATAAATGAAATCGCAAGAGAAGAAACGAAAGCAATATGAGAAATAACAGTGGATCAAACATGGCCCAGTTTTAAACATTAGGCAATCCCAAGTGTCAACATCTTATAACCTAACCAGCCTATCAGCAAGAGTCATCTAAAAGAATACAATTCAGGGTTACATATTTTTTTCTGTATTTTCAACAAGATACATTTGGTTTTGCATAAAATGTTAATCGTATTATCAATCTTTAATCATATGGATAAAGTTTTGACATAGTCCAAATATAACCCTAACTTCAGATTTTATATCGTCACGTTCTAGAAGACACAATGTACAATTGATCCCGTAGAACTTTAACAGTACACTGTATATTTTACCCTTAATAATTCCTAGAAAAAATGGGCTATAACGACGAACGATCTCTTCTGATTCTATACTTTACGGGATAACTAGAAGTTGTTTACTGCCATGGGACAGAAATTTTGCAGTTTATATTTAATTTTAGGTTGCAAGTCGCTAGAGGCATGCCTATATATTCCAGTTCTCCTGGAGCGTGTAAGGTAGTGCCTAGTCTTGCAAGTTCGTCTCCTTTGCAGTTCCTGTATGTCCCTGTGGCCCAGCACCCATATCTTGTAAATAGTTTACTGTTAAGCCATCTCGTTAAAAGATCTGCGACAGTCGAAAGCAATTGTTGAATTCAGTAATATAGTTTCCAGGGACATTAGCAGCCGGACTACCGAGAAAATACTAATGCCTACTTCAGAGGTAGCGGCCACTCCGCTACCTTTAGGTAAGATTTCTGACTGGGAAACAATACAGTGATCAGACAGCCTTTTTGTAATGGGTATCCAGAAATGACACCACATCCCTCTTGGTTGTTGAGTTTGGAACCGTCTGTATAGAAGTTAACGAATCTCCTATGTCCTGGGATACGACCACTCCATTCTAATCTATCAGGTATTCGAGTGACATACTTCTTGCCAAAAATGTTTCAGTCATGGTGTAATCAACACTGCCCGGAAGGTCAGGCATTAGTCTAAAGTTACACTATGTCCGTCTCCTTTTCCTGACCATAGTGACAATTCCCTCAGCCTAAAAGCAGTACATGCGGCATATTACATTGCTATAATGTCTAGTGGCATGAAATGTAGTATAACATTTAGTACTTCAGTTGGTGTCGTTCTCAGTGTACTAGTGATACATATAGCAGCTATGCGCCGAACCTTAGCATTACCTGTCTGACTACTGCCATATAAAACCAGTAAACTATACGAGAGTTCAGACCCCAGCGTTTTCCTATTGCCCTTTTACAGGTACATAGCCGTACCACAGTCGTCTTTGCTCTTTCCAAAATTTTAGGTTTGATATTCAACTTCCTGTCTTGCAAAATAGTATTTTCGCTTTCAGAGAAGGGAATTTCAATACCCCCAGGAGACAGGTGTAACTGGCTAAAAGAACTAGTTCCGCCTTGGTCAGGTTAACCCCAAGACCATTATCGGAAACCCATCTTATGTTGTATGAAGGGCCTGCTGTAGGCATCATCTGCATAGGCTACAACTCTTACACTCATAATCTCAAGAGAAAGCAGAATATTGTTTGTTTTATAAGCATGACGTCTTCAGGGCTGTGCCTATTTTCTTAAAACTTGATGGACACATACGCCAATATTTTGATATTAGAATACCTTGATTTTTCTTATTATTTTTGTTATTGAATAAAAGATCCCAGAAACTCAAAAAAATTTTTGCGAACATAAAATATATGTCATGTATAAGTCCCTAATAAAAATAAAATTAAATCGATCATTAACAAAAAAAGATATGTGTAAGTATTTAAAATATTTGGTTCACAAATAGCTTTGTCAGCTTTAAAAAAACACGCCGCTCATACAAAATTGGTTTAATATTCACTATCAGTCCACTTGAAAGTCTATCAAACTTCTGAAAATAATACAAACTGAAAATTAGAATGTTGGAATGTATTCTAGTCAGCACATCATATACGTTTTTAGCTCTAAATCGACTCTTTAAATATGGGAGAGAATTATATTATTTTGGTCAGTTCAAATTTTGTTAATCTGTTTCTGGTATTATTCCAGTTCACACACTTAACTATATATCTGACTTCAAGAGGTCGCTAAAATCTTATCGGATTATTTTTTTTGAATAGAGCCATTGGTCATGAGGACACCAAACGCGTGGCGGAGAAACAAATGCTTAATATACTATGCTTAATATGCTCTGTTAGAAATACAACATATTTGCGTCATATATTATATTTGAGAAAAATATTTTATTAAACCGATCATTAGATCTGCTGCATTTTCATATATTCATTTAATGATGAAACTTCTGCATACAACACATCTGTCATTATATACAACGCCAATTCAATGATAAGGGAAATATTTACTTTTGGCTGATTATTTGTGATTCTTTTCTTACAGAAACACAGCTAATTGCAAAGAAACTTCGCGAAGGCCCCATGTTACATTAAGACCCACAAATGGATTTTAGCATTAGAAAGCAAGAGCAAAGTTTAATTAGGTTTCAACCACATACGTAATGACAAAACGAATGTAACGACTCTGCCTCTAACGATTGTGGTCAGAAGATTAAAATCTGTATTTTCATTTGTGCAGCATTGTTTACACAGAGAGAAAAAGTAGCCAATGAATAGGAAAATCTCCTCAGCCACTAAAGTATATACACTCGTATACCCCATTTTGGACGGCACTGTTGGGGCTGGCCTTCGGTTAGAATAAGTAATCACTAAAGGCCATAAAAATGTTCCATTTCATTGTGCATTTCTTCATATCCTTTGATTCGAACTGCCACATTGTGTGCGTCGAACTGTCAAAAGGTCATAATTTACCCAACCATTCTCTCGCACAAAAAACCATTCAGATAAACAAACAAAGGCACATACGCCATGGCAACAAAAAACTTACAAATGAAAAGAACGAATCCAAAATCAACATGACCTGAGTCCAGAAATTGTTGGTTTCTTAATTTGGAACTCCAGTCTTTGATTTATCGGTAGTGTTTCATTGTTTTCTCTTTACTTTCTTCTCGTTCAAGCGTATCAAAATGCTCTCTCAATCGGTATTTCTTGTCGCTTTTGTGTTTAGCAAAAAAAGAAGTCTCATTAAAGACAGTAGAGAATATATTCTGACATGAAGTTGTGAACGGACACATATGAAGTTCATTTGTTTTTCCTCTGCGACTTCTTCAGGTGTCGAGGTAAACAGGTCCTATTTTTGGAGAAGTAAATATGTAAAGTAATTAGTTAGTTTTTTGTTAGTTAAATTACCAAATTAAATATAGGGTGATCCATTTCGAGGTTCCCTACTTTTTTAAAGAAAACCAGTAAGGAAAGACAGAAAGTCGGGCGGGGCCGACTATATAATACCCTACACCTACCTACCAATGCGAAAATGGGCATTGCGATAAGAATTTCGCAGTGTTCATACATGTAATAAGAAAACTCTCTCTGTTAAATTTCGTACGGATCGGATATAAAACACGATTTCTACAGCGCTTAAATGTTAAATCGGGTGAAACATATATATGGTGGCTATATCTTAATCTGAACCGATTTTCCCCGAATTTGGCAGTGTTTATTCATGTAATAAGAGAACTCTCTCTGTTAAATTTCGTACTGATCGGATATAAAACACGATTTCTACAGCGCTTAAATGTTAAATCGGGTGAAAGATATATATGGTGGCTATATCTAAATCTGAACCGATTTTCCCCGAATTTGGCAGTGTTTATTCATGTAATAAGAGAACTCTCTCTGTTAAATTTCGTACCGATCGGATATAAAACACGATGTCTACAGCGCTTAAATATTAAATCGGGTGAAACATATATATGCTGGCTATATCAAAATCTGAACCGATTTTCCCCGAATTTGCCAGTGTTTATTCATGTAATATAAGAACTCTCTCTGCCAAATTTCGCACTGATCTGATTTAAAATACAGTTCCTACAGCGCTTACATGCCAAATCGGGTGAAACATATATATGGGGGCTATATCTAAATCTGATCGAATTTGGTAGTGTTCATTCACGTAATAATAAAACTCTCTCTGCCGAATTTCATAAAGATCGGATGTAAAATGTGGTTTCTACGGCGCTTGCATGTCAAATCGGGTGAAACATGTATATGGGGACTATATCCAAATCTGAACCGATTTTAACCAATTTCAATAGGGATCGTCCTCGCCAAAAAAGAGGACTATGCTAAATTTCATCACAATCGGACCATAAATACGACCTGCACTTTGATTACAAGAATACATGGACATACGGACAGACAGACGGACAGACAGACGGACAGACAGACAGACGGACATGGCTAAATCGACTCAGAAAGTGATTCTGAGTCGATCGGTATAATAAACAATGGGTCTATCTCTTCTCCTTTTAGGTGTTACAAACAAATGCACAAAGTCATAATACCCTGTACCACAGTGTGGTGTAGGGTATAAAAATAAAAAATTCAAATTGAATGGGGAATGTTTATTATCATTTGAAAGAACATTCTTTGGCATTTATTTTTTGAAGTCTCAGATGGTCCATCCGTTGAGTCCAATTTTTAGATGACTCGATTATGTTGACCATAAGTTGAGCGAAGTGCACCAAACACATTCCTCACAGAACGTGAATTTTCGTAATAAAGTTGAACGATTTGTAAACGTTGTGCAGGCGTAAGTCTTTCCATGAAGAAATGCCAAACAATACTTAACAAAAATAACATGACAGCATGACACGACTCACATGTGACCTGTCAAAAAAAGGCTATTGAAAAAAGTATATCTACTTGGTCACCCGTTAGTTATGCTAATCAATATAACTTTGGAGTGAAAATAGTTTAAATCTTAATAGGACAGTTACACAATTCTATATATTTATTGAGTCATCAAGTTTGTATAAAAAGCTTTGCAATAAGGGAGAGTCGGTGCGGCAATTTTAAATCGTGTGGTATTATCATCATTAAGTATTTTTTTATTTAAAAAGGCCATTCATGTGTATCATTATGAATGAAATATGACATTGTTCAAATATTCGACGGAGCTTCACACTATGGCACGAATCCGAGAGGTAACATTTTCAATGGATCTGGGCCACAAATCTGGCTATTTTTAAGGAATGGAAAGGCTTACATCTTCTAAGCTGCATCTTTGTATTGAAATTTGTTTATTTTTCAACAGATTCTTATGTTTTAATAGCTCTTCTTGATAGGAATTATTGAAACAATATGTTGAAAAACAATCACTGATAAAAATTTGATAGCAGTTTTCCTTATTCTGCTATAACAGAATAATTTAGGATATTGTACGAGTATAGTCGTTTACCACGAATAACATTGTGTAACCGACATCGGTTACGGACTAAAGTGAGGTATATTCAAACAACGATAACCCTGTACAAACGTCCAGATGAAAAATAACAATAAGTGCATTATAATTTGGCCTGTATACAAGGTTTAAAATGGTGGTTATTTGAAAGCCGTTATTTGACTTTTTTTTAAAAGGAAAAAAAAACTAAAAATTTTTTGTCTTCTCAAATGTTACGATTATATACTTTCAACTGTTTCGAAGCAGGTAACGTAATTATGTACACATTCGTATAATTCCATTCCTATTCCAGTTTTGAAGATTCTTGTATAATGCCTTTTGTTCACAAACGTTGGCTCTCGTCCTTTTTAAACAATGTTAATAAATTAAAAAACTAAAAGTGAAACCGAATACACAAACCACTTTTTCTTAAAATACGTCGAACGTTGTAGAACCCTAATAGGTACAAAGAAAAGCATACGGTTTGTTACCCTCATAAACTGACGCAAGCCAAGCATGACCTTTCAAATGAGACCCACTTTCGTGGATGGCTTCAGCCTTATACATCTTGATTTACAGCTTTTGGTCTGTCAGAACTCGGTTCTATTGATTGCAAAGTTCTTCACTCACCCCATTAGATGCACAACCTTCATGTGATATGTTTGTATGTGTGTGTATACGAGTATGTATGTATTGGCATTTACTTATAGGATCCGTACATCATATGAGGGATTTTTAAAAATTTATTTATAATAACCAATAAATGATTGTATATGTATTGTACTTGAAAATGTGAAAGCGAATGGCAGGACTAACGTCCTCAATGGGAACGAGTGAGTGCGTTTGTTCCTATATTATCCTTTATTTATTTTTTGAGTTTAATATTACTTAATGTCATGTCGATGTGTGATCACAAAAAATGAGGGATCAAAATGGGATTTGACAAAGCATCTTCAAATTTTTGATTTATTGAAAAGTTAATATTGACAAAGCCATTATTTATTTTCGGTTTTTTTTTTTGAAAACATACAAAAAAATGCGCTTAGAAAAACGTAAATAGAAAATAAGATAAAATTAAACAAACTTTGTGTATCTTAATAAAATAACAAACGCCTTACAAAATTTTGTTATTTAATTTTGTATTAATGATAATGGAATTGAAAATAATTTAAAAAGGTTAACTGTTAATATTTAATCAAAATTAAGAACAACTTATTTTATGTAAGAAAGGCTGAAGACTGGTCTTATATAGTGAGTTTGTATAATTGTATCAGAAGTTAAAAAAATTTATTCTGAACATTGTAACTCTCATTTAATATATACAAAATTATTTTTATATTATAAGATAAAAAAAAGTATATTTCTAGATGAAAATCCAATATAGCTAAACACTGTAGATTGTGCAATAACCTAGGTTTAAGAATTTAATAATAAAAATATAATATGATTATGATTAGATTTAAGATTTAATTTAAGTGAATTAGTTTCTTATTGTAGCATTCTAAACAATTTTAATTCGTATTAATACAAGTATAGTACGCCGAATGTGAAATTTTAAATACATATTGGTCAGAGCTCTGCAGAGCCACAAAATTACACTTTTTGTATTATGTCAACAAATTATGGGAGAGTTTGTTTCTTGAATTGATGAAGAAGAACAAAGTGAAAACAAGTCAAGTCAGTCGAAAACTCTGGCTATGATCTATCCTAACTTTTTTAATAATGTAATATGGAATGTTGTAAATTGAATGTGAGATGACAGAATAGTGAACAAATTTTGTTCATGCATTACCAGCCAATAGGCATTGGAAATTTAAACCATATTATTTGAAGTATAAGCTCGATAAAGCCACTAAATTAAGGGAAATAATAAGGGCTACGAACGCCGAATATTGTACATGTAGTGACGGTGTAACTGTCGCTAAAACATGAGCCGATGAGTATTTCAATCAATCAATATTTCGCTAAATTTTGATCCTTTGGGAGAGGTACTCGAAGGAGTGGACCAAGATGTTCCACTTTTGATCATAGAAAAAATAAAACCGCATACAATATTTGAAGTCAATCGATTACTTCATCGAAAGATATCGTGCGCACCACCCAGACAGACAGGCGGATGGACATTTTTTGAAATAACTTAAAATGGCTCAAAACTGATATAATTATAATAATATATTTCAATTTATAATTATAATTATAATTTTTTTAAATATTTTTTAGGACGCAGTATTACACAAGAAAATGTTATGCACGACAAAAATTGTGCAAACTAGTTTGGAAATTATTTTCGAAATAATCTGTCAATATCCGTGGGTGTACCAGAACCGGCTTGAGAAATAAGCTTCCATCATTTTCATATCCTTTCTCGCTAATTATAAACGTAACAATACGGCATGACCAAAATGGCTTCTGACCGCATAGATCCTGCGTTGATCATATAACAACTCTTCACATTATAATAGAACATGTTTTAAATGGCGTTCTCTTTGATATTATCAACAGAGAAAACTCCCTGGTCAGAAAGGCATACCGGAGAATATCATTAATATGGTTCGTGAACTATATAATAATGCCGAGTGCACAGTCCGTTTCAAAGGGAGGAATGGCAGCAAATTTAATATTTATAAAGTATTTTATATACACTGGAAAATATTGACCTGAAATTAAAAATAATATTTTTTCAGACCTATTCTAACTTACGCATCAATAGTGTGGTGGAAATCAATGAAAATAGAAGTGCCACATAATAATATTACAAGGTCCAACGAATGTGTTGTCTCGGCGTAAGCGGAGCAATGAGGACCACATCTAGCAGGGCATTGGAGACGATCTTAAATATCCAACCAATAGAAATACAGATTAGATAGGATGCAGCCCTCACGGCGACGAGAATTAAAGTGATGGGCGAATGGATCGAAAGCGATCCCAAGTCATATCATCAAAACATAGCTGATGTAGTGACGGTGGATTTAAATGACATAGCAACAGTATCCGAAAGAATATCTCTGAGAATGATGAAATAACAACGGAAAGAAAGTTACGAAAAGGGTTGTACACAGAAAGAAATTTTTTCTTAAAATTAAAGATATGCGCCAAAGACACCGAAGGAGTGACCTAAGACCCTAAGTAAGTTCGGCGGATATTCGTTTCAGGTCATTTTAAATCGAATGAGCAATGTCCGTCCGTCCGTCTGTCTGTCAGTTGGTTCGCACGATAACTCTCGAATGGAGTAACCGATTGACTTCAAATTTGGTATACGATAATTTTTTTTCTATCTCCGGCTAAGTTCGAAGATGGGCCATATTGGTCCACTCCTTTGAGTACCTCCTCCACAAAGGTTTAACATTTTGTGAAATATTGATTTTTTAATAACTACTATACAACTTATTCGAATCTTCTGAAATTATTAGTTCATTAGTCACTATCACCTCGGGAAAGATGGGCGAAGTTGCCACACCCCTTTACAAGTAGACCATTTTGCACCAAAAGTTAACAGCTTATAATATTTTTACCAGTGCATAAAATAATGTGAAAAATGTACGTTATTCCAACGTCCTTTGATTTGCACCAAAGATAACAGCTTATAACATGTATACCATTGCATAGAAATACTTGAACTTTTGTCCAGGTTAGCCCCCATTTTTCACTGGACTGTAGGTAATATCAGTCCAGTGAAAAATGGGCGTTATTGCCATGGCCTTTTTGGTACCTCCCACACAAAGGTACCATTTTGCACCAAAAGTTAACAGCTTATAACATGTATACCAGTGCTTAAAAATACTTGAAATTTTGTCCAGAGTAATGCTTTTAAAATACCTATAGCCCTGGGAAAAATGGGCACTATCACCACGTCCCTTTTTGTACCACCAACACACAAAATGGCCAAATCATACCAAAATTGAATAGCTCATAACGTTAATATACCAGTGCACATAAATGCTTATATTTTGCACAGTGCAATTTATTCTGGTACCTCCCACAAAAATTTACAGAATAATTCGCGTAATATTCCATATTAAATTACTCACAAAATGAGGGTATACCTTAGTCGGTTTACCGGACTAGAATTTTCTTACTTGTTACCTTAATATTTAGTCTAGGAATCCACTGCGCTACGAAGGTATGAAGTTAGTCACCCGATCTACTATAAGCAACGTAGCAAATTATTCAAAAGCGGCTTTAGTGCGAACGCACTCTCATATATTTGTATATTTTCACTCGAAAACTTCTTTGCATGAGAATGTTCTAAATGAAATGTTTTCAATTCGGATTATGTCTTTTGAACGATATTTGCAGTGTTTCAAAGGGAATCCAATAAATCAGTATTAGAAATTCAGTTGAAACACATTTTAAAAATTGACTAAATGTCGTGGCCTCTGCCCTGTTTGCTAGAGAACACACATACATACACGTGCAAATCTACCCATACTCATGGAACATTTTCACTCGATTTCAATTTTAACTGATTTGTGATTTCTTACGTGGCGGATTTGCATATCAATATCCTTCCATCTCCTCCCGCGGCTGATTGCTTGGATGGCGGCCGACCTGCGAGTATAACATTACATTCAGCTGCGATATATGCATGAAAGTAAGCATTTGTTGTGTGTTTATCTTCCACATTCCCTTACGCCATTATGCCTAAGTAGGCACATATGTATGCGATGTGCGAAAGAAATCGCGTTTGTATTTCAGCATATCTGTGTGATGTGGCGGGTGAATTTTAGGGAATGGGATAATGACTGAATAAAATTCATTGTCTAACTTCAGTTCGTTTACATATCGTTTGCTCGCTCGTCATTCATTCGTTTGTTCGTCCATTATTAGTGGGATTCACTTTGGCATTCATATCCACACCTCTAGCGCTAACCTGCGTCACGTAATATATAAAAAAGAAGACGATGTGAAACACCAACATCGACAAAAAAAAATGAATTCATTTCATTTTAAACACTAACGCAGTTGTTCATATCCTTTTTCATCTGTTCCCATACACTCCACGCACTTCGACTACTCGTTCCATTCCGTTTCACTCCCTTCCTGTACCACCAACGACTGACTGACTTTGCGCTTCCGATGTTTTTACTTGTCGGCACAATTCAAAACGTGTTCAAACACTCATCCACGTATAAATTTGCATTTGTAAATTCACTCACACACAGATCCAGTTACATACGCACACATACACATGCACAATGGAAGACCCTGAGATATCCATATACATGCAGACGTGCATACATATAAATAAATGTTATTTTTACATTTCATCCATCGGAAAATACGATCTGCATATAAATCAATGATAACAACCAGCCAAAAAGTCAATGGTACCGGCCGATATGCACCCCATTATTCACATCCCATCTCATTTCACCAGAGTGCGATGCCAGAGAAGTCAAATAAGCGCAAATCCAGTGCCTTTATTAAATTTTTGAAATAGACTTCTCGATCATTTCCTTCCGTAATCAAACCATATGCCATGTGCCACATTCATTCCCAAATATTGTTCCACTTCATTACATTTGTTTTGTTCAAAAACCCGCCATAGACATTCTTCATATACGAGTATTCAGAATATGTAGTCTAGAGACAAATAAATGATTATTTTCCATTTCAGATGTAAAAAATAAATTGTATTTCAGTGTTCATTGTTGCATGGAAAATTGGCCTCAATGCAAAGGATGAAATCAACGCATGATCTATTTTAAAAAAGTATCGAAATAAATTAATTAAAGAAACGGAGGTAATCATAAAAAATCGATAGGGTGTCTCACTATTTAATACAAATACTTAAAATGCCACTAGAGAACTACTTAAAATCCAAATCAATAATCTTCTTGCATAAACTCATATATACAGCCGAACCAAGGTACTTGTTCGAAAAACTTATATTCTCCAGATCAAATCAAGGAAACAACATAAAAGAAATTGTCCACAGGCGACACATATCAGAACAACAGTTTTTTATTAGAACTATCCGTCTCTGGAATCTACTTCTTAATGATATACAATGCAAACGCAACGCAATATGTTTTAAGAGATGTGTTTTTTAATTCTTTGCACAACGACCAAATTAATTGTAAACTAATATAGTTATTGCTGAAATTTTACTTATTTATTTATTTATTTATTTATTTTTTATATATATATTGTTAAATCTATCAACTTAAAATATCTAAATAACCTATTTATGTCAAATCTATAACAATGCAATTTCAGTACTGTAATTTATAAGATAAAATCTTGTTGTACTGAAAATTCGAATAAATAAACAAAGAAATAAACAAATAAATAACTCTCTGTATAATACAATGATCTTGTTTTAGTAAACCATTTAAAACTATTGATAACAGGGAAAACAAGTTTCAAATAAGCAACAATAAGCAAACAAGTTTTGAAATCGCAATCAAAAGTCTTCAGGCCATCCATTCAAATCAAAATTATCCTTCATTATACATAAAGGGTCCGCCATCTAACGTTTTTTTCAACTAGTGCTTATTTCGTGAATGGTAAGTCTTAGCTCATGTCTGATTTGACAGATAATTAGTTTTATCCTTCCGCTGAACGAATATGGTTGTGTATACGCTTGAACAACGCTGGGAAATATTGCGACATTACTTTGAAAATTTTGATTTTCAATTTTTTTTAAATTTTGATTTTCATTTGATTTTGATTTTTTCATTTTTAACTTGGCGGGTATGTAAACAAGCAAAATTGTCGCATTTGGGGCACATAAAACCCGCACACATACATTGAAAAGCCGATACACCCAAAACGAGTCACTGTTTGGTGCGGATTTTGGTCTGAGGCATAATTGGGCCATTTTTCTTCGAAAATGAGCAAGGAGTGGCCGTTACAGTCAATGGCGATCGTTATCGGGCCATGTTGAACGAATTTTTGTTCACAAAAATTGAAGAGGAGGATATTGGCAACATTTGGTTTCAACAGGACGGCGCTACGTGCCACACAGCCGAAGCTACACTCGATGTTTTGCGCCCTGTTTTTGAAGATCCCATTATCAGCCGCAGAGCTGATGTCGTTTGGCCACCTCGGAGCTGCGATTTGACACCGTTGGACTATTATTTGTGGGGTGCCCTCAAAGATAAGTGTTACGCCGACAAGCCAGAGACAATTGACGCTTTAAAGGACAATATTCGTGAAGCCATTGGTGAAATACAGCTGCACACAATCGATAATGTGCTTAAAAATTGGACCGATCGTGTAGGCTACTGCATGGCCAGCCGAGGCAGCCATTTGAATGAAATTATTTTCCATTATTAACCGGAAGGATTGTACTTTCAAATAAAAAAATAAATTTGAGAAAATATTCAGTAGTTTTTTTTTATAGCATTTTCAAAAAAAAAAAGTTATTTGGCGGACCCTTCAGTTATGGAGCTATTTTATAACAATTTCTTCATATGTCCTGTGAAAAGTTTCCTAAGACCGATGACATTTTATAATCAGTAATGAAGAGCTAAAGTCGGACGGACCAGAATATCTGATACCCTACATTGACCACTCGGAGCAGAAAAGGAAGATCTATTGTATAATAATGGTCCGTGCAAACATTTTAATTTATAGCGCTTAGATTCAAAATCGGCATATACATATCTAATCTGAAGCGATTTTCTTCAAATTTGACTGGGTTTGTTCTTGGCTTCAGAGGCTATTATCTGCTGTTAAGAAGAAATGTTATTTCTTGCATCTGCTAATGTGGATGAAGATATACGTTTACAGTGGTTAGATGCAAAATCTACATATACAGGGTCTCCCATATTCGACGGACCCATCTGGCAACGCCATAACTTTTGACAGAGATGTCAGATCGCTTAATGACATACCGCGTTTGAAGCGTCAGTCCAAGCAGATTTTTACCATGGAACAATACACGCCACGCGAGCGCTCTGAAATAGTTGAAATTTACATTCAACAGAAGAAGTCAAGTCAACGTGCTTTTAAAATATTAAAAAATGTGAGAAGTGCGCCTTCTAAGAACACCATTAAGCGTTTATACGAAAAATTTTCGACTGGTGAGGCTCTTTCTAATCCGAAGAGGCCAAATAAAAGTCGACCAAGGCGATCGGCCGAGAATATCGCTGCCGTACGAGCCAGTGTTGAGAGGTCCCCAAGAACATCCCAAAAACGCCGTTCTCAGCAGTTGGGCATGGCTCGGTCCACTTTACAACGGATTATTCGCGTTGATTTGCATTTGTTCCCGTACAAAATTCAATTGACGCAAAGATTGTTGCCTGCGGACAAGCCTCGTCTATTGGAATGGGCCCAACGAGTCCGTGGGTCCGTCGAATATGGGCAACCCTGTATATGGTATATACCATTAAGTATATATAGGGGATATATCTAAATATGTACCGATTTTTTTCAAATTCGGTAGTGTTCTTCCTTGGATCAAGATACTTTTCTCTTCTAAATATCATAACTATCGGTTTTCGAAAACAGTCTATAGACCTTAGATATCATATTGGAATGAACATATGGGTAAATCAAAAAAAAATAAAAAAATGCCAGGCGTGAAAAGAAATCATTATTTTGCGTCCCATTTTAATAATACCACCACTACAGCGGGATTTTTAAAATATGAAATACAACATTAAATAAAAAATTACACACAATATTGTCACTTTAACGCACTGAAATTGTTGTTTAAAGTCCGCAACAGACGAATTTCAAGTTTATGGATGAACCAATAATCATTTAATATTAAGGAGAGCTTTTTTCATATCCTTAAATATTCCTCTTTCTTTTTTCGATTTTGCTGATTACAATAACCTGTTAAAAATTATACATTTCATGTTAACCTCAAAGCCTACTTACATTTTTGTAACGTCCGCAAGGGAACTTTCTCCGCGAATATTGCATTGCTCAAAAATATTTAGGTAAGTATCTAAATGTCAAATAATTGCTGTTGCTGAAGGTCATATTGATACACGGGCAAATATCAAAATTTTTTAACACAGGGGTAATGTATGTTGTTTTACCCTTTTCTCGCTATGTGTACAGAATTCGGTGCATAAGTTGATGGAATTAGATAAACCACAAACATAAAAGTTTTTTTCCCAAAAAAGTTTGTTATTATTTAAAAAACTTTAGAAGTTACAAGCACATACATTTCAAAATTGTTAAAAAAGTCCTAGAAATGTATCAATTCTTTTATAAGTTGTCGGCAAACTATTTATTATGAAGTTTCTGTTCAGTAACAAAAAACACGAGGGACACATGGAGGAAGAATTTTTCGTGAGCACTGTTCAAGTGAGATCTATCGAATGCGATTTCAAGTGTTTTTTGTTTTTTGACCGCGGTCAGCGCGGCCCGCGAATGAAATAACACTAAAGAAGCGGTTATAGCGGCTACCTTATAAATCCTATAAGAAAGTTCAGTCGGGTAAACCGACTTATGAATCCCCTCACCGTCAGTCCCAACAAATATTCGTAAATTTTTGTTTGTTTTAATTACTTAAATTATTATCAATTTAAATTGCATTTAATAATTTTAAAGCATGCACTGGTGTTAAATTTATAAGGCGTTAACTGTTGCTTCAAAATAGTACAATTGTGTGAGAGGTACCAAAAAGGGCGTGTCAATGACGCCCACTTTTCACTGGACTGTAGGTATTATAAAAACATTACACTGTACAAAATTTCAACTATTTGTTTGTTCTGGTATTAAAGTTATAAGCTGTTAACTTTTGGTGCAAAATGGTCAATTTGTGTGAGAGGTACCAAAATGGGCGTGTTAACTTCGCCCATTTTTCACTCCACTGTACGTACTATAAAAACATTACACTGTACAAAATATAAAAAACAAAAAGACGGGAAGATCGAGTCGATCGGTATAATAAACAACGGGTGTATGGCTTCTTCTTTTTGGTGTTACAAACAAATGCTCGAATCCATAATACCACAGTGTGGAGTAGGGTATAGATATAGTGAATATTATCATAACTATTTTGGGTTTCATTGAACTTTTTTCATAAATTTAAAGAAAAGAATGGGAAAAGCACTATGAACCTAAAACCATATTTGTGTGGTTAACAGGCTAAAGTTGATATTTTGAAAAGTTTTAACGCAAGCCATCGGTAACATTTATATAAAATTGGGAAATTTGCCTCTGTCACATGTAAAGAGGTTCCTCTCCATTCCTCCAGTCGTTTGTATTAATGTAAACTTATTTTGTTATTACACACACAAATCCAATTAATATGTTTACAAAAATTCTTGTAAACGACAACTTTAATGTAAATATTGTACTCAAGAATATCTACATCTGTACCTGCAGGCAAATTTCATTCCCGTGATTTATCATCTTCTCCAAGACAACATTTGCATTTGAACGTAAGTATGTTTTTCATGTTTTTGGTAGAGAATTTTCATGTTGTTGTTTGATTTCGAAGAAGACTTGTGTTCACAAATATGTGCATCGATATTAAAATTTATAGTTGCAAATAAAGCTATAAATATACATTCTCGTGAATAAATGTATTTACGTATATACATTACGGACAAATGCAAACATGCCTTTGAACATTTCTAAAAATATTTGCAAAATCAATTCATGCTTAGATTTGCAAACAGAACTTTTCGAAATGTTTTGCTTTATGGCATAAATCAACAAATTTCATGTTTACCAGAAGGATTTTTTGCGTGGTCCAATCGAAATATTGATGACAGTCAATTCAGTAACACCAATAAATTGGAATGTTATAGCTGGCAGCATCATGAGACTTAAACAAAATGCAAATGCTGCTACATTTTTATTAAAAAATTTACATTTTGGTACAATTTTTTTCAGACCTCGATTTTGCAGCTTCTATGTAGAATATAGATTTCAAGCAGATTCGTAAATCCTACACATTTCTTTATTATTTTATTGTGAAATAAAAGTACCTACGAGTAAAAAAATTTAATTTGCCAAAAATATTTATACCCTACGCCACATTGTGGTACAGGGTACAGAGATGATTGTTTTGTCCAGATGTTTTTAACGCCTAAAAATACTACAAAAATTCCATACGATTTGGAATTATAGTGTTTCAAAAGCATTATTTAACATCCGATCGTTGTGAAAATTGTTGAAGTGGAGTTTCTAGATACAGAAATGAACATTGCCAAGTTTGTAGAAAATCGGTTCAGATTTACACATATCCTTAATATATTTAGATATTCCTTCCGACTTGGAAATAAAGTTTTGCTAAAAATCCGGTCTCTATTAAATTTGGCAGAGTTACGATCTTTACTTTGTTTGTAGTTTAATATGTCTCCTGAATTTGCTAAAGCCAATTTCAATATAATCTCCAAGATAGAGAGAATCCGAATAAAACTCATATATAACACCGTGCGACAAAAGTCAACTTTTTTTGTCACCCATAAACGAAACTATATACGAGTGAAACTAGAGACCATAGGTAGCAAAACTACATACTCAGTTTTTTATTTCGTGATCGTTAGTCCTTTTTACAGGGCCTTTAATTTTCAAAGGATATATTCATTTGAACAATTTATTTTCGCACTTTCAAAAGTCAAACAATGGCGATATGGGTATCAAATGAAAGACGAGAATCCCTGCTGTTTAACAAAATTTTTGGTTTTAATTTTCCAGGACGAAAAAATGCGAAAAATGTCCTTAGAAATTTTTATCCTTGAATATCTCTGTACCAATATTGGTAAATAGTTTTAAGTCATTTCAGCAATGTTCGTCCGTCTGTCTGCGCGCCTGTCTGGCTGGAGCGCATGACAACTCTCGAAAAAGTAACGGATCTTTTATTTAGATTTACGAAGAATCTGTTTTAAAAGTAACAGTTATAAAAATGTTTGTATAAATAAAAATATCACGAAATAAAGGACTGCGTACGCTGTTCTACTATATGTGTGTCCCTAGTTTCACAAAATTGTGTCGCATGGTGTAATAAATTAACAAAAATTTAATTTTTGTGTGAAATTTGTTTGTTTTGTGGAGGTTGTTATTTAAAACTAATTAAAAAAGCTAATAAACGACACATTAACATTTATTATTCTGAAAAGTAACTTTCTTCAGACATTCCCTAAATATAAATTAAAATAACCGTCTGTTTATATAATGTTGTCCCAGCATTTCCACCGACCGCCGAAAAATAAATTTGCAAAACCCACTCTTCTTTATTTGCTTTAAAAATTATTGTGTCAAAACTTGCATAATCCCACTTACAAAGACGCCCAAGTAACACTCCGCAATTTGGATATATTATTAAACATTTTACAATGTAATAAGAGCACGTCGTCCCTCAGGTGCGGTAATTTGTCGTTTACACTAGTAAGAGTGACCTATCGTTTATATTTATATTGCATAGGCTTAGTTTAAATTGGTTCGGTAATTAAATTTATTAATTACATTCTTTGATAAGTTAAATTGTGTTGTTCGATTTCTCGTAGCTATAGAAGATGAGAAGGAAACTGACGGTTCTAATTCATGTGGTGAGAACTTACTATTGTAGATTTTACTGCTCTTTGATGTGTATTAGCTGTCAAGTCTTTTTTTTTTGTTTCCAACAAATTATGACCACCAGAATCAATAAAACATTGAAGTAATGGCGTCTTAAGGCAGAAGAATAAATTCATGGCAAATATAGAATAAAAGCTCTTAATACAACATCCAGTCTATGCCATGAGTAAGTGATACTAAGGAATTATTGGATTTGAACCCTATTGCCATGAAGGAGAATTGGTGAAGTATCACCAAAACAACAGCCGCCTTTCTTTATCGGCGGATGAGTATGTTAAGGAATCTTCCAAGGACATGATATGCGTCAGCTTTAGATGGCATTAGAATGTTGGTAATGTATATTATCTGAACGTGTCATTGAATAAGATTTGCTTTATTATATGAGTGATATTATGATTCGTTTGTATGAAATACTTAGATTCATTGAATAGTGTGATAATGTGTACGTATGGATGTGTGTCAGAAATCTGTTCACGTGCTATTAATTTTCATCTTTTATTTTTGAGATTAGGAATTAACCAGATGTCAAAATTTATTACTGAGACAAATGTCAGCCACAAAAGAATATGAATACAAATGTCATATCTTATAATTAAATATCGTATATAAACATAAATACATATACAGATGTTGTGAAAATAATAGCACCAGCGAAAGCCTTCAACAAAGTTTTGTTCCATTGACGCCTAAATTTCCAGTATTGATAGTTGAAACCGATTCTCTAATGTGTAATGACGTTTGACGAATGAATTAAATAGCTAAATAAATTTTTGATAATTATAATTTTGATAGCAGATAAACCAAAAAGCAAAGGCAGAAAATCGGTCGGGGCCGAGTACATGCACACCTCCCTGGCAATGCACAAAGGGGCATTTTGTAGAATTGGGTTCGTTTTCGTTAAGAAAGTAGCTCCACCGCCACATTAAGGCTTATTCCAGGGAGCACTTGAAGATTTTGAACGTAATAAAGCAAATATTGTTGGGAGGAATATATGTATCTATAAATCTAAACAGATTTTTTTTATTTCATTACCAAGAAGCTCCTCTCTACCAAATTTCGTAACCATGTGATATAAAATAAAACTTCAATAGCATTTTCATACCAAAACGGTACATACTTATATATACGAGTATAGACAGTATATATGAATCTGAGCCGATTTTATAAATTTGTAATAGGGTTCATCCAAGTACCGAGAAACACAGGTCTGCTAAATTTCAGAATGATCGAGGATATATATATATGAGTATATATATATATACACGGGGCTTTTTTGATATGTTTGAATCGGAATAAAATATATTTGGAATACAAATTTTTAAATATTATATATTTCTGTGCAAACACATTCTATTTCAAAATCATTAAAATTTATTTGGTACGCATATCTATATTTATATATCGATACCTTCTTTCTAAAACATGCTAAATCGACTTAGCATAGTTTTAGGGAGATTGCATTTTTAATTTCTAAATATTCCAAATTATGCTCAGTCAAAATTTGGTGTTAATCCGTCAACCCAATCATAAGTTATTCACAAAACGGTACAGGTCATTCGATTTTCATTATAAAGGAAATCCATAAATATAGTACCACCGCCAATTCTAAACGGAATGGGCTAGAATCGTGAAATTTGGTGTGAGGGTAGCCCTTATGAGGTAGACGCAGAAATTGACTGGATTTTTTAAAGTGAGACAAAATGGATTAAATAGGGTACAGTGGGGCAAAAGGGTTAACTATGGAACAGTGGGGCAAAAATATATTAACTATGATAAAGTGGGACAAAAAGGATAAAATATGGTACAGTGTGAAAAAAATGGTTAACTATGGTACTGTGATGAAAAGGGGGGTTAAGTATGGTGGAGTGGTGAACATTATTAAATATGGCACAGTGAGACAAAAAGTGTTAAATAAGGCACAGTTGGGCAAAAAGGGTTAACTATGGTACAGTGGGGGCAAAAATAGTTAAATATGGTAAAGTGTGACAAAATTAATTAAATACGGTACAGTGGGGCAAAAATGTATTAACTATGATGTGGGACAAAAATGATTAAATATAGTACAGTGGGCCAAAAATTTATTAACTATAATACAGTGGGACAAAAAGGATTAATTATGGTACAGTGTGACAAAAATGCTTAACTATGGTACAGTGGGTCAAAAAGGCGCAAAAAGGTGTTAAATATGATATTGTGTAGCAAATAGGATTAAGTTTGATACAGTGGGGCAAAAAGTGCTAAATGTGTTACAGTGAGACAAAGGGTTTAATATTGTACAATGAGACAAAAAAGGGTTAACCATAGTACAGTGGGGAAATAATTGTTAAAAAATGGTAAAGAGCCAAAAAGCGTCACCTCGGAAACAGTGAGGCAAAATGCGTTGACTATGGTACAGTGGGAAAAAAATGATTAAATATGTTACAATGTGACAAAAATGGTTGACTATTGTACAGTGGGTCAAAAAGGTTTAAATATGGTACAGTGGGAAAAATTATTAATAATGGTACAGTGGGACAAAAATGGTTAAATATGGAACTGTAGGACAAAAAGGTGTTAAATATGATTCAGTAGGCAAAATATGTTACATTTAGTACAGTTGGCAAAGACATGGATCTAGGGAGAGACGTCAAATTCTGGAACATAAATATGAGATAAGATGTCCTTTTTTCAAATGTTATGCTTTTAGTAAAAATTATAGTGCAGTGGGGTAAAAAAGTGTCAAATACGGTAAAGTGTGGCAAAGTGGTTAAATGTGGTAAGTGGGGAAAAAGTGTTATATTTAGTCCCAGATATGTATACAATTTCGTACTTTAGAAGGACAGTGGAATAATTAAATATTGAATTAAGTTAAGTAGTACAGTGATTCATAACCAGAGGGCGAAGCTTATATGTAAACCGTGGGACAAGAAACGCTAGATAAAGCACGGTATGGTAAAAAGTTAAACGTGTCAATACGGCACTTTTAGTGGCACTATTGGGTCAAAAACGATTAAATGTTGTACAGTGGTGCAAAAATGGTTAATTATGACCAGGGATGTAACGTATATTCACATTCGCATATGCGAACGCGAATTATTCGCATCATTTTAACATTCGCTTTCGCAAAAACCATCTTTGGATTATTCGTTTTCGCAAAAATATATTTCAGTATTCGCTTCCATTTGTTAAAAGTGTTATATCTTTTTATTCGCTTCACACATTTTGAAAATATTAATACCAATGAAAACCTCGTCCACTTCTCTTCAAAACAGTTGAAAAATAGGCTTGTCCTTGTGGTAACAGGAGGTAAACATATGGAAAACATTCTTAATACTTGAATATCCTGGAAAAGTATAAATTTAGTTCCTTAATTTTGTTGGTACTAAAAGGTCAAACTATTATTCGCATTCGCTTTCGCAAAAATGCATATTTCACTATTCGCAAGATATATATTTCAATAGCAATTGTAAGTCTTGCAACTTAAACCAAGTATTCATTTTAGCTTTTTTAAATTAAATTTTTAAAACACTGCAACTATATTGCAACATAAACTTGGGGGAAAATGTAAAATGTGATCCAAAAAATGGGTTTTGACATTTAGTGGCACAGAGGGGAAATGGGATAAATATTGTACCTTGATGCCAGGTAAATAAACAACAAATTAATCGGGGATTTTCGTATTTTATTGTACAAAATATTTTTTCCCCAAATGGAATAATCATTTGTTTTTGAAAGAAAGAGGTATAACTATTCTACTGTACCCTAAACAGAAAATAAATTAATGATGGAGGCTGCGAAGTGCACCGGGTAAAAGCTAGTATTAATATATTACAACAAAATATATTTGCAAACTAATGTTCTCAAATAAAATATGTGTTTACATACAAATAAAATTATTGTTTAGCAATATTGTTTCGAATTTAATTTTTAAGTTTTCATTAATTTCGAGATATACCTTACAATTTAAAGTCACATAATTAGCAAAAACTTTTGTTATAAAGCGCTAATTTTTCATTTCTATTTATTCCAAGTCATTACTTATTTGTCAAACCATCACGCTGTGTTGTTATGCAAGATTATACCATTTTAATTATAAAGGAATTTTACGAACATTTAAAATTTCGGAAAAAATAAACGTTGAGTTATAGAAAAACGTAAAACCTGTTCTAAAATTAAGGTATTGATACGATATATATATTCTGAATACTTAAATGCAAATCAATATTTGTGTGGTAAATAATGATAAAAAACAAAGATTTGTTTAGAAAAACATCTCTCCAAATATATAATATTTGTGTGTGGAAAATATAATATATTCCGAGTGTACCCCAAACATTTATATATTTTAAGTAATTTTTCTAAGCGTGAATCTGAACCGATTGTCACAATTTGTATAAGGCTTCATTCAAGTACCAAGAAATACACGTATGCCAAATTTAAGAGTGATAGAAGGCAAAATATGGCATCTACAGTCGAAAAAGTCAAATCAAGCGGTACATATATGTATAAGGGGCTGTATCTGAACTAATAACGACCTGTACTTTGATTACAAGAATACATGGACTGAAAGACGGACCTAGCTAAATCGACTCAGAAAGTGATTCTATGTCGATCGGCGTAGTAAACTATGGACGGTCTATCTCATCTGCTTTTGGATGTAACAAACAAATGCACAATTAACAATCAAGAACAAGTAATATTTCAAATATATAATTTATACAAATAAACATACAAATCTTTTTCATTTCTCGAAGTAACTGTAGGATTCTTCGCTAAAACGTTAATAAATAGGAAAGTAAATCAAATATTGCCTATATTTTTTAATAAAGGCAATATAATGAAGATTCTGTTTTTATTCGACCTTTTTTATTGAATATCCAATTCATGTAAATAATAGTCAAGCTCGAGGTCTAGTGTTTTTGGTTTAATAAATATTTTTATTATTCATATTTGTATCCGATATTTCGCAATTTCTTTGAATTGCATCATCAGGGATGTTCTACAACAATTAAACCATAATAAATAATTAATTAATTAATATAACAAAAATTTTGAAATAGTTAAAATAAGTATAAATAAATAATCACAACTATCAGGCGAACAGAAAACACAGACACAAAACTTTTCCCTTTGATCACACTTACATGCATGTACAACAACAACACACAAATATTCTTAAAGCTAGCGTAGTATCACTACTCTCGTCGATGGTAAATATTGCACTGTTATCTAATTTTGCACTGAGTCAGGCTGGGTTCGAAGATGAGCCATATTGTGTAATGTCCAAAAGTGAATCCTTTTTAATATACGTACATATACTTTAAAACATGAACTATTCCCATTAAAGGCTCTTGAAACACTGATTGAACGGGGAATAAAGGGAAAGATGAAATTGTTGGCCAAAGCGTTTTAGGAGAGAACATAGTGGACGGGGAGCCATAAAGATCTAGCTAACAGTCGGGTGGGGGGTTCGGTTCCACCATGACCTCAATTCCCTAAATCCGAGACATAAACAAAATTATTATAGACTCCCTATTGCCGATAATGAATATGAAATTAATGTACATAGTTATATGGACCGATCTAACCATAAACATAAATTGCCCCTTTATGGTTAATTTGTGAAATAATAGAACAAAAAATGGTTTTAACCGTCAACTGTGTATGTTGGATTTCCTGGTGTTGGTGGAATCCTTTGCCTCATAACCCAATTCCCAGCCATGGTATTAGTGGCATATTGTTTTCTAATACCCCTACACAGACCTTACCCTATCCCTAAATCACCTCCGTAAGTAAACTAAGACAGTTTAGCAACGCATTATTTTCGAAATTCAGCTGTATTTAACAAAACGAATATTATTATAAAAAAATAATCTCATAGAAGTTTACTAACTAATATGACTTTAGAAATTATTTTCGAGATAACCATAAACTTTTAATAAAATAGCATACAAAATCGTAGTAGATAACAAGTATATATAAATCTGGGATCTACTCTTAGAGAAATTTCCATTGCAGTGGAACTTTTCGACATTTTACTATTCTGCAAGGATATAGGTTTGTTTTTTCCCTCTCAGAATAACCTTAACAAATTTTTAAATAAATAAGATTACTTCTTTCCAACAATTGGAGTTTCAAATTGGTATATATAAAGGATTTGTTTAACAATTAAATTAATTAATTTATTCCTGATTATTACTTTTAATTAACCTTAGTTTAATCCACTTCGAGACATCCTTAAGGGATCCTCCTTATCATCAATCATATGCACACCAATCAAATATACTAAATTTCTTTTATGACTTACATTGAACTTACTTTGGTTTTGTTGTTATAAATCAAAAGCCACTTTGCTTTTTCTTTTGCCACATTCTAAAGATGATCGCCGAGGCCTCGATGAACAGCATAGGGGGAATGGGGGTGTGTTGTCTGATTTTTGCTAGATGATGGGTAACGAAAGAAAGTAGTAAATAATAATTGATTGCATATGATGGGTTGGATTACATATAATTAAACTCAGATTAACACTTAGCTGACTATCAGTCTTATCTTACGAAATTTTACAAGTTAGGGTCGAGCCAGGATTTGAACCGGGGTCGATAGAGGTTTGTTGAATGTATGAGTTGTGCGGGAGCCTAGCACCCTGAGCTACTGCCAGTCATGTTGAGGAGTCGTTTAATGCCCATCGTATCCCATACAGGGCTTTCGTGCAGATTTCGTTGTTGCTTATATGGTTAGGTCACTTGGATGATAGTTATTTTCGTCTGCCGTCTGTCTACAAACGCCAAAAATGAGGATGACTCCCACGCAAAAGGGAGAGTAGTCCAGACACCAATAGAGATGGATGCGGGAGAGTATTCGCATAGGCGCATTCGTTGTTATTGGGCTGCGCGCTGCATAAGGGAATTCCCACAGTCCAGAGAAATTGTGTAGGTACACTTGTTTCACAAATTTATCACCGATCGCAATGGGTAGAGAACGTGAAGATTTGGGGTTGTAAACTTCCGGGGAAACAATGATCCACGCCAATATCGATTTAAGTATATCTCGAAAATTAAGAAATAAAGATTCCTCATTCACGGGTGTCACTAGAACTTCCGCAAATGAGGTAATTCTTATATGGAAAGTTTTAGAGACAATGCAGATTTCCTACTCTCGAAACAATGTATAAAAAGAAGGAATGCCGAAGGAATTATGTAAATTCCTAAGCCAAGTACAATGCAAATTTTCCCAGCCCAATTTACTTTTGGCACCTTCTAATGAACACTTTAACGACTAATTTAAAACAATTTTATTATTTAAGCACTTCGTTTGAATTTCGATTTATTTAAAACATTTAGTTCATCTGGTCAATTGGTTACTTAACACATTTGAAATTTCAGTTTTTTTTTTTGTTTCCTTTGATAATATTGATGTGCCCTTCTCCAAGTCACAAAACCAAAAGAAGGAGCATTGCCTGAAGCAATAGCAGCTAAGCTGCGTTCATAATTGAAGGCAGTTCTCACCACTAAGGATGCTAATAGGGACGATTGAAATGAAATAGAGGTAACCAAAGTAATAGATTGAGAAGCCAATACCATTTTCTAAAAATAAAACTGGTAGCTTGCTTCTGATTGGTCATAAGCAACATGTATGCCGCCAGAATGAAACCCGTTTTCCCTTTTCTCTTCAACCTATACGTCCTCCTACCTACTAATATATTAGGCTCTCGTTAATTATATAGAAAACACCTAAAAAGAGTAGAACAATTAAAAACCTTAAAAAAAAGTATCTAACCCCGACCGAGATTCGAACCTTGGCTTACCCGTACCTTAAGCGGACGTTCTACCACCTACGCTACAATAAGCTTAGTTTCGCTGCCGGCTAAACTGGGGTTACAAATTGACTGCCTGTCTCGTATGGGCATCTCCAGGTAAACATTTTCAGTGACTCATACCCGAAAAGCATGAGTGTTGTAAAAATAGATTGCATCTATAAAGAATGCAGACAATATGTTTTTGGCAAACTGAACCGCAAAGGCAAAAAAGAAGCATCCCAGTTAACATTTTGAGAGGTACAATATATAGTATTTACAAATGTTAATGATGCCAAAAAAAAACTGACTATCGTTCATCACAATTGGTCCACTCCTTCTAGTCCTCCTTCTCCTCCCCACAAAGGGTTACAATTCAGTGAAATTTTGAACTGTTAATAACTTCTATAGTACTGATTCGTATCTTCTGAATTTTCACACATTGTATTAGCTTATTAATCGCTACCACCTTGAAAAAAATGAGCGAAGTTGTCACGTCCCTATTGGCACTTCCCTCAGAAATGGTATATTTTGCCCTAAAAGTTAACAGGACATAACTTTAATACTAGTGCATACAAATACGTAAAATTGTGTACATTATAATGTTTTTACAGTACTTACTGTCTGTCGAAAAATTGGCGTTATTATCACTGCCCTTTTGGTACCTCCCACGCAAACGTACCATTTTGCACAAAAAGTTAACAGCTTAAACTCAAATGCTAAAATGTTGGCACAATGTGGGAGTTATCACTACACCCGTTTTATTACCTCTAATACAAAAAGAGCCTAGGCATACCACAATTAAATAGCTCATAATATTAGTACATATACCAGTGCCTATTGATATTGCTCACAAAGTTTACCCGACTCAACATTTTTACTTGTTTTACATCCGATTATTATAAAATTTGGCAGAGAGAGGTTTCTCATATACATGTTCAAAACTACATTTGTTTTAGCGGCTCCCGAAGCGAACCCAAGCTAAAAGCAATAATGTACTAATATGCGAGTTTCTGTATGTCCAATATAGATAATTTCATTGATAGTAAGTGATTTACTTAATTTTAAGTACATTTTCCTATTTTTAAGTACAAAATTTACTTATTTTGAAGACAAATGACGGCTTTGGAGCAATTCTTTAATTTTATGTCAAATTTTTGTCAGTGTACGTAAACAGAATACCGTACCCTAAAATTTTGAGATGTTTTTTAAAAGAACACATTTTAAATAAAGATCGCTTCATATTTGCGACCTGTGGTGTCGCGCATAAGAAAAGAACAGAACGCTAAACGTAGTGTATTCAGTTTGTGTTCTCTCAAAAAAAACCACAACCACTACTAGGTAGAGTTTGTGTTCGAAGAACGTTACGTTGCGGTCATTGTGGTTGCGATCGTCATCTCTAAATCTTAGTGAACGGTATTCTGTTTGCGTACACATATACAACCACTAAAAAATAACGTTTGCGTTCTATGAACGAACCGTACGTATAGCGTACTGGTTTTTTTCCGAACACTGGCCAAAATACTTTTGCATAGTGGCACAATGTGGTGTAGGGCATGCAAATTCACTTAGCTGGAAATTCACTTAACTGGAAATTTTGTTTGTTTTTTTCAAGGTACATATTTTTGAATATATAGACGGTGTTTTCTTATACTTACCAAAGCCATCCAATATGATAATACAAGCAGGCTTTAGACGAGTACTACTTGTGATAATATCTATCACACAGTGTGCTTTATGGACGGTAAATTATCAGGATATTTTAAAACGAAGTCTGGCGTAAAACAAGGATGTTTGGTATCACCTCCATTGTTTGCTTTATATATCAATGATCTGCATGATAGCCAGACGATATTAGTATTTTATTCGAAGATATACAAACAATACAACGATGATTGACAATATGTCAAAATCCCAAATGATGATATTCATAAGAGGTAGAAGATAAAGCTCACTAGAAAAATGGCTATATAGAAGAGAAGGAGTTAAAATAAAATCGGAATTCAATTATATGGCAGTCATTTTCACTCCAAAACTGAGTTTCCAAAAACGCATTGAGAAAGAAAATCGCAAACAAAAAATGATCTTAATTCTACTTGAACCATATAATGAAAGATAATCGCATCAGTCTAGGTATGAAATGGAAAGTGTATTTAGCAGTTTGTAGAGAAATACAAAGTTAAGCTTCTCAAATATGGAGTTTCAGCAGCTTGGATGAAGTAGATAAACTACAACGTTTCTTATGAAGAAACTTTTAAGGCTGCCGAAAAATAACACAAATTATGTGCTGATGTCGAAGAAGCTGCCGAAGAAAGAAAACACATATTAAAAGGGACATGCGTAGCCATGTGAAATATACATAGATAACGAAAATTACATGTTAGTCGTAATAGAAATAGAAATGTGTAAAGCAGATTTTGTGGCACGGCTGAGAGTTATACGGCAACTCGACCGGGAAACCAAATACATTATGTAAATAAAGAGACGATATCGACAACAGAAAATTCTGTAAGAGGGCTGAATGTAAAAACACTCATGCGGACTTGCTCCGTTTCGTTTCTTTGTAGTTTAAGTACCTACATAGTTTTAAAATCTCATAGTTTGTACTTATATATTAAGATTATTCAAAATAAATCAGTATAATACGAATACTCAATCGAGGAGTATCTTACAAATACTCAACGGTAGAGTTGAAATATTTACTCCCACAGTAAAGGTCTTGTATTATTCCTTTACAGTTGAAAATATACAAAATTTCCTAGAAGTATGCCCAACTCTAAAATAGATTAGATTATTGTACTGTGGCAAAACAATATTGAGTGTGAATTCGAAATTACCCACGTACTGGATGTCAAGGAGAAGGCGATTGGGCTAATTTGATGAAATATCTAAAATGCGCAATGGATTACAGGCATAATTTGATACAGGAATTTAACTAAATAAATAGTATTAATGTAACATATGAGTCAAACTTTTTATAAGAACATATTGTCTAAGTAAACTTATCTTTAAAATTATACCCTCACTTTAGTGTAACATTTGCTACGAACCAAGAGAGTAACACATCGAAGGAGTGACCTAAGACCCTAAGTATGTTCGGTGGAAATACTTTTTAGAACAGTTAAATTTGGTGCAAAATGGTCCATTTGTGTGGGAGGTACCAAAAGGGGCATGACAACTTCGTCCATTTTTTTGAGGTGATAGCGACTAATAAAATAATACAGTGTGTGAAGATTATAATAAGTAGTATAGATGTTATTAAAGAATCAATATTTCACTAAATGTTAACCCTTTGTGTGGGAGGAAGGAGTGGACCAATATGGCCCATCTTCGAACTTAGCCGGAGTAACCAAGTCAATCGATTACTCCTTTCGAGAGTTATCGTGCGCACCAGCCAGCTGACAGACGGACGGACGGACATTTCTCATTCGACTTAAAATGAACCAAAACGAATATCCGCCGAACATACTTAGGGTCTTAGATCACTCCTTCGATGTGTTACACTTTTGATCCGTAGCAAATGATATACACCTTCGTATCACTAAAGTGAGGGTATAGTTAATAATGAACCTAATCTAAAAACCTAAAAAAAAACTTTTGTAAAAATCAAACTATACTCAAAATATTTTTAAACATCTAATCCTGAGCTGGGTAGCTACTTAATGGATTGTGTCAACAACTACGCAATATAACTGGTGATCCAAATAGATATACTTTTTTCAATAGCCTTTTTTTGACAGATCACGTGTGAGTCGTGTCATGCTGTCATATTATATTTGTTAAGTATTGTTTGGCATTTCATCATGGAAAGACTTACGCCTGAACAACGTTTACGCGTGTCATTCGCCAGTTACCAGTCGAAATGCTCGAACGAGTCATCGAAAATTGCACTCAACGGATGAACCATCTGAGACGTAGCCTCGGCCATCATTTGATAGACATAATCTTCAAAAAAGAAATGCCAAAGAATGTTCTTTCAAATGATAATAAACATTCCCCATTCAATTTGAATTTTCTGTGTTTTTTTCTTTAAAAAAGTAGAGAACCTCGAAATGGATCACCCTATACATTTTAGTCCTACGTACAATCATTCCATTACAACAGAGACAACTGACCGTGCGTTTCGCACAACTGACAGTGCGTTTCCTTTCGATATCAGATTAATAATTAATGGGCAGCAGACACGATTTATCAAAGCTAACAAAGACTGCGACAAATTCAGCCACGCATGGACAATTAATGTTTGACCCCGTACAATCTATTGATTCGATTGATACTTCGACATTTGATTCAAATTTAAGCTGGAAATTACGTGTCATTATTCAGTGTTATCAGCCGAAATTTCCGGTAATTATTACCCAATTTATAATTATTAGTTTGCTTTTGCAACTTTTTGTTTTCAACTAGTAAAGTATCTTTTCAATTGTTCGTTTTAGCACTAAAAGCCCCAATGTATTTAAACGTATTCATGTACAGCATTAACACACATACACAGTCACACGTGCCTATTGGTATGTAACGAATTTAAATGTATTGATGTGTAGGTTTTTACAGGAATCAAAATGAAAGTTATACGATGCTGCGATCAATAATAAAAGATTCTCGGAACAACCTAATACCTCTATATGACCATATATGTATAGCTTTTCACATTAATTCTAATGACCAAATACAAATCGCAAAAAAAATGTATAATCGTTGAACAAAGGAGCCATCGTTCGACCGAACGACCCACGGACCCACCGACCAATCGAGCAGCCAAACGTCAGCATTAATCTCGAAAATGGCAACATCGACTCCTATGTCTCAAAGGAATCTGTACATCAATGGCAGACTGCGAAGAGTAGCTGCCGTACAAACTCACACATATAACTTGGTGTTGTACTTGGCATAGCAAAAAAAGACTGAATGGCGAACGCTGAAAACTGGAAACGATGATAAGTGGAAGATTAAATAACTGTATTTGACGGCATTGATATTGGCTCTACCAAAAGGAGGGCGTGCATTGTTTGATGTTATGAAACAACGCCTTCTTTTATTCATTGTATTGTGAGCTATGGGAGGAGAGGGCGAAAAACAAAAACAGCTCCGCCACCAACAGGAGCAGCCTCGCCGCATCTGTATCAGAATCAGCATCCGAACAAGAACAAAACAATATAAGAGAAATGGAAGCAGTGTTGCGATTAGTGATTAGTCGAGGCGAATTTTCGATATTCACTACCATAAAGTACGTCCGCACACATACGTCCATATATACGTAAGTATGTATGTGAAATCACTAGATATGTAACGCTTAGTGAGGAAATATATGAATGTTAAAAAATATATTACATGTAGAGCCTTAACATCTATAAATCAATTACCAGTATTTTAGTTAAATTATTGTGGCTATTAAATGTTATCTTCGAAGAAAAACAAGCGAAATATCGGAATTCGAACTCACGATCTCTCGGGTATATACCGATCGTCTTGGAATACATTTCTTAGCAGATATAGGCATGACCGCATGTTCATGTATTCATATAATCATACTGGTGTAGAATAGAATCTTGTGTATTTGTCTGAATTAAAAGAACTATTATCCGAAAATATGCAAATTTGATTCGAATTCCTAAATTTTTTTGTACACACGCTTAGATAAAGTGAGAAAATTTCTGTCGGGTAAACCGACAAAAGTATACCCTCATTTTGTGAGTAATGTAATGTGGTACAGAGGATGGGAGATGACAACACGTTAAAAACAATTGTCCATTCTTTGATTGGAATGTTGTGTACGAATGAATCTGTCAATTTACCGTTCGAGCATTTCGACTGGTAATTGGCGAATGAAAAGCGTGATGTTTTGCTCCAAGGCCTGAATCGAAGCGGGTTTGTCCGCATAAACTTTAGACTTTACATATCCCCACAGGAAAAAGTCTAACGGTGTGATATCACACGATCTTGGTGGCCAATCGACAGGCCCAAAACGTGAAATTATCTGCTCAAAGAAGTGGTCTCTCAATAAATCCATTGATTGATGTCGCCGAGATCACGAGCTTCAATTTAAGGCATCAAATAGTCGGTTATCGTGGCACGGTCGCCATTGACGATTCTCACCGGCATCATTTTTGAAGAGATATGGACCGATGATTCCGGTTCGTCGGATCGGGAATCGGTCAATGGCAAAAAGATAGGTCTTAACGAGAGCTAAAATATTGCTCATGGGTGTCAAGGTCGTGGGTCGACAGGAAAGTGTCTTTTTTGATTTAAAAAAATGGGCTTAGCGCAATTGGCGAACGATTATTTTGATAACACTGTACAACAATTTCAAACTTTTTTCAAAATAACAGGGATCTGTCAATGGATTATGGTAGAGGAGACCAAAAAAATATATACGTGTATCGGGGTTTAGAAGGATCACATCGGAATTTTATTTTAGGGGGGGTTAAAGTTTTACCCCCTTTGCTTGTTCGTGCAGAATATCGGTATTTGAAACTATGTGTTCTGTTCATCTGACGTGTAGGGTATCTTCAGCAACTTTGTAGCAAATCTTAAGGCCTATATTTTTGTGGAATATATTAACCCTCTAGCTTCCCCCCATTACGGTGATTTTTGCCTATATTTTGACAAATCGTAAAAAACTCCCCTAAAAATGGTTGGGACGTGGTTGAAATGTTCTACAAAAATGTTGGCTATAAAGTTTTAATATATATGTCAGAACACGCCAAACCCCAAAACTTAACACCAACACCAAAAAACCGGTTAAATTCAAGACTGTCTGTTTAGGGTTAATTTGTTATTATACACGTCAGATGAACAGAACACATAGTTTCAAATACCGATATTCTGCACGAACAAGCAGAGGGGGTAAAACTTTAACCCCCCCTAAAATAAAATTCCGATGTGATCCTTCTAAACGCCGATACACGTATATATTTTTTTGGTCTCCTCTACCATAATCCATTGACAGAACCCTGTTATTTTTTTTGTGTTGTACTGTGTAATAAAACTGAATAATTTGTAAACGTTGTTCAGGCGTAAGTCTTTCCATGATGAAATGCCAAACAATACTTAGCAAAAATAACATGACAGCATGACACGACTCACACGTTATTTGTCAAAAAAGGCTATTGAAAAAAGTATCTCTACTTAGATCACCCCATATATACATGAATAAATTTATTTATAAACACAAAATATTTATTAATAAATGTTATTAAAAAATAATACAAATTATTTTGTTGAAATAAACAATAATTTTTGTTTATTTATATGCAACTATAAAAAATGTAATGTGCTTCACGTAGCGTGTGTCACAAAGAGTTCGCAGCTTTTTATAAAAAACGAGTAAATTTGTTCATGCAAATAAGTTATTTTAGAAATCTATTATTTCTTCCATTCTTTATTTTATCTTTTTATTCTCTCTATTTTATTATATTCTCTTTATTTTAGGTATTAGATTCTCTCTCATTAATATGAAAATTTTGCTAAAAATAAATTAAAACACACTTCAACTGTCAAAGTTTCTTCCACTTTTTGTAGCGTGCGTCACAAAATTTTGCGCTCAATTATTTCGTAACATATACCTGTAAAAAATTATGTTTAACGCGTTTCGAAAGTACACTTAAATCCCACTAAACGCTATGTATAATTTGACTGCGAAGAAAGACCAAAAAATTTTTAATTTTTTATCCGAAAACGTATGTATACCCTCCACCACCGAAGTGAGGATATAATTATGTTGTAGAAAGGGCAATGTATGTTATTTGAACATTATGTTGTCTGTTAATATAGCTCATTGTTTTCTGAATAATCAGCACTTTCATCATAAAAAAAAGTAAATGCTAGCTATATCTAAATAGGATTTAAATTCCCCATTTGTTTGTCCATAGTCACGTTCTTTTTTTAAAATTCCAAAAAATTAAAAAAAAATGTTCTGCATATTATTGACGTATTCGAAAGAGTAAACCATTATTTATGGAACTCGATTTCATACATGCAGCTGGCTCGACTGGCTTCGAAACAGTGCTCTCTGCCAACCTATCTCACGAATGGCTTACTAGCTATTCACATTAAGGGACTGAATTGTTAATGGATTGTTCGCATAAGTTTAGTCCCATACGGTACCCTTAAACAAATTTAACATCTCCGAACTGGCCAATCGAAGTCGTCGAGACGTGTAATAACGCGATAACCGAACAATACGCTCGCAAACAATTGATTGTGGTGTGCGCTGTTTGTCGTGCCGCGACATCATGTGAAACAATCTCACCTCTGTAGCGCTCACAGTAAACCGAAATGGCGTTTACACCAGCATTTTCAAAGACAACAAATAATCCGAGGGAGCGAATAAGGTACATCGCAGAGTGGATGTGTGAACTGGTGCATTGTCTTGATTAGTGCAAACGCGGCACCCATTTTGCGCATAGCTTTCTCATCATCAAATTTTCTGTCAATATGTGATATAAAGCACTTTTTGAAATGGCTATGACTTTTTTAACCATTTTTGGCGTGGACACCTCAGTTGTCGACCACCACTGTGTTCGTCTTGGCAGCTCGTACGGTCCGTTTACACTCTTCCACTCAAAATAGTATAGTTGTAGTCGAAGGAACAGACTCCCCCAAAGTAGAATCTAACTCGGTTTTAGTATTGGTTAGAATGAGACTGTTGCTACCGCCATCTGTATGTCAGGAAGGCTAATTTTAGGACCGCCTTTGATGTTGATTTCACTTGATTTCATGTTAAATTATCTTAAAAATCAAGTTAATTTCATCAAATTGAATAGATTTTATTCAATGCGATCTAATGTTTCTGCAACATTTTTGTTTTAAAAACATCATATGTGCTTCTGGATGCATTTTAACTATTTCGTCCTTAGTTTTTATTAAACCTTCACTCCAGGTTACCCCAAACTAAAATGGAAATCGGTTATTAGTTAATGGTATGCACAACACTCGCAAGCATAGCGAAAATAGGTGAAATATTTTTACATTCCCAGTACTTATCAGTATCAAATGGACAGAAAGCCAATAACTTTGACAACAAATTTTATCGAAAACATTGTCCGTTTATCACGTATGCCGACGATATTTTTTAAATACCGCACGGAAATTTATACAGATTATTAATTATATCGTATCTTATCTCCAAAGAACTGTAGCATGCGGATGAGTAAACTGAATATACCACTCATTCCGTATTTTGGAGTGGCAAGTGACTTGGAAAGGCTGTGGCAAAAAATGTCGACATTGAATGCTTATGCGAGCATTGTTCACCACTGGATTTACTGACTAATGAAGCGTAGAATCAGTAGAAGTTTCCCAACATAAAAAGATTCAAAAATAGCATTAGACTAATACACTGACACTCCCATCCACCCACTCATACATACATACACATGAAAGCACTGACACATTTACGAGCAAACTCATATCATTCACATACTCCCAGGGCAACTAACAGCCAAACACAAACAAACCATACCCAACACACGTACTCATAAAAAACGTTACAAATTGTTAATAAAGACATTCAAATTTCGAAAATCGATAATTTTTCCAGAACACCAACACTCTAGTCATACATACACACGAATACAACCATTCATATATAGATGCTTCTAACCATTGTGTGTGTTTTATGGGGCAATGTTGGCCATCCATGTGTAGGAAAAATGTCGTTCATCCTCTGTTTGTATTTTGTTGTGTTCTTTATGATGGTCTCCCCTTAATCCTCCCAATGGACCTCTATATCGGTTATTTGGTCCACTTAAATTTTGTTTTCCTAAAATGTTTTTTTTTAAATTTCAGCCAAACATGTCTTTACTGATTCGTTATGTTTTATTACCATCGTTAGGCGCAAATGTCCTAAATGTTATAGCATTCCGCCAAAGTTATTTGGACATTCATTCAATGGCCCCAACAAACTCAAAGTCAATCTCTCATTTGACTGTCATTAAAATTGGAATTGAGTTTGTTCCGTAGGATATCGCCAATGATGGCGGATATTTGAATAAATTGACTTTTGGTCGTAATTGAAACTCAGAGAAAAATCGCAAATAATTTGTTAGATTAAAGCAACTTTAATTTATGAAATCATTACCAAAAGATTAGTATCAATATACGGAGAGTGGTGGACAATGACAATTTTTCTATTTAAGATATATTCTCCAGATGTTGGGTCATATCGAAATGTTCCTTAAATTACTTAACGGATAGAGTTTTGATGCACTGTCATTTAATGCCACATTATCTTTAGAATGTAATCATAATAAAAAACAATTCAAATTATGATTATACTTGGGAATATTAAAATTTTTTTTACTAGCCAACACCAAATGCATTATAACTGTGGGAGTACGCAAGATATGGTTGTGATACAACTGTGACATTACTTCATTGTGAATTAATGTTGAGAATAATATTAGTGAGATCCCAGAATATACAGAAAGAAAACAACTTTTGACTTAATGTACCTTTATTACGACTACTTAATGGTCATTACATATACGGTTCGTCAAAAAAATTGCACGTACAGCAGTCACTTTCAAACAAAAAGCGCCATATTTTTTTCTAAATTAATATAGACACAAAATAATTATGCAAAATGATCTGAAACTTTTAAATTATGCACCGATTTCTTTGCAATGGTCCGATTTACTCGTGCCCAACCAGACTTTACGACAAAACAATAAAAGTATAATGATTGCTCATTTTTCGATGTTAGGTCAGGTTGAAAGGAGGACACATGTACATGGACATACACTTAAGCCAGTGGATCGGCTCCTTTGTTTTGTGCTCCTTATGTATGTGCGAAAGCTGGGCATTGGCACAGAAAATTGTCTTTTAGATGTTTTCCCTGCATGACCTGCATTTGTCGTTATCTGCTTGTCATATTCGATACAGGTACGCTTGCAAATCATACTAGTCTCGATCTTGTTTCGTTATAGTTGAACCACATGTTTTCTTCTCATTTGGGTCAACACATAGTATCTTTGTAGTTTCTTCCACGGTTTCGCTATCCCACATAGTTTTGTAAGCTATTTGTAAGAATGGCTTCGAACTTCCCATGTTTACTACTCGAAGTTTTCTGTCTTTTGAGACCAAGCTATTTGCCCGTTCATTTCCAATCCGTTGCTGTGTCCTGGTACCAATGGACTGAGTAATTATTTATCGTTCTTGTACAGTCCAACACAGTTCTGGGTTTGACCTTCGATCGTAATTTGGCAATCTGTACAGATGTAAACATCGCTAGGATTTGTGATGCTACTGAGTCAGTTCACACACTCCTTTATTGCTTGAATTTTCACTTAAAATATAGTTTTATTGCATGTGAGGCGTAAGTAGTGTTCGACCCATGTTTTCTCAATAAGAAGTCCAATTCTCTTTAAACACCCGAATCAAAACTAATTCATCGGTGTAGCGGCGAATTCCCACGGTCATATTCGCTAGTGTTCCGTTAATTCAAGTGTGTCCATCTGGCTCAAATGCTTCACAGTTAGCCGTACTTCAGGAATGCGGTCGGAGCTTTCCATTTTTTTAATGTGGCTGACCAACGCCCTTGTTGGAGCGGTTCTAATTGCCACGCTTCTGTCCAGGCAGCTCATACATTGAACTTGTTTGTGCGCCCAAAAAGAAAATAAATAGATCCACAGTTTATTATATCGATGGACATAGAATCACTGTTTGAGTCGAGTTAACCATGTCCATCTGTCTGTCCGTTCGTCGCTCCATGTATCCTTTTTATCAAAGTGTATGTAGGTCGCAATTATTACCCGATACCAATGGAACTTTGCACATATCTTTCCTTTGGCCTAAAGACAACACTAATTTGGTTAAAATCGGTTCAGATTTACATATGTACCTCCGATTTGGCACACATGCACTGTATAAGCAACATTTTTAACCAATCTGTTCAAATATATACATCTTTCCTTTGGCCCAAAGACGATCACTACTGAATTTGGTTGAAATCGGTTCAGATTTACATATGGCTCCCATATATATATACTAGGGCGGGTCGATTTAAAAATCGCCCATTGCTCAGTGAGAATCGTATTCTAGGGATCAAAATAAGAAACTTTGCCGAAGGAACCATACCTCTAAAACGAATTCTGATGTCACGGAAAAAATCCCACTTTGACCCATTTAGAGTGCTCCAATCGAGTCCAAATGTATGGAACCCCCAGGGGGTGTGCCACTGGCATGGGTGGGTCGGGCCTCCAAAGTTGGTGGGGGTCGGTCATACATTTGGACTCGATTGGAGCACTCTAAATGGGTCAAAGTGGGATTTTTCAAAATGTGCCCCTACCCAAAAGTTCGACCCAAATTCCGGGACATCAGAATTCGTTTTAGAGGTATGGTTCCTTAGGCAAAGTTTCTTATTTTGATCCCTAGAATACGATTTTCACTGAGCAATGGCGACTTTTTTTGCCTCCCCACAAATCGACCCGGCCTAATATATACATATATATATACCTCCGATTTGACTTACATGCACTATATAAGCAACATTTTTTAACTAATCTGTTTAAAAATGGACAGAGAAAAATCTCTTGATACACTTAGAGACAGATTTAGATATAGCCCCATATAATATGTTCCCCCACCCCACATTTGTCAAGTAAGTCCAGTAGAAAGGGTATTTTAATCCAAAAAGGAAAGATGCAATAAAACATTCAAATGAGAAAGAAGAGATATCACTGAGAGAAATAAAGATGCAAATGATATTTGTTGTAAGTCAACTTTAAAGATACAAAGATGCTAGTGATATGATATCGCTGCTATCGTCGCCAATGTCAGATATGTATATACTTAACATTATCAATGTATTTACAAGAAAGAAAAGAAAAATGTAAAACGATTTGGAATGTTAATATGTATCTACATATGTCAAGATATATCCACATCTGTTGGCGATGACAAAGCAAATATTTTTGATCTACAAGTCACTTTACAGTATTGCTCAAATGTTAATGTTATTTAATCTTAAAACAAATGTAGTATATAATGATATATATATATCTATTAAAGTTGGTGAAGGAATGTTTTCGCCAACACTGTCTTTCCTTACTGGTTTTACGTTGCATTTCATTGTGATTGAGGCGTAGGTTATTATTGGTGTAATAACACTCGGGTAAAGCCAATGTGTCATAAACCTGCAGCGAAGCGGCTCAGTTCAGAAATAGTTGTAGAATGGTCCACGAGAATGTATGGATTAGTTATACATAATATTTTTTGTCCAGTAAGCAACCGTTTCCTTTTACATGGGCATGTCCTAGGAAGAATTAATTGTCTCCAGCTGCATTCGCTTGGAGATTTAATTTTAATTTCTTTTACATAGATTGGTTTCTTCTAAAACTAAGAAAAGTAGCTTATTACACAGATTTTCAATCATTCAAACACTTGTTTCATAACAATTTTGGGTTAATGTAAAATGTATTACCTCATCATATATTGCAATGAAAAACGTTCAAAATCGTGTAAGAAATTGCAAAATGTATTTCTTAATTTCTATGATATATCTCACTACTTGCCATTTATGAAGAAATACACTAAATGTTTGCATTAAATATTTATTTGCAGAAAATTTTGTAAAAAAACAATTCGAAAAATTTTATTTAGGCAAATTAATTATTTTCAAATACCAGACAATTTTGCTATCATCTCAATTTGTTGATGTTGCTAATTGCATCCAAACGAACCGAGAGAGGAATCTGCGAATGAAATTTCGGTATTTGTTTATTTTTAGTAAAACTTCACATCGAATTGCTGACAAAAGGAAATAATAGTTATTACTAGATTTTAAAAATACGCAACTGACGTAGCACAAATATGCCTTTGTATTAGTTTTTCAGGTATTGATTGTAATGGGTGATTTTTTGGCAACTTTCATTTTGGCAACACTATTTTTGTCAGCACAGCCGTTTATGTGTAACATGTTACTGTCACACATGTTCAATTTGGTCTATAATGTAACCATGAATCGACTTACAAACGAACAAAGCTTGCAGATTATTAAATTTTATTATATTTATATTGAATTTTGAGTTCGTTGAATAGTTTATTACACGTTTGGGTCTTTATAGAGACAAACCTGCAACGGTTGACGCACTGGAAGCCTATATTGAAGAATTTATTCGTGAGATACCGGCCGATATGTTGGAAAGAGTATGCCAAAATTGGACCCAGCGCATTAACCATTTGAGGCGCAGTTGCGGTCATTATTTACATGAAATCGTCTTTAAACATTAAATGATATAGACCGTTCTATCGACTCAAATAAAGATTTCATACATTTCTCTAAATTTCATGTGTTTTATTTTAAATCAATTCCGAAAGCTTTTAAAAAATCACTCGTTATTAAAATATAGTATTTATTTTTTAAATACCACACATATTTTGTTCATCTTTAATTGCAACTTGATAAGGAATTTGTTGTATTGTAATCTATGGTTTTAAATTATTCTAATTAAACTTAATCAATAGCAGATTTACATATATATGGCTAGTATGCCAACTAATCGAAATGCTTGCAGCTTTCTTTGTAATTTTGCTCATAGAATTTATTGCGTAATGAAGTATTTGGTACAAATTTGTTATTGTGTTTGATTTCACATAACGGAAAATTCATATGCATTTTTACTAGTGTCTCAGACAAAACGGTTGATTTCATTTTTGCAATTTTAAAAAAATCTATTTACAACTGTTTTTCAATGCAAAACTGCTGTTTATAATTAAATTAAATTATATTATTTGTTAAATAATTTTAAATGTCTCTAAAAATTTAAAACTGAAAACGAATTTTGATACCGTCTGGAAGGAAACCTTTTAAGTATAAATGACAATTTCTTGTATTACATCTGATCTGGAATATAAATAATACTTTTGTCTGTAAGCTTTGGTAACTTCTAATTCTGGAACCAATGTAATGGCTGTTAAATACTCTAATTACATTATTAAGCTAATCATTTTTAACATAACGTTGTTGTGATCACGTTGATCATGACGACAGTAATATTTTCAGTCACATCGCCATAAACTGTTTAAAACTTATGGCGAATTCTTTTCTGCAAAAAAGTGCAACACTTGCATTGTCCTTTTTCCGAAAACTGCACTATAATATCGCTTTTTTGAAATTTTAGTTATGCTAAATTCGAGTAACTTAATTACCAAATTTCAAAAAAATATCACAAAAGTGCCGTTTTCGGAAAAAGAGCAATGAAAATGTTGCACTTTTGTGCAGCAAAGAATTCGCCATTAATCAATTTTAATGAAATAATTTGCAGTTTACAGAAATTCACGTCAGTAAACGAAAATACTACATGAATCGTTAAAATACATATGGCCCTCCGAAAGGAGGACTTGACATGAACTTTACAAAAAAATGTGTCGTGGAATATTATGGCGTCTGGTATTGAGTGTAATAAAAACTAATTTGTGAATAAAATAAACAAAAGATTGAAAATAAAAATTTTAAATTGTCTACCAACGTCTTTTGAAAATTTGATTTATACTAACAGCCGTGTTGCAATTTCCATTTGCAGTTTAACTTGCAACACCTTAAAAAGTGTAAATGATTATGTAAACAAATTGTAACGATTTAAATTAACTAGCTTCGTAATTGGAGAAAATTTAGCTTACTTTTGAAATTTTCTTAAAAAATAATGTAAGTTGCGGAAGCGTGGCTGCAATACTACGGACATTTTCATGACCTGGGAAGATCATTTTAAGATTATTGTAAATATGTTATACTTGATTTAATTAACCTTATCTATAACTACAAAATACAATACATACTTTTTTTTGCAAAAAAAACATAAATTTGTTGTTGAAAATATAAATTCAAGTGGCCCTAACATTTGTCTTAGTGGGTATATAATAAAGATTTTTTCGTCATATAGCAATTTTTATTATCAATGCCTAAAATTTTATGTGAAAAAAATCTGTATATGTATATTCAGCTCCGATATTAACAAAATACCAGGGTTCGGGGAAAAAATTAATATTAAATTTTAATATGCAGATATGTCTTAAACTATACGAGATAACTATTAGGCGTAAAAAAATTTTTGTACCCCGGTTAGTAAAATGCACAAACAAATTATTGGTAAACCCAAGGTGGCCTGTTTCGAGTCCCTTTAGTTCCGCCCCTGTGTACTATATAGCGCCCAGGTTAGTTTAGGTTAGAGTGGCAACCGTTTTTTGTCAGCTCACATATACCAGTTTAGGTCCCTAGTGTTACCACGGGCTGAAATGTCGGTACAGGAAAGATCTGTTAGACTGTCAGTATGTACTTATACAGTCGTTTACTGAAAGCGGCACAGTCGAAAATCAAGTGCTCAATGCTCTCCACTTCTTCCTCGTCTCCACAGCTTCTGCAGAAGTCATAGGAGTCAATACCTAATCTTCTGGCGTGTTCGCCGATCAGTCAGTGTCCCGTCACAACTGATACTAATGTAGACAATCTTTTCCTCTATAGTGCGAGGAGATATTTTGACGCTCTCTGGTCATACCTTGGCCCGATTTGTCTAGCTACCCTGCAGGTGCCGATTTCTGTACATATTTCGTTGGACTGCCTGATTGCCCCTTGCCTAAGCCAAAGCTTGCACGTGGATAGTGGCGCACCAATATATGCAAATTCTTCATGAATTTGTAATGTCATCCCTTTCCTAAAAAGTTCATCGGCTTTGCAGTTCCACGGGATATACCTATGCCCAGGCACCCATATGCGGTGTATATTAAACTACTCAGCCATCTCGTTAAGAGATCTTCGGCGTTCGAGGGCCGTTTGTGAATTTATGGATGTGGCCTCCAGAGAATTGATGACAGGCGACTCAGCCACTTGGTGAATTCCCACATTGCAATTAATTCGGCTTGATAGACACTGCAGGTATCTGGTAGTCAGTAAGCTATATCCAAACTAAGTTCTTCTTAGTGTACTCCGAAGCCAACCTTTTCATCAAGCTTCGAACCATCCGTGTAAAAGTGGAGATGGTTTCTATTACCTGGTATTCTTCCAACCCATTCATCTCTGGCGGGAATCATAGTGATGTAATTTCTCTCGAAGGTGTACACAGTTGGTATATAGTCCACTCGTTCGGTTACCATAGCACTACACTTTGATATCCTCATGTGACCGTAGTTTTTGTACCTCCACATTGATAGGCATATAAATCTTATTGCCGCTTTGGTGGCAACTTCTCTCGCCACAACATTAATCGGCAGTATATGGAGTAGGGCTTGTAGAGACTCGGTCGCTGTAGTCCTTAGGGCTCCTCTAATGATCAGGCAGGCTGTTCTCTGAACCTTTGTTAGTAGGTTGGTGATGGTTAGTTTGTCAGTTGCCGTCCACCATACCACAATGCCGTATAGCAGTATAGGACGAACTATAGGACGACCCTACATCCTTCCTGTAGGAATGTAAGGCGACGTTGGCCTTCCTTACACGTTCCAGTGCGTTAAGTCTGAATAACAGTTTCCTATCTAGAGGTATTCCTAGCCATTTTGCACTTAATTTTAATTTTTTTTAAATAATTTTAAAATTACCGTCTCCTGACCGGTTTACTACAAATGTAGTCACCACATAAAATGCATGAACATTTACATTCTACTTATAATTGCTGTTTGTCGAAACTGGTGTTTTAAGTGGTGTTTTTTCTTCATATTCTAATGTACTCGTATGTTTTTGTGTACGTACGAAATCATTTTTAAACTACAGAAGATTTGCTTTTCACATTACTTTTGTCAGTTTAGAATTGGTGTCCAAGCAGATTACAAGAGTCTTTTCATTTCGATGTGGTTTTTCGTCTAAGAAATATTCGTTGTGTACAAAGATGTATCCGAACGTGGTTCAAACAGGCGTCATGCGATGCCAACTCATTCTATGCAATAAACAGCGATTTTTATATTGAAAATACCTCTAATGCATCTCGTGCTCTCAATCTGAAAGAGAGTGTGTTGCAAAATCTTGTCTGGCATTGGCAGAACTATAAAACGGTTAAGAAAAATCACTCACGTACGTGCATAATTCGTTCACATTCGGGGATGAATGTGAACCAACCCCGTATGTGCCTAATTTATGCACGGCGGTGCAAATAAGCCATTTGTGCATAACGATATGAATCCTGTCCTCACATTACCAGTCAACAAAAATATTTTTTCGGCATTGATTTTTTAGAAGGTTAGGTAGATACGGGGCTTCCACCGAGCCTGCTGTACGCAAGTTTTTGCAAGAGACTCGAGAGACGGGTGGACGACACTCATGGTTCCTGGCGTCGTATTGTGCGTACTATGTGGCTGCTGTTGCCGAGAGTGAGCGACCAAGTCCTAGAATATCGACCCGTAATTGGTTTCTGCACCTCAATATTTCACGTGCCAGCCAGAAGCGAATTTTGCACGAAGATCTCGTATTATTCGCTTTCTAGGTCCAGCTCGAAAAGGAAAATGATTTAGCTCGAAAAATCATGTTTTCTGACGAAGCACATTTTCATCACAGCATCTACGTTAACTATCACAACTACCGCATGTGGGGATCGCAAAACTAGCTTGTGGTCGTCACGAAGCCAATCCTCAGACAACGGCAGTTTGGTACCATCGGCACATTTTTCATTCAAAATGCAGCCGGAAACGGCATTTCGTTTAACGGTGTGCGCTACAGAAGCGTGATAAACCTTTTTCTATGATCGGGGATTGAAGATATGGACGATCTTCGGTTTCAGCAGGATGGCGCGTCACGCCACAAACCTCAGGTCACTATCAATCTTTGCGCGTGAACATCGGTAATCGTTCGGTTATTTTATGCGAACAATCCATTCAGGTTTAAGCAACTTAAGGCGAGTATGGAGCGAGTCGTATGAAAGATATAGCCCGAAAAAGTAACCAAGGTCTTGCAAAATTATGTTGTCAATATCCGTTACTGTAAAACCAGCCAAGGAATGCCACTTGAATGAAATCGTGCTCCTTAAGTTCTTGGAATATTTGCCCTATCGAATAAACCAATAATATGCTGATTTATATTAATTTGTTTAAAAAGAAACTTGGATTTGGATAACTCTTTAGGTGCTTATTTCTTAAATTCGATGATTGCTACAAATGTAGTCATCCGACCGCCCACGTAAATTTACAATCCCGAGCACATAAAGGTTAACCGCTAGGTTCCAAATTTGTGGAGATAGTACTCATCCTTGTGTGGTCCCTCTGTTTACAAACCTTGTTAGAGCTGTGGACCCAAGACATGCTGTTATGCATCTTCTGTTGAGCAGGCTTTGAATTAGTCTATTCAAGCTGGAGTTCACCATTAGATGTGACAGTGCCGCAATTAACGCATCTGAGTGAATGCTCTTTCAATGTCAAGAAATGCCATTATTAATTGAAATGTAGGGACGATTCGATTGTGCTCACAAGTTTGTGCAGGGCTGATTCTGTAGACTTTACCTTATTGTAAGCATGTTGGTTCCCCGACAGGAGTTTTGGCTAATTGGTCTGAAGTCTTTTGGCCTAGTGTGCGATATATTTCCCGCTTTGGGTATGAATACCACTTTGGTGTCCCTCCGTCGATTCGGGATGTATGAAAGACTGATACGGCCTACATAAATTTTCTAAAGCCAGGGGACAATTTCTGCTGGAGTGATGCCGTCTGGTCCAGGTGACTTGATGAGCTCAAATCTGTTAATTGTCCAGCTTATTCTGGATCTCTTTTTTACCCCTGTACCTTGTTATTGGACAGGCTTGTTCAAGGGAACTATTGAATGATGTGTTGATATACTCGACCAGATTATGCTGACCGGCTTTGTCAATCGATTCATACAGAAGTTAAGAGTTGAGGACTTTTTGGAAATACATCTCACACAGGTGTCACTTGTTCTTCCTCACATTTCAATATATGCGATTACCGATCTCTACACTAGCAGCTGTTTGGATCTTATACTTAGATCTTTCCTGGCCAGAAGCAGCTTCTTGGTGTGCCTTCACAGTTGACCAAAAGCAGTTTAAAGTTTGGTGACTTGCTACCGCACACTCTTCCTCCAACCCCGCAGTGCTCCTACATTAGGACGATGTCTACTGCACCTGTGGACAGGCGCAGCAATAGAGCCGCTGAGGCTGCTGGAGGATTTTTACCATCATTTGTAATCGACGGGTTAACATCCACCCCGACGTGGGTGTTATCAAAGTCTTCGTCCGTATCATCGAGGAGCATGTCGTCGCCAGATGCGGAAAGAATTCGGAGACTTTACTCAGGCCCCCAGTGTCCGAAGTAGTGCTTTCGTCCTCAGAGAAGGACGTAACAGATCTGTTAGATTTGGAGTCACCAGAAATAATGGGCGTGGGTAAGTCACCACTTTCAGAAAGCCGTGTATCAACCACGGTGGACGACTCGCCTTCCGCAGTGGCAGCTTTATCCTGCTTTTATACCTTCAAGACTTTAGTCTTGAAACCATATAGCAGGGTTGCACATTGTATAGGGGAGGAGGATTGTCTATAACAGCCATCACTAGACTCTTCTTCGCCACTTCATTGAAGGGCTTGGTGGCGACATTAGGGCCTCTTGCCTTTTTTGAAGGCAGGAACTCATGAGGTGATTTGATTTTTTGACCTTATTAGCCGTTGACCAAGACCAACGGACGGACAGTCGGACGATTGGTGAACTCCGCTCCCTCGGAACATGAAGGCATCCCCGTCAAGCGTGTTTGATTTTTGTCTGGGTTAGCCCGTAATATGTACTATGATGTAGGCTTTCCTGACTTTGTACAGATTTTTTGCGATTGCGTAATAGGTTTTAACTATCCGCTCAGTGATAAACACGTCCGTTCAATACGACTGATCAGCGACGATTGGTAGAGGGCCCAACTACATGTAAAGTACAAAGTAAACAGACACGAAATTTGATACAACTAAATTTGCAGTGGACGAAATTATGTTTGTGGTACAAGAAAATACTTTTCTCAGATATCCTTTTGTTAGTAAATTTCTGTTACAATCAATAGTGATGTTACAAAATATAGTGTAATACAAAAATCATCACATTGTCATATGGATATATTATGATTTCAACAATTCTTTAAAATTTCGTAAGGAGGTTCGTAAATACTACGAAACATTTCATGTATTCTCTGGAATGGCATTTACATTATTTAGCATACATATTTCTTTTATTAATTTTTATGAATTTTTTGCTTAACAGTATGACAAAATCTTAAATATTCTGAAAATAAGTCTTTCAGTGTAGCGGTTAATTTAAGGGATTTGTTGCGTTTACACATTATTAGTGCTAGCCTCAAATAAGGTAGCTATTTTCGTCAAGTTTAAGAACTAACAGGAAACTTTTTCAAAAGAATTTTTTCTGTCAAATTCTTCTTTGATCATTGTATATATGGAGAGGATATTATTCAAATATAATGGGAACCTTTGTCAAACTTGTATTACAATAACAGTCCATCACCCCAATTGAGCTATACCCCGAAAGTAATAACATTTGACATTTTAATTTGATTTGAAATGTGGACCCTTGTGTTTTGTTATAATTTATGGAGAAATCTTTGAAAATCCATGGAATGTCCTAATTCCATTAGGACATTCTATGGAGTGTCCACTGAAAATGGGCATCCACTCTGATATCAACACTTACTTACCTTCAAAAAGATCCGATGTGGTCGTTAATGGATTGCACAGATTATCTGAAAGGGAAGGCCAAACCAAAAAAGGTTGCACATTAATTAATTTCTATAGAATCAATTTGCAAAAAGAATTTAAAATTTAATTAAAAACAAATCATTTGCAATTTATATCACAACATTTGCTCTGTTGGTAGTCGGAGATGGACAGAATTGTAACGTTGTCGTCGTTGTCGTTATTTTCCGTTGTTGTTGTGGCGTGGCATTATTTCAATTTGTCCATCATTAACAATAATTGAGGCTGTCAGTGTGCGAGTGCGTTTGTGTAAGCAATCATTTCATTGTTGCTGTATTTTCAGGAGCATTTCATCAGATAAGTGTTGTTTATTTTATTTTAATATCCCCACAAAGTGGTCTTATCACATGCGTGTGGACCCAAACACTCTTAACATTACCTACCCCAACGCTCCCATCAACCCCCGTCAGCAACCCACGCTTAAACGACACACACACATGTACAGATCACATCACGTTACAGCGAATCTCATCAGATCACATCAGAGGCAGATGTCATTATCTTCTCTCGCTCGACTGTCACCATAAAATTGCATAGCATAAAGTGAGTGTGACGGTGACGCCGACAGAGACTGTAAAAGTGGATTTACACTTGTATAGGTTCGCTAAATGCACATGCACATGGATTTGCTAACGCATTCATATCCACGCACACATGCATGTCTGCAATTAATATTAACCATCACTTTGCTCACATAGTCACCATCCTGTAATACTCGTACAATTACATACATATACAGTGTCTCTCAGCTTAACTATTGTTAGGTTAGTTATTGTGGTACCACTCAGAATTGACCGTCCTACGTTGCTCAAGCGGAGCAGTCGCCACATGACCAGTTTTGCCGAAGAAACAGGCGACCATTTGCTTCGAAGTGCTTCTTCCACGAACAACTTTCGTTGGATTTGGCTCGTCTTCGAAGACCCACACGGTCGATTGCTGTTTTGTTTCGAGCTCATACGCATAGATCCAAGATTTGTCACCTGTGACGATCTTATAAACGCCTTTTGAAGCACCGCGATCGTATTTTTTCAAAATTTCTTTGCACCAATCGACACGAGACTTTTTTTGAGCGATTGTCAAATCGTGCGGGATCCAACGAGACCAAACTTTTTTTTACGGCCAGGTGTTCATGCAATATCGAATGTATGCTAGTGGAAGAAATACCCAAGGATGCCTCTATCTCAAGGTATGTCAAATGACGATTTTGAATTATCAGTTCACGCACGGCATCAATGTTCTCTGGCACAACGGCCGTTTTTGGACGACCTTCGTCTTTGAGCGAGCGTCGGCCACGATTGAATTCATTAAACCGGTTTTCACAGTGCTATAGGATGGTGCTTTATCGCCATACAAAGATTTAAGTTCATCGATGCACACTTGTCGTGATAATCCACGTTGAAAGTTGTGAAAAATTTGGTGGTGCAGAGAGATAGTATGCACTGTTTTGCAGGAAGTAACCCGTGTTCACTTGCATGCAGGGAAAACATCGAAAGCTTTCACACATGCAAGATTCTGATATTTCGGGTCCGACAGACTTGACACATCTCAGAGGATATGACTGGAAGATACTGAGAAAATTCGTGTCTAGTACCGATTTTCTATAACCCGTGAGGTATGAAAAGATCATAAACAAGTAAAAGCGTTAAGTTCGGCCATGCCGAATCTTATATACCCTCCACCATGGGTAATTTTGAATATTCCACGAATTATTCTGTCAGTTTGTGTGGGAGGTACCAGAACGGGTTTAACAAATACACATATATTTCACTGAACAGTAGATACTTTAAATACGTGGACTGGTTTATTAACGTTGAGATATTAAATTGTGGTATAATTTGGCCATTTTGTGTGGGAGGTACAAAAAGGGGCGTGGTGATAACGCTAATTTTTCATATATATATATTAATATCAAGTAATTGTATACACTGGTATTAATGTTATAAACTGTTAACTTTTGTTGCAAAATGGTACCTTTGTGGGAGAGGTACCAAAAGGGGCGTGACAATATCGCACATTTTTCAATGGTCTGTAGGCACTATAAAAACATTACGCTGTACAAAATTTCAAGTATTTTTATACACTGCTATTAATGTTATAAGCTGTTAACTTTTGGTGCAAAATGGTGCATTTGTGTGGGAGGTGCCAAAAGGGGCGCGGCAATAACGCCCATTTTCCTCGAGTTAATAGCGACTAACAAACTAATGCTATGTGTGGAATTTCAGAAGATTCGAATACGTATAATAGCAGTCATTAAAGAATCAATATTTCACAACATTTTAACCCTTTGTGGGAGAGGTACCAGAAAGCGTGAACCAATATGGCCCATCTTCGAACTTAGCCGGAGATAGAAAAAAATATTACCCTACATACGAAATTTGAAGTCAATCGGTTACTCATTTCGAGAGTTATCGTGCGCACCAGCCAGCAGGCAGACAGACAGACGGACGGACGGACATTGCTCATTCGACTTAAAATGACCCATAACGGATTTCCGCCAAACATACTTGGGATCTTTTACACTTTTTTCCGTAGCAAATGATATATACCCTCGTCACACTAAAGTGAGGGTATAATAACAGCGAATAAATATAGTAGATAGAGTAGGAATCACAACAAGTTAGATGCTATATATGGGAGCTATATCTAAATATGGACCGATATCGTCCATTGTCAATCACAAGTTTCCTGCAGCTATAAGAAGTATCTTTACCAAATTTCAGCCACCTAGCTCAAGTATTACAGATTGTAGCGTGATTACAACAGACGGACGGACGGACAGACGGACATGGCTAAATCGTCTTAGAATTTTATGACGATTAAGAATATATGTATATACTTTATGGGGTCTCAGATCAATATTTAGAGGTGTTACAAACGGAGGAACAAAATGAATATACCCCCCATCCTATGGTGGAGGGTATAAAAAGGAGCTCACAGCCGGCCGAACCACTGGCTTAAGTGTATATCCACTTAAGCCAGTGGTTCCTTATTTATGATCTTTTTATACCTCACGAGTTACAGAAAATCGGTACTAGACACGAATTTTGTCAGTAACTTCCAGTCATATCCTCTGAGATGAGTCAAGTCTTGCAATAAACCGAACCTGAAATATCGGGATATTGCAAGTTTGAAAGCCGGCCAGTGACACACAAAATGTTCCATCGTTTCGATGTTCTCTCTACATGCCCTGCATTCATCGTTTTCTGCTAGTCCTATGCGATGAAGATGTGCTTGTAAGCTTGAGTGTCCCGTCTTGTTTAGTTTCAGAAACCTTCTTGTTTTCTTTTTATGTTGGTTACCCCACAGTATCTTTTCACTTGCTCCTACTGTTGCGCTATTCCACACAGTTTTGTGAGCCATCACCGCCCAGTGTTTTAACTCATCCTTCTTGGCTTCGAAAGGTTTCCAATTTTCCAAGTTTATTACTCGAAGTTGTCTGCCCTTTAAAGCCAAACTGTATGCCCGTTCATTTCCATTCACTCCGTGGTGTCCTGGTACCCAACAAATACGCAATTGACCTAGTTCACACACTCAGTAACTTCTGCTTGAAATACCGTGTTATGGTCTGGGAGGCGGAAGTAAAGATCGACTTCTGGTTCATAAATAAAAAGTTTTACTCCTAGCTTGGACCCAACCGTGTAGCAGTTGGTCCCACTGGCACATGAGCCCGTGTTCCGTTTTCCCAGAAGCGTCTGTCTGGCACAAACAAATCACAGGTACCTGTAAGTCACATTTCAGGAATGCGTATTTCTGGTGTTTTAATGTGACCAACTAGAGATTCTAAAATCTTCTGATGGCACGACTTGTGGTCTCGATTTATCCACTCATCCATCACTTGTAGACGTCTTGCTGGAGGGCTGCCTCATACTTTATACGGATGTCTATTGGTTGGATGTGCAGTATGGTCTCCAACGCTCTTGTTGGTGCGGTTCTAATTACCCCTCTTATGTCTAGACAGCACATGCGTTGAATTTTTTGCAAAGGTATTACGTTTCCTTATTTAACATAAGAAATCTATACCTACCCTGACATCAAATGAGAGTGGTTGAGAGAAAAATTAAAATTAGCCCTTTGATCGTTTTCTCGCTCAGAGATTCATATAAGGTTTTCATTCTCACTTTAAGTCATATTATACTTAATTTTCTTTTTCTATAAAATATTTTATTTACTAGGCTTGTAAAGGGGGGTCCAACCAAAACGCACGATGTTAATTTTAAATACAAAAAAAAGTTTCAGAGAATTACCTTAATATTTTGTATTATGATAGAAGGATCTATGACAATTATGTGTGCAACAAAAAATCGTTCAAATGCTCTCCACGTCTTCGGTGGTATACCTCTATGCGATGGTCCATATTTACAATGACTCTGAGACATAATTGAGTTTCAATGTCGGTAATGTGCCAGATTATCGCTTTCTCTAGCTCTTGTTTTTTGACGTCCAACGGTGTTAAATCACTGGTGGAGGCCAATTAACATCGCCACGAAGTGAGATAACACGGCATTGAATGTATCGCACAAAGGAGAGAGCGAATTGTGACCCACAATTTACACAGTCCATTATGGTTGGACCACCACTCTTTTTACGTATTATAATAATTTCGGGTCCTCATTTTTTAATGTATCAGCTTTACTACTAGACTTAAGTGAAAATGTACGTGCTCATTAAGTACGATTTGAGCAACAAAAAATATTTTTTAATTTTGTATGTCATTTTCTTTCTGTATAGCTTGAACAGTACTGCATCAATAAAAATATTCATACCATCTATGTTAATTATATTGTATGAAACATTTTATTCAAGGAAACATTTAAAATGTTTGGTTTAATATTGGTTATAGTAAAGAAACCTGTCAATAAAAAAATTGTCAGTAATATATTTTTTCCCAAAATAAGATGAGAGTCACTGTATGCATATTTATGTGTGTTTAGGTAGCTTGATTGACAATTTATGGAAAGTGGGAGCTGTTATATGAGCCCGGTTAAGCGCCTCCGACTCATGGTCATACATGAACACATTATTTATACAATTATAATCAGTAAACAAATTTTCGAAAATTATACGTTTACACAGTTTACGATTTTTTTATTATTTTTTTCCTACCACGTAGCTACAATTATTTATGCACATCGAAGGGGAAAGATAATTGTATGTTATTTATTGTTAAAATATTTTGTATGTATATTATGAAGTTATACGCAGAAAATATATTTTTTTCCAATTCATTCCTTTTTTTATTGAATCTTTCATTATTATACAATGAAAATAACAATAAGTGGACAAATCTTAACCTAAAATACTATTCTCTGGGTTATTGCCATTGCGAATAAACCATTGAGACTACACGATTTTTTACTTAAACAAAAAGTTAACATTTCAAATTTAGGAATTCATAATTTCATTTCATTTTTTTGTTTTTGATTTTGATTAGGATTTGTTTTAATTTATATCATGTCCAGCGTATCTCTCCTTTTAAGGCGGTCATGACCTTCAAAATTTAGTAGTTCTCGAGCCAGGATGTTTGGAAAGAAAATAATAATTTGTTTCAATGAACTTCGCTGTTACGCGCTTCATGTCCAAAATATCCGAAACAATTGTATGGCATGAGCCAACCAATATGCCGACATCCTCCGCAACTTTTTTAATATTGATTTGACGATTCTCCATAACAATTGTCTTCACTTTCTCAACATTTTCATCAGCTTTTGATGTGATGGATCTTCCAGGACGAGCGTCGTCATTCACGCCTTCTCGACCTGCTTGTACCACTTGTAAACATTTTTCTAACTCAGAGTACAATCACCATATGCCACTCTCAACATTCCAATTGCTTTTGTGCATATTTTACACAAAATTTTAAATTTCCACAGCAGAAAATCGCCGAACAGCAAAACACGTCTAACTGTTATGTCACTTACAAACAATCTTAACTAAAAACAAACAAACTCGACTAAGAACACGTGACAAGTTTGCCAACATAAAAAACCCTAATCGAATGCACGTATCCCGAGAAATTTTAAAATTCACCTTTTCTATTGAACATACCCCGTATACGAGCAGGTAGCAGTACAATTTTGAGAAAAACTTCGTGGATTATTGAAAAATAAAATAAAGAATGAGGAGAACTAGGAGACATTTTTTGAAATAGTAGTAGATAATATGTAAGTTAAAACTTGTCTTCATAAAGACGCCAATTTTCAGTGAAAAACATGCACTTTAAATTCACTACATTGTACCGAATTTCAGTTGATTTTGTGTAACTTCATTTGATTTTTATACGAGTTGGTCCCTTTGGATGGTAAGTGCCAAAAGTAGTGTGACACTTAGGCTAATTTTTGCCGAAATGAAGACACTGCAGTAGAATTGTTGCCACAAATTTTAAATATTCTACTAAATCCTATAAACCCGACCGGTCTGTCTTCTCCACAATCTAATGTTTGAAATTGGTCCAAATTTGTACATAGTCCCCATGTAACAGTACCTCACATTTTACTTAATCACATTCTAAATGCAATATTGCATGCCTCCCTTAGGTATAGCACGATTTACCTTGTCTCTAACTATTACTTCATATAACCCAAAAATAACCCACCTATTCCTTAGAATATTTTTGACCCGAAATTTCAGCGCCCGGTCAACCTGAAACTCGTCTGAGGACTGGATATGTGTATCGGTCTGAACGTTGTTAAAAGCTCCTTCAATGTCTATACAAACGACAAGTGTGTACATTTCTTCACTGAAGGACAGTTCTATGTGGTGAACTACCTCATGTAGAGCTGTTTCCAGTGAACTTCCTTTAACACATGCATGTTGTTTGAATTTTAGTTTATCATCTACTATCTTAATTTTGACCTGTCGTCAATTATTCGCTCCAATGTTTTCTGTTTCGTTTACATTCTGCCTATTGCAGAAATTTAACAAAAACAAATACAAAAAATTGGTAGCGAGAGTTATTGCTATTGAATTCTGACAATATCTATTGAAACTGCAGTTAATTATACCCAGCATTTGAAACTCGTTACCATTTTTTGTATTTTTTCCTATTACATTTTTACCATAGACAGAATGTAACTGAAACATAGGTCTCAAACCAAATAAATTCTGGCTGCAGTATTAATTTTTTTTCAAAATTCTTTGCCTTTTAAGCTACACCCTGAAAAACAATCGCGAATGTAGTATATTTCCCCAAACACATTCTGCTTGAAATATATAAATGTTTTTTTATATAATTGTTTTTATTTGCAAATATGTTGTTATAAATAAATCTATGTTTCCGTCCAAATATTTTTATTTGGGACTATTATTTACGAAACAAATATTTTTTGCATTTATATTTTAGTATTCAAAAATATACCAATACCTTAATTTTAAGACAAGTTATATGTTTTTCAGTAATTCAACGTTAATTTTTTTAGACATTTAAAATGTTCGTAACATTCCTTTATAACTGAAATGGTATAATCTTACATAATGATACATTGCTTGATGGGTTGACAACAAATGATGATTTGGAATAAATATAAAATCTGCAACGTTCTGAAAAGTTTTTTAAACAACATTTATTTGAAGAAATTGCTAAACAAAATTATTTTTTGTATTTAAGCACATATTTTATTTGACAAAGTTAGTTTGCAAATATATTTTGTTGTAATATATTTATTAACGACAACGTTAATATATTACAACAAAACGCATACTAATATATGCGTTCCAAATAAATTTTATTGATTTTCAAATAAAAAGTATTTGCGCAGAGATATATAATATTTAAAAATTTGTGTTTCAAATATATTTTTTTCGATTCAAACATATTAAAAAATGTAATTGTTCCCTGTGTAAGAACTGTACTATCCCATATATCAAAATAGACTGCTACTACCAGCTCCGCAAAACAATGTAGACCAGTGTTATTAAACCTATCATCGTATTTAAAAAGTTTACAGGAGAAGCAAAAAACCGAATAAAATGAAAAACGTTGTCGTTAGAAAAACGGGATTTTCAGGATAATACCTGAACATAATGACGCAAACACGATTTATAAATGGTTTGTGAAAATTGCTTGAAATAGGAATTTTTAACTATGAAAAAATAAATAATTTGCTGTTAGGCCCTTTTGAATTTCGTTAATAAATTCTCCATTTTTGATAGTAGGTCGCTATTTTGATGCAGTGTACCGAAATCCATCAAAAACTGAATTTCCAGTTTTCATGTTGTTAGGCCCTTTTTCGTTTCTGATGACGATATGTAATTGATATTTATGTAGTTAACAAAACACAATTGAGAGTATATATTTTATAAATGCTAAAAGCGCTTAAATAACACAGAAATTTAAAATAATTTGTAACAATAAGGAAATTTTTTTTTGATTTTGTAGTAAACAATTTTGGAATTGATCTTTTAGTAGGTCATAGAAGAGTGTCTATTTCTACCAAAAATATCAACGTTAGTATTATATTTGAAATATTTGAATCTGTCTATTATTTTTCAATGTTTCCTTCTACTGATATGATGCAATTAATTTTTTTGTATATAAGTAATTCTCAAGTATAAAAAAGTATAAATAAAAACTTTTGAAAGACGAAGCACAGTGCTTTGTCTTCACGTATCGATGTGATAACAATTATTTTTAAAGAGGACATGGCATTAAAAATTTGTTTGCGAAAAAATGTAGATCTTTACAATTTTTTACCGATGACATAAAATATTATTTTTTTTTTTTGATTTTTCGACAAAAAAACACCATGTAAATGGATTTTTTTAAAATTGTTCTCAAAAATATCTTATAAATATAAATTTTTGTATATTTAAAAATTATGTTATCTATCAGGAGCAAAAAAATATGGGTTTGTTCTACAAGTAAAAGGAGATGGTTTTTGGAGTACCACCTAAAAACATTTTTAGACCTAAAGCAAAATTACTTTTTCCAAATTTTGTGCACGAATAATTTGAACTTTTATATTTTATGTTTAAAGAGGAAACATAATTAATAATAAGTGGCGAAAAAAAAAAAATTAGGGATCTTTACCATTTTTATCCGATGTCATACAATATTTTATATTTTTTGATTTTTTGCCATTAAAGCACCATATAAAAAGCTATTTTTTTATATTTTTCTCAACAATAATTTATAAGTATGATTTTTTGTATTTTTTAAGAATTCATTCAGCTTTCAGGCGAAAAAAAATTATGGGTTTGGTCTACACGTTAAGCGTTGGCGACTCCTACAAATTATATTTGAAAATAACATTTTTAGACATAAAAAATATATTCATTTTTTTAAGTTTGTGCGCTTTTATTTTATTTTTTTATATTTTTTATTTATTAGTAACAGTACATATATTGTTTTTGAAGAATACAATTTTAGGGATCTGTTCCAACTAATTTTTCTCTTTCCAATTAAACTTGCAAATTTTTTTCACTTCAACAAAAAAATACGAATTTTCCAAAGCAATTTTGAATATTACAAATGCAATTTTCAGCCGACTTGGCATTTTTGTATTACTAGGAATTCGATTATCTATCATATACCAAAAGTTGGGTTTAATTTCCCTACCTTAACGAAATTAAGGTAGTTTATTTTTTGTCGATTTGCATATACAACAATTGACCTTGGCGACCTTTCGTGGTCTCAATAATATTATTATTTTTTTTCTTAATTGGTTTGTTAAGATATGATGAGTTCCAATTTTATCATTATTTGAGCTAGTACATTATTATCGATTTTTGTCAATGGGACATAGCACTGTGCGAAGTGCTATCTTTTGAATATTGTCGTAACTTGTGTGAAAGAAGCATGTTTTCTATGAAAATACTATATTTAAGTTCATGTATGTCTTAAATTAATTACCAGAACATGCTTATTTCAATGTCAGACATTGAAGTAAGCAGACGTACTTCATTTGAAGAAATATAACTACAAATAAGTACGACACATACTTAAATTTACGGCAACATATTTTTATTTTGAGGTCAACCAAAACTATTTGTTTACGTACTGTACTTGATTCTATGATATACATCCTTAAGTACGTTTCATGACATTAAATTAACAACCATCATTCTTATTTTCTTTGGCTCGAAATCATTGCCGAAATCTTAAAATTTAAGACAAATTCTTCGATTTTTAGTATGCTTTTTTTAGTTTATACTCATAAAGTCCACTCGGTCGGTCGGTGGTACGGAGTACCATTTGTAGAGACACTACCGCTGTACACCTTAAAGCTCAACTGATACTCATGCGGGCAGTTCTCTAAACCTTCATCAGTTGACTGGTTCTGGATCGCTTTTTTGTCGTCGTCCACCTCACCACCAAGTCGTATTGGCCGAACTACTGCTCAGTATAGTAGAACCAATTCGTCTTGTTTGGATTAATGTCCAAACCACAGCTCACAAGCTCTAGCCAATTTGTTGAGAGCAACCTGTAGAATGTCTCTGAGGATGCACAGTGGGGGAATTAAAAAAGTGAAATAATTCGGCCGTTTATTAACGAGACAACCGATTGGTTGGCATGATGGTATAAAATGTATTAGAGAGCAAACGTTTGAAGTGTGAGCCCTTTATTGTATACAGGGCGGAGCTAAATAAGTGGCCTCAGAGTTGGCCACCTCGGGTGAACAAAATGTGCAAGCGTGTGTGATTCCAAAAACAACTTTGTGTATTCTTCTAAACCAGGCTACAAAAGACTTTTTATTCCTAAAATTTAGCTCATATAGATATTTGCAATTGAAAACTCATTTTTTATTTTTTCCCACCCTGTCCTAGTATTTTAAGAATATCGGTTCCGAATATGCACAGATTTGTTTACGTCAACTTTTCTGAATTGGCAAAATTTGTGGTCTATCAAGAAAATATAATGAGAAAGGATAGGGAACAATTTAAAAAAATTAATATATTTCAATGAAAAAGAATAGGTAGCGAATCATTATATTTGCAGAAGTCAATCCCACACTTCCCAAAATAATTTAAAAAAACCCCAAAAATATGATTTTTTGCAGTTTCTCCTACATCTATTATACTAAAAACCGGGCTCGAAATTGCCTGTGCAGTTCAACGTGTAACACCTCACCAAATATAACAAGTAAATGCGTTAAGTTCGGCCATGCCGAATCTTATATACCCTCCACCATGGATAGCATGTGACCTCATAAAATAACTCAAACCTAAAGAAAATAACACCGAAAAATAAAAAACATAGAGAACAGTAGGAATCACAACAAGTTGGATGCTATATATGGGAGCTATATCTAAATAAGGACCCATATCGCCCATTTTCAATCCCAAGTTATCTGCAGCTATAAGAAGTATCTATACCAAATTTCAGCCACCTAGCTCAAGTATTATAGATTGTAGCGTGATTACAACAGACGGACGGACGGACAGACGGACATGGCTAAATGGTCTTAGAATTTTACGACGATTATGAATATATATACTTTATGGGGTCTCAGATCAATATTTAGAGGTGTTACAAACGGAGTGACAAAATGAATATACCCCCCATCCAATGGTGGAGGGTATAAAAGTGGTAACTTCTTTTTGAAATTTGTCTGCAAATGGTGTGAATTGGAGAAGCATGGCAACCATACCAGTGAATATTTTTGACCCGTTCTTTCTTAGCAAGCATTTTCCAGGAAGTTCCCTTTAAGATAAATATAATTATGCTATACTTTTAAATAACTCTTTCCAAAAAAAATTACAAAAATCAAATTTAGGATTTTGGCTATATTGGATCAATTTTGTTATCACATAGCAAATTTTGTTGCCAATTCAGAAAAGTTGACGTAAAAAAATCAGTGCATATTCTGATCCGATATTCACAAAATACTAGGACAGGGTCGGGAAAAAATGAAAGACTCACATTTCAATTGCAAATATATCGGTAACTATATGAGCTAACTCTGAGGAGTAAATATTTTTGACGCCTCGGTTAGAAGAATGCCGGAGACGAAAGTTACACGCTTTTGAACATTTTGTACACCCGAGTAAAAGTACATCCCGTCGAAATTTTGCACCGCAACTGATATATATGAAATATTATGAGATGTGAAATTTCTTAAATATACAATGCTCCAATTCTGTGTTGTAGTCGGGTGAATTATTGAGATCCCGGAACAATTTGCATGGGGTTACGACATCCGCGGTCCGATTGGGTCCAAATTTCAAACTTAACTACGACCAAATGCAGCTTGGTACAAAATTTCATAATTCTGCAATTACTCCTTCTATTTTTGTCACATCGATACATGAAGACAGAGCACTGTGCCCAGGCTTAAAACTAGGGCTCTTTAGTAGGAGAATTTGTCAAGTAGCTGCGATCGCAACGTCGTCCACATATGCCTCGACCCTTCAGCCACATATGGTTAATACATGGTTAATACAATTTTTCCAGCTGCCGGACTATTTTCTTGGTTCTCTTATTTTTATACTACACTTTACTTTTAACTTCACTTTACCACAAACCCTAAATTTACTATGAATCCGTTTGATAAAGACATTAAGCTACTCGTAGACGCAGTGAGTTGGAACATGAAGATTGATGGCAGTAATATTTGAGGAATTTAACCGTCAGATAAATATATACACACATGTGAAACTCATAAACATCAAAATATACATAAATGCAGAATTTTAATGGAAATTGAAACAAACGGCATTCGAAAGTTATAAAAACATGGAAAATAATTGTCACATAAATTTAGGCCAATTGTTAGCCATGGTAAACAACTTCGCTAGATTCAAAAAAAGTCCATGTTCAAATATTTACTTTTTCCATGCGCTTCATTCGGCTGTTTGCTCAGCGGCGAGACACCGAAAAACAATTTGATTTGTAAAGCTTTTTCACATGATCTTTTTACTTCTAAACCCCTTCCCCTTACCTAAGAGGCGGCGGGGTATTCCATGCTTGGTACAAAGTGAACAGCAGGAGATGGAGTTGGAGTGTTACTGATGGGAATGGCAAAAACGTAACTCTAATGAATTTTATATCTACACTGATGGGATTTGTTGAATTTTTAATGGTTATAAATTTTATCAACCATATGGCATTTTTTATGGTCCCACTCTCATTCACACACGCGCACACACATGCCCGGATGTTTGTTTGTCTATGAATATGGGGACGTTGTTTTTTGTTTTTGCATACGACTTTAGACACACAAACACATCCGCACTTATGTGAATTTGGTTTGTTAACTGGGTTAACTAGACCCTCGCATTCAGTTTTTGGCAAACTCTCGACAAACAAGCCACTTAGTAAGCAACGGACTGAATTCAACTAAAAGCATATGCATGTGTTTGTACACGGGTGGGTACATGTGGATGTATATGTGTGCATCTATGTTGTATTTTGTTAAGAGGGTTTGGAATATCATGAATATATTCTCATATCAGCACAAAGAGCTGTGATTCACCTGAGAGCATCGTCCGGCACACAGGACCACCTCATCTCGTCCAGGTAACTCTGGTCGAGTGCGATAGAAACATATTCAACATAAACTTTTAATATTTCTAAACGTTTTTTCATATTTACATGTATTAGGTTCCACTGTAGAAATTCAAATACAATGCGTTATTCAGATAATTGATTGGGAGTGTATTGCCAATTCTCAAGGTCCGATTTTTAGTTTACTCATGAATAAACAATAATTAGAATACAAAGCATCATTTGAGATATTGTCTACATAATAAGTACTACGATATTTAACATACGTGTTAAATTTCACAAAAAAAAAACTTTGTAGAGTGGTGCATCTGATTCTGTCGTATATTAACAGACTTCTTTTAGCAGACATTTAAAAATGAATGGGGAATAACACACACCTTTCAGTATACTCTAATATATTTACATATAAATGTTTGCAGGGCTCTTTTTTTTTGTTTTGTAAACTTTTACCAGTTGCTTTTGTGTAACCGTTACGGACTCTAAACATTGATGATTCCATTATGTTGCCTGCATCCGACTCCCCATACAGAGTGACTGCTTTTAACTGCCGGATGTTGGTAAAGGGTTATCACACTTCCACTACATATCTTAGTTATTTATTTTTTACTGCAAAACATTTCTGGATCATATTGAACATGGATATAAAAAAATATTGTTTGTGTATTAACAAAAAGTTTGAATATTCTCTTTGCAAAATATGTTATGTTATTTTTTCAGTCAAAGTTGTCCTAAATATTCCAAAACCAACTTAAATTATTTATAAGAGTGTTTTTCGGCATATTGAAATTTTTCCCAAAAGATTGTTTGCTCAAAATATGTTTACACATCTAAATTTGAACCAATTCTCTTTTAATTCCATATTATTTCTTCTTGACTCAAAAAATTCTCCTCATCCGCATCAAGTTCCTTACAGATGGGTTGAAATTTGTGACTTATACAGCTCGTAGATTTCAAATCGGACGAACAATTACTAAATGGGAGTTATGTTTAAATCTGAAATGATTTTCTGTAATATCATTACATTCTGTACGTGGACCGAATTTCATAACTATCGGGCTATAAATACAATCTGAACTTTGATTACAGAAATACACAGTGATGTTCTAAATTGATCGGAATATTAAACTATTTCTCTTATTCATAATAACTTGAAGAAGGTTTGAGGAACGTTTTAGCAATGCCATAAATGTTCTTCTTATGAATGATAACCAATGACAAACTAATGCTCTAAACCTTAATAACTATTTTTGGTGATTAAAAGCTGTAGTTGTTTATAAGACACAACAAATGCATCGATATGTACAGGAAAAATGTTGTTTATTGTTCTTATTTAACGATCCGTTGAATGCTTACGGTTTGTGGTGTTAGTAACCAGTGAGTGAATCCTTGTATCCATGGATGAACCTTTCAATGCATTTATATCCCATGGACAGACAATGGAAGTAAGTATGCTGCTCTGTGTGGCCATGGATTGTGTTTAGTCGAGCATAGCTTTGGTGGCTCAAGTGAGTTCACGGATGTTCCAGTAACATCGAGGTTATGCAAATATTTTTGAAAAGCTTTAAATAATATCCGCAAGTTATTCAGGCAATGTTGTTTCAGTTCGTTAACTGCTTTCTATTTGTGAACGAGCGAGTAACCTTGTGACTATTTGTTTTAACGTTGAATATGCCAGTTCGAAGAAATCTCTTTAAATAAGTTGAGACGACAAGGGAATATCCAAGTATTTTAAAATATATAATTCGGAGAAATCATGTAAATTCTAAAACAACTCTACTGTGAAAAGTTAAACATACGAATTTACAACTAAGATAAAGAGCACCTGTGTGCCACACACTAGAAAATGTTGGTCGATTGTTTATGAATTCTTCAACTTTCTCCAACATTTCATTTAATTTCGAAATCTACGATTAACCGAACGACATCGGCTATCATTTAAACATTTACACATTTGCCTTCGATCAACTTAATATTAGGGCGAATCACACAATATTTTACCTATTGCTTCAATGTGATATCGACATATAACACCGGTCGACAAATACAAAATGTTTTCTGGGTTTCTGTTTTAATGCACAAATTCTGATGCTAGACATCGAAAAATTTATAAAGTTTGTTTTTGTAAATTTTACATCGATAAGAAAGTTTTGAAGTTAAAAGCTTACCTAAATTAGCTACAACTTTTTAAATTATGCAGCGATTTTCATCGGAATGGGCTCATTAATTCATGACCCATGAATTTACGATAAATTTAGAAAAATATAACAATTGTGCATTTTTATATTGTTTTGTGGGGCTTTTATTTAAAAAATATTAAAACATTCTTTAAAAAATCGGATTTTTGCTATATTTTGTAATATATCGTCGAAACCGCTGAACGGATGGAAATAATATTGTAAGAATTTTGAATTCTTTAAAAAAAAAATTTACACTTAAAAGTTAGACTCAAAAATCGTGTTGACCAGTGTAATTTAAAAAAAACCCTAAAACAAATGTCTTCGATAAAGTATTATAATCTACTGGAAACAAATTTTTATCCCCCACCTTAGAGAGGAGGGTATATATCATTTGCTACGAGCCAAAAGCGTAACACATCGAAGGAGTGACCTATGACCCTAAGTATGTTCGGCGGAAATCCGTTTTGGGTCATTATACCCTCACTTTAGTGAGACGAGGGTATATATCATTTGCTACGAAAAAAAGTGTAACACATCGAAGGAGTGATCTAAGACCCTAAGTATGTTCGGCGGATATTCGTTTTGGTTCATTTTAAGTCGAATGAGCAATGTCCGTCCGTCTGTCTGTCTGTCTGTCTGTCAGTCTGTCTGTCTGTCTGTCTGTCTATCTGTCTGTCTGTCTGTCTGTCTGTCTGCTGGCTGGTGCGCACGGTAACTCTCGAAAGGAGTAACCGATTGACTTCAAATTTGGTACGTGGTAATATTTTTTTCTATCTCCGGAAGATGGGCCATATTGGTCCACTCCTTCTAGTACCTCCCCCACAAAGTGTTAAAATGTTGTGAAATATTGAATCTGTAATAACTGCTATACTACTTATTCGAATCTTCTGAAATTCCACACATAGCATTAGTTTATTAGTCGCTATCAACTCGAGAAAAATGGGCCATGTTGCTACGCCCCTTTTGGTACCTCCCACACAAATGCACCATTTTGCACCAAAAGTTAACAGCTAATAACATTAATACCAGTGCATACAAACACTTGAAATTTTGTACAGTGTAATGCTTTCATAGTGCCTACAGTCCAGTGAAAAATGGGTGTCATATTCACGCCGCTTTTGGTACCTCTTACACAAAGGTACCATTTTGCACCAAAAGATAACAGCTTATAACATTAATACCAGCGTATAAAAGCACTTGAAATTTTGTACAGTGTAATGCTTTTATAGTGTCTTTTGCACTGTGAAAAATGGGCGCTATTGCCACGCCCCTTTTTGTGCCTCCTACACAAAGGTACCATTTTGCACAAAAAGTTAAGAGCTCACAGCATGAGTACCAATGCACGAAAATGCAACAACATTTTGCACAGTGTAACGCTTTTGAAGTCCCTATAGCCCTGTAAAAAATGGCCGTTATCACCACGCCCCTTTTTGTACCTCCCACACAAAATGGCCAAATCATACCAAATTTAATATCTCATAACGTTAATATACCAGTGCAAAAAACGCTTATAATTCGGCGCAGCGCAATGTATTTAAAGAATCTACTATTCAGAGAAAAATAGGTGTATTTGTTAAAAACATTCTGGTACCTCCCATACAAATTGACAGAATAATTCGTTTAATATTCCATATTACATTACTCACAAAGTGAGGGTATACCTTAGTCGGTTTACCCGACTGAAACTTTCTTACTTGTTTTAAATCATTTGATCAATGTCTGCTGGCTGGTGCGCACGATAAATCTCGAAAGGAGTAACCGATTGACTTCAAATTTGGTATGCGGTAATATTTTTCTCTATCTCCGGCTAAGTTCGAATATGGGCCATATTGGTCCACTCCTTCTAGTACCTCCCCCACAAAGGTTTAACATTTAGTGAAATATTGATTATTTAATACCTTATATGTATACAACTTACTCGAATCTTCTGAAATTGCACACATAGTATTAGATTGTTAGTCGGTAACACGTCAAGAAAAATGGGCGAAGTGGCCACTGCCTTTTTGGTACCTCCAACACAAATGGACCATTTTGCACCAAAAGTTAACTGCTTATGGCTTTAATACCAGTGCATACAAATACTTGAAATTTTGTGCAGTATAATGCTTTTATCGTACCTAGAGTCCACACAAAAATGGGCGTTATTGGCGTGTCCCTTTTGGTACCTCCCACACAAATGGACCTTTTTGTACCAAAAGTTAACAGCTTTTAACATTAATACCAGTACATAAAAATACTCGAAATTTCGTATAGTGTAATGCTTTTATATAACCTAGAGTCTAGAGAAAAGTGGCCGTTATTGGCACTGCCTTTTTGGTACCTCCCACACAAATGGACCATTTTGTACCAAAAGTGAACAGATTTTAACCTTAACAGTAGTGAATATAAATACTTGAAATTGTGTACTGTATATTGCTTATATAGTATCTAGAGTCCAGAGAAAAGTTACCGTTATTGGCACTCCCCTTGTGGTACCTCCCACACAAATGGACCATTTTGTATCAAACTTCTAAGTTTAATACCAGTAAATACTTTAAACTTATTAAATGCAATTTAATTTGATAATAATTTCGTTTAAACAAAAAAAAATTACGAATATTTTTTTGGGATTCAAGGTGAGGGGATTCATAAGTCGGTTTACCCGACTGAACTTTCTTACTTGTTGTCTATTTAATTGTTTAATTTCTACCTGACTTTATCCTTTATAGTTTATTTGGCTGATGACGGGTAGGGATTTGTTCACAGGTTAACAGTTGAAAGTATTCATTTTCGTAAACATATCGCTCACTAACTTCAAGAGTGACTCTAAATTGAAAATGGTGTCCGTATAAAAAGATATGTAACATGAAATAAGATGTTAAAAACGTTGTAATAATCCGACATATGGTTGTTTATTAATGAACTAAATTTCGATGATACTAATTTATGGACATTTGCAAAATTCGTAATTTTGAGTTATGAACGACATAAAATTAATATAACTTATAATTTATTCACAATGGTACCATAACCTGGAATTTATGTTAGTGAAAACATTATCCGCACAATATTTACTTTTCTTCAAATGTATTATGTCGTTAACCCATTAGTGCATAAAATTTCTTTAGCAATGCCATATGCTTGAATTCACAATTCAATGCTCTTTATTGTATCAAAGCAAAGCGTTTTGCCCCAATGTGGGAAAATGAGAATGCGCCTTTAAAGGGACGCTATGTACTAATGGGTTAATAAATAGTGTAGATTTTCTTGGAAACCATTTACCATGTCATGCCTTTTCACATATATGATAATTTTTATAATACATATATAGGTGGTAAATAATTAAAAGATAAATACAAAAATTTAAGATATAAAATATATTGCGGTTTGGTGAAATGGCGCGGGTTTTTCTCTTTTGTAACATATGTCATTCGTTGGGCAACAATGTCAACATTTGTATACCCTACACCACACTGTGGTACAGGGTATTATGACTTTGTGCATTTGTTTGTAACACCTAAAAGGAGAACAGATAGACCCATTGTTTATTATACCGATCGACTCAGAATAACTTTCTGAGTCGATTTAGCCATGTCCGTCTGTCTGTCCGTCTGTCCATGTATTTTTGTAATCAAAGTGCAGGTCGTATTTATGATCCGATTGTGTTGAAATTTAGCATAGTGCTCTTTTTTGGCCCAAGGACGATCCCTATTGAAATTGGTTAAAATCGGTTCAGATTTGGATATAGTCCCCGTATATATGTTTCACCCGATTTGACATGCAAGCGCCGTAGAAACCACATTTTACATCCGATCTTTATGAAATTCGGCAGAGAGAGTTTTATTATTACGTGAATAAACACTACCAAATTCGGAGAAAATACGATCAGATTTAGATATAGCCCCCATATATATGTTTCACCCGATTTGGCATGTAAGCGCTGTAGGAACTGTATTTTAAATCAGATCAGTACGAAATTTGGCAGAGAGAGTTCTCTTATTACATGAATAAACACTGCCAAATTCGGGGAAAATTGGTTCAGATTTAGATATAGCCACCATATATATGTTTCACCCGATTTAACATTTAAGCGCTGTAGAAATCGTGTTTTATATCCGATCAGTACAATATTTAACAGAGAGAGTTCTCTTATTACATGAATAAACACTGCCAAATTCGGAGAAAATCGGTTCAGATTTAGATATAGCCACCATATATACGTTTCACCCGATTTAACATTTAAGCGCTGTAGAAATCGTGTTTTATATCCGATCAGTACGAAATTTAACAGAGAGAGTTCTCTTATTACATGAATAAACACTGCCAAATTCGTGGAAAATCGGTTCAGATTTAGATATAGCCACCATATATATGTTTCGCCCGATTTAACATTTAAGCGCTGTAGAAATCATGTTTTATATCCGATCAGTACGAAATTTAACAGAGAGAGTTTTCTTATTACATGTATGAACACTGCCAAATTCGGGGAAAATCGGTTCAGATTTTAACATAGTCCCAATATATATGTTACACCCGATTTGACATGTTAGCGCCGTGTTTTATATCCGATCAGTACGAAATTTAACAGAGAGAGTTTTCTTATTACATGTATGAACACTGCCAAAATCGGGGAAAATCGGTTCAGATTTAGATATAGCCCCCATATATATGTTTCACCCGATTTAACATTTAAGCGCTGTAGAAATCATGTTTTATATCCGATCAGTACGAAATTTAACAGAGAGAGTTTTCTTATTACATGTATGAACACTGCCAAATTCGGGAAAAATCGGTTCAGATTTTAACATAGTCCCAATATATATGTTACACCCGATTTGACTTGTTAGCGCTGTAGAAACAGTGTTTTATATCCGATCAGTACGAAAATCGGCAGAGAGAGTTTGCTTATTACATGTATGAACACTGCCAAATTCTTATAGCAATGCCCATTTTCGCATTGGTAGGTAGGTGTAGGGTATTATATAGTCGGCCCCGCCCGACTTTCTGTATTTTCTTACTGGTTAAAATTGAAAAGCTTTCATCTTGTCACAAGAATTCCAGAATAGGTATGCATGCCCACGCGATTTCATTGCTCTTCAAGTCTTTATCAACAGATGCTTGAGAGGAATAATAAAGATCTTCCGGCCAAGAACAGTATCCAACAACGATCAGTGGTTAGTGACATGATAGGCATCGGTAGCAACAAAAATTCTTAAATGGAAATGTATTGGTCATTCGCTGCGGAAACCCCAGGATGACCTGACACGGGTCGCGCTATATAGGAACCCCCACGGTAGCCTTAGAAGGGGAGGAACCACCCATACTTGGAGAAGGCAACTAGATGTCGAAATCATGACAATAAGAAAAACCGGGATTGAAATCAAATTAATCACACTAAAAAGACATGGTTGGAATTTATTTGTTTCTCCGCCACAAATTGGTGTCCTATTGACCACCAAACCTATGTAAAGGTATTAATCTCAAAGTGTGCACACATACACTTCAGGTCGTGGACAAATATGTTCTTGATCAAAACAATTGTCAAAAGCTACACGTTTCGTTTATTTTACGAATCCTGACATTTTTTTTAAAAAAAGTGTCTTTCGCGATTATATTTTTAAAAAAGCATGAAATCAGAATTGTTATCACGAAACTAATACCATATCTCAAAAAAGCGAATATACATACATATATTCCACTTTTTATTTTATATTTGGATTTAGAACATCAAAATCCTTTGAGATCGGGTCTGGCTATTGAATGTCACCATTACATCTTATTAAACGTGTTTCCGGGTCCACATCTTAAATAAAGTAAACACCCTTTAAAAACGAAAAAAAAAATCTTAAAAAATTGGTAGGTTTGGCATTTACAATTTCCACAGCTTTTGTTGTGGTTGTCATACCATTACGAAAATTCATATTGATATTGTAAACAGAATAGGCTTTGTTTTTGTAGTATGAAGGTATAGAATCCCATCCGCGGAACTCTATTAAAATCGTTAATATTAATTTTAATTTTTGTTAATTTTTAATTTTTTCATAAATTTTAAATGTTCGTAAAATGTCTTTATTATTGATGGGTTGGCAACAAATGACGAATTATTGATTTAAAACAAATCTTATTGCTAATTATGTCATTTAAAATTATAAAGGATAAAATGAAATCAATGCTTTGGAGAAAAGTAGTATTCAAAATGTCTGTTCCTTTACCTACTACATTTTACTATTTCAAACATTTTTACAATTTTTTCTGTGTTGTTGTTGTAAAAATGGTAAAAAGTAGTAACTTGTAGTAGGTAAAGGAACAGAGCTAAAAATATTAATATATGTGTCTCAAATAAATTTTATTGATTTTCAAATAATATTTATTTGCTTAGAAATATATAACATTTAAAAATTTGAGTTCCAAACAAATTTTCTTTCTATTAAAACATATCAAAAAAATGTTTCGATTTTGCCCCGTGTATATTTTGTTTGCGGTTATAAAAAAAATATTAAATTCGAAAAAATATAATAATGTAGTTTTTTCTATTTTTATTTTCAGCAGTGTGAGTGAATGACTCCTACTTTATTTCGATTAGCGCGGGATAGGATTTGATTTAAGCCCATAGTTTCTTGACAAATATTTCTTATATTAAAAAGAGATTTTTTAAGCTTAGTTAGTTACTACGTTAGTTACTACGCTTATAACTCAAGAATGCCTAGACCGATTTCGACTGGTATCTGGTATCTGTTCAAAGAAGAAGATTACCGAGGAAAATTCCCGAAAAATCCTCGAAAACTCTAACCACTTGACCGCTAAGACTCCTGTAAGAGGTAAAAAGCTGAAATGTTGCACGACCACAGACCAGAGTGTGTATATACAATGGACTTTTCACGTAGCCATTTTTCGCCCTGTGTCCAGTTCTAGTGCTATCCAAAACTTGGGTATTGTGTCTGTCCTTTCAGAAACATCTTATAAGATCAAAAGCTAAACTTTTGTAAATATAATATCATGTACTAAAGCTGTCAAATAAAAACGCGAAAATAAATTTGAATTCGTTGACTGTGGTCAGTGTAGAATCTAAAAATGTAAATGTACACACCTATCTCAGAGATTCGAAAACAACTATTCAATTTCCAGTCTGAGGTCAAACTGCAGTGACAAAAGCAATTGTCCCTATTTCAGTACTTAAAAAGTCTTTTAAGAACTATGAGCTTACAAACTGATATGCATATATACAGATCTCGGATGACCAACGGATGTGCTTTAATACGCCAAGTTATTTTTGACCACTTAGCCGCTGAGTCTCCTGTAAGAGCTACAAAGCTGCAATTTTGCATATGGATAGATAGAGTCGAGTGCTGTATAAAAGCCGGACTTTTCAAAGAATCGAATTTTGGCCAGTTCTTGCGCTATCATAAACGTGAGTGTTATTTTATCCTTATAAATTTACGCTTTTGATACTATGAAGGAACATTTATGATTAGTCAAGCGGGTATGTTGCGGCCAACATAATCTCATAATTCGAGAACGGATCGTTCGATTTTTACGATTTTGGCATTGATGGATTCGTATTGGAATCAAAAGTGACATTCTGAAGGAAATTTTCGGATTGGCCCACGGAAGGACTCTATGAAGAAAAATTTAAGATTGGTCAAATAGGCGCGTCCGGCATAACCTCATAGCTCAAGTATGGATACTTCGAATTTTCATGATTTCGGGTTTGGTGAATTCGTATTGAACCAAGGAAGAATCATATGTTAGAAAATTTAGAATTGGTCAAATGGGCGTGGCGTGGTCAACACAACAGCATAGCTCAAGAGTGGATCGTTTGATTTTCGCGACACCATGCAGAAAAAATTAGGGATTCAAATCGACGCGACACGGTCATCAAACCCTCAAACCCTCAAGAATTGATCGTTCGATTTTCGCGATATTATGCATGATGGATTCGTATTGGCCCCAGGGGGACACCATGGAGGAACATTTAGGATTGTTCAAAGCGACGCGACTCTGGCATCGCAAACTCAAGACTCGAGAACGAATCTTTTGATTTAACGATTTTGAGCTTGATAGTTTCGTATTGGGTCTATGATGGAAACTGTTGCGGAAACTTTATGATTGGTCAAATGAGCGTGTCACAGCGAACACTATCACATAACTCGAGAACGGATCTTTCGTTGTTTTACGATTTATGGCTTGATTCGTATTGGCCCAAGGTCACAATTTAGGAACATTTGGGTTTGGACAAACGTGCGTGGTATGGCCAACAAAACCTCATAACTCGAGAACAGTTCTTTCGATTTTCACGTGTGGAATTAGCAAGCGCATAACCCATATGAATCCAATACTGAAAACCATTGCACCAGTTGCCTTGAAGTATTTAAAAAGCTATTGATAGCACTTTAAAAAACTGATCAGTACGACGTGAGAGCGCCGGTAGATGTTATAAACGACATTGTTGTCTCCGGCTAAACAAGAAGAATACCCAAGAAAATTGCCGAAAAATCCCCGACTAATATGGGCGGGTCCACGCCAAGTTTTGATATTGAGAAAAAACTTTAGCTAGAGTGCTGGTATTTTATGGAATTTCCATTTCATTCTCCACAATAAAACAACATTCCAAAAAGCTGATTTTCGAAAGTTGTTTTCACAGTCCTATGCGCACATATTTGAACATATGTTCCCATTGTGCGCCGCACATGACTCTTCGAGCCTGGAGAATATTTAATTTATGTAATTTTTAAAATCATATTAACAAAGATGTATTTGTAGTTGTATGTTTCTTGCAGAATATGTTCGGACAGCGTCTGTTTTACATATCGCACTAGTCGAATTATTCAAATATATTTGGTTGGCAATAATGCTTAGATGCAATCACTAATATATTTATTTTAGAAGACATAACAAAGAAATTCTGCTCAGACAGGTCTGTAAGCTGAAATATAAATGTAAATCCAAATCATCTCCAACAACAAAACGATGCTAAAGCATTAATCGATATGTTTATGAATGCATATTTCATTCATTTGATGAACTGTTCTATTTACCAAAAAAGCATCTCAAGAAGTGAAAAAAGTCAAAATCTTGCGATCCGAATGTACTGTGCATCAAATAAAAATATAAATAATGTAAAAATGTTGATAACGCACATTTAAGTTGTGGGCATAAAAAACCTCAGCAGATAGTTTTAAACAAAACTGATATACTTACAAATAATTTGATCATTTATTAATGAACATTGAAAATCTTGTTTTGCTGCAAACGAAAGCATGTTCACTGTACAAAGAAAGCCCACGGCGTTCCAATACATTTTAAGGACTTTAAGCATTTCTTTGAATTGTTGAATACCCTAAGGATGATGATGCCAATGATGTTGGCGGTGATTGTGGTGATGGAAGTGAGCTACTTTACGTGGAATGTTTCTAATTGGGATCTTATAATTCCCTTAATAATTAAAAACCAATCAAAGGGGCCACCGTAATTAGTTTCTCAAACTTTTATTGGTTCCTCGGTGAAATATGACGACGTACGTAATTATGTCGCTTGCACGAGTACTAGTACCAACTCGTATTTGTCATGTCAACCAAGAACGTCAGGGATGGGGCGATGAAGAACATGCATTGCGCCCCAATGATTGAAATACTTGCCCGTCTGGTAAAAATATTCTCCGGTCGAAAGGGGATGTTTTAGGGGCTTTGAACAATGTTCGCCATAAATATGAATGTAGTTGCCCGGAATACCAAAATGCCAGAAACAACAAAACAAAAACACAAAACAAACAAGAACAAAACTTATTCTCTAAAGAACTACATCAATAACATCGTTAAGTCGAAATTTGTTGTGGCTGTCTTGGGAGCAAAAACATCATCAAGTACAACAACAACTATCACCATTACTACAGCAACATTCAGTAAATCCTTGTAATAGGCGCTGAGAACATACTCAACGGAAACACGATTTCTCTGCTTCCACACCTGTTTCTGAATTTACCTGTTTCTATCTACTCAGCACACATATATACTCTTATACATATATACATTTAATATATACATATTTATTAAATTGTATTCTGGTAGTCCTGGCATAACACGGATCATCATCAAAATATCGTCTGACTTGACGAAATGTAGGATTAGCATTTTTAAATTAGATATTCTGTGTTTGGATTTTGAAGATTTAGATTTAGATATTTCTATGTTACTCCCGATTAGATATGTAAGCACTGTAGGAACTGTACTTTATATCAAATCGGTTCGAAATTCCACAGAAAGAGTTTTCTTATTACATGAAAGAACACTGAAAAATTCGGGGAAATCGATTCAGATTTGAATATACCCCCATACGGGTATATATGTTCCTTCCGTTTTGTTTAAAGCGCTAAAGAGTTGTATTGGTACATTGTTAAGTAAAACCAAGATATGCCAAATTTTTACATTTATTTTTTTGGGAGGTGTAGGGTATTATAAACCCTGAAAAAAATCGCTTCTGTAGTATATTGTCCCAAACATATTCTGCTTGAAATATACAAATGTTTAGGGTACACTCTGAAAATATTATATTTGACACACCAACAATTATATATATGAAAAAGAAAATTTTTAAATGGAAATTAAAAAAAACATAAAGTTACTAATTTGCATAACAGTCGTTCAGATCTGTGCCTCGCCTGTCCAAAATAGGCTGCGTTTTAGACGTGTCAAAAAAGTGTCATGCAAAAGTGCTAATATAAATTTCATGAAAAAGTAAGTGGTTATATATTTGCAATTTCGTTATGTTTTTGAAAAAAGTGATGTGATATTTTTATTAATAAGAAGCGATCTTTTATTTATGTATACTTAAGATCCAACGTAATTGTCGTTAAACTATATATAATTCGATCATTACGTATGCCTTGCCATATAGCAACGCCAGGCACTACATTGAAATTCATTTTGTATATTCATAGTATTCTTTTATGCCCTCTAGTATAGGATGGGGGTATATTCAATTTCTAACACCTGTAAATATTGATCTGAGAGGTATATACATATATTCTTAATAGTCGTAAAATTCTGAGATGATTTCGCCATGTCCGCGTCTTGTAGTCATGCTACGGTCTACAATAAACAGATACTTCTTATAGCTGCAGGTAATATGTTTGAAAATATCGGTCCATTTTTAATATAGCCCCATTTATAGCATCTCCCCGATTTGACCTCTTATCGTTATAGATACCACAAATGTCAACTGATTGAGCTGAGAATTGGTAACTGGGGTGTATTTATACCCGCACTAACAATGGTAGTCATAGGTCGATGTTTTGAAATAGCACCACACAAATGTTCCCCTAGATTTTACTTCATAACGCCACAAAAACCACAAATTTCAACGAATTGGGCTGACATTTGACCACTCACATGCCTTCATTCTACGTTTGCAACCGCATGATCAGTTTGATAAATAATTCGATGGAAATTTGATAAACCATATTGTCGATAAATACTTCCGATACTTCAGCAGATGAAATTCGCACTTCCATTGGTATACATTCATTGGTATACTTTTAATAACAATAGACCGACCAGAACTAGGGATATGTGATCTACTGATAATGATTCGCGAAATGATCTCGTAATTGACAGCATGCGTCGTCACCGTTGTCATGAGATATGTAGTTGTCTCCATTTTGTCGGGAAGGTTCAATAAGATCATAATCCAGACACAATTTGGGAACTTCACCCGATCACTTAAAAGCTATCCAAAGAACTTTCACTAAACAAAATCTGGCATATGACGATAGTCCTATCATAATATAAAAATATCATAATATAAAAGACGTTGTGCTGGAAAATTATGAAAAACCATTGGTCATAAGATGACCCATATATTAAATTGTTTTCCAATTATTATACATAACCACTATAAAATTTTAATCCAAATTCAAAATTGATTTTCATATAAAAAACACTGTATTACATAAAATTCCTTTTATACATTTTAAATGTGGAGGTAGTGCCTGACGTAGCCATATGGCAGCGGTCCTTTTTGTTTTAATCAGGAGCAGGACACAAATTTTAAGTATGAGGATTAGTTCCTGGATGTTCCTAGATCCAATTTTACTAACTTTTATTTAAATTCAAAACGCAAAGTATTTCCGGACATATAGGGTTAAAACAAGTCTTATTGCTACTTATGTCATTTTAAATTATAAGGTATAACAAAATCAATGGAAAATTAAAAATTTAAGTTCGAAAAAACTTCAATAATGTTTAAAAAATTGATTTGGAGAAATTCTAAAATAATAATTTTATTTGTATATAAACATTATTTTATTTGAGAAACTTAGTTTGCAAATATATCTGTGGTCACAAGGCATAACAGCATATGTCTTTTTTTAAAACTTTTCTGGATAGAACTTTGAAGGTTTGTAGCCATATAATAATCCATTTGTAATGTAGTGACACAGTGAGATATGCTGCCTAATATAGATAACTGAACGAGGGATCATCACCAAAATGTGTCACAATATGTAATCGAAGATGGGGAACATTATGGCATTAATAACTCAGTTTTAGCATAACTCGAGTTATACGGTTATGCCTTGTGACCACAGATATTTTGTTGCAATATATTAATATATGCGTCCCAAATATTTTTTTTTTATTTTCAAACAAAATTTATTTTTTCAGAAAAATATATATGTAATATTTAAAAATATGTGTTCCAAATATATTTCATTCGATTCAAACATATCAAAAAAAGTGATTTGCCCCGTACTTCTGTCTTTCCTTACTGGTTTATTAGTGTAGTTTACCAATGGGAATCTAGTTCACGTAAACATCATTTTTAGATCGTGCAGAGTAAAATCGACAGATAAAGTAATAAAATACGACGCATTTTTTATCTAATCATCCCATTTTTATTTGAAATATTCAAATATAAATAACCTTTTTTCAAGTTTTCGATGAAATGGATTTTTAAATATATCGGAAATAATTTCTAAGATTTTGGTTCGATTTACTTTTTTTGGTTACACGGAGGAAAATCGCCATTTTTGATATGTTTGAATTGAAAGAAAATATATTTGGAAACGAATTTTTTAAATATTATATATTTGTTAACAAACAAATATTATTTGAAAATCAAGAAACTTTGTTTGGAACGCATATATTAGAACAATATATATTTGTGCACCGACTTTCACAAATAAAATATGTATTTACCCACAAACAAAGTTATTGTTTAAGATGTTTTCCAAATATATTTTATTTGAAAATGATTTTTTAAACTTTGCTGAATGTTTCGAATTTGAGTTATTTTTTCCTAGATTATAATTAAAAATGACTTTAGCAGCATTAGCTGTTGTTTTACATCAATAAATTTTTATTTATAAGTATTCCAATTCATCACATTTTGTCAATCCACACTGAAAAAAATTTGTTATAACATTAAAGAAATGCTCCAAAGATGTCCTTAGTCTTCAAAATAAGTACATTTTGTAATTAAAATTAAGAAAATTTAATTAAAATTAAGTAAATTACTTAATATTATTGAAATTATCTATATTTTAAGTACAAAATGAACTTATTTTAAAAACAAATGACGTCTTTGGAACCATTCTTTAGTTTTATGACAATTTTTTTTGTGCATCAATGCAATTTATAGAAATGCTCCAAAGATGTCCTTAGTCTTCAAAATAAGTAAAATCTGAAAAACAGAAAACTTGTTTTTAAGTTAAGGCATTGATACATTGCCAAAATACAAAATACTAGTTCCAAATAAAAAAATGTTAGAATGGGAACATATTTTTGTTTAGAACAATATCCTCCTAAACATATAATATTTGTGTATGTCAAATATTATATATTTAGAGTGTACCCTAAACATATGTATAATTCAAGCCGAATATGTTTGGGACAATATATTACAGAAGCGATTTTTTTTCAGCGTGTAGTGATAAAACATATGACGGCTAGAATAAATTTTCATAAAAAATTAACCCTTTCATGGTCCTAAATTTGTATTTGCTTGTTAGTCTTAAAATAGCTAAAATAAAATAGCTAATTATGTCAATCTCAAAACCTGAAGTTGCTTGATTTTGTAAAGATTTCGTCTCGAATCCGTCGAAAATCCAGAGAAAATAAAAATCTATGTTGAAAAATATAACAATTGTTGTAAATGAGAGCAAATATTTCGAAATAAATTAAACTTTTCCCGATAATTTTCTGTGGTGAACTGAACAAAGTATGATCGTTGTTATGGTGATTAATACGCCTTAACCCAATTGGGATTAGTAACCAGATACAAAAATTAAGGTCCGGAAATTTTAAAGAAATTAAATCTTTGAAAAGATCATCTGTTCAAAATAGTCTGTTAAAAATTGCATTAAAAACATGAAAGAGTGGCCATCCTATCGGAATATTTAAAAAAATGTTAATGCAATTTGATAAAAAAATTATTGTTTTATTGTTTTTAATTTCGGAAAATTTAAGAGGCTATTTTTATGCACGCTGAATAAATAGCTTCTGTAGTATATTATCCCAAACATTCTCGTCTTGGAACATGTATATGTTTAGAGTACACTCTAAATATATAACATGTGTTACACACAAACATTATATATTTGGGAAGATGTTGTTCTAAACAAATTTTTGTTTCCATGCAAATGTTTTTTATTTGCTAATATTAGGCTTGTTTTCGTTACAAGCTAGCGATTTTAGTTTAGCAGTTTGCAACGAAAACAACTGACTTCCACTAACTGGCGCATAAGCAGTAAGTGGCGGATTTCCTCTATCTGGTAGCAATGGAGTCATGAGTTGCAAAGAAAAAACAGTGCGAAACAGACAAAAAATTCGTGAAATCTATTTATAAAACATAAATTTACTGTTCTATGTTCAATTGTTTACACTATTTTTGAAAATATTAAAATAATTTTCCATTTTTGTTCTTCTTCTTCCCGTTAATTCACAATTATGTACAACAATCTCTCCAAAATTAGATGCCATACTGCAAAAAAATAGGATGCCCAATCTGGCAACACCATTCTCGAATAAGACACGAACACAAGCACCAAACTTCATCGGGAACTAATAATGCTTAAAAGTGCTTAGCTCCCCATACAAACTAAGCACCAATAAGAAACAAAGACAAAACATGATTTTCTGCAATTCAAGTTCATTTTAACAATTTTTAATTTTTGTAAGAATACTTCATAGTTTATATCGTATAATCTCGGAACAATAAGTTAAGAAATGACAGCAAATAATGGAATACTCAGAAATTTTAAATATTATTCATTTTTAACTGGGAGGTATAATTCGAAACCAAGGAAAAATTAAAACTAAAATTCGGAAATATCAGCAAAGTTTTGAAAATAGTTTTTAAATAGAGGGTATTGCTTTTTAAAATTTTTATAAAAAAGACTGATTTATGATTTTTTTTATTACCCATCCCATTTTTTCAACACATTTTCGATTGTGGCCCCACAAAAAATAATCCAACGGAGTGAAATCGCAGCTGCGAGGCGGCCGTAGTTCAAAAAGCAACCGCTAGATGGGCCACCCGTTATAATACATTTGGAGAAATTCCAAAACAATAATTTTAATTGTATTTAAATTCCTATTTTATTTGAGGAAATTAGTTCGCAAATATATTTCGTTCTAATGTATTAACATATTCTCTTGATTCTCTTGAAGTGAGTGAGCGCACTTCAAGAGAATCAGAATTTGTATAAAATATCAACATTCCAAAAAAATCCGTTTAAAAAATTATATAGAATTTTTTCTGTCTCCATTTGAAGTTTGTCACGTTCGACACCGTAAGTGTAAAGTTCAAGCATCCGCCCATCCGTCCGTCTTTCGTAATCACGCTGCAGTGATTACAATAATTAAGCTAGATGACTGAAATTTGGTATAGATATTTCTTATATCTACAAGTAACAAGGGATTGAAAATGGAAACTATCGGTCCATTATTTTGTATAGCCCCAATATGTAGCATCTCCCCGATTTGACTTCTTAACCCCATCGAGACCACAAATGTCAATTGATCGGGATGAAAATTGTTAACTGGTGTTTATTTATACCCGGCATCCTTCACACGAACGGAATTAGTCATAGGTCTCTGTTTTTATATAGCCTTATACAAAGATCCCTCTAGATTTGTCTCCGTAATGCCATAAAAATCTCAAATTTCAACGAATTAAGCTGAAATTTGGTATAATGAGTTTAGTTTTACCCGAAACCATTCATATGCGATCCATAGTGGAGCGTGACCGAACTTAATCCGTCTTTACTTGTTTTATTTAAAAAAGGTCATGGGAAAAAATGTCATGTCAAAATAAAATTAAAAAAACTACCGAAGATATTTCTACCAAAAACTTTATTATTTTTTAACATTTTAACATTTTCGTCTCTAACATATTCTTTGTGATTTCGCTGAATCTCATGTTTTTAAAGATGTTCACGAAAAATGCTTCCATTTTTGTCGCGTTCGAACCGCTCCTTTTTTGTCCCTATTTTCTAAACAATATTTCGCCTGAAAACGACTAAAACACCAGTGATAGTACTATTAACGATCTATAAGATTATGTAAAAGATGATTTTATTTTGACTTTGAATGTGTACAACGGTCACGTTCGACACCATGGAATTGACCATATATAATTATACAACATACATAATGTTATTCAGTCAGAATTTATTCGGTTATTATGTAAATTCAGACTGAATAACAAAAGCACAGACAAACAATAAATAACAACAAAACATACATAATGTTCATATACATACACGCTGAAAAAAAATCGCTTCTGTAGTATATTGTCCCAAACATATTCGGCTTGAAACATATATATGTTTAGGGTACACTCTAAACATATAGTATTTGGTACATACAAAAAAAATTATATTTGGGAAGATGTTGTTCTAAACAAAAATATGTTCCCATGCTAATATTTTTTTATTTGGAAATAAAGATTATTTTGTATTTAAGTATTTTGGCAATGTACCAGTTCCTTAATTTGAAGACAAGTTTTCTATTTTTCAGAAGTTCAAAGCAAATTTTTTTATAAATTTTATGTTTGTAAAATTCAGTTAACACTTAAATCGCATAATCTTTCGTAACTATAAATGGCACTGATGGATTGACAAAAAGTGATGAATTGGAATACTTATAAAATAAAATTTATTGGTCCTATTGCTGCTAAAGACATTTTTAACTACAAAGTTCAACACGAAATCTAGAAAAACTAAAAAATTTGAAAAATTCAGCAAAGTTAAAAAAAAATGTAATTAAATATATTTGGAAAACATCTTAAACAATAACTTTGTTTGTGGGTAAACACATATTTTATTTGTGAAAGTTAGTGCGCAAATATATTTTGTTCTAATATATTAATATATGCGTTCCAAACAAAATTTCATGATTTTTAAATAAAATTTATTTGCTAACAAGTATATAATATTCAAAAAATTCGTTTCCAAATATATTTTCCTTCAATTTAAACATATCAAAAATGGCGATTTTTCTCCGTGTAAGATTTGAACATTGTAAACTTTTTTGAATCCGCTCTAATGTACATTCATGAGACCTATTGAAGAAATGACTGATCATCAATAACACCGGGAGTTAAAAAGGCTGCTGGTGTGGCATAAGTTTAGTGAATAAATTTAGATACACACACGCTGAAAAAAATCGCTTCTGTTGTATATCGTCCCAAACATATTCTGTTTGAAATATACATATGTTTAGGGTACACTCTATATATATAGAATTTGACACACACAAGTATTATATGTTTGGGAGGATATTGTTATAAACAAAACTATGATCCCATCCTAATATTTTTTTATTTGAAACAAATATTTCCGAAACAAAGGTTAAATTGTATTTAGATATTTTGGTATGTATCAAGTTTTCAGTTTTCCAGAAGTTCAAAGCGCAATTTTTAGAAATTGTATATGCTTGTAAAATTCGACTAAAATTTAAATCGTATAATTTTTCGTAACTATAAATTTCATAGATGGAGTGACAAAAATTGATGAATTCGAATATTTATAAATTAAAAATTAGTGCTGTAAATCTAGGAAAAACTGACTAAAATTCGATCATTTTTAAACAAAATATATTTGGAAAAATTCTTAAGCAATGACTTTGTTTGTGTGTAAACACATAATTTATTTGTGGAAGTCAGTTCGCAAACATATTTTGTTCTAATATATTAATACTAGCCGACCCGGCGAACTTCGTTCCGCCCAAATACTTTAATGTAATGAAAATAATAATACGAACATTTTCATGCTGTTTCCTGTAATTCGGTCACTTAAATTCTTTGTATTTTAGTCAGCGAATCCTGTTAAGAATTTTGCGACTTTTATTTTTCCTAAACTTTCGAAGGAAGTATCCAATTTGGTCCAGTAGTTTTCATGTTTTAAGCAGTCGAAAAAACCACGATTCATTTTTATGTATATAGATTTAAAAATGTTGTTTTCAAATATATTTTTTTTTCAATTCAAACATATCAAAAATGGCCCGTGTAGGATAATGGATGACTCTGCTACTGAAAAAAAAATTGGTTAACTAGTTATATTTGGTTAAAGAAGTTATATTAATTAAAAGCTAAATTCCTTCAACTATAACAAACTTGTACCACTCCTTACGCAGTTTCGTAGATATCAGTCATTTTATTTAAACAAATATAATTTCAAAGAAAAGTAATTATTTTGAATATATAGCCTTTAATTATAAAATCATAAAGAAGGGACATTTTTCTTCAAAATAATTACTTTTCTTGGAAACTATAATTTGTCCACAATAAGTTGTCTGTATAACAAGAATTTAAAAGAAATTTCACTTTTAAATTTTTAACTTTTGTAATATAATTGGACAAGTGGTTCGTGAGTTACGTATGTTACAATATATATGGAGAAAGCCGAAATGAAAACGTATAGGAATATTTACAGATCTTTCCTGATAATTTTGTTAGGTTCTGTATCATTTGGAATCATAAAATGTTAGAGTAGGTCAATCAGTATTTGTAACCTATATCTACAAAATATAATACATTGTGCATTTTCTGAAATTTTATATATTTGAGACGGGTTAATGATATTAAACCTATTAAAACAGATTGCGGACCATTCCTTGTGTTGATGTTATTGATTGTGAAAATTGACACAGATAATCAGCTAATTTCGTTTTAAATTGCTGTCCAATCAAATATAAAATGACTGCCACATTTAAGAAAAGCAGTAAGAAGCCTTTTATTATTATTTTGCACTCTAAGCCTGGTATTGAGTTGTTTATCTAAAGATTAAACTATTTCTCTAGTTCATATACTTGTATGTCTTTCAGTAGAACAGATTACCTAAACAATTGTTTTCGTTTAACATGAATGACAAATCAACACAATAGATCAACTATTAGCCGCATTTTACGAAGATTGTCTGTATTTGTCGAAACATATACACATATACATAACTACGTACATATAAATGCATCTATACATTCGTCTACAATTCATTATTAAACAATGTTTATCGCTTTGACTCCATTTCCCAGAATTTGCGGCTAAAAGACAGTTACGAAGAAATTGGCGATTCACTGGTCCGGTCGGTCGGTTGCCAATGGATTAGGTCGGCCATGTATTTTGTTGATCATGAAAATGAAAATAGAGTACCGTTGATAATGCCCCAAATGACACATTTGAAATGAACCTTTAAGCTGAGCTATGTAATTCCACCTAAATCTCAGGTCATTTTATAATACAGCCGAGCGAATGAACGAACGGACGGACGAACTAACGAACAACTATCTAAACAACAACTATTAATTTATTTGCCCAGAATTTGGTACAACTCTCTCTCTCTCTCACACACTCGCATGCTCATGTATGAGAACATATGGTTGGGATTTAGGACTTAAGCGACGAATTCTAGGTAAATATGTGTGCATGTGTTTGTGTGAATGTGTTACATATGTATGAATGTACATATATACATAAGTAAGTTATGTACACGTAACTCTGTTTGTTGGTTACATAAATTGCTTTGTGCCTTTGTAGCAAACCTCTGAAAGCAAACAACAACTAACTACAGCTAACAGCAAATCGCTTAGTGATGTATGTATGTGTGAGACTGTGCGTGTGTGTGTTTCCGAGCTGGTATTTGTATTTGTTCAAAGGTATATGGGTGTTGTGGTGTCCTCACAAAAGAGAGATAAAGGACATGTCATCCAATTCTTTAGTGAATTTTGTTGCCAATTATTTCTCATTTTGGTAAATGAAATCGTTTAAGACACAAAGTGCCATTACCCACACAAGCCACTAGACGCAGCGAAACACACACACGCAAACGTACAATCATATCAATAAACTGTCCAAAGAGAACACCTTTTCTACACCAAAGAATTGAGATAGTTACATTGTATACATCATGTACATTCACCCGAACGACCTATTAAGCTTACATGTTTCCATTTCCAAGTATATTGTTTAAATGTGAATACATTTTAGTACACATATATGTGAGTTGGTAAGAGTACTTAACACAAGATTTGTTCTTTTACTTTTTAATAGTAAATCTAGCTAGCAGAAGAGAAATAATTCAAATTTTTTTCTGAGTAAACAGAAAGAAAGTAAACACATAAGGAAAGACTACAGTCGGACGGGACCGAATATATTCTTTCCTACACCACTTCGTTAGCAGTATAAGTATGTACACTACGAGTCAAGTTCACAACATTGAGAGATATATTTTAAATATGTGTTCGATATCTAAATGCAAGCCCACTTTCGTTCTTTGGTCAATAGAAATAAAGCTATGTATATAGGGAGACTATATCTAAAACTGAACCTATTTCTTTCAAATTTGACAGTTTCCATTCTTGAATCATTGAACTCCTTTATCTATGCAATTACAAATATGTAAAATCAGGGATAAATGAATTTGGGGGCTATTGCATAATCTGAAACGATTCTCTTCAGAGTTGGTTATCTTCTTTTCTGTGTCAAGAAACTCCTCTCTGTCAAATCTTATATTGATCGGATGTAAAATAAAGCGTATCTAACACGTTGATACCAAATCGGAAGGAACCTTTATATGGGGGCTATATCTAAATCTGATCCGATTTCTTTCAAATTTGACACTGTTCATTCTTGGACCAATAAACTGCCAAATTTATTTAATACTCAGGTGTGAAATACGATTTCTGTAGCGCTTAGATGTCAGAAATGGATGTGGACGCTATAGCTAAATCTAAATAGATTTTCTTCAAATTTCTTAAAATCTGTCAAATTTTAATAATGATCGGATGTAAAATAAAGCATCTCTGACACGCTGATACCAAATCGGAAGAAAAGTCTATAGGGGGGCTATATCTAAATCGGAACCTATTTCTTTCAAATTTTACAGTATTCATTCTTAAATCAACGAACTCCTTTATTCCAAATAGGGATAAATATGGGGGCTATATCTAAAGCTTCACCAATGCCAATAGGGATTATCCTTGGGCCAAAAAAGTGCATTATGGTAAATTTCATCACGATTGGACCACAAATACGACCTGCACTGTCATTACAACGATATATCTGCAGACGGACGGACATTTAAATCGGCGCTGGAAGTGATTCCAAGTGTTTATAGCAAACAATGGGTCTATCTTCTCTTTTTGGGTGTTACAAATAAATGCACAAACTCATAATACCCTGGACAGTGTGAGGCCGGGTATACAAAAGTGCGCCTAACACTTCTTTTCTGTTGGAAGCTTCCGTTATATAACCTTGTATGTCTTTTGACATTTACTGTTTTTACTCTGGAAAAAATGCCGAGTAAAAAAAGTAGTAAGCAAGAAACACATTTTGAAAACTCTCTTTAATTGTATTGCAAATTATTGTTTTGCAGTTTGTGTTAATATATCAAATTTCAAATATCATGAAAAATTTACAAAAGTGGGGATACTGCAAATGGTGTATTTTCTAACACGTTTCTTTACCGTTTTTGCGCCAATGTTCCAAATTTGTTCCAAATTTTATGCTAAACAAACTCTGAAAGCTTGATGAAACTATGCCTTATAATTATACCCTACACCACACTGTGGTACAGGGTATTATAAGTTTGTTTCACGGCCGATGTTTGTAACACCTGAAAATAACACAGCTAGACCCACCTTAAAGTATACCGATCGACTCAGAATCACTAGCTGAGTCGATTTAACCATGTCTGTCCGTCCGTACGTCCGTCCGTCTGTCCATGTAAAGTTGTTCGTCGACTACAGGTCGCAATTTCACTCCGATCGTTCTGAAATTTTGTAGTTTAGAGTATTTCGCAGCTGTAAAGATCCATATTGAATTTGGTTGAAATCGGTTCAGATTTAGATATAGCTCCCATATATATCTTTCGTCCGATTTGGCCATTTAGTCCTATAGAAGTTGTATTTTACATCCAATCGTTTTGAAATTTAGAACGGTAAAGTTTCTTGATCCATGAACCAACAATGCCGAATTTGAAGAAAATCGGTTAAGATTTTGCTATAGCTCCCATATATATGTTTCGTCCGATTTTGCTCTTTAGTCCTGTAGAAGCTGTATTTTATATCCAATCATTTAGAATGGTAGAGTTTCTTGATCCATGAACCAACGCTACCGAATTTGAAGAAAATCGGTTAAGATTTAGCTATATATATGTTTCGTCCGATTTGGCCCTTTAGTTCTATAGAAGCTGTATTTTGCATCCAATCGTTCTGTCCGAGTAAATGATAACGCCAGTGTTGGTTACTATGTTGCGACTCAGCCACTTGGCGACATTCCATATTGCCATTATTTCGGCTTGATAGACAAATATATTTACCTTCTTAAACTTTACTTTAATTAAACATTAATGATTTCCAAACTGCAATAAATTTTAGTATTTTACCCATATTTCAATAATAAATCATCCACGGTCTGCTTGAATATCCACGGTAATTGGAGTTAATGTTTTTTTTTTAGCAAAACTTAAGTTTTAAAAATCTAAGTCACCTTTGACATTTTTGAGAAAATTCCTTTTTATAAAATTATATCTGGATAGTCTGATGCCGAATCCACCTTTCACCGAATTTATGTGAAAATGGCGTTTCTTTCTTATTTTACAAGTTAACATCTGGTAAAATGGATGTGTTTCTTCCGATTTGGCATCTAACCCCTAGAGAAGTCATATTTTAGTCAAATGTGCTATATTTGGCACAAAGGAAGGAAGGATCCGAGAATAAACGATCACTAGAATGATTGGAAAAATGCGGTTCAGATTTATATATAACGAGCACTGCCAACATTGGAACAAATCAGTTACGTTTTACATACATGCAGCTCCCCTATACATACATATTGCTTTGCTTTTAATCATTATTAAATTTGGGAGATCAGTTTATGGAATCATGAACACCGCGAAATTTGATAAAAATTGGATCCCATTAAGCCAAAATTTAAATACAGACCTCATGTAGAATGTATATCTCAATTTTGCATCTAAAACAGCTGTCAAACACGATTGTAAAAAGTAATACTTCAAAACAGCAACATGAGAACAAATTCAAAGCTTAAATATGGGGCAAAATTCCTCAAGTGTCCCAGGTAAAAAATAAAAGTTGTCCGATTTGTCTGAAATTGTACTCGTTTATTGTCCAAGCATAGAAATTCGGAGAATGCCAATATTGGGTCAATCGATCAGCGATTGACCAAGTTATTGGACATTCAATTCGGAAAAAAACAAAATATTTTGTTAAAATTGAAATTGTCAAACGCGTTTTTCACATACAAATGAAGATTTTAGAGCAATGCGTCAAATGACGTTCTGGAGGGATATTTCATGGACTCTCTTGCAGATAAACAACTAATGTCGTAAAGTCGCATTTTGGACCAATTTTTTGCATTAAAAAAAAATATTTCGCAATATCAAAAATATATCACGAAATTCCTTTTCTGCAATATTTTTAAAAGGATCTTTGACATGTTTGTTAGTTCATATCAAATTTGTGGAATGTACTTTTCCCCAACAAAAAGATATAATTTTTTTACAAAATTTATTTCGAAAAAATAGCAAAATTCGAAAATTATTTACATATATTTCGATAAACTTTGTCACTGTACCTCGTTTTTCTGGTCAAACCAAGTTGTAATTGCAAATACAGACGTATAAAAAGAAAACTAACTACAATTGTGTCCAGCAGACTTAATCCATATTTAATGCGATGCATTAAACCATTTGGGATTAATAGTCATAACCCTAAGACCGTACGCAAAATATCCGAAAACCTGTGGAGCAATTTTAATTTGACAAAGGAAGCGAAAATTTGCATAAAATGTTCGATTCAACTTTCAAAATCCAAAAAGCTGAATATCTGAATTATGAAGATCGTGAAAATGACGTTGAGTGGACTGGAGGTAAAAAGTATCGTAATGCAGTCAACGAAAAGGATAGTGATTCAATTTTGTCAGAGGTAATGAAAAAGTATAAGAATTCAGAGGATAAAAAAGAAAAAATGCAATTACTAACCCTTGCCCCACAAACTTGGGGACGCGACCGTATTATGAAGGAATTCGGCGCTTCTGAACGGGAAGTAGGAACTTCAAAAAAATTGTGTTCTGAACAAGGAATTTTAGCAATCCCAAAGCCGAAAGTCGGTAGAAAATTACCTTATAAAACTGAAGAGTTAGTTAAACATTTTTTCGAATTGGATGAAAACAGCCGTTGAAAAAATTATCAACTGACCCAGTAAACGACTATTTGAAGACTGCAAATCTTGCCCTGGTGTTTCGGGTTTAAGATACGAAATAATGAACGCTTTGAAAAAACTAGACATAAAAGAAGTAGTATTTGAGGCAAGGCTCCAAACTGATAGATGCACAATGAACACAGTCGTACTGAAACTGAACGTTTTTCTAAGATTATGTAGATTAACCTGGAGTACCATATTCAACCAAACAACGAATTCTCATTTTTTGATGGTTCGCCCTTGGGCATTTCTGGTGACGATATGTATGATTCCTACTTGAACACAACTATTTTCACGAGTGTACCGGAATAGGTACGAATATACAAGTCTAATGAAAGGGAAAACGTAAACTGCGTTAGATATTTTACTAATGATTTTCTACTTAAGTGGTGTTCCTGTGGATAGCTAAACAAACATCTTGATTTATTGGATACAACATTGGTAGATTCTACACGTACGTGGTATACGGATGGCTGATAGGATATTAAAGCCACATTCCTGGCTGCCCAAATATGTGTTGTACCAAAGGAACATCGCACAGGCAGTCAAAGTTCTGAACAAGTTTCTGCAATAGCTCTATAAACAACAACATTACGGACATGTAATTTGGTTCAAGTGACATATTTAAATATAGACAATATGAATGGATTTCTCGCACACAGACATACTTTCGCATTTTCTTAGCCTTTACAGACGCTCACACATTTTAAGTCGATGTGTAAATGTAGCTGGGTCGTGATTATAATTGCAAATGAAGTTAAGTAATATTTTCATCCCATAAATTTGTCGATGTCATTAGGACAGATTTAAGAAACTATATTATCCCTTAAGGTGTTCTCTGCAGGCACACATTCGCCACACATTTCACAGACACGAGTGTTCGATCTAGTTCATATATACATATAAAGGGTGGGCCGTTATTATTTTCTGCGGGCAGCCATTAAGGATACATGTTACGCAAAGCATCCAGAAACTTGAAATCGAAGATGCCAGTGAAGATATTCGACCTGAAACAATCGAAAATGTACTGAAAAATTGGGTTGATCGGATCATGTACTGCCGAGCAAGTCGTGGTGGTCATATGAATGATATTGTGTTCCATTACTAAATGACAAAGTTCAACCTTTCTAATAAAACCAGAAATTTTAAAAATTATCAGTACTTGTTTTATAGCCGATTCAAATTTACAATTTTAAATGGCCCACCCTTAAAGTAATATTTGTTTTGAAAGAGATTTGATAGTAATTTTGACATAAATTGAGCTAATGTCGGATACGGTACCAGATTAGTCGGATTAAATTTACTCAAAATAAAATTCTCAAAAAGTCAAAAGTGATTTAGATTTTTAAAACCTGAATTCCACTTAGAAAAAAATGCAAAACATTTATTTTGGTATAACTCATTTAAATGTATAAGTGATATATAATTTATAAGTGGTATAACTCAAATAATTTTGGATAATTAAAAAACCGTATACTGTAAACCGTGATTTATTGTTTAAATGTAGCAATTAATTGCACTTTTATAAATACTAATGAGTTTATTTAAAAAGAAGGTTGTCTTCAAAAACCGAGCTGGAAAGAAAATTAATGTCAAATCTCCCCCGCCTAAAATTGAATTTTTTTCATAAATAGTAATCTAAATAGAAAGTAATATGATACTGGACCTCTAGACAGTTAATAATAAATTATACTGTGGGAATATGTACAGTAGTTTCGGTTTAGCTGTCACTCCTTTAAGTGGCATATTTAAGGTGATTTCTATTCTGAAGAAAATGTTTCCCGTCAACGCAAAATTCTGAAAAATATTTGCCCTTTCCTCGAATTAAACTTGGCTCCTATTTCAAAATTCCGAAATTGGGTATAAAAGTCCAGTTTTCGGGAAAAGGGCAACGAAAATGTTGCACTTTTTTCCAGAAAAGAAAACCCCATAAGATAACAGACAAAAGGTCATAATTTTCGATATTTTGTTCATGTTTTCATATAAATAAAATTTTAAATAACAGCTATTAATTTCTGGAATGTTTGCAAACTTTGCTTTATAAATGACTCATTTAGCAACAAAACAAAAATGAAAATAAAATATGAGAATAAAGTGAACCGTTTTTCGTTTCTTATATAGAACAACTACAACTCTTTCTTTCTCTCTTTGCGTGTAGCGAAAAAGAAAAGAGTCTCACACACAGTCCTATTAGGAACTATAACAATTTTAGAAATATACCAAATAGAGTTTTTATACCCGAAACAACACTGTGGTACTTTGTGCATTTGTTTGTAACACCAAAAAGGAAAAGAGGTGGACCAATAGTTTAGTATACGAGGGTTGCTATATATATTTCTGGCCTAGGCAACACTAAGTGTTGCCTGGCGCAATCTGACATTTCCATAGGAAAGTTTGACATTTTTTAGCATAAACGTGCTCAGAACGTTTTGACGTAAGACCATCATTTGTGTTGTTTACAGTGACTTGAAAAAATCAATTTGTCAAAAAAATGGAATATACTCGTGAAAATTTTCGTGCGCTCAAAGACGAAGGTCATCCAAAAACGGCCGTTGTGCCGGAGAACACTGATGCCGTGCGTGAACTGATAATGCAAGATCGTCATGTGACATACCGTGAGGCATCCTTGGCCATTTCTTCCACCAGCATACATTCGATATTGCATGAACACCTGGCCGTAAAAAAGGTTTGTTCTCGTTGGATCCCGCACAATTTGACAATCGCTCAATCGCAAAGAAATTTCACAGGTGACGAATCTTGGATCTATGCGTATGAGCCCAAAATAAACAGCAATCGACCGTGTGGATCTTCGAAGACGAGCCAAATCCAACGAAAGTTGTTCGTGAAAGAAGCACTTCGAAGCAAATGGTCGCCTGTTTCTTCGGCAAAACTGGTCATGTGACGACTGTTCCGCTTGCGCAACGTAGGACGGTCAATTCTGAGTGGTACACCACAATTTGTTTGCCTGAAGTCTTCGGAGAAATTCGATAAACGAACAAGAGAAGACGAATCATTGTGCACCATGACAATACGAGCTCTCACACATCGGCTCAAACCAGCGCCTTTTTGACCGGCCACAACTTCGAATTGATGGGTTATCCGCCGTATAGCCCTGACTTGGCACCCAAAACTTCTTTTTATTCCCGCACATCAAGAAAAAAATGCGTGGTCAACGATTTTCGTCGCCAGAAGATGCTGTTGAAGCGTTCAAAAACCATGTTTTGGAGGTGTCTCATATATAAATCATATAAATCATGCTGGTGATTACTTTGAAAGACAATAAAACCATTATTGATGATAAATATACGCATTTTCATTATTAGGCCAGAAATATATATAGCAGCCTTCGTACCAATTGACATGGGAATCTTGTTGAGTCACTTTAGTCTAGTCCGTCTGTCCATATGAACCATGTGGAAATCAGCACAAAAGCTTTCTCGAAATAAGGACGATCCTTTTTAAAATGTGCCATATCATGTGTTTATCCCCTCACTTTAGAGAGGAGGGTATATATCATTTGTGACCTTAGACCCTATGTATGTTCGGCGGAAATCCTTTTGGGTCATTTTAATTAATTTGATCAATGTTCGTCCGTCTGTCTGTCTGTCTGCTGGCTGGTGCGCACGATAACTCTCGAAAGGAGTAACCGATTAACTTCAAATTTGGTATGCGGTAATATTTTTCTCAATCTCCGGCTAAGTTTGAAGATGGGCCATATTGGTCCACTCCTTCAAGTACCTCCCCCACAAAGGGTTAACTTTTAGTGAAATATTCATTCTTTAATACCTTCTATACTGCTTACTCAAATCTTCTGAAATGTCACAAATAGTATTAGTTTGTTAGTCCCTAACACGTCAAGAAAAATTGGCGACGTAAGCACTCGCTGACCACACGTAACCTCTCACACGAATGGGCCATTTTGCACCAAAAGTTAACTACTTATGGGTTTAATATCAGTTCATTTATAGTACTTAGAGTCCAGAGAAAAGTGGGCGTTATTGGCACGCCCCTTTTCGTTGCCCACACACAAATGGGTCATTTTGTACCAAAAGTTACAACAACAAAAATAAATTTACGAATATTTTTGGGACTCAAGCTGAGGGGATTCATAGGTCAGTTTACCCGACTGAACTTTCTTACTTGTTTTATATAAAGATACCCACCAATCACTCCGATCGACTTAGAATCACTTCCTGAGTCGTTTTAGCTATGTCCGTCTGTCTGTCTGTAGCTGTAATTTTGTAATCAAAATACAGGTCGCAATTATGCTCCGATACTCAAGGACTATCCCTATTTAAATTGGCGAAAATCGGTCCAGATTTAATAATTTCCTTTATCCAAGGACGCCGAAAAAAATCGGTTCAGAATTAGATATAGTTCCATATATACTTACCTGCGATTTGACATCTGTGCTATATGTGGATATATATATGCCGGATATATATATAGAAATCTGAACAGATATTTTTGAAATTTGGCAGAGTTAAGTAATGAATCATATAAATTTCCAGTGCCAATTTTAATAAATATCTTCCTGAAAATAAAACTTATTTACGGTAAAAATGCCAAATCGGTAGGTACACATACATGTATATATATAAATATATATATATATATATATGTTCGAGCTTTATCGGGATCTGAACCGATTTTAATGTAATTTTGGTAGGTACAGAAACGAACATTACAAAATTTTGAAGAAAATCATTTTCGATTTGGCAACTAAACTTTATAGAAACTGTTTTTTCCATTTCCTCATTTTGCGTTTTACGTTCACGTTTAAATGTCGACCCATGCAAAATATAATATAGATACCTTCACTCCAATTAGCAGAAGACCCCGTTGTGTTTCACTATAAATTTTTATAAAAATATATTTGCAAATCGTTTTTATTTTCGATGAATTTATTTTTTATTGCAAAAATTCCAAGCTGCCGAAATATCACAGTATTTTTTAAAGAGAAGTTTTGTCGATTATAACATAAGCACCTACGAGATCTCTCAGTTATTTTACAAATTATACCAATTTCGACTTTTACAGTAGACATGAATACTAGTCTACTGTAAAAAGACTAGTATTCATGGATATCATAAAAACGTTATTTAAGTCAGTTTGAACTTCACTGTATGAGTACAATATTTGCAAATTACCCAAAAATTTTACACATACACACATGACCCCTGAACGTATTGCACTATGAAAAGGACCATGGCATGTGTTCACGGTTCCAATATGACAACATTTGCTTCTGATTGCCCTCCCACAGATTTGGTATAAAAATAGATTGATTACCTGTTGGTTCGTCGGTTGGTTGGTATGTGCTGTCGCCATGCTCCAGTGTCATCATGATGGAAAATTATTGCCGACATGGGAAAGCCCAACCGAGCAGGCCAAAGCGAGTTCTTGGAAATGCACGAGTCTGTGGCATGATACGAGTAGAGGCAAATTACAGAGAGCAGTGCTCAAAGAACCATTGTGTCCTTTCAAAAGCGAATATTCGCAACTTTTTCTCTCTATCTAGCTATCTCTCATGGACACACTCTGCCAGATGCATGCACACAGACGTAACATGCCATTACACAGCACTGACCCAGAGTCTGGAATTCTCCATGATCTACTCGTACCATTACCAAATGATTTACGCAATTTTAACAATGAATTTTCAACTAGATTTGGCAATGGATTGTAATCAATTTAAATAGTTTGTTTTTGTATTCAAATTTTGCAGATTGGAAAGAGGAAATAAACAAATGCACAAAGGATAACGAACACGAAAATACTTTGTCGTCTCTCAGTGGCCGAGAACAAAAAATGAGGACAATCGGTTTTAAAATTCCTTTTGATTCTTTGTTTAGAAAACACACTTGCAGAAGGGAGGATATTAGACAGATGTGTAGGTCCACATAATGGTTTCTGCAAAAAAAAATATGTGTTTCCTTTAATCCGCACGGCATGAGTATTTGTTTATAGTAACTGAAACATTTACAACGATTTTCATTGAAATCAAATTAAATGTTTTGCAAACATTTTAATTTGTTTTTATGCTGTTATTTAATACATTTCATATTGACGATAAATGTAGGCAAAGTTAAATTAGAATTTACAATAAACGAAAGAAATAGGAAATATAAAAAGCCGAAACTTTGAAGTCGAAAATAAAGAAAGGTAATTTGAAAATGAAAAATCGATCACCCAATTTAGATCACCCCTTCAGATTAGAAGACAATTTCGTGGTTAATTTTATTCTCCAAATTATATAGTTGGGAAAATAACAAAAAGCAACAAATGTTTCCGTTGATGTAATTAACAACTGCCAAATGTCTTATAATGTATTCAAATGAAATGAAAACACAAAACATATAGAAAATTCCAACGAAATCCGTTATTAATTTCAGACAGATTTTTAATAAATTTATTTTATAAAAGGACTCGAAAATACCCGCTGCCCGTATGAGAATATCTATAAATAATTGAAGTTAAATTAAAAGTAATAAATAAACAAGCACACTTTGATTTCCCTCTCTCTTCGTCGTTTGTCTGAGCTCCTATGAGTAATTTCATGGAAGTGATGGCACAAATTTTGACTCTTTTCTATAAATTTGATGAAATTTTCAAGATTGTACTTTGAGGGGTGCAGAAAAAGAATACGGATTTGCGCTTTTAATATTAAAAAAATGAGTTGTGGCTGTATACAATTTTTGATAATTTTTTTTAAATTCTCTAATATTGGAGAATACATTTTTTTGGTTTTTAATGGATTTTGTATGATACTACAATTTTTTTAAATTAATTAAAAATTATAAATAAATTTTAAGAAAAAATACTCCTTTTACTTTTACAATTTTGTTTTTGCTTTGTAGATTATATTGTAATTAATACCTCCAGAAAGTTTCATGAAGGGGTCTCTACATTTTTTTGAGAAAAATAGAAGCTGAATGGGAATAATTCCATTAGAAGTTATCACACAAATTTTGAAACTGTCCACATATCGCTCACTCACTTCAAGAGTGACATAACTCACAATTTAAAATTGCCAAGATGTGTAACTTTAAATCCGTATAAAAAGATATGTAACATGAAATAAGATGTCTAAATTCGCTTGAATAATCTGAAATATGGTTGTTTACTTATAGACCAAATGTCGCTGAGATTAATTTATGAACATTTGCAAAATTCGCATTTTTGAAGGCCAGCCTCAAAAATTTTAAATTATGAGTTATGTCACTCTTGAAGTGAGTGAGCGATATGTACTTTGAAGTGTAGTGAACAAGAAACAGGATTTTTTTAAATTAAAAAAAATTATGGCGGTATGAAATTTTGGTAAATTTTTTTTATAAAAAGTCCCTAACTTAGGACTGAAATGAAAATCTTAGTTTTATTTTTTCAAAGGCTAACAAACAGATCGTACGGGTACTCTTAAAAAAATTTACCTTTTTTATAAATTTTTTTTATAAGAAATTTAAAATAAAAATTAAAATTGAATTATAAGAAAAAATACACCTTTATAGTATAGTATGTTATATTGTCATTAATGCCCCCAGTAAGTTGCATGATGTTGTCTCTTCAACTTTTGTGAAAAAGAAAATAAAAAAAAAATTTAAATTTCTTAAAAAAATTAAAATTAATTTTTTTCACAAGAAGACGAAGAGACACCATCATTAAGCTTTCTGGAGGTATAAATGAGAATATAATATACAATCAAAAAAATAAATTTTATACACGATACTTCAATACTACATTGCAATAATTTAAAGTAGTTTTTTGTGATATAAGCTTAAGTTTTAACTGTGATATTTTCAAACATTTATTATATTCATTAATGTGTTGTGAAGTCCCATTTTTAATTTTAAGAAATAATGAGATAAAAGGAAATATTAAATAATTAAAAAATAAAACGTCACTGCTGATGAAGTTGGAAATGAACCAACGAAACGTTGAGTGCAATATGATATAAATTAGTTTTATTTATATAAATTAACACATCTGACCAAAAAAAGCCCGACAACAACAGCAGCAGAAATATTTTTTTAAAATTTAACTTAAATTTTTAATACAATTTTCTTAAAATTTTTTTTTTTAAATTTCACGCAATTTTTTTTAAGAGCACAGTCTATTAGTTATCCTTTAAAAAACAAAAAAAAAATTCTCAATCCAATGTTTGAGAATTAAAAAAAAATTGCCAAAATTTTCATACGGCCATAACTCAATTTTATTTTTAATCCGGATTCTTTTCTGCACCAAAATCGGAGAAAAGAGCCAACATTTGTGTGATCACTTCACATGGAATTACTCATATACAGAATTTAATATTGGAGAATACATTTTTTTGGTTTTTAATGGATTTTGTATGATACTAGAATTTTTTTAAATTAATTAAAAATTATAAATAAATTTTAAGAAAAAATACTCCTTTTACTTTTACAATTTTGTTTTTGCTTTGTAGATTATATTGTAATTAATACCTCCAGAAAGTTTCATGAAGGGGTCTCTACATTTTTTTGAGAAAAATAGAAGCTGAATGGGAATAATTCCATTAGAAGTTATCACACAAATTTTGAAACTGTCCACATATCGCTCACTCACTTCAAGAGTGACATAACTCACAATTTAAAATTGCCAAGATGTGTAACTTTAAATCCGTATAAAAAGATATGTAACATGAAATAAGATGTCTAAATTCGCTTGAATAATCTGAAATATGGTTGTTTACTTATAGACCAAATGTCGCTGAGATTAATTTATGAACATTTGCAAAATTCGCATTTTTGAAGGCCAGCCTCAAAAATTTTAAATTTTGAGTTATGTCACTCTTGAAGTGAGTGAGCGATATGTACTTTGAAGTGTAGTGAACAAGAAACAGGATTTTTTTAAATTAAAAAAAATTATGGCCGTATGAAATTTTGGTAAATTTTTTTTATAAAAAGTCCCTAACTTAGGACTGAAATGAAAATCTTAGTTTTATTTTTTCAAAGGCTAACAAACAGATCGTACGGGTACTCTTAAAAAAATTTACCTTTTTTATAAATTTTTTTTATAAGAAATTTAAAATAAAAATTAAAATTGAATTATAAGAAAAAATACACCTTTATAGTATAGTATGTTATATTGTCATTAATGCCCCCAGTAAGTTGCATGATGTTGTCTCTTCAACTTTTGTGAAAAAGAAAATAAAAGAAAAATTTAAATTTCTTAAAAAAAATTAAAATTAATTTTTTTCACAAGAAGACGAAGAGACACCATCATTAAGCTTTCTGGAGGTATAAATGAGAATATAATATACAATCAAAAAAATAAATTTTATACACGATACTTCAATACTACATTGCAATAATTTAAAGTAGTTTTTTGTGATATTAGCTTAAGTTTTAACTGTGATATTTTCAAACATTTATTATATTCATTAATGTGTTGTGAAGTCCCATTTTTAATTTTAAGAAATAATGAGATAAAAGGAAATATTAAATAATTAAAAAATAAAACGTCACTGCTGATGAAGTTGGAAATGAACCAACGAAACGTTGAGTGCAATATGATATAAATTAGTTTTATTTATATAAATTAATACATCTGACCAAAAAAAGCCCGACAACAACAGCAGCAGAAATATTTTTTTAAAATTTAACTTAAATTTTGAATACAATTTTCTTAAAATTTTTTTTTTTTTAAATTTCACACAATTTTTTTTAAGAGCACAGTCTATTAGTTATCCTTTAAAAAACAAAAAAAAAATTCTCAATCCAATGTTTGAGAATTAAAAAAAAAATTGCCAAAATTTTCATACGGCCATAACTCAATTTTATTTTTAATCCGGATTCTTTTCTGCACCAAAATCGGAGAAAAGAGCCAACATTTGTGTGATCACTTCACATGGAATTACTGATATACAGAATTTACCTCCAAAATCATTTGCGCACAAATAGTGTTGTTTATCTTTATTGAGTTTTTTTATCATCAAAATCAGTGTATGGAAATTTGAGAAAACTTTATCCAGGAAAATTTTAGATAACATACCATTTTAGATAGTTTAACATAACAAAACTCATGCTAAAACTCGTGAAAATTTAGTCATACTAAGTAAAATTCCTGAATTTTAAGAAGAAACAAGCTCAATATAAATGAAAACGTTGAACTAAATTACGGCCAATTCCACAATCTCCGGTTATCCTACAGTTAGAGCTAACCTACAGTTATAGCTGTCAAATTGTATGAAATTTTTATTTTTTAACTGTGAGTTAGCTTTAACAGGAGGTTGTGAAATTGGGGGTAAAAGTATGGATTTTACTAAAATTTAGGAAACCCATGTTTTGGCGATTGAACAGAAGTATGAAGTTAGTCTAAAGCCTGGTACACATTGTTGTAAGATGTTTCAATGCTGTCAGCAAAATGTCAACAAATGTCTTACAACCGCGTGAAATTAAAATTTTTGTCTTGCAACATTGTCATGTAAAACATTGTAAGATGTGCGAATGTTATGAATCTGACAATGGCGCCATTTTCAGAGAAACCTTTTTTTTGGCAACACTGTCTATAAAATATTTTTAATTGCAATCCTGCCAATAAAGATATACAAAATGTATTGTAAATATCGTTCACTTACTTCATGAGTTGCATAACTCAAAATTTAAAATTTGAAGTCCGTATAAAAAGCTAAGTACATAAAATTAAATTAGATGTTCAAAAACGCTGGAATGATCCGAAATATGGTTGTTTACTTAAAAACTAAATTTCGCTGAGATTAATTTATGGACATTTGCAAATTTCGCATTTCTGTAAGGCAACCTCAAAAATTTTAAATTTTGAGTTATGTCACTCTTGAAGTGATTGAGCGATTTATGAAATTGTTAGGTTTTCTTGCAATCGTCTGAACTGACAATTCACCTTTTGCTAACAATCTGTCTTTGTCAGTACATTAGTAGCACTTTAACACGTCTGATAACATTGCAAGATCTTACAACCGTGTGTACCGGTCTTAATATGTATTGTACGATACTGTTTATGCGTTTTACTATCGAAATGATTCATCTTGTAGTTGGCGATAAAAACAATAATTTTTCATATATTATAAGCATCTGAAATCTGAAAAAATTTTTTGCACCCTGAACATAGATGACCCCAACTAAAAATTCTGAGAAAAATATAGTAAAATTTTAAGATGGTGTTCTGCCTCGTTTGCAATACAATATATATTAAAATATTTTAATGATTTTCCTTTTGATACTATAAATAATTTTGTAAACACAATATATACAAAACCATTACAATAAAAAACAATTTCGATTTGTGACATTTTTAAAATACTCTGCTGAAAAAACAGTAGATTAAAATTTACAGGATCAGCTCAGATTAGATTGGAATGTATGTCTAATTCAAATTTAAATTTATGAGGAAAAATATATAACGACATATGCGACATATTGTCAAGACCTTTTAGAAGACCTCTAATTTGTAGAAATATAAGTACACTAACGGGTTTTTAAAATACAACAAATGCAATATTCACTTCTCAGGATTTTTTTTAAAAAAGAACAGGCCTAAACGCCGTTTTTAAATTTTCAAGTCCGTTTAGAATATAACTTTATAGTGCACTGAAGTTTGAGTTGGTGTTTTTTAAGTGTAGAATGCAAATTAAATTAGCAGATGATCAAGTAAAATAGCAGATTAGCTCCTTTATTGCGACAATGAATTCGTGATATAGAAGAATACGTGCATGGATTCTTGTAATACGTAACTCGAAAAGTGAATATTTTCATATGTTTTAAGATTTTAGATGTTTATAACTTCTGTAAAAAATATTTTTTCACTAACTATAAAAAGTATTATTTTGAGCAAAGAATTGATGTGCAAATTTATTTTGAAATCGGGGATGGTGACATAAAACAGTGTTCGGTTTCACATGGAATGAACGATATATGAGTGCTCAGTATGAAGTAGATTTTTTTCTTCCAATGACTGTACCTCTTCGATATAGAACGAATAAGAACGCAACAACATATTAATTGAATCATTTTGTATATTTTTTTGTGTTTCACCAAATCTGGAAATTATATATTAATGTAGCAGCTACCTGTGCTACTGGGTATTATACGATAATTTTGGGCTCTATGTTGGCAACCCCTCAGGTGGGAGCTAGTTCCAACTTGATGTATTGTTGTCAAATTGTGCACAAAACTGTTATATAGTCCTTCATCCACGTATGTGCTATATTTATATTATTTTTTAAAGATTCATAACAAAATAACAAATGGATTTATCGGGAGCCCTTAACAGATACATCTGATTTTTGTGTTTTTTTTTGTCATTCAAAACAAAATGATAATGCTTCCATAAAAAAATAAAATATATCGGTGAAATTACTTATTTTGGTGTCGAGTGAAATTATACCTTTAAGTTAAAAAATTAACTCATAAAGATATCTGAATTTGTTAAGATGCTCCGCCAAACGATTCCGATAACTTTAAGTATAACTTTATTGGCGTCTTTTGAAATTAAATTGAAAGAAGAGTTTATAGTGTAACCAAACACGAGATATAAATTGAATTTTATAATAAAAATAGCAGCATGAGACTCGAATTTAATTTATTTTCTCATTGTGATAATTGGCCCTCGGTTTTATGATTTCAAATTCGGTGTAATTACGTAGTTCTACGGAAATGTCTTTATGTGTTATGTATTTAATACTTATTTTGTTCACGCTCCACGCCGACCGTTATTACAAAAGAATAAATAACTTAAATTTATTTCGAGTAAAACAGTAACATTTCAACTGAAGTACGCAACACTGGCATATTTAGATAGAGTGTTCAATTTGAATCCATATTATTTCCATTTACCTTCATTAATAACACTGTGCTCGAAATGGACACTTTGAAAATGTAACAGAAAGGAGACCCTATGGATTTATCTATTTCAATCATGAGTGAGGAGGAGAGAAGCTGGGCGACTGTTTAGAGATTCAGCGTGAAAGACTGTTGGATTCAGCGTGGCCGAAATTGGTCTATCCAAAGGGTCTACAGTGTAATTTATGAGCGTACAGAGGAGTTTTAACAACTTCTCTGTGCACGCTGAAAAAAATCCCTTCTGTAGTATATTGTCCCAAACATATTCGGCTTGAAACATATATATGTTTAGGGTAGGGATGTAACGAAAGTGACTTTAGCGAAAGCGAATGCGAAAGCGAATATTGAAATGTATTTCTTGCGAATGCGAAAGCGAATAGTGAAATATGCAGTTTTGCGAAAGCGAATGCGATAATAGATTGACCCTTTAGTACCAACACAATTAAGGAATTTTTGATATGTTTGAATTGAAAGAAAATATACTTGGAAACGATTTTTTAAAAATTTTATATTTGTTAACAAATACATTTTATTTGAAAATCAAAAAATTTTGTTTGGAACGCATATATTAATATATTAGAACAAAATACATTTGCGAACTAACTTTCACAAATAAAATATGTGTTTCCACACAAACAAAGTCATTGTTTAAGAAGTTTTCCAAATATATTTTATTTAAAACACACTTCTAAAACTTTGCTGACTTTTTCGAATTTTAGTTAGTTTTTCCTAGATTTCGTGTTAGCCAAAAATGTCATAGGCAGCATTAGCTTTTGCATTACAGCCCTAATTTTTAATTTAAATTTAATTTAATTTTATTTGTTAATTTATAAATATACCAATTCATCAAGTCTTGTCAATCCATCAATGCAATTTATAGTTGCAAAAGATAATTAAATTTTTAATATAATTTAAATTTAAATTAAGGCATTGATATATTGCCAAAATACTTAAATACAAATTAATCTTTATTTCGGAAATATAAGTTCCAAAAAAAATGTTAGGACGGGGACGTAGTTTTGTTTAGACAATATACTCCCAAACATATAATATTTGTGTGAGTCAAATATTACATATTTGGAGTGTACCCTAAACATATGTATATTTCCAGCAGAATATGTTTGGGACAATATACTACAGAAGCGATTTTTTTCAGCGTGCAGGATATTCAAGTATTGAGAATGTTTTCCACATTTTTACCTCCTGTTACCATAAGGACAAACATATTTGTTCGACTGTTTTGAAGAAAAGTCGAAGAGGTTTTCATTGGTATAAATATCTTCAAAATGTGTGAAGCGAATAAGAAGATATAACACTTTTAACAAATGCAAGCAAATACTGAAATATATTTTTGCGAAAGCGAATAATTCAAAGATGGTTTTTGCGAAAGCGAATGTTAAAATGATGCGAATAATATATAACATAAGCGAATGCGAATATTCGTTACATCCCTAGTTTAGGGTACACTCTAAGCATATAATATTACGTACACACAAAAATTATATATTTGGGAAGATGTTGTTCTAAACAAATCTTTGTTTACATCCCAATATGTTTTTATTTGGGACTCTTATATCCGAAACAAATATTTATTTGCATTTATGTATTCAGAAAATACCTAAGTTGTGTTAAATTTTTTAGTAATTCAAAGTTATTTTTTAGAAATTGTTTATGTTCGTAAAAATAATAAATAATAATGATTGAAATCGTATAAGCTTGGATCAAAATAAATAACTTGGAGGATTGACAACTAATGATGGATTGGAATATTCAGAAATTTGAAATGATAAAACTGAAGTTAATGCTGCATATGTTATCATAACTAAGATTAGAATTAGAAAACAAGCAAAAATTAAAAATAAACTTCGAAAAAGTGAGCAAAACTTTTGAAAATATTTTTTATTGGTTTTTGTTTTATTGTTCTTTTTGTTCTTTACAAATATATCTTTTTTGTCTATATTAGCCTAGTAAATTGAGGTGTTATTTAAATTATAAGTTTCGTTTCTTTTTACACTCTTATTAGACAAAACACATTTAAATTATTATCTTTTAAGTATGACAAAATGTCTGCAAACTACTATTATATCTGATAACATTTTATCTTCTGAACTGTATTTATTATTAAATGCCAGATTGTCTGCCCCTAATGACATTGTGAATTGTGTATTGTGGAAATAACGTTGTTCGCCGCATTCACTTATTAAATATGCACATGGAGAATATTTATAAAATTACTCTTTGTCTTTGTTTCTGTGACATCATCTCCTAACAATTTCCCAAAAATTAAGTTTTTTGACAAATATTCTTGCAAGTGGCTTAGGTAGACCTACATAGGTCCAGAGCGAGCTGAATACGTATCTGCACACAAAGTGCAGCAGAGGTATCTATTCACAAATTAAAATGTCTGCGAGTTGCACCTCACCTCAGAACAAGTCAACAATTCGTACAGTGCAGTTACTGTGGCCTGAGCCTGTTCGTCTTGCATTTCCTACAGAGCGAATAATAAATATTTTATGTTTGTCATACGCACTGTCGTACTCATTGCCAATTAGTGAAGATAAACTTAAACACAAAGATGCAAGGCAATGAAAAATGTGAATGTTTATGTGTACACTCATAAAGGCGACAATGATATATGTAGGCGAGTATGTGTGTAGAGTGTGAGCATTCTTAAATGCTTTAAAAAGAACTCGAGTGTGCGAATGTGTGTCAATCACTTTTGTGTTGACGAAAACTTTTGTGACAAACGTTTCACGTGAGAAAGTTTTGTCACGCAACATTTGCATGCCGGCTTGCGTATATGTGTTTGTTCGTGCCCAAAGTGTAAGTATGTGTGTGTGTGCCTTCCTAGCCAACACTAACCTATTCATCGTGCTTTTCTGTAAATGCCTGTAAGAAGGTTTGTGTGAGCATGAATTGTTGTAGGTTTGTGAGTTTTATCTTCAGTCGGCTGATTGATTACCGGCATTATAGTAATGACACCGACTGTGCTCTATTTCTCGAGAATTACCCATATTAGTCCAAATGTTAACCATACCCCAACGATTTCCCCTCCTAAATGAATGTGAATAGTTTCCCACAGTTTCTGGCAATAGGGAAGTTCCAGTTAAGACAAGTTCGGCCGGTTAAAGTTTGGAAAAAAATAATAGGAAGGAAGAAAAACATGTTTAAGAGAAATGCCAAACTCCATTAGTGTAATTAATACAACGAAACTACTTTACATGAGTACTGTGTAAGAAAATTAAAGCAATCAAATCTTCTCACCGTTTTATATATTTAAAACTAACGTTAATAATGTATTTAATCATATATTAGTATCTACCCATTTATGCTGCCACAGAATTTCCGGGGAAATGAGACAAGAATCAGTTTATAACATATTACACATCAAAGCAGGCAAACGATCTCGAATTCAGTTTACACGAATCATTCTTATTTTATCATCAAAGAATAATCATCAACACATTTAAAGGTGACAATCCAAATACCGTCCATCGTGGAAGATGCCCCAAAACGATAATTTTCAAAGAGTTATTGCTGTAGAAGCAACATTTTTTTATACCAACAACAAGACAAACGTTGTACGCTTTTGAACTATGTCCGTCTGACTGACTGACTACGATGAGTTCGTGTACTTTCGACAGCAGTGATGGAAGCTTATTTTATGTTCGTTAATACATGGTATAGACTACTCCCTCCTGGTACCTCCACCACACATGGCCAACACTGTGCGAAATATTGAAAAGCGAATAACCTCTTGCATATAACACCGTGCGACAAAATTGAACAAAAACCAATAGTCATGACAATGCAGGGCTGTGGAGTCGGAGTCTTGGAGTCTGAGTCGGGGATATTTGCCCGGAGTCGGAGTCCGGAGTCGAAAAATTATGGTCGACTCCGACTCCGAGATGGGTTGTGCAAAATGTACCATTTATGTGATAGAATTTTTGGGAAAACAATTCTGGTACAAAAGAAGGATAAAACATTTGAACCCAGCAAAAAAAGAGCACCCAAAGAAGCAATAAAAATCCCCAACTTATGATCCGGAAGTTGTTCTAATTTGGATTTTCACCAATGAATTTAACAAGGGGTTGTCGCGCCGGGGAAGTACTTCTTTGTCACCACTTTTGCACAACTCTTTTAAATTATTTAATTATAACCTACACCACACTGTGGTACAATTTATTATGATTTTATGCATTTGTTTCTAACACCAAAAATGAGAAGAGGTATATAGAACCATCGTTTATTATACCGATTACGACGATTTAGCTATGTCAGGTTGTGCATGCGTTCTTGTAATCTATGTGCAGGCCACAAATATAGTCCGACCTCAAAGAAATTTTGTACATATCTTTATTTTGGGACAAGACAATTCGTATTGAAATTGAAAGACAATCCGTATTTCTTTCGTCTACGGCGAACGATCAAAAATCTCTTAACTATTTGAATATCAGTTTAGAACCAGATATCGTAATATATATGAATGTACCTACGATTCGATCCTTTCGATGTTCATGAAATTTGGTAAAGAGTGTCTTATTTTAACAGTTAATATCTGTGTGAACAATATCGGTTCAAATTTACATATAGCCCCACATACTCACATGGATGTGTACCTTCCGATTTAGCATCTAAGCTCCATAGAAGTCATATTTTAGCCAAATGTACTATATTTTGCACAAAGAATTTTATAATCCGAGAATAAACGGTCACTAGCAAGGTTGGAAAAATGTGTTTTCATGTTTTACATCAGAGCATTATTAAATTTGGCAGAGATTAGTTTATAGAATCACGAACACTGCGAAATTTGATAAAAAAAAATGGATACCCTTCAGATAAAGGCCAAATTTAAATACAGACACATATAGAATTTTGCATCTAAAATAGTTGTCAAACACGATTTATAAAAATCAAAACAGCAACAAGAGAACAACTACAAAGGTTAAATAGATGAATACAGTACGTTCTGTCTAATACAATGTGAGTTACGCCTTTTGTTCTGTATCAAAAACGAGCACTTGATGTTACGTCTTTTTTTCTTGAATAAAATCGTGATTTTTTGACGAAAAACGAATTTTAATTTTTTGAGGGTTACGCTCTTGGGCATTTCTGGTGACGCTATATTAACATTTTTGGAAAGTATAAAGTGTTGTTCATAAATTCAGTTTTTATCGCAATCCAATGTACTACAATTCCAAAATTTAACATATTTCGAAGAAAATCAGCAAACTTTGAAATGACTTTATGTTATTTTAATCGGCTATGAAAAAGTCGACTTGTAGGTCCGATTTATCAACCTAGTCGACTGAAACGAAATTTAATTGATGAAAAAGTCGACTAGCTTCCAGAACCATTCACTAATTCTGATATAGCCGCCATATAAATATATATTTCTTCCCTTTAGCACTATAGACGCAGTATTTTACATATATATCATAGCCGTCATACATATGTTCCTTCCGATCTGGACTTTTATCACTTCACAAGATTCATTTTACATCCAATCGTTTTAAAATTATGCATTCTTGGGTTAATAATTTATATTCCGAAATTACATTTTGGTTAGTTATTTAGAAGAACTTCATTAAATGCCGAAAAAATGTTCATACTTATGAATTGGAAGTACTTATAATGTTATTCTTTTGGAAGTACTTCTTTTATTTTTTGCTGGGAAGCTTTTAACCAAATATTTTTGTATATTTTTCTATAAAGTCAGCCAAATTTTAGGAAAGTTCTGTTTATATGTGTGATCAATTTAGCAAGATGAATATGCTGCTAACAAAATAAGAATTTTGCAAGACTGTATGCTATTCCTAAGCGAGTAAAAAACCCTTAAGCGAGGAAAGGCCAATGACTGGCGAAGGCAACTATATGATAATTCGAAACACATAAATTTAAGTTCGAAAAAATTCAATTGAAATTCGAAATACATCAATTGAAATTCGAAACACATCAATTGAAATTCGAAACACATAAATTGAAGTTCGAAAAACATCAATTGAAATTCGAAATACATCAATTGAAATTCGAAATACATCAGTTGAAATTCGAATTTTTCCATTTGAAATTCGTAATACACCAATTGAAATTCGAAAAAAATCAATTGATATTCGAAATACATCAATTGAAATTCGAAAATGTAAACAAATCTGTACATAAGATTGGGTAGAATTTATTTAAACACATTTGCTGACTAAATCTTAACATACGTATAATGTGACGAACAGAAAACATATAGATGATCGTTTCTTTTATGAAGGTTTATTCAAAATTAGTTGAAACAAAACATATTTACATATTTTAATATTGAAGGTTTAACATAGACAAATTGTATCACTTAAATGCTACCCCATCTAAGATACAGCATTGATTTTGTTTACATTTTCGAATTTCAAATGATTAATTTCGAATTTCAATTGATATTTTCCGAATTTCAATTTGTGTATGGAAAAATTAGAATTTTAATTGATGTGTTTCGAATATCAAGTGATGTGTTTCGAATTTCAATTGATGTTTTTCGAATTTCAATTGATATTTTCCGAATTTCAATTTGTGTATGGAAAAATTAGAATTTTAATTGATGTGTTTCGAATATCAAGTGATGTGTTTCGGATTTCAATTGATGTTTTTCGAATTTCAATTGACCTTTTTCGAATTTCAAACGGAATATTCGAATTTCAATTGATGTTTTTCGAATTTCAAATGGAATTTTCGAATTTCAATTGATTTTTTTCGAATTACAATTGAAAATGGTGTAAATCTAAACTGAATTTGTTCAAATTCGACAATATGCGTTCCTGCATAAATAAACTCTACCCTACTAAATTTCAAAATGATTGAATGTGGAATACAGCTCCCATAGCGCTACAAGGCCAAATCTAACGAAACTTTTATATCTGGAGGCAAGATCGATCTGAACCGATTTTGACCTATTACAATAGGTTTCCTCCCTGTTATGAAAGAGTTCTTATTGCCAAATTTCAGCAGTATCGGAGTGAAATTTGGACCTGGACTCAAGGAGCAACTTAAGATGGACAGACAGACGGACTGCTAGTGATTCTAAGTCGCAGGGAATATTTGCAAAAAAAAGTGAGTCTTTTGCGATCTACATGACGCTTACTTTGTTTTTATGTTTATGCTTTGATGTTAAGACTTTTAAATACTTATTTTAAAACACAGCTAGGGGTTTTTCTCTTAGTAATTCAAGTGATTTTACTTACTTACTTTACTTTACTTACTTTACTTCCTTTATATATTTTTAACAAACAAAGTAATTTGATAGCACTATTTCTCAAGTAGAGCTGGTATATTGTCGGGGGCATACCCACATACTACATTTCCCCTGTAGCATGTCTCTATAGGACGGCACTCATGTAAGGTGGGTTTTGAGTAACACAACTTCTCTCGCTAAGTGATCTGGGGTAGTTGGTGGCTGGTCTTCAATTCATAAGGAATCTAGGAGATTAATGGTAGTGTAGATATCGAAGAAACAATGTATTCCAATCTTTGTCAGAATGTTAAATCTCAGTCGTTCTGCTACATCCCCAATATCCAACATTTCAGACTATTAAACACTGCAGTGACAAGCAGTCTACGAGCAATATATAGTTGCAGGTCCTTAGGGTAGGCAGCGAGGCCAACCCTTCCATTTGGTTTGGAACCATTGGTAAAGATTCATACATCTCTTACCCGTAATACAGTCTTCCATACATCGCTTCTTGTCAAAGAGTGACATGGAGAGAGTGTGTAGTCAATCATTCCCGCAATCTCAGGCACCCTGGAGGAAATTACGCTGTGTTCGCAGCCACTTCCTCGCCATTGAGAAAAAGTAACGTTGAATATTCTATAAGTTACCTACCCATACTACGCCCTTCTCTAAAATAATGCAAGAAATACCATGTCCTTCTTTACAATCAACATGTCGGATATTTAAAGCATTTTTTGTTCGTAATGTCATGTGCTTGTATTACGACATCTAAGGTCCTTCAGTCTAAAATAAATATAAGCACAATTCTTTTTATTCATCTTAGTAATTCAAGTGATATTGTGAACTTCCCCGTATTCTTTACGAATTTGTATCTAACAAAATAATTTGTATACTGTACATTGGCCTTTAACCTTTACAGTGCTTTTCATTATTAGTTCATGAAAAGATACAAAACATTCCCGAATTAGTTGAATCTTAGACTAAATAAAAAGCTAAGACACAGAAGTAAATTTGAAATTATGGTCAACTTCAACATATTCCTCTTACGGATTTAATTATTACTGCTTTTGTGAGAAACGAGGAAAAAGTAAATATAAAAATTTGTATAAATTCAAAGAATTTTATATGCAAATTAAAGCGGAAATGTTTAGAAAACATTTGGCTGTGTTTGTATGGTGGCTGTCTGCAACCTTCTGGCAAGCAAGGTAGTACTATGAAATACTGTTGAGGTCCATCCACTCGCAACCCCGGGCAGCGAAAATGGCTTAGCATCAAGCTGACATATGCTCGTCAACTTCAAAGGACTTGTTTTCCATCAAGCCATCTTTTCGGAGAGTACGTCTTCATGGTCGTTTTTACATTAGCACCCCACAACGTATGTATGTCTGACTACCCGTCTGTCTGCTCGTTTTTGTTTTGTTAATATTTCGTATTTATTTCGTTTTCAAGGAGGACAATGAAATCACGAAAATACTGTAAAGCTTTATTCCCGTTCCCGCTTTTTCTCTTGTCGTCGACATCGCCATCATCGTTGTTGGCGTTGTTAGCAAATATGAATCAAATAAGGTCCCCTTTCATGATTGCATTCAAAGTCCAAAAACACACACAATCACATACATGTACACATTATTATGAAGTATACAATGTACATGGGTCTGTTGGCAAAAAGGATGAACCTCAGTAATGTGCAATGTCCCCGTTCGTACATCCTTTGCCATACACAGATATATACATACGTACCCTGGAAAATGTATACAATATACTTATATACTCTGCTCTATGTACATTTACATTGGGTATTATCTGTCATAACGTTAAATTCCATATTTAAACAGAAAACCATATCCGTTGGTGGTCGTCCTGCGAAGGAAAGATAAATTATTAAAAATAACAAGTAAGAAATTCCGGAAATCGATCTAGACCGACTATAAAATACTCTACAAAATTGCGGGTATGGATGATATTGCACCCTATAATTCTGTCGTAAAGAGTAAAATCGTACATCTAAAAAATTACACCTATGGCCGTCACGTGAAATGTATTCGAAAGCGTTCAACCTGTAAAGACCTGAGTTCAAGATACATTTTATATTTTGCAATATTAAAACTAATTTTTGGCGAGTTGAATATTTTCGAGTCGAAGAAGATCAAAAACTAGAACACTTAATATTATTCTGTATACACAATTCTTGAGTTAAAATATGTTTCTTTAGCAGTTATATATCGAAACTCCATTCTAACACATGCTAAGTCGACTAAGCATGTTTTTATGGATATTGCATTTTTAATTTCTAAATATTCCAAATTATATTCAGTCAATATTTGGGTTTCATCCGTCAACACAATCAAAAGTTATTCACAAAACAGTACAGGTCATTCGATTTTCATTATAAAGGAAATCCACACAAATTTAAAAAATTGTCAGACTTTGATCGCCTCTCGTGAAAGAGTACCTTTTTGCACTTAGCATAGTTTAGAATGGAGGTATCGATATATACTAGCAGGCACCCACTGCTTCCCTAGCAAAAATTTATAATAAAAGCATTTTGATTACCCGCGGTTTGTCAGAGCTCATACACAGAAATTTCCGTATAAAATCATTTACATTCACTTTAAAAAACATTTTATTTAAATAGTCTCGTTGACCCTTACTGTCACATTTTACTATTGTAGTATGTCTAAAGAAATTTCAGAAAACTTGCTGTCATTCAGCCAAATTTTAGCTAATAAAAGAGTTCTGCCAATTTTTAAAGGCACTTGACGAGTACATAGTTTCAAATACTCCGATTTAGTAATGTCACTCACACTCTTTTAATTAAAGTACAGAGAGTATTTCACCAAGTAATAATACTATTATTGACTGATGTAACTTACAATCTAAATATAATTCTTCTTCGGTCAATAGTTGCCGAGATATTGCCACTTTTGCCACGCCCACCAATCCGATCCCGCCTATTTTTATCCAGTTTTTAATAATAATAATTGCGATCAACACTTTCTGAGGTATTCTAATTTTATATAATGCCTCGATTATTTTTGACCACTCATTCTTTTTTATTTTTAATGCACCATGTGTGACTAATCTAATATTCACTCCACTAACTTACAAAACAAATGTCGGTCTTCTACGATAAATAATTTCTAAGATATTGAAAATTTAAATATTACCCTTCTTATTCAATTACGCCCTCTTATTCAATTCCGCCCAATTTTGGTGAAAGTACTACAATTTATCCAAATAACTAACAATCCAAATTTCGTTCTTCTATAGTCAATAATTTCCGAGATAATAAATTGTCCTCGGTATTCTTCTTGTTTGGCTGGAGACCAGTCCGAATTTGTGCGAATCATCGAAATCGGTCCAGGCGTTCTTGAGTTATAAGCGTAGTAACTAACATCACTCTAAATTTATATACGTACTTATATATACAGGGTCTCCCATATTCGACGGACCCATCTGGCAACGCCATAACTTTTGACAGAGATGTCAGATCGCTTAATGACATACCGCGTTTGGAGCGTCAGTCCAAGCAGATTTTTACCATGGAACAATACACGCCACGCGAGCGCTCTGAAATAGTTGAAATTTACATTCAACAGAAGAAGTCAAGTCAACGTGCTTTTAAAATATTAAAAAATGTGAGAAGTGCGCCTTCTAAGAACACCATTAAGCGTTTATACGAAAAATTTTCTACTGGTGAGGCTCTTTCTAATCCGAAGAGGCCAAATAAAAGTCGACCAAGGCGATCGGCCGAGAATATCGCTGCCGTACGAGCCAGTGTTGAGAGGTCCCCAAGAACATCCCAAAACGCCGTTCTCAGCAGTTGGGCATGGCTCGGTCCACTTTACAACGGATTATTCGCGTTGATTTGCATTTGTTCCCGTACAAAATTCAATTGACGCAAAGATTGTTGCCTGCGGACAAGCCTCGTCGATTGGAATGGGCCCAACGAGTCCGTGGGTCCGTCGAATATGGGCAACCCTGTACTAGCATATCAACATCGTGATCCAACCTTGGTAAGCTTGAATAATAAAAACTCCGATTAAAAGACTACATCAAAGCAGTACAATTTTGAAACTGATCCAGATTCTAATAAATTTCCTTAGTTCTGACTACCACAATAATTACCTTTGTAATATTTCTTATTATAAGTTAGTTTTGTATATGTTTATTTGCTGTAGGACTAAAAGCCATCTTGTCAACGAATAGCAATTTTGCAATTTTAAGATAATTTCAGTGGCCATGAAGTCTCATATTATATTTGACAACGTTTGGTCGATGGCCAAAAATTTTGGCAATGACAATGCAATGACAGGTGATCTTAAAATTACTATTTACATATTTGCGTTAGCATGACGTCTACAGGGCTGATCATATATTCCTAAAAGTTGGCACAAAGATACACCAATATTTTGAAAGATGCATACTTTGATTTGAATTTCCGACAAGTGATTTTGGATCACTTGATGGCTAATTGCACGCATATGGGCCGTAGTCAGTTCTGGTGCTATTGAAACTTTAGTACTATTCTATTAATCAGAACTAGGGTAATCAAAAACCGCACCGGTTAACCGGTTAATCGGTTTCTCTTTAAAAACCGCCTATCGGTTTTCGGTTTTTCTACATTTTCGAATAACTCGAACCGTCGGTTTTTTCAACTCGGTTTATTCGACTTTTCGGTTTTTTGAAACCATTATGAAATGATAATGAAAATATTATTTTTGAAACAGGAACCTACCTAAAATTTTGAAAACATCAATATAAAAACCGTTGACATCATTTGTGCATATCCATCGATTTCAAAATTCAGTTTTGTGTGTATTTATACTGTTTACATTGCTAACTTCCCTATAGACTTCGTCTGCATATTTGATCAAGGGTCTAGGTCAATCAATTTCAATCCTTTCTAATTGAAATGTAGGTATAAATAAAAACACATATGTCCAGTTTCACATTTCGACAAGTTTTCATCTCTATAGTATGCTCAAGTCAGAATCCGCTACTACTGATAATATATGTATATAATCGGTTTGCCATTTGAGCCATTCATATGATGGTAAAAGCTAAGATTTTGCTGATATTTACTATTAGTCAAGTTTTATAAAAATCATAATCAATTTTTTTTAAAGAAATCTTTTTACAAGTTGAACATATATATTATAAATATTGCAGAGATTATAATATTATATCATAAATGAAATCGGAACAATTACATATTATAAATAAAAATATGAAGTGTTTACAATACAATTTTCAAATAAATCTTAATTTAATTAGAATATGGTTGCGAATTGAATTTTCACTACGCTTCTTTTACGTCATCTAACAAAATTTTAAGCATTATTTATGCATTTTTATTAAAAAAGAAAAAACCGAAAACAACCGGTTCACCGGTTTTTTATTTTCGGTTAAACCGAAAACCGGTTTTAGAGTTAACTTACTTTTCGAAGAAACCGAAAACCGTATTTTCAAAATAACCGGCTTTTTGATCACCCTAATCAGAACCCAAAAACTAAAAGAATGTGGCTATAGAAAATAATATGTAGGGGTATGTTAAAACCTTTGGTTCACAAATAGCTTTGTCTGCTTGATTATACGCCGATCGTAAATAATTGACTTAATATTCAATGATCAGCCGAATTTAAAGTCTTTAAAACTCCGGAAATAATATCTCTATAAAACTTAAACGTAACGAAAATTATTTTGCCCGCGACTGCGCTGCACACAGACTGGAAATTAGAATATGTGAATGTATCCTAACCAGCACCTCATATACGATTTCAGATCCGTATCTGTTATTAAATATTAGAAAAATTCATATTATTTGTGTCCCAACTGTTCAGATTTCGTTAACACTTACCTATACATATGTGTGCAAACTTTCTGCATAATATCTCTCAGAGGTCAAGAGGTCGCAAACGCGCCTTGAAAAATCAAATGGTTTATTATACTGTCGCATATGTCATACAAAGATATCTACCTTCCATGTTTCGATTTTATCGGTTTAGTAATTATAGCAAACTTGACTCATGAGGTAATCGAAATCGGTCCATCAATCTGTAGCTATTGTATTATGGCGTAACATATCAAATACGATTTTGTATGAATTTCTTTCAAATATAGCACCGATCTCTTCGTAAAGAACCAGATCAGTTGCATGTTTTGATTTAACTAGTTATGTGATAAGAATTTTCAATTTAACTAACACTAAGGCGACTACCACAAGAAATAAATGTAATTGTAAAAAACCCAGGAAGGAAAGGCTGAAGTCGAGCGGGGCTGACTATTTAATACACTGCACCACTTTAGAGGTGTAGTAGTAGTGGTCGGCAATAAGGATCCCTTTATCAAGAAACTCCACCCTGCTCAATTTCAAAAGTATTGAATTTGAAATACAGCTTCTAAAGCGCTAAAAGTCAAAATCGATAGGTACATATATATGGGTGCTTTATCATTGTCGAATTTTCAAATTCGACAATGTGGATCCTTGGATGCAGGAACCCTTGCCTGCTAAATTTCAAAGTAATTGGATGTTAAATACAACTTCTGTAGCGCTAAAAGGCCAAACCGGAAGGAACATATGTGTATATGCGGGTTAAATGCAAGTCTGAGCCGATGTTTTTCAAACACGGCAATGAAGAACCACGTAGTATGTAACTCTACTCTGCTTAATTTCAAAAGGATTGAATGTGAAATAAAGCTTCTATAGCGCTAAAAGGTCAAATCGGAAGAAACACATCTATATGAAGCTATATCAAAATATGAACCGCTTTTGACCAATTTCAATAGCGTTGTTCCCGGGGGGAATAAGTCCTTTTGCCAAATCTCAGCAAAATCGGAGTGAATTTTCGACCTGTACTGAATGAACTACTTACGATGGATAGACGGACAGACTTGGTTAAGTCGACGCAGCTTGATATTCTGAGTCGATCGGTATTATTTTAGGGGGGTCCAGCTGTTGTATTTCTAAGTGTTACAAACATCTGCCACAAAACAAACTAATTACATAATTTACAGTACGACAGTAATCACTGAAGGAGCGGTCAGAATATGCCTCCATATGCGACCCAGTATAACAACATTATTGGCATGGTTGCAAAGTTAGCGACCCAGCCAACCTAAATGGTATATTAACATTATAAATATCTGAACACGAGGGTAGGTCGGCGGTTTATATGACTGAACCATTTTCATTTCTTTTATAAGGAATTCACATCAGAAGCCCCAGTTGCAAATTGTGTTTTGGAGGTAGGCATAATGATATTCACCTCCTTCGAACAATATATTATATCATCGGGAGTATGAGTGTGATAATTGTATACATATACTAGTATGTATGCTGATTCGCAACGGAAGATTCTGAATTAAAACTCATGTCGGAGGTTATTTTAGCACTGAGTCTTGGAGTATCTTCACGTCTGAATTGGCTCTTTTAAATATAACGTACAAATGTGAAAGTGTGTGTGTACAGCACATATGTATATGTATACATATACGAGTATATGGTCATGAATTTAAAGTGCAAATGTGTACTGCGAATTCAATCACACGTACTTGTGTAATGTGAAAACGTGTAAGGAACAAACTCACACTGACACTGTCACACGTGAGATTGTGATGGCAGGAAATCAGGAAGCATGTATACTTTTAATGAAATGTGTATAATGTATTATTTTAACCGTTGTAGTATATCTCTGATGACTGTGTGGCAGTGTCCGCTATTAGTTGGAATGAGGGTCCAGCGGGGGAGAAACGGCTGCTAGCCTGACTGTTACACTAACTGACTGGCTCCACAACTGACAGAATGTGCAAATATTCATACACATACACAGACGGTCATACTCTTGAGTCTATCTGCCACGATTGTATTTCCGATGAGGACGCTGGCATTCCTGAATGGATTGCACATCCACAAACAACAAGCAGGAGTTCAGTCAGTGGCTGTGGAAAACATAATGTTTATGTTGCCTGAGGACAAATCGAGGTGAAGGTGACATTGATGCATTCACTCACAGTAATACTCATAACATTAACATTCTGTGAAGTCGCATCCGAGGAGGGAACAATATCCTTTATTAAAGTACGATTTTTGTGTTGCATATTTTGCATATTTTATCCGATAATAAACGTCTGAAGCAGCATCTGCTTCGTTCAGCATACTTAATTTTAAATTGTATGCAATCGGTGAGTGTACTTCAGCGAATGCAGACAAAAATATATTTAAATTTACCGGAGATGATTTTACACCTCTTCAGTGTCTGTAGATATATTATTTACATTAAATCTTTATAATCTTAAAATAGTACAGTATAAAAATAAAGCGCCCGATGTGATTTTTAAAATCGCTATGGCCTTGAGAAAAATAACCTAAGCACCCTTTTGTTCCTCCCACAAAAAACAACCATATTGTACACAAAGTTAACAGCTTATAACTGTAAGACAAGTACATACACGGGAAAAACATGCATTTTGGATGTTTGAATTGTAGGAAAATATATTTGCAACACAAATTTTTAAATATTACACATTTATGAACAAAAAACTTTTATTTGAAAATCAATACAATTTATTTGAAGAGCATATTTTAATATATTAGAACAAAGTATATTTTTAAACTAATATACTCAAATAAACTTTGCGTACGAATACAAATAAAATTTTTGTATAGGAATATCCCCAAATATATCTTATTTAAAAAGGATTTAGGAAGGAGAAGCGTTTTTTTCTGCGTGTATAAATACTTTGTTTAAGTATGATTTTTCGTTGAAGTCATTGATTTCTTTCGATGCATATATAGGCCAATTTATCGTACGTACATACTTCTCATTACTACATCCTTGTAATATTAGCTTTGCTGATTTTAACGATTAGATTTTTTCAACACTATCGCAGCCATCCATCTTGGACTTTCGCTCGACTACATCACTCTTTTAAGTACCCCTAGTTGTATTAATATATAATAAAAGCAAATCTTCGTTACCTACTAGCAGCAAGAACAACAAATAAACCTATTGGCCAATTACACTATGCAACAAAATTGTAATCGAAGGGCTGTACATAACATTTTCTGGTGTCCTAAATAAAAAAAATTTCTTCAAACTATTTTTCTTCAAAATTCCCATTTTTTTGAAGGTGCCTTTAGTAACGGGTTTTCCAATATGGGCATAACAATTTTGTATCCTTATGTCAACGCACCCTCAAACATTTTTAATGATCTTTCGGTGTCAAAACGTTAGTCGAAGTCAACATTTTCTTCGTGGTAAAGATCACTTACGTGCAACGTTAGGAAATCATTAAAAATTACTACCGAAATTCTGAGTCGATGGTCGGAACTTTACTCCAATTTTCCAACGTTCAGCGATGAAGCTCATTTCGGGCTGAGTGGTTTTGTCAATAAACCAAATATGCGTTATTGGACGACAACAATTCAATGGAGAGCGCTATCGTGCCATGCTAGAAAATTATTTTTGGCCAGAATTGGATGAGCTTGACTTCGCCGATATGTGGTTTCAACAAGATGGTGCCACTAGCCACACAGCACGCGATGCAATTGATTTACTGAAAGGCAAATTCGATAAACGTGTTATCTCGAGAAATGGTCCGGTCGAATGGCCACCTCGTTCATGCGATTTATAGCCATTTGATTTCTTTCCATGGGGCCACATCAAGACAATGTGAAATTGCCAACGTTCCGGGCGAAAATGCGAATTGTTTCCAATTTTCGGACAAGTGCTGTTCATATGACCGAAATCGAATTTCATATAGTCATTTTAGCAATGTCCGTCTGTCTGTCTAATTGGTGCGCATGATAAATTTCGACAGGAGTAACCGATTTACTTCTAATTTGATATATGTCTATATGTATGTATCATTTGCTACGAAAAAAGTGTATTACATCGAAGGAGAGACCGAAGACCCCAAGTATGTTCGACGGAAATCCGTTTTGGGCCATTTTAATTCCGTCAGTCTGTCTGTCTGTCTGCTGGCTGGTGCGCACGATAACTCTCGAAAGGAGTAACCGATTGACTTCAAATTTGGAACGTGGTAATATTTTTTTCTATCTCCAGCTAAGTTCGAAGATGGGCCATATTGGTCCACTCCTTCTTGTACCTCTCCCACAAAGATGTTGTGAAATATTGAATCTTTAATAACTGCTATACTACTAATCGAATCTTCTGAAATTCCACACAAAGTATTAGTTTATTTGTCGCTATCAACTTGAGAAAAATGGGTGCAGTTGCTATGCCCCTTTTGGTACCTACCACACAAATGCACCATTTTGCACCTAAAGTTAACAGCTTACAACATTAATACCAGTGTATAAAAATGCTTGAAATTTTGTAACAGTGTAATGTTTTTATAGTGCCTACAGTCCAATGAAGAATGGGCGTTATTGCCGCGCCCCTTTTGGTACCTCTCACACAAAGGTACCATTTTGCACAAAAAGTTAAGAGCTTACAGCGTGATTACCAATGCACAAAAATGCAACAACATTTTGCACAGTGTAATGCTTTTGAAGTGCCTGTAGCCCTGTAAAAAATGAGCCTTATCACCACGGACTATGTTTGTCCACTCCTTCGAGTACCTCCCCACGAAAGGCCAACAGTTATTGATTATGTCATACATCTATGTATACCTATACTCCGAATCTTTTACAATTCCACACTTGGTCACTATCATCTTGAAAAAATGGGCGAAGTTGCCACCCATATTGCACAATATAATAAATGCTTATAATTTTGATTCCAATCCATACAAATACTTAAAATTTTGTGGAGTGTAATGCCTTTACAGTGCCTGTAATTCCCTACCCTTTTGGTACCTTCCATACAAATGGACCATTTTCCACAAAAAGTTAACGGCTTATAACATCGATTCCTGCATTTACAAACACTGGAAATTTTGTGCAGTGTAATGTTTTTCTAATAACCATATTATACCCATATATAGGTATATAAAATGGGCGTTACCTCCCAAACAAAATTGTTAAAATATAAAATACTAGCTGATCCGGGCCACTTCGTTGTTCCAGATTTCATATTGCCGGTTCCGTCCATTTTGGACCAATCAGATACATATACACAAAATTACAGCGCTCCCACTAACAAATTTTGCAAGATATCTCAATTTCAAAAGTTGGCTTTTAAGGGCGTAGCCACGTCAATATGCCAATCTCGCCCATTTTTTGGACCAATCACGTAGACTACCACCAGATACATATACACAAAATTACATCACTCTTGCCCACAAATTGTGCAAGATATCTCAATTTTAAAGTTTGGCTGATGTGGTCGGGGCCACGCCCATTGCTCCGATCCCGCCCATTTTTGGACAAATCATATAGACTGCTACCAAATACTTATACACAAAATTACAGAACTTTCACTAAGAAATTATTCAAGACATCTCAATTTCAAATCTTGGCGCATATTTGCGGGTTCACACCCATTGGTCTGATATCGCCATTTTTGCACTAATTACGTATACTGCCATAAAATGCATATACACAGAATTACAGTGCTCTAGCTAACAAATTGTTCAAGACATGGACCGTCCCTTCCCGCTTATGAACCAATCACATAGACTGCCACCAGATATATACTTATAGACAGAATTACGGCACTCTCGCTCACATTTTGTGCAAAGATATCTCAATTTCACAATGTGGCCCATTTCCAAGCATAGAAGTCGATAGGGACAATAGGAATCTCGTCAATTCATTCATCGGCCTACGGCACTCGACCTCAGGGCTGGATCCAACGTGAAGCAAATCTTTTATACGTAGCCTCGCCTGTCCCTTCCACCAAAAGGCGGAAATATTTAATTAAGCCCCCAAAAGATTTTGTTTGTTTAACATGTAATTATTGGGGCGCATTCCGCCTTAAGCAATTTTATGTCGCTGTTGTGTAAAAATTTGTCATATATATTTACTTAAATGCTGATGAGAGAAATGATTCTCTCTTTATTTTTGTATCATCGAAATATTAGCTATTTTTAATAATGGTACATTTTATGTAAATTTGCGCAAATAAATATCGCTTTTGAGAACTACGTTTAAAAGTTGCTACTTTTAGAGAGATTGCTTTCAAGTTTGGCAAATTAGCATGTTTTGAATTCTGCAGCCTTAAAACCATAGAATCTCACATATGATTAAATATCATGTACATGCATGCCTCTATTCTTATAATAATATAAATACTTAGCTGCCTCTGATTACATAAGGATGTTTTAGTAAAGCTTACTTTATCCACAAAAAACATTTTCTATTAACCACCAAACCACGCTCAAGCAACAATATTGCTTCATCAGAATAGTTTGAAAATCACGTTAATGAAAACTGCTTCTAATTGTAAATGCAATCACTCTGTCTGGTGGTGGCATCGCGTCATTCTCAGAAATGTTAAATGGAGCAATTCAAAATGTACCCAACATTTCATCCACCAAGAATTGTTTTGAGGCACATCCTTCACTCCAGTTGATGAAAGAGAAGCACACCTCTCCAGGGTATTTCGCTCTAATTTACTCCTTGGATATTAGAGTGCTTCATTTCTGTGGATGAAATAAAGTTGCTGACGTTCAAAGCTTGTATGGAAATTTCGATTGCTTTAAGTATATTACCTAAATATTTCGTTTCTGCGATTGCGATACTACAATTTTTTATACCCTACACCACACTGTGGTACAGGGTATTATAACTTTGTGCATTTGTTTGTAACACCCAAAAGGAGAAGAAATAGACCCATCGTTTATTATACCGATCGACTTTGAATCACTTTCTGAGTTGATTTAGCTATGTCCGTCTGTCCGTCGACAGACAGACGTCTGTCCGTCTGTGCATGTATTCTTGTAATCAAAGAACAGGTCGCAATTATGGTCCGATCGCGACGAAACTTTACACATATCATTTGTTTGGCCCAAGGACGATCACTATTGGTTAAAATCGGTTCAGATTTAGATATAGCCCCCATATATACGTTACCCCCGATTTGACATGTAAGCGCTGTAAAAACTGCATTTTATATCCGATCAGTATGAAATTCGGCAGAAAAAGGTTTCATATTCTATGAATGAACACTTTTACATTTGGAAGAAATCGGTTCAGATTTAGATATAGCCCCCATATATAAGTTACCCCGATTTGACATGTAAGCCCTGTAAAAATGTTATTTTATATCCGATCAGTGTCTGTATTTTATATCTGATCAGAACGAAATTCGACAGAAAGAGGTCTGTTTACATGAATGAGTATTCAGGGAAATCGGTTCAGATTTAAATATAACCTCCATATATATGTTCCTCCTGATTTGGTGTCAAAGCGCTATATAAGTTGTACTTTACTTCCGATCATTTAAATTTTCAAGAAAGATTTTTCCCAATTTAGGAACGAGTATTGCTAAATTTAGCGATTATCGGTTTAGAATTAGATAATATGTTCCTACCTTTTTACCAATTATTCCAAATTATTATCGCAATGACCCTTATCGCATTGTTAGGGAGGTGTAGGCTATTATATAGTCGGCCCCGCCCGACTTTCTGCCTTTCCTTACTGGTTTCCAATTCGAACATAATTTCTTATACAAATTAAATCCACCAATCAGCTACTCTCCAAAGAAACATGGAAAATAAAAATCGTACAATAACTGTTGAAGGTATTTTCGATACATAAACAAATTATCCTCGTATTGGGATATTATGAAAACATTAGATGGCTTCTGTTAATAAATGGCTTGGATGTTAATGTCCGATGTTAATCGATTTTGGAAAAAGGAAACACGGCATTTTTATGAAAAAAATCTAATATTTAATTGGACAATTGCAGAAACGACATATTGTGTGAATACGAGTATACATAAAACAAGTAAAATATTCATATAATTTTTCAACATCTGCAACATTTTGAAGCCGCTCTATTGAATATAAGGCAACATAAAGAAACAAAATCTTCGTTTTGTACTAAAAACTAATTCAACACATATCGATAATTTATTATCGATACAATTATCTTTGGGACGGCAGCTTTCTCATAAATTAATATGTTCTCAAATTAATCAAGGAACTTAATGGAAAACATGTTTTTATGTAAGGTAACCCAGAAAATGTTCCATATTGAGATATGACACTTTTGAAGTAAATAAGAAGTATGTCGGTAAATACTTCAAATTTGCAGCAAAAACGCAAAAATTTACATACATATGTATAAGAGTGAGTTGGGATATATATTCGTATGCATACATTATGATGATACGTTGATATATTAAATAGATTCCAATACCGATAAACGAAATATTTTAGGAGACAGTCAACGACCGACCGACGAACAAAATTGCCTTATCGCGTCGAATAAAAAATTATTTCTCTGCAGAATTTCTACTGAAAATTCTAAAACTCTTTTCATAAAAATCTCGTCATATCTGATGACACTCAAGGCATCTCTGATATCAGAGCGGAGCACCAAAAACCAGAATTTCCTGTGTTTAGCAGCTAAATACACATTAAAGAGCTGCTCAACTCCTAATGACAGCTCTAACATTCCTAGCACACGACTACTACTCGACTACACTCCGTGCGCTATTTTCACGTATGAATGTTCTTCAGTGAATGTCTGTCTGTCTGTGTGAAAACACCGAACCACATACTGACAAACACACATGTGTATGTAGGTACACATATATTGTGACAAAGTACAGTGGATCAAAGCAAAAACGAAGATCAGCTAAATTCCCCTATTGATGAGCTATTGTAGGCGTGTTTTATTGACAACTACACATTAAACGTGTATTCCGTAAGTCAACATTTTTGAGTTTACAAGTCGATAACACGCTGCTTACAATTTAACGCGAAATGAGTAAAAATTCTAACAATTCCATATAATAGTAGCTTGATATAGCTCCTACAATTCCCATATATTGCTTGGTGGAGGGTATTACACAGTCGACACCGATCGACTTTAGTCTTTCTTTACTGGTTTTTCAATATTTTTATAATTTTACAATTTAGTTCAATATTTTTACTCATATTGATTTATTTTTTTCTTAAATCTAGGAAATGTTACTTAGTACGAGTTAATTTTACTCGTTTTGAGGATATGCAGAATAGTTCATTAACTAAAAATGAGGACATATTTTTACTAAAATAATATTCCCGAAATAAATTCAAAAATTCATAAATTTATTTAAATTCAGACACATGCAGTGGACACCCAACATAGATACAAGGAAATTATGAACTAATAATGGAAAACATGAGTTTTAGGAAATTTTAACTGGAAATAATTGATAATCCTTAAATCCAGTCCTTGAATCTGAACTCTAAATCAGGAAAACTTTACTAAAATCAGTGAAAAATTAACTACTTTTGGACTTTCATTCCGCGATTTTTATATTTTGCGCAAATCGTTAATTGCAAAAGCTTAAATTTCTGAGGAAACAAAAAATGTTATGCCCGGCAACTTAAGTATGTGAGCCAGAAACACTATGCATCAGGCTACGAATCCCTTTTGCGATTGATATGAAAATTTGATTTATACTGAAATTTCCTCGTCACCTATAAATATAGAATATGGCAACTTTATTTTTCTTTAAATGATGGAAATCCTTTTTCCAAAGTCAAGTGTACAGGAATATACATTGGTTGGAAAATATTGGGATATGTAATTGTATTTAAAAACTCAAGAAAAATCAAGTGCCTATGTAGCTGATGTGGTGGGTGGGAAACGACGAAACGGGTTGACCGACGAAACGGTATGTTCTGGAATAAAATCGCAATACAATATTATATACAATATTTCAAATGTCTTGTCTAATAAATTATCAGTTTCAATTCCCAAAATAAAGATCAGAGTCATCCAAGGAGGAGCGGTGGTAAGAGATTTCAGCATATAGATGGAGGAGAGGAGGAAGAAAACCGGAAAAAATCGCATATTAATTTCAAGTACCAAATGTCCAAGAAAAATTAAAATTTTTTTTTTGCATTATTTTAATTAAATTTTCCTAAATTTAAGTAAAAATTTATTTGCAGCTAGATTTAAATACCCGGCGTTGCCCGGGCTGTCTTTTAACACCGTTAAACAGATTTTGTAAACTTGAAGATATTCTAATAAAAATTCGGATTAAAATACGACATCACAACAGTACAATTTGAAGCTGAGCTCAGTGCGAAAACAAAAAATTTTAGCAATTGTAATAGATGTTTTTGGTTCTCACATACTTTTGTCGGTTTGCCCACAGGCCTATCATAAAAATACTACTTGTTTGCTTTAGCATGAATGTCTGCAGGCCTGGATTGATTTTTTTTAAAACTTGGCGTATCCAATATTTTGAAAGTTGCATACTTTGATTTTTAATTTTGGTCATTTGATTTTCGACCACGTATAGAAAAGAGCATTGTATATGGTCATTTATTTATAGTCATTTATATAAATTGAACGTATTTATGTTATGGAGTCAAAAAATAAGGACCCAAAAATTAAAAATAAAATTGTGTTTCGTTTGTTTTTATTTCGTTCTTTAAATAGTTGCTGATTTGTCACTAGGATATTCTCCTGACTCCAGACCATCTTTGCCTCTGTTATGTATTATAGAATGCAAAATTTTTTTTTAGGCGGTGAAGCAATTACTATTACTTGACAGCTTAGCTCCTCGTATAGCTATTTCACGGATGCTATTCCGATCATTCAGCGAGGTTTAGGTGTGATTATTCGGCAAAAATCCAGCTCTAAGAGGCATAGTTTCTTCTAAACGAATAAGAATTATTACCTCACTTCTGTTATTTCAACACGAAAAAACACGTCAAGTAATCGTATGTGCCTTTCGCCTGTACAAGAAACAAATTGTGTTTCGGTATGTGAGTCATTCCAAACATTTGCATAATTTCTGGGAATGTGCTTTAAAAAATTAACAGAATGATTATTTTTTAGTCATTAATTTATGAAAACAGTAAGAACAATAAAACATTTAAGAAAAGAATGACAATTATTAATAATCAGTATACTTATGTAAAAAGAAAAATGTGTGAGAAAGATTTGAATCAATCTATTTACAGTAAAAATGAAGACAATGGGTATAAAAATATTAATCAATGTACACCGTCTTAACACAGTACTTTTCGGAAGTTGATGTTGTCTGAACTCTAATTTTTGTATCGGACAATGGAATGTATGCGTGGTTGTTTTGAGTTCAAGAAATTACTTTTGCTTTATGATTGCTTTGTTTTTTTTTTTAATTGTCGAATTGAATGTGAAAAACGGACTAACAAAGTTATTGCATTTTTTTCTGCATCAAAAAGTGAAATCCAGGTTGCTGTGATTTTAAAAAATTTCATCTCAGAGTATAGTTTAACAAGTACTTTCTTATCTTTTGACTCTTGCTATTGTTTAATGAGTTTTGTTGTTTAAATATCAAGCCATCGCTGATTTTTGCAACTAATTTTGCAAAATTAATAATATTTATTATTGTTATATTAATAAACAAACGGCTAAAAATTATCATTCTGTTAATTATTTAAAGCACATTCCCAGAAATTATGCAAATGTTTTTTTTATACAAAATCGTAAAAAATAGTTCCCATCAATTTATACAGTATCTAACAAAGACATCTAAGAACACGACATTAAAATTTAAAAAAAAATCGAAGGGTGTAATCATTTTTAAAATCGCAATAGAAAGTATAAAAGGGCAAAAAGATTAAAAATTTGTATATTTGTTGCGTATTGCGTATATCACGTATTTCAGGAGATACACGCTAAGGAATGAACACACCTTTTAGAAAAAAACGTAATTTCGTCAACTTTAAATTGCTCATAACTCTTAAAGAAATGTTTTTTAAATTTTTTCTTGAACTACGTATAAGATATTTCTAGGTAAATAATACATACACAAAATTTCGAAGCAATCAAAAACAGTGATGTCAAAAATCGTCCCGTTTGGCATGGAATGACTCATGTACATTACAAACTTTGCATTCTATCTGTATATAGTATATATATACCCAGCAAAATATTGGTAAGTACCTGTCATTATTCCCTGCATTACCAAATAATGACATCTCATTATTCGGTGCATTACTTTCGGCTTATTAATAATGACTTACCAATAATAACAGAAATAAGTGATTTTTTGCTATCAAAATCATTTTGGCAAATTTTAATATAATGCAATTTTGGCTATATGTGGGTTATTGTACAAGATTTATTTATATTTCAACATGTTTCAAACAATACGTGCAGATTTGAATGAAAATACATACATGAGGAAATTGTTTGTTTCGAGAAATATGCGCGACAATATGCAAAAAATCATTTTAAATGGCCATTTCTACATATCTACTACTTATTTTATAACTTATTGGTAATGCATTATTCAAGTACATAAAATCGAGCTACAAATAAGTACTTATTATGCTACTTTATTGTATGCTTTTGGGAAGTACTTTCCTCCAATGACATCCCCATGTTAAAATAATGAGAAAAGTGGCTAAATAATAAGTACTTACCATTATCGAACTTTGCTTACTCGTCGGATTATTTGGTAATGAGAAATTTTGCTGGGTACGAGTATAAAGAAGAATGTGTGTTTGTTTGTTGCTTTGTTTGTTTGTTTGTACCGTATAGACGTCTAAACGGCTGGACCGATCTTCTTGAAATTTTCCCAGAATGTACATGGGTAGGGCGTAATAAAAATAGGATAATTGAATTTTCGGTATATCAAGTGGGCGTGGCCCCGCCCACATAAGACAAATTTTAGAATTGAGATATCTTGCACAATTTGTTAGCGAGAGTGCTGTAATCTTGTACATATGTCTCTGGTGGCAGTATACGTGATTGGTCCAATAATGGGCGGGATCGGACCAATGGGCGTGGCACCACCTATATAAGCCAAAATTTGATTTTGAGGTATCTAGCACAATTTGTTAGCGAGAGAACTGGAATTTTGTATATATATATATCTGGAGGCAGTCTACGTGGTTGGTCCAAAAATAGTTGGAATCGGACCAATGGCTGTTGCCCCGCCCATATAAGCCAAATTTTGAAATAGAGATATCTTACACAATTTGTTAGCGAGAGAGCTGTAATTTTGTGTAAATATATCTGGTGTCAGTCTACGTGAGTGGTCCAACCACTCACGTAGACCACCAAATTTTGAATTTGTGATATCTGCACAATATGTTAGCGAGAGAGCTAGAATTTGGTATATATATACATATATATATATATATATCTGAAGACAGTCTACGTTATTGGTCCAGAAATGGGCGGGGTCGAGTTATGGGGGTGGCCCCGCCCTTTTCAGGCATATTTAGAAATCGAGATATCTTGCACAATTTGTTAGCGGGAGAACTGTCATTTTGTGTATATATATCTGTTGGCGATCTACGTGATTGGTCCAAAAACAGGCGGGATCGGACAAATGGGCGTGGCCCGCCCATATAAGCCAGATTTTGGAAGTGGAGTGATGGAACTTTTTGAATATGGTGGCATGCTACGTGATTGGCCTATTATTATCCAGATTGGACCAATGGGCGTGGCCCTGCCAATATAAGCCATATTTGGAAACTGAGATATCTTTCACAATTTGTTAACGAGTGTGCTGTAATTTTGTGTATATATATGTTATGGCAGTCTACGTGATTTGTCAAAAATGGACGGGATCGGAAATCACACTGGTAATATAACACAGGGTATTATAACTTTGTGCATTTATTTGTAACACCCAAAAGGAGAAAAAATAGACCCATCGTTTATTATACTGATCGACTTAGAATCACTTTCTGAGTTGGTTTAGATATGTCCGTCTGTCTGTGCATTTATTCTTGTAATCAAAGTACAGGTCGCAATTACAGTCCGATCTCGACGAAACATTACACATATCTCATTTTTTGGCCCAAGGACGATCCCTATTAAATTTGGTTAAAATCGGTTCAGATTTTGATACAGCCCCCATATATGTTACCCCCGATTTGACATGTAAGCGATGTAGAGACTGTATTTTATATCCTATCAGTACGTATCAAAGCGCTATAGAAGTTGTACTTTACTTCCGACTATTAAAATTTTCCAGAAAGATGTTTCCCAATTTAGGAACGAATATTGCTTAATTTCGCGATTATCGGTTCAGAATTAGATAATATGTTCCTACACATTTACCAATTATTCCAAATTATAATCGCAATGGCTCTTATCGCATTGTTAGCTGTAGGGTATTATATAGTCGGCCCGCCCGACTTTCTGCCTTTCCTTACTGGTTTTAATTTGTATTTGAGTTAAAAACTTATTTCAGATTAAAAACATTGAACTATAATGATATTAAAAAGCATGTCAGGAAACGAGATCTCCTATAATAAAGTAAATGGAGTAAAAGCTATCGTTATATGATAATAACTGTTGTTTCTTGAAACAATGAAAATGTTCCGATTTTTAGTAAATTTTATTTTCCGTGACGACAATTGAGTTGTTGATGACATCGCTACAGACAGACAGTAAGATACACGGTAAACGTGTTATAGCAAAACGTACCTCTTTGGAGCCACTGTGCAATGGCTATATTGACGCATAACATAACAATATGGAATGACAAAACATAACGAATGAGACATGCAGAACATGAACATATGGCATAACAGAAACATATTAAAATATCAACGGGAAAACCTTTCGAGAAGGATGAAAGCAAATCGCACATTTTGGAGGGTCTGACGTTCATCGCAATGACATGTGAACGATGAAACCCAAATGCAGACATATCCGCCCCACCAGAACCAGATCCATGACAAGTCAGCGAGGCGCTGACACATACAATGTGCCGAGTAAGTGTGTACAAACACAAGTTTATTTTGGAGTGTGTGTGTGTGTGCGTATACTGCCATAATACAGATAGCTAGTCAGTAGAGTAGCACGATTTCTACACTTCCCGCTACAGCCGTTCTATTATTTCTTGTTTTTAAGCTTTTTTGCCAGCGTCAATCCTTTCCGGTCAATTGCACGACACAACCCGCATTTGTGTTGGACCAGATGTTTGCTACTTGCCACACTGCGAGGATTGCTGACAGTGAGGAAATCTCTAATTTACATTAATTTGACAACGTGAAAAAAGTGCGTGGAACAGCAAACACCACCACCGTCACTGCCACGACTATCACCATCACTACGACCAAGAACATTTCTAACAACAACAATAACAGCAGAAGCACTAGCGACACAGATAGCGTCAGTATATTTAATTACACTTTTCCGAGAAGATACTCGCCACAGGAATATATAAGTATATGTATGAACATACATTCATACATATATACAAACCGTCCACTTGCACTGAAGTTAAAAGTGAACCAACATTTGATACACTCTCGACCAAGTAGTGGTGTGTGTGTGTGTTTGTGCACAGCTTTATCTTGACATTGATGTCAGATTCCAATCAGTGAGCAACAATGCTTTGGAGATGTTAGAAGAAAGTAAAAAGAGAAAAACCCAGAATCCTTTGGAATGCTTTAATAATTTAACTCCCTTTTTTCCACTTGCCAACATTGACGAAATGTAATCTCTCTGTGGCAGAAAGGATTCGTTTTGTGTTTTTCCAATGGTTCAGTCCGAAATGAATCCTTAATTAATATTTATCAGAGCAAATGTCGACTTTGATGTTGAACAGATAAATGCCTGACGGAAGTGAATTTCCTTAAAGCGCATAAATCATTTCACATAATTAGCATTACCAAAGATCTTTTGTTCACATTTGGTTTTCGTTACGTCCAATAATGTCGTAAATACAAACGGATATTTAGATGGGCTCAGTTCGCAAGAGGTTCTGGCGTAAGTCTCTAAACTGATAATATGAACGAAGTTTTTTACTAGAAGTAGATTCAAAAAAATAATATTAAATTAAACTTGTTCAAGACAAGGAAATTAAGGGAAAATCTCACATAATGAAAATGTAAAAAGGAGTAAAATAAGAAATATCCCCATAAAATGATTCTCTATGAGGATTTTGTATAATGAACAGAAATCAAAGATTTGTGTGGACCTAAGTATGGTAGATGTCCACCTTGAAGGAGTTTGGATAGTCTCTTGACAAGAACGGATCATGCTTTGGATATGTAAAGGGTGGGCCATTTAAAAATTTAAATTTGAACTACCAATTACTTTGACTTGTCATTTGAGCCCTTTGGATTATTTTCAGTGGGGAGCCATTAAGAGTAAATGTTAGGCAAAGCAACCAGAGACAATTGAAGCGCTGAAACATGACATCGAAGTTATCATTGAAGAGATTCGACCCTAAGCAATCGAAAATGTACTGAAAAATTAGGTTGATTTGGTGAGGTACTGCCGAGTTAGTCGTGGTAGTCATATGAATGACATTGTGTTCCATTATAAAGTACAACATTTTTCAGCTCAATTCTGATAATTGGACGTGAAAGTAGCCCCAAAAATAAGAACTTGTGCAACATTCGTTTAGTAAAGTTGGCTCAATTAATAACACAGTGCGACAAAGAAGCAAATGGCGCGATACTATTTTTCCTGTAGGTATTGTCGAGTAAAAAATAATCTTTTTTTGGAATTTCCCGGTAACCCCAAATTCCGCATTTAAAGGTAAAAAACCGAATTTCTTGTTTTTTTCACTTGAATCCCTATAAGATTGTTAATATAAAACCAAGAGAATTAGACCTTTCGAACGATGTATATTTTGTTTATATGCAGCTAAAGGAATAAAGGTTTATTTGTCCTACAAACACAATTTTTTCATTTTTGTCCACCATTTTCTAGTTTAGGCAATGTTTTTACCAATTATATTATGAGATAACCGTACGATTAAATAATTTACATATATAGTATATTTTATAAGAAAAAAAAATGCAACCAGTCTCTTTAAAATCCGTTTGCAATTGAAGGAGTTATTAAAATTTCATTAAAACTAAATCGATATACATACATATGTATAAACACTAGTTTTGGCCATTGAACTCAATAATGTGTGCTTGAGCGTTTCATTTTTATACCCTACACCACACTGTGGTACAGGGTATTATGACTTTGTGCATTTGTTTGTAACACCCAAAAGGAGAAGATATAGACCCATTGTTTATTATACCGATCGACTTGTAATCACTTTCTGAGTCGATTTAGCTATGTCCGTCTGTCTGTCTGTTTGTAGATGTATTCTTGTAATCAAAGTGCAGGTCGCAATTATGGTCCGATCTCAACGAAACTTGCCACATATCTTTCTTTAGGCCCAAGGACGATCCCTATTGAATTTGGTTAAAATCGGTTCAGATTTGACATGTAAGCGCTGTAGAAACTGTATTTTATATCCGATCAGTACGAAATTCGGCAGAAAGAGGTTTCGTATTACACGAAGGAATACTGCCAAATTCGGAGAAAATCGGCTCAGAGTTAGATATAGCCCCTATATATATGTTAGACCCGATTTGACATCTAAGCGCTGTAGAGACTGTATTTTATATCCGATCAGTACGAATTTCGACAGAAAGAGGTTTCTATTTTACATGAATGAGTATTCAGGGAAAATCGATTCAGATTTATATATAACCTCTATATATATGTTCCTCCTAATTTGGTTGCAACGTGCTATAGAAGTTGTACTTTACTTCCGATCATTACAAAATTCTCCAGAAAGATGTTTCTCAATTTAGGAACGAATATTGCTTAATTTAGCGATTATCGGTTCAGAATAGGTATATCCACATACATATGCTCCTACCCATTTACAAATTATTCCAAATTATTATCGCAATGACCCTTATCGCATTGTTAGGGAGGTGTAGGGTATTATATAGTCGGCCCCGCCCGACTTTCTGCATTTCCTTACTGGTTATTTTTTAACTCGTCATCGTCGACAAAACTAGTATTTAAGTACACATTTAGTTTTAATGAAACTTTAATAACTCCGTCAATTGCAAACGGATTTTAAAGAGACTGGTTGCATTTTTTTCCTTATCCTTATCGTACGGTTATCTCACAATATAATTGGTAAGAACATTGCCTAAACTAAAAAATTACCTACAAAAATGAAAAAAAAAAATAGGTTTGTAGGACAAATAAACCTATATTCCTACAGCTTCAAATAAACAAAATATACATCGATCGAAAGTTCTGATTCTCTTCTTTCCAAATTCTTTTTAGAGATTGGAAATCGTTTAATAGGTAACAAAGATAGGCGTTCAATTGCAAAAAGGCTAGAAAATCGGTTTTTTACTCGTAAATCCGGATTTTGGGGGTGTCCGGCAAATTTCGTAGAAAAAACGTTGTTCTACTCGCCAAGACTAACAAGAAAAATAGTATCGCGGTTTTTTGTTTTTGGGCTGTCGCACTGTGTAATTTAAGGCCATAAGATTTTTTTGTCTCAAGGTGGTATTTTGGACTGTTTCTATATTTTTTTTCTCGGTATGCCGTACGGAATATCTCTTTTGTGTCTGAAGCAAAGTTGTAGATATTGAATAGGAGAAAAAAATGCGGACCAAACATAACCGAAAAAAGTTCACCCAGTTCCTTAAAAATCGCAAAAATGCACACAAAAGTCATAAAATATATGTCAGTAAAATATTGCAAAATACGTATACGTATATAAAACAGAACAGAATATTTTTGCTATTTTTAAGGCATTGGATGCACTTTTTTCGGGTATGTTTCTTCCGCATTTTTTTTCTTTGAGTCCCAAAATCATGTATTGTACTGTGTTATTAAATGACAAAGTTCAACCTTTCCAATAAAATCAGAAATTTGAAAAAATTATCAGTACCTTTTTATAGTTGATTCAAATTTAAAATTGTTAATCCATTCTGTATACAGAAATGAAAATACCTCAGACACTTATGGTTTCTTTGGGCTAATGGTTAATTTGTTCTGCCTTTCGCAACAAAAACGTCTTTTTGTTTTCATTTGCAAAAAAATGCTGTACTGCGAAAGGCTTTCGCTTTCTTCTGTACAAAGTTTTATATCGCCAGCAGAAACAAAATCGCCGTAACAACAAAAAAATGGAAATTAAATTTTTGATGGATTTGAATACACCGCATCAAAATACACAGACTTCTGCAAATATTGTTTCATCGGCGACGTGGCGTCTCCTCATGTATTTTTTATGTATTACATGGATAGGTTCCTTCAAATTTGTTTTCCTTTAGGAGAACGTCGCAGATGTTCCACGAACATTGTTGCAAAACTTACATAGGAATTTCGTGGCTGTATAAATTGATATCCCATAACTTGATTTGCAATTGATTTCAACAGAAACACTAGGTTTTAATCAGCATGAACGTTTCAATGGTTTCAAGTCGAAAAATATTCGTGATATTTTGCAGACAGATTGTGGACGAGCACTTGATAATGTGGTATATTTCGAGATGGAAATTATATTTTTTAACTTCCTACTGTTTATTTCAATTACGTACGAGTATAGTGTTAACAATTATATCTCATTTCAATGCTGAAATACTTAGGCATCACGTTTGGAATTGGTCGTGAGAAACTATTGAGATTGTTGCTTTTAAAAAACAGACATAAATCTTAATAATTGGAAGGTAGCAATGTGAAACCAAATTGATAAATGTTAAAAGAATGTTAAATTTGGTCCTGCGTTTACTGGGATTTTAAAAATCACTGAATTTGTGCGTATTTTTGTGGCGTAGACGACTGCTGTTGCATAATCTATATATTAAAATTTGTATATTAGCTACTCATTAATTCATCAGCTGAAAATACGAATAATTAAAGATGTTCTGTATGTATTTTGTTATTCTATTGTAAAACAGAAGATTTACAAATTTTGGTTAGAATTTGAATCTTGCAAGATACCGGTGGAGTCGAATTATATTGTTGATGATGATACCGAAGTGTGCCTTTCAAATAATGTCGATAATTAATTCTGCAAATTCTTATAATTGTCAACGCAGTTATCACAAAACATATTAAAATGTTTACTTTACACAATATATTAAGTAAAGCAGGGAATCGGAAATTTTACATACGATATCTTTTTACTTGGTATCTACATGTTTAGTTTAAATGTAAACACATTTTTGTCCTCTACTATATGTATATACAAAATGTAATATATTTTATGTGACTCAATTAACACACTTTCACTGACCACAAATCAGTCACTATGTTTATATGTATAAATTATTTAATAGGAAAAAAGTTTATTAAACTCACTTATTGTTTACGTTAGAATATTTTGCATAGTATTAATTTTATTTACTTTACTATTACTGACCTAGTATACTATTGAACTGATGTTGTACTCATTATTTCAATATAAATCAGGGATTGCCAAAATTTTTTTGCTTGTGTATTAGTGAGTAAGGGAGAGTAAACAAATTGACAGAATTCATTTTTTTACAGCCATAGCAAAATGTTAGTAACAGACACCATTCTGATATTCATACAAAATAAAGAAAATGATAATGATAAATTTAAACCATTTCTAACCAGGTGTATTTGACAGCCATTTCTTTACACAATTCGATAAGTCCATTTATTACCTTAATTAACATATTTTGTGCCATTTAATATTAAAATACCATTAAATATAGCAAAATAAACAGTATCAAACTGTTTTTTTGGGCCTAAAAAGTCCAAAAGTCGCTCGATTTTTGTTTTAAAAACCCACACAAATACATTAAGTCTATTGTTTAAGTTAATTTGCATATTTTGTGCCATTTTATATTAAAATAACATTAAAAATAGCAAAATAAATGTTGTACAACATATAAGACATTGGATGTTACCAAAAGCATTTTTGACCACACAACATTTTTTGAGTGTCATCATTAAGTTTTTTCTGTTAAACTGAAAAAAATATCGTGGCATCCGCTGGACATGTGTCGAAGTCTCATCGACGACTAAATGAAAGAGCATAAGAATATGTGTGAGGTGGTGGATGCACAATTGTGCAGAGATATGGCAATCCCTGGTCTAGATCAGAGATCGGTAAAATAGTGCCAATGGGCCAGTGTTGGCACTGCAAACAATTTTTTCCGACCAATATTTTCTCTAAAACCGACCAAAATTCCTTGTAGCCGAACAAATTTATAAAATTAAAGTAGTTGCTATCTTGTAAAGTTTGGTGACAACATTTTCAGATTTATTGACATAAAAATATGCTCGTTATAAAAGAAAATAAAAAATATGTAAGCAAGATATAAAAATACTGGAAAAAGTATTTTAAAACAAGTTAAAATGTGGCCCGCCTGTACCCAACATCATGGATCGCATTCACTGTTATAATAGGAAAAATATCTGTAATTTCTCGTTTACATTATAGGGATATGGCTAAATCTTAATATGTCCTCATTCAGTAAAATCATTGTTTTTTGATATTTTTGTATTTTAAGCCTAATTATCATCTTCGCCAAACCTAAGTTTCATTATAGTCTTTTTCGTCATCTTTTCGTCCCAATGTGGCAAAAATCAATTTATAAATTGGAAAAAATATGTATAAATTAAATGGAATTCTGCATTTAAATGTTCAATCAATTTAAAAAAAGAAATCTCAATTGTGCTTACACAACATTATTTTTACAACAATAATTGCTCTCAACACCAACACTACAACTATATAAACGTAAAATACGAACATATTCCCGACTTCGGATGGGCCATACTTTACACATCAACACTTGTCAATTGCTTTTGTTCCTTATTAATCTGATATTTACTATAAGCTTACGGCAAATAATTTAAATTCCGCAATTATGGTGAGATTTATCAACCAAAATTTCGGTTTAAATCTGATATGGGAATACAAAACAGGGGTGAAAGCAACAATTCTTTCCCTAGGGCCGATATTTTAGACAAATACAAACAACATTTGCCGAAACTGAAATAAACATTTTCAAACAAATTTTTATAACAATATATTTGTCTACAATTTCAATCGATACTGCTTCCCGCGATCAAAAAATTTGGGATTCACAATCGACATTTGTTAGTATTCCAAACGGCGAATGGTTTTAACTTTTAGCAATTTACTTTTATATTAAGCTTCAAATTATTCTGTATTATAATACAAATTAAATATTCTCGGATAAAACAGACCAAAATGGAATTGATCCGACCATCCGAACAAATATAAAAAAATTCAAATCCATCCGACCAAATTTGGTCGGAAATTACCAAAACGGCAACGCTGCCATGGTCCTCTCACCCATTAATTGAGAGAGGAAACTATTTTTGTTATGGTTGTATGAGTGTGCCAAGAGGAGAGAACCTCCCATGGGCGCTATTTTGCCGATCTCTGGTCTAGATCAACATTTATGAGGTTTCAGTGTAAAATGTAGATACAAATTTCAATTTTTTTGCATAAACGAAAACACCATAACACTATGCAATGTGAAATTCCGAAAAATATAAATTTTCATTAGTAAGTAATCAATTGAAACAAATATGAAAATAATTTTTATTCAAAAAATATATGTTTTAATGCTATAAAAAAATGGAAAACCTTTGAAATTAATTTTCAAAATTTATTTTATTGAAATCCCCATAACTTCACGTTTCATCAACAGAAAAAAATAAACTTGTACTTTTAATAATACAGAGTATAATAACAAAACCAAAAAATTCGTTCAGTACAAACACACCAATACAATCACAATTTTGGCACGTTATTTCCTTGTCCATAACTTGTCTATATACCAGACGATCTATTTTGATTATATGTTAAGCCAAACAAAACAAAACTGTGTACTCGTACATGTTATAATATCACAATTGCTCTTAAATTATAAATCGTACATTAGCAAGGGGAATTAAACATAATAAGCGAATTTTGTTTGAAAACTAGCCTTTTCAGTTATTAATGTTGCTTTAACGTAAGAAAGGTGACGATTGCGACTATAATTTTAGGAAAATATGACACAACTGTATAAGGCATATAAAACACCTCCAAAAATACATTAATTGTGTTTGATGTTTTATAACTACAGATTGTTGTAAGCTATGATAATTTCCATGATTATATCATGACAAGGATACTTGTATTCATCAGAACGTTTTAATATGTTTACTTTGTTGATCCTATAACTGTGTACTTTATGCGTGCCATTTTATTAAGCCATGTGATAAAAGTATATTTATATTCTCCCAGACACTTTTTCCTAAATTATTATTTGCCAACAGTATGTTTTTTTTGGATTTTTATAAGTCGAGCATTAGTCCATATTAATCCCTGAACACCACATGCCGAATAGATAAATTCCTGGATACGTCCATTTGAATTGTCCTATACACAGAATTTGAAAAACACTGCAAATTCCATTTAGTACTTTCATTCTGTGTAGAATGGGTATGCCCCATTCCATATCCATTTGACTTAAACTGTTAAATATTGCTTTCGTCCAAAATAAAATGCGAGATGCTTGTCTTTTTAAGTCAGTATCGGCTTTCACATTTTTATGAAATATTGAGTACTATATACACATTTTGTTCTTCCCATTTCCATTAATTTTTCAGAATCCCCTTGGCAAAAACTTCTAAGCATTTACCCAAAAAAAATTATAAAGCGACAAAAAGACTTAGTGTATTCGGTATTTTTCTTTATGTTCAAATTTCCACATAGTACTGCTACCGAAGAATTTGAAAAAAAAACACTCATCCGGAGTCAAAGTTCCTATGAAATGAAATAAGAGCCCGCTGGATATGACACGTGAATGGTATATTCTCAGATAGTCATTTTGAAAAATAAAGCTTAAACGAGGAGAAACATCTGGAATGATTTAGATGTTTTCCAAGCACAAGTAATTAACTAAATGGTTTCATATTAAATTGCAGAATATAAATTTGTTTTTAAAGAAAATATGGTATTTCCAGAATATCACTGATGGCCCTTTGCTTTGGTTATTTTGTTGTTGGCACACGAAATAGCAGGATTTACAGTTTGCCCTTCCATTTGGGTTGATGACGTTAATTCACTTCGGCTCTTAAAAAGTAAATAACTTGAAAATGTTGTCAGTCTCATGTTGACACTTCATTTTAAAGAGATACACTGATAAAGCACTTCCAAAACGAAGAGAAGTAAAGAAAAGCAAACCAGCAGAGGGAGATTTTTTCGGGTTTAGGACTATCTGGTCTAGCTTTAGATTTGCTTTAAAGTGATATTCCATTTTATAACCAAAAACAAAATAGGTTTCGTATAAAGTGCTAAAGAATGACGAAGCATTATATATACTTGACATTTAGTTGAAACGTACAATATGAAGTAAACCGACAAGTATATTCACGGTTTCAGTGAATATATTTTGTGATTAGCATCCACTGCTAGTTTCCATCATTTCCACCAACTGCTAGTTCAAGGTTTGATACGAATATATTTATTCACATTGTATTGTGTCTGTATAATTGATATTAATTATTATATTAATTATTTAGTATTGGAAAGAGGCTATCGCATCGATATTTTGCAAGCTTTATTCTATAATGTGATTAAAAATCGAATACTAAGTTTCACAAACAAAAACAAAATAAAAATTTTTCTTCTCTAGTATATTGTAGTAAAACGTGGCAAACATGTACTTTACGGAAAAATTCTTTATCGAAATGGCGAAAAAATTGCGTAATTATTGGTAGTTTGTTTTCGATTTATAAGTCCAAGTTGGACTGCAAATTAAAAAAATATATTTTGCGATTTGTTTAAATATTGTTCGTAAAATACGTAGTTTATTACGACACTCGCTTGTAAAATTTAAGATTTTCGAAAATGTCCTCATTTTTATATTGAATTGATGTTTTATTTGAAATATCGTCTTTGAAAACTAGAAAACAAAATAAATTTACTACAACAAAATGCTTAATCGTAATAAGAATTGCAGCAGGGCCGATTTTACATGAGAAATAAAAAAAATTGTCGTTGAAAATAAGCGGATTTCAGATATTAACCAAACACATAATAATATATTGTTATTCAAGTACTTGATTTTTAAATTCACTTTGTAAGATGGCACCTCTTTTTAAACATGAAAATAAATTATTCTGAATTCTGTAGTTTTAAATGTAAAATATTACAAAATATTGATGGTGTCTATATTGAAACAAAATATATAATTATCTGGCAACAACTTTTGTTTTTAGGGTATTTTGACCGTTTTACATTTCTCGGTTTGAAATATAATACAATTATATTCCATTCTATTAGAAAAAAATTCAATTGCTTGGATATGATAAGGTTAAATTAATCATTAATACATAATTTTTATCTTGTTTTGTTACCAAATAGTTTTTGTCTTTCTGCATTATTTTGCAATTATTTAAACTAAATGAATAATTGAAAAATGTAAACGTAACGACAGTCAATAGCCGCGAATGTAACTATCCGCATGTCAGTTCAAAATGAACTAATTGTGATTTCCGTTATAAAAAATATTTTTAATCACAACTTTAACCTCAAATAAATTTCTCCACTAAAAGAAACGAGTTTAGCGTAATCTGTTGTTTTCTGAAATAACAGCCTATGTCTGAAATTTTCGATTTCGGGAAATACAGAAATGTATTCTGCTAATCATTGTCTATCGTTCGATATTTTTTCCATCAATCAACTGTGCTTATTTAGTATTAAATGTTCTCCTGGACATTTTAATTTTTGAATATTTTTTATCACACGTTGTCAAAATATAATAACAATTTGGTAAGGGCATACATATATACATACACAAGATGAAATTGTCCAAAAACCTTTGAAATCACCCAATTATGGGAAATTTTCCAAAAAGAGGCACGGAGAATACTGTATTTTCCTGTGATGCCCATTCGTGACATAATTCACAAGAATAACTTAATTTTAATTTAATTTAAAGGTCTGAAACAACGCCTTAAGGGGGAGCGGTTTAATATTATATTAATGGTTTAAATAAACTTTCCATTTTCGACCTATATTGTTGCCTTCTTCAGAAATCCACTCAAACATAGAACATATGTGGGATATATTTGTACAACAGATCTTGAAGTTCCAATTTCGATATAAGACACTCATGTAGAAAATTGCAACAGAAATGTAAAATTGCTGCTAGTAATAACTAATCGGCTGACTCAGAACGACAAAGCGAATGAAAACATACTAGTTGGTGGCAAATCGGCTGTTGTTCGCAAAGAAGTCATGCGAACGTTATCGTTCGACATCGTGGGCTAGTAATATCGAATTATATATTTAGTTATATGAAATTTTATAAATCTGTTTTGATAATTTTTTGTTATAACATCTTAAATAATTTCGGGATGATTTTGAAAATTCATGTTTAATCTTGTTGCTGGACGAAATTAAAGAATAATTTTGTATGACACACTGATTGAAAAAAATTTTCAAGAATGCATTTTTCAATCAGGTTTTTCTCAAGAGGGTGTAGCTAAAGATAGAGCTTTCCGCAAATTTGAAAATAGTCCTTGTGAATGTTATCCCTCGCAATGTACATATTTCACTTCTTCATAAAAGTTAATCTTTCAGAAGCCTTTGAAAACTATACCAAATGGAAGGTGTATAGTAGTTCTACACCTCTAAAATTACATTTTTTTCTAAATGAGGTAACCGGATATTTCTCAGCATTCAGCATAAAATAATAATCTACGTATATAATTTACAGTTTTCATATTTATATTTGGTAATCCCAAGAAATAATTTTAGTTGTTTTTACATCCCCAAAGGTTCATCAGTGTGCTTTCCTTCCTCAAGTGCCCATATCATTGTTGTTTTTCTGACATGCCTCTTACATGTCCCGATTCCCGACGGATCCCTCATTTACTTTGTTACATATATTAGTTGTTAAGGATACAAGTTTTCAAAAACTGAGGTCGCTTCAAGTGCTATACCCTTTTAATAAAATTTTGTTTTTTTGCTACCGCTTATATACAACAGGGTGACACTAATGACAAATTCTTTAGTCACCTCTTTGACAAGACTCCAGAAAACATTTTTAACATCGATTGTTAAGTTTCTATGTGTTCGTTTAGGACTATTGGATGAAAAAATTTAAGAAAAATTATAAATATGTATTTCTACACACCGACGGGACCAATGTATAGATACATATAAAACTTTTGTTTTGACAGAGATCCGTTTTTCCACATTTTTTGATTATGTTTACGACACACATTAATTTTATTATACCCTACACCACACTGTGGTACAGGGTATTATAACTTTGTGCATTTGTTTGTAACACCCAAAAGGAGAAGAAATAGACCCATCGTTTATTATACCGATCGACTTAGAATCACTTTCTGAGTCGATTTAGCTATGTCCGTCTGTCCGTCTGTCTGTCTGTCCGTCTGTCTGTCCGTCTGTCCGTCTGTGCATGTATTCTTGTAATCAAAGTACAGGTCGCAATTATGGTCCGATCTCGACGAAACTTTACACATATCTTTTTTTTGGCCCAAGGACGATCCCTATTGAATTCGGTTAAAATCGGTTCAGATTTAGATATAGCCCCCATATATATGTTAGCCCCGATTTGACATGTAAGCGCTGTAAAAACTTCATTTTATATCCGATCAGTATGAAATTCGGCAGAAAGAGGTTTCTTATTATATGGATGAACACTGTTAAATTTGGAAGAAATCGGTTCAGATTTAGATATAGCCCCCACATATACGTTACCCCCGATTTGACATGTAAGCGCTGTAAAAATGTTATTTTATATCCGATCAGTGCGAAATTCGGCAAAGAGAGGTTTCTTATTACATGAAGGAATACTGCTAAATTCGGAGAAAATCGGTTCAGATTTAGATATAGCCCCCATATATATGTTACCCCCGATTTGACATGTAAGCGCTGTAAAAACTGTATTTTATATCCGATCAGTGCGAAATTCGGCAGAAAGAGGTTTTTTATTACATAAAGGAATACTGCCAAATTCGGAGAAAATCGGTTCGGATTTAGATATAGCCCCCATATATATGTTACCCCGATTTCACATGTAAGCGCTGTAAACACTGTATTTTATATCCGATCAGTATGAAATTCGTCAGAAAGAGGTTTCCTGTTATATGAATGAACACTTTTAAATTTGGAAGAAATCGGTTCAGATTTAGATACAGCCCCCATATATACGTTACCCCCGATTTGACATGTGAGCGCTGTAAAAATGTTATTTTATATCCGATCAGTGCGAAAGTCGGCAAAAGGAGGTTTCTTTCTACATGAAGGAATACTGCCAAATTCGGAGAAACTCGGTTTAGATTTAGATATAACTCCCATATATAGGTTACCCCCGATTTGACCTGTAATCGCTGTAAAAACTGTATTTTATATCCGATCAGTGCGAAATTCGGCAGAAAGAGGTTTCTTATTACATGAAGGAATACTGCCAAATTCGGAGAAAATCGGTTCAGATTTATATATATAGCTCCCCCTGTAGAGACTGTATTTTATATCCGATCAGTACGAAATTCGACAGAAGGATTTGGTATCAAACCGCTATAGAAGTTGTATTTTACTTCCGATCATTAAAATTTTCCAGAAAGATGTTTCTCACTTTAGGAACGAATATTGCTTAATTTAGCGATTATCGTTTCAGAATTAGATAATATGTTTCTACCCATTTACCAATTATTCAAAATTATTATGGCAATGACCCTTACCGCATTGTTAGGGAGGTGTAGGGTATTATATAGTCGGCCCCGCCCGACTTTCTGCCTTTCCTTACTGGTTTTGTACTACCTTAAAGTTCTGAAAAATCTTTAGTAGTAATAGTTAAATTAATTGTTAAATATTGGACTAACACCCAATTGTGAGCATTATGACCCCGCCATAAATGGATTTAAGGTAAATTAACTAATTGACATTAATGCTCAAACTTTTTGTATTTAAAGCAAAATAAAGAAACAGAAGAGGTTTACTAAGCGTAGCCGGCTTTTGATATACCCCATACGAGAAAATCTTTAATTCAACAAGCCAAAGACCGGTGATATGCTATTCGGAAAAAATTGGAATCAATTCATATCATATCTTCGAAATATTGATGTTAATAGTATAAGAGTAAAAAACTGTTGGATTTTCGATTTTGCTTTAAATCGAATGAGATTAATCATTTCTCTGTAATACATCAGCTGTTTCAAGTACGAGTATTGGTTAACAAAGTATGCTGGGAAATCGAAAAGGTTAGTAACTTCAACGTCGAGTAAAAGCGAAAACTTTGGACACCATTTTTTGTGTCTTGGAAAGAAATAACGTGAACCCAAAAGTAAACATTTTTTTGAAAGAACACGACATCCTAACATGTACCTGCAAAGTCGATACAACCGTTGGCCAATTTCTCAGTGGACTATTGCAAGTGGAAAATAATTTGGCGGACCTTGAATACAGTGATAAAGTTTTTGAGACGGTTCAACACGATAAACTGATTGAAATATTAATTGGTATAGAACATATAGAAAATAAAAGTGTAGAAAATCTCTATTGGAACCAGGCTCGTGTGTAATGGTGACATAAGTGACGAAATTACCACCTCGAAAGGCGTCAGACAAAGATGTATACTATCACCCTTACTATGCAACATATACTCGGAAAAAATATTTCGAGAAACCGTTGTAAGGATAATTATAGGCATAAGAATAAATGGAACCGTAATAAACAATATACGTTATGCTGATGACACCATGATACTCGTAGTAGCAAGCACAATGTCTGGCCTTCAAAAACCATTGAATAAACTCATTGAAACAAGTGAGTTATACGGCTTACGAATCAATATTAAACAAATAAAATACATGATCGTTAGCAGGAAACCTATACTCGAAAATACCACATTAAAAATAAAAAGTGCAGAAATTAAACGGGTAAAAACTTATAAATATCTAGGAGTTTTCATTAATGATCAATAGGATGCCTCAAAGGAAATTAAATGTCGCACGGAGATGGCGAGAGGGCCGTTTTTCGTGGCTGGTTAGAATGGTGCTAACCAGCCACGACATCAATATAACAAGGTACATTCGATTCACCAAATGCTATGTGTTGTCATTCCTTCTACTATACCCACTGAAATATGGACAATTAAAGCAGTGGACGAAATAAGGTTACAAGCATTTGAAATGTGGATATACAGACGATTATTGAAAATACCATGGACCGACCGAGTTCCAAACAGTGAGTTATTAAGACGAATAAACCTCGATCGGGAATTTTTTAAAACAATAAAAACTCGAGAAATTTCCAACTTGGGACATCTAATGAGGAACAACAAATACAAACTAATCCAAACAATCCTCAAAGGCAAAGTAGAAGGAAGACGTGGCAGAGGTAGAAGGGATAAAACATCCTGGCTAAAAAACATCCAAGAATTGACAGGACATCGAGACTAAAGAAGCATCCTAATAGTGGAAAAAAATAGAGACCTTGCGTTATGTGCATACTACATAAATTATTTATTTTTTACAAATAAAATTGTAGTGTATTAGGAAAAAAATAAGCCATGCGTAGAAAATAAATTTACTATTACTTACGAAAGAATAAATTTAGGGAATGTATTTCTTAAAAATAATATCGTCCAAATATAAATCCTTGCGTTCACAGTTGTCATATAACGGAACAGTAATTTTTTTATAAAGTTTCGGTAGGAAGACTGTATGTCTTTAATTCGTGCACCCACTGCATTTTGCAGGGAAACAGCTTTAGTTCGCAGGATACAGATCATTACGAACATATTGATTAGTTGGTTTTTAAAAATGGTCTGACCACGTGCAACGCTCCATAGCGACTGAACTCCCAAGAACCAGGCTAGCGACTGGCATATATCACGCACGTCGCGGATTCACATCACACATTCAGTAGCCTGACCAAATATAAACTATTTTTAATAGCTGTATTTCACATAATCTTGACAATTTGTGAGGTATCAGACGGTGTATATGTACGAAATGTTTTTGCTTTTATATGATTGATTATTTCATCTGAAACCCTTAAAATTAGAAGGAAGTGTTTGAAAAACTTTGTTTGCATATTGTTTACATTTTTTCCTTTATCAATGACATTTAGTTCAATACTTTATTTGAATTTTTACTAAAAAAATACATACGAGTATAAAGGCTAGCATTTTATTACTTCACAAAGTATTGACTTAGTATCCATATATTTGTCTTTCCTTTGAAGAGTGGATTGATGGTTTGATTTTATTCCTCCTCCTTACGGGAATTGTAATGACCTATTTATCGATTAATATTTAATCTGTATGGAAAAATTATAAAAACTTAACATTTTATTACATGCTTGACTCTTGTAAATATACAATAGAGACCTAAAATGTATTAATGTGAATTAGTGCTATATTTCCATTTTGACTTCTCACAAATCGTGCATTTTTTATACTACAGGGTGGCTGATATGTATTGTAACCATCTTCAGGTTGCTATCATTTCTAAACCGCTAGTCTGATAGCTGACAGATTTATTTCAGTGACAGTTCATTTTATTGTTTACAAGCTTACAAAAGCATTTTGATCTTCAGATTCAGAAAAAAAGTTATTCGTGATGGAATTCAAGCGTGATAGTGTGATTGCTTTATATTTGAGTGGAAAAACACAAGTGGCTATCGATAGAGCCCTCCAGCATTTAAATGTGAATAAATCTTTTGTTTCTCGAACCATTGCTCGTTACTGGCAGTGTTGCATCGCGTCCAAAAAGTGGACGAAAAAAAAAGGTAACAACACCAGAAATGATCCGAAAAGTGAAGGCCAGATTTGATCGAAATCCACGCCGCAGTGGTAGAAAGATTGCTCGTGAGCTGAACATAGGACTAAAGCCATTGAAGTTCCAAAAAGTGCAAGAGCTCACCGATGCACAAAAAAAGTTAGACTGGAAAGAGCCAAGGAGTTGCTTCGCTTGCACGAAAGTGGCCAGTTACCGAATTTGGTTTTCTCCGATGAGAATCCATTTCAAATTGAGCAGTTTGTGAACAAACAAAATGGTCGGGTTTACTTGCCAAAGAGGTCAGCTGAAAATTTACCCCTTCGATTGGCCACCAGAACTCAAGCGCCGCCGATGGTAATGGTGTTGGCCGCCGTAACGGCCGATGGTCGCTCCCCGCTCGTATTCATCGACCATTGGGTCAAAATAAATGCCGAATATTATCGGGAAAATGTCCTAAAGACAGTATTGAAGCCCTGGGCAGACAAACATTTCGGCCGCAGACATGGACATTCCAACAGGACTCAGCACCATCGCACTCAGCACGTGTTAACCAAGAATGGCTTAAAAAGGAGGTTCCTCGCTTCATTTCTACCGCACAATGGCCACAAAGATCTCCGGATCTCAATCCGTTGGACTTTCGCGCCTGGGGCATTTTAGAGAGTAAGGTTCGCACTAGAAAATACCAAAGTATCGATCATCTCAAGACGGCGCTTCGCCGGGAATGGGCCAAAATACCGCAGAGCCACTTTCGTGCAGCGTGTGATGGCTTTGTCGGCCGTTTGAAGGCCATAATTCGTGCCAAAGGTGGCCAATTCGAACAAATCTAAACTGTTTCTAAAATTTTATGTTATTTCCGACATTTTTTGCTTTTGAACAATAAAATTAAAAAAAAAAAATTAAAAAAATATAGCGCTTTACTTTGTTGCATTACATATCAGCCACCCTGTATATAGTGCAAACATTTTTTGAGTGGAAAGGAAATCGGTTCAGATTTATATTTAGCCCCTATATAGCTATATCCCGATTTTGCAAATAAGGGCTATATAATCCGCACTTTTTAACAGATCTTTATAAAATTTAGAATATGACAGAATTTTGAACCAAGCAACGACGTTTCTATATTTAAAGAAAATAGGTTCAGAATTTTATATTGCAATATACATTTCGTATATTGACAGATCAATATTATTAGGAAAATAACATTGATCCGATAGGTGTAGTGTAGGGTATTATATAGTGGACTCCGCCCGACTTTAGCCCTTCCTTGCAGTTTTTTGTACCCCACTTTAGTGATACGAGGGTATATATAATTTGCTACGGGCCAAAAATGTAAAACATCGAAGGAGTGACCTAATACTGTAAGTATGTTCAGCGGATATCCGTTTTGGGTCATTTTAAGTCGAATGAGCAATGTCCGTCCGTCCGTCTGTCTGTTGGCTGGTGCGCACGATAACTCTCGAATGGAGTAACCGATTGTCTTCAAATTTAGTATGAGCTAATATTTTTTCTATCTCCGGCTAAGTTCGAAGCTGGGCCATATTGGTTCACTCCTTCTAGTACCTTCCCCACAAAGCGTTAATATTTATTAATTATTGATTATTTAATAACGTCTATACCACTTATTTGAATTTTCTGAAATTATACACATTATATCAGTTTATTAGTCACTATCACCTCGAGAAAAATGGGCGATGTTGCCACGCCCCTTTTGGTACCTCCCACACAAAGGTACCATTTTGTACGAAAAGTTTTCAGATTTCAACTTTAATACGAGTACCTACAAATACTTAAAACTTTGTACAGTGTAATGTTGTTATCGTACATACAGTCTGTTGAAAATTGGGCGTTGTTATCACGCCCCCTTTGGTATGTCCCACACAAACGTACCATTTTGTACACAAAGTTAACAGCTTATATCGTGAATATCAATACATATATAAACTCAAAATTTTTGCACAGTGTATAGCTTTTAAAATTCCTACAGTCCTGTTAAAATGGGAGCTACGACCACACCCGTTTTAGTACCTCCCATACAAAAAGAGCCAAGACATAGCAAAATTATATAGCTCATAATATTAGTACATATACAAGTGCATATTTATATTGCTCACAAAGTATCGGGTAAAGTCGGTTTACCCGACTGAAATTTCTGACTTGTTTTTTATTCAGTTTGATTGTAAATATTTTTTAGCAAATTGTCTCACACTTCAAAGTCTAATGTCACTGATCAAAATTTGTTTGCGGCGCAGGGTTTTGCAGTCGATTTGGATATATGGGATAGATAAAACATTTCTCCACCTTATGGTGGTTTCGTTGAAGTGGCTCTATTACTTAAAGCTTTCCTGAACCATTCGGATAAATGGTTATTGAGTTATGTTAAAATATATCGCTAGAACTTGAGTCAACGCAAAGATACCACCTTATAGGCTCAGAAGTATAGTACACAATATATCCAAAGGGACTGCAAAACCCCGCGCCGCTGGAAAAACATATTTGTGTTGAGCTGTGTTTTCCTAGGTATAGCTAGCACATTATTCCAAAAAAGAAATTCAGAATTAAAGTGTCGTTAAACGCTTGTAAAATTCTTGTTCATTTCCATTTATTATAAGCCTTTGAAGTTCCTTATAAAATTCAGTTCTTATAAATATATTTTGGTAACAATACGGATAGTTTACTCTTCTACCAAATTAATGTGTAAAAGACTACTATCACTATCGTGCTTTGCCACACATATACAATTGTGTGGCAAAGCACGCCGTATGAAAATGGTCCTTTAAATATACGAGCAATAAATGGTGGGTTGGGTGTATTACCGTCTCCGTTGTATATTTCGTAATTTAGTGATACAATTAACAAATTACCCACCCTGAAATTTTGTGCAAATGTCTCATAAAACCAGAAGAAAATTCCTGCCTGTTTTAACCCAAACATATTTTGTCCTTCGGGAAATTGCGTATGTATAAGCACTGTGTAGACACGGTGTATGGTGTAATTCCCAAATAGTTAACTCTGTTCTCGGGTGTTTGTCTTTAAAAATAACTTGTTCGTCCGTAATAACCGCCCATCAACTGTTTTGTTTGAGATGTAAACATGTGAAGAAAGGACCTCCTCTCATACGAGTAAGTATGTATGTGCGTATGTTACGGCATATCCGAAAGTTTTATCGCCAATTTATGAGCGTTGTGAACCAAAAGGTGAACAATTTGTATCCAACTAAACATGTTTTATGCGCCCAAAAGTATGCAGCACTGCAAATGGACAACGCGTCGTTTATTTTCATCCTTACAAATTGCGATTGAGTACACGTGTATCCGTGGCTGTGGGGCTGTGTGTCTACGAGACTGAGTGCGTCATTTTAGACAACCTTTAAATGATGTCAATGATAGTGAGGGTTGTTGCCTGCAGTCGTATGTTTGTGTTCGTACATACATACATTCAATGTATGCGTGTAAGGTTGTTTATCTAAATAAACAACAAGAATACCAGGAGAAACAACACATACAATGTGTGTGGTATATATACGCGTGTGTGTGTGTGTATAGTGTATATTGTATACATAAACGGACATACTGAAAGCTTATGCAATGGTTAATTTGTGTGTGATGTTAAAGGTCTCACCATCAGCACCAGTGCCATCACCAGCAATAACAACACCAACAAGCCAAAACCAACTACAACATGCAAAATGTATGTTAAATCCGAACAAATATTTGCTTATTAACCAAGGATGATGGCAGCCAGGATAAAACATACACACCCGTATACATGTTTCAGTCTTTCCGACTAGGGTTGGCATTTCCGGCGATTTCCATTAGAAGGGCATTGAGGGACCCCGAGATGGGAGAATAATTATAAAAGGAATCTCCAAATCTCTCCTTTATAAAAAACCCTGACGCAAAATTTCTGATATGTTGCTCAAGAGACACCTTGTCGTTTTCAAATCTGTTACAAAATGAGCCTTCTCATTTTTGAAGCGTTCATTGTTGTATTTGTTTGCTAAATTTTGTTAAAATTTTATTAAAATTCGGATTATTTGGCATTGTAATTTACATACATACTAACATTGGAGGATGTGTCATTCTTACCAAGAAAAAGTCTACAAGTCCACAAAGGAGACCAGATCTATAACAAAGGGAATCGAAGGATGTCGTCTTTTTTAATCAAATCAGATGTACATATGTAGTTCAAACGATAATCCCTGCGAAACCAATGATTATATCTCAACGCGGATGTTAAATGCTTTTCTGTTTATTAATTGAATCATAGCTGCGATTACGGTGCAAACGACAAAGTTCAAATTGTTCAGAATTTGAAAAAAACTTTTAAAATTAGCAGACACTTTCTACATTATATTTGTTGCTTAATTATGGAGACATTTGAGTTAAAAAACTACTTTATAAAAAAAAATTAATAATATTTGTATGTATTTAGTATTTTTATTTATTCACAGTGGAAAAACGTTTTATATCCAAAAACTCATTGATAGCTTAAAACGTTATTCCACGTTACATAGCACAGTACGATGACTTTTAAAACGTTTTTCGTGTGAAGAAACTACATTATTGGTTAAGGTGGTGTCTAAAAACTACCTCAATTAGAATGTTAATATACCGTATTGATAAATTAGTATATTGTACTTAAGACAATTTTAATGATTCTCATTTCGGTTGTTTTGCATTCATTGGAAGAACGTTGTAAGTGACTAGCAATTACAACGTTCTTCCACTGACTATCACATTATTATTACATTTTGATAACGATAAAGAGTATAAATTCAGCTGATTTAGTATTCGGGCAATGTGTGAGAGCCTTATTAATGGCGTTTACAACGTTATTCGCGGCTGTGATTCAGTTATATATCACTTATTTAATATTGGGGATGTAATAGTTGAGTCTAATGCCACTATATTAATTCACTATCTTACACACATTTGTGATATGTCATCCTCCTATGACATATCACAAATGGGGTTTCAGTGCGCTTTTTTTGTACAAATGGGAGCGCAATTAAAATTACATTATGTTCGTGATTTCAGTTTTTAAATAAGGTAAATAAAAAAGCGGAGAAAATATAGTTTAATAACACATGTTTTGAAATTCAGAAACTGACTATATTGCTATTTCCGACGGTATCTTCAAATCTGCAATATATATAATCCACCTAAGATTAGAAAATACATTTTTTACATTTTCGTCACTCTAGACCGTTTTTGGAGTATTTTTGATTGGGACTTGTTTTAAACATAGGAGATAAATGCCAGTTTGGATTATGCTCATTAAAAATTATTTCTCAAAATCGAAAAATTGCGTAAATTGAGAAAAATTTAACAAACTAATATTACACATTTGGGAAGATATTGTCCTAAGAAATCTTTATACTCCTAATATTTTTTATGTGAATAAATGATAACACAATTTTTTTGAATTGATCTGCATATTAAGGAAGAATATTTCCTAAAAGCGGAGAACATAACTTTATAATTTCAAATGAAGGATAAGCACAAATTTAAATTTAAAAAAGTTAGCAACGTATTGAAAATCTTTTCAAATAAAATGTGTTTGGAAAAATTCCGCAACAATAATTTTTTTGTGCGAAAACACATTTTTTGTGTAATAAAATAATTTCGCAACTACACTTTGTAGTACTATATTAACATATGAGTTCCACATAATTTTTCTTGATTTTAAAACCAGTGAGAAAGGGCTGGAATTTAAAAATGTACTCTATTTAACCTTTTAATAGTAATAATTGTTCTCCGTGAATTTGTAGGAAATCAGTGGTGGCTATACAGTCGGCTCCGCCCGACTTTTGTATTTCTATACTGTTTAGTAATGAAATGTCATTACGACTTAGGTCAATATGTTATTGTTAATATCTTTTACAGAGTATTGTTAGCTTTTTCTTTATTAAAAAAAGCTCTTTCTTTCTCTCACTTTATTAAAAAAAAACTTGTATCTTCTAACTTTTATAAATATATATTAGAAAATTTGGATTAAATTTCGCTTAAATGCATAATCGGGATTATGGATTGTTCAAGAAACAGTTACTTGCTAAAATTAATAAAGTTCTGCTTAGAAATGCGGATTTTATAGCCTCTATATGTAAAATCAGAATATATGTATATACAGGGTGGCTGGTATGTAATGCAACAAAGTAAAGCGCTATATTTTTTTAATTTTTTTTTTTTAATTTTATTGTTCAAAAGCAGAAAATGTCGGAAATAACATAAAATTTTAGAAACAGTTTAGATTTGTTCGAATTGGCCACCGTTCACACGCTGCACGAAAGTGCCTCTGCGGTATTATGGCCCATTCCGGCATTTATTTTGACCCGAGCGACCATCGGCCCACACCAATTACCATCGGCGGCGCTTGAGTTCTGGTGGCCAATCGAAGGTGTTAATTTTCAGCTGACCTCTTTGGCAAGTAAACCCGATCATTTTGTTTGTTCACAAACTGCTCAGTTTGGAATGGCTTCTCATCGAAGAAAACCAAATTCGGTAACTGGCCACTTTCGTGCAAGCGAAGCAACTCCTTGGCTCTTTCCAGTCTAATTTTTTTTTGTGCATCGGTGAGCTCTTGCACTTTTTGGAACTTCAACGGCTTTAGTCCATTAATATGTGTTGTATCCGTTCTCGCGATATGTTCAGCTCACGAGCAATTTTTCTACCACTGCGGCGTGGATTTCGATCAAATCTGGCCTTCACTTTTCGGATAATTTCTGGTGTTGTTACCGTTTTTTTCGTCCACTTTTTGGACGCGATGCAACACTGCCAGTATCACGGTAACGAGCAATGGTACGAGAAACAAAAGATTTATTCACATTTAAATGCTGGAGGGCTCTAACGAGCCACCCAAATATAAAGCAATTCCACCCAAATATAAAACAATCACACTATCCCGCTTGATTTTCATCACGAATAACTTTTTTTCTTAATGCAATAGATCAAAATTCTTTTGTAAGCTTGTAAACAATAAAACGAACTGTCACTGAAATAAATCTGCCAGCTATCAGACTAGCGGTTTAGAAATGATAGCAACCTGAATTTGGTTGCAATACATATCAACCACCATGTATATATATATATATACCTATAGCTGAACCGATAGAACTGCCGTGTGCTAAATTTCATAAAGATCAGCCTAAAATGAAGGGGGGAATGATGTTGAATTAAAAAAGTTCCAGATTTTATCCATTTAATCGTGTATCCTAATATTTCTTATAAACTTTTTAGAAGGCAAACTTTCCAATATGTCTTTACAAAATTTAGAAGATTGAAAATTCCTTACCAAAAAAATCGTAAAAGATTTGCCACCGTTGTTGTTTAATTTGGCGAAGAGGTGTTCTCTAGACCATGACCTGAAACTGTTGAAATCGGGTCAGCTCTGAATATAAGCCTTATATGTATACGAATCTCCCAAATTGACGCCTAGAAGTAATATTATAAAATCAATATTAATAAACCTCGGATCTATCATCATTTAGTCGGTCACGTCATACTTAAGCTTTCTTTACTTATTTTATCATTTAAACATCTACCACTAAATCTTTTAAAAATAAAATATATGACTTTCATTGCAATACTAATAATTTTTATCATTAAATAAAGAACTTTAGTATTTTGTTTCGATAGCATTTAAAAGGCTCCGTTGAGGTGAAACAGTCTGCGATATATACATGATATTGATGATCTTTATTGGAACACTGCCATGAGAGATAGTAAAAATTCATGGATGTTCTAAAAATTTCTCACGTGGATATCTGAGTCGCAAGCCCTACTTCCGACTTAGTAGATGTCCGATGCTCATTCGGTTAATTTTTTGTGGTGTCTGTTGGTTTGTGTCATGGATAGTGACGGTGATGGCGATGATAGCCTGCTGATGACGACGACAACGATGACAATGTTGTCGCTTTCATTGACATTCGCGCGCCCCCTAAACCCGGTGATGGCGTAAATGTAATTTTGTAATGAAATGTTGTGCTAGTGTGTTAGCCAAACATCTGCAACACATACACGAGCACACACTCACACACACTCAGTTACTCATGATCACATATGGCTATGTGTTTGATATGTAAATGAACAACGCGATTTCATGTTTCGCTTGTTATTTTACCTTGTTCGCCGCTCTTGCTTTGTTGCTTTGCTTTCCTTTCAGTTTATGTAACGGTTACAATACAAATGTTTGTTTGTTTCACAATGTGTACACGTGTGTGTTTATGTGTGAATATCCGAATATACCAACGTTTCTATAGCAGTTTGGGGGGAAGGGAGATTTCTAAAATGCGTGACAGACTCACTCGAAACGCGTTAAGAGCATCAAAAACAACGACCATTGCGACGGCAAAGGCAACGTTTACACTTTCACTTCACTGACAAAACAAAACAACACGACCACCACTAGCATCATCATCACACACACACAAATACACATAAAAAACATTTCCACGTTGCTGCTACTGCTGTTGCTGTAGTTATATTCTTTAGTCCTGACAAAAGCTTTAGCACTAAGGCAATTTTTATTTGACGTTTTTGTTTGTTTTATCACTCAGAGGAAGTACACCACACCGTTACAGAGACGGCGGGCAGCGGCTGCATAAGCTGCACAAACACGATTATACTTACAGACAACATTTATTCGGCTCTTCGTTTGCTCCACGCGAAGGATTTTGTTTTCTGCTGCTGATGCTGTTGTAGATGATTTGTTGTTGTTGTTGTGTGTTATTATGCTGAATAGCCTTAAGCACTTTGGCGTTGTTGTTTATGTTTGCAGAACTTTTGCAACACAATTGCTTCCCACTTTTCTTTTTTTGTGTTTGGTTGTTTTTGTTGTTGTCGCTAGCCTTTAAATGACAAAGAAGGCTTCACAAAGAATAAAGCAAAAAAACAACAACCACAAATATTACAACGATGGCATTTGACGTTTCACTATCACTTTTATTTGGTGCGTGCCTCCGCTTCTTATGACCTGTAATAGTAGTTGTTGATGGCCATAGCTTAAGGCTCCGACACTGAATTCCACTTTCTTTTTTTCCTTAGTTTACTTTTTTTCCTTTTGTTTTGGGATATTTTTGCTTATTCTATTTAATTTATATTTTAGTATTTAACAATTTTATGGGGTCTTAAAATTGGATCTGATATGTTAGCAGGAATTATGGCCCCTCGAAATAATCATTCATTCACTCCACTCACTCGAACGCTCATTCACGTCGGTTACAACGCCACGGATTTGTTTTCATGAACTTTTGTTGCCAAACTTCGTTTTATGCGGCAAAACATGTGCGGGACTCGCACATAGACACGTATATTTTCATATAGCTTAAATGGATATTTGAATACATATGTACGAGTATATATGTATGTAGGTACGTATGTATTTTTCAAAGGATATGCCAGTGACAACTCAGACTTTCTGGCTCTGTTATTATCTGCTTTTAAATGCAGATTTCGGCTTAACACGTTTTCAAACGAACAAATCCTTGTTATTCCTAGTCAAAACTTTTTTTGCACAGATTTAGTTTTGTTTCCTTTCTAACACATTCGTTTTACCTTTTTTGAAATTTTTCTTGGTTTGGTTTGTATGTTTGCAATTTCGTATTTTTTATATCTTTGCTTTGCGTCACTCACATCGTATTTATGCACTGTCGCACTCTCTTCAAGGATAACAACAAAAACTTATTTTTGTATTTAAAACGGTATATATTGCCATGTGCAGCTTTATTGACAATTGTATTTAGATCACAATTGAACTTGTAACACTGCGTATTTTCATTTAGCTTTCTTTGTTTTTCTTTCCTTTTTGGGTGATTTATTTTATTTTATTTTTTTATCCACTTAGAATCCGGTTGGATATACTTGCTTGTTGGTCATGGATTTGTAAATTTGTAAACAACATTGAGCGTTAAAGCGTTATTGTTACTGTGTTTAGAACAGCTTTCACCGAATATTCACCGTAGACTAGAGTAGCCTGGCTGGTGCACGCCCGTACAACGAGAAAGTTAAGGAATGTCAGTCACACACTCCAGTAATTGAGCATAGCCAATACATGAACTTTGGCACAAAACTACACAAAGAGCAGAAAAAGAGAGAATGTAGAAGGCAGTGCGCAAGACTCGCACTAAAAAGCTTTCGGACATGTTCGGAGTAGTCACCATAATACTTTTGTAATGGCTAGCATATATTCAACTCCGCATAACAGAGAGTTCACCATTGGAATTCCCATGGTTGGGGTCATTTGTACAGGAACAGCTGTTGATGCGGCGCACACTCTCTACCCAACATTCCAGTTGGAAAGTGTAACACATTCGCAGGATATCTCTCTTAGTGTGCCAAGTGATTCTCTTAAATGTGACACACAATTTGCCTCGTAGTCCCTGTGACCTTATTATCTACTCACAGACATTTGTACGAATTCACATTCATATTCAACCGAAATAGTCGTCGTCGTCGTTGTCATCTACATCAAACAAAAGTTGTCGTAGGTCTTCCCTGTCATTATTTATACTTGACTCTCGTGTTCGTTCTCCCTTTCTTGCATGTGTGTGTGTTCTCTCTCCTGTCTTAAAGTCCTGTACTTTTACATCACATGGATGCGTATACGTGAACGCGCACTCGTGTATGTGTAAAAACCTACTAACTTAATTTAACTTGATGCTTATACTTTCTTACCACTTGTTCGTCATTTGTTTTTCTGGCATTTCTCTGACCCGCTTTTTTCGGGGTGAGGAGGAAGGATGGAAGTCTACGGAAGGTTGGGTTGTTGGGTGAGTGAGTGAATAAGGCGGCTTTTGGATGGAAGTGTCGCCTCTTCCTGTTTAACTGCGTTCTATGGCCTCTGGCATCAAACATACTCGCGTCCGCATGTTTGTATGCTCCTGCATACTGTCCCAGACACACACAGTTCTTAATCGTTCGTACCTTAAAGCGTTTTTCACACAGATGTCGATTTATTCCTTCATGGAGTGAATTTTCGTCATCGTGTCTTGTGGGCGAACTTTGTTCAACTTTCACATTTTTTTTGTTTTATTTTTTTTCGTTGAACTTTTCCTGTTACATCTCCTTCTGCCTATGCAAGAAAATCGAATTGAATATGGGAAGACATAGTCATATGTACGAGTATTCAGATACATTCATATGGCTGGAGAAGGATGTTTGCTTGTACGTAAATACACACATTTATACTCGTATGTATGGTTGTATGCACATACGATGTAGTTTAGTGTGGTGAAGTGGGCTTGGGCATGTACGGAGGTTCGCTGCAGGTGATGTGTGTTAATGACATGTTTGTGGTCCATTGAAAGTGAATTCGAAGAATAGGAAACGAGAACACATTCTATCAACAATTTATTGTTTCTTCATCGCAAACTTTTCGCAGAGTTCATTTGCAACATTGATTTGAATCAGTATTCAAATGGCTTGCAAATCGGCGATCACTGCTATTAAGATGGAATAACAGTTGTATATTGGAAAGAAATTCGTTGTATTCTTAAATATAGATTATAATGTTGGAAATTGAAATAATAAAACTGTGCTCGAGACGGATATTTTAAAAATTTAACAGAACGGATATACCTATTTCGACCTTGCTGAATTCAGTGGTGATACCCGTTTTTCTAGGTTAGCTCTTGTTTTCGCAATATTCGACCACAAAGTTTGTAAGGAAATCATAGAGGTAAGCTTTTTTGAAGTGGTTTACTTCGGAATACACGCTTCAGTTTATTTCTCTCAAGACAGCCAACAAAATTATTTTTGGACGAATTTTTTTTGATGAAAATCGATATGTTGATTCGGGTCGCCAAATAAAAAACAAATTTTGTGTTGTTTTGCAAAAATTTAATTTTGGCGGAAGATATGGCTTGTGGGGCTTTTTGTTTTTTATTTTCCCGCCGATCTACTCAACAGATTATGCTAATATTTGCCAAGTACATCAATAATAATTATTTCATGCAACTGGTGAAGCGCAATTTGCAAAATATCGTTATCGAAATTTTGCACACAAATTTGCATATCTAACTATTTTCTCCATCTGGATCTAAAAAATGTGTTGTCCTAAAATAAGCCCACATTAGTTATCAATTACTCGGCAAATAAATATTTTCGTACTCTTGATACGGACATTCACTTTTCCGCGACTCGGCCACGGGCCAAAATTGCCTTTTTTGATATGTTTAAATCGAAAGCAAATATATTTGCAAAACTAAATTTCTGAAATAAAACATGTGTTTAAATACAAATAAAGTTATTGTTTAGAAATGTATCCAAATATATTTTATTTAAAAAAGATTTTCAAAACTTTTGCTGACTTTTTAGAATTTCAGTTTAAATTTATCCTTAATTTCCAATTGTACCTCCCAGTTACAACACCATATGCAGCATTATCTTCTGTTTAATTCAATCATTTCAAATTTCTGAGTATTCCAAGCTTGATCCAAGATTATACGATTTCAATTATTATTATTTATTATTTTTATGAACATTAAAAATGTCTAAAAAAATATCTTTGAATTATTAAAAATTTAACACAATTAACGTATTTTCTGAATTCTTAAGTGCACATAAATATTCGGAAATGATAGTCCCAAATAAAAACATATTGGGATGTAATCAAAGATTTGTTTAGAATAACATTTTCCCAAATATATACTTTTTGTGTGTACCCAATATTATATATTTCAAGCCCAATATGTTTGGGACAATATACTACAGAAGCGATTTTTTCTGAATTCTGAACAAAATTACACTTTGAAACCAGATTATTCATAGAACGCATGTAAAAAGTAAATCAGAATTGGTCGTATTTATGGCATATGATTAATAAAATACAACCGAATTAAAATAAACAAGACTTAAAAAAATCGCACAATGATTTTTCTCAAACGGTCCATAATGGCTATGTTTGTTCGTAGATTGGAAATCTTCGAATCGATTTCAGAAGACTTCGATACGCTGAATTCGAATCTGCCATCAGGATTCTCAATTAACTTTGTATCCCCTCACCTTAGAGAGGGGGGTATATATCATTTGCTACGAGCCAAAAGGATAACTCTCGAAAGGAGTAACCGATTGACTTCAAATTTTATATGTGGTAATATTTTCTGCTATCTCCGGCTAAATTCGAAGATGGACCATATTGGTCCACTCCTTCTAGTACCTCGACCACAAAGGTTTAATAATTAGTGAAATATTGATTATTTAATAACTTCTATACTACTTATTTTAATCCTCTGAAATTCTACACATACACGGAGGAAAATCGTCATTTTTGATATGTTTGAATTGAACGAAAATATACTTGGAAACGATTTTTTAAAATATTTTATATATGTTAACAAATACATTTTATTTGAAAATCAAGAAATTTTGTTTGGAACGCATATATTAATATATTAGAACATAATTTATTTGCGAACTGAATTTCACAAATAAAATATATGTTTACACACAAACAAAATTATTGTTTAAGAAGTTTTCCAAATATATTTTATTTAAAAAGATTTTTAAAACATTGCTGAATTATTCGAGTTTCAGTTAGTTTTTCCTAGATTTCGTGATAAACTTTATAGCTAAAATTTTCTTAATTTATAAATATTCCAATTCATCACTTTTTGTCAATCCATCAACGCAATTTATATTTACGAAAGATTATTCGATTTAAGTTTTAATTACATTTAACAAACATATACAATTTATAAAAAAATTGCTCTTTGAACATCTGAAAAACAGATAACATGTCTTTAAGTTAGGGTATTGATACATTGCCAAAATAAATAATTACAAATTAATCTTTGTTTCGGAAATACTAGTTCCAAATAATAAAATATTTGAATGGGAGCATATTTTTGTTTAGAACAATATCTTCCCAAACATATAATATTTGTGTGTGTCAAATATTATATATTTGAAGTGTACCCCAAACATATATATATATTTCAAGCCGAATATGTTTGGGACAATATACTACAGAAGCAATTTTTTTCAGCGTGTAGTATTAGTTTATTAGTCACTATTACCTCAAGAAAAAGTTGCCGCCGCCCTTTTGGTACCTCCCACAAAAATGGACAATTTTGAACCAAAAGTTAATAGCTTATAACATTATTACCAGTGCATACAAAGGCTAGAAATTTTGTACAGTGTAATGGTATAATAGTACCTACAATACAGTGAAAAATGGGCATTATTGTCACGCCCCTTTTGGTACCTCCCACACAAATGGGCCATTTTACACCAAAAGATAACAGCTTTTAACTTTAATGCCATTGTATACAAGGTATGTTGAATGCAATTTAAATTGATAATAATTTAATTAAAACAAAAAAATAAATAAATTTACTAATATTTTTTGGGACTTAAGGTGAGGGGATTCATAAGTCGGTTTACCCGACTGAACTTTCTTACTTGTTTTTAACGTTTTTGCTATTTTGAGGTAGAAACGTGAAAAGAGATATTTTTTTAATTCTTGTCTATTCTATGTCATATTAGCGGTTAATTCTTAGTTTAAAAATGCAATAAATACTAACTATATCTGTGGGAAAAATGTGAAATAAAGAATTAACTGTTAATAAGATCTTTCCACGTTTCTATCTCAAAATATCAAAAACGCGAAGTTATTCCCCAATTCTGATGGCAGATTCGAATTCAGCGAATCGAAGTCTTCTGAAATCGAGTCTAAGATTTCCTATTTACGAACAAACATAGCCAGTGGTCCATTATAGACCGTTTGAGAAAAATCATTATGCGATTTTTTTAAATCTTGTTTATTATAATTCGGTTATATTTAATTAGTCATATGCCATTAATACAGCGAATTTTTCTTTATTTGATACGCGCATTCTATGAATAATCTGGTTCCAAAGCGTACTGTTGTTAAAAATCTAGTAGAAAATCGCGGAAAACTGAATGTCCGTATCAAGAGTACAAAAATATTTGTTTACCCTGTAATCGATAACTAATGGGGGCTTATTTCAGGACAAAAAATGTTAAGATCCAGATGGAGAAAATAGTCGAATATCCAAATTTTTGTGCAAAATTCCGATATTCGCGACAAATGAATCCATTTTGCAAATTATGCTTCACTAGTAGAATGAAATTATTATTATTGATGTGCATGCCAAATGACAGCGTAATATGTTGAGAGGAAAGGCGGGAATATAGAAAACAAATATTTAAATATTCACAAAATATATCAATACCTTTATTTTAAGACAACATTTTTGTTTTTCTGTAATTCAAGGATCATTTTTTTTCAGAAATTTTACATTTTCGTAAAATGCCTTTATATTGAAATTGTATAATCTTGCATAATGACTTGCTTACTTGAAAATGATGACTTGGAATAAAAATATAATTTACAAACTAGTGTTTCAAAACAAATGTTATTGCTACTTATGTTACTTTAAATTCTAAGATATAATTCAAAATCAATGAAAAATTAAAAATGAAATTCGAATAAGCTGTTAACTTTTGTTGCCAAACGGTCCCTTTGTGTGAGAGGTACCCAAAGGGCCTGGGAATTCACGCCAATTTTTCACTGAACTGTAGACACCATAACAGGATAACACTGTACAAAATTGCAAGTATTTGTACGCACTGGTATTAAAGTTATAAGCCGTTAACTTTTGTTGTAAAACGGTCCATTTGTGTGGGAGGTACCAAAAGGGGCTGTACAATAATGCCCATTTTTTACCGGACTATAGGCGCTACAAAAACATTATATTGTACAAAATTTCAAATATTTTTATTCACTTCTATTAAAGTTATAAGCAGTTCAATTTTGATGCAAAATGGCCCATTCGTGTAGGAGGTACCAAAAGGGGCGTGGCAACTTCGTCCATTTTTCTCAAGGTGATAGCGACTAATAAAATAATACAATGTGTGGAATTTCAGAAGATTCTAATAAGAAGTATAGAAGTTATTAAAGAATCAATATTTCCCTAACTATTATCCCTTTGTGTGGGAGGTACAAGAAGGAGTGGACCAATATGGCCCATCTTCGAACATAGCCGGAGATAGAAAATAATATTACCGTATACCAAATTTAAAGTCAATTGGTTACTCCTTTCGATAGTTATCGTGCGCACCAGCCAGCAGACAGACAGACAGACGGACGGACATTTCTCATTCGACTTAAAATGGCCCAAAACGAATATTCGTCGAACATACTTCGATGTGTTACACTTTTGGCCCGTATCAAATGATATATACCCTCGTATCACTAAAGTGAGGGTATAAAAAGGCTTATGATATGATACCGTTTGATAAGGTTTGATTGCAATTTTTTAGAAGTAACGCGGTGAGAATCTTGGTAGAAATAATTTTCCAAGGGTTCCCTTTATTTCGGTCTTTGGACTGATTCGTGTATTCCGAAGGCTTCAACTTCAAAAGCACCTTCGAAATAACTAACCTCTCAGATTTCCTTGCAAACTTTGTGGTCGAATATCGCGAAAACAAAAGCTAACCTAGAAAAGCTACTAGCACCACTGGATTCAGTAAGGTCAAATAGGTATATCCATAGGGTCTCCTTTCTGTTACATTTTTGGACTAGCATAGGGTAATTATGTATATACGTGTATATATATATATACTAGCCTTTAAATACCCGGCGATGCCCGGGTTGCCTTTGAAAACTGTGATCCAAACATTAGTATTATTTTTAATTTTGAATAAAAAAATAAGGACCCAAAAACTAAAAAAATTTTGGCTATAGCAAAATTTATGTAAAAATACGTATTTAAAATCTTTGGTTTACAAATACCTTCGAATATTTGATCATACGCAGATCATTAAAAATTTGTTTAACATCCAGGATTAGTCTACTTGAAAGTCTATCAAACTCCAGATGATCTCAAGAACTCAAAAAAATTCACAGATAACAGTAAAAAATTCTGTAAATATGAAAGCACAACCTCAAATGTACGATATGTGTGCAAACTTTCAAATTAATACTTTTATGGGGTCAGTGGTCAAGAGGTCACCAAATAAGTGGCTGAGAAACAAATGCATAATATGCTATGTATGTTTCAAATTTCGATATACTCGTATACACTTTTGTTTAAATTTTACCGGTGTATATAGCGAGCGATATATTTCGAAAAGACTTTTAAACATTATGTCTTCGTTTTTGTGTACCTCTTGTCCTCAGGCCGGACGACGCATTTCCTTGAAGATCGTTTTATGTACATATATGTGCAGCTCCACAGATCTTTATTGGATTTTTATTGGAAGAATTAAAAAATCTTAAAGAATTTTGAAATGTAGTGGAAGAATGAAAATTGCTTTGGTCACTACTGACAACAATCTTAGAATTCAAAATTGTTTTTTTCCTGTGTATACTACATATTATTTTATCTTTGTATAATTTAAGCGCGAGAGTTGACCACTGGCCAAAAAACGACTATGTTAATAGTCCGTAGGCTATACCACACTGGAGTTTCTAGCTTTCTACCTGTTATATGAGCCGCAACGGTCAAGCGGCCAAAAGTCGCTTGAATTAGTATTAACATAGCCATTTTGGCCACTTCTTCACTGACCACAGTCAGAGAATTCAAAATTATTATATTTACAAAGTTTTAACTTTGTGTCCTATAAGAGGCTTCAGAAAGGGCAAAAACAATTGATAGCGCTATAACTGTCCACTGGCCGAAAAATGTCTACGTGAGTAGCCCGTGGTTTATACAACACTCATGTCTATGAGAGTGCAATTTATGGGATTTTTTATGTATTGAAAGAATGAAAAACTCTTAAAGAATCTTGAAATCCAGTAACGATTGAAAATGGTTTTGGTCATTGCTTAACTGACCACAATCGTAGAATTCAAAATTGCATTTCTCGGGTATAGTACTACATATTATTTTATCTGTGTATCATTTTAGACGCTTCTGAAATACAAAGAAATATTTAAAATTTTGATAGCGCGACAACTGACTGCGTGTCAAAAACGACTGTGTGAATAGTCCGAAGGGTATACAACACTCAAGTCTATACCAAAGCAAAATTTAAAGCTTCCTACTTCTTAAAGGTACCGTAATGGTCAGGCGGTCAAAAGTAGCTTGGTGTAAAATCGCATCCCTTGGAGATCAGTATACAAACATAAATTATGATGATTATAGCTCTTAAATGACTATTAAAGTACAGAAAGTGTGGAAATTGATTTGGTCATTGCTAAACTGACCACCGTCGGAGAAGTGACCGAATTGACAATGTTAGATAGGTTACCACAGTAAGTGGTGAGCGATATATTTTGAAAAGGATTTAAAAATTTTAAGACGTGGTTTTATGTCCGGTTTGACCTCAGACTGGACATCGAATTGATGTTTTCGCATCTCCATTGAGATCAGTCTGTACATCTAATTTGTAAATCATTGGCTCTTAAGGAACTTTTAAAATCAGAGAAATTATGAAAATTGTTCGGGTCACAGTTAAACTGACCACATTCAGATAATTCAAAATAATTTTTCGCGCATATATTTGCGGTTTATAGTACTTCATATATACAAAGTTTTAACTTTGTATCTTATAAGAGGATTCCGAAACGACAAAAACAAAACGCAAGTTTTTGATAGCGCTACAACTGACCACTGGCCGAAATATGATTAAGCGATTAGTCCGCAGTTTATACAACACTCCAGTCTATGTGTGTGCAAAATGTCAGCTCTCTAGCTTTAACAGAAGCCTCTGTGGTGAAGTGGTCGAAAATCACTTGGCGGAAAATCGGAAATCAAAGCCTATGGCACTTCCCAGGCACTGGTCTATCTGTCCACCAAGTTTCAAGCAAATCAGTTCAGCCGTTTAGGCCTGATGCTGGAACAAACAAACAGACAAACAAACGATTTTATAATATTAATAGGATATATATGGGTAGTTCTTTCTCCAGTGGCACTTCCCAGGCACTGGTCTATCTGTCTACCAAGTTTCAAGCAAATCAGTTCAGCCGTTTAGGCCTGATGCTGGAACAAACAAACAAACAGACAAACAAACGATTTTATAATATTAATAGGATATATATGGGTAGTTCTTTCTCCAGTGTCACAGACCAAAAATTATATATTTTTCAAATTCTCAGAAAATGTTGCCCTAGCATGTTGGAGTGAGCCCACAATATTAAATAATTTAACGGAAAATTGCAGACATGGGGCGAGGTCATATTTTTCCGTTATTTGGTGAAGATTTTTAGTCATTATTCAAAAGTGACTATGAGCCATTTTTCAAAAATGAGTTTTTGAAGCCAAACTATTCTCTGATTTTCTATCATATAAATTTGGAAATGGATTTTTTGTCTAAAACTATCTTTTTCTAATATTTCTGATTGGGATATACATTCACACGTTAGTTTACAAATGTTAAAGTCGCTATGAACATAAAAAATAAAATTAAATTAAAAATATTTCAAAAAAGGATCAGTATAAAGCTGAGGGTTGTGATATCCTAGAACGTATTGCTATTTATAATATTTCATTTTCTTTCTTTAAAGACTATCGCCATGAAAAGCTTATTCGTTTTACAATCATCAGAACATGTCGAGGAAAATAAATGATTCGAAGGTATCACAATTAAAATCCCTTATCTATCCATGTGGTAATATCAAAAGTGTATGTCCATGGACATGAGACGTTTAAACGTCTCCTCTCTTCAACCTAACCTAACCAAATATAAAATATAAAGTGAATTTTGATGAAGTATACATTAAACTTCCAGCCGTATTGAAGTCATACGAGTTTATAAAGTACAGAAGCACTAATATGATCCGCGCCTATTCAAACAAGCAAATGGAAACGTTTACAAGAAGTAAAACATATTATTCCTCCAGAATATCAATATTTATACCCGATATTATGATTTTGTGCATTTGTTTGTAACGCCTATAAATAAAGAGATAGACCCATAGTTTATTATACCTATCAATTTATACGAGTATATAGCTCCCATACATATGTACCTCCGATTTGACATATATGTCAACTTGACAGAGAGAATCTCTTGATACACTTAGAGCCAATACTAAATTTGAGGAAAATCGATTCAGATTTAGATATGTCCCCCATATATATGTTACCACTGATTTGACATATAAGCCTGTAGAAACTTTATTTTATATCCGATCAGTACGAAATTCGGCAGAAAGAGGTTTCTTATTACATGAATGAACACTGCCAAATTTGGCGAAAATCGGTTCAGATTTAGATATAGCCCCCATATATATATTAGACCCGATTTGACACGAAGCGCTGTAGAAACTTTATTTTATATTCTAACTGTACGAAATTAGGTTCAGATTTAATATAGCACCATGTAAGTTGTACTTTATTTCCGATCATTACAAATTATGGGAACGAATACTGCTTAATTTGAGGATAATCTAATCAGATTTAGATGTAGCCACATATATGTATATGTTCTTGCCTATTAAGTATTTAATCTTTATATAATTTTGCAGAAATTAGGCTTTTGATCCAAGATGATGAAAATCTGTATGTACGATTTGATCTGTAAAGTTCCTTCCGATTTTTGATCTATGAAAGAAAATTGTGCTTTTAAGGTTATCATCTCAGATCTAGTTTGTTATGATCAACATCTTCAACACCTCCTTGGATTAAGTCTTGATGAGCAGGTGGAACTTAGTACTTTGTTAACTGAAACGAAACCAATTATTCCATATTATTTTCGCAATGGCTCTTTTCGTATTGATAGGGATGTGTAGGGTATATAGTCGGCCCCGCCCGACTTTCTGGTTTAATTGATCTGGCTGAAATTTAAGAATTTATGCTTTATATTGCACTTAATCGTTCTTAGTGAAAATGGGGAACATTGGTCCATGTTTTGATATTGCTACCATATAAAGGTCCCTTCCTATTAGACTTCTTGGCATTCTACGGGACGCATATTTTAACCCATTATGCGAAAATTAAATTTTTTTCTCCTTAAAATGTCCTTATTGATATTTGCGTTTCTTATATAACAAGGTGCACCTGTAATTTAAAGAAGAATATTCGACTGTATTTGCATATGTTTGATGCGCACACTGTACGACAGAGCTGGATATCATATGTCCAAATTGGCTTTATTATATACTAGCTTGCTCCGGTGCACTTCGCTGCCCCAAATTTTATTTACTGAAATAAAAACATGCGATATAGTTTAACAGCCAAACCTAAAACCTGTGGTCAATGGTTTTCACATTTTTTGTTGTCAGAAATGAATTATAATAACTGAAAATCTTAACCAAACTACAAAGAAGAAAATATTTGTATGTGTTTTCAACTATATTTTGTTTGTTGATTTTTTTCAAATAATTTTTTTTTTGTAATTTGGAGAAGATTTTCAGTTATTGTAATGTAACTTCTAAACCAAAGTGACCCCCACTCCAAAATGTACACCATCGATAGAGTACATATGGCCAGCTGTTTATAAACATTTTTAGGAAAAAACATTTAGATCGATTCTGAGATATTGCAATTTATATTTTTATTTCCACAAAAAGTAACCGAAATATATTGTTTATGATAAAATTGATATTTTTTATGAAAAGTGCACGGTAAATTCTTTAAGAAACATTATTTTCTATTTACAATTTCTTATGATTTGTAGCAATAAAATTAACTTCAAAAAACTATTAAATTTTTCTGAACTTTGACCTATTTGATATTGTGCGTCATTACTCCCCAAAAATCTAGGGCAACATTTTCTGAGAATTTGAAAAAGACCTAATTTTTGACCTGTGACGCTTGAGAAAGAACTACACATACAGGGTCTCCCATATTCGACGGACCCATCTGGCAACGCCATAACTTTTGACAGAGATGTCAGATCGCTTAATGACATACCGCGTTTGAAGCGTCAGTCCAAGCAGATTTTTACCATGGAACAATACACGCCACGCGAGCGCTCTGAAATAGTTGAAATTTACATTCAACAGAAGAAGTCAAGTCAACCTGCTTTTAAAATATTAAAAAATGTGAGAAGTGCGCCTTCTAAGAACACCATTAAGCGTTTATACGAAAAATTTTCGACTGGCGAGGCTCTTTCTAATCCGAAGAGGCCAAATAAAAGTCGACCAAGGCGATCGGCCGAGAATATCGCTGCCGTACGAGCCAGTGTTGAGAGGTCCCCAAGAACATCCCAAAAACGCCGTTCTCAGCAGTTGGGCATGGCTCGGTCCACTTTACAACGGATTATTCGCGTTGATTTGCATTTGTTCCCGTACAAAATTCAATTGACGCAAAGATTGTTGCCTGCGGACAAGCCTCGTCGATTGGAATGGGCCCAAAAAAAACATGGGTCCGTCGAATATGGGCAACCCTGTATATGTATATGTTCTTGCCTATTAAGTATTTAATCTTTATATAATTTTGCAGAAATTAGACTTTTCATCCAAGATGATGAAAATCTGTATGTACGATTTGATCTGTAAAGTTCCTTCCGATTTTTGATCTATGAAAGAAAATTGTGCTTTTAAGGTTATCATTTCAGATCTAGTTTGTTATGATGAACATCTTCAACACCTCCTTGGATTAAGTCTTGATGAGCAGGTGGAACTTAGTACTTTGTTAACTGAAACGAAACCAATTATTCCATATTATTTTCGCAATGGCTCTTTTCGTATTGATAGGGATGTGTAGGGTATATGGTCGGCCCCGCCCGACTTTCTGGTTTAATTGATCTGGCTGAAATTTAAGAATTTATACTTTATATTGCACTTAATCGTTCTTAGTGAAAATGGGGAACATTGGTCCATGTTTTGATATTGCTACCATATAAAGGTCCCTTCCTATTAGACTTCTTGCCATTCTACGGGACGCATATTTTAACCCATTATGCGAAAATTAAATTTTTTTCTCCTTAAAATGTCCTTATTGATATTTGCGTTTCTTATATAACAAGGTACACCTGTAATTTGAAGAAGAATATTCGACTGTATTTGTATATGTTTGATGCGCACACTGTACGCCAGAGCTGGATATCATATGTCCAAATTGGCTTTATTATATACCAGCTTGCTCCGGTGCACTTCGCTGCCCCAAATTTTATTTACTGAAATAAAAATATGCGATATAGTTTAACAGCCAAACCTAAAACCTGTGGTCAATGGTTTTCACATGTTTTGTTGTCAGAAATGAATTATAATAACTGAAAATCTTAACCAAACTACAAAGAAGAAAATATTTGTATGTGTTTTCAACTATATTTTGTTTGTTGATTTTTTTCAAATAATTTTTTTTTGTAATTTGGAGAAGATTTTCAGTTATTGTAATGTAACTTCTAAACCTAAGTGACCCCCACTCCAAAATGTACACCATCGGAAGAGTACATATGGCCAACAGTTTATAAAAATTTTTAGGAAAAAACATTTAGATCGATTCTGAGATATTGCAATTTATATTTTTATTTCCACAAAAAGTAACCGAAATATATTGTTTATGATAAAATTGATATTTTTTATGAAAAGTGCACGGTAAATTCTTTAAGAAACATTATTTTCTATTTACAATTTCTTATGATTTGTAGCAATAAAATTAACTTCAAAAAACTATTACAGAGGAAAAAAGTAAATTTTTCTGAACTTTGACCTATTTGATATTGTGCGTCATTACTCCCGAAAAATCTAGGGCAACATTTTCTGAGAATTTGAAAAAGACCTAATTTTTGACCTGTGACGCTTGAGAAAGAACTACACATACATATATAGATTTTTATATTTATATACTTTATACTCAAGGCCTAGAGCAGACCGTTTGCAAATGAGCCGTTGAATTTAATTCGTTTTCAGTTTTATTTGTGTTATCTTAGAACCTATGTGGTCAGTCCATATCAAACGACGATCTAGGTGAATTCCAAGTTATTTCACGTGATCTTTCTGTGGAATCACCGAATTGAAGATGGTTATTGAAGGACATGCGACTGCAGTTGATCGGACGCAACTGATGGGTTTTTAAGAATACTGACAAAAGTACTATCATCCGCAAAAGTGGAATAAATATGTTTGTGGGCAAGTCTGCTGTATGTACATATTATGTATACTTATGGAATCGGTTCTAGTATGATACCCTGAGGAACGCCGGCAGTTATTTTCTAAGGATTAGAAAAAATACCATTTGATTTTACTATAAACGACCTGTTCGAAAATATCTGTTGAGGAATTTATTCGTGTTACTTTGATTTTAACTTCGTTGCTATTCAGTCGTAGTGAACGGACGTGTTTATCACAGAGCGGATAGTTAAAACCTATTACGGGGTACCTATTACGCAATCGCAAAAGATATCTGTAAAAAGTCTTGAAGACCTACATCGTAGTACCTATTACGGTCTAATACAGATAAACAAATTAATAAATTCGTTAACGGGGATGTGTTCGCGTTCCGATGGAGCGGGGTTCCCCAAGCGTCCTACTGTCCGTCCGTTGGTCTTGGCCAAAGCCGACCACACCAAACATGGTGAAAATTTCCCCCCAGTACTCACAACAGGTGGTACGGTGAGTGGAAAACGTCATGTCCGACCGTCAAAACGGAAGCACAATGAGCATCGTGTAGCGCTCAGAGTTTTGGCGAAGTTGGAGGCTGTTGAGGTTTCGGCTCTTACCGAAAAACAAAAAGAGTCACTTACCTGGGCTAAAGGCGTCATAGATGCTTCTAAGTCAATCAGTCGGCTGAAAGAGCCACAAATTCAGCTGTGTTCACGGCTAATAAAGTCAAAAGAATCAGATCACCTGATGAACCCCTGCCTTCGAAAAAGGCAAGAGGCCTTAATGTCACCATCAACAGGACACTCACCAAGCCCTTCAATGAAGTGGCGAAGGAGAGTCTAGTGATGGCCGTTATAGACAGAAGTAGTGAGGATGAATCCATCTTCAAGGACAAATGGAGCCATGTGCAATAAGTAATTATGGCTCATTACCTCGATGTCCGTAGATAAATGCCGGGAACTCCACCAATCTGCAACGATGCAGGATGTCATCAAGGGAGAGTAAAGCGCTTATATTTCGATGATGCAAGATCAGTAGACCTGTATAAGGCTGCTCTGAGTCGAGCGGGTGAGGTGTGGCCGGGTGCCCAGTTGGATGTTGTCGAAAAAACAACATCCCTTGTCACCCTAGAGCCATCACCTGGGTTACAGAAGAGCCCTCCAACCCTGCTGACATATTAGAAATAATAAAAGATTCCAATCCTGGTCTGCCGGCCCATAATTGGAGAATCAGCAAGGTGGATGAGCGGATGGTAAAAAGCGGCAGGTAAATTTGATCCTTAACGCTGAATCCACCTCCCATATACAACGTGCAAGTGCAACAATACAATATGGCTTCGAGACTATAGTCTTGAAGATATACCAGCAGGATATAGCTCCCATTGCAGAAGGTGAGTCGTCCACCGTGGCACTTTCTGGAAGTGCGGAGGTACCCACGCCTATTATTTCTGGTGACTCCACCTCTAACAGAAGATCTGCAACGTCCTTCTCTGAGAACAAAAGCTCTACTTCGGACACAGAGAGGCTGAGGGGAGTCTCCGGACTCTTTGATGCATCTGGCGGGGACATGCTTCTCGACGATACGGACGAAGAGTTCGATAACACCCTTGTCGGGGTAGATGTTAATCTGTCAATTACCAATGATGGTAAGAATTCTACAGATTAACATCCATCACGCTAAAGCAGCCTCAGCGGCTCTATTGCTGCGCCTGTCCACAGGCGCAGTAGACATCGTCCTGATACAGGAGCCCTATGTAGTGGGAGGAAGGGTGTGCGGTATTAGGACACCCAACTTTAAACTGCTTGTGGCCAACTGTGAAGGCACTCCAAGAACCTGCATTTTGGCCAGGAAAGATCTAAGTATCTTTCTCCTGACTAATTTAAGTGGTAAAGACCAAACAGCTGCTAGCCTGGAGATCGGTAATCGCATATATTGGGTGGTCTCCAGCTACTTGCCTTATGAATATGTAGTACCGACTGCTCTATTCAGGGAGGTAGTAGAAGAAGCAACGTCTGACGAGCTCGAGCTGATTATTGGCGCAGACACGAACGCTCATCATACTATCTGGGGTAGTACGGATATAAACAATAGGGGTGATTCGCTTCTTGACTTTATTCTAACTACCAACCTTAGTATTTGTAACGTAGGTAATAAACCGACCTTCACAATTAAAGACAGACAAGAAGTACTCGACGTATCACCATATCATTCAATAGATCCCTTGAAGAAGCCTGTCCAAAAACAAGGTACAAGGGTAAAACTAAACCCCAATGGTGGACTTCTGAGCTAACGGCTATGAAAAAGACCTGCAACAAGCTATTCTATAAGGCTAAATCTACTGGGGTCGCTAATGATTGGGATGCCTATAAAGATCAACTCAAGATCTATAAGAAGGAGCTTAGAAAGGCGCAAAGGCGCTCTTGGTATACCTTCTGTGGTGAAGTGGAAAAGGTCTCCGACGCCGCTAGGCTGAGGAAGATATTATCTGCTTCACCCTGTACAGTGGGATATTTACAGGATGAGGCAAATAACTGGACCAAAAACAGCGAGCAGTCGTCCAATGTACTGCTCGACACACATTTCCCGGGGAACTCTGTAACAGAACCCGCGGATCAGCAGGACCAACAAGAGTGCGAGTGGACTGCGAGCGTCGCTAGCTTCTTGACTGAGAGATCCAGAATAAGCTGGGCTATTAATAGCTTTGAGCCCTTCATGTCACCTGGACCAGATGGCATCACTCCAGCAGAAATGCAGAAAATGTTAAAGTACATTATCCCCTGGCTGGAGAAAATGTATGTAGGCTGTATCAGGCTTTCATACGTCTCGAATCGATGGAGGGATACCAAAGTGGTATTCATACTTAAAGCGGGAAAGATATCACACACTAGGCCAAAAGACTTCAGACCAATTTGCCAATTAGCCTATCCTCCTTCCTATTGAAAGGTGGTACGGTGAGTGGAAAACGTCATGTCCGACCGTCAAAACGGAAGCACAATGAGCATCGTGTAGCGCTCAGAGTTTTGACGAAGTTGGAGGCTGTTGAGGTTTCGGCTCTTACCGAAAAACAAAAAGAGTCACTTACCTGGGCTAAAGGCGTCATAGATGCTTCTAAGTCAATCAGTCGGCTGAAAGAGCCACAAATTCAGCTGTGTTCACGGCTAATAAAGTCAAAAGAATCAGATCACCTGATGAACCCCTGCCTTCGAAAAAGGCAAGAGGCCCTAATGTCACCATCAACAGGACACTCACCAAGCCCTTTAATGAAGTGGCGAAGGAGAGTCTAGTGATGGCCGTTATAGACAGAAGTAGTGAGGATGAATCCATCTTCAAGGACAAATGGAGCCATGTGCAATAAGTAATTATGGCTCATTACCTCGATGTCCGTAGATAAATGCCGGGAACTCCACCAATCTGCAACGATGCAGGATGTCATCAAGGGAGAGTAAAGCGCTTATATTTCGATGATGCAAGATCAGTAGACCTGTATAAGGCTGCTCTGAGTCGAGCGGGTGAGTTGTGGCCGGGTGCCCAGTTGGATGTTGTCGAAAAAACAACATCCCTTGTCACCCTAGAGCCATCACCTGGGTTACAGAAGAGCCCTCCAACCCTGCTGACATATTAGAAATAATAAAAGATTCCAATCCTGGTCTGCCGGCCCATAATTGGAGAATCATCAAGGTGGATGAGCGGATGGTAAAAAGCGGCAGGTAAATTTGATCCTTAACGCTGAATCCACCTCCCATATACAACGTGCAAGTGCAACAATACAATATGGCTTCGAGACTATAGTCTTGAAGATATACCAGCAGGATATAGCTCCCATTGCAGAAGGTGAGTCGTCCACCGTGGCACTTTCTGGAAGTGCGGAGGTACCCACGCCTATTATTTCTGGTGACTCCACCTCTAACAGAAGATCTGCAACGTCCTTCTCTGAGGACGAAAGCTCTACTTCGGACACAGAGAGGCTGAGGGGAGTCTCCGGACTCTTTGATACATCTGGCGGGGACATGCTTCTCGACGATACGGACGAAGAGTTCGATAACACCCTTGTCGGGGTAGATGTTAATCTGTCAATTACCAATGATGGTAAGAATTCTACAGATTAACATCCATCACGCTAAAGCAGCCTCAGCGGCTCTATTGCTGCGCCTGTCTACAGGCGCAGTAGACATCGTCCTGATACAGGAGCCCTACGTAGTGGGAGGAAGGGTGTGCGGTATTAGGACACCCAACTTTAAACTGCTTGTGGCCAACTGTGAAGGTACTCCAAGAACCTGCATTTTGGCCAGGAAAGATCTAAGTATCTTTCTCCTGACTAATTTAAGTGGTAAAGACCAAACAGCTGCTAGCCTGGAGATCGGTAATCTCATATATTGGGTGGTCTCCAGCTACTTGCCTTATGAATATGTAGTACCGACTGCTCTATTCAGGGAAGTGGTAGAAGAAGCAACGTCTGACGAGCTCGAGCTGATTATTGGCGCAGACACGAACGCTCATCATACTATCTGGGGTAGTACGGATATAAACAATAGGGGTGATTCGCTTCTTGACTTTATTCTAACTACCAACCTTAGTATTTGTAACGTAGGTAATAAACCGACCTTCACAATTAAAGACAGACAAGAAGTACTCGACGTATCACCATATCATTCAATAGATCCCTTGAAGAAGCCTGTCCAAAAACAAGGTACAAGGGTAAAACTAAACCCCAATGGTGGACTTCTGAGCTAACGGATATGAAAAAGACCTGCAACAAGCTATTCTATAAGGCTAAATCTACTGGGGTCGCTAATGATTGGGATGCCTATAAAGAGCAACTCAAGATCTATAAGAAGGAGCTTAGAAAGGCGCAAAGGCGCTCTTGGTATACCTTCTGTGGTGAAGTGGAAAAGGTCTCCGACGCCGCTAGGCTGAGGAAGATATTATCTGCTTCACCCTGTACAGTGGGATATTTACAGGATGAGGCAAATAACTGGACCAAAAACAGCGAGCAGTCGTCCAATGTACTGCTCGACACACATTTCCCGGGGAACTCTGTAACAGAACCCGCGGATCAGCAGGACCAACAAGAGTGCGAGTGGACTGCGAGCGTCGCTAGCTTCTTGACTGAGAGATCCAGAATAAGCTGGGCTATTAATAGCTTTGAGCCCTTCATGTCACCTGGACCAGATGGCATCACTCCAGCAGAAATGCAGAAAATGTTAAAGTACATTATCCCCTGGCTGGAGAAAATGTATGTAGGCTGTATCAGGCTTTCATACGTCCCGAATCGATGGAGGGATACCAAAGTGGTATTCATACCTAAAGCGGGAAAGATATCACACACTAGGCCAAAAGACTTCAGACCAATTTGCCAATTAGCCTATCCTCCTTCCTATTGAAAGGTCTGGAAAGACTTTTAGATCATTTCATCAGGGAAAACCTGGATACAAAACTCCTGTCGTGGAACCAACATGCTTACAATAAGGGCAAGTCTACAGAATCAGCCCTGCACGAACTTGTGAGTACTATCGAATCGTCCCTGCATTTCAAGGAATTCACCATGGTGACATTTCATGACATAGAAGGGGCTTTTAACAACATTCACTCAGATGCGGTAATAGCGGCACTCTCACATCTAAAAGTTAACACTAGTTTGATTAGACTAATTCAAAGTCTGCTCAGCAGAAGACGCATATATATGTTTCACCCGATTTGACATGTAAGCGCTGTAGAAACCGTATTTTACATCCGACCTGTACGAAATTCGGCAGAGAAAGTTCTCTTATTACACGAATAAACACTGCCAAATTCGGAGAAAATCGGTTCAGATTTAGATATAGCCCCCATATATATGTTACCCCTGATTTGACATGTAAGCGCTGTAAAAACTGTATTTTATATCCGATCAGTGCGAAATTCGGCAGAAAGAGGTTTTTTATTACATAAAGGAATACTGCCAAATTCGGAGAAAATCGGTTCGGATTTAGATATAGCCCCCATATATATGTTACCCCGATTTCACATGTAAGCGCTGTAAAAACTGTATTTTATATCCGATCAGTATGAAATTCGTCAGAAAGAGGTTTTCTGTTATATGAATGAACACTTTTAAATTTGGAAGAAATCGGTTCATATTTAGATATAGCCCCCATATATACGTTACCCCCGATTTGACATGTGAGCGCTGTAAAAATGTTATTTTATATCCGATCAGTGCGAAAGTCGGCAAAAAGATTCCTTCTACATGAAGGAATACTGCCAAATTCGGAGAAACTCGGTTTAGATTTAGATATAACTCCCATATATATGTTACCCCCGATTTGACCTGTAATCGATGTAAAAACTGTATTTTATATCCGATCAGTGCGAAATTCGGCAGAAAGAGGTTTCTTATTACATGAAGGATTACTGCCAAATTCGGAGAAAATCGGTTCAGATTTATATATATAGCTCCCATATATACGTTACCCCCGATTTGACATGTAAGCGCAGTAGAGACTGTATTTTATATCCGATCAGTACGAAATTCGACAGAAGGAGGTCTTTTTACATGAATAAGTATTCAGGCCATCTTCCCTGATTATATTAATGCTCCATATATATGTTCCTCCTGATTTGGTATCAAACCGCTATAGAAGTTGTATTTTACTTCCGATCATTAAAATTTTCCAGAAAGATGTTTCTCACTTTAGGAACGAATATTGCTTAATTTAGCGATTATCGTTTCAGAATTAGATAATATGTTTCTACCCATTTACCAATTATTCCAAATTATTATGGCAATGACCCTTATCGCATTGTTAGGGAGGTGTGGGGTATTATATAGTCGGCCCCGCCCGACTTTCTGCCTTTCCTTACTGTTGTTGTTGTAGCAGTATATGTGTTTGTTATCCATTAGTTGTTTTTCATTCGCCTTGTATAGTGGTTTCTGCTGTATTGGTTTCCAGGCCGAGGAAGATGGCTGCTTCCACTGGTTGGGTCCAAAGAGACCTGGGAACAAGTTGAGTAGGTTTGGCAGGGCAGTTAAAGAGGTGTAGTGTGTCGTGTGGTCCCTGGTTACAGGCGGGACATATGTTCGACGTGGTGCCATCAATCCTTGCCCAGTATGAATTGAGGCGGCTACACCAGCCAGATCTTAATTGGGCCAAAAGTACTCTTGTCTGTCGTGGTAATTCCTCTTCATCTGAGGCCACTGATGGAGGGTGGTCTCCTAGTACGACATTGACTCTGTAGTTATTCACGGCTTCAGCGACTGCGTCAGAGTGTATGTCAGCCAGACCTGCCTTGAAAGCTCTTTGGTCTAGAGGTTCTCTCTTGTAGCGTTGGACCTCGCGCTCTAGATCATGAAGGTCTTTCCTGATCTGCCTGGGAGGTGGGCGCCTATCCACTAGATGGTGATTGGGATGACTGGGACGGTAGCAACCAAGCAGATACTGCTTCGACAGCAAAAAATTGTGTCGTCGCACGGTTATGATCTTCGTCTCCTCATGTAAGTGGTCCACAGAAGACATGAGGAGGCACCCTGTCGCAGTTCTCAGGGCGGCATTTTGGCAGGTCTGTATATTCTTCCACTGCGTCTCGCTCACGTTCGGTGACCACACTGGTGCTGCATAGTTTACCACAGACCGACCTATCGCTTTGTAAGAGGTCAACAAGGTTTCTTTATCTGTGCCCCAAGTGCTACCGGCTAGCGACTTGAGGACCTTGTTCCTACTTCTCATTTTATTGCAGATAGCTGTGGCATGCGCGTTAGACCTGAAGAGGTTATCAAATGTGACACCAAGAACCTTAGGGTAGTTGGTGGTCGGAATTCTTGTGCCATCGACTATCACATTGAGTTGCTCCTTCACTTGCGCTGTCCATGCAGTAAAAAGGGTGGCCGATGATTTGGTGGCGGATATTTTTAAGTTCCTCGCAGCGAAGAAATTGGCAATCTCAGCGAGGTAGACGTTCAGCCTTCCACATATGTCATCGATTAGAGGGCCCGACGCCAGAATCGTACAGTCATCAGCATATGATACGATTTCAACGCCGTCAGGTGGGGGGGAATTGCAGAAAGGTAGAGGTTAAACAGTGCCGGAGATATCACCCCACCTTGGGGAACTCCCTGTTTCACTCTACGGGGTTTGGACTTCTTGTTTCTGAATTCCACATACGACTGGCGTCCACACATGTAATTGACGGTCCAACGTTTCAAACTATTCGGGAGGGACGTGTTGGCTATGTCCTCAAAAAGCGTGGCGTGGCTGACAGTATCGAAGGCCTTCGATAGGTCTAGCGCCACGAGGACGGTCCTGTCACCGGGCTTGTTCTGGTTAAGACCGCGGCTCACATGCGTGGATATGGCGTGTAAAGCAGTAGTCGTACTATGCTGCTTTCGGAATCCGTGTTGATGATTAGCAATTGGAAAATGTCCAATAAGGCTCGGGAGGATTAACGCCTCAGGCGTCTTTGCTACTGGCGAGAGAAGGGAGATAGGCCTGTACGATTCTCCCTTGCTCGCATCTTTGCCCGGTTTCAGTAGCGGGACCACTCTACCCATTTTCCAGGCTTCGGGTATTATCAGAGTGGCCAACGACAGATTGAGGACCCTAGTCAGGTACTCAACTCCCGGTATGTCCAATTGCTTCAACATCAGCATCGAAATTCCGTCGGGGCCGAGCGCTTTGGATGACTTAGCGCTACGGATGACATCTGCAACTTCTCCAACTGTACTTCTTCAGCTCGGAGATACTTCTGGTGGTACTTCTTCAGCTCGGAGAGCATGGATACGACGCATTACTCTCCTTTTCGCTCTGTCACTCACGGGGTGCTCTATAAATTGTCGGTTAAAATAACGCGCGCACCTCTTCGGGTCAGTCACAGTGGTGGCACCAAATGTGACTGCCGTCCGGTCGTCTTTCCTGCCTGGATTCGAGAGTGACTTAACCGTTGCCCACAATTTACTAATACCGGAACATAAGTTGCATTGCTTCAGTTGATCTAGCCATTTATTCCGCTTATATTCGTCGACTTTCCTACTGATTTCTAGATTCAGTTCCCTGATTCTAGGATCAGCAGGATTAGAACGACGAATTTCATCACGCACGTCTGCTAGTCCCGCTGCATCTGCTGGGAAATTAGGTCGTATCTCGGGTATTCGACCAGCAGGGATAAAGCGAGCGGCTGCTGCGTTGATGATGCCTCGGAATTTCTTCTCAGCTACCCGAACATCTGAGGGGATGGGTAGTTCACTGAAGCTGCGGTTGGTGAATTCTCTGAACCCGTTCCAGTCTGCTTTCCTTTGATTCAGGAAAGTACGGCGTTCAGAGATAATAAAATCGACTGGTCTGTCTATGGAGAGGATTATGGGGAGGTGGTCTGATCCCAATGAAATGACGGGCTGCCAGGTGACGTCATTTATCAGACCAGGCGACACGATGGTGATATCTGGCGAGCTGCTGCAATCACCCATAATCCGTGTGGGGGCGTCCTCATTCACTGTGCAGAACGTAGAGCCATCTATCTGCTCAGCCAAAGCTATGCCTCTATGGTCATTAGTTAGGAGAGAATGCCAAAGCTCATGATGGGCATTAAAGTCTCCTAGGACCACGCGATTATTGCCTTGCAGTAACGGACTGATGTCCGGCAAATAACGCGGAGAACAGCTACCAATCGGCGGTATATATACGTTGTACAGCTCTATCTCGGCAGTCCCGGACTTAACTGCTACCCCCATACATTCAATGTATGGGTCTCTAGAGTCAAGCTCAGGCGAGATAGGTCTGTATTGCACAGAATGGTGTAATAGGAAAGCCAGTCCCCCACCTCCACTTCTAGTGCGATCCTTACGTAGCACATTGTAACCCTGACAACTGTGCAAGCTGCATGTGTCGCTCAGCTTTGTTTCCTGGATCGCAGCGACCTTGATGTTATTCCGATTCATAAAATCTACAATCTCGTTGATTTTGCCGCGGAGACCATTGCAATTAAATTGCAAGAAGGATGCATGTTCGGGGGTTGGTACAGCAATGTGTGGATTAGTTGTGGTGTTGATTGCTGTGCATGTTGCTGTAGGGGAGATTGCGGCGGTGTCCCATAAACCGAAGGTGTCGATGACGTAGACGACGAGGCCGACGACACTGACGACTGCGATTCTTGAGGCACACTGAGAGGTATGGATGCACAGCAGGCTCCGACATAGCTCCCTATGCGGCGATACTCCCCGGCGTTCCTAAGGCCAGAGCAACCCCTGAGATGCAACCACTCCATACATCGGGTACACCTTACTGATGTTGAGTTGCCACGTATAAGGTTCCCGCAGACGGAGCAGAAATATTGTTGTGGTCCGGGATTTTGTTCGGTCCCGGCACGGACCAGAAGAATTCGGAGCAGACACTCCGGGATGTGCCTCTCCCAAGGCGAAAAAATGGACGAACATAAAACACATAGTACTGAGGTGGCAGCCCCTGGCCGAAGAATTGCTGCTTCGGGTCAATCCGGTACAAAGAACCGGCTGCCGTGGGATAGTAATGGCGTAGTTTGTACTTGTCAAATGTCAAAGAATAAACTTCAATGATTCAAAATAACACCTCTTGTTAGAAAACCCTTTATATGGGGCCTATAATGAGCATTCTGCTAAATTTCATCACGATCGGACCGCAAGTACGACCAGAACTTTGATTACAGCGATACCTCTACAGACGGATAGACGGAAATGGTTAATTCGACTCAGGGCGTGATTCCTAGTCGATCGGTATAATAAAATATGGATCTCTTCTCCTTTTGGGTTTTACAAACAAGTGCACAAACTTATACCCTGGACCACATTTGGGTGTAGGTTATAAAAATCATATTTAGGAAAAAGCAGGCAAAAATGATTTGAATTTGTTTCTTATTGGATACATCACATGTGCATTACAAATCTGGCCAAACTTGACGAAATTTCCATAATCAACAAAAACATGGTTTTAGGTTTAGGTAAGGGTGGCAGCCGTATTTTTTTTACAAGCTCACATAGACCAGTTTAGGTCCCTAGTGTTACCACGGGCTGAAATGCCCCTCATCGAAACCAACCTGTTTGATATATAAATTTATCGATAGTACGAATATCAGTACTGGAAAGATCTGTTAGGCTGCCTAAAAAGGCCGACCCCAGTATGTCCAGACGTCGTTTACTCAAAGCGGGACAGTCGCAAAGCAACTGCTCAATGCTCTCCACTTCTTCCTCATCTCCACAGCTTCGGCAGAAGTCATTGGAGTCAATACCCAATCTTTTGGCGTGTTCGCCGATCAAGCAGTGTCCCGTCAGAAACTGTACTAACGTAGACAATCGTTTCCTCTCAGGTGCGAGGAGATATTTTGACCTTCAAAGGTCATACCTTGGCCAGATTTGTCTAGCTACCCTGCAGGTGCCGATTTCTGTCCATCTTTCGTTGGACTGCCTGATTGCCTCTTGCCTAAGCCAAAGCTTGTATGTGGATAGTGGCGCACCAATATATGCAAATTCTTCGAGAATTTGTAATGTCGTCCATTTCCTAGCAAGTTAATCGGCTTTCCAGTTCCCCGGGATATCCCTATGCCCAGGCACCCATATGAGGTGTATATTAAACTACTCAGCCATCTCGTTAAGAGATCTGCGGCAGTCGAGGGCTGTTTGTGAATTTAGGGATGTTGCCTCCAGAGAATTGATTACAGCCTGGCTGTCCAAGTAAATGACGACGCCAGTGTTGGTTACTATGTTGCGATTATTATTCGGCTGGGTAGACACTGCAGGTATCTGGTAGTCTGTCAGCTATATCCAAACTAAGCTCTACACAGTGTACTCCGAAGCCAACCTTAAAGAGAACCAATTCTGTCTTGTTTGGGTTTACGCCCAAACCGCTGCTTCTGGCCCATCTAGCCAATTTGTTCAGAGCCACCTGTAGGATGTCTCTGAGGACGTTTACGAATTTGCCACTCACTGCGATTGCCACGTCATCCGCATATGCCACGACCTTGCAGCCACAACGTTCTAGATCTAGCAGGATTTCATTCACCGCTAGGTTCCAAATTAGTGGAGACAGTACTCATCCTTGCGGGGTCCCTCTGTTTACAAACCTTGTTAGAGTTGTGGACCCTAGACATGCTGTTATGCGTCTTCTGGTGAGCAGACTTTGAATTAGTCTAATCAAACTAGTGTTAACTTTTAGATGTGAGAGTGCCGTTATTACCGCATCTGAGTGAATGTTGTTAAAAGCCCCTTCTATGTCATGAAATGTCACCATGGTGAATTCCTTGAAATGCAGGGACGATTCGATAGTACTCACAAGTTCGTGCAGGGCTGATTCTGTAGACTTGCCCTTATTGTAAGCATGTTGGTTCCCCGACAGGAGTTTTGTATCCAGGTTTTCCCTAATGAAATGATCTAAAAGTCTTTCCAGACCTTTCAATAGGAAGGAGGATAGGCTAATTGGCTAATTGGTCTGAAGTCTTTTGGCCTAGTGTGTGATATCTTTCCCGCTTTAGGTATGAATACCACTTTGGTATCCCTCCATCGATTCGGGACGTATGAAAGCCTGATACAGCCTACATACATTTTCTCCAGCGAGGGGATAATGTACTTTAACATTTTCTGCATTTCTGCTGGAGTGATGCCATCTGGTCCAGGTGACATGAAGGGCTCAAAGCTATTAATAGCCCAGCTTATTCTGGATCTCTCAGTCAAGAAGCTAGCGACGCTCGCAGTCCACTCGCACTCTTGTTGGTCCTGCTGATCCTCGGGTTCTGTTACAGAGTTCCCCGGGAAATGTGTGTCGAGCAGTACATTGGACGACTGCTCGCTGTTTTTGGTCCAGTTATTTGCCTCATCCTGTAAATATCCCACTGTACAGGGTGAAGCAGATAATATCTTCCTCAGCCTAGCGGCGTCGGAGACCTTTTCCACTTCACCACAGAAGGTATACCAAGAGCGCCTTTGCGCCTTTCTAAGCTCCTTCTTATAGATCTTGAGTTGCTCTTTATAGGCATCCCAATCATTAGCGACCCCAGTAGATTTAGCCTTATAGAATAGCTTGTTGCAGGTCTTTTTCATAGCCGTTAGCTCAGAAGTCCACCATTGGGGTTTAGTTTTACCCTTGTACCTTGTTTTTGGACAGGCTTCTTCAAGGGATCTATTGAATGATATGGTGATACGTCGAGTACTTCTTGTCTGTCTTTAATTGTGAAGGTCGGTTTATTACCTACGTTACAAATACTAAGGTTGGTAGTTAGAATAAAGTCAAGAAGCGAATCACCCCTATTGTTTATATCCGTACTACCCCAGATAGTATGATGAGCGTTCGTGTCTGCGCCAATAATCAACTCGAGCTCGTCAGACGTTGCTTCTTCTACTACTTCCCTGAATAGAGCAGTCGGTACTACAGATTCATAAGGCAAGTAGCTGGAGACCACCCAATATATGCGATTACCGATCTCCAGGCTAGCAGCTGTTTGGTCTTTACCACTTAAATTAGTCAGGAGAAAGATACTTAGATCTTTCCTGGCCAAAATGCAGGTTCTTGGAGTGCCTTCACAGTTGGCCACAAGCAGTTTAAAGTTGGGTGTCCTAATACCGCACACCCTTCCTCCCACTACGTAGGGCTCCTGTATCAGGACGATGCCTACTGCGCCTGTGGACAGACAGATTAACATCTACCCCGACAAGGGTGTTATCGAAATCTTCGTCCGTATCGTCGAGAAGCATGTCCCCGCCAGATGCATCAAAGAGTCCGGAGACTCCCCTCAGCCTCTCTGTGACCGAAGTAGAGCTTTTGTCCTCAGAGAAGGACGTTGCAGATCTTCTGTTAGAGGTGCAGTCACCAGAAATAATAGGCGTGGGTACCTCCGCACTTCCAGAAAGTGCCACGGTGGACGACTCACCTTCTGCAGTGGGAGCTATATCCTGCTGGTATATCTTCAAGACTATAGTCTCGAAGCCATATTGTAGGGTTGCACTCGCACTTTGTATATGGGAGGTGGATTCAGCGTTAAGGATCAAATTTACCTGCCGCTTTTTACCATCCGCCTCACCCACCTTGCTGATTCTCCAATTATGGGCCGGCAGACCAGGATTGGAATCTTTTATTATTTCTAAGATGTCAGCCGGGTTGGAGGGCTCTTCTGTAACCCAGGTGATGGCTCTAGGGTGACTAGGGATGTTGTTTTTTTCGACAACATCCAACTGGGCACCCGGCCACACCTCACCCGCTCGACTCAGAGCAGCCTTATACAGGTCTACTGATCTGGCATCACCGCAATATAAGAGCTTTACTCTCCCCTGGTGCCATCCTGCATCGTTGCAGATTGGTGGTTTGCCCGGCATTTCTCTACGGACATCGAGGTAATGAGACATAATGGCTGATTGTACATGACTCCATTTGTCCTTGGGGATGGATCCATCCTCACTACTTCTGTCTATAACAGCCATCACTAGACTCTCCTTCGCCACTTCATTGAAGGGCTTGGTGAGTGTCCTGTTGATGGTGACATTAGGGTCTCTTGCCTTTTTCGAAGGCAGGGGTTCATCAGGTGATCTGATTCGTTTTACTTTATTAGCCGTTAACACAGCTGAATTTGTGGCTCTTTCAGCCGACTCATTGGCCTTAGAAGCATCTATGACGCCTTTAGCCCAGGTAAGTGACTCCTTTTGTTTTTCGGTAAGAGCCGAAACCTCAACTGCCGAAACCTCCAACTTCGTCAAAACTCTGAGCGCTACACGATGCTCATTGTGCTTCCGTTTTGACGGTCGGACATGACGTTTTCCCCTCACCCCACCACCTGTTGTGAGTACTTGGGGGAGATTTTCACCATTTTTGGTGTGGTCGGCATTGGCCAAGACCAACGGACGGACAGTCGGACGATTGGGGAACCGCGCTCCATCGGAACACGAAGGCATCCCCGTCAAGAGAATTTATTTTTATTTTGTCTGTATTAGACCGTAAAAGGTACTACGATGTGTGCCTTACAGACTTTGTACAGATTTTTGCTATTGCATAATAGGTACTGGTAACTATCCGCTATGTGATAAACATGTCCGTTCACTGCGAATGATCAGCAACGATTCCTCCAACAAAAACATAGTTACCTTTCTTCCACCAGATGCCATTTTAATAAATATTAGCAAACAATCAACGCAAAAATGCTAACTTTTTTCACGCCGTTCAGATAAACTTCAAAATGAAAATTTTACTTAAGCGACACTACGCGGTCAGGAAATTTGTAAACAAAAAGTAAATGTCGTTTGAGTTATTTTTGATGTGTCTTTTTCTTCGTAACGGTACTTTTGTCAGCTGCGAAATTTTTAGCGGTGATAGGAGTTATGCTTCTTAATCGATTTTCATCAAAAAACGAAAATCGATAATTTTGTTGGTTACGTTTTATTGGCGGTTAGGGCTCGATATCATTAATATTAACGGAAACGGTTTTTGGTCTCTAATGAATTAAAAAATTTAAATTTTGAGTTGTTATCCCTTTTGTGGAACAGGTGCGACATGATTATTTCATATGGTGAAAATTAAGTAAATTCGGATCGGATTCTTGTTTATGTTCCCAGAGTTAACCTGGCATCTCGGTTCCATATATATCCCTCTTCTCCAGTGTACCTCTAAATGTCAAAAGTACTCCTATTTGAATCATAGTTACCTTTCCCTTCTTAATTTAAGTTCTACTACATACATTCACACCCTGGGACAATATAAAAACAAGTTTGTTCCAACGAGTCCCTAAAGGTACGAATTATACCCTTTTGCCCAACTGTGTTATATTTAACCATTTTTGCACAACTCTACAACATTTAATCGTTTTTGCCCCACAGTGCTACAAAAAGTATGTATTTAGAGAAAAACATAGTGTATATTCCAAAAGTTATATTCGCATCATTAGGCAACATTTGACCCTTTTTAGCACCCATCTGTACCATTTTTAACCCATTTTTGTCCTACTGTACACTATTTAAAAATGTTTGCCTTACAGTACCATATTTAACCCTTTTCTCTCCACTGAACCATATTTAACACTTTAACCCCACTGTTATATTCAAATTGTATGTTTAAATATTGCAAAATTTTTCCATTTTTGTTCCATTGTACCATAATTAACCCGATTTGCCCCACTGTGCCTCACGATTAACGTTTTTTACCCGACTGTATCATATTTTACACTTTTTGCCATACGGTATCCATAAAAGTGCGAATTTTGGTAAATAGCTTCCCATTCCGATACTTCACCATAAAGACAACCCTCGCTTCCAATTTGGCGGTGGTACCATATTTATCCCTTTCCTTCCCACTGAGCCTCTAACATTTAAAAAAAAATAGCTAATTTTATCTAGTCTACTTTCCAATGGCTACCGCCAAGCCAAATTTGACGATCAAGCTCTTACCATTTGGTTTTGGCTTTGGTACCATTTTTTGACGATTCAAGCTCTTGCCAATTGGTTTTGACTTTGGTACCATTTTTATCCCAATTTGCCCCACAGTGCGCGTAAATTTTCGAATTTCGTAAAATCCAGTCTCATACCGAATCTTCGCTCTAAGGGCTACCCTCACACGAAATTTTGCGATTCTAGCTCCAGCCGCTTGGATTTGGTTGTGGTGCCATATTTTTTTCTTTTGACACACAAGTTTCGAGAAATCCCGCTCTGTTGCACGCCACAAAGTGTCGTATCCGCATTGTATTTGATAAACGTAAATTTTAATCTTATTAAATTATTTTTTTTTAAATATTGAAAAAGTGGTATTAGGAACACAATAAGAAAAGTAAACTGGAAATATAATATATATTACGCCGTGGGGAAGACGGAACATTGTCTCAAAAACAGAAAATTTGTTCTCCTGAACAATTTTGAAAATGTCAGTTCCGTCAGTTGGTCATCCCAGCGAAGATATAATACCCTACACTTCCCTAGCAATTCTCAAAAGACATTGCGATAATAATTTGAAATAAATTGGTTCGTTTCATTTAAGACAGTACTTATCCCCCACCGCCACATCAAGGCTTATTCTAAGGTGGAGTTGAAGTTATTGATCTTTAAAAATATATTGTTGGGAGGAACACATTGAGTTCATTATAACTCTTTATTATACCCTCACTTTAGTGTGACGAGGGTATATATCATTTAAGAAACAATTATTAATCTTTTTACGTACAGTATATTGATGGAGCATATTTTTTCCTCTATATGTGCAGGGTGACCTAAAATGGCCGAAGGAGTTTAAATTCCTTATAATTTTGTAATATATATTTTCTTATTTCTTTTCAGTGTTTTGTAAAAAAAGACAGCGTACGCAATGAAAACAAAATTGTGACAAACCAATAACGATTTAAAGACCAAAATAAAAACAAAACAATATATAATAATAACAAGTAAGAAAGTTTCAGTCGGGTAAACCGACTAATGTATACCCTCACTTTGTGAGTAATGTAATATTGAATATTACTCGAATTATTCTGTCAATTTGTGTGGGAGGTACCAGAAGGGGTTTATCAAATACACCTTTTTTTTGCTGAACATTAGATACTTTAATTCATTGCAGTAGGAAAAGTGGAAATAAAGTTACGGTGCAGGGAGTAATAACCCCAGTACCGGCGGCAATTGTTGATGTGCTCCCTAGTCACGTGTCGTCGTTATCCCAAAATAGCGAGCCAAAAACATTTTCAAAGTCTCCTACAGGTGTGGCTGCCTTGGCACCTGTAGTCGTAGTAAGTGTAACAAGCGCAACCAATCCTCCTACAGGTGTGGGTGCCTTGGCGCCTGTAGTCGCAGACAATGCAACAAGCGCACATATAGCCATTGGCAAAAATACGGAGAAGGAAGAGGAGGAACCACGGGAGAGTATAAACTGGGCCCAGCCTTCTAGTACAGGTAGGGAATCCGATTCCGACTCCGACTCAAACGAACACGTTAACATTACTGTTTTAGCTAACTCCAAAGACATCGAGGTCAGCAAGATGGTAGAAGAAGTCAACGCGTGCATGGCACAGCTCACGACAAAAAAGAAGAAGCTATCAGGGGCACAACGACGAAAGTTGAAGAAGTTGAACCGAAGCAGCAAACATGCCACAGTGCAGGATGCTCCAAAGGAGCTATCTGAAACTCCATCCACCTCTGCGGAGGCAGGAAAGAGGACCAGATCTCCAGAAGAGCAGAACACTGCGAAACCGCCGAAAAAGAAAAAGAGCTCCCCGCTTTCAAATAAATTGGAGAGAGCAAGTCAAGCCCCTCACGAAGGAGACTCCAGTCTGTATCCTGGTGGAGAGGGCGGCGACAAAGTCGATCCAACTACAAAGGAAGCGAGCGCAACCACGGAATCCTCCGGAAAGCTTAGTACATCTAAAAAGATGTCACGATCTTTACGGAAGAGGAAGTTGGTTGATGAAAAAGGTAAGAAGCCACCATCTTATGCCAAAGTAGCCAGAAAGCAATATAGAGACGAGCTCTGCTACGCAGTGATCGACATCAACAGAGCATCTGGCAAAATCCCCACTGACCAACACAACAACGTTGAAGACTTGGTGAATAATAAAATTGTGGAGCACGCTCTCAACTCCGACGACGGAGTTGAGAGCAGCGAGTTCAAAGGGGACACACTGAGGATGAATTTCGCGTCACCAGAATGTATAGAGACCCTCAAAGAGCTTGTGGATAGTATCCCCTCTCCCTGGGAAGGCGCTAAGCTGAAACTGGTGAGGAGGAAGGACATCCCTCAGCTCATAAAAGCAACAGTACAGGGTTGCCCATATTCGACGGACCCATCTGGCAACGCCATAACTTTTGACAGAGATGTCAGATCGCTTAATGACATACCGCGTTTGAAGCGTCAGTCCAAGCAGATTTTTACCATGGAACAATACACGCCACGCGAGCGCTCTGAAATAGTTGAAATTTACATTCAACAGAAGAAGTCAATTGTGAAAACTCAACGTGCTTTTAAAATATTAAAAAATGTGAGAAGTGCGCCTTGAATGGGACCGTAAATAAGCAAAATTGCCGTATTTACGCCACTGAAAATCCTCAGGAGATTCAAGAATTGCCTCTTCATGACGAAAAAGTCACAGTTTGGTGCGGCGTTAGTGCGAAAACGGTCATTGGGCCGTTTTTCTTCCAAAACGAAAATGGCCATGCTGTTACCATCAACCAGGAGCGTTATCGCGACATGATGACCAATTTTGTGATGCCAATTATTCGTCGAAAGCGTATGAGGCAGTTCTGGTTTCAACAAGACGGCGCTCCACCGCACACAAGTCGCATAACAATCGATTTTCTGAAGAATTTGTTTCCGGGCCGTTTGATGTCGAAAAGTGGTGATTTGGACTGGCCACCGCGTTCGCCCGATTTGACGCCGCCTGACTTCTTCTTGTGGGGATATTTGAAGTCAAAGGTTTACGTTAACAAGCCAAGGACCGTAGAAGAGCTCAAGGACAACATTCGTGAAGAAATAGCCGCTATTCCGGCCGAAATGTTGGCGAAAACGATGGAAAATGCTGCAAAAAGGGCACAATACGCCATCAACGCCAGAGGCGGCCATTTGAGAGATTTCATATTCAAAAATTGATGTAAACAAATCTACTTGGAACAAATTAAATGATTAAGATTGCCAACCGCCAAATTTTTATTTTTTTCTTTAATTTTTTTTAAAAAAACATGGGTCCGTCGAATATGGGCAACCCTGTACACGTCAAAGGATGGGGCAGCAATTTCACATCAGAACGCATGCTCAAACTCTTTGGCCTGCAAAACAAGGGACTGGACGTGAAGAGTTGGGAAGTCTTCCACAGAGAGAATGATCGTGATGGCACTCTCCTTGTGGTGGGTTTGGATCGGCTCTCCATGGCCAGCCTGGTCAAGACGAAGGGTATGGCGTACTATGTGAACAAAGCAGTCTTCTTCAAAATTGGTAAGGCTTTGGTTGGCGCTGAAAACCGGAAAAATGAGCCAATAAATAATAAAGGCAGCGATGAAGATAAGCGCCCACTGCAGCCAAAAAATGATGAGGGAGCCGAATCTACAATCACTGACTCCCAAGAAGACCGGTTACTGGAGGACCAATGATTGAAGTCATCCAGATAAACCTCCATCGGAGCGAGGCGGCAACCAACGCTTTGATGGAAATAATAAATAAAGGTAAGACTCATATTGCTTTAATCCAAGAACCATGGACAATTCGAAACAAAGTTACTGGCTTAAACCACGTTAATTACCAACTGTTTTATGCAAATACAGGAACTAGACCAAGGACTTGTATTATATGTCACAAAAATGTATGTTATCTTTTTTCTCCAGAGTTGTCAACATCGGATGCTACAGTACTGAAACAAGGGAATGGAAGTGTATACCTAGCATCAGTATATCTGCCTTTCGATTCACCGACATTACCACCTACGTCGGAACTACAACGCTTGGTGAGGAAAGTCAAACAACCAGGTAACGAAGTACTAGTAGGTTGCGATGCTAACTCTCACCACGTCGCGTGGGGTAGTACTAACATTAATAAACGGGGCCAGGCCCTAGTAGAATTCTTGAATACTAACGACCTAATAACACTTAACATAGGTAACACGGCTACCTTCGTTAATAGAATAAGGGAAGAAGTATTAGATATAACAATATGTTCAGAAAATCTAATAGACGTGATACAGGAATGGAGGGTCTCTAAAGAACATTATTTTTCTGATCATCGTTACATAAGGTTTAAGATAGCACGGCCACCGCCGAACCCAATAAGTTTCAGAAATAAGGCCAAAACTAAATGACAAAATTCGGGAAGCTAAAGACTAGGGCATGGACTGGAAGCTATTCTGCGAACAGGTCGATAGCGTTAACGATGTTTCTAAAATTAAAAAGTTCCTCTCAAAAACCCATACCCAAACCGAAACAATGGTAGACGATATGGGCAGAAGAGTGGACTCAACCGAAGAGATGGTAAGACTTTTGATGAACACCCATTTTCCGCAAGGTACGACGGGCCAGACTGAGATACCGAACTACAGTGAAAATGAGGAACAACTAAGTTATATCATTACAGACCATATGGTCAAAGAAGCCGTAAGAAGCTTTTCACCATTTAAGGCACCAGGACCTGATGGAATATTTCCGGCACTACTACAGATGGAGGTGGATTACATATCAACTCATCTAGCCGCCATTTTCACAGCATGTCTAAAATTCGCATACACACCGAAAGCCTGGCAGGAGGCAAGGGTAGTTTTCATACCTAAACCCGGCAAGGCAAGTTATGCAACACCTAAGGCTTATAGACCAATAAGCCTAACATCGTTCTTACTCAAAACCATGGAGCGTATAGTGGATACCATGATTAAAAGTAAGATACCAGGCGAAATGCTAAAATTTAGACAACATGCCTATGTTAAAGGGCGATCGGTGGACACCGCCCTACACGATGTAGTACACAACATAGAAGAATCCTTCAATGGAAAGATGTATACACTTGCGGTATGTATAGACATTGAAGGGGCGTTCAATAATGTACGGACCGACACACTCATCCAATCCTTAGACCAGTTTCAGGTGGACCGGGCTCTCCGAGACTGGATAAGCCACATGCTAAGGAATAGATGGATAAATTGTGGGTCCCACGACATAAAAATAAGAGACAGAGTAGCACAGGGAACACCACAGGGCGGTATATTATCACCACTCCTGTGGGTCACTACTATAAATAGTCTCCTAAGGATACTAACGGATGAAGGACTTAAACCAGTCTGTTACGCAGATGACGTTATAATACTTCTGAAGGGGAAGAATCCTAATCAACTTTGTAGAAGGGCCGAAACGGCTCTAAAAATTGCATATGACTGGGCTCGACCGAAGATTGGTCAGTATGATGACCCACATTTCCTAAACAAAACAATTCCAGTTTCCAACAGGGTTAAATACTTAGGTGTTATCCTGGACAGGAAACTAAATTGGAAGTGCCACATAGAAGAACGAGCAAACAAGGCTCACATATGCTGGGCACTATGTAGAAGAGCCATTAGCTCAAAATGGGGCCTTAATCCAAGTATGACACAATGGCTCTACAAGAGCGTAATCAGACCTATTTTGACTTACGCATCAGTAGTGTGGTGGACATCAATGAAGAATAAGTGCAACATAATGATATTACACTGAAAAAAAAATAGTAATAAAACTAATTATGACACATTCTTATATTAAGTATGCTACCTCGGCATCAATTCAATGACAATTTTCATTAAAATAATGCAAATTTACACGTTTTTTACGAAATTTTCCTTAATATAAAGTTTTTTGAATTTGAATTAATGACTATATAATCATTAGTTTTGTATACGCGCTTCTTTAAATGTACGCATTTAAATTAAAGAAAAAAATCATTATTTTTGTGCCAATCCGCATTATTTTAAGTAATATTTCAATACTTTTAAGGATTTTCTACATTAACACTATGACGTAAACATGTCATAGTTTTAATGCCGAATCGGACTTAATTAACAGTATGAGATATTTGAGTAATAAATTTAAGGCTCTGCTCCCCTTAAAGGAAAGGCTGTCTTGGTAATAAATTTTATGACTATTGTCATTATTTTTAAGAATACATACGAGAGAATTATACAATCTCTCCCTCCCTCTCTCGCTCGGAGAATCAGTTTTGTTTGGTAATGTGTGAATCAATAATTGTTATGGAATGTTAGAAGAGAAAATGGAGAACAGTTCTGTTGTTCGTTTTCATTTAAATCGTCAGTTATTTACAAGCGATGGAAGGAAGCGGTTGTCTGTTTTCGGGACGCGGATTGTGGTTGCTGTGAATATGTAAGTATACGTGCATACATACGTGCATATTGCACCGAAAATAATTTTAATATGGGCTGTTAACAGTTATTTTTGCTAAAGCATAGCAACAATAACAAATGAAACCGTCGTGTACATGTCTGTATGCATGTGGTTATGCAGTCGGCGTCACCATAGATCTCTGTGATAAGGGAGTGCGTGTGTCATAGTTATTTTTGCTGTATGTTATTTATGGCGATGTACATGCGTTTTTGAAGGAGATCTTGTTTGTAAGTCCTGTGAAGAGATTTGTGCCAAATGGATGACAAAAATGTGAGTAATAGATTTTGTAATACTGAAAGAGACAATGGGAAAATGTATAGGTACGTGAAAAATAATATTATTATCCTGAAATAAACATCTTATTGGCAATTACAAAATTAACAAAACACATTTTAATTGAAAGTATTTATTTATTAAAAATACCAGCGCATAATGCAGAAATGTAAAATTATTTGTGGCAATATAGAAATTTATTATTAATAATATGTTATACATATAACTATCATTTTTAGTAAAATAATTTTAGAATGGGTCTTTTGTGAGAAGAGTGGCAAATTTTACAAAATATTTCAACGTAAGTATTATATATGAACGGCTGAATTATTTCTCTTAGTTTTCAGCGTTTTCCAATTGTGATATGATAAAATTTATTTGCATTTTTTTGTTTATAGATGATTTATTTTCAGAAAAAAATTAATTATTTTAATTTTAGATCACGCAATATTTGAAGATAAATGTGATGGATATATGAAAAATGCAGTGCTGAATGCCATTTATAAATTACAACAAATAAGTGAGATTTGGAAACAATATTTGTAAGTATTATGTATTTCTGAACAAATATATTTTATTTGAAAATCAAGAAATTTAATTTGGAACGCATATATTAATGTATTAGAACAAAATATATTTGCGAACTGACGTTCACATATAAAATACGTGTTTTCACACAAACAAAGTTATTTTTAAAAAGTTTTCCAAATATAATTTATTTAAATTTGCCTTATAATTGGGTCCAAGGGATATTTTTGTTTTACTAAAATCAAGATATTAAGCGTTTTTGCTCAAAAATAATTGTAAATAAGCTGCTTTCTTTTCACGAAGTATTGAATAAAAACAAAAATAAAAAATATTGTCTTTCATATTCATTTTATATGAAAAATGTAATGTTGACCAAACGGACTCTTAATCTAGGATTCGTACAGATTTGCTCATCTAACACCAGGGTTAAGAATGTCATAAGCAGCATTAGCTTTTGTTTTACAGAAGTAATTTTTAATAAGTTTTTGTAGTTTTGTTTGCTAACAAAACTTAAGATTTTAAAATCTAAGTCACGATTGATTTTTTTTGAGAAAATTATTTTTGATAACTCAATTTATATGAAAAATGTTACTTTCGCCACTTTAAAAACAATCAGTTTCTATTATTAATAATATCTTACATAACTTTTAGTACAGCAAATTTTGTATGGATCTATTATGAGAATTTGTGTCGTAGAAGAGTGACTAAATATTTCAGTGTAAGTAAGTATATTCCAAAGATTTTAATATATCTCTTATTTTTCAACATTTTGTGACAGTTATATGATAAAATTTATTTTAATACTTTATCGTATATAAATCATTCTGTTTGATTTCTATTCAAATTATTTTTATTTCAGTTCGCCCATTGAACTTTATTTGGATATATGAAAAATGCAGTGGGGAATTAAAAATTTACAAATTGCAGGAAATGAGTGAGCATACAAACTATGTATATGATATAATAATATAATATTTGTTTTATATAATTTCTATTTAAATTCCAGCCAAATTCTGGGTTAAAAATCATTAAGGTCGGTTCCGATAAAAATTGTTCATGGTCAACAAATAGAGAAACGAATTCCGCTATAGAATCGATACATAACAATACAATATTCGAATAAAAGTCAAACTTCATAGTGTGTTGGCCGATTTGTCTTTATACAATTACATATTGTTTTAAATTATAAAATGTTCAAGGTTATCCGTAATATGTATTATATTTTTTTGTATTTTCCAATATAAAATATAACAAATAAAACATTTATTTAGAAAGATAAAGTGTTGTGTTATTGAATTTTCTATGAATAGTAAATGATTTCAAAGAAAATGATTCATTTGAAAGAGTAACATTATAATCAATATAATGTAACGAATTTTCCATACATATTTAAAAAAACTGTATTTAAATTCATGTATGCCTTAAATTAATTACCAGTATATTCTTATATCAAGGACAAACATTTTAAATTTTATTACGAAAATGTTTTAAATTATATGATATTTTACTAAAAATAAGCACGCGCCATACTTAAATTTACGCAAAAATGTGCTTATTTTAAGACCAAACTTAATTAGTTTTATTACCCAAAATTCTTAATTCTATGAAATGCATCCTCAAAACAAATACTATTCACGTCTTTAAATTAACTATAAAACCTTCTTAATTAACTATAAAACCTTCGAAATCTTAAACTTTACGAAAAATTCATTGATTTTCAGTACGCTTTTTTTTTAGTGTACAAAAGGTCCAACGAATGTGTTGTCTCGGCATAAGCGGGACAATGAGGACCACATCCAGTAGGGCATTGGAGACGATCTTGAATATCCAACCAATAGAAATACAGATTAGATATGAAGCTGCCCTCACGGCGACGAGGCTCAAAGTGATGGGCGAATGGATCGAAAGCGATCACGTGTCATATCATCAAAAGATAGCTGAGGTAGTGACGGTGGATTTAACTGACATATCATCAGTATCCGACAGAATACCTGAAAGATCAATGGTTGCTGAGTGTGAGACCATGATACCAGACAGACAATCCTGGATTGATGGAACCGTAGTACAGACAACATCTGGAAATTGACTTTACATCGAAGAACCGGAAACCGAACTCTTATTCCGTCTGCCAGACCATAACACAGTCCTGCAGGCGGAAGTCCGAGCAATTACAGAATGTGTGAGCTGGCTTGGGACTAACACAAGACCAACAAAGGTGAATATTTTCACAGATAGCCAAATGGCTATTAGGGCGATAACGTCTAGAACGGTGAGGTCGAGGACCGTTTTAGATTGTAAAGTGGCGATTAACGCCTACTCCGAATACGGCACTATATGCATCATATGGGTACCTGGCCATTGCGGAGTAAGGGGTAACGAGAAAGCAAACGCCTTGGCATCTAGAGCCAGAGACTTGCAAACAACAACATTAGAGAACGCAAAACCCTTCAGAGTTATACGTTCTGAACTACAAATATGGGCGAAGAACGCCCATATCACGCTATGGAATAGTGAAAACGTTGGGAAGACAACGAAGGTCTTGTGGGGTGACCCAAACGAGGACAAGGCCAAGACCTTACTGAGATTGAGCAAGGTAGAAATTAGTAAGATCATGGGCGTCCTTACAGGACACACATGCTTACAAGCACACCTACATAGGATAGGAGTTGTAGATGACAGCATATGTAGGGCATGCGGGGAGGATGACGAAACGTTGGAGCATTTCCTCTGCCACTGCCCAGAGTTCGCCAACAATAGATCACGTTTCTTAGGAAATGATGCTATACCAGACTTGACCCAACTTAGGGGCGTAGACTGGAAGAAAATTAAGGACTATGTCGACAGTACAGAGTTCCTAAAATAGCTTACCGACCTTTCTAGATAATAACAATTAGAGCGCACAACAGGCCGAATACTGGCTTACGTGTATGTCCAAGGACATGAGGTGGAATTTCACCGCCTCCTCTTCTCAACCTAACCTAACCTAACCTAAATTCATTGCACTGTGCCGACTTATAAGCATTTATGTGCACTGGTATAAACGTTATGAGACATTAAATTGTGGTATGATGTGGGCATTTTGTGTGGGAGGTACAAAGAGGGGCGTGGCAATAACGCCCGTTTTTCACAGGGCTATAGACACTATAAAAAAATTACACTGTACAAAATGTCAAGTATTTTTATACACTGGTTTTAATGTTATAAGCTGTTAACTTTTGGTGAAAAAAGGTACCTTTGTGTGGGATGTACCAAAAGGGGCGTGACAACAACACCCATTTTTCCCTGGACTGTAGGCAATATAAAAGCATAATACTGTACAAAATTTCAAGTATTTTTATACACTGTTATTATTGTTATAAGCTGTTAACTTTTGGTGCAAAATGGTGCATTTGTGTGGGAGGTACCAAAAGGGACGTGGCGACTTCGCCCATTTTTCTCGAGTTGATAACGACTAATAAGCTAATACTATGTGTGGAATTTCAAAAGATTCGAATAAGCAGTATAGCAGTTATTAAAGAATCAATATTTCACAACATTTTAACCATTTGTGGGGGAGGTACTAGAAGGAGTGGACCAATATGGCCCATCTTCGAACTTAGCCGGAGATAGAAAAAAATATTACCACATACCAAATTTGAGGTCAATCGGTTACTCCTTTCGAGAGTTATCGTGCGCACCAGCCAGCAGACACACAGACAGACAGACAGACAGACAGACAGACGGACAGACAGACAGACGGACCGACATTGCTCATTCGACTTAAAATGACCCAAAACGGATTTCCTCCGAACATACTTATGGTCTTAGATCACTCCTTCGGTGTGTTACACTTTTTTCCGTAGCAAATGATATATACCCTCGTCACACTAAAGTGAGGGTATAAATAGCACTGGCACAACGAAAATTATGTTGGGTTTAACCAAACATCAAACACACACATACATTCGGCTCGATGAGCTACATACTCGTACTGTACATAACAAAGCACAATTTGTTTCTTGTACAGGCGGTCGGTGCAAATACGATTACTTGACGTGATTTCGTGCTGAGATAACAGAAGTGAGGTAATAATTCTTATTCGTTTGGAAGAAGCTATGCCTCTTAGAGCAGGATTTTTGACCGAATAATCACTGCTAAACCTCGCTGACTCCGAACAAATGCCAGCCCTGCCGTAGTCGAAATCCGAAGAAGAAAATGCACATAGTTAGGACACAGCTTTCGCCGACCTCAAAATGATATTGCTAGAGCTGCATTGGACTGGAACCCCCAAGGATAACGTAGAAGAGGCCGTCCAAGAAACACCTGTATACCCCGGAACCCTGGCCAAAGATAGAGTAAGATGGAGAGCTTGTCGATGCCCTATGTTCACTTTGAACCTTTTACAATTGTTTTATATGCTATGTAATTTAATTCGGTTCTAAATAGAGGACGTATATATATATATATATATATATATATATATATATATATATCTCGCTGAATGACTATAGTAGCGTCCGTGAAATCGCTATACGAGGAGCTGAGCTGTCAAGTAATTGTATTTGCTTCACCGTTTTTTAAAAAGACTTTGCATTCTACAATACATAAAAGAGGCAAAGATGTTTTAAATCCAGCAGTATAACTTAGTGACAAATCAATAACGATTTAAAGACCGAAATAAAAACAAATTGTTGAAGATATCACTATTTCAATATTTTTCTTACATGGGCGGGTCCACATCCATTGGTCCGATCCAACCCATTTTTGGACCAGTCATGTAGACGGCCACCAGATACATATACACAAAATTAGAGCACTCACGCTAACAAATTGTGTAAGATATCACTATTTCAAAATTTGGCTTACATGGGCGTGTCCACTCCCATTGGTCCGATTTCACTCATTTTTTAACAAATTACGTAGACGGCCACAAGATGCAGATACAAATTGTACTCTCGCTAACATCACTATTTCAAAATTTGGCCTACATGGGCGTGTCCACGCCCGTTGGTCCGATCCCACCCATTTTCGAACCAATCATGTAGACTGCCAGCAGATACGTACACGGTTCAGCGGATTATACGTCTATACGGAACTAACAAACAACGAAACACATATTCATTTATATATATATAAATCTATATATGTATATATAGATTAAAAAACAATTAATTAACTCAAACCCCTTCGATCATTCTGGGCCACCGAATATAAATCTAAACATATTTTTTTCATTTGTAACTCCTCTCTGACAATATATATAAGTATCTATAGAACGTTCATACCAATAGGTTTAGGTTAGGGTGGCAGCAGTTTTTTTACAAGCTCACATAGACCAGTTTAGGTCCCTAGTGTTACCACGGGCTGAAATGCCCCTCATCGAAACCAACCTGTTTGATATACAAATATATCGATAGTACGAATATCGGTACTGGAAAGATCTGTTAGGCTGCCTAGAAAGGCCGACCCCAGTATGTCTAGTCGTCGTTTACTCAGAGCGGGGCAGTCGCATAGCAAGTGCTCAATGCTCTCCACTTCTTCCTCATCTTCACAGCTTCTGCAGAAGTCATAGGAGTCAATACCCAATCTTTTGGCGTGTTCGCCGATCAAGATGTGTCCCGTCAGAACTGATACTAATGCCTCTCTAGTGCGAGTAGATATTTTGATCTTCTCAGGTCATACCTTGGCCAGATTTGCCTATCTACCCTGCAGGTGCCGATTTCTGTCCATCTTTCGTTGGACTGCCTGTTGCCTCTTGCCTAAGCCAAAACCAAAGCTTGCACGTGGATAGTGGCTCACCAATATATGCAAATTCCTCAAGAATTTGTAATGTCGTCACTTACCTAGCAAGTTCATCGGCTGTGCAGTTCCCCGGGATATCCTTATGCCCAGGCACCCATATGAGGTATATATTAAACTGCTCAGCCATCTCGTTAAGAGATCTGCGGCAGTCGAGAGCTGTTTGTGAATTTAGGGATGTTGCCTCCAGAGAATTGATGGCAGCCTGGCTGTCCGAGTAAATGACAACGCCAATGATGGTTACTATGTTGCGACTCAGCCACTTGGCGACTCCTCATATTGCCATTATTTCGGCTTGATAGACACTGCAGGTATCTGGTGGTCTGTGAGCTATAGTATATCCAGGATTTTGGTTCGGGGGGGGCCAACCTTTTTTTCATAACAAAGATAAACAATTAAAAAATCTCGTTTATTGTGTAGGTAAGGGAAGTTAAGTTCCTTAGTTTTTTATTCGAATTTTTTTCCTAAATATAAATATGGACTTTAGTACGAGATCATTAAAACTTTTTATAATAAAATACGTAAGAGTTAAAAATTTAATCTTCGATTTGTTGAAAGAAATATATCAATTATTTCACTCTCAGCTGAAATGTGTGGCTGTTTGGTCAGTCCAGTGAATCATCAAAGCAGTGACGACAAGAGAGAGCCAGAGTAAAATTAATTTTACTGAGCAACAGAGCGTAGGCCAGTGCTACCATGTAAGTGCTTTTGGCATTAACTTTGCTGTTTTTCAGACTCCTAAAACGCCACATTGTCTGGCTAGAACCAATCAAAAAATCGTAAAACATGCACATTTCTTATTTTTAGTTGTTATTACTTTTACTGTTACCATTTTTTACGCTTTTATATCGTTTTGTTTTTAACTGCCTTCCAAATATTTTTCGTGTTTTATTCTTTTTTTTAGTGATTTTGAAAATTGTAAATAGCTTATGCCTATGTTTAAAACATTTCGGGGGGGGGTCCGGGCCCACGGGACCTCCCCCTGGATACGTCCCTGCTTCACAGTGTACTCCGAAGCCAACCTTTTCATCAAGCTTCGAACCATCCGTATAGAAGTGGAGATGGTTTTTATCACATGGTATTCTGTCAACCCATTCATCTCTGGCTGGTGTCATAGTGATTTAGTTCCTCTCGAAGGTGTTGGTATATAGTTCACTCGGTCGGTTACTATAGCCTACACTTTGATATCCTCATGTGACCGTAGTTCTTGCACCTTCACATTGATAGGTACTCGTAGTTTAACCTTACTGCCGCTCTGGTTGCAACTTCTCTCGCCACAACATTAATCGGCAGTATATGGAGTAGAGCTTGTAGAGACTCAATCGTTGTAGTCTTTAAGGCTCTGCTTATACTCAGGCAGGCAGTTCTCTGAACCTTTGATAGTAGGGTGGTGATGGTTAGTTTGTCAGTTGCCGTCCACCATACCACAATGCCGTACAACAGTATTGGGCGAACTACCGCTATATATGGCCAATGGACGATTTTAGGACATATATAGCCTTCTTGCAGCAATACAAGGCGACGTTGGCCTTCCTTACACGTTCCAATACGTTACGTCTAAATAACAGTTTCCTATCAGAATTATTTCTACAAATTTTGCACTTTCAGAAAAGGCTAGATCTGTTCCATTTATCCGAGGAGGTGGGTCCACATATGGGACATTATTCATTCTAGTAAAGATATCAAATTCTGTCTGAAATTGAGAAATGTCAAATGAAATGCAGAAAAAACTTAACGTTTAGGTGTGGTTCACATTCAACATCGGCCCTTACAATTTAAACACCCTTTCCTACAACATTTAAACCGATTAAAAATAAACTTTGAATGAAGATATCATTGTATGGAATATGCAATAGTATAATAAACCATTTGATTATCCGAGACGCGTCCTCTAAGAGATATTATGCAGAAAGTTTGCCCAGGTATAGTCAAGAGTGTGTTTGGAATAATACCATACTCAGATTAAAGAAATATGAACAGTTGGAACCAAAATAATATAATTGTTTCTAATATATTAAATATCGATTAAGAGCTAAAAACCTACATGAGGAGCTGGCTAGGATACATTCACACATTCTAATTTCCAGTTTGTGGTCAGTGCAGTCGCGATCAAAAATATGTTCATACCGTTTGAGTTTTTGGGCGCATCTATTATTATCCCCTCACCTTAGAGAGGAGGGTATATATATATATGTAACACATCGAAGGAGTGACCTAAGACCATAAATATGTTCGGCGGAAATCCGTTTTGGGCCATTTTAAGTCATTTGAGCAATGTCCGTCCGTCTGTCTGTCTACGATAACTCTCGAAAGGATTGACCGGTTGACTTAAATTTGGTGTGTAGTAATATTTTTATCTTCGGCAAAGTTCGAAGATGGCCATATTGGTCCACTCCTTCTAGTACCTCCCCCACAATGGGTTAACTTTTAGTGAAATATTGATTCTTTAATACCCCAGCAAAAAAAGATCATCCAAAGAAGCAATTAAAATCCCCAACTTATGATCCGGAAGTTGTTCTAATTTGGATTTTCACCAATGAATTTAACAAGGGCTTGTCGCGCCGGCAAAGTACTTATTTGTCACCACTTTTGCACAACTTCTTTCAAAGCACTATTAAATTTGTTTTTTTGGTGTTGTATTTATTTGATGAATGTATGTCGTTCTTATTAACATCTTTGGGTTCAGAGATAATTCTCTTATTTTAAAGGAATACAAATGTTGAGCCTTCGTGACATAGGGAAGGGAATGTATAAATAATTTACTCTTGGCCAAAGAGATCGACGATCATATATATAAGTATGTATGTTCGGGACATTTGAAGATGTTTGTAATCTGCATCGTGTGGCTGGCTCTTGAAAAGTGTGACCGATGACCCAATAGTGTAACTTCTAGTAAAATTTTTGCAAATGGTCAACATTCTCACTAATAAACCAGTAAGGAAAGGCAGAAAGTCGGGCGGGGCCGACTATATAATACCCTACACCTCCCTAAAAATGCGATAAGTCATCGCTAAATTAAGCAATATTCGTTCCTAAATTGAGAAACATCTTTCTGGTCTTTCTTACAGGTCAAATCGGGGGTAACATATATATGGGTGTTATATCTAAATCTAAACCGAGTTTCTCCGAATTTGGCAGTATTCCTTCATGTAGAAAGAAACCTCTTTTTGCCGACCTTCGCAGTGATCGGATATAAAATAACATTTTTACAGCGCTCACATGTCAAATCGGGGGTAACGTATATATGGCGGCTATATCTTAATCTGAACCGATTTCTTCCAAATTTAAAAGTGTTCTTTCATATAATAGGAAACCTCTTTCTGACGAATTTCATACTGATCGGATATAAAATGCAGTTTTTACAGCGCTTACATGTGAAATCGGGGGTAACATATATATGGGGGCTATATCTAAATCCGAACCGATTTTCTCCAAATTTGGCAGTATTCCTTCATGTAATAAGAGACCTCTCTTTGCCGAATTTCGCACTGATCGGATATAAAATACAGTTTTTACAGCGCTTACATGTCAAATCGGGGGTAACATATATATGGGGGCTATATCTAAATCTGAACCGATTTCTTCCAAATTTAACAGTGTTCATTCATATAATAAGAAACCTCTTTCTGCCGAATTTCATACTGATCGGATATAAAATAAAGTTTTTACAGCGCTTACATGTCAAATCTGTGCTAACATATATATGGGGGCTATATCTAAATCTTAACCGATTTTATTCAAATTCAATAGGGATCATCCTTGGGCCAAAACAAAGATCGGACCATAATTGCGACCTGTACTTTGATTACAAGAATACATGCACAGACGGACAGACAGACAGACGGACAGACGGTCATAGCTAAATCAACTCAGAAAGTGATTCTAAGTCGATCGGTATAATAAACGATGGGTCTATTTCTTCTCCTTTTGGGTGTTACAAACAAATGCACAAAGTTATAATACCCTGTACCACAGTGTGGTGTAGGGTATAACAAACAAATGCACAAAGTTATAATACCCTGTACCACAGTGTGGTGTAGGGTATAAAAAGTATTTTTTATTCTACACTGTAATACATAGCACATTGGTGCTTCGCTTCGTATTTTCCGTAGCCCCGGTTCAGAGAGTAGTAAAGTACCACAGTGTGGTATACTTATAGTAAGTACGGAATGGTATATTTAATTCCCATAATTTCTTTTAAAATTATTTATTTATAACCTACACCACTCTGTGGTACAATTTATTATAATTTTATGCATTTGTTTCTAACACCCAAAAGGAGAACAGATATAGACCATCGGTTATTATACCGATCCACTTAGAATCACTTTCTGCACCGATTTAGCTGTGCAGTTCGCAAATATAGCACGATCTCAAAGAAATTTTGCACATATCTACAATTCGTATTGAAAAAGAAAGACAATCCGTATTTAAATATAGGGCCTGTTTCTGTAACTTATTTTGTTTCGTCTACGGCGAACGATCAAAAATCTCTCAACTATTTGAATACCAGTTTAGAACCAGATATCTTCATATACATATATGAATGTACCTTCGATTTAGCTTATACCCTCTATAGAAGATATAATTTCCTTTCCTTTTATTTTACCAGTTAACATCTGTGTTAACAATATCGGTTCAAATTTGCATATAGCTCCACATACTCGCATGGATAGAAGACATATTTTAGTCAAATGTAATGTGCTTTATAAAAAACGAGCACTCGATGTTACGTCTTTTTTCTTTCTTCTTTTTTCTTCAATAAAGTCGTGATTTTTGGACGAAAAACTAATTTTCGTTTTTTTGAGGGTTATGCCCTTGGGCATTTCTGGCGATGATATATCAGCATTTTTGGAAAGGATAAAGTGTTATTAATATATTCAGTTTTTATCGTTATCCAATGTACTACAATTCCACAATTTAACATATTTAGAAGAATATCAACATACTTTAAAATGACTTAATGTTGTTTTAATCGACTATGAAAAAGTCGACTCTTAGGTCCGATTAATCGACCTAGTCGACTGAAACGAAATTTGGTTAATGAAAAAGTCGAAAATCGACCATTCACTAATACTGTATAGCCGCCATATAAATATATATTTCTTCCTTTAGAACTATGAAGCAGTATTTCACATATACTTCATAGCCCCCATATACACGGTGGCTGATATGTAATGCAACAAAGTAAAGCGCTATATTTTTTTTATTTTTTTTTTTAATTTTATTGTTCAAAAGCAAAAAATGTCGGAAATAACATAAAATATTAGAAACAGTTTAGATTTGTTCGAATTGGCCACCTTTGGCACGAATTATGGCCTTCAAACGGCCGACAAAGCCATCACACTCTGCACGAAAGTGGCTCTGCGGTATTTTGGCCCATTCCCGGCGAAGCGCCGTCTTGAGATGATCGATACTTTGGTATTTTTTAGTGCAAACCTTACTCTCTAAAATGCCCCAGGCGCAAAAGTCCAACGGAGTGAGATCCGGAGATCTTGGTGGCCATTGTGCGGCAGAAATGAAGCGAGGAACCTCCTTTTTAAGCCATTCTTGGTTGACGCGTGCTGTGTGCGATGGTGCTGAGTCCTGTTGGAATGTCCATGGTCTGCGGCCGAAATGTTTGTCTGCCCAGGGCTTCAATACTGTCCTTAGGACATTTTCCCGATAATATTCGGCATTTATTTTGACCCCATTGTCGATGAATACGATCGGGGAGCGACCATCGGCCCACACCATTACCATCGGCGGCGCTTGAGTTCTGGTGGCCAATCGAAGGGGTAAATTTGCAGCTGACCTCTTTGGCAAGTAAACCCGATCATTTTGTTTGTTCACAAACTGCTCAATTTGGAATGGGTTCTCGTCGGAGAAAACCAAATTCGGTAACTGGCCACTTTCGTGCAAGCGAAGCAACTCCTTGGCTCTTTCCAGTCTAACTTTTTTTGTGCATCGGTGTGCTCTTGCACTTTTTGGAACTTCAATGGCTTTAGTCCAAGCTCTTTTTTAATATGTGTTGTATCCGTTCTCGCGATATGTTCAGTTTTCCACCACTGCGGCGTGGATTTCGATCAAATCTGGCCTTCACTTTTCGGATCATTTCTGGTGTTGTTACCGTTTTTTTTCGTCCACTTTTTGGACGCGATGCAACACTGCCAGTATCACGGTAACGAGCAATGGTACGAGAAACAAAAGATTTATTCACATTTAAATGCTGGAGGGCTCTAACGATAGCCACTTGTGTTTTTCCACCCAAATATAAAGCAATCACACTTGAATTCCATCACGAATAACTTTTTTTCTGAATGCAATAGATCAAAATGCAAGCTTGTAAACAATAAAATGAACTGTCAATGAAATAAATCTGTCAGCTATCAGACTAGCGGTTTAGAAATGATAGCAACCAGAAGTTGGTTGCAATACATATCAGACACTCTGTATATGTTCCTTCCGATCTGGGCTTTTATCACTTCAGAAGCTTTATTTTACATCCAATCGTTTTGAAATTATGCATTGTAGGGTTAATAATTTATACTCCGAAATAACATTTGGGTTAGTTATTTAGAAGAACTTCATTAAAAGCTGAAGAAATGTTCATACTTCTGATTTGGAAGTACTTATAATGTTATTCTTTTGGAAGTACTTCTTTTATTTTTTGCTGGGACCTTTTATACTCCTTACTCGAAACTTCTGAAATTCCACACATGGTTTATTAGTCGCTAACACGTCATGAAAAAATAGGCGAAGTTGCCACGCCCCGTTTGGTACCTCCCACATAAATGGACAATTTTGCAACAAAAGTTAACAGCTTATAACTTTAATACCAGTGTATACAAATACTTGCAATTTTGGACAGTGTAATGTTTTTATAGTACCTAGAGTCCAGAGAAAAGTGGGCTCTATTGGCACGCTCCTTTTGGTACCACCCACATAAATGTACCATTTTCTAGAAAAAGTTTAAAGTTTATAGCGTGAGTACCAATGTCCGAAAATACTACAAAATTTTGCACAGTGTAACGTATTTGAAGTACCTATAATCCGGTGAAAAATGATCATTACCACCACGCCCATTTTTGTACCTCCCACACAAAATGGTCAAAATATACCAAAATTGAATAGCTCATAGCCTTAATATATTAGCGCACATAAACGATTATAATTCGGCACAGTGCAATGTATTTAAAGTATCTACTATTCAGAAAGAAATAAGTGTATTTGATGAACCCCTTCTGGTATCTCCCACACAAATTGACATACTAATTCGAGTAATATTCCATATTACAATACTCACAAAGTGAGGGTATACTTTAGTTGGTTAACCTGGCTGAAACTTTCTTACATGTTTTTTTTCATTTTTGGGTCCTTCTTTTTAAATTCAATAACATAAATATGGCTCATTCATATTACTGAATATCTAAAGTAGCCCATATACCTTAACCATGAAGTGGTCGAAAATCTCGTATATATTTTAGTTGGTTAACCCGACTGAAACTTTCTTACATGTTTTTTTTAATTTGTGGGTCCTTACTTTTGATTAAATAACATAAATATGGCCCATTCATATAAATGAATATACAAAATAGCCCATATACCTTAACCATGAAGTGGTCGAAAATCTCTTGGCGAAAATTGAAAAGCAGTGGTGCAATTCCTTTTTATTTTGACACTTCAGTTTTATTGCCAGATTTAAAGAGAGGTATAATGTATGATTTCTTTCACAGTTTAGGTACCATTTTGCAATGATTTATTAAATAGTGATGTTAAAGCTATACTCGTAGGTAAGCTATCAGCGAAATTTCTTAGGATACTGCTAAGGGTATGATTAAATGACGTTTTCAATTTATTCATGTTCTCCAGTTTTATGATTCAAGAATGGTATATTAATAAGACTTTGTTCCAATAAGTGATACTGATAAGAGCCAGATTGATCATAAATGTACGTTGAATAAGTCGATGCGAAGAAGTCTGCAAACATATTACTTAAGCTAAGTACACGTGATTACCAGACAATATTTTCAGAAAAAATGGCGGAAAAATGCAACCCTGTGTCCGTACAACCGTGTGAACATACAATTTTTGTCTTCCAACGTTGGCAGAAAAGTCATTGTGAAATACTTTGCAGATTGTTAGATGTGCGAAGTTTATGCATTTGACAGCGGCGCCATTGTCAGAAAAACATTTTATTGGCAACACTGTTTATAAAACATTTTTATTGACAATCCTGCATATAAATATTTACAAAATATATTGTAAATATATGAAATTGTTTTCTTGCAATCGTCTGAACTGTCAATTCTCCTCTGTCATTGTTCGTACATTTGCAGCACTTTAACGGGGTTGATAACGTTGTCCGATCTGGCAATGTGTGTGTTAGCTTTATTGATGGGTCATCATTTGCAGTAATAGATCCATATTTTAAGGAAATCGGTAAGGCATATGGTCATCGCTTCGAGTTAAAATATTTATAAAATGTTTTGGGATTCTCTCTCAGTCGATTTTCAAGTAATTACTATATGATCATCTGTTGATTATATTATATTCCATTCTTGGAATGCAGTATTTACTATAATCAGTAGAGGATACAGATTTTTTAAACCTCTTGTATAGTTTGTTTTTGCTATTCTTTATTTTTATAATTGACTATAATTCTATGGATGGCCAAGATTTTGTAAACCTCTTGTATAGTTTGTTTTTTTTTCTTTATTTTTATAATTGACTATAATTCTATGGAGGCCAATGGAACTCACCTTCAGAACCAGAGGGGCAGACTTGTTAATTCAATCATTCAGTGCAAAATACATTTACTGATTTATTAATGTCATCGGAGGAGAAAATATCACTCCAGTTTACAGAAGATAGAAGTAAATTAAGTTTTGAATAATCGGTTCTGGAGAAACAGTATTGTATTTGACTTATCAGCTTTGAAATAACAGTTAAATGCGATTGATATATTATCACAGAAGAACCAGGAGGAATGTAGGGCAGGAAGTAAACATATCTCTATATGTTTAATATGAATTTTTACAGAAACAAATTCAATATCAGGATTAGAACAAGAAACAATCATATCTGAGGAAAGTTCAATAGAAATTGCTATTAGCACACCACCACCAGTTTTTGTACATCCAATCTTACGATCCCATCTTTATATTTGATATTTATAACATAATATTTCGGAATTATGAATATTATCATGAAGCCAAGTTGGAGTCAGTACAATGATATCATAGTTTAATCCAAATTCAGTTTTTAACTTCGTTTTTCTATAATGAGAAATATCCTCAACTGTTGTGTTTGTAGCAAAACGGGCAGAACAGTTTTCATATGACAGTTTTCATAGGAGCCAGAACTTTCAGTTCTTTTGAAGCTTTACCAGGTTTAATATTATTCATCATAGAATTTTGTACAAATGGAGAATTTGAAGGACAATATAACTTATTCGATCTTGATGAAGCTAAGAAAGGTGTAGCTGCAGATGACATTCCATCATCAAATGGTATAAATACATTATTTTTATTATTAGAAGAAACGGTTTAGATTTTAGGTTTATCAACATGTACAGTTATCGTACACTTCGGGGCAGTAATGTGATTCTCCAGAACTTCCAGAGAAAGTTCATTTCGATTTCCATCAGCATCATTACGGACAATTTGCGAACTTGGGAAAGTATCTGTCCAATTAAAATTGTTCAGGTTGATGTACTACAGTGGAATGTAATAAATTCCAATATTTAAAGTACGCTTTCTGGCACTTCGAAAGTAGGGATGTCAACTTTAAAGTAAAGTTCAGCTATTAAACACAGAACAAAGACCATTTAGTAATTAGGGTGTCTAATAATAAAAGTGCATGGGTATTTGGGAAAGTTTTGCATACAAATTAACACCAACAACTTAATTACGTGAGAAAATGTCAGTAATTAAATTCACTTTAAAAGAATTTTAAGCACTTGTGTGAACAATCCCCGACATCTCCGGGAGGCGCAAGCGGACAATCTCTCAATTTAAATCACAAACTGAATATATAAAACTGTATTTCACTCAAATAAGAACTTTAAATGCGGAGCGGTAAAAAACACGTCTTATCACAGCAAACAATCTTCCGATCCATAATCAATAACGATGTATGTATTGTACAAAGTTTAAGTATTTTTTAAGTTGATATATCAAAAAATATATTTTTTTGGAAATGGAAAAAAAAATTAAGTGCATCTGCCTGGTGCGTACGTCTGGTGTGAAATAAGTAATTAGGTAGTTCTTTCTCACATATCAAGTTAGTTCTACTAATGCCCTCTGCTGTGGTTTTCAAATAAGACATCTTACCAATGCGTGCATTATTTACGGACAATGGAATGCCATTAATCACCATTCAATCCATTCGGGTAGAATGAGATACCCACTTCCAGAGATCACAAGAATACCAGACACACACATACGGCATACTGACCGTACACAGGAACAACACAAGTTGTTCTTGCATCCTTATGCAAGTGTCTTCTCGGTAAGAATGTTCACCAATGGATTTAGCATGTGGAGTACTCGTCGTAGACTCAATGCCAGTAGAAGTACTCTTTGTGAAACAGACAGACGGAGGGACCGACGGACAAAGTGTAAACATCCACAAGAAGATTGTTAGCCTGGTTACGTAGTTTGTCAGTTTGTTGGTCAATCGGTGAGTTAGATGGCCAATAGAAAATGTATGCATGGACACTTTGGTGTCATGGTGTCTTTGTGAATATATGTGACCTATACACGAGTCTGTTCGCATATGCATGTACATATGTATGTGAACGACTGTCTGAGATTGTGCTCCTTTATGCTGGCAGTACTTTCAAAACGATTTTCTAGGAAAATACTGCTTAACCAGAACTCAATTGGCAGTGCCGTAGAAAAAATGTTAACAAACGTTTGGCTAAACATTGAAAATGTACGAGTGACCATGACCATCTCCGGTCGACAATATGTGTACAATAGGGTGAGTTGCTTTTGCGATTTAAGCGACTTAATTGGACATTAAGTTGGGTCTTTTTCTAATACTTCCTTTTGAATACAATAACGTACTATATTTTTGCAAATCCGCTTAAGGCAACATTATTCCATTGCCGAATATTAGCCCTTATTCCAGTTGGCGTCGTCGACGTTGATTCTTAGTCGACACTGTTTAGATTGACGACTTCATAAATTTTGAATTTTTTTTAAATATTTATACCCTACACCACACTGTGTTACAGGGTATTATGACTTTGTGCATTTGTTTGTAACACCCAAAAGGAGAAGAGATAGACCCACTGTTTATTATACCGATCGACTTGTAATCACTTTCTGAGTCGATTTAGCTATGTCCGTCTGTCTGTCAGTCCGTCTGTCTGTCCGTCCGTCTGTCTGTCTGTCTGTAGATGTATTCTTGTAATCAAAGTACAGGTCGAAATTATGGTCCGATCTCAACGAAACATAGCACATATCTTTCTTTAGGCCCAAGGATGATCCCTATTGAATTTGGTTAAAATCGGTTCAGACTTACATATAGCTCCCATATATATGTACCTCCGATTTAGCATATATGCACTGTATTAGCAACATTTTTGAACCGATTTGTACACAAATTGAGAGAGAGCAGTCTCGTGATACACTTAATCGGTTCAGATTTAGATATAGCCCCCATATATATGTTACCTCCGATTTGACATGTAAGCGCTGTAGAAACTGTATTTTATATCCGATCAGTACGAAATTCGGCAGAAAGAGGTTTCTTATTACACGAAGGAATACTGCCAAATTCGGAGAAATTCGGTTCCGATTTGAAATTCAAGCGCTGTAGAAACTGTATTTTATATCCGATCACAGCGAAATTCGGCAGAAAGGGATTTCTTATTACATGAACGAATATTGCCAAATTCGGAGAAAATCTGTTCAGATTTAGATATAGCCCCATATATATGTTAACCCCGATTTGAAATTCAAGCGCTGTAGAAACTGTATTTTATATCCGATCAAAGCGAAATTCGGTAGAACGAGGTTTCTTATTACATGAAGGAATACTGCCAAATGCGGAGAAAATCGGCTCAGATTTAGATATAGCCCCCATATATACATATGTTAGACCCGATTTGACATCTAAGCCCTGTAGAGACTGTATTTTATATCCGATCAGTACGAATTTCGACAGAAAGAGGTTTCTATTTTACATGAATGAGTATTCAAAGAAAATCGATTCTGATTTATATATAACCTCTATATATATGTTCCTCCTGATTTGGTTACAAAGCGCTATAGAAGTTGTACTTTACTTCCGATCATTACAAAATTCTCCAGAAAGATGTTTCTCAATTTAGGAACGAATATTGCTTAATTTAGCGATTATCGGTTCAGAATTGGTATATCCACATACATATTCTCCTACCCATTTACAAATTATTCCAAATTATTATCGCAATGACCCTTATCGCATTTTTAGGGAGGTGTAGGGTATTATATAGTCGGCCCCGCCTCCTTACTGGTTTTAAGTTATAAAAAGGGTTTTTTTAGTTCATGGATACCAAAAACATTCGTTTTGACGTAAAGCTGACAAAGCTAGAATTTCATAGATATGACATGATGTGACGACGTCGATGACGCCAACTGGAATAAGGGCGATTTTATAAAGTGAATATAAACTAATTATTGTTCAGCATTTGTCTGTTTGAGTTTTATGGACGTCAAAACGGCTGAACTAATCGAGCCTTAACCGTCAAAAAAACTTAAGCGCCACTCACAAAAATTTAGAGAGGAAGGTTTCTTTTGCGATTATTTTTTGTTTAAATGCATATGTAGTCTGTTTATATATGCATTTAAACAAAAATATGTAATTATTGTTCAGCATTTGTCTGTTTGTTTCGGCTGAACTAATCGAGCCTTAACTGCCAAAAAGACGTAAGCGCCACTCACAAAAATTTAGAGGAGAAGGTTTCTTTTGCATACATCTGTTTATATAACTGTACAATTTAGTATAACGGTACATTTTGCAGCTATCAATTTCTGACATATGGTGACATTTGTCATAAATAAACGATTTCCCTCATGGTGGCGCTTACGTCTTTTTGGCTGTTAGAGCTCGTAATCTTCATGAAATATTCACAGCTGAGTACCCTTGAAGAGAGAGTCCAGAAACGTTATGTGCATGCCTTGGATAACAATGTGTGTAATGTTGTTAACAATTGGTAAAATTTGATTATTGAGTGCGGAATCATCAAGGCATTTACATTTGTATACCCTCCACTATAGGATGGGGGCATATTCATTTTGTCAGTCCATTTCTAACACCTCTAGATACATATCTGAGACGCCATAAAGTGTATATATTCTTAATAGTACGAGTATAAGTAGATAGTATAAAATTCTAAGACGATTTAGATATGTCCGTCTGTTTTAATCACGCTACAGATTACAGTAATTGAGCTAGATGACTGAAATTCGGTATAGATACTTCTTATAGCTGCAGGTAACTTGGGATTAAAAATGGGAAATAACTCGGTCCATTTTTTGATATAGAATCTCCCCGATTTGACTTCTTAACGTTATAGAGACAACAAATGTCAACTGATCGGCTTGAAAATTGGTAACTGAGGTTTATTTATACCCGGAATTCTTCACACGAACAATTTTAATCATAGGACCATGTTTTAATATAGCCCACATACAAAATTCCCTCTAGATTTGACTTCGTAACGCCAGAATTGGGCTGAAATTTGGTATAACAAGTTTATTTGTACCCAAAACTATTCAAAGCGATCCATGGTGGAGAGTATATGAAATTCGGCACGGCCGAACCTAATCCGTCTTTACTTGTTAAATCTTAATATTTGGAATATCATTGTATCCAGCGTCTTGAAATTTGATGCTGTTGGATTTGACAACAACAAATGTACGTGGTCGGATCGATGGGCCGACCACGTATGTCTGCTTTTTGGAAATTTAGTGTTCGTATAATCACTTCACCAATTGTTTTTAAATTCTATAACTTGTACAGGGTGGCGCATGATGAACGTTTTGTGTTTGTGTCCTTTTTTGTTTAAAGATTTTTTCAGAATTAACTTTAAAAACCTTGGGAAGTTTAAGACTGGAAAGACTTAGCACAGAATAAATAACCAAAGTTGTTAAATTTTATTGTGAAAGAAAACAACGAGGTTATTAACAATCTCCCAATTGCGATGAGGTCCATTTTGTCATCTATACTCACCGGATTAAGCAAAATTGCAGAAAATGGGCAAGCAAAATTAAAGAATAGTTGTTGAACGTTGAAGTTGCGGTTAATGTGAATGAAGGTTAGTAACAGGTAATGATTGAAAAATTTTTAGCACCAGAGGTAGAGACCAATTCAGAATTGGATTTGGGTATTTGTAGAACCATCGCACCCCTCACAGAGGCACAATGGGGTACGGGGTAATACGACTTTGTGTATTTCCCAAAAATAGAAGAGATATAGCTATAGTTTATTATATTACTTTAAATCGTCCCAGAAGGATATGGGTCACAACAGTCCATATTTGTATATAACACTCAGTTCTATACTAGACATCGTTCGGTATTATTACAGTATTATTCGGTATTATTATTATTACTGATTACAATTCTGCGTTTGTAGTTTTTGCAAAGTACCTACATTTAGAGAAAACCGTGGAAGAAAATTTCAAATTTGATGTATTTTGCAGGCCCTTGTAACACTCATTAACCTTCTTAATCTATGTTTAAGATGCGTAGAATTCTGACTGCAGAATCCTAAAATATATAATATTACCTGAAATGCGCTATAAGACGAGAAAATGAATTCATATTTAAAATATAACGTTTTGTGACAATACTGGGAGTTTTTCCTTAACTAAATTAACATTAGACATAGAGTGCAGCGTTAATGTCAAAAAATGCATAGGAACGTTGTATATCATTTTGAGCAGCTTATTTTGGCAGATTTGTAATCTTTTTAAGTGGCACTCGGATGCAGTATACCATACTGGATCAGCATAAAACATTAGAGCATGGAAAACAGTTTTCAGTAACAAGAGTTTGTTATCAATACTCGATCCCGATCTTGTGTTCACCAAAGGATACACAATTTTCGTTGTAATATCTATGTTATGAAGGATATATGGGCAAATATCAAAATTTTTTAATTTTGAAGGACATTTTTTTTTCAAGATTTTTTTGGCGAGCACATCAACGGCTTTTACAACAGACGAAGATAAAAATATAAACATGCAAAAAACGTTGTTTTGAATAAATTTCATCAAAGGCCGCGAAAGTTATGGCGGTTCCAAATTGAAATTTAAAAAAAATTGTATAAAATGCAATTTTCATCGGAATTCGGAAAACTAAAATTACAATCAGACTAAAATTACAGGCGAGTTATACGACCCCAAAGGCTTATCGACCCATTAGCCTTACTTCTTTCCTGTTAAAAACAATGGAGCGAATAATTGATAACATGGTCAAAGGTAAATTAGCGGATGACAGGCTAAAATTCAAACAACACGCCTATGTCAAAGGAAGATCAGTGGAAACAGCTCTGCATGAGGTAGTGCACCACATAGAAGAGTCCTTCAGTAAAGAAATGTATACACTGTTGCATAGACATTGAGGGCGCATTTAACAATGTACAGACCGATACACTTATCCAGTCCTTAGACGAGTTTCAGGTTGACCGGGCGCTGAAAAACTGGATCAACAATATGCTAAGGAATAGGTGGATTATTTGTGGGTCATATGACGTAAACATTAGAGACAAGGTAAATCGTGGTATACCTCAGGGGGCATTTTATCGCCTCTTCTATGGGCTACGACGATACACAGTCTCCTAAAAGCCCTCACCAATGAAGGGCTTAAACCTGTCTGTTATGCAGACGACGTTGTAATACTTCTAAGGGGCTTTCATCCAAATCTATTATGCAGAAGAGCTGAAGAGGCACTTAACATAGCATATAACTGGGCACAACCAAGGGGATTAAATGTTAACCCAGACAAAACAGAAATATGTCTATTTACAAGGAAAACGAAGATCCCACGTTTTACCCCGCCTCGATTCCTGAATAAAACAATTGCTATAACTAAAAAGGTAAAATACTTGGGAGTAATCTTGGATCAGAAACTGTACTGGAAAGATCATCTTGAAGAAAGAGTTACAAAGGCACACAGATGTTGGTCGTTGTGCAGAAGAGCTATAGGTTTAAAATGGGGACTACGTCCAAATATGAATCACTGGCTTTACATGAGCGAGATTAGACCAATAATCACCTATGCCTGTGTAGTGTGGTGGACATCAATGGACAAGAAGTGCAACGTAATACCTTTGCAAAAAATTGAACGTATGTGCTGTCTAGGCATAAGCGGGGCATTTAGAGCTGCACCAACAAAAGCGTTGGAGACTATACTGCACATCCAACCAATAGACATCCGTATAAAGTATGAGGCAGCCCTCACAGCAAGACGTCTACAAGTGATGGGTGAATGTATAAATCGAGACCACAAGTCGTACCATCAGAAGATTTTAGAATATCTAGTTGGTCATATTCAAACGCTAGAAATCTCGGACCGCATTCCTGAAGTGCGGCTTACAGTTACCTGTGATGCGTTTGTGCCAGACAGACGCTCCTGGGAAAATGGAACTTTGGCCCATGTGCCAGTGGGAACCAGCTGCTACACGGATGGGTCCAAGCGAGGTGGAAGGTCTGGGACTTTTTATTGATGAACCAGAAGTCGAACTTCACTTCCGCCTCCCTGACCATAACACGGTATTTCAAGCAGAAGTTCGAGCAATCACGGAGTGTGTGAACTGGCTCAGTAACACGACAAAGCCTAAATATGCCAACATCTTCACAGATAGCCAAATGGCGATTAAAGCAATAACATCGGAAAGGGTCAAATCCAGAACTGTGTTGGACTGTAAAAGAACGATAAATGATTACTCAGTCCATGGTCAATTGCGTATTTGCTGGGTACCAGGACACAACGGAGTGATTGGAAATGAACTGGCAAACAACTTGGCTTCAAAGGGCAGAGAACTTCGAGTAATAAACTTGGAAAATTGGAAACCTTTCGAAGCCACGAAAAATGAGTTGAAGCACTGGGAAGTGATGGCTCATAAAACTGTGTGGAATAGCGCAACTGTAGGAGCAACTGCAAAGATACTGTGGGGTGACCCAAATGAAAAGAAAACAAGAAGTCTTCTGAAACTAAACAAGATCGATATTAGTAAGATGATGAGTGTTCTAACGGGACACTCAAGCTTACAAGCACATCTTCATCATATAGGACTAGCAGGAAACGACGAATGCAGGGCATTCAGAGAAAACATCGAAACGATGGAACATTTTCTGTGTCACTGCCCGGCTTTCACCCATGCAAGATCCCAACATTTCGGGTCCGACATATTATCAGACTTGACTCATCTCAGAGAATATGGCTGGAAGATACTGAGAAAATTCGTGTCTAGTACCGATTTTCTGTAACTCGTGAGGTATAAAAAATTCATAAATAAGGAGCGCACAACAGGCCGAACCACTGGCTTAAGTGTATGTCCATGGAAGTGAGACGTTAAAACGTCTCCTCTCTTCAACCTAACCTAACCTAACCTAACCTAACCTAAAATTACAATCATAGAACATTAGCATTTCTATCAGCCTATGACAAAATATTCGCTGTAGCTTCATTATCCGGATAAATATATCGAATCCAAAAAATTCAAAAATCGACCAGGAAAAATTTTCATACGAACATTATTTTTGTGGAAATATAATTTTTGCAATTTTTTATACTTAAATAATACCCTGTACCACAGTGTGGTGTAGGGTATAAAAACGATTGGATCTAAAGAGCCAAATCGGATGAAACATATGTATGGGAGCTATAGCTAAATCTTAACCGATTTTCTTCAAATTCGGCAATGTTGGTTCATGGATCAAGAAACTCTACCATTCTAAATTTCAAAACGATTGGATGTAAAATATAGCTTCTATAGAATTAAAGGGCCAAATCTGACGAAACATATATATGGGAGCTATAGCTAAATCTTAACCGATTTTCTTCAAATTCGGTAGCGTTGGTTCATGGATCAAGAAACTCTACCATTCTAAATTGCAAAACGATTGGATGTAAAATACAGCTTCTATAGGACTAAAGGGCCAAATCGGACGAAAGATATATATGGGAACTATATCTAAATCTGAACCGATTTCAACCAAATTCAATAGGGAACTTTACAGCTGCGAAATACTCTTAACTGCAAAATTTCAGAACGATCGGAGTGAAAGTGCGACCTGTAGTCGACGAACAACTTTACATGGACAGACGGACGGACGGACGGACAGACATGGTTAAATCGACTCAGCTAGTGATTCTGAGTCGATCGGTATACTTTAAGGTGGGTCTAGCTGTGTTATTTTCAGGTGTTACAAACATCTGCCGTGAAACAAACTTATAATACCCTGTACCACAGTGTGGTGTAGGGTATAAAAATTCACGCAAGTTTAACAAAGGTTTGGGAAGCTATAGCGGTGGTTCCATTAAGAGCACATCAACGACACCTATATAGATTTATAGGTATTTCAAGCCGCTATAACCGCTTCTCTAGTGTTATTTCATTATATCGCGGGCCGCGGTCAAAAAACAAAAAACACTTGAAATCGCATTTCAAAAAGATATGAGCTATAATTTTTTGCGGAAAGATCTCACATGAACAGTGCTCACGAAAAATTCTTCCTCCATGTGTCCCTTGTGTTTTTTGTAACTGACCAGTAACTTCAGAATAAATAGTTTGGCCACAACTTTTAAAAGAATGGATACAGATATGAACATATCTAGGACTTTTTTCACAATTTTGAAATGTATGTGCTTATAACTTCTAAAGTTTTTGAGATAATAACAAACTTTTTTGGGAAAAAACTTTTACGTTTGTAGTTTATCTAATTCCATCAACTTATGCACCGAAATCTGCACACAAAGCGTGAAAAGGGTAAAACAACATACATTACCCCTGTGTTAAAAAATTTTGATATTTGCCCATATATACTATGCTCCTTAAATAATAACTTCTTAATAACAGGTTATTTATAATATCGCTTGCCAAAATAGCTGAACTTAAAATTGCTGTGGCATCAGAAAACTAGAAGAATTGCAACCCTCCAGACTTGGAAAGTCATAGGTGAAAATGTTGTATAAAATGGGAGATAAACATGAGCCCTGAGGACAGCCTGCGGTGACATCATATATTTTTGGAGAAGATGTGTTCCCAATTTGCACCCTAAATGATATTATCAATGACGATTGATAAGTCAATACCAATTGTAAACGATTTGTGTATCAAAGCATCATGCCATAGAGAGTCAAATACAGCCTTTATATCCAGCAGAATCATTCCTGTTAACATACCGGAATTAAAATTATTCTTTACGATATTCCTTATTCTCACAAGTTGTTGTATAGTATCGTGTTCCGCTCTAAATCTAAACTGCTGAGGAGGAAATATATTATGGTCAACGATGTATCTTAAAATTTCCTCCTTAACTATCGTTGGGCGATAAGAATCTGGATTACTTGTTTCCTTCCCAGGCTTAGGAATATCAGTGATTTTTGACTGCTCCATATCATAATCCTTATAAATAACACTTTAAGACCCCTAAATGGTAGTTCTTTCAAACATCTATTAGAAACACCATATATACCAGGCGCTTTCGCGTTCTTTAAACGCTCAATAAGGCCTTTAAGATGATTCAAGTTAACAAATAATAGTGTCGGTGAGATGATCTGAGTTATCAACAATGAATATTGACTGATCAACAACTAGTTTAGTAATCTGATCACTTACGCTAGATGAAATAGTATGATTAAAAACGAAATTTTGAGCCAGTATTTCAGCTTTCTCTTTATTAGTTACATAAATGTTGCCATTTTGTTTGAGTAAAGGAATACACTTATTTTTCCTTTTTCGGCTTTCGTAACATTTGTTAAAAGATGGTTCCATTGTTGGTTTCTAAACTGAAAAATGTGATCAGAAATCAAATTGTTTAAAAATGTCTTTTGTTCCCTGTACAGCGGAAGCCTTTGTCTAATCCATTTTCTCTTGGCACGGTTACGTAATTTGATCAACCTCAAAATTGTTTGAGGAAGCCTATTAACAAAAATGTTTGGCCTTGCAATCATTGGTACACTGGCTTGTATAACATCCTGAATCGTCTTTAATGTATTATGTTGTTATGTTGATAGCTTCATATAACTCTGATGTAGTTTATACTATTATATATTTCTCTTAACTCTTTCAGAGTTATGACTCCTTTTTTAGGATATATTATATATAGTTGACTTAAGTTTGATGGGATCAGTTTTATGTAGTCCAGACTTTGAATGGTCTATTATTTTTGGAGATGTATGTGAAATATTCACTTTTTTCTCCTTATGATATTTAATCGCACGATCATAATCATATTGTAAGTTACAGAAAAGTTTGTGACCAATCGAAATCTTACAATTCCGTACTTTATTATATGCAAATCTTTACACATCTATTGAATGGTATACATATCTTGTTTCACTATTGTTATAGGTGGTATAAATTAATTTGTTTGTGTCAATGAAGCGGAGCAATACATATTATCATCAGCTGTTTGATCGTTATCGATAAGTACTTGCAATGGTTGAAAGTAGTTGGTATTGTTTCTTGCATGTTTAGAAGTACTTGCAATAACATCATCGGTTCGCTGTCTCTTATTCGAACTCATTTTTCCAATGAGAGAGAGTGTATGTTTATACACTCAGAGACACACTCCAATCTGTCAAAAGTAGTTAAAAACAAGTAAGATAGTTCAGTCGGGTAAACCGACTAATGAATCCCTCACCTTGAGTCTCAAACAAATATTAGTTAATTTATTTATTTTTTTGTTTTATTTATATTATTATCAATTTAAATTGCATTTAATAACTTTAAAGTATGTACTGGTATTAAAGTTCAAAGCTGTTTACTTTTGGTACAAAAAGGTCCGTTTGTGTGAGGGGTACCAAAAGGGGCATCCCAATAACGGTAACTTTTCTCTGGACTCTAGGTACTATAAAAGCATTACACTGTACAAAATTCCAAGTATTTATATGCACTGGTATTACAATTAAAAGCTGTTAACTTTTGGTACAAAAAGGTAAATTTGTGTGAGAGGTACCAAAAGGGGCGGGCCAATAACGCCCATTTTTCTCTGGACGCTAGGTACTATAAAAGCATTACACTGTACGGAATTTCAAGTATTTTTATGCACTGGTATTAAATTTATAAGCTGGTAACTTTTGGTACAAAATGGTCCATTTGTGTGGGAGGTACCAAAAGGAGCGTAGCAATACTGCCCATTTTTCACTGTATTGTAGGTACTATTAAACTATTACACTGTACACAATTTCAAGTATTTGTATGCACTGGTAATAAAGTTATAAGCTATTAAGTTTTGGTTCAGAATAGCCCATTTGTGTGGGAGGTACTAAAAGGGGCTTGGCAACTTCGTCCATTTTTCTCGAGGTAATAGTGACTAATAAACTAATACTATGTGTATAATTTCAGAGGATTTAAATAAGTGGTATAGAAATTATTAAACAATCAATATTTCACTAAATGTTAACCCTTTGTGGGGGAGTTACTAGAACGAGTTGATCAATATGGCCCATCTTCGACCTTAGCCGGAGATAGAAGAAAATATTACCACATACCAAATTTGAAGTCAATCGGTTACTCCTTTCGAGAGTTATCGTGCGCACGAGCCAGCAGACAGACGGGCGGACGGACGGACATTGCTTATTCGACTTAAAATTACCCAAAGCGGATATCCGCCAAACACACTTAGGGTCTTAGGTCACTCCTTCGATGTGTTACACTTTTGGTTCGTGCAAATGATATATGAGGGGATAAAAATTATAATGTTGTTTTTGTTAGAGACTCTTTAAAATACTTAAATCGAAAATTCCTTAGAGTAATATTTTTATTATGAATTGCGAGTTTTATTTAAAACGTTATAACTCTGAATGCATTTCTAATACATATATGAGAAAAACAAGCTTATGTGTGAACACAGCATGTTCAAACTACATTAAAAAATTTGCAAAAACATTGCAAATAATCGCGAATTGAATTTTTTTTAATAACGTAAAGTGGATTACAAAGAAAAGGTCGAAAACACTATATTCAAGTTGCATTCAAATATTGTAAAAAATTGTGAAATGTAATTTGTTTAAAGAAAATGATGTGAGTAACGCGGAAATCAATATGTTTAAATAACTTTAAAATATTTGCAAACGCATTGCAAAAGTCGCGAAATGCTATTTCTTTAAAAGCACATGATATGGGCAACGTAGGAAAGATAGAAAACTATATGTCTAAATAACTTGAAAATATAAAAAAAATATTGCGACAAATCGCGAAATTAAATTTTTTTCGAACAACAATCTCTACAACACGGTCAGCTTCCAATTTCTACGAGTAAATGGAAGCATTTACAAGAATTGAAGTATTTGATTCCTACCGATTATGATTACTTTTATCACAAAATAAACTATATAAATAATTGCATTACGTGTACTTTTTGCAAATATACAAAAAACGTTGATACCGTCACAAAAAGTTTTTTCACATTGCATTCTAGGAATTCTCGCGTTCTTTTCAACGTATGTAAGGTTTTTATACAGAATCGGGACAAAATCTTCTTCAATTGGCTACCCACACTTCATATTGCAAAATTTCTGCGAATATAGCCCTACCAATAGCCATTTACTTATATTTACTATTTATCCACATACAGTTTGGTGTTCAGTTTCAAAATATCTTTGAATTTGAATTGTGTTCAAAATTTTTTATTTTTAACAAAAGCTGCTATGCTTGCAAATTCCACAAAACAAAGACATTTTACGAAGGAAAAAGGGCTATGTTTGAGAACTTCGCGTATAATGGATTATATTCGCTGAAGCTCAACTCAATGTGTTACACTCTTGTGATTTATTAACAATCTCTTTCGTATTTTCTCTCTCGAATTAATTCGTCAATTACAAAATCTTCGGGCAAATATCCCTTTTAACAGGGCAAAAGTTCAACCAAAGGTAATTCGCTTCGGATCTCTTGGAGCAGCAACCTCGTCGCTGCGCAACAGATTTAGCAGCCTTTCCAGCATAGGAGACAGAGACGCATTACAAGCAACCAATATTACGCCGGCGGTAAGAATATACAGGCCTTCACCTATTGTTGCAGACATGGATCTCCCCTCAGAGAAATTTATGGGAAACGACTGTGTTTATAAACAGACTTTTATTGGAGCTAAAATATTTCCACAAACTAAAGAAAAGTACGAGTTTTGCATAAAAGCACTCAAAGAAAACAAAATTGAATTTCACTCATTTAATTCCAAAGAAACCCGTTTATATACCACTTTCAATTATGGATTGTCAAAATTTACTACAAATGACACAATGTCACTGAATTGGCAAACTTTAACTTCACCCCTAAAGCGGTTTCTGAGGTAAAAACCCCATACAGTTCTCCAACGGATGCGGTTTACAAGGTAAATTTTTTAGGCAAAACATTCAATCTAAAGTTATTATACAACGCGAAAACCATTTGTAATATTATGTAATTACATGGAAGAAAATCAAGCCTTAAAAGAACGACAAACCAACGCAATGTTGGAACTGCTTAATCTTTGGTCATGGCGGAGAGCATTGCAGGCGTCGGCCTGCATGTATGACTTGTGCCAATGGACACACTACTAATGACTGTCCGTTCACCCAAAACAATAAAAGACCCGCGGTATTCTCGTGTTTCAACTGTAAGAAGCATGGTTATGAGAGATCAGACCAATCAGCCAATGACGTCAATTGTCCTCTACTAGAGCAAGCTGTTCCCATCAACGCACCTATGGGAGTCGCGTTCCTCTCAATAATATTCGTCATATTTTATTGTTAGAAATATAATTACATTCGATTTTCATATAATTCGGAAAGAAAATATTCTCAACATTTTAATGTTTGAAATATTGTGTTCAGATTTTACTAAAGTTGTTCGAAAAAGTAAAAAATTACAATATCTATTGTAGCCAACTTCGCATACATTCGCAGCTCGATATGCCATGATAAATTGTTTTTAAGTTTACATAAAACGGTCCATTTAAAAAACACACGTGTTTTGTCGTATTTGGACAAAAAATAATTTTGTGGTATTGCTGATATGCACATTGTTTTATAAAACCTAATTGCAAGTCTTTCCTTTAGTTAGGTATACAGATTAAGTTTAACCCTTAAAAGACTCTACCAATTTTTAATTAAATTTCCTAAAATTTGGTTTCCATACATATGTAGCAAAATAACGTGTAAATGTGCGTGGCCCCGCTTATGCGATAGGTAATTAATTAGCTTGACTGAAGAATTATAGCATTGTCTTGATTTTCATCCTACAACCAATTTTAAATTCTAAAAGTTACACTGAGTCAATATTTTTTTTTTTCAATTTAATATGCACCCATGGTATATATACCCATACTTCCCCTTAAATAAATATGCACACTTCGACATAAAAAATACACAATGTAATTGTCTTTTTATTTTTTGGAAAAACATTTTATTTTTGGAACAATATTTCTTAAATAATTTTTAAGCAAAATACATTGACATTTAATACATGACATTTAAATTTATGAAAACTATCAGAATTTTAAACCAGTAAGGAAAGGCAGAAAGTCGGGCGGGGCCGACTATATAATACCCTACACCTCCCTAAAAATGCTATAAGGGTCATTTCCATAATAATTTGGAATAATTGGTAAATGGGTAGAAACATATTATCTAATTTTGAAACGATAATCGCTAAATTAAGCAATATTCGTTCCTAAAGTGAGAAACATCTTTCTGGAAAATTTTAATGATCGGAAGTAAAATACAACTTCTATAGGGGTTTGATACCAAATCAGGAGGAACATACATATGGAGCTTTAATATAAATCTGAACCCATCTTCCCTGAATACTTATTCATGTAAACTTCTGTCGAATTTCGTACTGATCGGATATAAAATACTTTCTCTACAGCGCTTACATGTCAAATCGGGGGTAACATATATATGGGAGCTATATCTAAATCTGAACCGATTTTCTCCGAATTTGGCAGTATTCCTTCATGTAATAAGAAACCTCCTTCTGCCGAATTTCGCACTGATCGGATATAAAATACAGTTTTTATAGCGCTTACAGATCAAATCGGGGGTAACATATATATGGGAGTTATATCTAAATCTAAACCGAGTTTCTCCGAATTTGGCAGTATTCCTTCATGTAGAAAGAAACCTCTTTTTGCCGACTTTGGCACTGATCGGATATAAAATAACATTTTTACAGCGCTCATATGTCAAATCGGGGGTAACGTATATATGGGGGATATATCTAAATCTGAACCGATTTCTTCCAAATTTAAAAGTGTTCATTCATATAATAGGAAACCTCTTTCTGACGAATTTCATACTGATCGGATATATACTCCTTCATGTAATAAGAAACCTCTTTCTGCCGAATTCCGCACTGATCGGATATAAAATACAGTTTTTACAGCGCTTACATGTCAAATCGGGGGTAACGTATATATGGGGGCTATATCTAAATCTGAACCGATTTCTTCCAAATTTAACAGTGTTCATCCATATAATAAGAAACCTCTTTCTGCCGAATTTCATACTGATCGGATATAAAATGAAGATCGGATGAAAATAAAGTTTTTACAGCGCTTAAATGTCGAATCGGGGCTAACATATATATGGGGGCTATATCTAAATCTGAACCGATTTTAACCAAATTCAATAGGGATCGTCCTTGGGCAAAAAAAAGATATGTGTAAAGTTTCGTCGAGATCGGACCATAATTGCGACCTGTACTTTGATTACAAGAATACATGCACAGACGGACAGACGGACAGACAGACGGACAGACAGACAGACGGACATAGCTAAATCAACTCAAAAAGTGATTCTAAGTCGATCGGTATAAAAAACGATGGGTCTATTTCTTCTCCTTTGGGTGTTACAAACAAATGCAAAAAGTTATAATACCCTGTACCACAGTGTGGTGTAGGGTATAAAAATAAATTAAAGTACTTCATTGGTAAAAATGAAGAGAAAATAATTTGTCTGATAATGAGTATTAGCCAGACACTATAATTACTTCTTCAAGTCATTATGACATGGAATAAATTAAGTTTGTATGCAGTGAAGTGTTTTCCAGTTTTATTTATCGCCGCTCGGAGGTCTCTAAGATTGGAAATTGCAGTCAGTTGGCAGGAGGTTTTCGATAGGATTTAGGCCTATACTTAACGCACACGCAAAGAAAAAAATCGTCACTCCCAAATAAAAAATTTGAAAGAAATTTGCAGAAATTCGTTTGCGGTCAATGTTTGTCACAAACAATTTATCTTTATCCCAAAGCCCAAAGAAACGTTTATAATTAACTGTTAGTGTACTTATCATATATGTTTTATATTTATTTCAAACCCTGTGACAGGCTATGCCTGTTTATACCAAACCCTGTGAAAATATTGGTCCACTCCTTCTGGTACCTCCCACACAAAGGGTTAACATTTAGTGAAATATTGATTCTTTAATAACATCTGTACTATTTTTTATAATCTTCTGAAATTCTACACATTGTATTATTTTATTAGTCGCTGCTATAACCTCGAGAAAAATAGGCGAAGTTGCCACAATCTTTTTGGTAACTCCCACACAAATGGACCATTTCGCATCAAAATTTAACGGCTTATAACTTTAATACCAGTGCATACAAATACTTTAAACTTTGTACAGTGTAATGATGTTATAGTGCCTACAGTTCTGTGAAAAGAGGGCGTTATCGCCACGCCCCTCTTTATACCTCCCACACAAAATTACCAAATCAAACCAAAATGTAATAGCTCGTAACGTTAAAATGCCAGTGCAAATAAACGCTTATATTTCGGTACAGTGTAATGTATTTAAATAATCTACCGTTTACCGAAAAATAGGTGTTTTTGTTAAACCCCTTCTGGTACCTCCCACACAAATTGACAGATTAATTAGTGTAATGTTATATATTATATTACTCACAAAGTGAGGGTATACCTTAGTCGGTTTACCCGACTGAAACATTGTTACTTGTTTTATTATCAATTTTTTTTAACAATTGATTTTATTTACAATCTATCCTAGGATAATAAGCAAATTAGATTACAAAAATTACAGAGGTTATGTATCTCCACTGAGATACATAACATACAAAAACAAAAATTGTTATATGAAGTAATTTGTAAAAATTAAATTGGATGAATTAATGACTATTACATATGTACAAAAATTAGATCCGAAATGCAAGGTCTAAAATGTGGTGGCGCTTCAATCTTCTAGTCTCATTTGAACTATCTAATAAGCAGATAGCTGAGGGGTTGATATGATGGCTGAGTCTCTCCAAGTAATTCTCGCTGAATCTATTAATTTCTTCTCGAACAGTCGGTATTGAAAAATCGTTTTTGATACATTTATTTCGAATGTACCACGGAGCATTGTGCCAATGGACACACTACTAATGACTGTCCGTTCACCCAAAACAATAAAAGACCCGCGGTATTCTCGTGTTTCAACTGTAAGAAGCATGGTTATGAGAGATCAGACCAATCAGCCAATGACGTCAATTGTCCTCTACTAGAGCAAGCTGTTCCCATCAACGCACCTATGGGAGTCGCGTTCCTCTCAATAATATTCGTCATATTTTATTGTTAGAAATATAATTACATTCGATTTTCATATAATTCGGAAAGAAAATATTCTCAACATTTTAATGTTTGAAATATTGTGTTCAGATTTTACTAAAGTTGTTCGAAAAAGTAAAAAATTACAATATCTATTGTAGCCAACTTCGCATACATTCGCAGCTCGATATGCCATGATAAATTGTTTTTAAGTTTACATAAAACGGTCCATTTAAAAAACACACATGTTTTGTCGTATTTGGACAAAAAATAATTTTGTGGTATTGCTGATATGCACATTGTTTTATAAAACCTAATTGCAAGTCTTTCCTTTAGTTAGGTATACAGATTAAGTTTAACCCTTAAAAGACTCTACCAATTTTTAATTAAATTTCCTAAAATTTGGTTTCCATACATATGTAGCAAAATAACGTGTAAATGTGCGTGGCCCCGCTTATGCGATAGGTAATTAATTAGCTTGACTGAAGAATTATAGCATTGTCTTGATTTTCATCCTACAACCAATTTTAAATTCTAAAAGTTACACTGAGTCAATATTTTTTTTTTTCAATTTAATATGCACCCATGGTATATATACCCATACTTCCCCTTAAATAAATATGCACACTTCGACATAAAAAATACACAATGTAATTGTCTTTTTATTTTTTGGAAAAACATTTTATTTTTGGAACAATATTTCTTAAATAATTTTTAAGCAAAATACATTGACATTTAATACATGACATTTAAATTTATGAAAACTATCAGAATTTTAAACCAGTAAGGAAAGGCAGAAAGTCGGGCGGGGCCGACTATATAATACCCTACACCTCCCTAAAAATGCTATAAGGGTCATTTCCATAATAATTTGGAATAATTGGTAAATGGGTAGAAACATATTATCTAATTTTGAAACGATAATCGCTAAATTAAGCAATATTCGTTCCTAAAGTGAGAAACATCTTTCTGGAAAATTTTAATGATCGGAAGTAAAATACAACTTCTATAGGGGTTTGATACCAAATCAGGAGGAACATACATATGGAGCTTTAATATAAATCTGAACCCATCTTCCCTGAATACTTATTCATGTAAACTTCTGTCGAATTTCGTACTGATCGGATATAAAATACTTTCTCTACAGCGCTTACATGTCAAATCGGGGGTAACATATATATGGGAGCTATATCTAAATCTGAACCGATTTTCTCCGAATTTGGCAGTATTCCTTCATGTAATAAGAAACCTCCTTCTGCCGAATTTCGCACTGATCGGATATAAAATACAGTTTTTATAGCGCTTACAGATCAAATCGGGGGTAACATATATATGGGAGTTATATCTAAATCTAAACCGAGTTTCTCCGAATTTGGCAGTATTCCTTCATGTAGAAAGAAACCTCTTTTTGCCGACTTTGGCACTGATCGGATATAAAATAACATTTTTACAGCGCTCATATGTCAAATCGGGGGTAACGTATATATGGGGGATATATCTAAATCTGAACCGATTTCTTCCAAATTTAAAAGTGTTCATTCATATAATAGGAAACCTCTTTCTGACGAATTTCATACTGATCGGATATATACTCCTTCATGTAATAAGAAACCTCTTTCTGCCGAATTCCGCACTGATCGGATATAAAATACAGTTTTTACAGCGCTTACATGTCAAATCGGGGGTAACGTATATATGGGGGCTATATCTAAATCTGAACCGATTTCTTCCAAATTTAACAGTGTTCATCCATATAATAAGAAACCTCTTTCTGCCGAATTTCATACTGATCGGATATAAAATGAAGATCGGATGAAAATAAAGTTTTTACAGCGCTTAAATGTCGAATCGGGGCTAACATATATATGGGGGCTATATCTAAATCTGAACCGATTTTAACCAAATTCAATAGGGATCGTCCTTGGGCAAAAAAAAGATATGTGTAAAGTTTCGTCGAGATCGGACCATAATTGCGACCTGTACTTTGATTACAAGAATACATGCACAGACGGACAGACGGACAGACAGACGGACAGACAGACAGACGGACATAGCTAAATCAACTCAAAAAGTGATTCTAAGTCGATCGGTATAAAAAACGATGGGTCTATTTCTTCTCCTTTGGGTGTTACAAACAAATGCAAAAAGTTATAATACCCTGTACCACAGTGTGGTGTAGGGTATAAAAATAAATTAAAGTACTTCATTGGTAAAAATGAAGAGAAAATAATTTGTCTGATAATGAGTATTAGCCAGACACTATAATTACTTCTTCAAGTCATTATGACATGGAATAAATTAAGTTTGTATGCAGTGAAGTGTTTTCCAGTTTTATTTATCGCCGCTCGGAGGTCTCTAAGATTGGAAATTGCAGTCAGTTGGCAGGAGGTTTTCGATAGGATTTAGGCCTATACTTAACGCACACGCAAAGAAAAAAATCGTCACTCCCAAATAAAAAATTTGAAAGAAATTTGCAGAAATTCGTTTGCGGTCAATGTTTGTCACAAACAATTTATCTTTATCCCAAAGCCCAAAGAAACGTTTATAATTAACTGTTAGTGTACTTATCATATATGTTTTATATTTATTTCAAACCCTGTGACAGGCTATGCCTGTTTATACCAAACCCTGTGAAAATATTGGTCCACTCCTTCTGGTACCTCCCACACAAAGGGTTAACATTTAGTGAAATATTGATTCTTTAATAACATCTGTACTATTTTTTATAATCTTCTGAAATTCTACACATTGTATTATTTTATTAGTCGCTGCTATAACCTCGAGAAAAATAGGCGAAGTTGCCACAATCTTTTTGGTAACTCCCACACAAATGGACCATTTCGCATCAAAATTTAACGGCTTATAACTTTAATACCAGTGCATACAAATACTTTAAACTTTGTACAGTGTAATGATGTTATAGTGCCTACAGTTCTGTGAAAAGAGGGCGTTATCGCCACGCCCCTCTTTATACCTCCCACACAAAATTACCAAATCAAACCAAAATGTAATAGCTCGTAACGTTAAAATGCCAGTGCAAATAAACGCTTATATTTCGGTACAGTGTAATGTATTTAAATAATCTACCGTTTACCGAAAAATAGGTGTTTTTGTTAAACCCCTTCTGGTACCTCCCACACAAATTGACAGATTAATTAGTGTAATGTTATATATTATATTACTCACAAAGTGAGGGTATACCTTAGTCGGTTTACCCGACTGAAACATTGTTACTTGTTTTATTATCAATTTTTTTTAACAATTGATTTTATTTACAATCTATCCTAGGATAATAAGCAAATTAGATTACAAAAATTACAGAGGTTATGTATCTCCACTGAGATACATAACATACAAAAACAAAAATTGTTATATGAAGTAATTTGTAAAAATTAAATTGGATGAATTAATGACTATTACATATGTACAAAAATTAGATCCGAAATGCAAGGTCTAAAATGTGGTGGCGCTTCAATCTTCTAGTCTCATTTGAACTATCTAATAAGCAGATAGCTGAGGGGTTGATATGATGGCTGAGTCTCTCCAAGTAATTCTCGCTGAATCTATTAATTTCTTCTCGAACAGTCGGTATTGAAAAATCGTTTTTGATACATTTATTTCGAATGTACCACGGAGCATTCGTAATAAGCCTAAGAGTTGTTGATTGGTACGTTTCCAAAAAATATCAATATTAGATTTGCTTGCGGTTCCCCAAAGTTGAATGCCATAGGTCCAAAGTGGCTTGAGAATAACTTTGTAAATTCTTAGTTTGTTGCTCAGATTTAGTTTTGATTTTGGTCCCAATAACCAATATAGTTTTCTGGTTATAATATTTAGCTGTAGTCGTTTATTACGTATGTGATCTTTCCAGGTCATTCGACGGTCCAATACCATACCTAAATATTTAACGGATGAGGATGTTGGAATTATAGAGCTATTTATCGAAACGGGGGGACAGTTCTCTCGCTTTAGTGCGAAGGTTATATGTTGAGATTTTTCAGGATTGACCAGTATATTCCATTTTTTAAGCCAGTTGTCAAGCAAGTTGATGTGATTTTGTAAAATGGATGATGCTTCCGTCGAGGAACTACTTGAGGCAATAATCGCAGTATCATCTGCATATGTTGCCACCATAACATTTTCTGAAGTCGTTAAGTCTGCGGTGAAAATCGTATAAAGGATGGGACCCAACACACTCCCCTGAGGAATTCCAGCATTTATACACGCTGAAAAAAAATCGCTTCTGTAGTATATTGTCCCAAACATATTCGGCTTGAAACATATATATCTTTAGGATACACTCTAAGCATATAATATTTGGTACACACAAAAATTATATATCTGGGTGATGTTGTTCTAAACAAATCTTTGTTTACATCCCAATGTGTTTATTTTGGACTATTTTTTCCGAAACAAATATTTATTTTCATTTAAGTATTCAGAAAATATCTAAATTGTGTTAAATTTTTCAGTAACTCAAAGTTAATTTTTTCAACAATTTTAACGTCTTAAATATAAAAAATAATAATAATTGAAATCATATAATCTTGGATCCAAATATATACTTGGAGGATTGACAAGCAATGATGGCTTGGAATACTCAGAAATTTTAAACGATTGGTTTAAAACATAAGTTATTGCTGCATTTGGTATCATAACTGGGAGGTTCAAAACAAAAAAAAAATAAAATTTAAATTCGAAAAGTTCAACAAAAGTTTCGAAAATCTTTTTTAAATAAAATATATTTGGAGAAATTTCTAAACAATCATTTTATTTGTATTAAAATACATATTTTATTTGAGAAATTTAGTTTGCAAATATTATATGTTGTAACATATTAATATACGAGTTCCAAATATATTTTATTGATTTGCAAATAAAATTTATTTGCTCAGAAATATATAATATTTAAAAATTAGTGTTCCAAATATATTTTCTCTCTATTCAAACATATCAAAAAGGCGATTTTGCCCCGTGTAGGGTATATTTCTGATCTTTGGTCATCCACTCTTACATAAAAATACCTCTCCGCCAAATAACTTACGAAGAATAGATAAAAAGGCGCAGGTAAAAACAGTGTTATCTTGTAAAGTAGTCTTTGATGCCATACCCTGTCAAAAGCTTGTTGGACATCAAGGAAAACTGCAGAGCAATATCTTTTATTCTCTAGGGCATCAGAAATATGATTGACTATTCTGTGGACTTGTTCTGGTGTACCGTGTCCAGGTCGAAAACCGAACTGATGCTCAGGAATGATATTTTCGTTGTCCAGAAAAGGTAATAATCGTTGCAAAAATATTTTTCAAATATTTTGGAGAATATTACAAGAAAACTTACAGCCCAGCAAAAACTTGGTGAGTACATGTCATTACCTCTTGCATTACCAGGTAATGACATATCATTACCCTCTGCATTACATGTATTCAATAAATAATGACTTACTTATATTGACATAAATATGTACTTATTTGTAAGTTATTTTAAGTCGGGTATTGTAAAATATGCGACAACACAAATTTTTATTAAAGAAACATTAATTTGATACAGAAACTTATAGTGATTTCTTTTCTGCAAAAAAGTGCAACATTTTCGTTGCCCTTTTCCCGAAAACTGGACTTTTATACCACATTTTGCATTTTTGAAATATGAGCTAAGTTTAATTCGATGTACTTCATCAGTTCTACATAAAAAGGGCAAATATTTTTCAGAATTTCGCGTCGACGGGGCAACATTTTTTTCAGAATCGAGTAAAAACATCTCATCTTATTTAATTATATATGATATATATATATACACATATGAAAATCATTATTGGTAAGGTGTTATAAAACCCTTTATTAAAATGGCAATATCAACTACTTTTATGTGAGATATTCATAAGCGGGGGGGTAAGTAGTTATTTGTTAACTCTTTGTATGCTTGCATTGAAGTACTTTCCTCCAATATCATGCCCATGCAAAAATAATCTGAAGAGTGGCTAAACGGTAAGTCGTTATTTCTTTTGAATTTGCCAAGTTACCTGGTAATGCGTGTATTTGAGTTACTAAATTTGTAGGTTAGGTTAGGTTGAAGAGAGGAGACGTTTAAACGTCTCATGTCCATGGACATACACTTAAGCCAGTGGTTCGGCCTGTTGTGCGCTCCTTATTTATGATCTTTTTATACCTCACGAGTTACAGAAAATCGGTACTAGACACGAATTTTCTCAGTATCTTCCAGTCAAGTTCTCTGAGATGAGTCAAGTCTGGTAATATGTCGGACCCGAAATGTTGGGATCTTGCATGTGTGAAAGCCGGGCAGTGACACAAAAAATGTTCCATCGTTTCGATGTTTTCTCTGCATGCCCTGCATTCGTCGTTTCCTGCTAGTCCTATGCGATGAAGATGTGCTTGTAAGCTTGAGTGTCCCGTTAGAACACTCATCATCTTACTAAAATCGATCTTGTTTAGTTTCAGAAGACTTCTTGTTTTCTTTTCATTTGGGTCACCCCACAGTATCTACTAAATTTGTAAATCAAATTAACTTTTCTTTAGTAAAAATTGATTTTATTAGCCATATATACGAGAATATATATTATTATAGATAACGATATATATTTTTTATTCGGAATGTTACTAAATTTCAAATCAACTTTTCGTTAATAAAAACTGTTGTTGCATATTTTACAATACCCATCTTAAATTAACTTACAAATACATATCTATGTCAATATAAGTAAGTCATTATTTGTTGACTACATGTAATGTAGATGGTAATGACATGTCTTACATGCTAATGCAATGTACGCAGGCTTGCCAGTTTTTTTTAGTGCCGAATCCCCAAATTTGTATTTTTCATCCCCTAAATCTCAAAAAAAAAAATTTCTCATCCCCAAAAAAAAATCCCCAGAAAATATTTTAATTTATGTGATTGATGTATTTTAAAATTCAATGTACTTTGTACTAAAATTCATTTTTGTTTGAACAAAATGTACGTTGTCAAATTATCAAATATATCTGATTCAAAATCTTCCATCTCATCTACATCATCTAATTTTTGTGTACATGTTTTTGGTATTAAAAGTTTGATCATTTCTGCCAATGGACTAAATAATTGATAACACACTGAATTTTTTTATTAAAGTACATCAAAGGGTTAATACTGGCGATTCCAGTCAGGCTTGGCAGTTTTTTTAGTGCCGAATCCCCAAATTTTTATTTTTTATCCCCTAAATCCCCAAAAAAAGATTTCTCATCCCCAAAAAAATCCCCAGAAAATATTTTAACTTATGTGAATGATGTATTTTAGAATTCAATGTACTTTGTACTAAAATTCATTTTGTTTTGTACAAAATGTACGTTGTCAAATTATCAAATATGTATATCTGATTCAAAATCTTCTATGTCATCTACACCATCTAATTTTTTTGTACACGTTTTTGGTATTAAAACTTTGATCATTTCTGCCAATGGACTAAATTTTTTTTAAAGTACATCAAAGGGTTAATTCCAACGATTCCAGTTCTTTAAAATCGAGTTGGATCAGCAGAATCCTGCTACTAGTAAACTTTACTCAAAAATTAGCTTAAATTGTTCGTAATGTCGTCTCGGAAGAATTTTATAAACCGCATTTGGCTTCAATTAAGACTTATAAATATCTATAGAAAAACGTATTGGCAATTACTACAGGTTGTCTATTTAAGCCGTACTCTAATACACTGTGAGTCAAGCTACTTTTTGTAGGAACTTTTGACACAATTTTTACGGACGCATGTTCTAAAAAAATAGATTTAACAAAAAACCAGTAAGGAAAGGCTAAAGTCGGGCGGTGCCGACTATATAATACCCTACACCACTCTCGTAATATTGAATAACTCGGATATATACATTTTGTAATTCATGTATAAATTGTTTACATAAATTTACTTTTGGGACATTTTATACTTAAATAATACCCTGTACCACAGTGTGGTGTAGGGTATAAAAACGATTGGATCTAAAGAGCCAAATCGGACGAAACATATATATGGGAGCTATAGCTAAATCTTTACCGATTTTCTTCAAATTCGGCAATGTTGGTTTATGAATCAAGAAACTCTACCATTCTAAATTTCAAAACGACTGGATGTAAAATATAGCTTCTATAGAACTAAAGGACCAAATCGGACGAAACATATATATGGGAGCTATAGCTAAATCTTAACCGATTTTCTTCAAATTCGGTAGTGTTGGTTCATGGATCAAGAAACTCTACCATTCTAAATTTCAAAACGATTGGATGTAAAATACAGCTTTTATAGAACGAAAGGGCCAAATCGGACGAAACATATATATGGGAGCTATAGTTAAATCTTAACCGATTTTCTTCAAATTCGGCAGTGTTGGTTCATGGATCAAGAAACTCTACCATTCTAAATTTCAAAATGATTGGATGTAAAATACAGCTTCTACAGGACTAAAGGGCCAAATCGGACGAAACATGTATATGGGAGCTATAGCTAAATCTTAACCGATTTTCTTCAAATTCGGTAGTGTTGGTTCATGGATCAATAAACTCTACCATTCTAAATTTCAAAACGATTGGATGTAAAATACAGCTTCTATAGAACTAAAGGGCCAAATCGGACGAAACATATATATGGGAGCTATAGCTAAATCTTAACCGATTTTCTTCAAATTCGGTAGTGTTGGTTCATGGATCAAGAAACTCTACCATTATAAATTTCACAATGATTGGATGTAAAATACAGCTTCTTCAGGACTAAAGAGCAAAATCGGACGAAACATATATATGGGAGCTATAGCTAAATCTTAACCGATTTTCTTCAAATTCGGCAATGTTGGTTCATGAATCAAGAAACTCTACCATTCTAAATTTCAAAACGATTGGATGTAAAATACAGCTTTTATAGGACTAAATGGTCAAATCAGACGAAACATATATATGGGAGCTATAGCTAAATCTTAACCGATTTTCTTCAAATTCGGCAATGATGGTTCATGGATCAAGAAACTCTACCATTCTAAATTTCAAAATGATTGGATGTAAAATACAGCTTCTACAGGACTAAATAGCAAAATCGGACGAAACATATATATGGGAGCTATAGCTAAATCCTAACCGATTTTCTTCAAATTCGGCAATGTTGGTTCATGGATGAAGAAACTCTACCATTCTAAATTTCAAAACGATCGGATGTAAAATACAGCTTCTATAGGACTAAAGGGCCAAATCGGACGACAGATATATATGGGAGCTATATCTAAATCTGAACCGATTTCAACCAAATTCAATAGCGATCTTAACAGCCGCGAAATACTCTAAACCGCAAAATTTCAGAACGATCGGAGTGAAATTGCGACCTGTAGTCGACGAACAACTTTACATGGACAGATGGACGGACGGACATCGTTAAATCGACTCAGCTAGTGATTCTGAGTCGATCGGTATACTTTAAGGTGGATCTAGCTGTGTTATTTTCAGGTGTTACAAACATCTGCCGTGAAACAAACTTATAATACCCTGTACCACAGTGTGGTGTAGGGTATAATAAAAATTTTAACATAAATAAAGACATGAATTATATAAAATTACAATCCCCGCCAAATCCCCGGATCCCCAAACCAAAAAATATATCCCCATTTGCGAAGAAAAAGGGATAACTTCCCTAAACTGGCAGCGCTGAATGTACGACATATACTTACCATGTTTTTGATGGGAATATTCTGAGTAAAAAATATGTCTCGTCGTATTTAATTATAAATGGTTATGAAAATCATTACTGGTAAGTTGTTATTCAACCCCTTATTAAAATGACAATAATAACTACTTATATGTTGGATCTTCGTAAGCGTAGGGGTAAGTAGTTATTTGTTAGCTCTTCGTATGCTTGCATGGAAGTACTTTCCTCCAATATCATGCCCATGTAAAAATAATCTGAAGTGTGGCTAAATGGTAAGTCATTATTTCTTTTGAATTTCACTTACCCGCCAGGTTACCTGGTAATGATAGTTTTTGCTGGGAGGTCTATAGGAAGAAGCTAAATTTTCTGGCTTGTTTTGTTTATGAATCATTATGATTTCAGCACATTTCCACTGCGACGGAAAGTGATTAAGACGGAATATGGAGTTATAAATCAATGCTAGAAATATTATGCATTTTCGAGGTAATTTCGTGGCTTTCTTAGCATCGATTTTATCATACCCAGGAGATTTCTTGGTGTTCAGGGCTTCAATTTCCAATTTTACATCATTTGGCGAAATATGGCGTATCGGGCGACTCATTTGTAATGGGCAATCCAAAAAAGTAGAAATTTCTTCTTGTTCTTCATTAGAGTTAAATGAAAATGGAATGAAAGTGTCCTTTAAGTGACCTGCAAATGTCTCTGCAGTACTTTCATTTGTTCTGCACCAAGCTCCGTTTGGATTCTTTATAAGTATTTTTCTTTTAGTTGGGCGTTTTAAGTATCTAGTGGCTTTCCATAGATGGTGTTCGTTATATTTGGAGTAATTGATGTCGTTAATAAAAGCAGCGGTTTTCTCTTTCTTATGCTCCTGAAGTAGATGTTTAAGATCCTTACAAGCTTTATTTAGCAATATTTTATCGCAAGGATTTCTGCTTATTTGCCATCTCTTTCTTATTCTTCTTTTTTCACGCACAAGTTGGCGAATTTCGTTTGAAACATTAAAGTTTGAACAAGTTTGTTGGTGTGCGTTTTCTTGAGATGGAGTTGCGATATTGGCTGAAGTATGTATGAGGTTGGTGAAATGTTCAACAGCTTCATCAAGCTCTGTTTCAGTTTTTAAGCGAATATTCAGATTGATATTTCTTTCCAAGAATTGCTGAAACAAGGGAATGTTTGTATTTCGCTTCAAATGTGATATTTTGAAGATTTCAACTCATGGGTTACATTAAGATATACCAAAACGGGGGTATGATCAGAGCTTAAGTCATCGCTGCCTTTGATTTGGAGCCTATTACTAGGAATTCCCTTATATGTATACTAAGAAGTCCAGCAGATCTGGAATTTTTCGCGGATCACTTGGCCAATATATTGGTAATCCTGCAGAGAGTGTTGTGAAGTTCTTTTTTGTTATACATTTATATAATTCCCTTTCTTTCGGATTTATCAACCTGGAGCCCCACCACGGATGCTTAGCATTAAACTCTCCACCAACAAGAAATCGACCGCCTAGGGTATTGAAAAAATGTTCATAATCTTTACATTTAATGTTATGTCTGGGAGGAAAGTAAATCGCTGAAAGAACAATATGACCAATGTTGCTTGCCACCTTAATAATGGTAGCTTGGAGGTATGGTTCTTGAACTCCATTCAAAATAGAGTACTTTATTGTAGATTTAATAAGTATAGCTGAGCCTGCGTGCGCTTTATTATCGGGGTGATTTGTTTGTACTAAGTCGTAACCATCGATTTTAAAATAACTTTTACTAGTGAAAGGGTCTCGGAGACCAACATCAATAAAATTGGTTTTGAGGAAAAGTTCAACTTCTCTGGTATGGTTGGAGATGCCATTGGCATTCCATAAGGCTATGTGCAAATTTAATGACATAATTTAGTAAGAATGAGCTGCATCATGTTCAACAATGTTGTTGTGATTTCTGTTTGTTTTTGTATTAATATTTCAATGTTTTTTAATGTGTTTTGTTCTTGCTGATTTCCAGCTATTTGGCAAATGAAATTTGATTCGGGTTGAAATTATTGTTAACGGGATTATTATTGTTGATAATTGGAAAATTCTCAGGATAGAAGTTGTAATTGTTTTCATGTCTATTTACATTTTGTCTTGGGTTCTCCCTTTTCCTTTGGACTATACTTCTGTACACTTCGCAACCTTTGTAGCTTGCAGTATGAGGTACGGCGCAGTTAGCATATTTAGGATCAGCATTTGGAGTTTTCTTGCATTGGTTAGTAGGACGATTTAAACCACATTTTACGCAGTTAAAATTATTCCTACAATAAGTTTTGGTATGTCCGAATTGCTGACATCTGTGGCATTGGACAATATCATCGGTCTTTAGCGGAGGCTCAATTTTAATGACGCAGTTGTACAAACGATTGATGTCATAAATGTGTTTATTATTTTGCGAGGGCTCTAGGTCAACGAAAAACATAGGCAGAGGACTTTATGACCTTTCTTTTCTATTTCATCTTTCAATTCATTGATGGGAGTTGAAAAGTGAAGTTTTTTAATGACAACTGTGTATGAGCGTTCTTTTTTTAGTTGGTAAGTATGAAATGCTAGTTTGTTGTCGTCGAGATACTTAACAATGTTTCGGTAACATGTTATATTTTTAACCATTAAACGTATTTGCCCGTTCCTAAGTGATTTATATGTGAATTATCTTTTGAGATTAAGTCGGAAAATGATTTCAACATCTTTTTAATATCACCATCACCAACATCAGGGATTATAATTGGAGGTGGTTTCTCTATTTCATTACCGTCTGTTCTAGTTCAAACTCACTGAAAAAGCGCATGAACCCGCCGTCCACAGAAATGTGAGAAAGACAAAGTGGCACCTGTATGAAAAGAATTTCAAGAAAGTCCTCAACTCCAAACTTCTGTACGAACCGAATGACAAAGCCGGTCTGGATAATCTGGTCGATCATATCACCACATCATTCAATAGTTCCCTTGAAGAAGCCTGTCCAAAAACAAGGTACAAGGGTAAAACTAAACCCCAATGGTGGACTTCTGCTAACGGCTATGAAAAAGACCTGCAACAAGCTATTCAACAAGGCTAAATCTACAGGGGTCGCTAATGTTTGGGATGCCTATAAAGAGCAACTCAAGATCTATAAGAAGGAGCTTAGAAAAGCGCAAAGACGCTCTTGGTATACATTCTGTGGCGAAGTGGAAAAGGTCTCCAACGCCGCAAGGCTGAGGAAAATACAATCAGCTTCACCCTGTACAGTGGGTTACTTGCAGGATGAGGCAAATAATTGGACCAAAAACAGCGAGCAGTCGCGCAATGTACTGCTCGACACACATTTCTCGGGAAACTCTCTAACAGAACCAGAGGATCAGCAGGACCATCAAGAGTGCGAGTGGACTGCGAGCGTCGCTAGCTTGTTGACTGAGAGATCCAGAATAAACTGGGCTATTAATAGTTTTGAGCGCTTCAAGTCACCTGGACCAGACGGCATCACTCCAGCAGAAAATGTTGAAGTACATTATCCCCTGGCTGGAGAACATTTATGTAGGCTGTATCAGGCTTTCATACATCCCGAATCGATGGAGGGATACCAAAGTGGTATTCATACCTAAAGGGGGGAAGATATCACACACTGGGCCAAAAGACTTCAGACCAATTAGCCAATCCTCCTTCCAATTGAAAGGTCTGGAAAGACTTTTAGATTATTTCATTAGGGAAAACCTGGATACAAAACTCCTGTCGGTGAACCAACATGCTTACAATAACGGGAAGTCTACAGAATCAGCCCTGCACGAACTTGTGAGCACTATCGAATCGTCCCTGAATTTCAAGGAATACACCATGGTGGCATTTCTTGACATAGAAGGGGCTTTTAACAACATTCACTCAGATGAAGTAATTGCGGCACTGTCACATCTAAAAGTTAACTCTAGTTTGATTAGACTTATTCAAAGTCTGCTCAACAGAAGACGCATAACAGCATGTATTGGGTCCACAACTCTAACAAGGTTTGTAAACAGAGGGACCCCACAAGGAGGAGTACTGTCTCCACTAATTTGGAACCTAGCGGTGAATGAAATCCTGCTAGATCTAGAACGTGGTGGCTGCAAGTTCGTGGCATATGCGGACGACGTTGCAATCGCAGTGACTGGCAAATTCGAAAACGTCCTCCGAGACATTCTCCAGGTGGCTTTGAACAAATTGGCTAGATGGGCCAGAAGCAGCGGTTTGGGTGTAAACCCAAACAAGACAAAATTGGTTCTCTTTACTAGGATGAATAAAGTCCAAAATGTGGACCCTCCACCTCGGATAAATGGAACAGATCTAGTCTTTTCTGAAAGTGCAAAATTTTTAGGAATAATTCTAGATAGAAAACAGTTATTTAGACTTAAAGCCTGAGCATAAGCGGAGCCTTAAGGACTACAGCGACCGAGTCTCTACAAGCCCTACTCCATATACTGCCGATTAATATTGTGGGGAGAGAAGTTGCAACCAAAGCGGCAATAAGATTAAACTGCCTATCAATGTGAAGGTACAAAAACTACGGTCACATGAGGATATCAAAGTGTGGTGCAATGTAACCGACCGAGTGGACTATATACCAACGGTGTACACCTTACATCACTATAATTCGCGCCAGAGATAAATGGGTTGGAAGTAATAGAAACCATATCCACTTTTACACGGATGGTTCGAAGCTTGATGAAAAGGTTGGCTTCGGAGTACATTGTGCAGAGCTTAGATTGGATATAGCTCACAGACTACCAGATACCTGCAGTGTCTATCAAGCCGAAATAATGGCAATATGGGAAGTAGTCAAGTGGCTGAGTCGAAACATAGTAACCAACACTGGCGTTGTCATTTACTCGGACTGCCAGGCTGCCATCAATTCTCTGGAGGCAACATCCCTAAATTCACAAACAGCCCTCGACTGCCGCAGATCTCTTAACGAGATGGCTGAGCAGTTTAATATACACCTCATATGGGTACTTGGGCATAGGGATATCCCGGGGAACTGCAAAGCCGATGAACTTGCTAGGAAAGGGACGCCATTACAAATTCTCGAAGAATTTGCATATATTGGTGCGCCACTATCCACGTGCAAGCTTTGGCTTAGGCAAGAGGCAATCAGGCAGTCCAACGAAAGATGGACAGAAATCGGCACCAGCAGGGTAGCTAGACAAATCTGGCCAAGGTATGACCTGAGAAGGTCAAAATATCTCCTCGCACTAGAGAGGAAACGATTGTCTACGTTAGTACAGGTTCTGACGGGACACTGCTTGATCGGCGAACACGCCAAAAGATTGGGTATTGACTCCAATGACTTCTGCCGAAGCTGTGGAGATGAGGAAGAAGTGGAGAGCATTGAGCACTTGCTTTGCGACTGTCCCGCTTTGAGTAAACGACGACTGGACATTAGGTTTTAGGAGTAAGTTCTTCACAGTGTACCCCGAAGCCAACCTTTTCATCAAGCTTCGAACCATCCGTGTAAAAGTGGAGATGGTTTCTATTACCTGGTATTCTGCCGACCCATTCATCTCTGGCGGCAATCATAGTGATGTAATTTCTCTCGAAGGTGTACACAGTTGGTATATAGTCCACTCGGTCGGTTACCATAGCACTACACTTTGATATCCTCATGTGACCATAGTTCTTGTACCTCCACATTGATAGGCAGTTTAATCTTATTGCCGCTCTGGTTGCAACTTCCCTACTCTATGGAGTAGGGCTTGTAGAGAAACGGTCGCTGTAGTCCTTAAGGCTCCGCTTATGCTCAGGCAGGCAGTTCTCTAAACCTTTGTTAGTAGGTTGGTAATGGTTAGTTTGTCAGTTGCCGTCCACCATACCACAATACCGTATAACAGTATTGGACGAACTACTGCTATATATATCCAGTGGACGATTTTAGGAGAGAGTCCCCACCGCGACCCTACAGCCTTTTTGCAGGAATATAAGGCGACGTTGGCCTTCCTTACACGTTCCAATACGATAAGTCTAAATAACATTTTCCTATTTAGAATTATTCCTAAAAATTTTGCACTTTCAGAAAAGACTAGATCTGTTCCATTTATCCGAGGTGGAGGGTCCACATGTGGGACATTATTCATCCTAGTAAAGAGAACCAATTCTGTCTTGTTGGGGTTAACACCCAAACCGCTGCTTCTGGCCCATCTAGCCAACTTGTTCAGAGCCACCTGTAGGATGTTTTCGAATTTGCCACTCACTGTGATTGCCACGTCGTCCGCATATGCCACGACCTTGCAGGCACAACATTCTAGATCTAGCAGGATTTCATTCACCGCTAGGTTCCAAATTAGTGGAGACAGTACTCCTCCTTGCGGGGTCCCTCTGTTTACAAACCTTGTTAGAGTTGTGGACCCTAGACATGCTGTTATGCGTCTTCTGGTGAGCAGACTTTGAATTAGTCTAATCAAACTAGTGTTAACTTTTAGATGTGAGAGTGCCGCAATTACCGCATCTGAGTGAATGTTGTTAAAAGCCCCTTCTATGTCAAGAAATGCCACCATGGTGAATTCCTTGAAATGCAGGGACGATTCGATAGTGCTCACAAGTTCGTGCAGGGCTGATTCTGTAGACTTTCCCTTATTGTAAGCATGTTGGTTCCCCGACAGGAGTTTTGTATCCAGGTTTTCCCTAATGAAATGATCTAAAAGTCTTTCCAGACCTTTCAATAGGAAGGAGGATAGGCTAATTGGTCTGAAGTCTTTTGGCCTAGTGTGTGCTATCTTTCCCGCTTTAGGTATGAATACCACTTTGGTATCCCTCCATCGATTCGGGACGTATGAAAGCCTGATACAGCCTACATAAATTGTCTCCAGCCAGGGGATAATGTACTTTAACATTTTCTGCATTTCTGCTGGAGTGATGCCATCTGGTCCAGGTGACTTGAAGGGCTCAAAGCTGTTAATAGCCCAGCTTATTCTGGATCTCTCAGTCAAGAAGCTAGCGACGCTCGCAGTCCACTCGCACTCTTGTTGGTCCTGCTGATCCGCGGGTTCTGTTACCGAGTATCCCGGGAAATGTGTGTCGAGCAGTACATTGCGCGACTGCTCGCTGTTTTTGGTCCAGATATTTGCCTCATCCTGTAAATATCCCACTGTACAGGGTGAAGCAGATAATATCTTCCTCAGCCTAGCGGCGTCAGAGACCTTTTCCACTTCACCACAGAAGGTATACCAAGAGCGCCTTTGCGCTTTTCTAAGCTCCTTCTTATAGATCTTGAGTTGCTCTTTATAGGCATCCCAATCATTAGCGACCCCAATTGATTTAGCCTTATTGAATAGCTTGTTGCAGGTCTTTTTCATAGCCGTTAGCTCGGAAGTCCACCATTGGGGTTTAGTTTTACCCTTGTACCTTGTTTGTGGACAGGCTTCTTCAAGGGATCTATTGAATGATATGGTGATATGATCGACCAGATTATCCAGACCGGCTTTGTCATTCGGTTCGTACAGAAGTTTAGAGTTGAGGACTTTCTTGAAATTCTTCTCATACAGATGCCACTTTGTCTTCCTTACATTTCTGTGGACGGCGGGTTTAGGCGCTTTTTCCGCGAGTTTGAACTCAATATAATGGTGATCTGAGAATGAGTGGTCGTCCAGTACATTCCACCCAATAATTTTGTCTGACAGCCGGTCAGTAGCAAAGGTTACGTCGAGTACTTCTTGTCTGTCTTTAATTGTGAAGGTCGGTTTATTACCTATGCTACAAATACTAAGATTGGTAGTTAGAATAAAGTCAAGAAGCGAATCACTCCTATTGTTTATATCCGTACTACCCCAGATAGTATGAAGAGCGTTCGTGTCTGCGCCAATAATCAGCTCGAGCTCGTCAGACGTTGCTTCTTCTACTAATTCCCTGAATAGAGCAGTCGGTACTAAAGATTCATAAGGCAAGTAGCTGGAGACCACCCAATATATGCGATTACCGATCTCCAGGCTAGCAGCTGTTTGGTCTTTACCACTTAAATTAGTCAGGAGAAAGATACTTAGATCTTTCCTGGCCAAAATGCAGGTTCTTGGAGTGCCTTCACAGTTGGCCACAAGCAGTTTAAAGTTGGGTGTCCTAATACCGCACACCCTTCCTCCCACTACGTAGGGCTCCTGTATCAGGACGATGTCTACTGCGCCTGTGGACAGGCGCAGCAATAGAGCCGCTGAGGCTGCTTTAGCGTGATGGAGGTTAATCTGTAGAATTCTTACCATCGTCGAGAAGCATGTCCCCGCCAGATGCGTCAAAGAGTCCGGAGACTCCCCTCAGCCTCTCTGTGTCCGAAGTAGAGCTTTTGTCCTCAGAGAAGGACGTTACAGATCTTCTGTTAGAGTTGGAGTCACCAGAAATAATAGGCGTGGGTACCTCCGCACTTCCAGAAAGTGCCACGGTGGACGAATCACCTTCTGCAGTGGGAGCTATATCCTGCTTGTATATCTTCAAGACTATAGTCTCGAAGCCATATTGAAGGGTTGCACTCGCACTTTGTATATGGGAGGTGGATTTAGCGTTTATGATAAGATTGACCTGCCGCTTTTTACCATCCGCCTCACCCACCTTGCTGATTCTCCAATTATGGGCCGGCAGACCTTTTATTATTTCTAAGATGTCAGCCGGGTTGGATTGCACTTCTGTAACCCAGGTGATGGCTCTAGGGATGTTGTTTTCTTCGACAACATCCAACTGGGCACCCGGCTACACCTCACCCGCTCGACTCAGAGTAGCCTTATACAGGTCTACTGATCTGGCATCACCGAAATATAAGAGCTTTACTCTCCCCTGATGCCATTCTGCATCGTTGCAGATTGGTGGTTTGCCCGACATTTCTCTACGGACATCGAGGTAATGAGCCATAATGACTGATTGTACGTGACTCCATTTGTCCTTGAGGATGGATCCATCCTCCTTCGCCACTTCATTGAAGGGCTTGGTGAGTGTCCTGTTGATGGTGACATTAGGGCCTCTTGCCTCTTTCGAAGGCAGGGGTTCATCAGGTGATCTGATTCGTTTTACTTTATTAGCCGTTAACACAGCTGAATTTGTGGCTCTTTCAGCCGACTCATTGGCCTTAGAAGCATCTATGACGCCTTTAGCCCAGGTAAGTGACTCTTTTTGTTTTTCGGTAAGAGCCGAAACCTCAACAGCCTCCAACTTCGTCAAAACTCTGAGCGCTACACGATGCTCATAGTGCTTCCGTTTTGACGGTCGGACATGACGTTTCCCCCTCACCGCACCACCTGTTGTGAGTACTTGGGGGAGATTTTCACCATTTTTGGTGTGGTCGGCTTTGGCCAAGACCAACGGACGGACAGTCGGACGATTGGGGAACCGCGCTCCATCGGAGCACGAAGGCATCCCCGTCAAGAGAATTTATTTTTATTTTGTCTGTATTAGACCGTAATAGGTACTACGATGTAGGCCTTACAGACTTTGTACAGATTTTTGCTATTGCGTAAAAGGTACTGGTAACTATCCGCTATGTGATAAACACGTCCGTTCACTGCGAATGATCAGCAACGACCCCGACTGGACATACTGGGGTCGGCTTTTCTAGGCGGCCTAACAGATCTTTCCAGTACCGATATTCGAACTATCGACAAATTTGTATATCAAACAGGTTGGTTTCGATGAGGGGCATTTTAACCCATAGTACCACTAGGGACCTAAACTGGTCTATGTGAGCTTGTATAAAAAATACGGCTGCCACCCTAACCTAAACCTAACAATAAATATAAATATAATTGTAAATTACAAGTAAATAGTTCGTCAACTATACTATATTGGTTTTACATAATACAAATATAAATTTGGTTTAGTGTAGCGCTTTTACAGGACCTTTATAACTTTAATACCAGTGCATGCTTTAAAGATATTAAATTCAATTTAAATTGACAATAATTTAATTAAAACAAAAAAATAAATACATTTACGAATATTTTTTGGGACTCGTAAGTCGGTTTACCCGACTGAACTGTCTTACTTGTTTTTGATCAATCAACACCATGAAACTGAATGAATCGAGCACTGTTTGCAAATGTTGAACATGTTCTTAATTCTTCGGAAAGAGAAACTACGTTTACGATAAACGTTTTCATTCACTGGAAATTTTCAATAGTTACGGGGAAAGTAGAGCGTTTGAGTCAACTGAACTATGTTTGCGATAAACGACTTCCAAACGTTTTTTTCTTTGCGTGCAGGCCATTACAGCTGTGGTATAATCGACGACTCATAAATATCGCCCAAAAAGGAGATAAGGACACCATGCAATGTAACCGATGGAATTTATCTTTTTGCCAAATAAAGAAAATATAAATATATACATTTTAGAACAACATTGACGTGTGGAATTATATTTATTACCATGGGGTACATGATGTATATTATTATATAACTTCTTTGTTTTGAAAAAACATTTTACCAGTGTAAGGAATTTCTATGCATTTGATAGCAAGATTCGTAATCCAACAGAAAATTTGCAGTATCATGCGACTATAAAAATTAATCGGTAATTAGGGAAGAACCCTTCACCAATCGCTTTAAAATTGTATATATAAGTATATGTATGTATCTCTAAAGAAATTAGCTCAGTGAGGATGGTCACGCCTACACGTTCACATTTTTTAATGCTATGGTATTATTGCATCAAGTTTTGTGACATTTGGTATGCATGTATTTAACACCAATATGTATGAATAAACATAAACTCCATTTGAAGCAGTTGTGTGGCTCTACCCTTAGTACTTCAGAATTGGAATAGCAATATATGGATAACCTACGCACGCGATTACATTTTGTATTTAGGCAATATATGGCCTAACAGGAAATGGGCAAAATTGGATCATTGGGAACGGTCTCCGACTCCAGAAATGAAGCAATAATATATGAAAACCCCTTACACTAATCGCCTTCAGTTTTTGTATACATTTAACAAGTAGGTATCAGTCGGGTAAACCGACTAAGGTATACCCTCACTTTGTGAGTACTGTAATATGAAATATTACACGAATTAATCTGTCAGTTTGTAAGGGAGGTACCAGAGGAATTTAACAAATACTCCTATTTTTCGATATACAGTAGATACTTCAAATATATTGTAAGCGTTTATGTGATCTGGTATATACAAGTTATGATCTATTCAATTTTGATATGATTTGGCCATTTTGTGTGGGTGGTACCAAAAGGAGCGTGTTGATAACGCCCATTTTTCATAGGGCTATATGTACTTTAAAAATATTACACTGTGAAATTTTGTTGTATGTATTTTCGTGCATTGGAACTCACGCTATAAGCTCTCAACTTTTTGAATAAAATTGTACATTTGTGTGGGACTCTGGACTGTAGGCACTATAAAAGCATTACACTGTACAACATTTTAAGTATTTTTATGCACTGGTATTAAAGTTATAAGCTGTTAAATGTTGGTGCAAAATAGTCCATCTGTGTGGGAGGTACCAAAAGGGTCGTGGCAACTTCGCCCATTTTTAACCGGATTGTAGGTACTATAAAACCATTACAATGTACAAAATTTCAAGTCTTTGTATGCGCATATATTCAAGTCATAAGCTGTTAACTTTTAATGCAAAATAGTACATTTGTGTGGGAGTTACCAAAAGGGACCTTCCAATAACGCCCGTTTTCACTGGATAAAATCATTACACTGTACAAAATTTCAAGTATTTGCATGAAGTGATATTATTATTATAAGCAGTTAACTTTTGGTGCAAAATGGTGCATTTGTGTGGGAAGTACCAAAAGGGGCGTGGCAACTTCGCCCATTTTTCTCGAGTTGATAGCGTCTAATAAACTAATACTATGTGTGGAATTTCAGAAAAATCGAGTAAGTAGTATAGAAGTTATTCAACTACTAGAAGGAGTGGACCAATATGACCCATATTCGAACTAAGCCGGAGATAGAAAAAAATATTACCACATACCAAATTTAAAGTCAATCGGTTACTCCTTTCGGGAGTTATCGTGCGCACCAGCCAGCAGACAGACAGACGGACGGACATTTCTCATTCGACTTAAAAAGACCCAAAACGAATATCCGCCGAACATATTTAGGATCTTAGATCACTCCTTCGATGTGTTACACTTTTGGTCGTAGCAAATGATATACGAGATTGGGTTGACGGATAACCCTCGTATCACTAAAGTGAGGGTATAAAAACAATATGTATGATGCAACAAAAATTGATCAGTGTGCCTGCCGCATCCATATCGACACCTCCATTCTAAACTATACTAAGTGCAAAACGGTAGTTTTTCAGGAGAGGCGATTAAAGTTTGATGAATTTTTTAAATGTGTGGAATTCCTTTATAATGCAAATTCAATGACTTATACTGCTTTGTGAATAAGCAGTATAAGTCATTCAATTTGACGGATAAACACCAAATTTTTACATAATATAATTTGGAATATTTCGAAATTAAAAATGCAATCTCCCTAAAACATGCTAAGTCGACATAGCATCTTTTAAAATGGAGATATCTATATGTAATATGTATTTATTTGACAGCATAATCCTATATTGAGGGTATACGAGTATATAAAAACTAGACCGATATTGAACATACGATGTAAAATACGACTTCCATAGTATCAAATCGGTAGGAACATTGATGGAGGCTTAATACAAAACGGAACCGATTTTCTTCTATTTTGGCAGTATTCATTCATGGATCAAGAACTGTAGATAATTGGAGCCGCTAAAATCGCTTCTGTGATGATATTTATACCCCCACTTTAGTGTGACTAGGGTATATATCATTTGCTACGGAAAAAAGTGTAGCACATCGAAGGAGTGGCCTAAGACCCCAAGTATGTTCAGCGGAAATCCGTTTTGGGTCATTTTAAGTCGAATGAGCAATGCCCGTCCGTCTGTCTGTCTGTCTGCTGGATGGTGCGCACGATAACTCTCGAAAGGAGTAACCGATTGACTTCGAATTTTGTATGTGGTAATATTTTTTTCTATCTTCAGCTATGTTAGAATATGGGCTATATTGATGCACTCCTTCTAGTACCTCCCACACAAAGGGTTAAAATGTTGTGAAATATTGATACTTTAATAACAGCTATACTACTAATTCGAATCTTCTGAAATTCCACACATAGTATTAGTTTATTAGTCGCTATCAACTCGAGAAAAATGGGCGAAGTTGTCACGCCCCTTTTGGTACCTCCCACACTAATGCACCATTTTGTACCAAAAGTTAACAGCTTCTAACTTTAATACCAGTGGATAAAACTACTTAAAATTTTGTACAGTGTAATGCTTTTATAGTGCCGACAGTCCAGTCCCCTTTTGGTACCTCCCACACAAAGGTACCATTTTGTACAAAAAGTTAAGAGCTTACAGCGTGAGTACCAATGCACGGAAATACAACAACATTTTGCACATTGTAACGCTTTTGAAGTACCTATAGCCCTGTGAAAAATGGGCGTTTTCACCACGCCCCTTTTTGTAACTCCCACACAAAATGGCCAAATCATACCAAAATGTAATATCTCATAACGTTAATAAAAGAGTGCACATAAACGCTTATAATTCGGCATAGTGCAATATATTTAAAGTATCTACTGTTCAGGGAAAAATAGGTGTATTTGTTAAACCCCTTCTGGTACCTCCCACACAAATTGACAGAATAGTTGGTGTAATATTCAATATGTATAACATTACTCACAAAGTGAGGGTATACCTTAGTCGGTTTACGCGACTGAAACTTTTTTACTTGTTAATTATATTGAAGGCCGCAAGCAAAACTATTGTTTAATAAGTTTTCCAAATACATTTTACTTAAAAAATACATTAAAGTCAATTCTACCAAGCAATTAAAACTCTCTACCAATTTTTGTATTTGTTTCTATTACATTTTTGCAATAGACAGAAAGTACTTTGTTGACTATTTCGAATTTTTGTTAGTTTTTCCCATATTTCGTGTTATACTTTAGTCAAAAATGTCATAAGCAGCATTAGCTTTTGTTTTACAGCACTAATTTTTAATCTGCAAATATTCCAACTCATTACTTTTTGTCCATCCATCAGTGAAATTTATGGAAACGAAAGATTTTTCGATTAACGTTTTTATTGAATTTCTAAAATATTGCACTTTGAAATTCTAAAAAATAGAAAACTTGATTTTAAGGTATGTTCAAAAATATCGCTAATTTTGTATTTGTACAAATAAAAAAATATTTAGAAGGAAACATAGTTTTGTTTAGGACAATATCCTCCCAAAAATACTGATGTAATAGTTGTGTGTGTCAAATGTTATATATTTGTAGTGTACCCTAAACATATGTATATTTTAAGCAAAAAAAAAATATGTTTGGTACAATATTCTACAGAAACCATCTTTTCAGGGCTTAGAGGTCAAAATATGGTAATCGCAGTCGAATATGTGTATTTGATTACAAATACATGGCCAGACAGATGAACAGACGTACATGGTTAAATCGACTCAAAAATTTATTGTAAGTCGATCGGTATAATAAACGATGTATCTCCTTCATTGTTGACCGATAAACCCAGACTAAGCTGGGCGATTAACAGCTTTACAGAACATGTTGAACTACATCCTGCTATTGCTGGATAAGGTATATGAGAGCTGCATTAAGCACTCGTATATTCCCAATCGAGGGAGGAACGCCATAGTGGTATTCACACCCAAAAGTGGTCAAAGAGATTTTGCTACCAGGAAAAAGTGTCCTCTTTAAGCCCATATTTACTTTTGTACCTGTCTTGACCTGTCTGTAGAACACTTTTTTAATTTGAATGAAATTACTCGGGAAAAAATGTTCTCTTTTTATTTTACCTGTTTATATGAATATGTATGTACACCAAGCCATGTGTGTGTTATATCATGTACATAGATATCAATATTTGTAAAAATTTTGACGTATTTTACCTATTTTCAGATCTTTTTTTAGTTTTGTAGAACTTTTTATTTGCCTATGTTTATAGTTCCTATGAACACAGTATGACATTATTCATTCAGAAAAGGATAAAAGCCAGTGGTATTCGAATACAAACTCCGTTGCAAAAATACATCTAAGCAGAAACAATCGAATTTTAAAAATGGAGAACTTCAGCTATAAAAAATTGTCCGAAGAGTATTTTAGAAACAAGAAGTAGGAAGATGTTTTAAGTTACGTTCAAAGAAAAGTAAATTCCTGAACCACCAAGATACAACTGGAATTGCAAAATAAAATAAATGATTTCGTCAACAACGTAACTAAGCGCTACAAAAAGTTGGATGTATTAAAACTATATTTGATAGCACTTTTGCATACTGGTAATAGGGCGAACTCAGTGTCCAGGTATCTTCAGAAAGTAAAAATCAAAACAATTGTGTTTGGAGACACCAAAATCACTCGGCAACTGTAGCGATAGAGCTTAAAAGCGAAAACTTAAGGATATAAATGAAGAAATCGGATGTGAAACTATAGAAGAAAGATTGATACATTAATTGCGAACACAAAACAACGCACAAAAGCCGACATTGTTGGAAAACTTTTTAAACAAATCGGATTATTTAGAATATTTCAACTCCAAGCGATGAAAAAAAGTTCTCAATTGAAGAGGCGTTAGCATTATTTTTGGAATTGAAGTTAACAAGTTAACAAGACACCAATATACCCAGCTCAGATTGCGTGCGGTTGAAAAAGGCTCAAATCCGTATTCATCATATCACCACATACTTACTGCTAAAAAGGACTGTTTGCCGAGATCTATCAGAGGAAGCCCAGAAAACAAGAAATAAGAATTACAGATTTTATAGGGAGCACAACACCAGCAAAATATCAGGAAATTGTACAAACGAAGATCTATTTAATAATTTGTTGGCAACGTCAAATCCGCTCATCTCTAGCATCTGACATCAATGGTACGAAGATCATCGTGAACGTATGATTTAATAAATAAAGAAGTTGAAAGAACAACAAAAACACAATTCCATGCAAAGTATTACAAAAAATTTAAAAGTTCAACTTTGACCTTGAATTCCTCAATAACTACTGAACCGATTTTATTAAAATTGAAACTGGAGAAAAGCTTGAGGAGTTATCTGTCAAATAGAAACAACCATTCAGTAAAAATGATTCTAGACCACTGTGGGTCAGTGACAGTTCCTTCCAGTACCGATATTCGTACTATTGATAACTTTGTGCTCGTGGTATGACTAGGGACCTACATTGGTCTATGTGAGCTGTCAAAGCTGGCTACAAACCTAACCTAAACCAATGTCTTCTTCATTTTGGTGTTACAAACAATCACATGAAGTTGTAGTACCCTGGTGTAGGGTATGATGAATGCATGCGTGTTTGTTTGTTCGGTGTAGAAGTATAAACGGCTGCACCGATCCTCTTGAAATTTTCACAGAGTGTAGATGTGTAGCTGGTGGTGAAAATATGATCTTTTAATTTTTGATATACCAAGTGTGCGTTACGAGTCGAACTAACAGATACAAGCTTATTGATGCATGATTGTTTGGTAGAAGCCCAAGGAAGGTACCATGGCTGTCGGCCCCAGAAAAATTCACCCTAAATTGATGTTGTTTGACATGTTATTTTTTGGGCCCATATTCATAAAAATCCTGAGGTTTATTTTCGTAAGGCCCATTTGGATTCCCACACCTTTATATTTAAAAGAAATATATAAAAATTAAAGTAACTTTCGCCCGACAACACCTATACCGCAGAAATTGGAGAAATGTACACCATTTTTCTACAATTTTTTTATTTCTTGTTTATTCGCTTGTGTAGATTATAATGATGAAATGGAAAATACTATATCTATAGTGCTTAGTTGCCAAATCGGAAGGTATATATCGGGTGACTCATCGTGAGGTTTGAGGTTTTCAATATGCTTTTTTACAGATCACGAGTGACTCATATCAAACTGCTTTGTCATTTTTGTTCAGTAACGTTTGGCAAGTCATCATGGAAAGTCTCACACTACAACAGCGTTCCCAAATTCGGGGAAGGGCTCTGGAAAAACTCAATGAAAATCCAATTTTTCGTCGTGAAATTTTGTTCAGTAATGAAGCACAATTATGGCTCAATGGATACGTTAATAAGCAGAATTTCCATATTTGGGCTGATGAGCAACCCGAAGAGTACCAAGAGCTACCATTGCATCCATTAAAACAACGGTATCCATTTAGTCCTTTTTTTTTAAAAAAAATGAGCAAAATGTTATAGTCGATGGTAACCGTTATCGCACCATGTTAACGCAATGTGCTTTCTGAAATTCAAACGCTTGGTCTCGGTGAGTTCTGCGCGTGAAACAATGACCTTGTTGAGAAATCATTTTGGTGAGCACTAAATTTCACGTTTTGCTAAGGTAAATTGGTCACCAAGATCGTGCGATATCACACCTTTGGACTATTTCACGAATGACAAAAGAGATGTGATTTACATATAGTAGCAATGTCTAAACCTGAACCAATTTTGTATACCAGACAAACGCCCAAAAAGTAAAGAGATACACCCAAAGTTTATTATGCCGATCGGCATAGAATCACTTTCTGATTCGATTCAATTGATCCGGCTGAATTTAAAAATTTGTACATTATATTGGTCCTAATCGTCCCTAGTAAAAGTGAGGCACATCGGTTCATATTTTGCTATAGCCCCATTTAAAAGTCCCCTATAGTGGCAATTCTTGGGGCTCTAGAGAAAATATTTTTACATTGATCTTGCAGATACTTAAGAATTTGTACTTTATATTGGACCCAATCGTCCTTAGTAAAACTAGGGTACGCTGGTCAATGTTTTGGTATAGCCCTATATTAAGGTCCTCAACCATATGACTTCGTGATGCTCTAGAGGACACTTTTTCAATTGATCTGGCTAAAAGTGATGAATTAAACCTCTGCAATGATTGTCTTGAATGGCCTTTCAAGACATTCAGTTGTTTATCAAATACTTACTGCCACACACTCTATTTTGACAAAACAAATGAATGAGTGAAGAGAACAGTAACCGCCAAACAGGTTTCAAAACAAATAAGTAACAAGACAATGAAGAAGTATACTCATTCAAGTACTGTACACAAAAACTGAAATACTCGATTTCAGTGTACACTGCACTACTGTACTCATTGTCATTGCAAAGAGAGACGCAACAACAAAGAGCGGCGGACCACCTTAGAAATTTATTGATTTTGAGGGGTAAATATACTAGTGTACATACTGAAGAAATAGAAAACAGCACTGTACTCGCTTCATTATACTCATCGTTTGACGAATTGAAACGAGTATAAAGAATACAACACCGAACGAGCAAAGTACACGACTAGATTGTAAACATCAAACAGTGTGAAGTGTTTGTTGTTTTTTTTCGATCATTCTATGGTGGTGTCAATCGAGTAAAATATACAATGTTTCAGTGTGCAGTGAAGTAGTGTACACTACTGTAGACGAAGAAATGAATGTCTTGATGCAGAGGTTTAGTCCATATTAAAAATAGAGCACATTGGACCATGTTTTGATATACCCAGCAAAATCTTGGTAAGTACACGTCATTACCATTGGCATTACCTGGTAATGATATCTCATTATCGCCAGCATTAATTTCGGTAAATAAATAACGACTAACTAAATAATGACAAAAATAAGATTTGCTAGTAATCTAACTTACAGAATCTGATTCTAATTTTCTTAAATGATTAACATATATATATTGTTGTTGGTATTTAGTTAAGTCGTTTAAAGAAAGGTTAATAAATTCAAATTGATTACTAGCAATAACTTATTTTTGTCATTATTTATTTACCGAAATTAATGCTTGTGGTAACGACTGTACTTCCAAAGATTTTGCTGGGATTATATTTTTGTACTTGATTATTAAGCGATTTTCCTATTAATCGCGTGATGGGCCAGTGGTTATGATGCTAAACTAATAAACCATTAGGTCGCGAGTTCAATCCCACCTCCCGCCAAAAGACATTTTTCGGCATAACGATACCTCCGTTCTAAAACATGCTAAGTTCAGATTGCATTTTTAATTTCTGAATATTTCAAATCATATTCAGCCAAATTTGGTATTTATCCGTCAACCTAATCAAAAGTTATTCACAAAACAGTACAGGTCATTTGATTTCCATTACAAAGGAATTCCACACAAATTTAAAAAAAATCATCAAACTTTGATCGCCTCCTCTGAAAAACTACCTTTTTGAACTTATCACAGTTTAGAATGGAGGCATCGATATGACGACGGCAATCGATAACTACTCTCCTCCCAATTTTAGGCTTTTTCAAATTTTATGATCTTCTACTTTCTCACCACATGCCACCACTCAAAGAGATTCAATATATAAAGACTAACCACGGCGAAAATTCATGTGCAAATGTGAGTTTTCCTATCGAAGTGGTGGACATAAAAGGAAATTTAAATTGATTAAGGAGGAGTTTTTTTTCTGCGTTCAAACTAATGTATAATAATAAAAATTGCAAGAAAAACATACAAAATACACGATTTTTAAATAAAATTATTCATGAACTCATCTTTGAACATGAGATGGAATTCACATTTTCCGTGTGGTGAATGAAATGGTATCTCTACTTATATTGAATCTCTTTGCCACCACTGATGGTGGTGAACAAGCAATAGTAACTCAGAAATATCTACTACCCACAAAACTCATTCATAAAAGTATTACTCACCTCCACGTTTACTTTTGAATAATTGTAAGCGTGGGGGTAAGTGTTTTCTTTGCGTCTAGTATGCTTGAGTGGAAGCACTTTCCTCCAATAACATGCATGTGTAAAAATAAATTGAATGGAGGCCAAATTATAAGCAGTTACTAGTTTTGAATTTAGTTTACCCGTCAGTTTATTTGGTAATGGGAAATTTTGCTGGGTAGCTCTTATACTCGTATGAGTATAAAGAACTCATGTGATTTCACTTCTTGGCGCACTGGAGAACAAATTTTTCAGTTGATCTGGTTGCAATTTGTCATTCCTGGTGAAAATGGAATATATCGAACCGTGTTTTGATAAGTACGCTCCCTTATGAAGGCCACTGTCGAATTTGACTTCTTCGCTGTATAGATCCAACGTTTTGCACCATGTGTGCCTAGAATTTAGAATGTACTTTATTTAATTTGTTGGCAAACAATTGTACTTGATCAAAGTCCTTGATTAAAAGACTGATCTTATTCTTTACAGCCGTATTAAAAAAACAATAAGGGACATTGCGATAATTATTTGAAATAATTGGGTTTGTTTCAGTTAACAGGGTATTTATCTGCACATCCTCATCAAGGTTTAATCCAAAGATGAGTTGAAGATATTGATCATAATAAACTAGATCTGAAACGCTTACCTTAAAATGCGCAGAATTCTTTCATATATCAAGTATCGGCAGGAACACATAGATGCGAATATATATGATCTGCGGAGATTTTTATCAGCTTGGATAAAAAACCCCATTTCTGCCAAATTATAAAAAGATCGGACGAAAAATATACTTTCAATAGAGCTAAAACACTAAATAGGAAGGAAAATATAAACATGTATATGTGGCTATATCTAAATCGGTAATGTCTGTAGTAGTTACTCTCTTCTGTCACACGCAAAGAAAAAACGGATGGCGGTCGTTTATCGTAAACATAGTTCTTTGTCTCAAACGCTCGACTTTTCACGTAACAGTTGAAAAATTTCCAGTGATTGAAAACGTATATCGTAAACGTTTTGAAGAGAGTTGGGAGGGCAAAGAGCGTAACTTCTTCTAATTTTGTGAGAGTGATGTCTTATACATTTTTTTATGTGTTGGAATAATATGCGAAACGTTGTTTGTTTCGTTTTGTTTTATTAATATATCTGCAGACGGTGGTGGAGATTTTTCTATGCATTCCTTATCCCTCCCTGCCGTTTTTTGGGTTTTCTACTAGAATTGGTAGATTTTTAGTTTGGTAGAATGGAAGAATCGATTTGAATTCGGTAGATTTAACGCTTGCCAAAAATTTTTTTTATTTTAAGTTTTGACAAAAATTTATATTGCCGTCGTCTTTGCTTTCGCAACAATTATTCGCTACAAGTTATAGGTAATAGTGCTGACTGTTGACAACTTAATTATCTCTATTCGTGGGAGGTCAAACAAAGTAAATATTAAAACTTTAAAAAATGTGAATGAAACAGAATGGACAAGTACGATAATATTACAAATGTGAAATCTATCTATATATATAAAAGAGAGTGTCTGTTTGTGGGTTTGTTTGTGTGTTTGTTCCGTATAGACGTCTAAACGGCTTGACCGATCATCTTGAAATTTTCACAGAATGTACATGTGTATGGGGTGCTGAAAATAGGGTACTTGAATTTTCGATATATCAAGTGGGCGTGGACCCGCCCATATGGGTCCAATTTTGATATTGAGAAAATTTTTTAGCTAGAGCGCTGAAATTTTGTGTGTATGAATTTAGTGGCAGATTATGTGAATTTTCCAAAAATGGGCGGAATCGGACCAATGCTGAAAATAGGGTACTTGAATTTTCGATATATCAAGTGGGCGTGGACCCGCCCATATGGGTCCAATTTTGATATTGAGAAAAATTTTTAGCTAGAGCGCTGAAATTTTGTGTGTATGAATTTAGTGGCAGATTATGTGAATTTTCCAAAAATGGGCGGAATCGGACCATTGGGCGTGGCCCTGCCCATATAAGCCAAATTTTTAAATTGAGATATTTTGCACAATTTGTTAGCGAGAGTGCTGGAATTTTGTGTACATGTATATGGTGGCAGTCTACGTGCTTGGTCCAAAAATGGGCGGGATCGGACCAATAGGCGTGGCCCCGCCCATATAGACCACATTTTGTGTATATGTATATGGTGGCAGTCTGCGTGATTGGTCCAAAAATGGGCGGGATAGGCCCAATAGGCGTGGCCCCGCCCACATAGACCACATTTTGATATCTTGCACAATTTACTAGCGGGAGTGCTGCAATCTTCTGTATATGTATCTGGTGGCATTCTACGTAATTGGTCAGAAAATGGGCGGGATCGGACCAATGGGCGTGGCCACGCCCTTATAAGGCAATTTTCGAAATTGAAATATCTTGCACAATTTTTTATCTAGAGTGCTGTAATGTTGTACATATGTATCTGGTGACAGTCCACGTGATTGGTCCAAAAATTGGCGGGATCTGGCCAATGGGCGTGCCACCGCCCATATAAGCCAAATTTTGAAATTGAATTATCTTGCTCATTTTGTTAGCGAGAGTGTTGAAATGGCGTATATGTATCTGGTAGCAGTCTACGTGATTGGCTTACAAATGGGCGGAATGCCAATATGCTCGGTATGCGATAATTACAGCTGTTCACTCCAATACAATCGCAATATGATAATGTGATGCATGACCAATGAAACAAGAATTTGGAAATGTTATAAGTATACATTTCTATTTTCTGGACTTTCCACTGAATTCGGTATTTTTTCATTCAGTGAATTTATTACTAATACCAGTAAGGAAAGGCAGAAAGTCGGGCGGGGCCGACTATATAATACCCTACACCTCCCTAACAATGCGATAAGGGTCATTGCGATAATAATTTGGAATAATTGGTAAATGTTATGTGTGTGTATGTATATCTTATTTTGAACCGATAATCGCTAAATTAAGCAATATTCGTTCCTAAATTGAGAAACATTTTTCTGGAGAACTTTGTAATGATCGGAAGTAAAGTACAACTTCTATAGCGCTTTGTAACCAAATCTGGAGGAACATATATATGGAGGTTATATATAAATCTTAATCGATTTTCCTTGAATACTCATTCATGTAAAATAGAAACCTGTTTCTGTCGAATTTCGTACTGATCGGATATAAAACACAGTCTCTACAGCCCTTACATGTCAAATTGGGGGTAACATATATGTGGGGGCTATAGCTAAATCTGAACCGATTTTCTCCGAATTTTGCGGTATTCCTTCATGTAATAAGAAACCTCTTTCTGCCGAATTTCGTACTGATCGGATATAAAATACAGTTTCTACAGCGCTTACATGTCAAATCGGGGGTAACATATATATGGGGGCTATATCCAAATCTGAACCGATTTTCTCCGAATTTGGCAGTATTCCTTCATGTAATAACAAACCTCTTTCTGCCGAATTTCGTACTGATCGGATATAAAATACAGTTTCTACAGCGCTAATTTTGACATGGGCAGCGAAGCGCACCGGGCTCAGCTAGTCTATATATATAAAAGAGAGTGTCTGTTTGTGGGTTTGTGTGTTTGTTTGTTCCGTATAGACGTCTAAACGGCTAGACCGATCATCTTGAAATTTTCACAGAATGTACATGTGTAGGGGGTACTGAAAATAGGGTACTTGAATTTTCGATATATCAAGTGGGCGTGGACCCGCCCATATGTGTCCAATTTTGATATTGAGAAAAATTTTTAGCTAGAGTGCTGAAATTTTGTGTGTATGCATTTAGTGTCAGATTATGTGAATTTTACAAAAATGGGCGGAATCGGACCAATGGGCGTGGTCCCGCCCATATAAGCCAAATTTTGAAATTGAAATATTTTCCACAATTCATTAGCGTGAGTTTTGCAAGTTTGTGTATATGTATCTGGTGACAGTCTACGTGATTGGTCCAAAAATGGGCGGGATCGTTCAATGGGCGGGATCGTTCAAATTGGCGGAATCGGACCAATGGGCGTGGCCCCGCCCATATAAGCCAAATTTTTACATTGAAATATCTTGCACAATTTATTATCGAGAGTGCTGCAGTTTTGGATATATGTATCTGATGACAGTCTACGCGATTCGCACAAAAATTGGCGGGATCAGACCAATGGACGTGGCCCCGCCTATATAAGCCAAATTTTGAAATTGAGACACATATCGTGCACAATTTTTAGCGAGAGTGATGTCTGGTGGTAGTCTACGTTATTGGTCCAAAAAGGGTCGGGATCGGATCAATGGCCGTGGCCCTGCGCATATATAAACTAAATTTTGAAATTGAGATGTCTTACACAATTCTTTAGCGATAGTTCCGTAATTTTGTGCATATGTATCTGATGATAGCCTACGTGAATGTTCTAAAAAGTGGCGGGATCGGATCAATGGGCCTGGCCCCGCCCATACAAACCAAATTTTGAAATTGAGATATCATGCACAATTTGTTAGCGAGAGTGCTGTGATTTTGTGCATCTCACGCAGTCTACGTGATTACACAAAAAAGGGCGGTACCGAGCATAGGAGCCTAATTTTTAAATTGAGATATCTTGCACAATTTGTTAGCTAGAGTGCTGTAATGTTGTACATATGTATCTGGTGGCAGTCCACGTGATTGGTCCAAACATGGGCCAAATTTTAAAAATGTGATATCTTGCACAATCTGTTAGCGAGAGTGCTGTAATTTTGTGTATATGTGTCTGGGTGAAGCCTACGTGATTGGTCTAAAAATGAGCGGGATCTGACCAAAGGGCGTGGCCCCGCCCATATAACCCAAAATTGAGCTATCTTGCACAATTTAGTAGCGAGAATGCTGTAATTTTGTGTATATGTATCTGGTGGCAGTCTACGTGATTAGTTAAAAAATGGGCGGGATCAGACTAATGGGCGTGGCCCCGTCCATGTAAGCCACATTTTGGAATTGAGATATCTTGCACAATTTGTTAGCTAGAGTGTTGTTATTTTATGTATACGTATTTAGTGGCAGGATTTGTGATTGGTTCAAAAATGGACGGGATCGGAAATCTCAATCTGGGGCAACGAAGTGGACCGGGTCCAGCTAGTAACTATATAAATTAACCAGTTAGGAAAGGCTAAAGTCTGGAGAAGCTGACTATACGATACCCTACACCAGTTTCTTCGATCGGAATAATCTTATGACTCTAAATCTTAAATTTAAACTCGCAGTGTTAACCAAATTTCAAACGATCGTATGTTAAATAAAGCTTCTAAGCAATTTAATAACAACAAGTAAAAGCATTAAGTTCGGCCATGCCGAATCTTATATACCATCCACCATGGATTGTATTAAATTTTATTACTGGAAAAATCTTTGGATATGGAGCAAATCATGAAACGATCCTTTTTGTTTAAGCAAATTTTTAAAAAACGAACTCTACAATGCACAGTGGGCTAAAATGGAAAAAAATGGACATAATTCTGCCATTTCAAAACCACTTATCGTATGGCGATGAAATTTTAGGTGTGTATACAAGAGGTGTTACAGAGTTTAATTTCGGAACTTGGGCCTCCTATCTCATACAGGGGCGGAGCTACAGGGCCCTAAAGTTGACCACCTCGGGTATATAAAATTTTCATCGGCTTCTAACTTTTAAATGGAGTGTCCGGTTTTAGTGGCGTTTTTTTCTGTGGATACTCCTAGACCAGACCTACAGATATGTGGTCTTAAATTTGAATTTTTCATTTTTTCGCCGACCTTGCCTTGGAGTTTAGCCAATATCTCAGTCAAAAGTTTATCGATTTTGTTCGCGTTATGGATTGCCAATAAAATTTACAATATCATGAAAAAAAGAATCGATAAGATATGTGAAGAAATAAGAAAGTTATGGCTCTATAAAGTCAAATTTTTTAAAAAATTTCATTTTTGGAGATTTTTTGGCGAAAAAAGTCCAATTGGTATTTAGGTCTTGTAGAAAAAGTTTGTTACACAAAGTATACCATATTTATACTCATTTTAAAGGAGACGTTTCACAGAATATGCTAGAGAAAATCCGAAGCCAAAATTTAAATTGGTGTGGTTGCCACCCTTCTCCGATTTGGACCTTTTTTTTACATAAAATTCAAAAGTTTGATCGATTTTCTTCAATCGTAAAGCTAAATTGTTAAATTTTTCTTTTTATTTATTTGTATTAGGGTGTAACAAAATCGACTGCAAAGGGATCCCGAGCGCGGCTTTTCATATCGAAGATATAGGACTAAAAGTAAAAAATCCCATTTTGGGGGATTTTTGATGTATTTTTTGGGAATTGAGGGATTTTCCATTAGAAATTTCTTGATGATTATTTCTAATATCAAAATAAAGAACTTTAAAAAAAATTCATCGATATATATACATTTTTAAGAATTTTATGCCGTATTTAAGTTTCCGTCTATATGCAATTTTTTTTTAATTTTTCCCTACCATCTTGTACTTTTTATACCCTACACCACACTGTGGTACAGGGTATTATAAGTTTGTTTCACGGCAGATGTTTGTAACACCTGAAAATAACACAGCTAGACCCACCTAAAAGTATACCGATCGACTCAGAATCACTAGCTGAGTCGATTTAACGATCTCCGTCCGTCCGTCCGTCCGTCCGTCTGTCTGTCCGTCCGTCTGTCCATGTAAAGTTGTTCGTCGACTACAGGTCGCAATTTCACTCCGATCGTTCTGAAATTTTACAGTTTAGAGTATTTTGCGGCTGTTAAGATCGCTATTGAATTTGGTTGAAATCGGTTCAGATTTAGATATAGCTCCCATATATATCTTTCGTCCGATTTGGCCCTTTAGTCCTATAGAAGCAGTATTTTACATACAATCGTTTTGAAATTTAGAATGGTAGAGTTTCTTGATCCATGAACCAACACTACCGAATTTGACAAAAATCGGTTAAGATTTAGCTGTAGCTCCCATATATATGTTTCGTCCGATTTGGCCCTTTAGTCCTATAGAAGCTGTATTTTACATCCGATCGTTTTGAAATTTAGAATGGTAGAGTTTCTTGATCCATGAACCAACATTGCCGAATTTGAAGAAAATCGGTTAAGATTTAGCTATAGCTCCCATATATGTGTTTCGTCCGATTTTGCTCTTTAGTCCTGTAGAAGCTGTATTTTACATCCAATCATTTTGAAATTTAGAATGGTAGAGTTTCTTGATCCATGAACCAACACTAACGAATTTGAAGAAAATTGGCTAAGATTTAGCTATAGCTCCCATATATATGTTTCGTCCGATTTGGCCATTTAGTCCTATAAAAGCTGTATTTTACATCCAATCGTTTTGAAATTTAGAATGGTTCAGTTTCTTGATCCATGAACCAACATTGCCGAATTTGAAGAAAATCGGTTAAGATTTAGCTATAGCTCCCATATATATGTTTCGTCCGATTTTGCTCTTTAGTCCTGAAGAAGCTGTATTCTACATCCAATCATTTTGAAATTTAGAATGGTAGAGTTTCTTGATCCATGAACCAACATTGCCGAATTTGAAGAAAATCGGTTAAGATTTAGCTATAGCTCCCATATATATGTTTGGTCCGATTTTGCTCTTTAGTCCTGAAGAAGCAGTATTTTACATCCAATCATTTTGAAATTTAGAATGGTAGAGTTTCTTGATCCATGAATTATAAGAATTTGAAGAAAATCGGTTAAGATTTAGCTATAGCTCCCATATATATGTTTCGTCCGATTTTGCTCTTTAGTCCTGAAGAAGCTGTATTTTACATCCAATCATTTTGAAATTTAGAATGGTAGAGTTTCTTGATCCATGAACCAACATTGCCGAATTTGAAGAAAATCGGTTAAGATTTAGCTATAGCTCCCATATATATGTTTCGTCCGATTTGGCCCTTTAGTTCTATAGAAGCTGTATTTTACATCCAATCGTTTTGAAATTTAGAATGGTAGAGTTTTTGTTGTTTCATGAACCAACACTACCGAATTTGAAGAAAATCGGTTAAGATTTAGCTATAGCTCCCATATACATGTTTCGTCCGATTTGGCCCTTTAGTCCTGTAGAAGCTGTATTTTACATCCAATCATTTTGAAATTTAGAATGGTAGAGTTTCTTGATCCATAGCTCCCATATAAATGTTTTTTCCGATTTGGCCTTTAGTTCTATAGAAGCTATATATTACATCCAATCGTTTTGAAATTGAGAATGGTAGAGTTTCTTGATTCATGAACCAACATTGCCGAATTTGAAGAAAATCGGTAAAGATTTAGCTATAGCTCCCATATATATGTTTCATCCGATTTGGCTCTGTAGATCCAATCGTTTTTATACCCTACACCACACTGTGGTACAGGGTATTATTTAAGTATAAAATGTCCCAAAAGTAAATTTATGTAAACAATTTATACATGAATTACAAAATTTATATATCAGAGTTATTCAATATTACGAGAGTGGTGTAGGGTATTATATAGTCGGCACCGCCCGACTTTAGCCTTTCCTTACTGGTTAGTTATTATATCAGTCAATATGCACAGATTTCTTGTAGATCACATGTTTTTATCAAACAATAATAAAATTTAGTAAGATTTACCTTTCAGAAAATATTGTTTTGTGGCACTATTTCTAGGAAACCCTTAACAATTGGCAGGTATAACCAGTAAGGAAAGGCAGAAAGTCGGTCGGGGCCGACTATATAATACCCTACACCTCCCTAACAATGCGATAAGGGTCATTGCGATAATAGTTTGTAATAATTGGTAAATGGGTAGGAACATATTATCTAATTCTGAAACGATAATCGCTAATTTAAGCAATATTCGTTACTAAATTGAGCCATCTTTCTGGAAAATTTTAATTATCGGAAGTAAAGCACAACTTCTACAGCGCTTTGAAACCAAATCAGGAGGAACATATATATGGAGGTTATATATAAATCTGAACCGATTTCCTGAATACTCATTCATGTAAAAAGGCCTATTTCTGTCGAATTTCGTACTGATCGGATATAAAATACAGCGCCTTCATGTCAAATCGGGGTTAACATATATATGAGGGCTATATCTAAATCTGAACCGATTTTCTCCGAATTTGGCTGTATTCCTTCGAGTAATAAGAAACCTCTTTCTGCCGAATTTCGCACTGATCGGATTTAAAATAAAGTTTTACAGCGCTTACATGTCAAATCGGGGCTAACATATATATGGGGGCTATATCTAAATCTGAACCGATTTTAAACAAATTCAATAGGGATCGTCCTTGGGCCAAAAAAAAAATATGTGTAAAGTTTCGTCGAGATCGGACCATAATTGCGAACTGTACTTTGATTACAAGAATACATGCACAGACAGACGGACAGACGGACATAGCTAATCAACTCAGAAAATGATTCTGAGTCGATCGGTGTTACAAACAAATGCACAAAGTTATAATACCCTGTACCACAGTGAGGTGTAGGGTATAATTAAAAAAAAATATTTTGCACATAGACAGAAACGCAAATACGGCATAAAATTCTTAAAAATGTATATATTTCGATGAATATTTTTTTTAAAGTCCTTTATTTTGATATCAGAAATAATATTCAAACGCAACATGTGGAAATTTCTAATGGAAAATCCCTCAATTCCCAAAAAATACATCAAAAATCCCCAAAAATGGGTTTTTTACTTTTAGTCCTATATCTTCGATACGAAAAGCCGCGCTCGGGATTCCCTTTGCAGTCGATTTTGTTACACCCTAATACAAATAAATAAAAAGAAAAATTTAACAATTTAGCTTTGCGATTGGAGAAAATCGATCAAACTTTTAAAATTTATGTAAAAAAAGGTCCGAATCGGAGAAGGGTGGCACCCACACCAATTTAAATTTTGGCTTCGGATTTTCTCTAACATATTCTGTGAAAAGTCTCCTTTAAAATGAGTGTAAATTTGATATACTTTGTGTAACAAACTTTTTCTACAAGACCTAAATACGAATCGGACTTTTTTCGCCAAAAAATCTCTAAAAATGAATTTTTTTCAAAAGGGCCATATCTTTCTTATTTCTTTACATATCATGAAATCAATGAAAAAACACGCGAAGGCAAAGTCTGCGAAAAAATTAAAAATTCAATTTTAAAATCCACATATCTCGGAAACTATTTAAGATATCTCCAACCTATAAAATGTTTGTTGTAGGTCACTAAAACCGGACACTCCATTCAAAAGTTAGAAGCCGATGAAAATTTTGTATACCCGAGGTGGTCAACTTTAGGGCCCTGTAGATCCGCCACTGTATGAGATAGGGGGCCCATGTTCCGAACTTAAACTCTATAACACCTCTTGTATACACACCTACAATTTCATCGCCATACGATAAGTGGTTTTGAAATGGCAGAATTATGTCAATTTTTTTTTAATTTTAGCCCACTGTGCAATGTTTTGCCAAATTTTAAGCCGCAAATTCTTTAGCCAAACTCTTCACCTGAAAAATGTGGTATTTATGACTTAAAATAGCATTTTTGAGAGCTGCATCTACACGGGGACTACACCAAATTAAATTTGTTTCGTAAACATTTTATGGCGACGAATTCTTGTCAAAATAGAATACAAACTACAAAGTTTTAGCTAAATTTCGTAGAAAATGTGGTGTTTATGGCTTAAATAAGCTTTTTGAACTGATCTAAAAACTGCGTGAGATCTTGTCTTAATTAAATACAAACTGCAAAGATTCAGTTAAAAGGCTTAGAAAATGTGGTATTTATGGTTTAAATTGCTTTAAAAATTTATATCTATGGCTCAAAAACAATATTTTGGAGCGACCTCTATAGGGGAGATATATCGAAACATTGACCGATGTGGCCCATATGCAATCCCAAACAACCTGCAAATATAAGAAGTATTTCTACCAAATTTGAACCTAGCTCTATTATTACGGACTGTAGGGTGATTACAAGAGACGGATATGCCTAAATCGTCTTAGAATTTTACGACGATTAAGAATATATATAACGGGTGATCCAACTAGAGATATTTTTTTTGACAGATCACGTGTTAGTCGTGCATGCCGTCATTTTATTTTTGTTAGGTATTGTTTGGCATTTTATCATGGAAAGACTTACGCCTGAACAACGTTGACAAATCGTTCAACTTTATTACGGAAATTCACGTTCTGTGAGGAATGTGTTTCGTGCACTTCGCTCAACTTATGGTCAATATAATCGGCCTACTGAACGTACTCTTCGCAACACCATCACCCATCCTGAGACCCAGCATTCATTATTGGATAATTTTCGACCGAATAGACCACGTCCAGCACGCAGTGAAGAAAATGTAGCGGCCGTAGCTGAGAGTGTACACGAAGACCTTGGAGAGTCGATTCGGCGCCGATCGCAGCAACTCGGACTGACGTATGGAACGACTTGGCGCATATTACGTCGAGATCTTAAATTGAAAGCATACAAAATACATCTTGTGCAAGAACTGAAGCCGCCCGACCTTCCCAAGCGACATCGCTTCGCTCTATGGGCTCTTGAAAAGTTCCAAGAAGATCCGACGTTTTCGAGCCAAATTTTGCAACAGCGATGAGGCCAATTTCTGGCTCAATGGGTATGTAAACAAGCAAAATTGCCGCATTTGGGACAAAGAGCAACCTGAAGATATTCAAGAGCTGCCACATCATCCAGTAGGCCGGTGTGGTTTGTAGGCCGGTGTAATCATCGGTCTATATTTCTTCAAAAATGATGCCGGTGAGAACGTAACCGTCAATGGCGACCGTTATCGTGCCATGATAACCGACTATTTGATGCCTGAAATTGAAGCTCGTGATCTCGGCGACATTTGGTTTCAACAAGACGGCACCACTTCCCACACATCGCATCAATCAATGGATTTATTGAGAGAACATTTCGGTGAGCAGATAATTTCACGTTTTGGTCCGGTCGATTGGCCACCAAGACCGTGTGATATCACACCGTTTGACTTTTTCCTGTGGGAATATGTAGAGTCTAAAGTTTATGCGGACAAACCCGCTTCGATTCAGGCCTTGGAGCAAAACATCACGCGTGTCATTCACCAGTTACCAGTCGAAATGCTCGAACGAGTCATCGAAAATTTGACTCAACGGATGGACCATCTGAGACGTAGCCGCTGCAAACATTTGATAGACATAATCTTCAAAACATAAATGCCAAAGAATGTTCTTTCAAATGATAATAAACATTCCCAATTCCATTTGAATTTTCTTTGTTTTTTCTTTAAAAAAGTAGGGAACCTCGAAAAGGATCACGCTATACTTTATGGGGTCTCAGATCAATATTTAGAGGTGTTACAAATGGAGTGACAAAATGAATATACCCCCATCCTATAGTGGAGGGTGTAATAATGAATCGGTAGGAACGTATGTATATTAGAGTGGCTTTTTTTGTGAGGACGAAAAAAAGTTCGCGTTGATCAAAGCTTATATGCAAATTTGTTTTGTTTTAAGTATACATATAAGCAAAATATTTCGTTTCAGCGATCGCGAAATTAGGGACAATTTGCGGTTGAAATAACGTCAAAAAATCAGTTTTCCCCTTAACAAAAATTGTAAATTTTTATTGCTTTTACGAACTGACCACTGGACATTAATATCGGGACCAATATTTATATGGCGACGTGGCTTCCATTAAAAATTGCAATGTAAAGTCACTTTTTTCTCGATTTTAATGCAATTTTTAGTGCATTTTTTTAAAAAATCTTTAACAATTTCCATAATTTTGATCCGATTGGATGTAAAATACAGCTTCTATAGAACTAAAGGGTCAAATCGGACGAAACATATATATGGGAGCTATAGCTAAATCTTAACCGATTTTCTTCAAATTCGGTAGTGTTGGTTCATGAATCAAGAAACTCTACCATTCTAAATTTCAAAATGATTGGATGTAAAATACAGCTTCTTCAGGACTAAAGAGCAAAATCGGACGAAACATATATATGGGAGCTATAGCTAAATCTTAACCGATTTTCTTCAAATTCGGCAATGTTGGTTCATGGATCAAGAAACTCTACCATTCTAAATTTGAAAACGATTGGATGTAAAATATAGCTTTTATAGGACTAAATGACCAAATCGGATGAAACATATATATGGGAGCTATAGCTAAATCTTAACCGATTTTCTTCAAATTCGGTAGTGTTGGTTCATGGATCAAGAAACTCTAGCATTCTAAATGATTGGATGTAAAATGCAGCTTCTACAGGACTAAAGAGCAAAATAGGACGAAACATATATATTGGAGCTATAGCTAAATCTCAACCGATTTTCTTCAAATTCGGCAATGTTGGTTCATGGATCATGAAACTCTACCATTATAAATTTCAAAACGATTGGATGTAAAATACAGCTTCTATAGGACTAAAGGGCCAAATCGGACGAAAGATATATATGGGAGCTATATCTAAATCTGAACCGATTTCAACCAAATTCAATAGCGATCTTAACAGCCGCGAAATACTCTAAACTGTAAAATTTCAGAACGATCGGAATGAAATTGCGACCTGTAGTCGACGAACAACTTTACATGGACAGACGGACGGACGGACATCGTTAAATCGACTCAGCTAGTGATTCTGAGTCGATCGGTATACTTTAAGGTGTGTCTAGCTGTGTTATTTTCAGGTGTTACAAACATCTGCCGTGAAACAAACTTATAATACCCTGTACCACAGTGTGGTGTAGGGTATAATTAACCCTTTCTAGGCCGTAAACTTTATATTTGATTGGTGGTCCCTAATGGATTAAAGCAAATTAATTGCCATAGAATTGATTCTACACTCATTATTTTAACCTCAAAAGCTAAAATTTTTAAGAAGCTGGACAGTTTGTGAATTGTTCTATTTTTCTCGATAAATATAACAATTGTTTAAGATTATGGCACACATTTCGAATAAAATTTACAAATGCCTATTTTTGTGATAATTTCAGGTTTTGTGGTTGAAATAATGCGTGTTGAATCATTTTTATTGCAAATAATTCGCATTAACCCATGTGGGACCAACAATCAAATAAAAAGTTTACGGGTTATTTTTTTATAAAAAATGAAATCTTGAGATCATCAGTTCTAGAACAAGCCATGAAAAGAGAAAATCGGACCAAAATTGTGGAAATTGTTTACGATTTTTTTAAAAAATGCACTAAAAATTGCAATAAAATTGAGAAAAAAAGTGACTTTACATTGCAGTTTTTTTAATGGAGGTCACGTCGCCGTATAAATAATGGTCCAGATTTTATTGACCAGAGGTCAATTCCTAAAAGTAATAAAAATTGACAATTTTATTAAGGGAATACCTGATTTTAGAGGTTATATCAACCGCAAATAGCCCTTAATTTCGCGATCGTAGAAACGAAATATTTTGCTAATATACTTAAAACAAAACAAATTTTAATATAAGCTTTGATCAACGCGAACTTTTTTTTGACGCCTCTCTAATGTATATGTGGGGAATATATATAAATCTGAAACGATTTTCTTCCAACTTGTCAATGTTCGTTTCTGTAGCAAGAAACTTCTCTGCCAAATTTTATAACTATCGGATGTTTAATAAATTTCTATAGCACTTAGATACAAAATTGGAACGAATATATACTTATATACTGTATAAAGACACTCCTCTCTGCCAAAGTTCATAACGATCGAATGTTAAAGTATATATAGCATATTGATACAAAATCGGAAGGAACGTACATATGTGGGCTATATCTAATTCAGATGTATTATATGACCAATGTTTCTTTTAAGAACATAAAATATTACTATTTTATTGGAAACCATTCAAAATTTTATTATTTGGTAATGAAATAATATAGAATTGACTTTAGAGTTTGTAACATAATTTTAGTTTCAATGTATGGCAAAATTTGTAGAGGCAATATGCTGAATTTTATAGTGGTTTTTAAAGGTTTATACCTTGAAATAAAGCTTAAGGTGTTGTTTGTATTAATATAATCGCAAATTTATACTTCCACCGCACGAACAGTACAGTCAATAACGCATTTTCCAAAATCATTGCGTTTAACATAAAAAGTTGAAAAATTGGCTCTTAGTGCGCTAAGAAAACATATATTAGGAAACAAGGTATGAAAGTGACTTTTCTCACGACTCTTTTGTCCTTGATTTTGAAAAGATTGATTAAGAATTGACGGAGATATTGCAAATTATATATCCATAGTTTGGAGGCTCGCGATAATGAGAACTTGATCCGGCGAAAAAAATAATGCGTTTTTGGCCTCACAACTAATGGATTTAGCTATTGTGTAAATTTGGACAAAATTGGTAAGGTCCTTGAGGTCCTGATTCTGGAGGACGTCAAAATAGGACGCATTCTAAACATAAAATATATATGCAACAAATATTTTGCAATATTTGTCATATGGTCAGTTAGTAACTAAAGTTCATGATATATTTAGATTTTAAGAAGTGTTTCGGACCTACATAACTCCATAAATTTCAGTCGAATCCGTTCAATATTTCCAGAGAAAATTGCAGTTTTCTAAACACAGTCTGAAAAATTTAATAGGTCATAGCTCGCGAAAAAATCAAAAGTTTGCTAAACGGTTCAAATTGTTTTATTTTTTTCAAATTCTCAACCAGTCTCATGTCCGAATCCTAGAAGAATGGTTAAAAAAATGGAGAATAATGGTGAATGCCTCAAAGTGTACTCATGTTACTTTTACCCTGCGAAGGGATGCAAGTCCTCCAATTTCTATTTTCAATTCACAGATTCCGCAAAAGGATCATGTGAAATACCTTGGAATCCACTTAGATCGGCGTTTGACGTGGTCGCGCCACATAGACTCTAAAGTAACTCAAATAAAACTCAAAACTAATCAACTTCAGTGGCTTATCAGCCAAAGATCTGCCGTAGATCCAGAGTATAAAGTTCTTTTATACAAAACGGTATTGAAGCCAATTTGGACGTATGGTATCCAGCTCTGGGGTACAGCGTGCGCTTCAAATGTATGCAAATTACAAAGAAGACAATCGAATATTCTTCGTTTAATTACAGGTGCACCATTAGGGTGTCCGAAACCGGGACCGGTTAACCGGTTTTGCAACCCAAACCCGTAACCGGTTTCTTAAAAAATTTAATTTTCGGTTAACCGAGAAAGCCGGGTTTTCCATGTCGGTTAACCGGTTTTTTTATTTATTGTATTCTATTTTTAAGATATTATAAAAAAAAACATTCTAACTGATTTACTATTTTTTAAGGTCATTTCAGAAATATAATACTTTCTGTTTAAAGTAAACCAAAAAATTAAACCTGCAATGAACGAAATAATAATCTTTTTTATACCCTCCACCATAGGATGGGGTTATATTCTTTTGTCACTCCGTTTGTAACACCTCTAAATATTGATCTGAGACCCCATAAAGTATATATATTCTTAATCGTCGTAAAATTCTAAGACGATTTAGCCATGTCCGTCTGTCCGTCCGTCTGTGGTAATCACGCCACAGTCCCCAATAATGGAGCTAGGTTGATCAAATTTGGCACAAATACTTCTTATAGTTGCAGGTTGTTTGGGATTGCAAATGGGCCATATCGGTCCATATTTAGATATATCTCTCATATAGCATCTAACTTGTTGTGTGAGGTTTGAGTTATTTTGTGAGGTCACATGCTATCTATGGTGGAGGGTATATAACATTCGGCATGTCCGAACTTAACGCTTTTACTTTTTACTTCTACTGTTTACTAATTTTTACTACAAATGATTGTTAGTTGTTTTTTGTTTTACAATAAACATTTAATGACATTTTAATCACTTACGTATATTATTTAAAAACCGGCCCAAAACCCGGTTATCCGGTTTCGACAAAAAATAATAACCGAAAACCGGGTTTTAAAAAAACTAATATTTCGGTTAAACCGGAAACCGCTTTTTCGAAATAACCGGTTTTTTGGACACCCTATGCACCATGCTATATAAGAAACGCTAACATCCATAAGGATCTCAACATGCCAACAGTAAAAGAGGAAATTGAAAAATATTGCCGGTGTTACGTGGGTAAACTATCCAAACATCCAAATATCCTGGCTCGAGAACTACTAAATTTTGAAGGTCATGACCGCCTTAGAAGGAGAGATACGCTGGACATGATATAAATTAAAACAAATCCTAATCAAAATCAAAAAAATTATGAAATTATGAATTCCTAAATTTGAAATGTTAACCTTTTTGTTTAAGTAAAAAATCGTGTAAAGTCTCAATGGTTTATTCGCAATGGCAATAACCCAGAGAATAGTATTTTAGGTTAAGATTTGTCCACTTATTGTTATTTTCATTGTATAATAATGAAAGATTCAATAAAAAAAATGTAATGAATTGGAAAAAAAAATCTCAACCAGATTATTAACAAATTTCAAAAGTATCTTGACCTTCATAAAAAATTTAACACACTTGTTTTATTTTTACCCATTTGATATTTTAGTAGCAATATTCTAATTTGAGTATTTCCATTCATTCGCATAAGTTTCTGCATTTGTGGTCGCTGAAATAAAATCGCTTCTGTAGTATATTGTCCAAACATATATATTTTTAGCGTACACTCCAAATATATAATATTTGGTACACACAAATATTACATATTTGGAAGATGTTGTTCTAAACAAATCTTTGTTTCCATCCTACTTGGGACTATTCTAAGTACGAGTATTCAGAAAATAGATCGATGTCTAATTTTGTTAAGTATATCTGCAATTCAAATAAATTTTTTAGAAATTTTTAAAGTTTATAAAAAATACTTTATAATTTAAATCGTATAACCGTGGATAACAATAGATTGCTTGAAGGATAGACAGCAAACGATGACTGCATATTCAGGAATTTTAAGTGAGTCCTGAGTGGCACACAGAATGGTACATACACCAAATTTAATTGGAAGGAATATTTCGAAAACAAAGAAAAACTAAAACTTCAGTTCGAAAAAGCCAGAAAATTTTTTAAAATGTTTTTAAATACAATATATTTCGAGAAATTTCTAAAAAAAAATAATTTTATTTGTATTTAAACACATTTTTATTTGAGAAAGATAGTTTTCCAATATATTTTGTTGTAATATATTAATATGTGTGTTCTAAATAAATTTTATTGATTTTCAAATAAAATTTTTTTGCTCTATATTATCTTTCTATTCAAACAAAAAAGGCGATTTGCCCCGTGTGTTGTTATACAAGGATGTATCCTTATATTATTCACAACCAAGAGTCTGAATGAGTGAACTAAAATGTTAGTAACTTCCATTACTTTTAAGTTTCCTATTTCCGGTCTCATTTCCGCTGCCGACGTTTGACTTGAAAGGAAAACTTTCTTACAAGGCTAATAATGTTCTCATTTTCTGATGTATCCTATAAACTTTGCACGCACTTTGGGCGCACACACACTCACGTTTCCTAACTAAACATGTGCGTGTGTGTTTGTACAATGAAGACTTGTGATGGGGGTATTTTCACTTATTTCACGGTAAATATATTCAGTATTGCTTTAAGATTATTTTTTAATTTATAAATTGTTTTTGTTTTCTGTTGGTTAGGTTGGATTGAAGAGATGGGAAGTTTCAATGTCGCATGCCCATGGACATACACTTAAGCCAGTGGTTCGGACTATTGTACGCTCTGTAATCATGATAATTTTAAACCCCAAGAGTTACAGAAAATCAGTACTGGACACGAATTTTCTAAATATCTTCCAGTCCGGCAATATGTCGTACCCGAAATGTCGGGATCTTGCTATGTGAAAGCCGCACAATGGCATAGAAAATATTCCATCGTTTAGATATTTTCCCTGCATTCGTTGTTATTTGCTATTCCTATGCCGATGCATTTGGGTCACCCACATTATCTTTGTAGTTTCTCATATTGTTTCACTACCCCACACCAACTTGTGAGCCATCACTGCCCAGTGCTTCACCGCATCCTTCGTGGCTTCGAATGCTTTTCAATTTGTTCTCTGCTCTTTGAAGCCAATCTGTTTTCCCGTTCATTTCCAATCACTCCGATGTGTCCTAGTACTTATAGTATATTCAATTGACCTGAGTAATCATTTATAATTCTTTTACAGTCCAACACAGATCTGGATTTGATACTTTCCTACATTATTGCTCGGAGCATAATAAGAAGAAATATTGTCAAGTTTTATAAATATTATTTTTCTAACGATCGACAATTTGTATTTTATACCGCTGATATGCCAAATCGGAGGAAATATTTATATATGAGGGCTATAACGAAATCTGAACAGATTTTATTCAAAGTTGGCAAGTTTTGTTCTTGGGTGCTACATCTAAATCTAAAACCGATTTACACCAAATTTCATAATTTCAAAGCGATTGGATATCAAAAACAGCTTCTGTAGCGCGAAAAGAACAATTCGGAAAGAAAATATATACATATCTAAATCTGAACCGATTTTGATCAATTTCTTCCCAGGTATGAAAGAGTCTTTATTGCCACATTTCAGCAAGATCGGAGCGAAAATGCGATATATACTTAACGAACAACTTTGAATGGACAGCCAGACGGACAGACATGTTTAAATCAACTCATCTAGCGATACTGTGTAATTTAAAGTGGGTCTAGCTTAAGTATTTGTATCCCCTCACCTTAGAGAGGAGGGTATATATAATTTGCTACGAGCCAAAAGTGTAACACATCGAAGGAGTGACCTAAGACCCCAAGTATGTTTGGCGGATATTCGATTTGGTTCATTTTAAGCCGTTTGAGCAATATCCGTCCGTCTGTATGTCTGTCTGCAGGCTGGTGCGCACGATAACTCTCGAAAAGATTAACCGATTGACTTCAAATTTGGTATGAGGTAATATTTTTCTCTATCTCCGGCTAAGTTCGAAGATGAGCCATATTGGTCCAACCTTTCTAGTACCTCCCCCACAAAGGGTTAACTTTAACGAAATATTGATTCGTTAATAACTTCTATAGTACTTACACTAATCTTTTGAAATTTCGAACATAGCATTAGTTTATTAGTAGCTAACACGTCAAGAAACATGGGCGGAGTTGCCACGCTCTTTTTGGTACCTCCCACACAAATGGACCATTTTGCACCAAAAGTTAACAGCTTATAACTTTAACACCAGTACATACTTTAAAGTTATTAAATTAAATAAATTTATGAATATTTTTGTGGGACTCAAGGTGAGGGAATTCATAAGTTGGTTTACCCGACTGAGCTTTCTTACTGGTTAGACATTACAAACATCTGTCTCGATGTTTGTAATGCCTAACGATTTTTTCCGTCGATTGCCCGCGTTAAGACATCTTCCACTTTGAGAAATAAAATATGTAGGTGACATGAGACAGCCTTGTCGTACTCCGGAGATGGTATTGAAGTCCTCTGATAGGCGGCCATTATATAGCACACTGCACTTGAAGCTATCGTACTGAGCCTTAATACGTTAAATTAGTTTCGGGGCAATCCCTGTATGTATTAAAGCATTCCATATACAGTCTCTATTAATGCTGTCGAATGCTGTACTATAATCGACGAATAAGAGTTGGAGGGCTGTCCTAAATTCCAAAGACTGTTCTACTATTATACGTAATGTATTTACGTGGTCGACGCAAGAACGGTTGGGACGGAAACCAGTCTGTTGTCTGCGGTTGGTTGAGTCTAGTTTCTCGTTTACGCGGTTGAGGAGAATCTTAGTTAAAAATGTTAACGGGATTGGATGCAGTACCTCTGTAGTTTTGACATTGACTAAGATCACCTTTTTTTTGGGATGTTCACCAGGATGCAATCGACGTCAAGAGGTTTCCGTCCCTATCCCGGATAGGCCGAGACTGATATGATCTTTTTCCACATATTTCTCTTGTTATATCGTATAATAAATGGTTTCATGTCTTTTCTTTCAGCGGCTGCTTCCGCCTTTTCCGCAAGATTATCTAACCATTTAGACCTATCTCTTCTGCACGAAATTTTAGCTTTTTTACAAGATCGTCGTAGTCTTTGGAACCTTGCCGTTTTCTACTTCTCATCTTAGCTGAATCTCGAATATTTTTTTGCCGATAGTAGTTTTTTAAGTTATACTTGTTCCTTGTTGTTTGCTGGTTTGGATGTTGTATGGTTGCAATTTTTGATCAGATCCGATGTCAGCACTCCTTTTGACTCGGACATCCAAAAGACTCTTTTTTCACAGTCTGCTTATGCAAAAATGGTCTATGGTTTTCGGTGATTCCATCTGGTGACATCCAGGTAGCTTTGTGGTTTGTGTGGGAAAAGTGAACCCCCGATGACGAGGTTGGATTCGTTGCAAAAGCTCGTCAGTAACCTGCCGTTCGTATTCATTTCGCCCAGTCCATGCTTTCCCATTACGTGTTCTAGGCTTCGATTTTCCAAGCCGATCTTTGCGTTTAGGTCTCCCATCACGATGAGTATGTCGCCCTTTTGGATGGATTGTGTAATTGCTGCGAGCTGATCGTAGTACGCGTTCTTAGTTTCTTCGTCAGCTTGCTCGGTGGGTGCATATCTTTGAATGATGGTGAGGTTCCTTACCCCCGATTTGAACCTACACCAAATGAATCTTTCATTGATTGGTTTCCAGTCGAGTAGGGATTGTGCGGCTTCTTTGCTAAGTAGAAATCCGACACCATCGCGGTGATGTTCATTGGTGTTTCTGCCGGAATATAAGAATTTGTGTCCATTTTCTAGCGTTACGTCGCCAACCCTTTCCATCTACATTTCGAGCCACCAATGGGTTGTAATTTTAGTCTTTCCAACTCTTTTGATACTACTTTACGTTTTCCTGCGTCTGTGAGTGAACGAACGTTCCATGCGCCTATACGTATATTCCATTATATATATTCATTGAAAAAGTTTCGGGATACAATATACGAATGAGATTTCTGCGAGTTGTTGAGGTTTCATTTGTAGGTATGTTAACATGGGTTCTACACCTCAAAATCAGATGTGCAAGCTACCTGTGATAAAACAGAGGTAGGTGGCGACCATTTGGAGACTCAATATTTTGCTGATCAAAACTCATATTTTAGAAATTAGTATTTGGGTTAGACTGGGTTCCAACGATTTGTTACAAGCATAAAGTTGGGTCTAAAAGAGTCCAGTCTTCACGTGGTTAGACACACTAGTACTAGGCCGTTCCTCTGGAATCAGACACCTTTTGAAGCCGCTCGATACGATTACAGACGCTGATTTTGCAATATTTTTTGGTTCGCCCCGCATATTTTGTTTTTGCGGTACCCATCATATCTGATGGACATTCCCCTATCCACCACCTGGGGAGGCGCCCAATGGGAGAAATAACAAAACTCCTCAAGGGATATGGATATATAGTATATATCTATTACGTCTTCCCTAATTTTGTTAACAAAGGTTGCCTTGCCTTCCTATGTTAAGAGGTCGTTTGTATTCCAAAATTCTACAAGGTCTTGTCCCCTTCTACTGGTGTTAGTGTTAGTACCGAATCGATATGGTGGGAGTTAACATCACAACCTGCTAATAACTCATTACCCATATATTTGAATTCGCACACCAGACGTTATAATTCCGACGTAGGTGACTTTGTTGTAAAAAAAGGGAAAATAAAAAATAATTTTTCATTTTTTTTCATGTTGGCAACTTTGTTTGAGAAGTATAATAACCGGATTATGTTATTTCCACCCATGGGCGTAGCAATGGCTTTCTGCTGGGGAGGGCTACAGCCTCCAGAAGAAAAGTTTGTTTTTATGCTTTAAAATTATTCACGGATGAATTTTTCAAGAAAAGTAAGAAAATAATTTATATTGAAATAAGATTTATTACAAGTTTTCTATTAATATATTACATAAACAAAAATTCGGTTTTTTAAAACAACAATTGATTAAAGAGGAATTTAATACTTTTTAACATACATAAAAAATAGCAGAATGGAATAATATTGAAATAAGAATTACAATATATTCTTCTACTTTTAAAAAAAACCAAACAAGTAAGAAAGTTTCAGTCGGGTAAACCGACTAAGGTATACCCTCACTTTGTGAGTAATGTTATATGGAATATTGAAGGAATTATTCTGTCAATTTGTGTGGGAGGTACCAGAAGGGGTTTAACAAATACACCTATTTTTCCCAGAACAGTAGATACTTTAAATACATTACGCTGTGCCGAATTATAAGCGATTATGTGCACTGCTATATATTAACGTTATGAGATATTAAATTTGGGTATGATTTGCCCATTTTGTGTGGGAGGTACAAAAAGGGACGTAGTGACAACGCCCATTTTTCACAGGGCTATAGGTACTTCAAAAGCGTTACAATGTGCAAAATGTTGTTGTATTTCTGTGTATTGGCACTCATGCTGTAAGCTCTTACCCTTTTGTGCAAAGTGGTACCTTTGTGTGGGAGGTACAAAAGGGCATTACACTGCTAAAAATGTCAAGTTTTTTTTATACACTGGTATTAATGTTACATGCTGTTAACTTTTGGTGAAAAATGGTGCATTTGTGTGGGAGGTACCAAAAGGGGCGTGGCAATAACGCCCATTTTTCACTGGACTGTAGGCACTATAAACGCATTACACTGTACAAAATTTCAAGTTTTTTTAAACACTGGTATTAATGTTATAAGCTGTTAACTTTTGGCGCAAAATGTTGCATTTGTGTGGGAGGTACCAAAAGGGGCGTGGCAACTTTGCCATTTTTCTCGAGTTCATAGCGACTAATAAACTAATACTATGTGTGGAATATTAGAAGATTCGAATAAGTAGTATATCAGTTATTAAAGAATCAATATTTCACAACATTTTAACCTTTTGTGTGGGAGGTACTAGAAGGAGTGAACCAATATAGCCCATCTTCGAACTTAGCCGGAGATAGAAAAAAATATTACCACGTACCAAATTTGAAGTCAATCGGTTACAACTTCCGAGTGTTATCGTGCGCACCAGCCAGCAGACGGACATTTCTCGTTCGACTTAAAATGACCCAAAACGGATTTATGCCGAACATACTTGGGGTCTTAGGTCACTCCTTCAATGTGTTACACTTTTTTTCGTAGCAAATGATATCGCGACATAAGAGTGTAAAGGCGCTAAGTCCAATATTTAAAATTATACAGGAGAGGCAAAATACTTACTGTATATGAATGTTTTTATTAAGGGATTATGGACATAGCGCTTTTACGATTCAGCTCTTAAAGATTACAAAGCGTGATTTTGTTGGCTTTTTGTTTTCAAATCGATGTATATTCAACTTATCTTACGTTCCGCTTCGAAAAATACATTTAGACTTAGCGTCTTTTCACTCTTAGGTCGCGATATACATATACCCTCGTCACACTAAAGTGAGGTTATAAAAAGGTAATAATATCACTAATAATTTTACTACTTCGTTTTCGATATATAAGATAACCAAATTTTAAAAGCGATCTAGGTTCATTGTATATCTTAGTCATGTTTTAATTCGACGCATCACTACCATGTCCTTCACAGCCAGAAAGCATTATTGCAAATTGCAAACCGTTAAAATTATTTGGATAAATATTTAAAAAGATTTTGTATTTTTACGGTCTTTTCTTGAATCCACATTTAATGTATTTTAGTCAACATTTTCTTTGTTTGATTGGCTTATTGTCACACAGAGTCTTGAAGATATTTGTAGCACAATACTTGTTTTCTGCAGTTAGCCATTTATGCTCAGTCATAATGAATAGACTTACTGCGGAACAACGTTTGCAAATCGTGCAAATTTATTACCAAAATAATGGTTCGGTTCGTGCGACGCATCGCAAGAATACAAGAAAATGTTGTTCAGCGATGAAGCTCACTTTTGAATGAATAACACAATTGTTAATAATGATAACACCGATCGACAAAAACAAGCTTTTTTTTCTTGTGTTTCCCCTTTTTAATGCATAGATTCTGACGCTAGACACCAAACAACGCAAAATATTTATTCTTGCCACGCTCCGTTTGGTACCTCCCACACAAATGGACCATTTTGTACCAAAAGTTACCAGCTTATAACATTAATACCAGTGCATACAAATACTTGAAACTTTGTACAGTGTAATGCTATTATAGTACCTAGAGTCCAGAGTAAAATGGGCGTTATTGGCCCGCCCTTTTGGTACCTTCCACACAAATGGACCTTTTTGTACCAAAAGTATTTAACTTTATACCAGTGCATACAACTACTTGAAATTTCGTACAGTGCAATGCTTTTATAGTACATAGAGTCTAGAGGAAAGTGGCCGTAATTGGCAGGCCCCTTTGGTTCCTCCCACACAATTAGACCATTTTACACCAAAAGTTAACAGCTTATAACTTTAATACAAGTGCATATTAATACGTGAAATTGTGTACAGTGTAATGCTCTTATAGAACCTAGAGTCCAGAAAAAAGTGACCGCTATTGGTTCGCCCCCTTTTGGTACCTCTCACACAAATGGATCATTTTGTACCAAAAGTAAACAGCTTTTAACTTTAATACCAGTACATACTTTAAAGTTTTTAAATGCAATTTAAAGTGATAATAATTTAAATAAAACAAAAAAATAAATAAGTTTACTAATATTTTTTGAGACTCAAGGTGAGGGGGATGCATTAGTCGGTTTACCCGACTGAACTTTCTTATTTGTTTTTTAACAAAGATATATCTTATTTAATTTCAACATGAACTCACGTCTTAGTAGAAATATAATTTCAGAAATTTATGTTATTAAACTGCCGGAGTCGGAGTCGAATGCTTTTAAAATTCGACTCCGGGAGTCGGGGTCGAGTAGTTTTGGCTCGACTCCACAGCCCTGATTCCAAAGTTTATTATATTTGTTTTTCATACATTCCACAAAATGAATAAACAATAATAATAAAAATAAAAATTACGGTTCCCTTTTTGTCATACAAATGCATGAAAACGTCTGGCCAGGGATATGTGTTTGTTCGAAGGTTTCAGAATATGTGTTTGACGGGGGGTTAATAACTTTAAAGTATGTACTGATATTAAAGTTGTAAACTGTTAACTTTTGGTGTAAAATGGTCCATATGTGTGGGGGTACCAAAAGGAATGTGCCAAGACTTTAAGCACTATACGAGGTATGTTCAAAAAAAATCGGGAATTTTTAATTTCCGCGGGCTACTTGTATTTGATTTTTGATATTTTAGTAGCGTTATGTTGGTACTCATGCCCCGTACTTATGCTGACAAGGTCGGCCATTTTGAATGTTTAGTTAATTTTTGACAGCTGTTGCGCTTGGATGTGTTTTAACTTGTCTTCGATTTTTATCTATTTCAGAAAATGTATCAAAGAATCTGCATCAAATTTTGTGTGAAAAACAAAATAAAGTGCGCTGACGCATTCCGAATGTTGACTGTGGCATATGGTGAAGCTACCTTGGACCAAAGCAACGTTTATCGGTGGTACAAAATGTCCTTAGAGGGCCGAGAAGATGCGAAGGACGAACAGTATGCCGGACGCCAGAGTTCGGTCGAACGTAAAGGTTTTGCTCACAGTTTTCTTTGATTGCAGGGGCGTGGTGCATTATGAGTTCTTGCCACAGGGTAGTAAGGCCAATAAAGAATATTACCTGCAAGTTATGCGCGAAGCAATCCGCCAAAAACTCCCGGATTGTGGAAGAACAAAAACTGGCAAATATTTTGCTTGACGCAGCCACTGCATTCCCCTGACCTAGCCCCCTGTGACTATTTTTTGTTCTCAAAACTGAAAAGGCCCATGAAAGGACGACGCTACGCCACGATTGAGGAGATAAATACGGCATCGAAGGAGGAGCTGAACAAGATCACAAAAAATGATTATTTTAAGTGCTTCGAGGATTGGAAAAACGTTGGCAGAAGTGTATTATATCCGAGGGGAATTACTTTGAATGGAACAAAATAGATATTCATGAATAAATAAATACTTTTTGATAAAATACAAAATTCGCGATATTTTTTGAACACTGGTATTAAAGTTATAAGCTGGTAACTTTTGGTACAAAATGGTCCATTTGTGTGAGAGGTACCAAAAGGAGCGTGGCAATAATGCCTGTACAAAATTTCAGGTCTTTGAATGCACTGGTAATAAAGTTTTAAGCTGGTAATTTTTGGTACAAAAAGGTCCATTTGTGTGGGAGGTACCAAAAGGAGCGTGTCAATAATTCACATTATTTACTGCATTGTAGGTACTATTAAACTATTACACTGTACAACATTACAGGTCATTGTATGCACTGGTAATAAAGTTATAAGCTATTAACCTTTGGCTCAAAATTGTCCATTTGTGTGGGAGGTACAAGTGACTAATAAACTAGTAATATATGTAGAATTTCAGAGGATTCAAATAAGTAGTATAGAAGTTATTAAATAATCAATATTTAACAAAATATTAACCGTATGAGGGGGAGGTACTAGAAGGAGTCCACCAATATGACCCATCTTCGAACTTAGCCAGAGATAGAAGAAAATATTACCACATACCAACTTTGAAGTCAATCGGTTACTCCTTTCGAGAGTTATCGTGCGCACCAACCAGAAGACTGACAGACAGACGGACGGACATTGCTCATTCGACTTAAAATTACCCAAAACGGATATCCGCCGAACATACTTAGGGTCTTAGGTCACTCCTTCGATGTGTTACACCTTGGCTCGTAGCAAATGATATATACCCTCTCCTCTAAGGTGAGGGGATAAATATATTTATAAAAATTCATTGAAACAAGTACAAGTATTGTTTTAATTAAATTATTATCAATCTAAATTGCATTTAATTACTTTAAAGTGTGTACTGGTATTAAAGTTATAAGCTGTTAACTTTTGGTGGCAAATGGTCCATTTTATGGGAGGTACCAAAAGGGGCATGGCAATAATGCCCATTTCTTACTGTAGTCTATGTACTATTAAACCATTACACTGTAATGTATTTAAATTAAATGTAATTAAACAAATGTAATTAAAACAAACTTTGACAAAAAAAAATAAATTTTCCCTTATTAGCAACAAAAGAGAAATCAGAATTTTACACTTAAAAGTCAGACCCAAAAATCGTGTCAACCAGTGTAATCCACAAGCCATTGTTCAGACGCCGTTACATCCACAAAAAGTTACTGTTTGGAGTGCTCTATGGGCAGAGGGAATCATTGGTCCATATTTCTTCAAAAATTAAGCCCGCCATAATGTTACAGTTAATGGGGAACGCTATAGAGCCATGATTAATGATTATTTCATGCCTGAATTGGAGGATGCTGATGTGAACGACCTTTGGTTCCAACAAGACGGAACCAAAGGTCTGTTTCGTCAATCAATTTATTGAAGGAAACTTTTTAAAGCCTTATCTTCAGATCACCATTATATTTATTCAAAAAATGTATTCAATATCATCTATCGAGCGAAGCTCTTACAGATTACATATGTATACAATATTCAATATTATAACAATAGATTTAAAAATAATTAATAGTACAATCATTATCACTTAAGTACATTATACAAGTAAAAGAAGAATAGTTTGCAATAACAGGTAGAGTCCTCCTCAAGCAAATTTCTTATTAATCTCTTAAAAACTTGTCTATCAATATGATAATCAATTCGTGTTGCCACTGCATTAAACAAAATTAGACATCGCGTTAAAGGCTCCTTAACACCGTAGTTTGTTCTATGAAATTGAATCGAAAATAAGTGGTGTCCTCTTAATAAACGATTTGGAATGTGGAAAGGCAAAATGGATAATAATGGAGGGCAATCAATATTTGCGTCAATTATATATTTTATACTAATTTTAGGCAGCCTAACAGATCTTTCTAGTACTGATATTCGTACTATCGATAAATTTATATATCAAACAGGTTGGTTTCGATGAGGGGCATTTCAGCCCGTGGTAACACTAGGGACCTAAACTGGTCTATGTGAGCTTGTAAAAAAAATACAGCTGCCACCCTAACCTAAACCTAAACCTATATTTTATAAAAACTATACTTTGCATTTTCCTTCTAACTATCAGTTGCTGAATTCCAAGAATTCGGCAACGGTCAGTATAAGTAGGCATATTATCGTATGAGTAATACTTTCTAAGGGCATATCGCGTAAATCGCTTTTGAATTTTTTCTATTCGATCGACCCCGTGGTCATAGAAAGGGTTCCAAATAACACTCACATATTCTAAATGAGACCTGTCTAGAGTCTCATAGAGCACTTTAACCGTGCTCAAATTATTAAACATTTTCGAGTTTCTTTTCAAGAAGCAAAATTGTGAATTAGATTTCGATATTAAATAGTTAATATGGTGTTTAAAAGAAAAATTGGAATCAATAATAAACCTAAATCTTTAACAAGGTTCTCACGCAGAAAGATGTGATTATGATCACCTTTATAATCATAAATAATTGGAAAATGTTTTCGTGTGTACGTCATGACTTTACACTTAGAGAGATTTAAGAAAAAGTGGTTGTTACGACACCAATTCATTAATAAAGAAATGTCCTGTTGAACGTTCAAACAATCAGCAAATGACGAAATTTTATGAAAAATTTTTAAATCATCCGCATAGAGCAAACACTGACAGTGAGTAAAAATGCATGTGATGTCATTAATAAACAGTAGAAATAGCAATGGGCCCAGGTGACTACCTTGCGGTGTGCCAGACTGAGCAATAATTGGGTCAGATAAAAATTAGCCGATTTTTAGATAAAGAACTCTACCTGAAATGTAAGAGAAAATCCAATTTAATAAACTAGAATGAAAACCCATTTTAAAAAGCTTTTTGATTAATATAGGATGTATTATCAAACGCCTTACTGAAATCGGTGTACAGGGTGTCTACTTGAAGACCTTCTTCAATGGAGTTTACACAGAAATGTGTAAATAGCGCCAAATTTGAGCAAGCAGAACTTCCATGAAAGAAGCCGTGTTGTTGAGAGATATAAAGTTTTTCATTATCCAAAACAATCGCTGATTGATAAGTTTATCAAACACCTTTGGAATTATTGATAATTTGACGATAAGTCGATAGTTCACTATTAGATCCTTGCGTCCAGGCTTAAATATTGGTGAGATGAAAGCCAATTTCCATTCATCTATGAAATGACCTTCAGAAAGTGAGATATTAAACATCCACGTTATAGGCCAACAAAGTGAATATGCAGAACAAATGATGGGGGGAGAAGATCGAATCCCGGGCTCTTATTAACGTCAGGTTGAAGAATTGCTTCTAGAACTTCATTTTCTTCTAATCTTATATTTCCAATGTCAACAATCTCTGCTATTTGGGCTAAGTATTCATGTGATAAATTACACTCGGAGGAATCGGCATAAACAGATGAGAAATAAGAAGCGAACAAATCAGCAATATCCTTTTCGCCATGAACCATCTTATCTTGGAAGCACATAGATCTCGGGATACCATTGGACACAATACTTGATTCCATATCAGCAATATATTTGTTATAGAGAAATTTGGAGAGGCAGTCGAATTCCCGCCTAAGTCGCACAAAATTGTCTCTTTCGAAAGGTTGACTAGAAGATTTATATTTTTTATGAGCTTTATTTCTCAAATTCTTTATTGTTTATTTGTTTATTTTTTTTTTATTTTTCTTTTTAAGTGGAACATATAGGATGAAACATTCGTTGAGAATCTTCTTGAATATTTCATGTGCAGTTATTATATCGTGGCCATTAAATATTTGAGGCCAACATATAGAATTGAAAAACCAGTTAATAGCATAATTAGCATGTTTGAAATCGTAATAAGATTCACTCACATCTTCGTATATAAGTGTCTCGTAAAAAATAAACTTCACTTGCAAAGCCTTGTGATTAACGGATTCGGCTGTGAGAGGCATGTCACACCTGCAAACTTCATACTTCACAGAACCGTCGACAAGGATTAAATCCAGTATCCGATTAATATCATTCTTTATATCATTTACTTGAAATAGGCCATGGGCGTATAATCGTTCACAAAATACACTTTCGATATGATTGGTGATGTTAAAAGGCATAAACATTTGATCAGCAGCACAAAATTCCCAAACAATGCTTTCTAAGTTGAAGTCCCCAAGAATACACGGAATTTGTCCATCGGTTAAATTTGAAAGCACAAACTCAATGTTCAGCAGATGAAAATTGTATAAATCGTATTTACTTTTAGGAGGAACATAGCTCACAATGAAAACGAATTCACGTTTGCCATGGTTTGACAAGTTCGGCAAAGCAACAGAAACACAAATTTGTTCCACATCAACTTGCTTAAAATGAAGGTCAACTTCTCTGCTAACATATCTTGCCCCAACTGCCAGCAATACACCACCTCCTCTTGTAACATCGTCGGAAAGAATTCGGTCTCTCCTATATACATCATAGAATGAGCTAACTCGATAGAAAGTGCGATGTCATCCATGTTTCGATAATTGCAATAACATCGAAATCATACGAACATCCACATACAAAAGTATCATTAGTTTTCGTACGTAATCCGCCAGCATTGGGAAAATAAATATATTACGACTCAAAATCATTCAAAGTTGCGGCACTACTGCCAGTCCTTCTTCTTTAAGGGCGCCGCCGGCTTCCAAGTTTTTTGGCTTGAATATGAAGCGTGTAAGTTTTACAGATAATGGCCATAAATCTTTATTGAAAACTTTAGAAATGCTCTGGAACACCAAGCTTAACGTTTACAAAATTAAGCTTAGATATGCCAGCATCTTTTTTAATTAACTTCACACAATTTAATAAATTTACATCCACTTCCAGTTTATCGGCAACAAACTTAGTTATTTCCAACAAAGTTATTTCCTCAGGTTTTGTTGTTACTTTAAATCTTGAAACATGTAGATATTTCATGCTGTGCACTACTTCAAAGGTATTACAATCAGAATTGGCACCAAAAACTTTATTTTTGTTTTGATTTCTTCTTTTAATATTGTATCGTTTTTTCTTTCTTACGGTGATGAATTCTCCATTACCACCTTCTCCAGCAGCAACGTTCTCAGTTACAGCATCCACAAAATGCTCACTCTCTCCGATTACGTCGACTGCTTGTGGAGTAGCAGGAGGGGGTTGACACGCGAAGTAGTTGCGATCTTATCTTATCTTTTTATTATTTTTATTTTTGTTTGGAATTTCCTTTTGTTTATGTTTTAAGTTTGATGAAGTGGCGTCGCCGTCGCCAATACAAGTGAGCTTGCATTCAATCGCAGACAATTTGCATTGCATCTCTCTCATTTGTGCAGAGAGTATTTCAAATTTATTTTGTGTGTCATTTGAAACGACAATGCAAGAATCACAGCGCCATAGGAAGTTTGGATAATTTAATAACAATTTTATGTGATCCGATGACAAGCCGGTACAATGCGGATGGAAAATTCGACCGCACAAAGATGCACATTTAATAAAATCGAATGATTTTATTAAACAGTCAGAAGAAGCAGAAATTTCAGCTTTGCACTCTCCACAGATTTTCGCCATAGTAGCACAAAGAAAACACGTCAGTCGTTAATGAGAACACTACTTGACAGGTGTTCGAACTCGCTGAAAAGGTGCATAAACCTGCCGTCCAGAAAAATGTGAGGAAGACAAAGTAACACCTGCATGAGAAGAATTAAAAAAAAGTCCTCAACTCTAAACTTCTGTATGAACCGAATGACAAAGCCGGTCTGGATATTCTGGTCGAGCCTATCTCCAGATTATTCAATTGTTCCCTTGAAGATACATTTGTGACTTTAACACTATTCTGGCATTCAAAAACCTGTACACTTCAGAAAATTGTTGTAATAGATTTGAAGCATATCGTCGACTAAATGTTATTTTGTTCCAAACGCCATTTTGTATAATCGGAGAAAAACGGGACTGAAGAGTTACACACTTTTTATTCCCAACAGTGTTTGTATGATTCCCATGCATTTATATGCCATTGCATTAACAAATAGGCAAGTTATAACAATTTTTGTACATGGCATTTTGGTCCATATCATTATTAATTCCAGCGAATGCTCCTTCCTACTCCAATCTGTTTACTTAGACAAAAATTATTAATTGTAAATGCTTCCACTAGTCCATCGAGTAAGATTTACATAGCACGAATTACACAAAATACTAGGTGTCCACGGTTCGTTCATATTTTTAACTCGTATACCAACATATTACATATATATTTCATCTATTATTATTTATTAAACGCACATCGATTTTTTTAATTACATATTTTCGACAAATGTAGCAGAGATTGTCGGAATGATTTACACACTGAAAAGTTATTTGCCTTTTACTCATACTTCGAAATATAACTTTGTAATATTTTTCAGAAAATCGACTTATCTCTTTAAGGCGCTAAATTACACTAATTTATTAATTACAAATTTTATTCCGGGTTTAAATTTCATAAGTTGCAGTACCTGTAGCTGACATATAGTTTGCTTCGAACGCAGAACCCCAATATTTTCAAGACTGCCGCGTACTACTTTGTATTGCTGAACTGAATGGAAACCTCATAAATAAAAAACCACAAATATTGTTGTATGACCCTCTACCTGAGCGGATCTCATCCAATATAGCTCTCACATTGCTTATCATGTTTTATGGAGGGTTGCGAACGGCCATAAAACCTCGCCCTCTCTATAATTTTATAATGTCTGACATCAATCCTCATAAAATAAAATGCAAGTGTCTCTATATGTCTCTTTCACATATGGCGAATTCAGTATAAGCAAAAACATCATTTAAAAACGGAAAAATATGAAACAAGATTTTTTGAATTTTCCTAACATTTACAAAATGGCTCATAACTTTTACATATATCCATAGATTTTTTCAAATAGACCGTGTTTTCTTCGTTAGAACGCTGGCTTTTTAAAAATGCGATAAAAGATTATACGTGAAAGCGATATTTAAAGCATATAAAGGCCATAATTCCCTTAAATTTAAGGCATTACACGGCTCAATCAGGCTTAAACTTGAAAAATTATAATACTAAATACACTTTCATGAAAGCTGGAATTTAAAAAAAAATTTACCGTAAAAAATTTTTTTAATATTTTTCTCGTGATTGTGACACCAAATTGCACCAGAAACTGTTATCCACATCCCTTGGACAAAATTTTGGTTGCGTAGTGTAATTATAATATAATTCCTTTTTATCCCCTCACCTTAGAGAGGAGGGTATATATCATTTGCTACGATCCAAAAGTGTAACACATCGTAGGAGTGACCTACGACGGTATGTTCGGCGGATATCCGTTTTGGGTCATTTTAAATCGAATGAGCAATCTCCGTCCGTCTGTCTGTTGGCTAGTGCGCACGATAACTCTCGAAAGGAGTTACCGATTGATTTCAAATTTGGTATGTGGTAATATTTTCTTTTATCTCTGGCTAAGTTCGAAGATGGGCCATATTGGTCCACTCCTTCTAGTACCTCCCCCACATACGGTTAATATTTTGTTAAATATTGATTATTTAATAACTTCTATACTACTTATTTGAATCCTCTGAAATTCTACATATATTACTAGTTTATTAGTCACTTTTACTTCGAGATGCCACGCCCCTTTTGAAACCTCCCACAACAATGGACAATTTTAAGCTAAAGGTTAATAGATTATAACTTTATTACCAGTGCATACAAAGGCCTGTAATGTTGTACAGTGTAATGGTGCAGTAAATAATGTGCATTATTGACACGCTCCTTTTGGTACCTCTCACACAAATGGGCCTTTTTGTACCAAAAATTACCAGCATAAAACTTTATTACCAGTGCATTCAAAGACCTGAAATTTTGTACAGACATTATTGCCACGTTCCTTTTTGTACCTCTCACACAAATGGACCATTTTGTACCAAAAGTTACCAGCTTATAACTTTAATACCAGTGCATACAAATAATTGACATTTTGTACAGTGCAATGCGTTTACGTAGTACGTTCAAAAAATATCGCCAATTTTGTATTTTTTCAAAAAATATTTATTTATTCACGAATATCTATTTTGTCCCATTCAAAGCAATTCCCCTCGGATATAATACACTTCTGCCAAGGTTTTTTCCAATCCTCGAATCACTTCAAATAATCATTTTTTGTGATCTTGCTCAGCTCCTCCTTCGATGCCGTCTTTATCTCCTCAATCGTGGCGTAGCGTCGTCCATGGGCCTTTTCAGTTTTGTTCTCAAAGGGGAATGCAGTGGCTGCGTCACCATTACTGTGTTGTTTTTGGCAAATATTCGCGCACAAGCAACGATGTGTGTGCAGGGGTGTTATCATGGTGCAAAAGCCAGTTTTTGTTCTTCCATAATCCGGGCGTTTTTGGCGGATTGCTTCGCGCAATTTGCGCATAACTTGCAGGTAATATTCTTTTATGACCTTACTACCCTGTGGTAAGAACTCATAATGCACCACGCCCCTGCAATCAAATAAAACTGTGAGCAAAACCTTTACGTTCGACCGAACTCGGGCGTCCGGTACACTGTTCGTCCTTAGCATTTTCTCGGCCCTCTAAGAAAATTTTGTACCACTGATAAACGTTGCTTTGGTCCAAGGTAGCTTCACTATATGCCACAGTCAACATTCGGAATGCGTCAGCGCACTTTATTTTGTTTTTCACACAAAATTTGATGCAGATTCTTTGATACATTTTCTGAAATAGATAAAAATCGAAGACAAGTTAAAACACATCCAAGCGCAACAGCTGTCAAAAATTAACTAAACATTCAAAATGGCCGACCTTGTCAGCATAAGTACGGGGAATGAGTACCAACATAACGCTACTAAAATATCAAAAATCAAATACAAGTAGCCCGCGGAAATTAAAAATTCCCGATTTTTTTGAACATACCTCGTATAGTGCCTAGAGTCTAGAGAAAAGTGGCCGTTATTGGCACATTCCTTTTGGTACCCCCACACATATGGACCATTTTACACCAAAAGTTAACAGTTTACAACTTTAATATCAGTACATACTTTAAAGTTATTAACCCCCCGTCAAACACATTTTCTGAAACCTTCGAACAAACACATATGCCTGGCTAGACATTTTCATGCATTTGTAAGGTCTTTAGACTAAATGTAAAAAAAAAATATTTTTTATTATTATTGTTTATTCATTTTGTGGAATGTATGAAAAACAAGTATAATAAACTTTGGAATCAGGGCTGTAGAGTCGAGCCAAAACTACTCGACCCCGACTCCCGGAGTCGAATTTTAAAATCATTCGACTCCGACTCCAGCTCCGACTCCGGCAGTTTAATAACATAAATTTCTGAAATTATATTTCTACTAAGACGTGAGTTCATGTTGAAATTAAATAAGATATATCTTTGTTAAAAAACAAGTAAGAAAGTTCAGTCGGGTAAACCGACTAATGCATCCCCTCACCTTGAGTCTCAAAAAATATTAGTAAATTTATTTATTTTTGTTTTAATTAAATTATTATCAATTAGAATTTAATATCTGTAAAGTATGTACTGGTATTAAAGTTAAAAGCTATTTACTTTTTGGTACAAAAACGTTCATTTGGGTGGGAGGATCCAAAAAGGGCTTCCCAATAACGGTCACTTTTCTCTGGACTCTAGGTACTAGAAAAGCATTACACAGTACAACATTTCAAGTATTTATATGCACTGGTATTAGTGTTATAAGCTTGTAACTTTTGGTACAAAATGGTCCACTTGTGTGGCAGGTAAAAGGTGCGTGGCAATAATGCCCATTTTCACTATATTTTAGGTAATATTAAACCATTACTACAATAGCGACTAATAAACTGATAGTATATGTAGAATTTCAGAGGATTTAAAAAAGTAGTATAGAAGTTTTTAAATAATCAATATTTCACTAAATATTTTAATCCTTTGTGGGGGAGGTACTAGAAGCAGTGGACCAATATGACCCATCTTCAAACTTAGCCGGAGATAGAAGAAAATAGTACCACATACCAAATTTGATTTCAATCGGTTACTCCTTTCGAGAGTTATCGTGCGCACCAGCCAGCAGACTGACAGACAGACGGACGGACACTGCTCATTCGACTTAAAATGACCCAAAACCCAAATGATATTTACCCTAATTTGAGGGGATAAAAAACAAAAAAGTAGGTATTCAATACCAGTATTTATTTATCGATGCTTGACTTGCAAGTTGCAACTAATATGTTAATTCTTTCAACATGGAATCATGAAGAAATGTTCATCAATCACTGCCTCTGTTTTACTATACCGCAATTTTTGGAAATTATGTTTGCTTCAGGCAACCAGTTTATTGGTTAGTTATTATACCCTAAATACTCCGTTCTACTCAGAATCACTAGCTGACCGTCTGTCCATTTTAAGTTGTTCATTAAATACAGGTCACTACGATCCTACTAAAATTAGGCAATAAGAACTCTTTCTTTCTATAGTTTGGTTAAATTTATAGATATCTTTGGCATACAAAAATATTTGGTTAAAACCTTCGAATATTTTATCCTTCTTTTGTACCAAAATTGTTTTCCAAAAAATTTTTGAGTGCCAAATTCTGTCACACAATTGTAGTTACATTTTGCACAATCCATCTCGAAGTCGAAGTCGACCATAATTTTTCGACTCCGGACTCCGACTCCGGGCAAATTTCCCCGACTCCGACTCCACAGCCCTGGTCCGAAGTAGAGCTTTCGTCCTTAGAGAAGAACGGTACATATCTGTTAGAGTTGCAGTCACCACAAATAATGGGCGTGGCTAAGTCCGAACTTCCAGAAAGCCGTGTATCCACCACGTTGGACGACTCGCCTTCCGCAGTGGGAGCTATATACTTTCAAGACTATAGTATCGAAATCATATTGCAGGGTTTCACTTACTCGTTGTATATGGGAGGTAGATTCAGCATTAAGGATCAAATTGACCTGCCGCTTTTTACCATTCGCCTCACCCACCTTGCTAATCACCAATTATGGGTCGGCAGACCAGGATTGGAATATTTTATTATCTCTACTATGTCAGACGAGCTGGAGGGCTCTTCTGTAACTCAGGTGATGGGTCTAGGGTGACCAGGTGATGGCTCTAGGGCGACCAGGTATGTTGTTTTTTCGACAACATCCAACTGGGCGCCCGTCCACATCTCACCCTTTCGACTCCGAGCAGCCTTATACAGATCTACTGATCTGGCATCCCCGAAATGTAAGAGCTTTACTCTCTACTGATGCCATCCTTCATCGTTGAAGATTGGTAGTTTGCCCGGCATTTCTTTACGGACATCGAGGTAATGAGCCATAATGGTTGATTGTACATGGTTCCATTTGTCTTTAAGGATGGATCCATTCTCACTACTTCTGTCTCCTTCGCCACTTCATTGAAGGGCTTGGTGAGTGTCCTATTGATGCTGACATTAGGTCTTCTTGCTTTTTTTCGAAGGCAGGGGCTCATCCGGTGATCTGATTCTTTGGCTTAAGAAGCATATATGACGCCCTTAGCCCAGGTAGGTGACTCTTTTTGTTTTTCGGTAAGAGCCGAAACCTCAACTGCCTCCAACTTCGTCAAAACTCTGAGCGCTATCCGGTGCTCATTGTACTTCTGTTTTGACGGTCGGACCTGACGTTTTCCCCTCACCGTACTGGGGGGAAATTTTCATCATTTTTGGTGTGGTCGGCTTTGGCCAAGACCGCTCCATCGCAACATGAAGGCATCCCCGCCAAGCGAATTTATTTATTGTCTGTATTAGCCCATAATAGGTACTGCGATGTAGGCCTTCCTGACTTTGTACAGATTTGTTTGCGATTGCGTAATAGTTGCTGCGTAATAGGTTTTAACTATCCGCTCTGTAATAAACACGTCCGTTCACTACGACTGATCAGCAACGACTCCTGCTTGAAGCCTTACTCCGAAATGTGTGTCTGCTTATGCCCAGACTCATCACTAGAAAGTATATTGGCTGTTCTATAAGTAGCGGGGCAAACAAACGGGAGACCAATTTGAATCACGCTCGCACCCGCCTAGCCCCGTCCAACAGGTTCGAGTAACTGTTTGACTTCATGTGCATGGGTTGTTACTATGTAATTTACTTCTGCATTCGTATACACTCGCCTACCGTTGTCCAGAAGTTACAAGTAAATAATTGTTTTCACATATATTCGCTGTCACCAAGGGCTTTACTTCTGTCGATATATCGTCGGCTTAATGCTATTTTGGTCCATACGCCATTTTTGTGTTTTTTGAGTAAGGAGTTGATAATATAGGTTCCAAGCATGCTCTTTCAGAATCTGCAATCATTCTTTTCCTATCTCGCCTAGTTTTTGAGATATTGGTAGGGTAAATTTGTTTTACTCTGAATAACGGGAAATAATTTCGTTATTTTTGTTCTGTGTCTCAATTTTTCTATCGCCCTATATTTTTCACTCAGTATTTTACGTTTTTTCGATCACAATATGTAAGTTAGTGTCCTTCCATACCGACCTTTTTGGGGGTCCATGTAATACAAATACGAAAAAATATTAAAATAAAAGTGGATATGGACCAAAATGCCAAGTACAAAAATTGTTATAACTTGCTTATTTTTGGATGTAATGGCATAGAAATGCATGAGAATCATACAAACACTGTTGGGAACCCTATGAAATAAAAAGTGTGTAACTCTTCAGTCCTTTTTTTAGTCAAACAATAAATTGCGTTTTTCTCCGATCATACAAAATGGCGTATGGAACAAAATAGCATTGAGCCGACGATATAGAAAAAAAAGATACGAAGGAAAAAACGAGTGTCACCGCATATCGAACACGGGACCTCACGCCATGAAAAGCGGACGTGCATCCATCGCACCACGCACAGCTTACTCGAACCTCGTTTAAAGAATAGCATGATCGTTGAACGAGGCTTAGTTCAACGTCTTTCAAGCATAGTATACTCCTTCGCTCTTCATCTATTTTTATCTTTTATGACCCATATAATGCATTGGTGTAGCCAACCAGACAACATTTGAGCTGATATTGTAATTAACCCAGCAAACATATCCATGCCTTGTTTCATGAATTAATTTGAATAACAATAAAAAGAAGCAATTGCTCATCACAGGCAAGACATCTTATCTGGTTCCAGGAAAGATTTAGCTTCAGGCATTCATTGCGTGCGGTTCTCTGCCACGTTGTTCTTAGGCGGCCTGAACTTCTAAGGCCTTGTGGATTCCATTCGAGAGCGGTCTTGGCTACATCTTCTTGGGGCATTCTTAGAATATGGCCTTCCATGATCACTTTTTTAGCATTATTTGCTTGTCGACAGTGATGGAGTTCGATAACTCAAGCAATTGCCCATATAATATATTGCTGTAGCCAACCAGACAACATCTGTGCTGATATTGTAATTAACCCAGCGAACAAATCCATGCCTTGTTTCATGAATAAATTTGAATAACTATAAAAAAAGCAATTGCTCATCACAGGAAAGTCATCTTATCTGGTTCCAGGAAAGATTTAGCTTCAGGCATTCATTACGTGCGTTTCTCTGCCACGTTGTTCTTAGGCGGCCTGAACATCTAAGGCCTTGTGGATTCCATTCGAGATCGGTCTTGGCTACATCTTCTTGCGGCATTCTTAGAATATGGCCTTCCATGATCACCTTTTTCTCATTATTTGCTTGTCGACAGTGATGGAGTTCGATAACTCAAGCAATTTGTCACCCAAATTTGCCAGAAAATGTGAAGAACTTGTCTTAGGAACCCATTTATAAATGTTTGTAGTTTTCGAATCTGTAGTTTCGTAGTGCCCCAAGTGCTGCAACCATATAGCAGTACCGACATGACACTAACGTTGAAGATTCGTATTGTTGTTGTACGGGAAATGCTGCCTGAACGCCACACTTTGCAGAGCGACTGGAAGGCTATTCTAGCTTTGTTTATTCTCGTATCAATACCTTCATCAATGCCTCCAGTTTTTGCTAGAACGCTACCTAGGTAGCAAAATTTTTCCACAACCTCTATTCGCTCACCTTCCAGGACAATGGGGGAGTCGATCGTAGAGGGCTATAGGTACTTTTAAAACAATACACTGTGCAAAATTTTATAGTATTTTCGGGCATTGGTACTCACGCTATAAGCTGTTAACTTTTTGTGAAAAAATGGTACATTTATCTGGGTTACCAAAAGCTTTTTTGGTCCAATTTTTTTCACTGGACCGTAGGCACTATAAAAGCAATATACTGTACAGAATGGGACAACTGGGACAAAAGTCCATCAGGTCACATTCATGCAGCGTATGCCAGGCAGACAATTTTATTAAAATATCAAATTACTGAAGTTTTTAAATAAAAACCAGTAAGGAAAGGCAGAAAGTCGGGCGGGGCCGACTGTATAATACCCTACACCTCCCTAACAATGCGATAAAGGTCATTGCGATAATAATTTGGAATAATTGGTATGTAGGCAGGAACATATTATCTAATTCTGAGCCGATAATCGCTAAATTAAGCAATATTTGTTCCTAAATTGAGAAACATCTTTCCGGAAAATATTAATGATCAGAAGTAAAGTACAACTTCTATAGCACTTTCATACCAAATCAGGAGGAACATATATATGGAGGTTATATATAAATCTGAACCGATTTTCCCTGAATACTCATTCACGTAAAAATACCTCTTTCTGTAGAATTTCGTACTGTTCGGATATAAAATACAGTCTCTACAGCGCTTACATGTCAAATCGGGGGTTATATATATGGGGGCTATATCTAAATCTGAACCGATTTTCTCCGAATTTGCAGTATTCCTTCTAGTAATAAGAAACCTCTTTCAGCCGAATTTCGCACTGATCGGATATAAAATACAGTTTCTACAGCACTTACATGTCAAATCGGGGTAACATATATATGGGGGCTATATCTAAATCTGAACTGATTTTCTCCGAATTTGGCAGTATTCCTTTGAGTAATAAGAAACCTCTTTCTATCGAATTTCGTACTGATCGGATATAAAAATACAGTCTCCACAGCGCTTACATGTCAAATGGGGGGTTTTATATATGTGGGGGCTATATCTAAATCTGAACCGATTTCTTCCAAATTTAACAGTGTTCATTAATATAATAAGATGCCTCTTTCTGCTGAATTTCATACTGATCGGATATAAAATAAAGTTTTTACAGCGCTTACATGTCAAATCGGGGCTAACATATATATGGGGGCTATATCCAAATCTCTCCCGATTTTAACCAAATTAAATAAGTATCGTCCTTGGGCCAAAAAAAAGATATGTGTAAAGTTTCGTCGAGATCGGACCATAATTGCGACCTGTACTTTGATTACAAGAATACATGCACAGCATACAGACGGACAGACGGACATAGCTAAATCAACTCAGAAAGTGATTCCAAGTCGATCGTTATAATAAACGATGGGTCTATTTCTTCTCCTTTTGGGTGTTACAAACAAATGTACAAAGTCATAATACCCTGTACCACAGTGTTGTGTAGGGTATAATAAAACCAGTAAGGAAAGGCAGAAAGTCGGGCGGGGCCGACTATATAATACCCTACACCTCCCTAACAATGCGATAAGGGTCATTGCCATAATAATTTGGAATAATTGGTAAATGGGTAGAAACGTATTATCTAATTCTCAAACGATAATCGCTAAATTAAGCAATATTCGTTCCTAATGTGAGAAACATCTTTCTGGAAAATTTTAATGATCGGAAGTAAAATGCAACTTCTATAGCGGTTTGATACCAAATCAGGAGGAACATATATATGGAGCTTTAATATAAATCTTAACCGATCTTCCCTGAATACTTACTCATGTAAAAAGACCTCCTTCTGTCGAATTTCGTACTGATCGGATATAAAATAAAGTTTTTACAGCGCTTACATGTCAAATCGGGGGTAACATATATATGGGGGCTATATCTAAATCTGAACCGATTTCTTCCAAATTTAATAGTGTTCATCCATATAATAAGAAACCTCTTTCTGCCGAATTTCATACTGATCGGATATAAAATAAAGTTTTTACAGCGCTTACATGTCAAATCGGGGGTAACGTATATATGGGGGCTATATCTAAATCTGAACTGATTTCTTCCAAATTTAATAGTGTTCATCCATATAATAAGAAACCTCTAATAAGAAACCGATCGGATATAAAATACAGTTTTTACAGCGCTTACATGTCAAATCGGGACTATCATATATATGGGGGCTATATCTAAATCTGAATCGATTTTAACCAAATTCAATAGGTATCGTCCTTGGGCGAAAAAAAAGATATGTGTAAAGTTTCGTCGAGATCGGACCATAATTGCGACCTGTACTTTGATTACAAGAATACATGCACAGCATACAGACGGACAGACAGACGGACAGACAGACGGACAGACAGACGGACATAGCTAAATCAACTCAGAAAGTGATTCTAAGTCGATCGGAGATGACTTTTCGAAGAATGTTTCTCAGAATTAATAAATATATTTTATTCTATGCCTGCATGGCGCATCCACAATTAACCATTCAATCGACCAAAAACTCAAAAAAAGGAAATAGTAAATGTATTTCCTGTTGAAAGAATCTTTATTCATTGTAACAAAATACTGCTCGCAGCAACAACTATTTGCATATTTCCGTTGCAGCAACAGCAGTATCAACATCAACAATAAAAACAACTACAACAGAAGTAGCAGCAACAGCTATAAAAGGAGTAATAGTTAAAAATAAACGAGAGCCACTTGAGCACAAATAAAATATTAATTCAAAAAAACTAAACGAAGGCTGAGTTTCTATCTGCACTGAGGGAGCGAGAGTATCGCCAGCGGGAGAGGGCGATGCTAAAGTGTCTACTTTCAAACAAATAAATATAAAAACAAACAGGACATAATAAAGAACACTGTGTAAAGCACAGCACAGCAAAGCAAACTCAGTAAGTAAAACAACCAACGAACAGCGACCGACCAACAGCCAGCGAAAGTGCACGGAATACGAAATTGGGAACATGATGCAACAGAAGACGGCAGAGTGGTGTACACTGTACAATTTCATCAACAAAACGGACAAATGAATGAGAGTGAGTGAATGAGTGAGAGAGTGAACGAACGAAGTGAAGAAAGGAGAACATAGCAAAATGCCCCCAAAGAACACTTTAGTAATACTTATGAGCCATAAGGCAGACACAATGACTGAAAACTATAAACTAACGAAGAAAAAACACAACTGAATTGTCTCCTACACTATCGCGCACACACACAAAGATGAAGACAGACAAAAAAGGATAAAAAACGATAGAAGACTTTCACACACACGGACTCAGACACATTCAAATGCGAATACACTTAAAGCAGAGTATCAATTAGAATTTGTTTGTATGCAAACAACCATAACGATGATGATGACGACGACAACGAGAACTACAACAAAAACTGAAGCAACAACTATTGAAATGCAATTGCGGAGTTGTGTTTGTCAGCCACGACAAATGGTCTGACGTTGCGCCCAACAGATTGGCCGCCGACTGGATGGGATGTCAGTCGATTGATTGGGGAAAAGATATGAGGACAAAGGCTCAGACGGAGAGTGAATGTCGGTAGAGGGAGGGGAGAGAAAAAAGTCATCCTAGAATGGCAACATTCACAGGGCAACCAACAACAACCAACACTTGTGCTGCATACATTCCGTGTCCATTCACATACTTCCGTAAACATGTAAGTATGTGTGTTTTCTTGTTTGTTTGTTTGCATGTGCGACAGAGAACGAGGAGAGGCAGATAAACAGAAGTAGTACACACTGCAAACATTTAAAGTAACATCAACTAGGATTGGAAAGTAAGAAAGGAAACATTTGCTACATACCGCTATAAGTTCGTACGTACATACGTACGTATGAGTAACATATAGTACATATCCACATGACTCATTCGGTGAAAGAGAGCCACATTTCAAAATGTAAAATGTTCGAACAATTAAATTCAACAATTAAATATGGATATGTTATTCCATTAGTTTGCACTGACTGCACAGGAAAAACCACTCTATTAACAAATTTTAAATTTAATTTCATACCATTCTTTCAATCGATAATGTTCATAGTCATTTAAATAGACATTTAGTGAAATTTCCAATTTTGAGATGTGACGGTTTTACACGAAATGTACGATTCATACATATGATATGCATGTACTGTGAATATGGGAATATCTGTGTCTGTGGGTCTTCTGGAAATTATCATATGACTGACTGACTTTAACGAAATGACTGTCTACCAGAGCTGTCAACGTTCTCTAGACATCCATATGTCGTATGTCTGTGTACGGAAGATTGCAGATGTATGTGAGTGTTTGAACAAAAAACTTCACTTTTATATGAGATTTGGGGTATGTGTGTGTGTTGGTACGTTCCATTGTGGGGCAACTGTCATGTGGTTTACAACAATATTGACAATGGCGACAACAACTTCGAACAAAATAAAACAGTTATAATGTACGTATGTCTATCTACACGGAAGAAAATCACTGTTATTGACATGTTTGAATTGAAATAAACTATATTTGAGATCAAAATTTTTAAATAAATACGAGTACAAATAAATTTTATTTCAAAATCCATGAAATTTATTTGGATATGTTACAACAAAATATATTTCCTAATTTATAAATGGACTAATTTGCTCAAATAAAATTGTTGTTTCGTAATATATATCTTAAAATACATTTTATTTAAAAAAGATTTTCCTAACGTTTCAGACTTTATCGAATTTCACTTTTAATCTTTCACTCAAAGAACATATTAACCAAATTAATTACACTGCACGACAAAAACGGTTTCTGACAATGGATTCTGATAGAGGAGATAACAAAAAAGATATGCATACATACTTGCATCGTCGTTTTGAAAGATCAAATCGAGATTATATTTCAGAAGGTTAAGATTACCTCATTTTGCCTGTTCGTGCCGCATTACTGTAGAAAACATTAAGGCTAAAATTTTTGAGGAACATATTAACCCTCTACTTCTACCACATAATGGTAATTTTTGGTTTTATTTTAGTAAATGGCCATACCATTTTCCTATAAATGCCAGAATACACCAAATCCCAAAACTTTAAACAAACATTAAAAAACAGTTAAATTCCAGTAGAAAACGATTATACCTTAAATATATATGGTGGATTTAATTTCAAATTAGTCAATATTTAAAAGCGATGCCTTCTGATGGGGATGAAAGTTGCGCCAAGTTTAGTCCTTTTGGATAGTAGTTATGACACACAATTTCAACGAGATCGGTTAAGGACTATCCAAATTGAGACGTGATGATGGCCTATTTCCCATCCATATAACTAATTAGCTATTGTATTTAGAAAATGTTTCCCAAATTGATTTCGATAGTTTTTTCAATCTTTTAAAAAATAAAATATTTACAAAACAATTTTTTTGGTTGTTTATTGGTGGTCTTTGCTTTTGTTATTTTCAGTCAGACTATATTTTGGTTTAAGACAATGTGTTTCCTTTACATTCTGTCTGTTGCAAAAATATAATAGAAAGAAAAAAAAATGATAGCGAGTTTCAAAAATTGCTGGGTAGAATTGACTGCGCAGTTTCGATGGAACCACTCTATCATCGTCAGAATTCAAAGCAATAGTAGGCATGTCTTTAACTTAAATCAGCTTAAATACTTATGGAAGCAGTAACATATTGTTAACTAGCTGAGCCCGGTGCGCTTCGCTGCCCATGTCAAAATTCGCGCTGTAGAAACTGTATTTTATATCCGATCAGTACGAAATTCGGCAGAAAGAGGTTTGTTATTACATGAAGGAATACTGCCAAATTCGGAGAAAATCGGTTCAGATTTAGATATAGTCCCCATATATATGTTACCCCCGATTTGAAATTCAAGCGCTGTAGAAACTGTATTTTATATCCGATCAGTAAGAAATTCGGCAGAAAGAGGTTTCTTATTACATGAAGGAATGCCGCAAAATTCGGAGAAAATCAGTTCAGATTTAGATATAGCCCCCATATATATATGTTACTCCCAATTTGACATGTAAGCGCTGTAGAGACTGTGTTTTATATCCAATCAGTACGAAATTCGACAGAAACAGGTTTCTATTTTACATGAATGAGTATTCTAGGAAAATCGATTCAGATTTATATATAACCTTCATATATATGTTCCTCCAGATTTGGTTACAAAGCGCTATAGAAGTTGTAGTTTACTTCCGATCATTACAAAGTTCTCCAGAAAAATGTTTCTCAATTTAGGAACGAATATTGCTTAATTTAGCGATTATCGGTTCAAAATAAGATATACATACACACACACCACATTTACCAATTATTCCAAATTATTATTGCAATGACCCTTATCGCATTGTTAGGGAGGTGTAGGGTATTATATAGTCGGCCCCTCCCGACTTTCTGCCTTTCCTTACTGGTATTAGTAATAAATTCACTGAATGAAAAAATACCGAATTCAGTGGAAAGTCCAGAAAATAGAAATGTATACTTATAAAATTTCCAAATTCTTGTTTCATTGATATTGCATCACATTATCATATTGCGATTGTATTGGAGAGAGCAGCTGTAATTATCTCATACCGAGCATTTTTGTTCATGTATTTCCTATATAATACTTGCAAGATATATCAAAATATGGGCTGGGCCACGCCCACTGGTCCTATTCCGCCCATTTGAAAGCCAATCACGTAGACTGCTACCAGATACATATACGCAAAATTTCAACACTCTCGCTAACAAAATGAGCAAGATAATTCAATTTCAAAATTTGGCTTATATGGGCGGTGGCCCGCCCATTGGTCAGATCCCGCCAATTTTTGGACCAATCACGTGGACTGTCACCAGATACATATCTACAACATGACAGCACTCTAGATAAAAAATTGTGCAAGTTATATCAATTTCAAAATTTGGCTTATAAGGGCGGGGCCACGCCCATTGGTCCGATCCCGCCCATTTTCTGACCAATTACGTAGAATGCCACCAGATACATATACACAACATTGCAGCACTCCCGATAGCAAATTGTGCAAGATATAAAAATTTCAAAATTTGGTCATTGTGGGCGGGGCCACGCCTATTGGTCCGAACCCGCCCATTTTTGGACCAATCACGTAGATCGCCAACGGATATATATACACAAAATTCCAGGTCTCTCGCTAACAAATTGTGCAAGATATCACATTTTTTAAATTTGGCTTATATGGGCGGTGCCACGCCCATTGGTTCGATCCCGCCCGTTTTTGGATCAGTCACGTAGACTGTCACCTTTACATATACACAAAATTCCAGCACTCTCGCTAACAAATTGTGCAAAATATCTCAGTTTCAAAATTTGGCTTATATGGGCGGGGCCACGCCCATTGGTCCGGTCCCGCCCATTTTTTCACTAATTACGTAGAATGCCACCAGATACATATACGCAACATTGCAGCACTCCCGCTAGCAAATTGTGCAAGATATCAAAATTTTGTCTATGTGGGCGGGGCCACGCCCATTGGTCCGATCGAGCCCATTTTTGGACCAATCACCTAGACTGCCACCGTTTACATATACACAAAATTCCAGCACTCTCGCTAACAAATTGTGCAAAATATCTCAATTTCAAAATTTGGCTTATATGGGCAGGGCCACGCCCATTGGTCCGATTCCGCCCATTTTTGGAAAATTCACATAATCTGCCATTAAATGCATACAAACAAAATTTCAGCACTATACCTATAATATGGACAGAAATATCGGATTTTTAACCTGCGATTTGTATGGGAGGTACCACGCCCCTTTGTCCACCATAATAACTCAAACCTAAAGAAAAAGACACTGAAAAACACAAAAAAAAATAGTAGAGAACAGTAGGAATCACAACAAGTTAGATGCTATATATGTGGCAGCTATATCTAAATATGGACCGATATCGCGGATTTTCAATCCCTAGTTACATGCAGCTATAAGAAGTATCTATACCAAATTTCAGCCACCTAGCTCAAGTATTATAGACTGTAGCGTGATTACAACAGACGGACGGAAGGACGAACGGACAGACGGACATGGCTAAATCGTCTTAGAATTTTAAGATGATTAAGAATATATATACTTTATGGGGTCTCAGATCAATATTTAGAGGTGTTACAGACAAAATGAATATACCCCCCATCCTATGTGGAGGGTATACAAATTAAAAATAAGCTTTACCATATTTTTTTTAATGATTTTTTCGCGTTTAGGATACCAACTTATACCAGAAAAAGTTATGCACAGAATTTAAAAATGTGTACAGTAAAATAAAAGGTAATGCTACTTGCGACATCTATCTATCTATCTATATATATAAAAATGAAACGGTCCATCTGTGTAATGGCATCACGTCAGAACGGCTGGAGCGATTTGGATGATTTTTTTTTATTCGATTCTAAATTTTCACGAGATGGTTTATATAGAAAAAAAAATTAATTGGACAAAGGGGCGTGGTACCTCCCATACAAATCGCAGGTTAAAAATCCGATATTTCTGCTCCTATTATAGGTATAGTGCTGAAATTTTGTTTGTATGCATTTAATGGCAGATTATGTGAATTTTCCAAAAATGGGCGGAATCGGACCAATGGGCGTGGCCCCGCCCATATAAGCCAAATTTTGAAATTGAGATATTTTGCACAATTTGTTAGCGAGAGTGCTGGAATTTTGTGTATATATAAACGGTGGCAGTCTACGTGATTGGTCCAAAAATGGGCGGGATCGGACCAATGGGCGTGGCCCCGCCCATATAAGCCAAATTTTGAAATTGAGATATTTTGCACAATTTGTTAGCGAGAGTGCTGGAATTTTGTGTATATGTAAACGGTGGCAGTCTACGTGATTGATCCAAAAACGGGCGGGATCGAACCAATGGGCGTGGCACCGCTCATATAAGCCAAATTTAAAAAATGTGATATCTTGCACAATTTGTTAGCGAGAGACCTGGAATTTTGTGTATATATATCCGTTGGCGATCTACGTGATTGGTCCAAAAATGGGCGGGTTCGGACCAATAGGCGTGGCCCCGCCCACAATGACCAAATTTTGAAATTTTTATATCTTGCACAATTTGCTATCGGGAGTGCTGCAATGTTGTGTATATGTATCTGGTGGCATTCTACGTAATTGGTCAGAAAATGGGCGGGATCGGACCAATGGGCGTGGCCCCTCCCTTATAAGCCAAATTTTGAAATTGATATAACTTGCACAATTTTTTATCTAGAGTGCTGTCATGTTGTAGATATGTATCTGGTGACAGTCCACGTGATTGGTCCAAAAATTGGCGGGATCTGACCAATGGGCGGGCCACCGCCCATATAAGCCAAATTTTGAAATTGAATTATCTTGCTCATTTTGTTAGCGAGAGTGTTGAAATTTTGCGTATATGTATCTGGTAGCAGTCTACGTGATTGGCTTACAAATGGGCGGAATAGGACCAGTGGGCGTGGCACAGCCCATATTTTGATATATCTTGCAAGTATTAGGAAATACATGAACATAAATGCTCGGTATGCGATAATTACAGCTGCTCACTCCAATACAATCGCAATATGATAATGTGATGCATGACCAATGAAACAAGAATTTGGAAATTTTATAAGTATACATTTCTATTTTCTGGACTTTCCACTGAATTCGGTATTTTTTCATTCAGTGAATTTATCACTAATACCAGTAAGGAAAGGCAGAAAGTCGGGCGGGGCCGATTAGGGTCATTGCGATAATAATTTGGAATAATTGGTAAATGTGGTGTGTGTGTGTGTATGTATATCTTATTTTGAACCGATAATCGCTAAATTAAGCAATATTCGTTCCTAAATTGAGAAAAATCTTTCTGGAGAACTTTGTGATGATCGGAAGTAAAGTACAACTTCTATAGCGCTTTGTAACCAAATCTGGAGGAACATATATATGGAGGTTATATATAAATCTGAATCGATTTTCCTAGAATACTCATTCATGTAAAATAGAAACCTGTTTCTGTCGAATTTCGTACTGATCGGATATAAAACACAGTCTCGACAGCGCTTACATGTCAAATTGGGGGTAACATATATATATGGGGGCTATATCTAAACCTGAACTGATTTTCTCCGAATTTTGCGGCATTCCTTCATGTAATAAGAAACCTCTTTCTGCCGAATTTCGTACTGATCGGATATAAAATACAGTTTCTACAGCGCTTGAATTTCAAATCGGGGGTAACATATATATGGGGACTATATCTAAATCTGAACCGATTTTCTCCGAATTTGGCAGTATTCCTTCATGTAATAACAAACCTCTTTCTGCCGAATTTCGTACTGATCGGATATAAAATACAGTTTCTACAGCGCGAATTTTGACATGGGCAGCGAAGCGCACCGGGCTCAGCTAGTTTATAGATAAGAACTACCAACCAAAACCATACTTCACCGAACGAAGTAGACACTTTTGAAACTCGCAACCAGTAAATTTTATTTTTTTGTTAGAGCCACTAAAAAAATTTTAGTTTTGTCAACGGCTAAGCTGACGTCATCGTACCTCATTTGTTTGTATATGTTGTTGTTGTTTATTGTTACTCTGTGCTTTTGTTATTTAGTCAGAATTTATTTTGGTTTAGGACCATGTGTTTCATTTTCATTCCGTCTATTGCAAAAAAATTAAAAGAAGCAAATACAAAAATGGTTGCAGAAAACTTCGAATAATAAACATATAAAATTTGAAACCTTCCGAAGAACTGGGCAGTGATGGCTCAAAAAATGTGTGGAATAGCGAAACAGTGCGAGAAACTGCAAAGATGCTCTGGGGTGAGAAGAAAACAAGAAGTTTTCTAAAACAGAACAAGAGCGAGATTGGCAAGATGATGGGTGTTCTAAAGGGACACTCAAGCTTACAAGCACATCTTCATCGCATAGGACTAGCAGGAAACGACGAATGCAGGGAAAACATTTTAATCTTTCACTCAAAGAACATATTAACCAAATTGCCACTGCACAACAAAAATGGTTTCTGACAATGGATTCTGTTTAATCGAAATGATTAAACATTTTCTGTGCCACTGCCCGGCTTTCACATATCCGATATTTCAGGTCCGACACACTACCAAACTTGAGTGATCTCAGAGAATATTACTGCAAGATATTGAGAAAATTCGTGTCTGGTACCGATTACATAAATGTATGTACATAAGTGTATGTCCACCGACATAAGTGTATTTATCCTCCCTTCAAGCGAACCTAACCTTACACCCTCCAACTCGGACTGTCCGAGTTGGAGGGTGGAGGTACCCGTTCTTGCTGATATTTTATGTGTCATAGCTAATATCCAATAGAATTAAACTTGGTGCAAGTTTAATTTCGATCAGAAGACATCGATTTTAAAAATTGACTCTCTTGACATGAAATCCCCCATATATATTTCAAGCGGAATATGTTTGGAAAATACTCGTATACTACAGAAGAGGTTTTCTTCAGTGTGTATTTATATACGCCAGTATACACTTTTTTGTAAATCTTTTTACATATACATATAGATTTCAGCAACTGGGATTCCACTATACACTTAAACATACAGGTTCTTTATTTTTTATATTTTAAATTATATTTTGCAAATCTAATTTGCAAATAAATTCTCAACAATTTACAGAATAAATCTATGCGCTGAGGAATGCTTCCTCAGTATTCTATATTAGGGATGTATAGAATATTCGCATTCGCTTATGCGAACGCGAATTATTCGCATCATTTTATCATTCGCTTTCGCAAAAACCGTCATTGGATTATTCGCATTCGCTTTCGCAAAAACCATCTTTGGTTTATTTGCTTTCGCTTGCGCAAAAATATATTTCAGTATTCGCTTCCATTTCTTAAAAGTGTTATATCTTCTTATTCGCTTCACACATTTTGAAGATATTAATACCAATGAAAACCTCTTCCACTTCTCTTCAAAACAGTTGAAATATATGCTTGTCCTTGTGATAGCAGGAGGTAAAAATATGGAAAACATTCTTAATACTTGAATATCCTGGAAAAGTATTAATTTAGTTCCTTAATTTTGTTGGTACTAAAGGGTCAAGGTTTAGGTTTAGGTTAGGTATTTTTTTACAAGCTCACATAGACCAGTTTAGGTCTCTAGTGTTACCACGGGCTGAAATGCCCCTCATCGAAACCAAACTGTTTGATATATAAATTTATCGATAGTACGAATATCAGTACTGGAAAGATCTGTTAGGCTGCCTAAAAAGGCCGACCCCAGTATGTCCAGTCGCCGTTTACTCAAAGCGGGACAGTCGCAAAGCAAGTGCTCAATGCTCTCCACTTCTTCCTCATCTCCACAGCTTCGGCAGAAGTCATTGGAGTCAATACCCAATCTTTTGGCGTATTCGCCGATCAAGCAGTGTCCCGTCAGAACCTGTACTAACGTAGACAATCGTTTCCTCTCTAGTGCGAGGAGATATTTTGACCTTCTCAGGTAATACCTTGGCAAGATTTGTCTAGCTACCCTGCAGGTGCCGATTTCTGTCCATCTTTCGTTGGACTGCCTGATTGCCTCTTGCCTAAGCCAAAGCTTGCACGTGGATAGTGGCGCACCAATATATGCAAATTCTTCGAGAATTTGTAATGTAGTCCCTTTCCTAGCAAGTTCATCGGCTTTGCAGTTCCCCGGGATATCCCCAATGCACCCATATGAGGTGTATATTAAACTGCTCAGCCATCTCGTTAAGAGATCTGCGGCAGTCGAGGGGTGTTTGTGAATTTAGGGATGTTGCATCCAGAGAATTGATGGCAGCCTGGCTGTCCGAGTACATGACAACGCCAGTGTTGGTTACTATGTTGCGACTCAGCCACTTGGCGACTTCCCATATTGCCATTATTTCGGCTTGATAGACACTGCAGGTATCTGGTAGTCTGTGAGCTATATACAGTGTACTCCGAAGCCAAGATCTTCTGATAGAGTTGGAGTCACCAGAAATAATATGCGTGGGTACCTCCGAACTTCCAGAAAGTGTCAAGGTGGACGACTCACCTTCTGCAGTGGGAGCTCTATCCTGCTTGTATATCTTCACTTTGTATATGGGAGGTTGATTCAGCGTTTAGGATAAGATTGACCTGTCGCTTTTTACCATCCGCCTCACCCACCTTTCTGATTCTCCAATTATGGGCCGGCAGACCAGGATTGGAATCTTTTATTATATCTAAGATGTCAGCCGGGTTGGAGTGCTCTTCTGTAACCCAGGTGATGGTTCTAGGGTGACTAGGGATGTTGTTTTTTTCGACAACATCCAACTGGGCACCCGGCCACACCTCACCCGCTCGACTCAGAGCAGCCTTATACAGGTCTACTGATCTGGCATCACCGAAATATAAGAGCTTTACTATCCCATCCTGATGCCATCCTGCATCGTTGCAGATTGGTGGTTTGCCCGGCATTTCTCTACGGACATCGAGGTAATGAGCCACAATGGCTGATTGTACATGACTCCATTTGTCCTTGAGGATGGATCCATCCTCACTACTTCTGTCTATAACAGCCATCACTAGACTCTCCTTCGCCACTTCATTGTAGGGCTTGGTGAGTGTCCTGTTGATGGTGACATTAGGGCCTCTTGCCTTTTTCGAAGGCAGGGGTTCATCAGGTGATCTGATTCGTTTTACTTTATTAGCCATTAACACAGCTGAATTTGTGGCTCTTTCAGCCGACTCATTGGCCTTAGAAGCATCTATGACGCCTTTAGCCCAGGTAAGTGACTCTTTTTGTTTTTCGGTAAGAGCCGAAACCTCAACAGCCTCCAACTTCTTTAAAACTCTGAGCGCTACACGATGCTCATTGTGCTTCCGTTTTGACGGTCGGACATGACGTTTTCCCCTCACCGCACCACCTGTTGTGAGTACTTGGGAGAGATTTTCACCATTTTTGGTGTGGTCGGCTTTGGCCAAGACCAACGGACGGACAGTCGGACGATTGGGGAACCGCGCTCCATCGGAACACGAAGGCATCCCCTTCAAGAGAATTTATTTTTATTTTGTCTGTATTAGACCGTAATAGGTACTACGATGTAGGCCTTACGGACTTTGTACAGATTTTTGCTATTGCGTAATAGGTACTGGTAACTATCCGCTATGTGATAAACACGTCCGTTCACTGCGAATGATCAGCAACGAAGCATAAGCGGAGCCTTAAGGACTACAGCGACCGAGTCTCTACAAGCCCTACTCCATATACTGCCGATTAATATTGTGGCGAGAGAAGTTGCAACCAAAGCGGCAATAAGATTAAACCGCCTATCAATGTGGAGGTACAAGAACTATGGTCACATGAGGATATCAAAGTGTAGTGATATGGTAACCGACCGAGTGGACTATATACCAACTGTGGACACCTTCGAGAGAAATTACATCACTTTGATTCCCGCCAGAGATGAATGCGTCGGCAGAATACCAGGTAATAGAATCCATCTCCACTTTTACACGGATGGTTCGAAGCTTGATGAAAAGGTTGGCTTCGGAGTACACTGTGAAGAACTTAGTCTGGGTATAGCTCACAGACTAAGATACCTGTAGTGTCTATCAAGCCGAAATAATGGCAATATGGGAAGTCGCCAAGTGGCTGAGTCGCAACATAGTAACCAACACTGGCGTTGTCATTTACTCGGACAGCCAGGCTGCCATCAATTCTCTGGAGGCAACATCCCTAAATTCACAAACAGCCCTCGACTGCCGCAGATGTCTTAACGAGATGGCTGAGCAGTTTAATATACACCTCATATGGGTGCCTGGGCATAGGGATATCCCGGGGAACTGCAAAGCCGATGAACTTGCTAGGAAAGGGACGACATATTGGTGCGCCACTATCCACGTGCAAGCTTTGGCTTAGGCAAGAGGCAATCAGGCAGTCCAACGAAAGATGGACAGAAATCGGCACCTGCAGGGTAGCTAGACAAATCTGGCCAAGGTATGACCTGAGAAGGTCAAAATATCTCCTCGCACTAGAGAGGAAACGATTGTCTACGTTAGTACAGGTTCTGACGGGACACTGCTTGATCGGCGAACACGCCAAAAGATTGGGTATTGACTCCAATGACTTCTGCCGAAGCTGTGGAGATGAGGAAGAAGTGGAGAGCATTGAGCACTTGCTTTGCGACTGTCCCGCTTTGAGTAAACGACGACTGGACATACTGGGGTCGGCCTTTTTAGGCAGCCTAACAGTTCTTTCCAGTACTGATATTCGTACTATCGATAAATTTATATATCAAACAGGTTGGTTTCGATGAGTGGCATTTCAGCCCGTGGTAACACTAGGGACCTAAACTGGTCTATGTGAGCTTGTAGAAAAATACGGCTGCCACCCTAACCTAAACCTAAACCTAGGTATATATGGGGAACATATCTAAAACTTAACCGATTTTCTTAAAATTTTGATAAATTTTTACTAAATTTCATAAATAATGATTTGTCAGAAAATAATGAAAAATAATGATAAATAATATGGGAGCTGTATATAAATCTGAACTGATTGAAAACAATTTAAATAGTCTTCGTGTTTGATGCAAGAAAGTGATCTGTACCATGATCGGAGTTAAATTGCGACGTGTACTTTGTGTACAAGATGGACGAACGGGCTAGATCGAATTTGCTAGTGATACTGAGTAGCTAGCTCCAATATTTTGTGGCGTTACAAACATTACAAACCAACTTATAATACCCTGTACTACAGAGCTTAACACAAAATACTATATCGTCATTAAAAATTAAAAAGGGCCCGTCATAATTTTTTGAAAATATTACGGGAGAGGCAAAAAACTAAATAAAATAAAAACTTTTGTCGGTACAAAAACTGGGGTTTCAGGACCCATTCATAATGATGCATATAGTAAATCAACAGGAATATGATTTATAACTAGTTTTCGCTAATTGTGTGTAATGTGAATTTTTAACTATGAAAAAATAAATAATTTGTTATACCCTTTTAGTTTCTGATAATAGTGCGTTTATAATTTATAATTTCTATAATAATTTCTGATAATAGTGCGCTAAAAATGTATCAAGATGAATTTTGGTTTATTGACCATTTTTAGTCTCTGATGACGACATATAAAAGGTTTCACATGAAAAAGTAGCATTTTCAAATTGTTATCAAAAAAGACGGATATATATTTGTCAATAATTTTGCCTTATTAAAATTTCTCAACATTCCGGTTAATGATGGAACACGACTTAGGTCATATGGCTGCAGCGGTTTGCAGGGCCACACATTTTCGATTGATTTAATAGAAGAACTCTCTCTGCAAGATTTCGTTTTGATCTGATATAAAATACAGTTTTTACAGCGCTTACATGTCAAATCGGAGATACATATACATATATGGGAGCTATTTGTAAATCTAAACCGATTTTAACCAAATTAACTATAGGGATCGTCCTTGGGCCTAAATAAAGATATGTGCAAATTTTCGTTAAGATGGGACCATAATTGCGAACTGTACTCTGATTACAAGAATACATCTACAGACAGACGGGCATAGCTAAATTGACTCTCTTCTCCTTTTGGGTGTTACAAACAAATGCACAAAGTCATAATACCCTGTACCACAGTGTGATGTAGGGTATAAAAAAAATGATTCCAAAAAAAACGGGAACGGTGGAAGCAAAAAAAACAGTGGGCCGGTTTATTTAATCACTCTAGTTTCAACCCCGTCCTTTCCCCTAGTTACGAAATATGTATAACAGCAACTTCCAGCGGGTGTCTTCGTTAGGGTTCCATCAATTCAAGATTGTCTGCCTGGTATCAGTGTTTCACACTCACCAACCATTAATGTTAAATTCCCTGCCCCTACCTCCTTAATTTTTTGATGACGTGACCAGTGATCGCTATCGATCCATTCGCTCATCACTTAAAGTCTTATTGCCGTGAGGGCTGCTTCATACCTAATCTGTATCTCTATTTGTTGGACCTTTAAAATTGTCTTTAATGCCCTATTAGATGTGCCCCTCATTGCTCCGTTTACGCTGAGACAATACATTCGTTGGACTTTTTTAATATTTGTATGTTGCTCTCCTTTTCCATCGATGTCCACCTATCTGATTACGCTTCTGTAGAGATAGTGTGTCATCTTTGGATTGAGGCCCCATTTGAGCCTATGAATGTTCTACAGAGTGACCAGCCAGGCTTGCCAGTTTTTTGTAGTGCCGAATCCCCAAATTTTTATTTTTTATCCCATAAATCCCCAAAAAAAATTTCTCGTCCCCAAAAAAATCCCCAGATACTATTTGAACTCATGTGAATGAAGTATTTTAAAATTCAATGTATTTTGTACTAAAATTAATTTTGTTTGTAAAAAACATACGTTTTAAATATTCATTATATCAAATATATCTGATTTAAAGTCTTCCATCTCATCTACATCATCTAATTTTTTGTACATCTTTCTGGTATTAGGTTAGGTTAGGTTGAAGAGAGGAGACGTTTAAACGTCTCATGTCCATGGACATACACTTAAGCCATGGACATGAGACGTTCTGGTATTAACAGTTTTATAATTTCTGCCAATGGACTAAATAATTGACAAAAAGGTTAATACTAGCAATGTCAGTTCTTAAAAATTTAGTTGGACCATCATAATACAAGTAAACTTTAACAGAAAATGAGCTTAAATTGTTCGTAATGTCGTCTCCGAAGAATTCTCTCCATATTATAAACCTCATTTTGTTTCCATTGAGATTTATAAATATCTATAGAAATACGTATTGCAATTACTACAGGTAATCTATTTAAGTCGTACTCTAATACACTGCGAGAGCGTTAGTCAAAGATTCTTTTTGTACGAACTTTTGACACAATTTTTAACAGAAAATAAAAATTTTAACATAAATGGAGACATGTAATAATAAGAAATTGCAATCCCCACCAATTCCCCGGATCCCCAAACCAAAAAATATATTCCCATTTACAAAGAAAAATCCCCAAATTGGCGATAAATCCCCTAAACTGACAGCGCTGTTACCAGCATCTGTTAGCTTTGTTTGCTCGTTCTTTTATGTGGTACTTCCAATATAGTTTCCTGTCCAAGATTACTACTAAGTATTTGACCTTGTTGGATAGTGAAATTGTTTTGTCTAGAAATTGTTGGCCAACGTTTTGACCAATCTTCGTTTTGCTTGTAAACAGACATATCTCTGTTTTGTCTGGGTTTACATTTAGACCAGACTGGTGTAAGTTAGGGTGTCCAAAAAACCGGTGATTTCGAAAAGGCGGTTTCCGGTTTAACCGAAATATTACTTTTTTTAAAACCCGGTTTTCGGTTATTATTTTTTGTCGAAACCGGTTTTTAGACCGGCTTTTAAATAATATACGAAAGTGATTAAAATTTTATTAAATGTTGATTGTAAAACAAAAAACAACTAACAATCATTTGTAGTAAAAATTAGTAAACAAAAATAGATTATTATTTCGTTTATTACAGGTATAATTTTTTGGTTTACTTTAAATATAAAATATAATATTTCTGAAATACCTTAAAAAATAATAAATCATCAGAATGTTTTTTTTTTTATAATAATACCTTAAAAATAGAATACAATTTAAATGATTATTTTTAAATGATTTTTCTTTTAATTTTTTATGTAACTTGACGTTGAAAAAATAAAAATAGAATATAATTTAAATGATTATTTTTAAACGATTTTTCTTTTAATTTTTTATGTAACTTGACGTTGAAAAAGCTCACAAACGTCAATATTAGTCTGATAGTCATTAAAGCAATGTATAAGTAACACAAAAAAAGCTAAGTCATCTTACAATGTTGCTTGCTTTCGTTTTTCGATTCTGTGTGTGACATAAATTCAAAATTAAATTATTTGACTCATCAAACTTATATATCAAACCGAATCAGAGGTATCTGGCTGTTCTGTCGGGATTTAACATCGCAAAAAAAGTCTTTCCGTTCTTGAACGTATGCTTGAATTGTTCTGTGCTTCATGGACGACTTATTGAATGCTTTGCTATACTTCCTGACTTTATTTATTACATTATGGATATCAGGAATAAAGCCAAAATCATTTTCAAGATCAATGAATTCATATTCACTTTCAGAATATTCAGAACAACTGTCAGAATTATCCACCTCATCGTTGTTATTTGTTGCATCTTGTATAAATGGTATCCACAACAAGTAGAAAAAATAGATCAATACTTTAATTTTTGTTTTAAACAATAAATAAAAAAACCGGTTAACCGACATGAAAAAACCGGCTTTCTCGGTTAACCGAAAATGAAATTTTTTAAGTAACCGGTTACGGGTTTGGAATGCAAATCCGGTTAACCGGTCCCGGTTTTGGACACCCTAGTGTAAGTCCTTCGCCGGTGGGGTCCTTAGGAGACTGTTGATAGTAGTAACCCGCAGGCGTGGTAGTAATATACCACCCTGTGGTGTTCCCTGTGCTACTCTGTAGCTTATTTTATATTTTACCTATTTTATCCATATATTCCTTAGCATGTGGCTTATCCAATCTCGGAGAGCCCGGTCTACCTGAAACTGGTCTAAGAAATGGGTAAGTGTATCGGTCAGTACATTGTTAAAAGCACCTTCAATGTCAATACAAACCGCAAGATTAAACATCTTTCCATTGAAGGATTCTTCTATATTGTGTATTACCTCGTGTAGGGGGTTTCCACTGATCGTCCTTTAACATATGCATTTTGTTTAAGTTTTTGCACTTCCCTTGGCATCTTACTTTTAATAATGGTATCCACTAGGCGCTCCATGGTTTTGAGTAAGAAAGATGTTATGGTCTATAGGCCGTAGGTGTCGCATAACTTTACTTGGGGGTTTAAATTTAAAAACTACTCTTGCCTCCTGCCAGGCTTTCCTGCATTGCAAATTTTAGACAAGCTGTTAAAATAACATCTAGATGAGTTGATATGTGATCCGCCTCCATCTGTAGTAGTGCCAGAAAGATTCCATCAGCTCCTGATGCATTAAATGGTGACAAACTTTTACCGGCTTCTTTGACCGTATGATCTGTACTGATAAAACTTTGTTGTGCTTCACTTCCCCTATAGCCCGGTAGCTCTGTATGTCCCGTCGTACATTGCGGAAAATGGGTGTTCATCAGAAGTCTTACCATATCTTCATTTGATTCTACTCTTTTGCCTATATCGTCTATCATTGTTTCGGTTTGTTGTAGATTGTATGTGAATGAAAACGTCGAGTATTCGATAATTGTAATAATTTGTTGTTGTTGAAATAGACGAAATCCTTGATAAAGTCAACAAACAATTGACGAAGCGTTGGGTGAAATAAATAAAATGTAAATATTATTTTAAATATATAAAGGTCCAATTAGTAAAAAGGATACATCATAAAAACGTGGAAGCATTATTAGTTAGTAAGATAGATGTTGAAGTAAATAATAGACTGAATAATGCTAGGAGATCATTTGGACGCCTGAGACAGACGTGAAACCAATTACCACAAAAATAAGAATATTATACGGTTGAGTCAAATCAATGGTTTTTCACCAATGATATAAAAAAACAAAAATTGCAAGTTTTCATAAATAGAAGCATCAGTTACAAAGCGTTGCACCTACATCACCCATTCACATGGGGTTTACATCAAAACAGATATGATAAATGAATACAATGAGTAGTAATGGGTAGCTTGCTTAAATTTATGCTCTACAACAACTTTCATATGGAGATTTATATTAAAAGCTGGACCGATTCCAATTTTCACTACACAGAATGAAAAAAATTAGTAACCCGTACTTGAATCAAGCCGTAGCGGTGTCAACAGTACGGTAAGTACGGTTTTTCTTAAACCATGTACAAAATACTTAAGTCAAGTACGAATTTTTATGCGCTGAATTCTTAATTTTAGCGCTCTTTAGGTGTGAACATGTTTGATTTTAACCCGAAATATTCATATTTAAAGAATAAAACGATTGATATAGGAATTTTATGGGATTGATTTGAGTGCGAAACGGTCTTCAATGAATAAAATTTTAATTGATTTAAGCCTGTCCAGTACGAATGCAACTAAAGATAAGAATGTTTTACTTGTAGTTAGTATGGAATTTTTCTTTCTCTGTAGAGATGTTTTAATGCAAGCTAAAGTACAAATGCTCAAATTTCGGTCAAATCTATTGAAAATGTAAAGCGTCGAAAGTATAATCAGAAGGAAGCTTTATATGAGGACTATATCAAACCAAGGACTGATGTGTTCCATCTTCACAGAGATATTTGTAATGCTATACAATCCCCCCGAGCGCCAATAAGTCTAATACGAAGAGATATTTATATTGAAACCGATAAGTCCCATTTTCACTAGGGATTATTTAGTATAATATAAATTAAAAATGCATAAAGATCTATCTGAAGATCAATTAAAAAAAATCCTCTAGAGCGTCAAAAAGTGACATCGGAGGGGAGCTTTATATGATGGCTATATCGAGGAATGGACCTATGTCACTAGCTACAATTAAGCGCAATATCTATATCTGTTTCTACCTATATATGGGGGATTTATGCCAAGTGAAGGGAATTTCTAAAACTGATGTCTTCTGATTCCATGTTTATAGATTTCCTTGATTAGCTACAACTTTTTAAATTATGCATAGATCTATATATATAAAGAAGAATGTGTGTTTGTTTCTTTGTTGGTTTGTTTGTACCATATAGACGTCTAAACGGCTGGACCGATCTTCTTGAAATTTTCACTGAATGTACATGTGTGGGGCGTGGTAAAAATAGGGTACTTGAATTTTCGATATATCAAGTGGGCGGGACCCCGTCCACATAAGATAAATTTAAAAAATGATATATCTTGCACAGTTTGTTAGCGAGAGTTCTGGAATTTTGTGTATATGTATCTGGTGCCAGTCTACGTGATTGGTCCAAAAATGGGCGGGATCAGACCAATGGGCGTTGCACCGCCCATATAAGCCATATTTTAAAAATGATATATCTTGCACAATTTGTTAGCGAGAGTTCTGGAATTTTGTGTATACGTATCTGGTGGCAGTCTACGTGATTGGTCCAAAAATGGGCGAGATCAGACCAATAGGCGTGGCACCGCCCATATAAGTCAAATTTTAAAAATTATATATCTTGCACAATTTCTTAGCGAGAGTGCTGGAATTTTGTGTATATGTATCTGGTGGCAGTCTACGCGATTGGTCCAAAAATGGGCGGAATCGGGCCTATGGGCGTGGCACCAACCGTATAAGCCAAAATTGAGATATCTAGCACAATTTATTAGCGAGAGAGCTGGAATTTTGTGTATATATATCTATTGGCGATCTACGTGATTGGTCCAAAATTGGGCGGGATCGGTACAATGGGCGTAGCCCCGCCCATACAAGCCAAATTTTGAACTTCAGATATCTTGCACAATTTGTTAGCGAGAGTGCTGTAATGTTGTGCATATGTATCTGGTGGTAGTCTTCGTGAGTGGTCCAAAAATGGGCGGGATTGGACCAATTGGCGTGGTCCCGCCCATATAAGCCACATGGCAACGAAGTGGACCGGGTCCGATAGTTTATAATAAACAATGGGTCTATCTCTTCTCCTTTTGGGTGTTACAAACAAATTCACAATGTCATAATACCATGTACTACAGTGTGGTGTAGGGTATAAAAAACAGAAAAACAGAGAAACAGATGATAAGAACCGATTGCACCGGATATTCGAAATTCATGATTTAAAAAAAAAAAAAACAACCGGGAGCTGTGGAAGCAAAAAACCAGTGGGCCGGTTTATTTAAAACCGGGTTTGATCACTCTAGTCCCAACCCCGTCCTTTCCCATAGTTTCGAAACATATGTGTAACGGCAACTTCCAGCGGGTGTCGTCGTTAGGGTTCCAAGATTGCCTGTCTGGTATAAGTGTTTCACACTCACCGACCATTAATGTTAAATTCTCTGCCACGCGAGAGGATCTCGCGATCCATTAATGTCTAATCTACATCTCTATTTGTTGGACCTTTAAAATTGCCTCTAATGCCTTATTAGATGTGGCCCTCATTGCTCCGCTTACGCTGATACAATACATTCGTTGGACCTTTTTTAATATTTGTATGTTGCTCTTCTTTTCCATCGATGTCCACCGGTCTGATTACGCTTTTGTAGAGATAGTGCGTCATCTTTGGATTGAGGCCCCATTATGTGCCTATGGATCTTCTACAGAGTGACCAGCATCTGTTAGCTTTGTTTGCTCGTTCTTTTATGTGGTACTTCCAATATAGATTCCCGTCCAAGATTTTCTTCGAAATAGTATCATTCTATTCGTGACCGATCAGACTGTATAACAAAATAATCAAAATACTCACATAATAATAAAAATATGGTTTTTGACAAAAATGCAAAACCAATTATTTATTAATTTCGTAAAAAAATATTTTGGTGATTTTTTTATTTTTTATAAAGATTGAAGAAAAAGCTATCGAAAACATTTTTTGCAAAATTTTCTAAATACAATAGAAACGAGTAATTATTTATATGGATGGAAAAAAGGTGAGTTTGACCAAAATGTCAAAATTCATAACACTCCAACTCGGGCAGTCCTTAACCGACTTGGTTGAAATTTTATGTCATAAATACTATCCAATATAACTAAACTTGTTGCATCCCGATCAGAATACATCGATTTTAAAAATTCACTCTCTTGACATGAAATCCCCCATATATAAAATAGATTGTGTGTTTGTTTGTTCAAACCGTTAAGACTTATAAACGGCTGGACCGATTTTCTTGAAGTTATCACAGACTTTAGCCGCCCATATGAGGTATGTTTTGAAATTGTGATATCTCCGTGCCGCAATTTTGTACATACTCGTACATATGAATTTGATGGTATTCAATGTGATTGTTCAAAACATTGGCGGTGGATCCGCCCATATGAGCCAATTTTTGAAATTGATATATCTTCAATAATCCTGTAATTGTATATATGTATATTGATTTAGTGGAAGTCTACGCGATTGGTTCATAAGTGGTCGGGATTGGACAAAAGGGCGTGACCCCGCCTTTACGACCCATTTTTTTAAATTATATATTTGGAGAAGCATTGTACCAGGTGTTTATTGACATCGAAGCGAAAATGATAAGTTTAATTAAAATCTGTTGAGATTTACATATAGCCCTCATATAGTATGTAATAGTTCCGATTTGGTATCAATATTCTATAGAAGTAATGACTTTTGGCAGAGAGGAGGTTTTTGATCCAAGAACGAACCGAAATAAATGTAAAATAAATATCAGGCTAGACAAACGATGATGGGTTGAGGGACTAGCCAAAGAAGCCCAGGGAGCATCAGAGTCCCACAGAAACCGCGATATGTACAAGGTAACAAAGCAACTGGGTAAGAAACGATTTGCATCCACCAAACCTCTGACAGCAATGGAGGACTAGTAACGTCAAAAAGGGGTCAACTAGAATTGTAGACTGACCACTACACAAAATTGCTAAATCCCATATCAACACCAAGCGCACCCATATGCCATTGCTACCAAGAATCCCACTATATTTGAAATCGAAAGTGCTATTAAAAGCATCTAGAACAACAAAGGTTCTGGAATCGATAACATATCCCCGAAGCTGCCAAAAGCAGATCCCATCACTGGTGGTCTTGGCGACGAAGGATTAATAATCACGATAACCTAAAACTTTCTGTCGTATGGAATTCACTTCGCTGTAAAGACCACAATGCGACATTACCAGAAATGCTATTGACTGGAATAACCAAGGCAGCCGAAGATGACTAAGCTACACCTGACGCCGATAACACAAATAAGCAAATCGTGGAACAAGCTGAATCTAATTGCAGCAGACAAAAGAGAATTGAACGCAATCGTTGACGCCCTATACACCTTATAGCAACAAAAGAAATTTATATATACAGGGTGGACCTTAGAAAAGTTTATTTTATATTTTAATTATATTAAACAGTAAGGGAATTTTCAAATTATATGGTTTTAAATAGTGTATCTGGCAAATGTCGACCTTCGCTATCCACACACTGCTGCACACGTTTTCTGAAGTTTTCATGAACTCTTACAAGCATGTCGACTGGTATTCTGCCAATTTCTGCCTCAGGTCCCCTTCGTACACATGACACATTGCCTGCTGTTCCCAATGAAGTTACCCAATTTACAATTGATTGCCGTCCAGGAACACGTCTGCGTGGGGGAACAGCGAATCGTAAACAAAAAGCACGCTGCACTGCAATGATCGAGTGCACATTTGAAAAATACGCTTCAACACAAAATTATCTCTTCTCACGTGTCCAATGTATCATGGCAACTGAAAGGCAGACGAATACAAATCTCCCGTCAGCCACAATAAGCCACGCACACTCTCCACTCTCTCCGACCAACAGTGCCGCCACAGCCTGCAGTGTACAAAAGCAAATTCTCTCGCTCCACCCTGTATATATATATATGTAAACTAGTTGACCCGGCGAACGTCGTTCCGCCCACATTCGTTAATGTAATGTAATGAAAATAATAATTCGGCCAATTTAAATTCTTTGTGTTGCATTAAACGCAATGGGAATAACTGAAGTTTATAATAATTGTTAATCTACCGGCACTCTCACGTCGTACGTACTGATCAGTTTATTACAATGCTATCAAAAATATAAACTAAAAACTTCACGACGATTAGTGGAATGGTTTTCCCAATTTCGTTTTCAGTATTGTATTCATATGGGCTACACGCTTGCTAATTCGACATACCTAAAAAAATTATATTGATTGTGTATGGTATGTTCTCGAGTTATGAGGCAGTTTGGCCATACCACGCATCTTAGCCCAAACCTAGATTTTCCTAAATATTGTCGTTCCTTGGATCAATACGAATTCGTCAAGACGAAAATCGTGAAAATGAAAGATCCGTTCTCAACTTATGAGATTGTGTTCGCTGTGACACGCCAATCAATTCTAAAGTTTCCTTCCTAGGACCAATACAAACCCATTAAGCCCAAATATGTAATGATATAGAAAGATTCGTTCTCAAGTTTGTGCTGGCCGTGTCGCGTCGCTTTAGAACAATCCTAAATTTTCCTACGTGGTGCCACTCCTAGGGCTATTACGAATCCATAAAGATCGCGAAAATCGAATGATACATTCTTGAGCTATGAAGTTGTGTTGACCGCACCACGCTCATTTGATCAATGGACATTTTCTTAAATAAAGTACTTCCTTGGACCAGTACGAATACACCAAGCTCAAAATCGTGAGCTATGAGGTTATGACGGCCGCGCAACGCCGATTTGACCAATCTTAAATTTTTCGGCATATAGTCCAATACAAGTACGTCAAGTTCAATATCTTACAATTTTCCAGATCCGTTCTCAAACTATGAGGTTTTGTTGTCGCGCCCCTTCGACCAATCCGAATCAATTGTTTTGGTCACTGCAGCTTGACCTCAGGCTAGACATTGAATAGTTGTTTTCGAATCCCCTTTGAGAAAAATTTATATACATTTACATTTTTATCCCCTCACCTTAAAGAGAAGGGTATATACCATTTGCTACGAGCCAAATGTGTAACACATCGAAGGATTGACCTAAGACCCTAACTATGTTCGGCGGAAATCCGTTTTGGGTCATTTCAGTCAATTTCCGTCCGTCCGTCTGTCTGTATGTCTGTCTGTATGTCTGTCTGCTGGCTGGTGCGCACGATAACTCTCGAAAGGATTAACCGATTGACTTCAAATTTGGTATGCGCTAATATTTTTCTCTATCTCCGGCTAAGTTCGAAGATGGGCCATATTGCTCCACTCCCCCACAAAGGGTTAATATTAAGTGAAATATTGCTTCTATAATAATTTCTATACTTCTTACACGAAACTTCTGAAATTCCAAACATAGTATTAGTTTATTAGCAGCTATCACGAAAAATGGGTATGGTTGTCACGCCCCTTTTGATACCTCCCACACAAATGGACCATTTTGGACCAAAAATTAACAGCTTATAACTGTAATAACAGTGCATACAAATACTATAAATTTTTTACAGTGTTATGCTTTTATAGTACCTACAGTCCAGAGAAAAGTGGGCGTTATTGACACGCCCCTTTTGGTACCTCCCACACAAATAGATCATTTTATACCAAAAGTTAACAGCTTATAACTTTAATACCAGTACATACTTAAAAGCTATAAAATGCAATTTAATTTGATAATAACTTAATTAAAACAAAAATATAAATAAATTTACGAATATTTTTTTGGGACTCAAGGTGAGGGGATTCATAAGTCGGTTTACCCGACAGAACTTTCTTACTTGTTAAATTCTTCGCTTTTAAATAACCTTTAAAATTACTGAAATAATGGAACATATATTGGTTACTGCTAAACTGACCACAGTCAATGAATGACCTCTCCCTAAAAATGTCCATTAATACTTCAAAAGTCATTCAAATCTAAAAAACTTTGATAAAGGGCCGTATTCGTTTTTCGCGGGTAATACTTGTGTAAAGCACTAACTACACAATTTTACGCTTTGTAAGAATCTTGATAATGATATGTTTCGATTAAAATTCTTAGGTTTGGGGTGCGAAGCTAAGCCATCTGTTTTCAGAAATGTTTTCTCCAAGAGTCCTCTTTACTTCGCTCATGGGAAGTAACGTATAATTTGAAGCTTCGCCTTCAGATTATCCCTCGAGATAATATAACTAATTTCACAGCAATTTTCACTTGTTTTCAGAAAAAAAGTAATCGATAGCCAATATTTCAAGTTTTAATTTATTGTCCGTTGGCTAGAAGGGAGCTATGAAATCTTAATGATAGTTTGAAATCTTAAATAGATGCAACAAATTCGGAAAAATTAAGCAAGATAATAAGTTCCAAGATAAATACTAAAATTTGAATATAAATTATTTTTTGTGTTGAGTTCTATACTGCCTCGTAAGAAATAAAGACACATCTCCATTTTAGCAGTTTTGAAATTTTTTGCTTTAACATTTTTCAAGTTTCGCGTCTTAAGGTTTATGACTATGTTATGGTGTGAGCTGGTTTTACCATCTTTGTGGCTTGTTTTTCTTCTCAAACTTGGTTTTTGTAGATTAATAGAATTATACATATCTTTAACAAATTACACGATATTATCGATACTATCGATAGTGTTGACGAAAACTATCTAAACTATGAAATTGTGTGTATTTTTTTGGTCTCCTCTACCAATTTATCGTCGAAGATTGGAAAAAGTTCGAAATAGTGGTAGAGTGTAATCGGCGTTTAAAATTGTTGGTACTGTTTGCTTTTGACGGTGCAACACTCCACACCGTGGACTGGAAATCAAAACCTAAAAATACGGTTTCAGTGTAAAATGTAGAAATTTTTTTACATTTTTTTGCACAAACGAAATCACCATTAGACATTTCAAAAGGTATATATCGTCATCTGAAATCCAAAATAACCTAACATCAAAAAAATCAAAATTAATATTATGATTGATTATAGTCTATTACACTAAACTACACATTCCTACAAAATTTTAGAGTTCAATATCTAAAATTGACCATTTTATGAGTGAAATTCAAAAAAAGACGTCACAGCACAAATGGTCATTAAAAAGGCGGAAAGATTCATAAATTTTTTTTATGTACGCCACAACTAATTGCACTACATTTGCTATTTGATTTCGCCTTAATATCCGGGGAATCCATACATCTGGTCAAAAGATTAAAATTACTTTAATTTGTTTTTGGCTTCTCCTGAAAAAGTAGGTACATGTGGGTTACATTATTTTGGATTTCAGGTGACGATATATTGTTTAATTAAAATTTTTTGGAATAAGTATTCATTTGTCGAGTATTTGTCACTAAAAAAGAGTGAACCTCGAGCAAGTACAAATGAACTAAACTGTAGGAATATTGAACTTCGTATGACGCTAAAGCTAATTTTCCTTATCTCAAGTTCATACATTCGCTCACTATTATGAAATATTTTAATATTTTAAGTCTTGTTAACTCATACTTCTTTTAAGGAACAATTGAAATTAAAATAGGGAAAATGAACTCAATACTGGCAAATTCTGACGTGAAATTATGCAAATTTAGGATATTTTTGTCCTTATTGCAAGTAAAGTTTTACTCAAATTAACAAAATTGATTTAAATTTATGCAAAAAAAAAGAAAAATCAAAATTTTTCTTGGACTTTTTTAGTCCTTGAAATTTTTTTCCGATTTTTGATCACCTCCTCCATCACTCTCTTCTCCATTTATATTGATGGAATCTCTTACCCCTTCTTCCTCTTTGGATTTACTCACTGTTTCTTTATTTTAGGAATTGAAATTGATTACACCGTGCTATTCTAAAAATGTAACAGAAAGGAGACAATATGGATAGACCTATTTAGGCCATGCTGACTCCAGTGGCGATATTCGACCACAAAATTTGTTGGGACATCAGAGAGGTTACTTATCTCTTTGGTGATTTTGAAGTGGAAGACTTCGGAGTATAGGCTTCAGTCCAAAGAACGAAATAAAGGGAACATTTGGAGAATTATTTCTCTCACAACAGTCGTCTACCCTTACCCCTGAAAAAGTGCAATTAAATCATATGTTGAAAATCACACATATCGTCGACATTTTTAGTACGCTTCGTTGAGAAAAATATTCCTCGCGAAGAAATAGTACGTCTTTTCTCAACTTTTTTATGAGAATTAAGTAGATTTCAAGTTATTACATAATTTGTGTATTTATCTGCTCATAACAGAAAATTTTTAAATACATTTTTTTACTTAAATTTTTGTAAATTATTTGTTTGTTAGTGTTAATGGAAATTTCAAAGGTAACCAACAAAACCTGTTATTTTTTATAAATATGTTGAAAGGAGACTCACAGTATTTTTTTGCGAGGAATATTTCTCTCAAAGACACCATCTAAAACTGACGACGGTTTGCATAACTTTTGACATATGGTAAGATTTGATTGCACTTTTTCGGGGGTAAAGAGGTGAGTTGCGTGCTTGGCTATTTTGAGAGAAATAATTCTCAACGGGTATATATTCCGCAGCCTTCCACTTCAAAAACACCGCCGAGGTAACTAACCTCTATGATTTCCTTGCAAATTTTTGGTTCAACATCGCGAAAACAAGAGCTAACCTAGAAAAATGGCTAGCAGCACAGTATTCAGTAATGTCGCAATAGGTATATACATAGGGTCTCATTTCTGTTACATTTTTAAAGTGTCCATTTCGAGCACAGTGTTATTAGACATGAAATGTTCAAAACTATGTGTACAAAATGTTACCGTTTTGTGATCCACATGTTTACTGAGCAAAATTTTCCAAACAATTTTTTTATTTGTACACTTGAATTTTATATAAGTATTGCCATCATTGAATGATAAAAAGAGTTTCCATATACTATATTTTTAGGTGACGAAGAAATTTTATTATGACTGTCATTTTCATATCAATTCCAAAAGAGTTTCGTAGCTCGATATACTCGTATAGTGTGTCTGGCTTACAATCATAAGGTTGTCGGTTTGACTCTCGTCCCGGGCGTAAAATTTTTAATGTTTCGCAATAAATTTAAGATTCTGCAAGTAACGATTTGCGGAAAATATAAAAATTGCAGAATGAAAAAGGACAGAAAAAATTTTGCGATTTTGGGACTACAACATAGTCCGAAAATAGTTAATTATACCCTCACTTTAGTGTGACGAGGGTATATATCATTTGCTACGGAAAAAAGTGTAACACATCGAAGGAGTGATCTAAGACCTTAAGTATGTTCGGAGGAAATCCGTTTTGGGTCATTTTAAGTCGAATGAGCAATGTCCGTCCGTCTGTCTGTCTGTCTGTCTGTCTGTCTGTCTGTGTGTCTGCTGGCTGGTGCGCACGATAACTCTCGAAAGGAGTAACCGATTGACCTCAAATTTGGTATGTGGTAATATTTTTTTCTATCTCCGGCTAAGTTCGAAGATGGGCCATATTGGTCCACTCCTTCTAGTACCTCCCCCACAAATGGTTAAAATGTTGTGAAATATTGATTCTTTAATAACTGCTATACTACTTATTCGAATCTTTTGAAATTCCACACATAGTATTAGCTTATTAGTCGTTATCAACTCGAGAAAAATGGGCGAAGTCGCCACGTCCCTTTTTGTACCTCCCACACAAATGCACCATTTTGCACCAAAAGTTAACAGCTTATAACAATAATAACAGTGTATAAAAATACTTGAAATTTTGTACAGTATTATGCTTTTATATTGCCTACAGTCCAGGGAAAAATGGGTGTTGTTGTCACGCCCCTTTTGGTACCTCCCACACAAAGGTACCTTTTTGCACCAAAAGTTAACAGCTTATAACATTAAAACCAGTGTATAAAAATACTTGACATTTTGTACAGTGTAATGTTTTTATAGTGTCTATAGCCCTGTGAAAAATGGGCGTTATTGCCACGCCCCTCTTTGTACCTCCCACACAAAATGCCCACATCATACCACAATTTAATGTCTCATAACGTTTATACCAGTGCACATAAACGCTTATAAGTCGGCACAGTGCAATGAATTTAAAGTATCTAATGTTCAGCAAAAAAAAGGTGTATTTGATAAACCCCTTCTGGTACCTCCCACACAAATTGACAGAATAATTCGAGTAATATTCAATATTACATTACTCACAAAGTGAGGGTATACCTTAGTCGGTTTACCCGACTGAAACTTTCTTACTTGTTTTTCCTTGATTTTAATATGTTTTCGTAATTTTGAGTTGAAATTCATGGACTCGAAATATGTATAAATTTGATAAATTTATGAATATTCGAACTTTTTTCAAGAAATATTTTGTTTAGTAAAAATATGTCCTCATTTTTAGTTAAGGAACTATTCTACATTTCCCCCAATAAAATAAAATTTAGTAGTACTAGGTAAAATTTCCCAGTTTTAAGAAAAAATTAACTCAATATGAATAAAAACATTGAACTAAATTGGAGTATGGATTTTACTAAAATTTAGGAAATACATTTTTTGGAGTGTAGGCAATGTTTTTTCAAATTGTGTATTTACATAATACATTTTGAAAGGAATGGAACGCCACCTTGCTTTTAAAATCCAAATCCATTTGTAATTGACTCAGTAATTAAAGTTTCATTAAAACTAAATGTAAATGAAATTGCAGAGGAAACATTATGACCCATACATAAGTCCAACAGGAAACAATGGATAATCGAAGCAACATTGGAACTCATAAAGAGTAGAAATGGGCTAAAAGCGCTAGTAAAAGAGGACATCTCGTACAAAGAAAAATATGCCACAATAGCCCATAAGGTAAAACGATCGGCAAGAAATGATAAGAGGAAACATATGGAAAATATAGCAAAAGAAGCAGAAGCAGCTGCAGGATCGAACGATTCTAGGGAATTGCACCTATTAATCGAAGAAATAAATAATAAAATACAGAACAACGAAAAGAATCCCTACTTACAACCTCCGTATTACAACTTAACAGGTGGAGAGAATAATTCGAGGATTTAAACAATACTCCAGATAATGCCGATAATATAGTAGGCGATACTAGCGATGTATTAAAATTAATAAAGCTCCGGGGGAGGATAATATATGTATATACTTATATAGACGTCACCGCCGAAATCATATACTTTCACACAACGAAAGTTTGGAGTAAAGAATACGTTAGCACGTCATGGATAAAGGGAATTATTGTCAAAATTTCTGAAAAAGCCGACAACCGAATTTGCGAAAATTGGAGAGGAATCACTATTCTAAACAGTGTCTACAAAATACTGGCAACAATCATCGTGGCGAGACTGTGAGCCATCGAAAATTCATTAGGAAATGAACAGACCGGCTTTCGGCCGCACCGCAGCTATCTAGAGCAATCGAATACGCTGAAAATAATAATCGAACAATCCGTCCAATGGCGCACCCCGTTGTACCTACTCTTCATTTACTTCCAAAAAGCGTTTGGTACAAATAAAAGGGCAGCCATATGGAGATCGCTCCATCAAAGGGCATTAAGTAGCACATTTAAGACCAATGTGGATGTATGACAAGGTTGTCCACTCTCATCGCTTCTATTCGCAGTGGTTTTGGATGACATCGTGCTAAAGTCGTGAGCTAATTATATTTATATAGCTTGAGGGCTTCACAATCAGCTTGAGTATTTTGCATACGCAGATGATATAAGTCTTCTCTCGCATAAGATCGCTGACAGGTAAAACAAGGTAAACGATTTAGTGCAGCTGGCAAGAGAAGTCGGGCTAGAGATGAATACCAAAAAAACTTTAGCAATGCGAATAAATAATCGCAGCGAGGTAGTTATCGAAATCGGCAACCAATCGATCGCATTCGTTAAAATTTTCTGTTAATTGTGAAGTATTGTGACAATAGGTGGTGGCATAGAAGGGGACGTATCGAACAGGCTTAACAAAGCAAGGAGTGTATTTGGTCGATTGCGAAACACACAAAAATCAAGCTGAGGAATCAAACTGAGGAAGCCCCAAGACACAATCGGAAGATCGGCTCTGGATTGGAAACCCCAAGGAAGTAGAAGATCGGGACGGCCTCAGATGACTTGAAGAAGAACGGAGCTAAAAGATTTGTCAAAAGTAGACAAATCTTGGGACTACATTAAATCAATTGCGCATAATCGATCACTATATAATGGTATTGTTTATGCCCTATGTTCCCCCGAGGAATAAATAAAGGAATTAAACCAGTAAGGAAAGGCTAAAGTCGGGCGGTGCCGACCACATAATACCCTACACCACTCTCGTAATATTGAATAACTCTGATATATAAATTTTGTAATTCATGTATAAATTGTTTACATAAATTTACTTTTGGGACATTTTATACTTAAATAATACCCTGTACCACAGTGTGGTGTAGGGTATAAAAACGATTGGATCTAAAGAGCCAAATCGGATGAAACATATATATGGGACCTGTAGCTAAATCTTTACCGATTTTTTTCAAATTCGGCAATGTTGGTTCATGAATCAAGAAACTCTACCATTCTAAATTTCAAAACGATTGGATGTAAAATATAGCTTCTATAGAACTAAAAGGCCAAATCGGACGAAACATATATATGGGAGCTATAGCTAAATCTTAACCGATTTTCTTCAAATTCGGTAGTGTTGGTTCATGGATCAAGAAACTCTACCATTCTAAATTTCAAAACGATTGGATGTAAAATACAGCTTTTATAGGACTAAAGGGCCAAATCGGACGAAACATATATATGGGAGCTATAGCTAAATCTTAACCGATTTTCTTCAAATTCGGTAGTGTTGGTTCATGGATCAAGAAACTCTACCATTCTAAATTTCAAAATGATTGGATGTAAAATACAGCTTCTACAGGACTAAAGGGCCAAATCGGACGAAACATGTATATGGGAGCCCAGCAAAAAAAGAGCATCCAAAGAAGCAATTAAAATCCCCAACTTATGATCCGGAAGTTGTTCTAATTTGGATTTTCACCAATGAATTTAACAAGGGCTTGTCGCGCCGGGGAAGTACTTATTTGTCACCACTTTTGCACAACTTCTTTCAAAGCACTATTAAATTTGCTTTTTTGGTGTTGTATTTATTTGATGAATGTATGTCGTTCTTATTAACATCTTTGGGTTCAGAGATAATTCTCTTACGATCGACGATCATATATATAAGTATGTATGTTCGGGACATTTGAAGATGTTTGTAATCTGTAGCGTGTGGCTGGCTCTTGAAAAGTGTGACCGATGACCCCATAGTGTAACTTCTAGTAACATTTTTGCTAATGGTCAACATTCTCGCTAATAAAAAAGTATTTTTTATTCTACACTGTAATACATAGCACATTGGAGTTTCGCTTCGTATTTTCCGTAGCCCCGGTTCAGAGAGTAGTAAAGTACCACAGTGTGGTATGCTTATAGTAAGTACGGAATGGTATATTTAATTCCCATAATTTCTTTTAAAATTATTTATTTATAACCTACACCACACTGTGGTACAATTTATTATAATTTTATGCATTTGTTTCTAACACCCAAAAGGAGAAGAGATATAGACCATCGGTTATTATACCGATCGACTTAGAATCACTTTCTGAACCAATTTAGCTGTGCAGTTCGCAAATATAGCACGATCTCAAAGAAATTTTGCACATATCTACAATTCGTATTGAAAAAGAAATACAATCCGTATTTAGATATAGGGCCTGTTTCTGTAACTTATTTTCTTTCGTCTACGGCGAACGATCAAAAATCTCTCAATTATTTGAATATCAGTTTAGAAACAGATATCTTCATATATATGAATGTACCTTCGATTTAGCTTATACCCTCTATAGAAGATATAATTTCCTTTCGATATTCATGAAATTTGGTAAAGAGTGTCTTATTTTACCAGTTAACTTCTGTGTTAACAATATCGGTTCAAATTTACATATAGCTCCACATACTCGCATGGATAACAGACATATTTTAGTCAAATGTACTATATTTGGCATAGAACCTCAAAACAGCAACAAGAGAACAACTTCAAAGGTTACATAGATGAATACAGTACGTTCTGTTTAATTTAATGTGGGTAATGCCTTTAGTGCTTTATTAAAAACGAGCACTCGATGTTACGTCTTTTTTCTTTCTTCTTTTTTCTTCAATAAAGTCGTGATTTTTGGACGAAAAACTAATTTTCGTTTTTTTGAGGGTTATGCCCTTGGGCATTTCTGGTGATGATTATCGGCATTTTTGGAAAGGATAAAGTGTTATTAATATATTCAGTTTTTATCGCTATCCAATGTACTACAATTCCACAATTTAACATATTTAGAAGAATATCAACATACTTTAAAATTACTTAATGTTATTTTAATCGACTATGAAAAAGTCGAATTTTAGGTCCGATTAATCGACCTAGTCGACTGAAACGAAATTTGGTTAATGAAAAAGTCGAAAATCTACCATTCACTAATACTGGTATAGCCGCCATATAAATATATATTTTTTCCTTTAGCACTATAGAAGCAGTATTTCACATATACTTCATAGCCCCCATATATATGTTCCTTCCGATCTGGGCTTTTATCACTTCAGAAGCTTTATTTTACATCAAATCGTTTTGAAATGATGCATTGTAGGGTTAATAATTTATACTCCGAAATTACATTTGGGTTAGTTATTTAGAAGAACTTCATTAAATGCTGAAAAAATTTTCATACTTCTGATTTGGAAGTACTTATAATGTTATTCTTTTGGAAGTACTTCTTTTATTTTTTGCTGGGAGCTATAGCTAAATCTTAACCGATATTCTTCAAATTCGGTAGTGTTATATAATACCTTACACCACTCTCGTAATATTGAATAACTCTGATATATAAATTTTGTAATTCATGTATAAATTGTTTACATAAATTTTCTTTTGGGACATTTTATACTTAAATAATACCATGTACCACAGTGTGGTGTAGGGTATAAAAACGATTGGATCTAAAGAGCCAAATCGGATGAAACATATATATGGGAGCTATAGCTAAAGCTTTACCGATTTTTTTCAAATTCGGCAATGTTGGTTCATGAATCAAGAAACTCTACCATTCTAAATTTCAAAACGATTGGGTGTAAAATATAGCTTTTATAGAACTAAAAGGCCAAATCGGACGAAACATATATATGGGAGCTATAGCTAAATCTTATCCGATTTTCTTCAAATTCGGTAGTGTTGGTTCATGGATCAAGAAACTCTACCATTCTAAATTTCAAAACGATTGGAAGTAAAATACAGCTTTTATAGGACTAAAGGGCCAAATCGGACGAAACATATATATGGGAGCTATAGCTAAATCTTAACCGATTTTCTTCAAATTCGGCAGTGTTGGTTCATGGATCAATAAACTCTACAATTCTAAATTTCAAAACGATTGGATGTAAAATACAGCTTCTATAGAACTAAAGGGCCAAATCGGACGTAACATATGTATATATGGGAGCCATAGCTAAATCTTAACCGATTTCTTCAAATTCGGTAGTGTTGGTTCATGGATCAAGAAACTCTACCATTCTAAATTTCAAAATGATTGGATGTAAAATACAGCTTCTTCAGGACTAAAGAGCAATATCGGACGAAACATATATATGGGAGCTATAGCTAAATCTTAACCGATTTTCTTCAAATTCGGCAATGTTGGTTCATGGATCAAGAAACTCTACCATTCTAAATTTCAAAATGATTGGATGTAAAATACAGCTTCTACAGGACTAAAGAGCAAAATCGGACGAAACATATATATGGAAGCTATAGCTAAATCTTAACCGATTTTCTTCAAATTAGGTAATGTTGGTTCATGGATCAAGAAACTCTACCATTCTGAATTTCAAAACGATCGGATGTAAAATACAGCTTCTATAGGACTAAAGGGCCAAATCGGACGAAACATATATATGAGAGCTATAGCTAAATCTTAACCGATTTTCTTCAAATTCGGCAATGTTGGTTCATGGATCAAGAAACTCTACCATTCTAAATTTCAAAACGATTGGATGTAAAATACAGCTTCTATAGGACTAAAGGGCCAAATCGGACGAAAGATATATATGGGAGCTATATCTAAATCTGAACCGATTTCAACCAAATTCAATAGCGATCTTAACAGCCGCGAAATACTCTAAACTGCAAAATTTCAGAACGATCGGATTGAAATTGCGACCTGTAGTCGACGAACAACATTACATGGACAGACGGACGGACAGACAGACGGACGGACAGACGGACGGACAGACATCGTTAAATCGACTCAGCTAGTGATTCTGAGTCGATCGGTATACTTTAAGGTGGGTCTAGCTGTGTTATTTTCAGGTGTTACAAACATCTGCCGTGAAACAAACTTATAATACCGTGTACCACAGTGAGGTGTAGGGTATAAAAAACTAGATGTTTATAACATTTGTTTATAACAACTAAAACCCATAGGTTATGATATCGATCGTCTTGGATTCACTTTCTGAGTCGATTTAACTATGCTCGCACTGAAAAAATGCCATAAAACTAAGGACAACACCATCCCTAAAGCAATAAATTGTCTTTGCTTCAAATACAATTTTCAGTGAAAAAATGAAAATTGTCTTGATTTCAACGAAATTATTTTTGTTCATGCTTCGGTGTACATGTTGACTTTGAAGATATTTCTTTGAATTATTGAAAATAACATTGATCTAAGCACAAATGTTATTAATTTAAGTTAACATTTCAATAATTTTAACGTGTTTATCCGCTCACCTTAGAGAGGAGGCTGTATATATCATTTGCTACGAGCCAAAAGTGTAACACATCGACGGAGTAACCTATGACCCTAAGTATGTTCGGCGGAAATCCGTTTTGGGTCATTTTAAGTCATTTGAGCTTTGTCCGTCCGTCTGTCTGTCTGTGTCTCAGTTAACGTTTTGTACAAAATGGTCCCTTTGTGAGGGAGTAGCAAAAGGGTCGGATCCACTTCGTCCATTTTTCTTATGTTGATAGCGACAGATAAACTATTATTAAGTGTGGAATTACAGAAGATTCGGATAAGTAGTATAGAAGTTATTAGAGAATCAATATTTCACTAAATATTTAACCCTTTGTGAGGGAGGTACTAGAAGGAGTGGACCAATATGGTCCATCTTCGAGCTTAGCCTGAGATAGAAAAATATGCCAAATTTTAAGTCAATCCGTTACTCCTTTTGAAAGTTGCCGTTCGCTCCAGCCAGTCAGACGGACAGATCATGCAAACACCAATCATAACCAGGTCTAAAGGATAAAATCCATTTGGAAAGAGGAAGGTAATTTGCTGCAGAAAATCTACATTACAGGAAAGGAGGAGAAAATTAGTTATTTATTATCGTTAACTTTATTTTTATTGTACGATTATACATTTTGAATTTATTTATACAGACTTTTCTTTGACGTTATCATAATTCAACTGCTATCAATTTTCTTTTATGTTGTAAATAAGTTTGTGGAGTTTCAATATTAACAAAAAACAGAAATTCAAATATTGATATATTTTTTTAAAATTTTCCGAAAGTGGCTACACCCAATTTCCCCTATGACTTTGGATCCCCTTAGATTTCTTGAGAGATTGTCCGATTTTTTAGTAGATAGGAAAGACCTGTATACGTTTATTTCTCTTGTTGATAGAATTAATTCACTTCTCGCTCAATGTGATGAACCTTCCCAATTGATTTTTTTTAATAAAAGTAAATTGAAGTTAATAAAAGTAAATTTAAGTTAATAAAAGTAAATTGAAGTTAAGGCTATTGAAGTTAATTTTAATGTCCAATCGTGGACGGAAATAAAGACGATTCTGAACAAATATTTTGGGGTGAGACATAGTATTGATGAGCTTGTATGATAGACACAGAGCTGTAGATTATGAAATTAAAGACCGACTCGGAAGTTTGAATAATTAAATCGCTACGGATATTGGAATAAACTCGGACATCATGATGTTATTAGAATTTTTACGAACCGCTTGATAATTTGAAGTTTTCTTTCAGAATAAAACGGCATTTGACAATTTCATAATTTGATAGGGAATTGCTATAACATGTGAACTCTTTACGGCTAGAGCTTGATAGACCGAAAAATACCAATCTTAAAATTCAGGGGGATAAGTGCGAGTGTGTATATAATTAACCATTGCCGAGAACACCCAAGCAAATCAAGCAATTTTTAGGCCTCATTGTCTATTACAGGAAATTTATGAAGGACTATGCAAGAATCCCGAGACCAATGACAAAGTACCTCAAAAATTACGCTAAAATGGATTTGAATGATACTGAATACCTGGACAGGACTTTAAAAACAAAATTGATTTTACAGAAAATTGCCATGCTCCCCACCAACACACGAAGGATTTTTTTATAAGTACATATCGTCATCAATTTTAGAAACTTTAAAGGAGAAGCAAAAAACTAAATACATAAATGAAAATATTGTGTTTAGTTGTTTTCTGGATTAAACCCAAACATAATAATGCATACATTAATTCACACAAACATGATTTATAACTTGAAAAAAGTAACAATTTGATGTTAGGACCTTATGAATTTCGTTAACAAATTTGATAGCAGAGCGCAAAAAATTTGTCAGGACGTGTCTTATGATGTGGAATGAATTACCTATCAATCATTTAGTTTTGGATTTTTTTGGTTTATATACCTCTTTCGTTTCTGATAATGATATATGAGTATTATTGCAATTTTACATTCAATGTTATTTAAAAATATATAAAAATGGATGTGTGTATGGCTGGACCGATTTTGATGAAATTTTCAGGGAATCTTCAGATTAGCGGGTGACATATAAGCCAATTTTAAGTTATTATTAACAAGATTACTACTATCCACATCTACTTCCATGGTTGGGACTGGACTGTGATCCCAGATGGGCTACTAGTCCTGGGCTTTATGGGGTCCAATTGGAAGTAGCTGGGCGTCCACGTGAATGGTCAAAAAATGGGCGGGATCGGACCAATGCGCTTGGCCCAACCTATACAAGCCACATTTTAAAATTGAGATATCTTGCACAATTTGTTAGCGAGAGCGCTGCAATTTTGTGTATATGTACATATCTGTTGAAAGTCTACGTGATTGGTCCACAAATGGTCGGGATCGGACCAACGAGCCTGGCCCCGCCCATATAAGCCAAATTTTGAAATTGAGATATCTTAAACAATTTGTTAGCGAGAGTGCTGTAATTTTGTGTATATGCATTTTATTATAGTATTCGAATTGTACCAAAAATGGGCGGAATCGGAACAATGGGCGTGACCCCATCCATATAAGCCACATTTGTAAATTAAGATATCTTGCACATTTTGCTAGCGAAAGTGTTGTAGTTTTGTGTAAATGTACTTGGTGGTAGTCTACGTGATTTGTACGAAAATGGGCGGTGAGATGACATGAATTACAGATAGGGTAAAATAAAATATTTAATTCACATAAGGCACAGCAGAGAACAGAATACATACTAAGTAACAACGCAAATTTTTAATAATGATGAGAATTGAACTAATAACTTCATTTCATATGCTGCTAGGCTATTAAGCTGGATAAATATTTAGATATTTTAACCAAAATTGTTCGAGCTCACATATTCCATAGTCCTGCGTGGCACATGAGATGCATTTTAACTCAGTTGCTTCTTCCTAAATAGAATCTGGTAGTATCATAATGTTTACAAAAATGGGTTGCGGAACAATTTACTTTACCAAGAATCCGTCTTTACCTCTGAGAAATACTTAATAAATTCATTAGATAAGGCATCGGGGTGTTCTACAATTATATCTTGAACATTTATATTAGGTAAATTTTTCGAATTCTGTCGACTTAATCATTAATTAGGATTTGACGTTGTACATTTAAAAACAACAAAGTACAAGGTATCAATTTTTCTGCTATAAAAAACATTTTAGAAATTTCAAGTGTACTTTGTTGTTTTTAAATTTTTGATACCTTTAGGAAAATTTCCCTAAATGCTCACGCGACCAGAGTATGAAGCCGCCGACCTTTTTTCACCAACCGAAGCCGCCGCCGATCTTTGCGGCTAAAATCGGCTGAAACACAGCCGCCGTTCCATAGAAAACATTAAAATATGTTATATATACAATTTACATTTTTGATAAGCAAATAGCTACGAGTATATAGCAGATATATCGTCCCCTTAATAGAAGAATAATGTTTTTTATTGCATTCTAATAATCTACGCAATTGGTTCTATATCTGTTGAAATTCTACTTCCACAAATTGGGTTATTGGGTGTTTGAAATTGTTCATTAATAAATAATAACATCGAGTTTCAATTTCACAAAGACTTCAAATATGATTTTCTCGAAACGACAAATCAATTATACACTATTCATTTATTGGGTGGACGATATGGAAGTGGGTGATTTTCGTTTTGCTTCGTTTATTGTCACAAGCGGGAGCTTAACATGTCTTAAATATCATAATATTGATAGTAATAGAAAAATAATTATAAAAATTCTAATAATACGATTTTTTATTTATTATTAGATTTTTAAAAAATCAATGGAGTTTTTAAGTATAGTATAACATATAAATTAATACCTCCATTATAAAGAATCAATCAAGTTAAGCTCAAAACAGTAGAGGTCATTCCATTTAAACCACAAGGTAATTCTACACAAATTTAAAATTTCACTAAAACGTCGATTCACCTCTCCTGGAAACAACCTGTTTCGACTTAAGCTATGTATAGACGAATGGCGGAAAAATGCAACCCTGTGAACGTACAACCGTGTGAACATACAACTTTTGTCTTGAAACCTTGGCAGAAAAGTCATTGTGAGATAATTTGCAGATAGTAATATGTGCGAGGTTTATGCATGTGACAACGGCGCCATTGTCAGAAAAACATTTTATTGGCAATCCTGCATATAAATATTTACAACATATATTTTAAATATATGAATTTGTAAGGGTTTCTTGCAATCGTCTTCACATTTGCGTAACAATCTGTCATTGTCCGTACATTTGCGACACTTTAACAGGGTTGATAAGGTTGTCCGATCTGACAATCGTCTATACATAGCTTTAGCATACTTTGAAAATAGAGTATATCATAGAGCCGCCTAGCGGAATGGAATCGATGATTTTTTACCTCACAGTATCTTACAATTAACTTAAAAACATTTATTATTTAAGAATAAATACCAGAGCTTAACTTTTCAACTATTATTTTAAATGTTAATATGTCTAACATAGAGCCGCCGTATGTCAATTTTATGTCGGCTTAGCCGCCTAGCCGCCGCCGCCGATCTATAATTTTCAATGGCAGCCGCCGCCGCCAATTTTGACTCGGCTTCATTCTCTGTACGCGACCCCTACATCTTCGTTTTTTACTGTTTTCTCGATATCTCCCGAAGCGAAGCAGAAGCATAGTTATCGCCTCACCTTTGAGAGGAGGGTAATTATCATTTGCTACGAGTCAAAAGTGTAACACATCGAAGGAGTGACCTAAGACCCTAAGTATGTTCGGCGGAAACCCGTTTTGGGTCATTTTAAGTCATTTGAGCAATGTCCGTTCGTCCGTCTGCCTGCTGGCTGGTGCACACGATGACTCTCGAAAGGATACGATTGACTTAAAATTAGTATGCTATCATATTTTTCTCTATCTCCGGCTAAGCTTGAAGTTGGACCATATTGGTCCACTCCTTCTAGTACCCTCCTCACAAAGCGTTAACTTTTAGGGAAATATTGATTCTTTAATACCATCTATACTACTTACTACAATCTTTTCAAATTGCACACATAGTATTAGTATGTTAGTCGCTAACACGTCCAGAAAAATGGGCGAAGTGGCCACTCCTTTTTGGTACCTCCCACACAAATGGACAATTTGCACCAAAAGTTAACTGCTAATGGCTATAATATCAGTTCATACAAATACTTCAAATTTTGTACAGTGTAATGCTTTTATAGTGCCTAGAGTCCAGAGAAAACATGCCTAATATAATTAAAACAAAAAAATAAATTTACGAATATTTTTGTGGGACTCAAGGTGAGGGGATTCATAAGTCGGTTTACCCGTCTGAACTTTCTTACTTGTTGAGTAGAGGGGATGATAGTTTAGCGTCAAACTATGCAAACTGTTTAACCCTTGAGCTACCCTGGGTATTTTAACAGACAATTTAGTAATAGCGAGTGATTTTTTAAGAGCCTTCAGATTTGATTAAAAAAACACATCAAATTTAGAGAAATGTATATGATCTTTATTTGGGTCGATAGAACGAAATGTTTAAGGATGATTTCATGTAAATGTCGTCTCTCAATTGGGAATTGTTTCGCGTGCTGTGTGGCATGTGGTACCGTCTTGTTGAAACCACATGATCTTCCACTTTGGACAAAAAAGTTTGTAATCATCGCACGGTAGCGCTTGCCATTCACAGTAACGTTCCTGTCTTCGTCGTCTTTGAAAAAGTACGGTTAAATGATGCCACCGGCGCATAATCCACACCAAACAGTGCATTTTTCTGGATACATTGACTGTTCTTGCTTCTGGCTGTTCTTCCTACCAAATACGGCAATATTGCTTGTTAACGTATCCCCTCAAGCAGAAATGAGCTTCGTCGCTGAATCCACACACCTCACCATATTCGTAAATTTATTATTTTTTGTTTTAATTTTATTATTATTAATTCAAATTGCATTTAATAACTTTAAAGTATGTACTGGTGTTAACTTTTGGTGCAAAATGGTCCAGTTGTGTGGGAGGTACCAAAAGGGGCGTGGTTACTCCGCCTATTTTTCTTGACGTGATAGCGATAAATAAACTAATACTATGTGTGGAATTTCAGAAGAATCGAGTAAGTAGTATAGACGTTATTAACGAATCAATATTTCAACAAATGTTAACCCTTTGTGTCGGAGGTACTAGAAGCAGTGGACCAATATGGCCCATCTTCGAACTTAGCCGGAGATGGAGCAAAATATTATCGCATACCAAATTTGAAGTCAATCGGTTACTCCTTTCGAGAGTTATCATGCGCACTAGCCAGCAAACAGACAGACAGCATCAGAGACAGACAGACGGACGGACATTGCTCAAATGACTTAAAATGGACCAAATCGAATTTCCACCAAACATACTTGGGGTCTTAGGTCACTCGTTCGATGTGTTACACTTTTGGCTCGTAGCAAATGATTATTTCCTCCTCTCTAAAGTGAGGGGATAAATATGAATCTTGATAATTTGGATTTTGATAATAAAATTCAGTACAGTAACGCATTTATTATGAACCATAACTTAAGCATGGTCGATCTTGTACGATCATACTTGTTTTACTCACTCACATACGCTCTGTTACGTAAAGGAAAATAGAAAAAACAAATTCATGATGGATCTTGAATGTGCATGCTCAATGATGCTTTTGTTCGTGCCAAGTCAGTATTAAAGTTGGATTCTTATCATTCGCATCGACCAAGCTTTGTCGAGTTAAAATAAGAACTGTATTAGTTACTGAATAAATAAATATTGAATGTATTGTAAATCAATCAAGTTTACCCAAGAATTTATTATTAAATAAACGTTTTATACCAAAACTTAAAAATACTTTTTCTTCGATCGGGATTACCATACGTCCTCCTTTCGGAGGACATATTCTACTTTTTAATAAGTGTCCTCCCCTCCTCCCTCCTTTTTCAAAAAATAATAATTTTGTCCTACTTTTTCACAAATTCAACTTTTTCACAAACAGCAAACCTCCACATGAATTACATACTTTTTATCTAGCCCCCAAATATAGAATCTCCCTGATCACACTAGCAATGGTAGTTACTCGTATAGATTAGATTAGATTAGATTAGATTAGAAAAGATTTTATTTATAATAATAATAAAAAAAAATATATAGAATAACTTGTTTATAATATATACGTATGTAAATAAAGTGTACATTAGTGTATATTGCCTTCTTGGTGGTATTTCTAATTTTTAATGATCGAATTCACCTTGGATTAGTTTCCTATACTTCAGGCTGTTTGATAGATATATTCCCAGTTGTGTAAAGTTCCTACCATTCAGAATTGCATAAAATTCTTCAACAGTCAACAAACTTGTTCCAAAACAATTTTTTCTTTCATGTCCGAAAATCGGACATACCCCAATAAAGTGAAAAGTATTTTCTGGGACGTTCATATAGCAAATTGAGCAAATGCCATCTGTACCGTTTTTAAAAGATCTAGCATTAAGATCGAGTAAGCCACCTCTGGCTCGAAAAATCAAACTTATCGTTCTCTGAGACAATAACGTTGTCGTGACAATAACGAGGGATATCGTAACGGAGGTTCGGGTATGGGTCGTGAAATTGCGAGTTCAAAGCTCTGTCCACATTCAAATCGCGTTCCCATCTAGTCAGTTCCCGAAGTATAACTTCCTGTTGTATACCCAGTGCCTGACCTCTAAGATTCCAGTTCAAGTTAATGTTTAATTGTTCTCCTAAATGGACCCACTTTTCTGCCCAGAAAACACGATCCTCAATTATTTTCTCTGCAAGTAATCGGGGAAGTCTTCTTGAAGGTAGTGAGAGAACCTTATTTATGTATCCGAAATGAAGCTCAAGCGTTTCTGAGAACAAGCTATGGAAACCTGTCTCAATACCAGCATATAGCTCGGTGTATTACTGGGTAGATACAAAAAAAAAACCTAAGAAGCTTTTCAACTTGATCGTAGCTCTCATAGCCCCAAACCTGTGCCCCATAAAATAATATGGTCTTGGCAGCAGTATCGAAGATTTTCATCTTCTTAGAGAGATGTATTTTCCCGTTATGTAAGTACCTTTGCCATGTGGAATTAATGGCTATTTTAGCCGCCTGTAACTTACCAGTGATATGCTTGTTAAACGATAAATTGTAGGTCAAATTTATCCCGAGGTAGTTGTACCCATTAACAACTTCTATGGGCTGGTTGTCGTATAGCCAGACTAAATTTTTGTCTATTCTAGTTCCTTTCCGAAAAATAACAATCTTAGATTTAGAGAGATTCAGTCTTAAACCCCATAAGCAGCAGTAATCCCATAACGTGTCTATGATCGTTTGCAGCCTTGCCGGAGAGTCAGATAAAAGGACAATGTCGTCTGCGTACATCAATAACTTGATCTCCACATCCCCAATTCTTAAACCCATAGGTAATACCTCATGTAAGTCATTCAAATACAATGAGAATAGAGCAAAGCAACCCTGCCTAACTCCCTGAGTAACTGCAAAGGGGTCAGATAGAGAGGATCCATCCCACACCTGACTGACATTGTCTCTGTAAATAGACCGTAGTACATTCACTACTTTGGTTGAAAGCCCCATTCTAGATAGTTTATAAAAAAGTGAGTTCCGAGGTATTCTATCAAAGGCAGCAGAAAAGTCCACGAAGAAAGCATATGTATTCTTCCTATTTCTACGATTCAGGTGGATTATGCTTGTGAGACTAAATAAGTTGTCTACCGTTGAATAGCCACGTCTAAAGCCTGCTTGGTATTCATTTAGAATGTTATTGTGCTCTATCCATGCATTTATTTTATTCAGCATAATACCGGTAAATATCTTGTACAATGTGTCCAGCAGAGACAACCCTCTGTAGTTCGACACTACATTCACATCGCCTTTCTTGTACAAAGGGATAATTATTGCCTTGCGAAAAGACAGGGGAATAGTTTCAGTTAGGAATATTATGTTGAACAATTGTAAAACCTCGTATAAGAACAGGGTAGGGGCATATTTATAGAATTCTAAGGGGACCCTATCCATGCCCGGAGACTTATTATCCTTTGCTTTCTTTAATGCAAAACGTAATTCGTGCATTTCAAATGGAGAATCCAAAATTGATCCGTATGGTATGTCGTCGCCCATTGTATATTCTGTCCCATAGTATCAGGGGATAATAGTCCACTAAAATAGTTTTGGAGTACAGATATTTCTAAATTGTTACCTATGTTCAGGGGTTTATTTTTCAAAGCATTTGCAAGTCTCCACCAGTCTGCCGAGTTCTTAACCGCGTTCAATTTCTCAATGTCAGAATTGACTAGTTACTCGTATATGTAGGTTCATTTTTCGATACAGCCCCCGAACAAGGGTCCCTCCAGATTTGACTTTATAACCCTACAAAAAACACAAATTTCAACGAATTGGACTGAAATTTGGTAATATGAGTTTATTTGCCCCTAAAATGATTGACATTTATCGATGTTGTATATGATACGGCATGGCCAAACTAAACGACGCTTTTAGTTGTTTATTATAATGGCTATTTTTTCTGCAAAAAAGTGCAACATTTTCGATGTCCTTTTCCCTAAAACTGGACTTTTATACCACCATAATTTTGAAAAATGGGCTATGTTTAATTCGAGGGACAACACCAGTTCGACATAAAAAGTACAAATATTTTGTAGCATTTCACGTCGAAACAAATCACCATAGATTTGTTTCGAGACATGTTTGTAACGCCTAAAAATACTGGAGCTAGACCCACTTTAAAGTACACCGATCGACTCAGTATCGCTAGATGAGTGGATTTAAACATGTCCGTCCGTCTGTCTGTTCATGCATGGTTGTTCGTTAATTATATATCGCATTTTCGCTGCGATCTTGCTGAAAAATTGGCAATAAGGACTCTGGGAAGAAACTGATCAAAATCGGTTCAGATTTATGTATACTTATATATATTTTCTTTCCGAATTGTTCTTTTAGCGCTACAGAATAACTTTGAAGTTAAGCAGGATGGAGTATCCTGATCCATTGTCGAAATTGGTGTAAATCAGTTTTAGATTTATATGTATCACCCAAGTGCAAAACTTGCCAACTTTCAATAAAATCTGTTCATATTTAGATATAGCCCTCATATATAAGTATAAATATTTCCTCCGATTTGGCTTAGTAGCGCTATTAAACCCAAACTGTCGATCATTAGGAAAATAATATTTATAAAATTTAACAATATTTCTTCTTATTGTGATTCGATAGGGTGATCTACGGATGTTCTTTATTGGTTTAAAGTTCTTGATCATAGTAAAATGCTAATCCTTTCCAATTATTGTATTTTTAAATGTCCTCCGAAAATAATAAACTCTTTTGTAAATGTCACAAATGTCCTCCTTTTCTGGAACAAAAGTTCTCCTTCCCGAAAAAGGTTATGGTAACACTGTCTGTGACTGACGTGACAACATTTTTAATATTGTACTGACGTGGTAGTACACAAGACACCAGTTCGGAGGCTTATATTTTTCAAGATTCGTTGTTTATACCTACTGAAATGATATACGTTTTTAGTTTAAGGGTGTAAGTTGTTATTAATTATAATTTTTTTTAATTCAAAAACACATTTTATGTTAGATAGTATTTATTGACATGGCATAAACTGGCACTCAAAAACTTGTATAAATAGAAAAAACTAAAAAATTTTGGAAATTGTAATTTTTTTACAAGCGTTGCACATTCTTAAAGTTCACATTAAGCTAATCAGCCTTGAAAAAAGAAGATATATTCAATGGTTTAATAAAATTCTTTAGATATATCTTTAGATCACCAGACACCATTTTGATTTCTTATATTTTCCAAACACCTCGTAATTTCGTAAATTACAGTTTTATGTGATAAATATTCGACATTTCCTAATTTTACGGATTTTACTAGAGTTTTAAAAGTTTGAACGAAAACCCGTAGTATTTTAGTGAATTCAAAACCCCATATAATTTGTTTATTGACATGGCACAAACTGGCCATCCAAAACTTGTATATATACTAGAAACTCAAAAAATATACCTCAAACCTAAGCATATCAGTCTTGAAAAAAGCTGCATCCAATTCTTAATAATAAGAAACAACTTGTTTTGGAAGGAAACTTGTTGACCAGTACCATCGGTGGAAAATATTATTCAAAGATCTGTATCACTGCACTTGAATAGTATACGAGTACATTACATAGAGTGTAGTACATTAGTTCAACGAACGCCTTCTTTTCTACGACATCTATATCCATAAGTTGTACCTTTATGAACTGTTAATTTTCTTGACACCCTTCATCAGTGGTGGGTTGTAGCTCAGGACCGGATTCATGACTTGTGACTCATAGTTCTTGATCCGCTTCGTCATCTTCTAAGAGTTTATTTTCAGGCTGATTTTGGTCGTTATCTTTATCATCAAGATCGCTGAACTCGTCCTCGATCTTTTTATTTCACTCCAGTATCTGCTCCTCGCGGCTTAAAGTTCTTAAAAGTTCTCTTAGAACCGCTAGGCCCTTGATTTATATTTAATTTATCCAACTAAAAAAACAAGAAATAGAGCAAAGCAAAACCATTTCACTGACTTGTTGTTTTGACTTGTAGACACTCTTCCTCTCACAAAGACGCGTGCATTCACCCCTATCGCTTCGAACACACTACTGCACGCCTAAGTGCTTAATAGGAAGGTACGAAGAACGCGAGAGTTAATGTTTGTAAAATAACGTTACAAAACCCGTTTGTCTGTTTCTTGGTGTCTGCCATACCACATCAGTCATAGAGGTTTAAATTAAAATCGCATAACGAAATTTCCAGCTTCAGTATTATTAGGCGATATCCTTGAAGATAAATACAACATGTTCAGTACTAACTTACAACATTTCGAGCCCTAACCGCCAAAAAGACGTAAGCGCCACCATGATTTACTTTATCTTTTTTGAAGAAAGTCGTTTACTTATGACAAATGTCCGAAATTTATAGCTGTAAAATGTACCGTAAATTTCAAAGTTATATAAACAAAAAATAATCGCAAAAGAAACCTTCTCCTCTTAATGTTTGTGAGTGGCGCTTACGTTTTTTTGGCGGTTAAGGCTCGATTTAATTGATTAGAGGACGTTTCACGTCCTTAATTAAAGTACAATATTTAATTGGTTTAAAGTTGTTTCATGACTTTAATAGGAGTACCAAATGTATTTATTTTAATGATATTTGCCTTTGGTGCCAAATCAAAACCAAAATCATAAAGATTCGAATAATTTCATAGATTCTTACTTCCTTTTTTTCTAGCACGTCGATCCGTATCCTTGTATCTATACAAAATTGTTTTAATATTAATGAAATTATCTATATTTTGAGTACAAAATTTACTTATTTTAAAGACTAAAGGCGTCTTTGGCGCCATTCTTTAATTTTATAACATATTTGTTTTTCAGTGTAGGCTTATAGTATTTGGCAATGGCAAATTTTATCTGAATTAAATATCAGGCAAATCTTAAACGTTTTCAATCAAATTTGTCCAAAGAAATAGGCGGGTATCCCAGTGGACTACATAGTCTAAGTGAGCATGTCGTATAGATATATGTAATTCTTAAAGTAAAATTATTATATTCGATAATTATGGCTCGCTAACATTCATTGTTTTTGGGACGTTTTAAATTAGGAGCACTAAATTTCTTGTTGGTCACCTTCAAGTACTTATATTAGAAGTATATTGCATGGAACTCCGAGAATGCGAGAAGGTCAGCGATGGCCACCGGGTCTGCCATTATTTTATATAAAATACGAAAGCATACATCTGTAATTCTAAGAATTGCTTTAAAATTTGACATGTTATGTATACCCTTATATATTTTTCATTTATAAGACATACACGTACTTGCGCAATTTTCAGGAAAAAAGACCGTTATATATTACTTACTTGACATTAAGGCATCCATAAATGAATAGCCATATACATATGTATATGGGTATTTCCATGATAACGACCTCCTGTTAAGCTAATATAAAATCCACAGTTCATTTGCCTATACTGGGTCTGTTCAATTTAAAGGTGAATTTTAAAATTTCTCGGCCTACGTGCATGCGGTTAGTCTCTCACAAAAAAAAACTAAACTAAACACAAACAAACGCAACTAAGAACATATGTTCGAGACAAGTGTGCCAACATAAAACAACGCTAATCGAATGAACGTAGGTCGAGAAGCTTTAAAATGTACCTTTTCTACTGAACAGACCTCGTATATTATTGTAACTACTTATATTTAATAATATAGGTTTATATATTTTTTCGCGTTCCTTTTGTCATTCTTCATGAAGAAATAGTGATATGTTCACATACATATATATATATATATATATATGTGTGTGTGTGTTAATAATATACACGTGTATACACGTGTACAGTGTACACACGCATACCACATCCAACACGACTGCAGTCCCTAGTTACTTATGCATGGTCTTTGCACTCATTGCAATTGTATTCGTAAGTACTTACATGGAATCTTCAATGTACTTTTTGGCCCATTGTGCGAATTAACACTGTACCACAGCTACTCCCTTATAAGGGAGTTTTCAACAGATATGCCACATAAGTAATAATACATGCATATATATGTACATATATGTACTCTTTTATTTAATACCATGAGATAGCACACAATTATTACGAGTATAATAATATTACGACCGCATGCAACTGGGCTAAATGAATGCATTACTCAAGTACATTACAAGCAGGATTGAGAATGTTGGTACAATTGTACCAAATATGGTACATTTACGAGATGAAAAGTACAATGGTTCTCCAATCGTTCATTTGGTACAACTTCAAATTTCACCCAAATAAACGTTTTAATACATGTAATTTTTTTTCTGTGAAGAAGTTTAAATGAAAAAAAGACTATAATGAAGCAGGATTTGTTAGGTTATTGTTTTTATGTTACGTGAAATATCTAAAATGGTAAAATTTACATTGCAGAAACAGTAAACAGAACAAGCCTTACGTTGTACCTTTTACAATACCAAAATGTTTCCTTGGTTGGTTAAGGTTAAAGATTCAATGCATATAATACGACTAAAACGGGAAGTGTAGTGCATATTAAGCGCCATGCGTCGTGCAATAGAAACTAAATTCTGCGAAAAATATTACAAAATTAAAAGTAGCACTTGTACTGTTGCAGAGTCCGCAAAAAAAACTGGAAGTAATGCTGAGTATGTTTGTAGCGGAATGCAATATTACATTCTTAGTTCTGGATCATCTAAATAATATTATCAATAAAGATATTCCTGACTCTCAAATTTCTAAAAAAAATTTATTAAATAGAACTAAGGGTCAATGACAGGACAATTACTATTCATTAGTAATTTTTGAAAGTACTGATATTAGTATTTCAAAACATCTTCCTGCATTAACCACTTTATATTTTAAGGACTGTCACAGTTGTTTATGTACTATTAATACACAATTGAATTGTTTTACTTTTTAAAAATAATAAATAAAATAATTGAAAGCGTATTATCTTGGACAAAAATAAAATAACTTTAAGGATTGACAACTAATGATGGCTTGGAATACTCAGAATATTGACAATATTGAGTTAAATAAGTTAATGCTGCATATGGTATCATAACTGGGAGGTACAATTCGAAACCAAGGAAAAATTAAAACTGAAATTCGATAGTCAGCATATGCTTTGAAAATCTTTTTCAAATAAAATTTATTTGGAGAAATTCCTTAACAAACATTTTATTTGTATTTAAACACATATTTTATTTGAGAAAATTAGTTTACAAATATATTTTGTTGTAATATATTAATATATGCGTTCCAAATAGATTTTATTGATTTTCAAATAAAATTTAGTTGCTCAGAAATATATAATATTTATAAAGTTGTGTTCTAAATATATTTTCTTTCGATTCAAACATATCAAAAAAGGCGATTTTCCCCGTGTAGTTTTACAGATGTGCTTAAGGAACGGAAATATGTAATATGTTTACATATTTATAAAATAAAATGAGTTTATTTATTTAAATACTAAAATATTTTTGTTTTAATTTTAAAGATTTTCTTTAAAATAACAAGTATTAAGCTTTTAGCAGATGCTGAAAATCGAAGCATTTTGTATTAAAATAAATAATAGTTAAATTATCGTTAAATCAAACAAGTAAGAAAGTTTCAGTCGGGTAAACCGACTAAGGTATACCCTCACTTTGTGAGTAATGTAATATATAACATTACACCAATAAATCTGTCAATTTGTGTGGGAGGTACCAGAAGGGGTTTTCCAAATACACATATTTTTCGGTAAACAGTACATTCTTAAATACATTGCATTGTGCTGAACTATAAGCGTTTATGTGCACTGGTATATTAAAGTTACGAGCTATGTAATTTTGGTATGAGTTGGTCATTTTGTGTGGGAGGTACAAAAAGGGGCGGGGTGATAACGCCCACTTTTTACAGGACTATAGGCACTATAACAGCATTACACTGTACAAAATTTCAAGTATTTGTATGCACTGGTATTAAAGTTACAAGCCGTTTACTTTTGGTACGAAACGGTCCATTTGTGTGGGAGGTACCAAAAGGGGCTGTACAATAATGCCCATTTTTTACCGGACTATAGGCGCTACAAAAACATTATACTGTAGAAAATTTCAAGCATTTTTATGCACTTGTATTAAAGTTATAAGCAGTTAAATTTTGATGCAAAATGGTCCATTTGTGTGGGAGGTACCAAAACGGGCATGTCAACTTCACCCATTTTTCTCGAGTTAATAGCGACTAATATACTAATATTATGTGCAGAATTTCAAAAGATTCGAATAAGTAGTATAGAAGTTATTAAAGAATCAATATTTCACTAAATTTTAACCCTTTGTGTGGGAGGTACCAGAAGGAGTAGACCAATATGGCCCATCTTCGAACTCATCCGGAGATAGATCAAAATATTACCACATACCAAATTTGAAGCCAATCGGTTACTCCTATCGAGAGTTATCGTGCGCACCAGCCAGCAGACACACAGACAGACAGACAGACAGGCAGACAGACAGACAGACAGACAGACAGACAGACAGACAGACGGACGGACATTGCTCATTCGACTTAAAATGACCCAAAACGGATTTCCTCCGAACATACTTAGGGTCTTAGATCACTCCTTCGATGTGTTACACTTTTTTCCGTAGCAAATGATATATACCCTCGTCACACTAAAGTGAGGGTATAAAAATCAATATGTTGGTACAGGGGAGACCAAAAAATACAATCTGTGAATACCTTTTGTACAATTTAAAATTTTGATTTCGCATCCCTGATTACAAGTTTAATGGTTACGACTGAAGAGACGAATACGAGGACTTGTTTTGAGCTGGGCCGAGCCACCCACTCCTGGTGTGTCGATTGCTTGTTGGTCCGCACAGTAGGAAGAATAATATTAAATGTATAAGACGTTTCCTAACTTGATTACAATATTTAAATAAGATTAAATGTGTAACACATTTCCTAACTCAGTACAAATAAACTGTCAATAAAATGAATATTGGTGGTACAAAATGTTCTTAGAGGACCGAGAAGATGCGAAGGACGAACAGCGTGCCGGTTATGGATTGAGAATTTAAAAAAACCGTATTAAGATCTTTTAACACAAGGGTATAAAAGTTTTTGATATATGAAAAAAGTTATTTATTCTAATAAAGTGAGCCTTAGAAAATTGATGCTATTTGATTAAACTATTGAACTGATGAAAACTAGTATGTAATTGGACAACTAATTTTTGACACCAAATGTTGTAGAATTTAAAGAAATATACAGTTTTTTTGCATATATCTAAAAATGAAATAAAGCTTTCTTCAGGCAAAATGATTGAATTTTGTAAGAAAACAAAAAAACAATTGCATAATTCTTTCCAGTTTTATTCTAAAGCTTCACATTTTTTAAAAGAAGTGAGTCATATTCGAAAATCTATCTATTAATTTATATGCTATTACCATTTTAGCTAATATTCTCCATCCAAATTTATTCCAAATTTAAAAATCCTCTCCTAGTTCCTAGTACAAAAGCACTATGCAAAATTCTAGAAAAAGTTGTAGGTTTTTCAATTTCCAATTTTTTACAGTTTTACAAACGAAACCAGACACATCCCTGTAAAAAATTATTGGTTATATTTGTAATTGACTCGCCAAGAAATACTTCCAGTTTCGTTTGCCAAGATTCAGTTAAGCATTGCTCTCTGCAATTCTATAGAACTGGTGCCAAGACATTAATTCTTCATTGTATTTTTTCCTTCCGGAATATAACTGATATATTTTTTCTGGATTTTCTAATGGAGAACTTAGTTCCAAAAATCCTCAAAAGTAAGCGAGTCTAAAAATAGAACTGTCAAATTGTCAGCTTAATTCCAAAAATCCCCAAAAGGAAGCGAGGCTATCGAAAAAATCTCCTTCCCTTAAATACTTAGTCGAATTTAGCGTTATCGAGTGCGAGACCTTTGATGGTGTAGGGAGCTACCATGCGCTGTTTTGAAGCAACCCGGGTTCAAGTCCTCGTCGGATGAAAATAAAAAATAAATAAGTCTGTAATAATAAAATTAAAAGTAGAAAATAAAGAAAGAAATAAAAACGAAAAAAAAATTGTTTTTCATTTTTCTAACCTGGTGAAAAAGTCGAAAAAAGGAGGCATTCTTTTAAATACAACTTTTTCTAGAATTTTGCATAGTGCTTTTGTACTAGAAACTAGGAGAGGATTTTAAAATTTTTAAATTTGGAATAAATTTGGATGTAGAATATTAGCTAAAATGGTAATAGCATATAAATTAATAGATAGATTTTAGAATATGGCTCACTTCTTTTAAAAAATTTTTAGCTTTACAATAAAACTGGAAAGTATTATGCAATTGTTTTTTGTTTTCTTAAAAAATTCAATAATTTTGCCTGAAGAAAGCTTCATGTAATTTTTAGATATATGCAAAAAACCTGTATATTTCTTTAAATTCTACAACATTTGGCGTTAAAAATTAGTTTTCCAATTACATACTACTTTTTATCAGTTCGATAGTTTAATCAAAAAAACATTCATTTCCTAAGGTCCACTTTATTAGAATATATAATATTTTTCATACATCAAGAACTTTTTGTACCCTTGCGTAAAAAGATCTTAATAAGGTTTTTTATATTCTCAATTAAAAATATTTTTAAAAATCAGAAATGTGAAATTTGGGAGGCAAAAATCAGAACTCAGTCTGAGTCTGAAGTCGAAAAATTTCGTCGAATCCTTAAATGTATTCATTTTTATTGACGTTTCAACAGCGTATTTGCTATTTCAGCAAATATTTTGTTGTAATAACAGACAAACTAATATAACTGCAAACATTTTGTTAAGGGTGCGGAAATATTGTAATCAAGTTATTTTGTACCGAGTTAGGAAATGTGTTATACATTTAATCTTATTCTTCCTACTGTGCGGACCAATAAGCAATCGACACATCAGGAGTGGGTGGCTCGGCCCAGCTCAAAACAATTCCTCGTATTCGTCTCTTCAGTCGTAATCATTAAACTTGGAATCAGGGATGCGAAATCAAAATTTTAAATTATGCAAAAAGTATTTACAGATTGTATTTTTGGACTCCCATTGTACCAACATAGTGATTTTTTGATTTAACGAAAATATAACAAAGTTTATTTTAATACAAAATGCTTTGATTTTCAACATCTGCTAAAAGCTTAAAACTTGTTACTTTAAAGAAAATCTTTAAAATTAAAAAAAAATATTTTAGTATTTAAATAAATAAACGTATTTTATTTTATAAATACATAATATTATATCATTCAATAGTACCGCATATAAGGAACATATTACTTATTTCCGTTTCTTTATCACATCTGTAAAACTACATAACAAAACAAATTAATTAATGAAACAAAAAGTAAAACAATTCAGTTGTGCATATATTAAAAGTACATAAACAGCTGTGACAGTCCTTAAAATATAAAGTGATCAATGCAGCAAGATGTTTTGAAATACTAATATCAGTACTTTCATCAATTACTAATGAATAGTAATTGTCTCGGCAGAAGCTTGAAATATTGTTCACATTTTCTGGTCCAATAAAATTGGTTTAAATTTGTTGACCCTTAGTTCGAAAAAACTAATTTTAAAAACGAAAAAAAATTGTTTTTTCATTTTTCTAACCTGGTGAAAAAGTCGAAAAAAGGAGGCATTCTTTTTTAGCAATTCAGAATTAGTTCCGAAAGTCTCATTCCTTTATAAAAAGAATCGGTTAGGGAAGCGAGTGTGGAATTAGTCCGCACAAACCTGCTTAATTCCCTACTCGATTGCTTTTTCGGAAATTTTTTTACCGGGATTGTATATAAAAAGTCTGTGGAAGATGCGTTTTTAAAACTATAATTTCACTATGAAATGTCTACTACGAACTAAAGTCGACTTGTTCAGCATTTCATTTCAATGGGTAAAAAGATTCTCGTTGCCAACTGATAAAGGTCATTGACTAGGTTTTGTAGTAGCTTATCTATAGTGGGATCGTAAAGTTAAATAGCAAAATTTACTAAAACTTTGTAAAAGAATTTTAAACATTTTAAAGCAAATACTATCAACCGGAGTCTGATTTGGAGTCGAGTCGTTTAAAAATATCGACGTTGAGCTAGTTTTAGCTCAACTTATAATGATCAATGTTTTTTCAACGCTTGTTATGCCCTTTGTAGGTAAGAGAATTTTTAACAATATATTTTTATCTCTACCAAATATAAAGAATAACATAACTAACCGACTAAAAAGGTGGGAATAAGTCAAATATTTCGTTTAAAACTGGTTATTAAGATCTTCCGTGTCAAAAAGTAAATTTGCTTTTTGCATACGACGTCAGCGGCTGTAAATGTGTTCTTGAAATACCTCCTGATCAAAACATGAAAAATGAAAGATTTTCTTATATTGAATTCTTAAGCTATGTACAGACGATTGTCAGATCGGAAAACGTTATCAACCTTGTTAAGGTGCTGCATATCTACGGACAATGGCAGATTGTTAGGCAAAGGTGAATTGAGAGTTCAGACTATTGCAAGAAAACCTTACAATTGCATATATTTACAATATATTTTGTAAATATTTATATGCAGAATTGCCAATAAAAATATTTTATAGACAGTGTTGCCAATAAAATGTTTCTATGACAATGGCGCCATTGTCGCATGCATAAACTTTGCACATCTGACAATCAAAAGTGTCTGCAAATGATCTGAAAATTATTTTTCTGCCAACCTTGCAAGACAAAAATTGTATGTTCACACGGTTGTACGGGATGAATTTTTCCGCCATTTTTCTAACAATATTGTCCGATCTGGAAATCGTGTTCACATAGCTTTAGAAAAAAGAAGGAAAATTGGCGCAAATTACAAAAATATAACTTTACGATAAGATATTATAGATGGAATTTCAGTGTACGACGATTAAGGAAAAATATGTTTTCGTTCCCTCCTTGCTTTTGCAGTTGACATTTCGTCGACTTAATGCTATTTTTGTCCATACGTATTTTTTGTGTTTTTTGAGTTAGGAGTTAGTAATATGGGCATGCTCTATCAGAATCTTCAATACTGTGTTCCTATCTCGTCTAGTTTCGAGATATCTATTTACGGGAAATAATTTTTATATTTTTTGTTCTATACATCCATTTTCTTTCTTTTTAACTCATTATTTCACCTTTTTTTCGATCACAGTATATAAATTAAACTCCTTCCATGCCGACCCTCATTGTGGTCCATGTAATACGAGTACAAATGCCAAAAAATATTTAAAACAAAAATTTATATGGACCAAAATGCCACGTACAAAAATTGTTATAACTTGCTCATTTTTTAATGTATTGGTATAGAAATTCATGAGAATCATATAAACTGTGGAGAGCCCCATAGAATAAAAAGTGTATAGTATTTCCATGTAATAGATACAAGTAATAGATAAAGATTAGCGAAATCGGGCCGGCACAGGATGTTGTCAACAAGGAGGATTTCAGGTTTCGGCCCAGGGTATTTGCATGGATTCCGGCTATACCAGCCGATGTGAAATCCGTCACTAATATGCTGAAGCTTTGCAATCCCGGGCTTCCAACTGGCAACTGGAAGGTCGGTCGAATGAAGCGGATATATTTATACTCAATGCCGAGTCCCTACCCCACCTTGTCAAGTCTGATGGCATGGTATCATTTGGATTCAGAAATATCCGGCTTAAGGCGCACAAAAGCAATAAGGGAGGAAATTCCCAAAATACTCTTCCAGATAACACTGCTGTAGTATCTAAAGATGAACTTCCTTATTCTGAAGTGTATGAGCTGCATCTGGTTGGAACTTGACATTCGCACTGTGGGAGAAACATCTAATTTAGCGCGAAAAAATCTAAATATGAACTTACAGCAATTGTTAAATTATTGGTACATCCCTTTTCAAAGGGCTTGGCTGCACTTAACAGCATTCAAAATTTATCAATAATTTCACTCAGGCTGATGTTACGGCTCGATAACTGTTGGAAATCTATTGACCGTACGTGAGTGATATGTATTTTATCTTCTAAAGTTTACATTTACTTGAACCGACAAGTGATTGTTTCTAACTTATGATTTTTTCTCATATTTTACAACTAAAGGTAAACAATTTTATTGATTTTTTAATTGTTTACGCAAAAATAATACGGAAATAAGTGAAATATTCCAATGTATTTCTGTCCTTTCTTATACTTTCAGTAAGGGTTTAGTTACGAATCCAGTGGAATGCAGCCTAGATTTTGTTTAATTTTTTTGCTCAACTTGTAAAGTAGAACTTTTTTGCTGTCAAGACTTTCATATCGATTTTCTACAAATATTTATTGAAAATATTCAGATTACGCAATTGGAAATATTGATACTTGGTACAAAGCCAAACACCAAGCACTATGTTCTGGAGAAATTTTTGAGAAAGTCACAATTGTAAACAAAAAATAACAAAATTGTTTACACTACATGCACAAGCTTCGTAATTAATTTTGATCCGATAAATATTTTTTTCAAAAAAATAAAACTTAATTTTGAAAAAATTTAGAAAAAAATATGTTTGAGCTGAAACGATCGAAAAAATGCCAATCAAAACATTCGGAAACTATATAATATTTTTGTTGCGCTAAATGTGTGCTTTCTCCCACAGTGTGTTGATGAATGCGGTGCGGATTAGCTTCTAGCGGACACAGACGACGAGGCATATACATTAGGGTAAGGACTTTTTGATTTTTTTTGTCAAAAAATATTTCCTGTTGCACGAATGAATGAACTTTTGCATACTAATGACTAAAATAACGTTTATTCCATTTAAATTTTGAAAAAGGTCGCGCACAAACCACTTTGAAATGATATTTTTGTGAAAAAATTTAAATTTTTTCTTTTTTTTTAATCATATAAATCCAAAACGGAAAAAAGGGTCAAGTCTTATAACATTCACAAAATGAGAGAATGATCATAGAAATCGATGAACATCTTTCGTTTTTATTTACAATTAAGTGAAGGTATCTCATTTTGAATCGAGTTTATCTCTTTGGAAAAAACGTTGACGACCTTTTTATGATTCTAATTTTCTCTGATTTTTTTTACAGAAACCAAATTTATGAGCGGTTATTAATTTGAAAGTTTCGAAAAAATTTAAAAAAATTAAAAAAAAAATAAAAAGTGCCCAAAATGCTGATAAATAAAAATTTTAAAATCATTTTGTGTGTGAGGTTTTTTTTTTGTCGAATCACCTTATATGTAAGATTTTATTTAATCTTAAATAAAAACTCATCTAAATATGATACAGGGAAACGAGGTTGTATAAAAGTCATCACCCTAATATACATATATCGGTTTTTGCGAAACCCGAAAATGGATCGGCTTCTACAGGTAAACCTCCAATACTCTAAGGCTACATCGGGAGTTTAGAATACTTCAGGGTACAGGTACTGGAATATGTTGAGCTTGTATACTTGCCAACAACAATCTTCATATAGATAAAGCCTCTTCCATATTTTAGTAGTGAAGCCGTTTTTGCAGCCAGCCTTGAGTTCGAAAACTCCCATGTTTGGCTAGCCTCCGTTTATATGGCACATGGCACTGAGACGTCACCATGTGCATTGAAATCACATATATTCAATAGGTCAATTCCAAAAAGCCCTGAGAGGAGGATGCAAACTACATTGTATATAGAAAAAACGGTGGAACGAGTCACTGCACCTCTTAATGACTCTTTACAAGCGACATGTTCCAAACTAAAGCCAAGGGGAAACAATGACTGATATGGTGGTTGTCTCAAAAAGTTATACTGAGGAAGTACTGTATGAAGCACTTCTATAGGGCAAAGGCCACCAGAGCCCCAAAGGACTGGGACACATACAAGGAAGAAATCAAACGGTGCAAAAACGAGCGACAAGGTTACGGAAAATTTTAGCCTTAGCACCTTGTACATCAAGAAAGATGATAGTTCTTCGACTACGTCCAGCGAAGAATCACTGGGAGTGCTCCTTGATACACATTTCCTGAAAAGGCATTGAATACTTCAGTTGGGATTTCCTTGAAGTGCAGCTATCAGAGGTTGCCAGCGAAGTTGTAACCGAATCTGGAATTCTTTGGGTAATCAAAAGCTTTAAACCTTTTAAGTCGCCAGGACCAGACAAATTTTCACCACGGAGCTACAGGCAGTAGATGATCAATTTAGTTACCTTTGGACTAAAATTGATCACAGCTCACAGGATCTCTCGCTGTTAAGAAATATACTATGGAAGCTCTTTTAAATATTGAGGGGGCCTTTAATAACATAAATCCTAGAGATGCGTTTCAGCTAGATTATGATCAACTGAACCCCACAGATTCGTCAGCAGGAGAACGCCCCAAGGGGATGGTCTGTTCCTCTGCTAAGTAATGTATATCATAGTTCTCTGGAGATGATGGGTGTAAGAATTTTTGCCTATGCAGATGACGCGGCAATAGCTGTTAGAGGGAGGTTTAAAAATACTCTTAGGGACATACTACAGCAGGCCCTTCGTACAACCGCAAAATGGGCCATGATAAGCCCACATACATACGTACATACATATGTATGTTGGCAAAATAATTTATGTGGGGCAATAAAACGGCGTCAGTATTATAGAACGTTTTGTAAATAAAATGTTCTGAAGTAACATACATTCCTTTTTAAAAAAAAAATAATTTTGCACCAAAATAATTGTGTTTTTTTAATGAATAACCTCTATACATCTTTGATATCATATTCTTTCTTTATTTTGAATTTGTTGTACGTGTTAAAACTACAACTAATTTCTTTGAATTCGACATTCACCACACATATTCAATAAAAAAACCCGACCTTAAGCTCGACCGGGCGAGTAAGCACACGGTTACCATATACATATTACCCTTCTTTGCACAAAATTATGAGTCATATAATTGCGCTCTCTGAGAGTAATACTCTCTAAAACTCTAAAAAATATGTCATAATATATTATTTTGCCAAAAATATGTTAGGACACAATCATATCGTTTTTTAATATGCTAGAATTTTGCCCCGAACATATTATGATTGTGTGCAAACATAATATGTTTACCCACAAACATATATATGATAGTGCCCGTCCCAAACATATATATGATTGCATCCAAACATATTTTTAACATATTTTTTCTCCGTGCGCGCACCACAACACCGCTGTCGTTGTCTACACAGGATGTCTCACTTATTGTGTCTGACTGACGGGTTACTGCTTTAATAGACGGTTCGCAGAGAGATGTAAGGTCTTGAATAATGACTTTTGCAGAAGCTGTAGAGACGAAGAGGGCGAGGAATCAATGGTATCTGTGTCCCGCTCTATCAATAGAAGGCGCCAGGCTAAGATTAGGCCATCACTTCTTTTGGGGCAGATTTTTGGAATCCGACACTTTTTGAGCTTTTTAAAGTAATCATATAGGCCCAAATGGAGGGCTAGGGATACCTTATGTTTTCCCTTACGTACCTGTAGTAATGAAATGGACTGTATAGTTAAAGTGGGTCTGTTATACAGGTTTCCACTCTGAAAATAACCAAACCTAAATAACAGATACATATACACAAATTACAGCACACTCACTAACAAATTGTTCAAGATATGTCAATTTCAAAAACTTTCTGATATGGGCGGAGCCACGTCCATTGTTCCGATCCCGTCCATTTTTGGATCAATCACGTAGACTTTTACCAAATACATACACACATAATTACAAAGCTCTCGCTAAAAAATGATCAAGATATCTTAGTTTCAAAGCTTTCCTCATATGGGCGAGGCCACGCCCATTGGTCATATCCCACTAATTTTTGGATCAATCACATAGGCTTCCACCAAATGCGTAAACACAATTTCAACACTCTCTCAAAGTTTGTAAGCTTTACACGCTGAACAATCCATTCTTGAGCTATGAGATTGTGTTGGCAGCGTCACGGCCCTTTGACCAATTTTAAAATTTTCTCCATAGAATCCGCCCTTGGGCTAATAAGAATAAATCAAGCCCAAAATAGAAAAATTCGAACGATCCATTCTCGACCTATGAGGTTATGTTGGCCATGCCGCGCTCTTTGATCAATAGTAAATATTTATCCATGATATATTTTTTTGGGCCAATACGAATACATCAATCCAAAAATCGAACGATCCGTTCTCGAATTAGGAGTGCTGCCCACACCCGTTTGACCAATCGTAAATTGTCCTCCATGGTATTCTTCCTTAGGCAAATACGAAACCATAAGTCCCAAAATCATGAAAATCAAACAATCCGTTCTCAAGCTACAATGCTGTGCTGGCTGTGTCGCGCCCCTGTGACAAATGTTAAATTTTCCTCTATGGGGTCTTCTTTAGGACAATACGAATATATTAAGCCCCAAATCTGAAAATGTTAACGCTCCGTTTTCGGGGTATTATCTGTGTTGGCCATTGAGCGCCCGTTTGACCAATCATACATTTACCACAGGTTGTCTCTTCTGGAGCCACTACGAACTCATAAAGCTCAAAATCATGAAAATCGAACAATCCTATCTCGACTGATGCATGTTCAAACGTATGTCATTGCGTTTTATATACATACTAGCCGACCCGGTCCACTTCGTTACCCCAGATTTCCGATTCCGTCCATATTTGGAGTAATCACGTAGACTGCCACCAAATCCATATACGCAAAATTACATCATTATCGCTAACAAATTGTTCAAGATATCTCCATTTGAAAACATGGCTCACATGGGCGGGGCCAAGCCCATAGGTCCGATCCCGCCCACTTTTGGACAAATCACGTAGACAGCCAACAAGCAGACAGCCAACAAGTACACTAAAAAAAAGCGTACTGAAAATCAAAGAATTTATGGTAAAGTTTAGGATTTTGGCAATGATTTCGAGCCAAAGACAATCGCTATAAAAATAATAATGTCTTATATCGTCACCAGAATCGAAAAATGGTGTAACAACAAGAAAAATGGAAATTCAGTTTTTGGTGGATTTCGGTACACTGCATCAAAATACACATCCTGACAAATTTTGTGCGGCGTAATATTAAAAATGGCGAATTTATCAATGAAATTCAAAAGGGGCTAACAACAAATTATTCTTTTTTTTATAATTAAAAAATCCTATTTCACGTAATTTTCACAAAAAAAGTTATAAATTATATTTGTGTGACTTTATATATGCATCACTATGTTTAGATGTTATTCTGAAAACCCCGTTTTTCTAACGACAGCACTTTTCATTTTATTTAGTTTTTTGTTTCTCCTGTAAAATTTCCAAATATGATGATAGGCCCTTTTTCGTTTCTGATGACGATATTTAATTTAAAGACATGAACTTTGGGTCTTAAAATAAGCAAGTTTTGGCGTAAATGTAAGTATGAAGCGTGCTTATTTGTAGTAAAATATCATAAAATTTAAAACATTATCGTAATAAAATTTAAAATGACTGTCTTTAATTTAAGAATGTACTAGTAATTCATTTAAAGCATACGTGGATTTAAATATAGTTTTTTAAAAATATGTAAGGAATATTCTTTACATTGTATTTATTATTATTTTACTCTTAGTAATGAATCACTTTCTTTGAACCATTGAAATCAGTATATAACTATTCATAGAAAATGTGCTTCATACTATTTATAGTGTTAAATTATAAATTCAAAACACAACGATTTATATTTTTAAAGATTGGATTTGATATATTTTTTATGTGGAAATATATACATTTTATAATTTTAAACAATATTTTACTTGTATAAAGACAAGCCCTCCAACGCTCTATCGAAATACTTGATGTTTGACCATGTTCAAATATTTGGTATCGATTTGTAAATCTATAGTAGGTTTAATTTCTCTATTTATTGTCCAAGAACAATTTCCTTTAAAACTGACATTAATGATTTTGAATAAGGTATATGCCTGGAATTTAAATAGAAATTGTATAAAATAAATATTATATAATTAGTTTTACATATCATAGTTTTTGTTGTAGTGTATTACACTTTTGTATGTACTCGTACGTATACTTATAAAATAAATTTTTGGTTTTGATTTTATATAACAGTATGCCACAATCTATACAAAAAATAATTTTTAGGTCTAGGACACAAAAACAATTTTTTTTGTTGCGTAGTGTTATTTGTGTATTGTTACAGTTGTGGGTAATAGTGTGTTGTTGAATATGGATATGGATTGTGTGGATGTGGATTATTGTGTGAGTGAGGATGTAAATACCCAGCGGTAAAAATCAGGTCTTAGGCGGCAAGCTATCGGGCCTGATTTAAGAGCCACGAGGCCTGGCCGCCGTATTCAATCTTAATTTCTTTTTTTAAAGGAGTGACATTGCGAGGCCAGGCCTGGCATATCGCGGTAAAAATCATGCCTAACAAAGGATTGTCGAATGAAGGTCTGATATAGGACTTCGAAAGGAAGGTCTTAAGAAAGGCTTCGAAATGAAGGTACGATTTATAGCTTCGAAATGAAGGTCTAATCTAGGTCTGATGTACAGCTTCTAAGGAAAGTCCTACAGTAAATCAAAATGCAGACCAAATAATGTATTTTAAATGAATGTCACATTCAGCACTTCAAATACATAATATAGGAGTTCGCAAAGATAATATAGAATAATTTTGATAAGAATCTATCTTAATCTATCAAAAACACAAAGCAACAGAACTCTACAAAACCTTTGCAACGACTAATTGTTTGTTAATTTTAATTGTGTTCACCTTCACTTTTCAATTTGTGTAGCGGTATTTCTTTTTATTGCATAAAACTGGTTTGAACTCTCGCAGTAGCAACAAAGTTTATACATGAGAAACTTGAGGGAGGGAGAACGAATTCGTGTACAATCTGCCTTCCTTCTCCCGTCTTTTATCATGCATGATTATGTCCACACAAAATTTAAATGTTGTGTGCTAAACACCTTCGATATGATATATTTTTAAAAGGACAGAATCATGCCTGATAAAAGACGGCAGAAGGAAGGCAGAGTGTACATTTTTCTACATATGCAAAAACTTGAGAGAGAGGGAGAACGAAACGCATCAATATATGAACATATATCGGCGGTGGTTGTCAACAATTCAATTTGACTGCTGACCATGAAGAACGACTTTTCTCTGACATCTTTTAGAAGGCGTTAGACATGTTTGAAAAAAGACGGGAGCAGGAGGCACGGTTACTTTTTTAGAAGTGAGAGATTGCACATTTTTCAGGACTTCATAAAGAAGGCATGCGTGCCTTCCAATAGAAGGTGTTGGAAGCCCTTCTATCAGGCCTGATGCCTAGAAGGCCTGCACCATTTTACCGCTGGGGTCTTTTCGTTTGCACACCTTTGGCTGCTACGCCGTACATACATATGTTAGTTTTTCTTGTGCGATGTTGATACTGTTAAATGTACATACATACATATATTGTTAGAAGTGCTTTCGTAATATCTACATACATACATATAAACGATGTTTTTGTTTTTTTTTCTTTTCAGTTGTTTCTTTTTCTGTGGCTTGTGGCTGCTTATGCTGGGAGTCCGGCCTTGAAACTGTTGGTAAGTTGTGCCAATACTAGAAACTGTTGATAAGCTGTACCAATACTAGTTGTAGTGTGCGAAGTAATAATAATGCGAAGTAATAATGGGACATATCCATATATATATGGATATGTCCCAGCGGTAAAAATCAGGTCTTGGGCGGCAAGCTATCAGGCCTGATTTAAGAGCCACAAAGCCTGGCGGCGGCATTCAATCTTTATTTCTTTTTTACATGGAGTGACATTGCGAGGCCAGGCCTTGCATCTCGCGGTAAAAATCATGCCTAACAAAGGATTGTCGAATGAAGGTCTGATATAGGACTTAGAAAGGAAGATCTTAAGAAGGGCTTCGAAATGGAGGTATGATTTAGAGCTTCGAAATGAAGGTCTGGGGCCAAATCACGGATTTCGATATCGAGAACTTTTCGATCGAAAAACCATTTTAATTCTTGTTAATAAGAAAAAGTGAACATTGGAATTAATTACACTCAGAAAAAAGTGAACCCAAAAATTAGTTAAAATGAACTAAAATTTAGAAAAATTGAACTTCGTATGGCGCTAAAGCAATTTTAACTTGTATCAATTACAAACTTTTCCTTGACTTAAGTTCAATGGTTGAACTTAATTGTAGTATAATTTTACTTCAGGGTAGATATTTTTTCTTCATACATAGTCCAATATTTTCATAAATAAGTACACATTTTACTAACTTTCTTAAACATTTTGGACCTACAATTAGTTCAAATAAACTAAGTTTAGGTGCAAATATGTATGTCGTAAAGTACAAAATTTCCTTAAACTAAGTTTATTTTGTTTCTAATTTTTACTTAGATGAAGCAAATTGTACATTGTAGAAAGTAAGAAGTAGTGCTAATTAGTATTTTTTACTGAAGAGAAGTAAACGCCGTTCGTACACATCGTAAAATTTTCTGAATACAAGTTAATTTATTCCCAAAATTATGTTAAATACCTATTTAAGGACAGTTGTCTTTTAATCAGAAGAAGTAATATTCTAACTTTTTCTTATTAAGATTTACTCAGACTTAGTTCACATTTGCCTAAAAACAAGTAAAATTTTATTTTTGCCAAATTTACGTGTAATAGGTGTAAGTCAAATGGTTACTGATATCAAGTAAAATTTTCTCCATTTACGTTCAAATATTACTGAATGAAAGTAAACTAAAATAATGTCCTTACTGATGCCTAGAATGATTGTCTTGTCTTTAGTTCAACATTGCTAATAAGCAATTAAATATTTCTTAAATATTAGTTCATATGCAATAAGCTCACGTAAATATTTCATGCATTCTAGTAATATTTACCAACCCTTAGTTTATTTTTTCGTAAAGTAGAATACAAGTTTCTTGCAAATGAGTTTACTTATAATTCACGGAAGTAAAATTCACGTTGCAGCCCAGTTATAGTTACATGCTTTAAGTTTATTGGGCTAAAATGGAAAAAAATTGACATAATTCTGCCATTTCAAAACCACTTATCGTATGGCGATGAAATTTTAGGTGTGTATACAAGAGGTGTTAGAGAGTTTAAGCTCGGAACTTGGGCCCCCTATCTCATACAGGGGCGGAGCGACAGGGCCCTAAAATTTACCACCTCGGGTATACAAAATTTTCATCGGCTTCTAACTTTTGAATGGAGTGTCCGGTTTTAGTGGCGTTTTTTTCTGTGGATACTCCCACCAAGTTTTGACGTGATGGTAATAAAATTGAAAAAAGTGGGCCTTTTGACGTGTATACCCCATCTATACCTTAAGTTAAAGAAAAGTTTTACATAAATTCAACGTTTTTATGTGTTTCTAAAATTCTATTAACATTTAAACCGATTAAGGTATACCCTCACTTTGTGATTAATGTAATATGGACTATTACACGAATAAACCTGTCAATTTGTGTGGGAGGAACCAGAAGGGTTTTAACAAATACACCTATTTTTCGCTAGACACTACACAATGGATTGTCCACCCATAATGCACGATGTTAATTGTGAGTCACACCTCAACTTCAATTTTTTTGCCCAACTTAATTTGACATTTCCTTGTTTCAGTATTTGACAAATTCAACCAGGGGGGGGACATAATTGAGCAACGCGTTAAGATTGTTGAAGTCTTTACAAAAATGGGCGTTCAAATCAAAATGCATTTCGTGATTTTTTTGGTCAGCATAATCGACAAATACATATGTCCATAATCTGGAGACCAAATATGTCCATAATCTGGAGAATTGTGCGCAAATTTCAGCAAACCGGGTCTGCAGTAGCCATGCATAAACGAAGAGTGACTGTTTGGTGCTGTTTATTAGCTGGCGGCCGTTCTTCTTCCAAAATGACGTCGGCCAAGCAGTTACCGTGAATGGTTTTCGCTATCGTGAGATGATAACGGACTTCTTGTGGCCAGAAATTGAGGATATGGACCTGCACGATATATGGTTCCAACAGGATGGTGCCACTTGCCAAACAGCCAACGAAACAATGGCTCTTTAGCGCGAGAAATTCAATGGCTGTGTTATCTCACGTCGTTGCGATGTTAATTGGCCGCCACGATCATGGGAATTGACACTGTTGGACTTCTTTCTTTGGGGATATTTAAAAGAAAAAGCATACGTCAATAATACAAGAACAATTCACGATCTAAAGGAGGAGATAATTCGGCACATTAACGACATTGAACCTCAATTATGCCACCGAAGCCTTGGCGGGCATTTTGCCGATATTTTGTTTCACAGAGAATTGTCATAGATCCTTCTACCGTAACAAAAAATATTAAATAAACTTCGTGCGATTTTACTTCAAATACATTGCACTGTACCAAAATGTATGGTTTAGGTTAGGGTGGCAGACGTATTTTTTTTTACAAGCTCACATAGACCAGTTTAGGTCCCTAGTATTACCACGGGCTGAAATGCCCCTCATCGAAACCAACCTGTTTGATAAATAAATTTATCGATAGTAAGAATATCAGTACTGGAAAAATCTGTTAGGCTGCCTAAAAAGGCCGACCCCAGTATGTCCAGTCGTCGCTTACTCAAAGCGGGACAGTCGCAAAGCAAGTGCTCAATGCTCTCCACTTCTTCCTCATCTCCACAGCTTCGGCAGAAGTCATTGGAGTCAATACCCAATCTTTTGGCGTGTTCGCCGATCAAGCAGTGTCCCGTCAGAACATGTACTAACGTAGACAATCGTTTCCTCTCTAGTGCGAGGAGATATTTTGACCTTCTCAGGTCATACCTTGGCCAGATTTGTCTAGCTACCCTGCAGGTGCCGATTTCTGTCCATCTCTCGTTGGACTGCCTGATTGCCTCTTGCCTAAGCCAAAGCTTGCACGTGGATAGTGGCGCACCAATATATGCAAATTCTTCGAGAATTTGTAATGTCGTCCCTTTCCTAGCAAGTTCATCGGCTTTGCAGTTCCCCGGGATATCCCTATGCCCAGGCACCCATATTAGGTGTATATTAAACTGCTCAGCCATCTCGTTAAGAGATCTGTGGCAGTCGAGGGCTGTTTGTGAATTTAGGGATGTTGCCTCCAAAGAATTGATGGCAGCCTGGCTGTCCGAGTAAATGACAACGCCAGTGTTGGTTACTATGTTGCGACTCAGCCACTTGGCGACTTCCCATATTGCCATTATTTCGGCTTGATAGACACTGCAGGTATCTGGTAGTCTGTGAGCTATATCCAGACTAAGTTCTTCACAGTGTACTCCGAAGCCAACCTTTTCATCAAGCTTCGAACCATCCGTGTAAAAGTGGAGATGGATTCTATTACCTGGTATTCTGCCGACGCATTCATCTCTGGCGGGAATCACAGTGATGTAATTTCTCTCGAAGGTGTCCACAGTTGGTATATAGTCCACTCGGTCGGTTACCATAGCACTACACTTTGATATCCTCATGTGACCATAGTTCTTGTACCTCCATATTGATAGGCAGTTTAATCTTATTGCCGCTTTGGTTGCAACTTCTCTCGCCACAATATTAATCGGCAGTATATGGAGTAGGGCTTGTAGAGACTCGGTCGCTGTAGTCCTTAAGGCTCCGCTTATGCTTCGTTGCTGATCATTCGCAGTCAACGGACGTGTTTATCACATAGCGGATAGTTACCAGTACCTATTACGCAATAGCAAAAATCTGTACAAAGTCCGTAAGGCCTACATCGTAGTACCTATTACGGTCTAATACAGACAAAATAAAAATAAATTCTCTTGACGGGGATGCCTTCGCGTTCCGATGGAGCGCGGTTCCCCAATCGTCCGACTGTCCGTCCGTTGGTCTTGGCCAAAGCCGACCACACCAAAAATGGTGAAAATCTCTCCCAAGTACTCACAACAGGTGGTGCGGTGAGGGGAAAACGTCATGTCCGACCGTCAAAACGGAAGCACAATGAGCATCGTGTAGCGCTCAGAGTTTTGACGAAGTTGGAGGCTGTTGAGGTTTCGGCTCTTACCGTAAAACAAAAAGAGTCACTTACCTGGGCTAAAGGCGTCGTAGATGCTTCTAAGGCCAATGAGTCGGCTGAAAGAGTCACAAATTCAGCTGTGTTAACGGCTAATAAAGTAAAACGAATCAGATCACCTGATGAACCCCTGCCTTCGAAAAAGGCAAGAGGCCCTAATGTCACCATCAACAGGACACTCACCAAGCCCTTCAATGAAGTGGCGAAGGAGAGTCTAGTGATGGCTGTTATAGACAGAAGTAGTGAGGATGGATCCATCCTAAGGACAAATGGAGTCATGTACAATCAGCCATTATGTCTCATTACCTCGATGTCCGTAGAGAAATGCCGGGCAAACCACCAATCTGCAACGATGCAGGATGGCATCAGGGGAGAGTAAAGCTCTTATATTTAGGTGATGCCAGATCAGTAGACCTGTATAAGGCTGCTCTGAGTCGAGCGGGTGAGGTGTGGCCGGGTGTCCAGTTGGATGTTGTCGAAAAAAACAACACCCCTAGTCACCCTAGAGCCATCACCTGGGTTACAGAAGAGCCCTCCAACCCGGCTGAACAACATTTTTGGCCCGTACTCTGAAAAAATATTGACCTGAAGCTAAGAAAAAATTTGCCTTAAATTTCTTTGTTTGAAGAACAAATTTCTTTAAATTTAAGAAAATTTTCTTGATTCAAAGAAATTTCCATTCAATTAAAGTAAAATTACTTACTTATTCTCGTATGATAAGATGCCCATAATACTTTGTCATATTGACTTAAATGTTGAGTCATAAAATTAAAGAAAAACAAACATTGATTGTAGTGCAAATGTCATTAAATCAAGTATACATTTTAATAGTTTCTTAGATTTTTTTCTTTAAAATTATAGAAATTCTCATGAAATTTTCAAAGACAATAATAAACCCTTAATATTCAATTCTGTTTTTGGTTAGCGTTCAATTAAGGATTAGTTATCTTTTAAATTAAGAGATCATTTTTAACTGCGAGAGGACAATTTACACTCTTTTTGGTCGCAAAATTGAAAATAATAGTGAGAGTTACAGCGAAGATTGTTTGAAATTTTTAGAATCAGTTCAGCGGTGGTAGAGAAAGGTCCGAGAAGATATCTTTAATTCTATATTAATAGCAACAATTTCGGCGGTTGTTTGTTGTCATTTAAAAAACGTTAGTGGCGATGATAAAAAAATGTTAGTTGCAATGATATTTCATAGGTAGTCGTAAGTTAATTGATGAGACAAAAAGGGTTAGATTAAAAAATGTGAGTGTGTGCGTTGAGGTTACGCGCATTGCTAAGAAAAAGTGTCATAAAATCTGTTTCGGACATTCAGAGTAGTGGAGTGCAAAACAGTCCTTATATATGTGTATGTATTCTAGAAATAACGAAATAAAGCCGAAGACGAACAATTAGAAAAACAACGAACGAAATATTATTGTAGTGTTTTTCCCCTTTGTGCAGTGATAAGTTCACACAAAAATTAAAATGAAAGCTAATGTTAAAAGTCAATAGAAGATTACATTGGCAGTGGTAATTTTGTCAGTAGTACTACTGACAATGTCACAAGTTAACCACTACAATTTTACTAATGGCATTGCCTGCAGTTTAGTTGACCAATACAAATGTTTTAAAACACGTATTTATTTTTTCAGATTACTTATAGAATATCCCTCTCTCTAATATCAGTACGATTATAACCATCATGTGGACGTCATAAAAAGTTCGTAAAACATGAAGTATCCATGAATTTTATACAAGACAAGGAAATGTTACTTCTTCAATCTTATACAAATCGTTAGCTACGCTTGCAAATGTGCTAAGTAAATTTTTATGAAAATTGAGATTTTGTTATAGAATGCTAGAACAATCAAAAATACATCATCTGGAGAAAAGAAAATACCGTTATGTTGTTTTTTTCACTTTCACAGTGGTATGCAAATATGCTTAGTCCAATAGACAATATGCAAATATGCTAAGTCCACACACTAATTAATGAAAATCATGTGAATTCTGTCTAAAAACGGATTATTATGATAATAATAATAAAGAAACAAATCTTATTATAAATTATGTAAAAAGTTATTACTTGTGTGTATAGCTTAGACGAGAAATACAGTGTTACACTGATCAAAACTACATTCAGTTTTGTGTGAATTCTGTCTAAAAACGGATTATTATGATAATAATAATAAAGAAACAAATCTTATTATAAATTATGTAAAAAGTTATTACTTGTGTGTATAGCTTAGACGAGAAATACAGTGTTACACTGATCAAAACTACATTCAGTTTTGCTACATAAATTTCAGTACCACACAAATTTAAAATACGAAAAATGTAAAGAAGAGCATGAGGTAAGAACAACGTATTGTAGCATATAACGAATTAGATTGAGGCAAGATGGTATTAAAAAGCATACTAGTGAAGCCTAGCACGTAATAACTCCGGCCTTATTGCTCGTCGGAAGGATGGGTTCATGGCTCTTATGTCTTAGCCTCTTCTACATATAAATTATAAAATTACGTGCTGGGTAAAGAGGAGTCCAAGATTTAAAATGCTAATGATCACTAGACCCTAAGATGATATTCGGCCTAACTAGCCCTCCCATCCATGACCACACTTGATGTAACTGTCGCTTAAATAAACTCTTAAGTGTGATACCCATAACTAAAACAACCTAAATCTTTGAAGCTCACGAAATCAAACAGGAAATCTTTAAATACCTATGCAAAAATCATTTCAATTTTATTATCAAGAAATTCAGGTTGCAGTTTCTTAAAGGATTTAATATCCAATAGATATAATTCATAATAATTACTATAGTACCTAACAATAATCCAAACTATTATTCTAAGACATAGCAAAAACAAAATATGCAAGTACATAAAACAATATTTGAAATGTTTCGACTAACAGTATGAATATCTATCTTCTTACATAGAAACCAAGGGTTGTAAAAGTTTAATAACTTTTTCGTTTATTAATTATACCCTACACCACTCTGTGGTACAGGGTATTATAAGTTTGTTTCACGGCAGATGTTTGTAACACCTGAAAATAACACAGCTAGACCCACCTTAAAGTATACCGATCGACTCAGAATCACTAGCTGAGTCGATTTAACGATGTCTGTCCGTCCGTCCGTCTGTCCATGTAAAGTTGTTCGTCGACTACAGGTCGCAATTTGACTCCAATCGTTGTGAAATTTTGCAGTTTAGAGTATTTCGCGGCTGTTAAGATCGCTATTGAATTTGGTTGAAATCGGTTCAGATTTAGATATAGCTCCCATATATATCGTTCGTCCGATTTGGCCCTTTAGTCCTATAGAAGCTGTATTTTACATCCGATCGTTTTGAAATATAGAATGGTAGAGTTTCTTGATCCATGAACCAACATTGCCGAATTTGAAGAAAATCGGTTCAGATTTAGATATAGCTCCCATATATATCTTTCGTCCGATTTGGTCCTTTAGTCCTATAGAAGCTGTATTTTACATCCGATCGTTTTGAAATTTAGAATGGTAGAGTTTCTTGATCCATGAACCAACATTGCCGAATTTGAAGAAAATCGGTTCAGATTTAGATATAGCTCCCATATATATGTTTCGTCCGATTTGGCCCTTTAGTCCTATAGAAGCTGTATTTTACATCCGATCGTTTTGAAATTTAGAATGGTAGAGTTTCTTGATCCATGAAGCAACATTGCCGAATTTGAAGAAAATCGGTTCAGATTTAGATTTAGCTCCCATATATATCTTTCGTCCGATTTGGTCCTTTAGTCCTATAGAAGCTGTATTTTACATCCGATCGTTTTGAAATTTAGAATGGTAGAGTTTCTTGATCCATGAACCAACATTGCCGAATTTGAAGAAAATCGGTTCAGATTTAGATATAGCTCCCATATATATCTTTCGTCCGATTTGGTCCTTTAGTCCTATAGAAGCTGTATTTTACATCCGATCGTTTTGAAATTTAGTATGGTAGAGTTTCTTGATCCACGAACCAACATTGCCGAATTTGAAGAAAATCGGTTAAGATTTAGCTATAGCTCCCATATATATGTTTCGTCCGATTTGGCCCTTTAGTCCTATAGAAGCTGTATTTTACATTCGATCGTTTTGAAATTTAGAATGGTAGAGTTTTTTGATCCATGAACCAACATTGCCGAATTTGAAGAAAATAGGTTCAGATTTAGATATAGCTCCCATATATATGTTTCGTCCGATTAGGCCCTTTAGTCCTATAGAAGCTGTATTTAACATCCGATCGTTTTGAAATTTAGAATGGTAGAGTTTCTTGATCCATGAACCAACATTGCCGAATTTGAAGAAAATCGGTTCAGATTTAGATATAGCTCCCATATATATCTTTCGTCCGATTTGGTCCTTTAGTCCTATAGAAGCTGTATTTTACATCCGATCGTTTTGAAATTTAGAATGGTAGAGTTTCTTGATCCATGAACCAACATTGCCGAATTTGAAGAAAATCGGTTCAGATTTAGATATAGCTCCCATATATATCTTTCGTCCGATTTGGTCCTTTAGTCCTATAGAAGCTGTATTTTACATCCGATCGTTTTGAAATTTAGTATGGTAGAGTTTCTTGATCCACGAACCAACATTGCCGAATTTGAAGAAAATCGGTTAAGATTTAGCTATAGCTCCCATATATATGTTTCGTCCGATTTGGCCCTTTAGTCCTATAGAAGCTGTATTTTACATTCGATCGTTTTGAAATTTAGAATGGTAGAGTTTTTTGATCCATGAACCAACATTGCCGAATTTGAAGAAAATAGGTTCAGATTTAGATATAGCTCCCATATATATGTTTCGTCCGATTAGGCCCTTTAGTCCTATAGAAGCTGTATTTAACATCCGATCGTTTTGAAATTTTGGAATGGTAGAGTTTTTTGATCCATGAACCAACATTGCCGAATTTGAAGAAAATAGGTTCAGATTTAGATATAGCTCCCATATATATGTTTCGTCCGATTAGGCCCTTTAGTCCTATAGAAGCTGTATTTAACATCCGATCGTTTTGAAATTTAGAATGGTAGAGTTTCTTGATCCATGAACCAACATTGCCGAATTTGAAGAAAATCGGTTCAGATTTAGATATAGCTCCCATATATATCTTTCGTCCGATTTGGTCCTTTAGTCCTATAGAAGCTGTATTTTACATCCGATCGTTTTGAAATTTAGAATGGTAGAGTTTCTTGATCCATGAACCAACATTGCCGAATTTGAAGAAAATCGGTTCAGATTTAGATATAGCTCCCATATATATCTTTCGTCCGATTTGGTCCTTTAGTCCTATAGAAGCTGTATTTTACATCCGATCGTTTTGAAATTTAGTATGGTAGAGTTTCTTGATCCACGAACCAACATTGCCGAATTTGAAGAAAATCGGTTAAGATTTAGCTATAGCTCCCATATATATGTTTCGTCCGATTTGGCCCTTTAGTCCTATAGAAGCTGTATTTTACATTCGATCGTTTTGAAATTTAGAATGGTAGAGTTTTTTGATCCATGAACCAACATTGCCGAATTTGAAGAAAATAGGTTCAGATTTAGATATAGCTCCCATATATATGTTTCGTCCGATTAGGCCCTTTAGTCCTATAGAAGCTGTATTTAACATCCGATCGTTTTGAAATTTTGGAATGGGAGAGTTTTTTGATCCATGAACCAACATTGCCGAATTTGAAGAAAATAGGTTCAGATTTAGATATAGCTCCCATATATATGTTTCGTCCGATTAGGCCCTTTAGTCCTATAGAAGCTGTATTTAACATCCGATCGTTTTGAAATTTAGAATGGTAGAGTTTCTTGATCCATGAACCAACATTGCCGAATTTGAAGAAAATCGGTTCAGATTTAGATATAGCTCCCATATATATCTTTCGTCCGATTTGGTCCTTTAGTCCTATAGAAGCTGTATTTTACATCCGATCGTTTTGAAATTTAGAATGGTAGAGTTTCTTGATCCATGAACCAACATTGCCGAATTTGAAGAAAATCGGTTCAGATTTAGATATAGCTCCCATATATATCTTTCGTCCGATTTGGTCCTTTAGTCCTATAGAAGTTGTATTTTACATCCGATCGTTTTGAAATTTAGAATGGTAGAGTTTCTTGATCCATGAACCAATATTGCCGAATTTGAAGAAAATCGGTAAAGATTTAGCTATAGCTCCCATATATATGTTTCATCCGATTTGGCTCTTTAGATCCAATCGTTTTTATATCCTACACCACACTGTGGTACAGGGTATTATTTAAGTATAAAATGTCCCAAAAGTAAATTTATGTAAACAATTTATACATGAATTGCAAAATTTATATATCAGATTTATTCAATATTACGAGAGTGGTGTAGGGTATTATATAGTCGGCACCGCCCGACTTTAGCCTTTCCTTACTGGTTTTTTTTATTTCTTCTTCCAGATTATATAATATACAAAAGGCAAATTTTTTTACACCAAGTAGGAAAAATAATGTCTCTTAAATGACCACCGTTTTCAGCTTCGCACTGATGGGCTCTTTTTAGAGCATTTTCCATAACACCTTTCAAAACTTGTGGCTGTAGCGTTCGAATTTCTGCAACAATGTTTGCCTTGAGTTCAAGGATTGTCTCTGGCTTGTTCACATACACTCGCTCCTTCAAATAACCCCAAAGAAAATAGTGCTGTCAAATCTCAATCTCAATCAAAATGTCGACGATATGCTCTTTGCGTTAAAATAATTGATCTCTGGTTTAAATAATAAAATTCTATTGTTCTGGTTCTCTGTTCAATTGTGAACCTCTCCATTATAAATTCTCCAAGTGTTGTCTATATAATCTGAAAGAAAGAATAAAAAAAAAATAATAAACGAAAAATTGATTAAACTTGTACACCCCTTGGTTCCTTTAGGCCCACCCTGTATAAAGAAAAAAATTGATAACAACAAAAATCTAGATTGACAAAACTAGGTAACCTTACCGAATGATGGTAAGGTATGCTCACAAAGGGAAATAATTATATTTATGATGTATACCGACTTAAAATATGGTCACCTTAACCTTTGCTCACATCATTAACAAAAAAAAAACCAGAACAAGAATATATGAGCGAGCTCAGAGCTCCACTTTAAAACAATAATAAAGAAAATAAACTCTCACTTACATAAATTCCCAGCAGTAAATGAAACGAAGTACCTAGATTATCATGAATGACATCAGTATGACACTCTAAGCGAGCGATTTAAGTACTTAGAATTTTTTACGTGTGTAATCTAATAAATATCTTTTACTTATTACAACTCCTATTACAATATAAGCGAAGAGTTATTTCGTGGGAATATGCACAAAAAATGCAAAGAAATAAAAAATTCCGTTATAGCGGCTTTGGAAAAAAATACATAAATAACAAGAAATATGTATGTATCACTATTATTGATGTTAGTTCAAAGTTGATCGCGCAACAAAGCGGTTGTTGACATTGTTGAAAGTTGATAAATAAAATAATTATTTTAAGTTAATAATACTCTACATGATGCGGTTTTCGGTAAGATTTGCTTCCACTTTTTATATCCGTATTTATACTGATAAATTTATATTTGTTTGTTTGCAGATGCTCTCAAGGAAGTGGATTTGACGATTGAAACATTAACAAGTAAGAAAGTTTCAGTCGGGTAAACCGACTAAGGTATACCCTCACTTTGTGAGTAATGTAATATTGAATATTACTCGAATTATTCTGTCAATTTGTGTGGGAGGTACCAGAAGGGGTTTATCAAATACACCTTTTTTTTGCTGAACATTAGATAGTTTAAATTCATTGCACTGTGCCGACTTATAAGCATTTATGTGCACTGTTACAAACGTTACGAGACATTAAATTGTGGTATGATTTGGGCATTTTGTGTGGGAGGTACAAAGAGGGGCGTGGCAATAACGCCCATTTTTCACAGGGCTATAGACACTATAAAAACATTACACTGTACAAAATTTCAAGTATTTTTATACACTGGTTTTAATGTTATAAGCTGTTAACTTTTGGTGCAAAAAGACACCTTTTTGTGTGGGAGGTACCAAAAGGGGCGTGACAACAACACCCATTTTTCCCTGGACTGTAGGCAATATAAAAGCATAATACTGTACAAAATTTCAAGTATTTTTATACACTGTTATTCATGTTATAAACTGTTAACTTTTGGTGCAAAATGGTGCATTTGTGTGGGAGGTACCAAAAGGGACGTTGCGACTGCGCCCATTTTTCTCGAGTTGATAACGACTAATAAGCTAATACTATGTGTGGAATTTCAAAAGATTCGAATAAGTAGTACAGCAGTTATTAAAGAATCAATATTTCACAACATTTTAACCCTTTGTGGGGGAGGTACTAGAAGGAGTGGACCAATATGGCCCATCTTCGAACTTAGCCGGAGATAGAAAAAAATATTACCACATACCAAATTTGAGGTCAATCGGTTACTCCTTTCGAGAGTTATCGTGCGCACCAGCCAGCAGACAGACAGACAGACAGACAGACAGACAGACAGACAGACAGACGGACGGACATTGCTCATTCGACTTAAAATGACCCAAAACGGATTTCTTCCGAACATACTTGGGGTCTTAGGTCACTCCTTCGACGTGTTACACTTTTTTCCGTAGCAAATGATATATACCCTCGTCACACTAAAGTGAGGGTATAAAAAGCATTGTTTTGAAAAACTCAAATATAGACATTTTGCAAAAAAATGCAGAGATAAAAAGTGCGTATTTAATAATTTTTTCACAATTTAATCTCAAACCTGAAAGTCTGAATTTGTGTTGTGATATTTAGTATACCCTTTAGTATGTGCCTTTTGTTATACCCTACACCACTCTGTGGTACAGGGTATTATAAGTTTGTTTCACGGCAGATGTTTGTAACACCTGAAAATAACACAGCTAGACCCACCTTAAAGTATACCGATCGAATCAGAATCACTAGCTGAGTCGATTTAACCATGTCCGTCCGACCGTCTGTCCATGTAAAGTTGTTCGTCGACTACAGGTGGCAATTTCACTCCGATCGTTCTGAAATTTTGCAGTTTAGAGTATTTCGCAACTGTTAAGATCGCTATTGAATTTGGTTGAAATCGGTTCAGATTTAGATATAGCTCCCATATATATATTTCGTCCGATTTGGCCCTTTAGTCCTATAAAAGCTGTATTTTACATCCAATGGTGTTTAAATTTAGAATGGTAGAGTTTCTTGATCCATGAACCAACATTGCCAAATTTGAAGAAAATCGGTTAAGATTTAGCTATAGCTCCCATATATATGTTTCGTCCGATTTTGCTCTTTAGTCCTGAAGAAGCTGTATTTTACATCCAATCATTTTGAAATTTAGAATGGTAGAGTTTCTTGATCCATGAACCAACACTACCGAATTTGAAGAAAATCGGTAAAGATTTAGCTATAGCTCCCATATATATGTTTCATCCGATTTGGCTCTTTAGATCCAATCGTTTATATACCCTACACCACACTGTGGTACAGGGTATTATTTAAGTATAAAATGTCCCAAAGTAAATTTATGTAAACAATTTATACATGAATTACAAAATTTATATATCAGAGTTATTCAGTATTACGAGAGTGGTGTAGGGTATTATATAGTCGGCCCCGCCCGACTTTAGCCTTTCCTTACTGGTTTTTAAATGAATTTATTTATTTATATTTAAGTATTTTTTAGTCGTATTTAAGTTTTTTTTAAATAAACAAATGATACATTTAAATGCATGTTTATTACACTTTCAATTACAAAATCATCAGGATTAGTAGTACTATCTCATAACATTGCATTACAAGTGCAAATCAGACTGTAATCTGCGTGCATTACATTCTAATTTGCCTGCATTTATTGAAGTGCCATCAGGCTTGCTTATAGCTCCAATTATAACGTAAGTGCAATTGAAATGGGACTTACTGACATCTTTCCTTACTTTGTAAGCGAGAGCGCACCGATTAAGCAGACTATGACACTCGTGTGTAAATGTAAGCAGAAATATAAGCGATGGAATTATCACTGATTGCTACGAAATATTGCTTACATCAGCGATTAAATAATGGGTATTTTTACCGCTGGGTTACAATCCCAGCTGTCCCATGCTCCCACGACGAAAGGCCTTTCGATGAGTGCTGGATGCTGAAACTCAGACAGGTGATAAAGAGAGATGTTGCGATCGTTGGTCTGGGTTTATTTCAACAACGTTGCTAGACGGCTGGCAGCACTACCTAAGACGTATACTGTGGGTAAAGGCGTATACAAGTATAGATACTGTTTCGGCAACAATTAGCAAAGAGCGCAACCAGATGATTTTCTACACAACGTGGTCTTTGATGATAATTAAGCAATTATCATTAAATGAAAACAATTACCACTGAAGAACAATACCGTAATGTTTGTATGTCGGTGGTAATTATGTTAGTCAGTGCGTATAACTGGTTGTGCTTTTGGCTAGCCGAAATCAGTTTGACAGTTTGCAAGGAAAGAAGGAAAAAATTACATTACACTAGGCAACAAATATTTATATGAAATTGAAGCAAAATTCACTTTAAGTTTTTAACTTAGGCAACAATGTTTAAATCATCTAGATATTATCCACGACATAAATGTAGTCAATTTTGGCACTTCTTATCCATAAAAAGAAAACACATACAAATAGAGTGAATTATGGTTCAATTTCGTTCTTTAAATACTTAAAACTTAATATTTTCTCTTTCTGTTTTTTCTAACTCCTTATCTCACGAAATTCCACTTTCACTGCAGCATATGACATTGCTGGAAACAGCATATTTTCCACAAATGTGAGGGGTTTCGCCGGGATTACGCGGATCTATTGGGATCTTTTCGCCCTAATCCTGATGTTCCACACTTTTGGCTTCCAGATTAATGCACATAATATAAGGGCACTTCTTCTTTACTTAAATTTTTCACTGATTTTTCCGCGTTTTTTTTTTTTGAATTACGTTGCTTAGGTTATTAACACGATGTAAGTGGTTTGGCTCTCAAAAACGAATGACTGCTTTGAATATGCATACAATGTGTGCAATTGTAAAAATGTCAAGCTCACAGCAGTGAGAGCTGACCGGCCAACCAAACGGGGATAACAGGCAAATTCCCAATTCTCTCCTCTATCGTGCTCCAAATGAGTATTGGATAATCACTAGGTGTCAAATCTAATAACAACAAAACAGAGCGATAATGTTTATCTGATTTCTTCGGGAGATATAAGTAAATGATTGCGACATTACCGCCTTTGCGAGATGACACCTGGGACGTTATTAATAAACTCAGTTTTGGTAGCTCTCCTCAACAAGAAATTAGAAAAACAAACGAATATCTTCGCTCTCGGGATGTAATGGATAATTTTTGGAAAGTATCTATATACAGAATTCGGGTCAGAGGAAGTTCAACTCAAAATCAATATTATGGACTTACATGCAATATGTATAATTGTATACATGCAATATAGGTAATAATTCCAAACTCTAACTGGGTTGAATAATTAGCTTTTTTTCACTTGAAACTTTTAATGTGTGACTAATTTCAACTTTGCAATTGTAACACGGATGGGAAAATGGCCGAGCTAAGAGGACTTTGTGTGCAAGAAACCACGTAGACGCTTCAACTTAATATTTCCCTTCCAGATTATTGGTAGAAACAGTGAAGAATAAGTGGACAAAACGTAAAAAAAACGATTACACAAGGCGTTCTTATCATATTGGCATCACACATAGACGGCGCAGACTCTACCTACTTAAATCAAACTATGCCGTAAATTCGTGAATAAAAAACATATATTCAATGGAAATAAAAATCATAAAGATACGTAACTTTTGGGGCAAGCAACCCTACAGTATGTAGGGTGGAAATTCGTCCGTCTGTCTGCCTGGCTGGTGCGCACAATAGCTCTCGAAAGGAGTAACTGATTGACTTACAATTTGGTATGTCGTAATATTTTTCTCCAGGCTAAGTTCGAAGATGGGCCATATTGGCCCACTCATTCTAGTTCTTCCCCCACAAAGGGTTAAATTTTTGTGAAATATTGATTCTTTAATAACTTCTATAGTACTTATTCGAATCTTCTGAAACTAGTACATACATAGTACTAGTTTATTAGTAGCTAACACCTGAAGAAAAAAAAACAAAAGTAAACTGTTTATAACTTTTATACAAGTACATACAAATACTTGAGATTTTTTACAGTGTAATGGTTTTATAATACCTACAGTCTAGTGAAAAATGGGCGTTATTGCAATGCCCCTTTTTGTACCTTCCACACAAAGGTAGCATTTTGTACAAAAAGTTAACAGCTTATATCGTGAATAACAATGTATAAAAATACTAAAAATGTTTGCACAGTTTAAAGTTATTAAAATTCCTACATGGGCCAAAATCGCCATTTTTGATATGTTTGAATCGAAAGAAAATTTATGTGGGACACAAATTTTTTAGTGTTATACATTTCTGGTCAAATACATTTTATTTGAAAATTAATGAAATATATTTGGAACGCATATTTTAATATATTACAACAAAATATACGAGTATTTGCAAACTAATTTTGACCCAATTTAAACGGTGCTACTTGTCCTTGCGACTTTTTGAATTCTCTTTTAAAATCCCTACACGCAGAAAAATGGCATTCCTAAGGACAAGTAAATTTTATACTCCAATTTAGTTAAATTTTTTTACTCAGTTGTAGTACATTTTCCCTAAGCAGCAATACAATTTACCAAATATAAGTAAATTTACCTAATAAGAAGTTCGGTATGAATCATAAAGCATAGTTTTAAAATTTCCTCACAGTCAGTTCATCGCATACTTAAGGCAAGTTCAACCGCCTAAAAATGTTTTTTATATTTCTTTACTGAAATTTTTAAACTTAAATAAAGTTCACCTCATTTTATTGTCCATACTCATGACAATGATATCCTTATTACAATGTAGTTCAAATAAACAAAATCTTTATTAACACGTGGAAAATTTGGTGGAAATTATGTTGAAATAAACATTTATTTTAGTTAAATTTAACTTAAACAGTGTACTCATATACATGAAATACTCTGATTGAAATGTTGTACCCAAAATAATAATTCACACTTTTCAGTGGCTTCTAAATTTGAGTAAACTATTTACTTCAAATTAAGCAAACTGAACTAGCATTAAGTTCAAAAGCCTAACAATTGAGAGAAGCACAACACATTCATACATAAGCATTTGCATGGATGTATATATGCATGTATGTGCAGCAAACATTCCGTTTACATAGAGACGACATAAAAAAGGAACTACCTGACTTGATGAAACTTAATAAGTATAAAGAATTTTAGCTTATGACACCAAACTAAAAGATCTCAGACATATATGAAATAATCAATAACAGCAGAAAATGAAGTCACTGTTAAATTACGATGATACAGGTTAGAATTGCCAGTGTGGAAAATTGATCTGCCTTCATAAAATATTTCCATGACTCCACAGAAATATGTCTACCAAATATACCACGATTTCTAGATAATAATTGATAACTAAGATATGTAGTTTAATATCAAATTTATTAAATATGAGTGCAGAAAAATCTGATTCGAATATCGAGTGCCATATATAAAACAATCGCAAGTAGTCATTATTTAGAAATTTCTAAGCGATATTGAAATAGAGTTGCCATTTATCGATAAGGGGGAATCTCATAACAAGATTTTTAGTCTAAACGCAATATGTACCTTGGATGCGTTAGTGGCGTTCAATGTAGCCGATTAAACAACGTGTGTTAGATTGTTCCATTTTACTGAAAAATATATATGTAGTTTATGATGTAATAAATATGCTGAAGTATTTTTCAATTTAAGAACAGACAAATTGCAAATCTCTATAAGTTACGCAAACATTTGGGAATTTGGCCCACTTTTTAATGAACTGTATTTGCGGGTTGTTTATAAATAACGCAATGTAAAAATACACTGTTTAAAATGTATGACTGTAATCGTAACAAGCATAATATATGTAGAACCCCGGCTTTAGTTCAAAACATGTGAAATAATTCCTTGATGTGCACTGGATCTGCTTTAGAAACCACAACTTTGTCCTAAAAACTGTTATTCTCTCTCTCTCATTATTCTATAAGAATTCGCGGAAAAAACTTGTTTGCAATGTTTAACCCACAATAGGGTAATGTACAAACACAGTGCATTGTGCCACTATTTTCGATCGCATAAGACTTTTGTGCTGAAACAATTTTTTTCACTACCAATTTTCTAACATTTTTCCTCCTCATTACGAACAACAAAAGTGAACCAGCTATCATGAAGCTGTCCATGAAAAGATATTTTCAGCCTTCTTGCTAGTCAGAAATAATAAAATACCATAATAAATAAAAAAATTTAACTTAGAAATTCAAATATTTGTATACCTAATAGAAACTCTATATATATTTTTTCCTACACTATAACTGAATCTAATCGCATAATTATGGTAGGTCCACCTGATGTATGGACATAATATAATTATACGCCCAGGCTGAACATTATTTGTATTAAATACGACAGCATTTTTATTTAAGTAATAACCACTGCTCCAGCGGGTAACGTTACGGCTGCACTAAAGTTAAGTTACGGTTTCGTTTGTCTAACCCAGCCTTTAAAGATTTGCATGTGATGGCAACATTAGGCGTGTTTTCGTTACACCATAAGTTCTTAATTTGTATGGGGAGCTAAGCACTTTTAAGCACTATTAGTTCCCGATGAAGTTTGGTGCTTGTGTTCCTGTCTTAAACGAGTATGATGTTGCCAGATTGGGCACCCTATATTTAGCAATATGGCATCCCATTTTTGGAGAGATTTTATCAATTATTGTGAATTAACGGGAAGAAGATATATGTTTTATAAATACTTTTCACGAATTTTTTGTCTGTTTCGCACTGTTCTTTCTTCGCAACTCATGACACCATTGCTACCAGATAGTGAAAATCCGCCATTTATTGCTTATGTGCCAGTTAGTGGAAGTCAGTTGTTTTCGTTGCAAAGTGCTAAACTAAAATTGCTAGCTTGTAACGAAAACATGCCTATTGTTGAACATTCCATCTTATACGTTCATCCCGAAATAAAATTGATCGATGAGCATGAAGGCTCTTGTGCATTCAAGTAAAATTAAGTGAATAAAATAAATTACGTTGAGGACAAAATAAGTTAATGGAGTGCAACACATTTTCAGCTCTTCTGAAGGAGTTAAAGGGGAAATGTTTTTGGAGGATTTTTCAAGGTAAGTAAAAATGAAATATTTGTATTATATTCTTTATTATATTAGGCGTGTTTTCGTTACACCATAAGTGCTTAATTTGTATGGGGAGCTAAGCACTTTTAAGCACTATTAGTTCCCGATGAAGTTTGGTGCTTGTGTTCATGTCTTAATCGAGTATGATGTTGCCATATTGGGCACCCTATATTTACCAATATGGCATCCCATTTTTGGAGAGATTGTTACCAATTATTGTGAATTAATGGGAAAAAGAAGAACAAAAATGGGAAATTATTTTAATATTTGCAAAAAGAGTGTAAACAATTGAACAAAGAATAGTAAATATATGTTTTATTAATACTTTTCACGAATTTTTTGTCTGTTTCGCACTGTTCTTTCTTCACAACTCATGACGCCATTGCTACCAGATAGTGAAAATCCGCCACTTATTGCTTATGTGTCAGTTAGTGGAAGTCAGTTGTTTTCGTTGCAAAGCGCTAAACTAAAACTGCTAGCTTGTAACGAAAACATGCCTATTATTATGTATTGTAGTCTTGAAAAAAGTATGTACGTATGTACAAGTGTCTTTCGTCGTTAATGATTTCTTTGATTCAGGAATGCTGTGTGTGGCATATGTTCGTATGTATGTGCATACAGATATTTGTATGCATGTAGGTATGTACATACATAGTTTTGCAGCGTCATGGAAGTGTCAAACTATTAAAGAAATTTTGTAACAGCATTCTAACTTCAATGAGTGCAAACAGACATTAGGGTGGATATACATCAAATAAGAACTCGATAATAATACTGATTATTAAGATTGCTTGTTTTGGTGTTATGTGAGAAATATGAGTTTATACCTCATTCTTCCTGTGATTTATTATATGATTTTTTGTATATTAAATAAATACGAAACAAACAATGTTAATTATCAGCATGTTTATCGAATGTCTTTTAGGATTTTGAGCCAACCTAATGTCTGACCATTTTGTTTCGATATATTTGAAGAAATATATGTATACATACGTATGTATATTAGAGTGGCTTAAAAAAAGTTGATAATGTTCAACGCTTATGTAAAAATAAAGCCTGTTTTAAGTATATTGCCAAAACATTTTGTTTCGGCGATTTTCTAATTAGGAGCAAAAATCAGATGTTCCTTTAATGAAATTGCCTGTGCTTGATTTTTTCTCAAACCGAGCATAAAATAATAAAAAGCGAACCAAATGTCATTAACATTTCTCAAAATGTTCCAATTTAAAGGTCACTTTTTCGAATATTTCTGAAAACTGCAATCAATATTCACTCTGAGTATATAAGTCAGACATAAAAAAATTGTTGGTGCTATAATTGTGTAAATTTGTTTCTATCAAAAATACTTCAAAGTATGTTTTATATAGAAAATTTTGTTTATTTTCTGAGTGGTTAATTGTATTATGAGGACGCATAATACTTTCATATATAATAAATCAGCAGTTAAAAAATTTTGAATTTTTATCTCAAGCATTGTATTACTGTGTATCATTTTTCTGGCTTAGTTTGCTGTAAGGTTCGGTAATTTACACTTGGCCTTTGAGTTGGCGGCGGGGAGACGAGCAACCGGTACATAGAGACATTCGGTGCTTCGAGAACTCCCCCATTTTTCTCAAGGAGCTAAGGTTACAAAGGTAACAGGTAAATACACGGTAGCTCAAATATATATTTTAACTGGCCTTAAAATGATATGACTTTGTCACAGTTTACACCGTCGTTAGCAAATCATTAAAAAACATTCTTTATTTTGTTAACTTTTTGATATATTTTATATTATTTATTCTGAGTGGAAGCGACAAGTTTTCGTTATGTTACCTATACTGCATAATATGTTAGGAAACTCTTATCACTCGCAGGTCTTAATGAAGAGCCAACTGCTATTAACGTCATTAAAAATGTTTCAATTTAAACTAGCTTTTTCAATGCACTTCTGGCCTGATTTTTATTGTTCGATCTTTGATTTCAGAAAAATAAACGCTGTCAATTTTATTGAGGAACAGCCTAATTTGTTCAGGTATTTATATCATGAATCGCTCCTAATTTGACAATCGCTGAGACGAAATATATTGAGAATTTTAATAAATGAAATTTCAAACATTGTTTTTCGCTCCATACAAATAAAGCCACTCTAATGTACACGTCTAGTTTTCGTTGTCAAATAACGTGGAGGAACAAGTTGAGTCCTTCCAAGATTAACCAAAATAAACATGCACATGTACATACATTTTTTTGCCAAGTGGTGGAGGGCATGATGTTTCGCTTGCGTACGGTAATTTGCTTAAATATATAAAGTTGAAGAATAAATTTCAATAACAATTTAAAATTGTCATCAATAATAATAGTAATATTTTGACATTTTTGTTAGGATTTTGTTTACTAGATATCAAAATTCGACGAAAATAAAAAATTGGGATTTGGCAGAGGCGTGTACTGGGGTCTGGTTAATGGCGCTGAAGATGCAAACAGTTCCAGTCAAAACTGTTCCTGAAATCATCATATACCACAAATTAGTTTAAATCTATACCACAAATTATTTTAAATCTATACCACAAATATATACTAATATTTGAATATTAAAGAGGAACTAAAAAATTGTTATCGCTATTTTTTTTAATGTTTCATATTTGTTTGTGTTCACTAAATTCTAATGTCTTTAAATTTTATAATATTATCACTAAACATTAATTTTAAACTATTTAAATGTACTATTATATAATTATATATTAATAGTAAATGTATAACATTTATAAATCCACAAAATACCTTCTTTTATAAAACAATAAACATTTTAAAAACAAAATATTGATTCGCATTTTATTTACTTGGCGGTAAGAATGGATAAACTAGAGACACATAATATTAACTGAAAAGCTGGAAAAAATTTAGGCTGAAGTAAAATAATTCTGTACTAAGTACTGGTGAAATTTTAAAGTAGAGTAAACATCCCTAAACAATTTTTACTACTTGCTAGTGAACTTTGAAATAAATTGGAGTAAAAGATGTACTATTTTTATATAAAACTGCATTTGCTTTTAAGAATCAATAAACTTGAGGCAAGTAATTATAACTGGGCTGCAACATGAATTTTACTCCTCTTTACGAAAAATTAAACTAAAAGTTTGTAAATATTACTAGAATACATGAAATATTTACCCAGGCTTAGTGCATATGTATTAATATTTAAAAATATTTTATTGCTTAATAGTGAGGTTGAACTATAGGCAAGAAAATCTTCCTAGGCTTCAGTAAGGACTTTATTAAGTATACTTCCATTTAGTAATATTTGAACTTAACTTGGGAAAATTTGACTTGATATCACTAACAATTGTACTAACCTTTATTATAAGTGAATTGAGTAAAAATTAAATTTTATTAGTTCTTAGTCAAGTGTGAACTACGACTGAGTAAGTCTAAATAGGAATAAGTTGAAACATTACCTCCGCGGATTATAAGATAACTGTCCTTCTATACGTATTTACTTTAATTTTGGGAAAATTTACTTGTTTTGAGGACATTTTATGCTGTGTATGATCGGTTTTTACTTCTCTTCAGTAAAAATGAACTAATTATTATTACTTCTTACTTTCTCTAATGAACAACTTACATCATCTGAGTAAATATTTGAAAAAAATTAACTTAGTTTAAGGAACATTTTTATTGAACGACATACATATGCTCCTTTAACTTAGTTAAAATGAACTAAATGTTTGTCCACAATTTGTACGACATTAGGTAATTTTTGTACTAATTTTTGAAAAGATTGAACTATCTGTGAAGAATAAAATTCTACTCTGAAGTAAAATGGAGATTGAATTAAGTTCAACGATTGAACTTATGTTGAGGAAATAAAAGCAAGTTAAAATTGCTTTAGCGCCATACGAAGTTCAATTTTATTAAGGTTTAGTTCATTTTAACTCATTTTTGGGTTCACTTTTTTCTGAGTGTACGTAAAATCTTACTCGTATTGACGGTGAGCCTTTGTTTCAGCAACCAGGGGACAAATTAATGTTTTTTATTCGTTTACCCACATTTAATTTATTGAATTTCTTTTCGTATTCAGTCACTCATAAAGGGAAATGTCAATTTGTGCCTTGAATTTTTATTTCATGAAACTTTTTCTACCCCGTAAGCTTCTCTACACCCCTCGTCAACAAACACGTGTCGCAGGGACAAGTAGCACCGTGTAAATCGGGTCTTTCTCAAATAAAATACAGTGGCGCACATAAATATTGGCACACCAGCCATTTTTAAATTGACAGTCAATTTTTATAATTACCTGTACGTTATTATGACTAAATATAATTGTCTTATGTAAATTAATTAATTTGTCACCTAATCCTACATTTTTATACCCTACACCACACTGTGGTACAGGGTATTATAACTTTGTGCATTTGTTTGTAACACCCAAAAGGAGATGAAATAGACCCATCGTTTATTATACCGATCGACTTAGAATCACTTTCTGAGTTGATTTAGCTATGTCCATTTGCATTTGCTTTTAAGAATCAATAAACTTGAGGCAAGTAATTATAACTGGGCTGCAACATGAATTTTACTCCTCTTTACGAAAAATTAAACTAAAAGTTTGTAAATATTACTAGAATACATGAAATATTTACCCAGGCTTAGTGCATATGTATTAATATTTAAAAATATTTTATTGCTTAATAGTGAGGTTGAACTATAGGCAAGAAAATCTTCCTAGGCTTCAGTAAGGACTTTATTAAGTATACTTCCATTTAGTAATATTTGAACTTAACTTGGGAAAATTTGACTTGATATCACTAACAATTGTACTAACCTTTATTATAAGTGAATTGAGTAAAAATTAAATTTTATTAGTTCTTAGTCAAGTGTGAACTACGACTGAGTAAGTCTAAATAGGAATAAGTTGAAACATTACCTCCGCGGATTATAAGATAACTGTCCTTCTATACGTATTTACTTTAATTTTGGGAAAATTTACTTGTTTTGAGGACATTTTATGCTGTGTATGATCGGTTTTTACTTCTCTTCAGTAAAAATGAACTAATTATTATTACTTCTTACTTTCTCTAATGAACAACTTACATCATCTGAGTAAATATTTGAAAAAAATTAACTTAGTTTAAGGAACATTTTTATTGAACGACATACATATGCTCCTTTAACTTAGTTAAAATGAACTAAATGTTTGTCCACAATTTGTACGACATTAGGTAATTTTTGTACTAATTTTTGAAAAGATTGAACTATCTGTGAAGAATAAAATTCTACTCTGAAGTAAAATGGAGATTGAATTAAGTTCAACGATTGAACTTATGTTGAGGAAATAAAAGCAAGTTAAAATTGCTTTAGCGCCATACGAAGTTCAATTTTATTAAGGTTTAGTTCATTTTAACTCATTTTTGGGTTCACTTTTTTCTGAGTGTACGTAAAATCTTACTCGTATTGACGGTGAGCCTTTGTTTCAGCAACCAGGGGACAAATTAATGTTTTTTATTCGTTTACCCACATTTAATTTATTGAATTTCTTTTCGTATTCAGTCACTCATAAAGGGAAATGTCAATTTGTGCCTTGAATTTTTATTTCATGAAACTTTTTCTACCCCGTAAGCTTCTCTACACCCCTCGTCAACAAACACGTGTCGCAGGGACAAGTAGCACCGTGTAAATCGGGTCTTTCTCAAATAAAATACAGTGGCGCACATAAATATTGGCACACCAGCCATTTTTAAATTGACAGTCAATTTTTATAATTACCTGTACGTTATTATGACTAAATATAATTGTCTTATGTAAATTAATTAATTTGTCACCTAATCCTACATTTTTATACCCTACACCACACTGTGGTACAGGGTATTATAACTTTGTGCATTTGTTTGTAACACCCAAAAGGAGATGAAATAGACCCATCGTTTATTATACCGATCGACTTAGAATCACTTTCTGAGTTGATTTAGCTATGTCCGTCTGTCCGTCTGTCTGTGCATGTATTCTTGTAATCAAAGTACAGGTCGCAATTATGATCCGATCTCGACGAAACTTTACACATATCCTTTTTTGGGCCCAAGGACGATCCCTATTGAATTTGGTTAAAATCGGTTCAGATTTAGATATAGCCCCCATATATATGTTAGCCCCGATTTGACATGTAAGCGCTGTAAAAACTTTATTTTATATCCGATCAGTATGAAATTCGGCAGAAAGAGGTTTCTTATTATATGGATGAACACTGTTAAGTTTGGAAGAAATCGGTTCAGATAAAGATATAGCCCCCATATATACGTTACCCCCGATTTCACATGTAAGCGCTGTAAAAATGTTATTTTATATCGGATCAGTGCGAAATTCGGCAAAGAAAGGTTTCTTATTACATGAAGGAATACTGCTAAATTCGGAGAAAATCGGTTCAGATTTAGATATAGCCCCCATATATATGTTACCCCCGATTTGACATGTAAGCGCTGTAAAAACTGTATTTTATATCCGATCAGAGCGAAATTCGGCAGAAAGAGGTTTCTTATTACACGAAGGAATACTGCCAAATTCGGAGAAAATCGGTTCGGATTTAGATATAGCCCCCATATATATGTTACCCCCGATTTCACATGTAAGCGCTGTAAAAACTGTATTTTATATCCGATCAGTATGAAATTCGTCAGAAAGAGGTTTCCTATTATATGAATGAACACTTTTAAATTTGGAAGAAATCGGTTCAGATTTTGATATAGCCCCCATATATACGTTACCCCTGATTTGACATGTGAGCGATGTAAAAATGTTATTTTATATCCGATCAGTATGAAAATCGGCAGAAAGAGGTTTCTTATTACATGAAGGAATACTGCCAAATTCGGAGAAAATCGGTTCAGATTTAGATATAGCTCCCATATATATGTTACCCCCGATTTGACATGTAAGCGCTGTAGAGACTGTATTTTATATCCGATCAGTACGAAATTCGACAGAAGGAGGTATTTTTACATGAATAAGTATTCAGGGAAGATCGGTTCAGATTTATATTAAAGCTCCATATATATGTTCCTCCTGATTTGGTATCAAACCGCTATAGAAGTTGTATTTTACTTCCGATCATTAAAATTTTCCAGAAAGATGTTTCTCAATTTAGGAACGAATATTGCTTAATTTAGCGATTATCGGTTCAGAATTAGATAATATGTTTCTACCCATTTACCAATTATTCCAACTTATTATGGCAATGACCCTTATCGCATTGTTAGGGAGGTGTAGGGTATTATATAGTCGGCCCCGCCCGACTTTCTGCCTTTCCTTACTGGTTTATTTATTAATTTAATACATATTATTTTATTTAATATAAATTAGTAAAACAATGTACATTTTCAGAGCACAAAAGTATTGGCACAAGCAGAGTTAAGCATAGGAAAATATTTATATATTTCAGAATTAATATTTTGTGGGTAATCCCTTTTGTTTAATAACGGTATCCAGACGTTTTGGCATGGAATGAACCAATCTTTTCGTCGTTTCTTCGCCGATATTTTGCCACTCCTCCAATAAAGCCGCTTTAAGCTCCGTTTTATTTGAAATTGCACGCTTTTTCACTCGCCTGTCCAGTTCTTCCCACAAATGCTCAATTGGATTGAGGTCCGGAGACTGCGGTGGATGTGGTAGAACATGTGCAGTGTTATACGCTAGCCACATTCGCGCGATATTAGATGTGTGCCTAGGGTCATTGTCATGCTGAAAGGTGAATTGTGCGGTCAAGTTAAGCTTTTCGGCACTTTTTTTCAAATTCTCTTTCAAAATATTGAGATAAACTGTTTTGTCCATTATCACATCTATAAAACCTAGTTCACCCACACCTCCAGCAGACATGCAACCCCATACCATCACTCCCCCACCACCATGTTTCACAGTTGGTGCAAGGTTTTGCTTGTCATAGGAAGTGTTTGGTTTTCGCCATACATTAACTCTTCCATCCGATAGGAATATATTAAATTTACTTTCATCGGAGTAGAGCACCTGGTCCCAGAACTCAGTTGATTTGCTTTTATAATCCATTGCATATTCTAAACGTTTCTTTTGGTTGATGGGAGAAATGAGTGGTTTACGTCTATCAACTCTTGTACTGTATCCAGCCGCATGAAGCACTCGTCTTACTGTCATGGCGTGTACGTCCTTTCCAAAATCTTCTTTGACCTCGGCAGCAATCTGGGTGATGTTGTTTTTGGATCAATTTTCACTTTTTTAACAATTTGCTTGCACTCGCGATCACTTAAAATTCTAGGACGGCCGGAACGTTTTCCAAGTTCGATGCTTCTTTAAAACGTTTAATAATGCTGCTAATGGTAAATCGACTTCTATCCATCATTTCTCCAATCTCGGCATACGATTTACCCTGATCGTGCAAATGAATAATAATTTTACGCTGGGATTCGGTGGTTTCTTTAAGCTTACGACCCATATTCGCTTTTGATATTATGTTCAACTGATAATTATTACAACTACTCACTTTTCTGGCAAAAAAAACTGCATGACAGTTAATAACGGTAAATAATTATTCATCTTGTAAACAAAAACGTTGCCAGATTAACAACAACTTGTGAGGTTACCACAGTGTACCAAAAGTGTGCCAATACTTTTGTGCACCAAAAATTTTACTTTTTTTAGTATTTTACATTAAATAAAATATTGCCAAATACTTTTATTTACAACTAAAAAGTGTTTTTAACATTTACACAGTACAGGTGGAGCTTAAAACTAACAGCGAATTTGAAAACATCTGGTGTGCCAATATTTATGTGCGTCACTGTTTGTGTTTAAATGCAAATAAAATTATTGTTTTGGAATTTTTGCAAATGTATTTCACTTAAAAAAATGCAAAACTTTTGCTGACTTTTTCGTTTTTTCTTTAAATTGTTCCTTTATTTCGAATTGTACCTCCCAGTTAAAATACCATATCGATACCTCCATTCTATACTATGCTAAGTGCAAAATCTTCGTTTTTCAGGAGAGGCGATCAATGTTTGATGATTTTTTTAAATTTCTGTGGAATTCCTTTATAATGCCAATCGAATGACCCGTACTGTTTTGTGAATATCTTTTGATTGCACTGACGCCAAATTTTGACAAAATATAATTTGGAATATTTAGAAATTAAATTTCGTAAAAACATGCACATGCAGCATAAATTTTGTGACGACCAAAAGTCCCGCAGATCGTTTTAGGCGACACTTAGGGTAAGTTATTAGAAATTAAGCAGATGAATTAACACAATGTATAATTATAGTTACACACTACATTTTATAAAAATAGTAGTTAGTCCTTTTTGACTGTCAAAGGTATAAAGTGGACTTAGGCTATTTGGCATAAACTTGCGAAGCGAACTCGTAAACAACTTACCGCTACGCAACAACAAAACAAATACGGAATGGTTTAATAAGTAAGATAACACGTGGAGTTGTTTTGAGTAAACAAGTTGTTTTAATAAACAACTCCTTTTGGAGTAAACAAGTTGCCGTTATTCCAATTGGGTATAAAGGCGACAAGCATTGAGGAAGACGGGACAGTTAAGGCCCAGTTAGTCAAACTTAACCGTAACGCCCCCGTAGCGTAACGAATCAGCTGATTAAATCTGTCATATGGAAATCAGTGTAAACGATTAGCCAACGAAACGTAAACGGACGGCTGAATCTGTTGAAATCAGAATTGGACGTTCCGTTTACGTACAATTTGACACCAGCTGATACACATGTTGTTTACAATTATAATTGTATGTTCACCAAAAAAGTAAAGAAAACAATTACTTAATTATTTGTTGTTTAAAATTGCAAATAAACATGAAAGACGAATATTTGATTTCATTGGTGCAGTCGCACGAGTATTTATACAATAAATATAATCCAGCATATAGGATATCTGAAAAAAGCGAGAAGCTTGGAAGCAAATTGGCAAGGAGCTGGGCGTTACAGGTGAGTTTTATGAAGATCGCGGCTGACTCCATTTAAAATTAAATTTATAATCTGCTTCAGGATTCTTTTGACGATAGTACGTGCGCCAATCTTCTTCATTGTGGGTTAATTTGACAGCAATATAAGCGTCTTTACAAACGTTGACTTATTTATAGATAGAGATTGGATTGGATTTGGCTGAGTCCCTCTTCAGTGGGAATATACATAAGTAAAGGGTTTTCCATTAAGGACATAAGGATTTTATATATTAATAAAACACAGAATATTTAAGATATAGAGTTTAAATTCCAGGTCTAATGCAAATGTTACATTTTAAGAATGAAATTCAATTTCGGACATATGACCACCACGAGCCCGTCAACAGCGATATATTCATTGGATCCAATTTTCCACCACTCTTGGACACATTTCGACCGGAACGTTGGCAATTTCGCGTTGGATGTTGTCTCTGAGCTCGTCTAAAATTGTTGACTTAGACCAAGGATATATGGTTTACTAGGCGGTACGGGTTCTGTACCTAAAATAACTGATTGGCCAAACGGAGAGTACTGGAATATAGCTGTATTTAATTTAAATTAAGAAATGGAAATTGTTTGTATTAAAATAGATTATAAATAAATTGAAGTTTAATGGGCATACCCCCATCGTGTTGGCTGCCATAACTTCCAACATTAACTGATATGAATGTAAATGAAAACTAAATAGTCAATTAAAGCAAAATAGCATTCGTTCTTTATTATACGAAGTCTTCTTATCAACTAAACTTAAAACTAAGAAAATAATAAACAGCTTATAAACTAGTTCTGCAATTGAAACAACAACAGCATCGTGAAGAACATCAGCATAACAAAGATATAAGCGCAGTTGGTGAGATGAAGAGAGGCATATCAAAGCAATAGAGAACCTGGTGGAATGGACAACAGGAAAGCAGATATATCATTGTTTTATTAGAGGTGTTCAATTTTTGTCAACTTAAAGCTTTCTGTAAAATTATGAATCCTTAAATTTGTTGCGTGCGGGGCAACGAGCCATCGTCCCAGGGCACCGGCAACATTGCTCACGGACTGTGAGTGGGCCTTAGTCAGTTTGCCCGACTGAAATTTTCATATTTTGTCTGCTTTCCTATATTTAGTGAAAAATTTAGCTGCCACGACCAAGAAGAGGAAAGAAAATACAACGTGGTCGCAACAAACCCAGGCCACATCAATATCTGAACGCCGTGACGACTGATTGATTGTCCCTACAATCTTCGGCGTTGGGCGACTTGAATTTGATAGACATGTACGATTCGTTGTACAACCGCTTCAATTTAGAGCAAATGTGCAACGACGTATTATTTAGCCAGAATCTGTGCGTGAGGCTCTGTACTATGCGAACATATGGTAAAAGGTGGTGCCCAGCGAATGGGGTTGCCACCGAATACCACACTGAACGAAAAGGCCATACAAATTGTTGTTATAATTTGAAATACATAGGGGAACATATAACAACAATATTTTTAGAGGGAAAGCTAGGAAAATTGTGGGAAATTCGGGAGTGGGTTGACAAGCAGGATATAAAAGACAGCTCTGAACAAAGGCGGCTTATTGTCATTAGTACCTCGTTACCTTCAAGTCACAGTGTTCCGGGTCATATTGTTACCATCGTCCAATTGGTTTTAAAAGAAACACAATATTTAAACACAAAATTTAAAATTAGTGTGGCGAAAAATAAAAGAAATTTAAAAGTTTTACTGCTCAAAGATTTTAATTTTCTGACGTTTATTGAAGCTGTGAGTGTCCTTGTCTATAGGGGATGTGTTAGTAGTATAATCATAATAATGGTTGTGATGTATGTGTTCCCTTTTTATTTTCTCTCTGAAGCTCTAACATCGAAATCTTTTATAAGAGTGTAATTCTGCTACTGGCCTCCTGAATTTCCACGAACAAGAGGAGGCCAGCGATTTTTCTTTCTTTCTTTGCGGAACAAGATCTGAGACTTCTGTGGCGCATCTCAGGTACTCCCTGGGGGGTTGATATTCGTCGTGGACGGTATTTATATCGAAAATCTCCAACCGTAGCCAACGTCACTGGCATAGATGAATTGGAATAGTCTGCAATCAAGAGAAGGAGAAGTACAATTTTTAATCTCGGAATATAAGGTAACAAAAAAAGCAATTTTTTTACATACCGGAAAGCATAATGAAGCAGCCTATGACACTTCAGGCACCAGAAGATCCGTAAAGAGAAATCTAAAATTAAAAAGGAGACAAGTTATAAATCAAAGAAAAAAAAATATTAGCAAATTAGAATAATTTTGTGTTGTTTAGTATTCGTTTTGTGTTAAGTGTAAAGGAACCCAACTCTAATGTTTGTAAAAATCATTAACACCAGTGCAGGGCATTTTTAATCGTGAGTGTAGGATTTGCTATAGAAATCTCTAGACTGCGTCGTTAGATTTTAGTCTTTCCTGTTGGATCTGTTATTGGTGAGGTCCCTGGCCAAATTAAGAGAGCTATTTTAGTTTAGGTAGTACATACATATAGTTTTTTTTGTCCTCGTGCGAGCCAAAACGGGCTGAAAATTAGCGTCTAGATTTCTCTATTGACTGAATTCGAGCTAATGGCTCACAATCTGATATTTTAAAATTTGAGGTGTTAGCGATTTATAATTGATTAACTTTGTGTGATTGTGAAACGATTAAGTGTTAATCGTTTAGGCTTTTAAGTATAGGATTAAGAACTTTTATGTTAATAAATGTGATATTTGTAAGTTTCTCAACGAAATTATGATGTGTTAGGTTTCCTAAAAGGGGGGTTATGATGAAGGCATGAGTTTTGTGTGGTAAGTGTGTGGTAATTGGGGTCCTTACAGATCGCAAAAGGAACATTAAGGATCATGGTTGGGCGGGCAAAGTGCGGGAGCAGAGATCAAGTTCCCTGGTCAGAAACGGTGTATCCAGTGTTTGTATAGTTTTTTTTGTCGTGATATGTGAAATAGTGATCTCATTAATTGTTCGTTCCTCTGGGCTAAAGTGGAGGGTTGGAACCGGCTGAGAAATTCTGACCGCTGAGCTGCCGGAGGCCACTTTAGCACCAACAATAGGGGGCACGCAACAGTATGGCGCCCAAACGAAATGAAAATGCCTTAGCGCCAACAAAACAGCGCGAACGCGCCAAGAAAACGCCGCGTCCGAAGGACCCCTCGACTATAATGGCGAACAAATATGGCGAAGGCATAAGAATGAGGAGTTGTGCAATAATATCTAGGCACACTACAATAGACATTAGGGAAATAATAGATTACAACGAATTACCGCATTTTTTGGCATTCTTACTGATATTGCAGCAGCAACTTCGAAAATAGAAATTGGAACTATTGTGCAATATTAGATATAGATTTACATTAGATTAGGGTAATCGTTCCAAGTGCCTTAGGGTCGGTGCAATAGCACTTGTTGTGTGATATGTAACAGTGATCGTATTGTAAATGACCTGTGAATTAGTGTTTTTCATTTCTGTCTCAAATTAAAGTCCATAATTGTTCGAATTTATGTATGAGAGAAGTGCAATAACTGACAATGAATTAATTAGGAGTATTGTCTGTATTGTCTGCTCACATTCACGAGATCCTTTTCCTGTTTTTTTTGGGGGAAATCGCCGTGAAGTAAAATCTAACCAAAATAGAATGTACATGAATGTAGTTAGTTTAATAGTACTGTCTATCGATTCACCGAAGACTGCAACCAATATGGGCACTTTTAAAGAATTTAGAGAAGTAGAAAAATGAATAGAGAAGGCCACACAATACTCTACAAAACTCTGAAAATACTTTCATCAAACCCCTAATAATTTAATTGAAGAAAAGAAAATAAATATTTGTTTGTCTAAAATTTAGTTTTCATTAGAGATAAAATAAATTATACATTAGGTGAATAGTTTATAAATCGTAGTGTTTAATTCGGATTTTTTATATTAGATTTTTACGAGTTTTATGGGCCTAGCCTGAGCATTAACCGATCTGAAGTAAGGAACTAATGAGTGAATTTACAGAAGGTAAGCGCAGAAGCAAACGAAACCGATTACTAGCTTTTGACGTCAGCAGAATTTCGTCACAACCACAACCGAAACAGAGAAAAGCAGACAAAATGTCACATCCCATGCAACTTTTAGACCCTTCCATCGTAGACATGTCCCATACCATAAACACTCCAAATGCTAGCACCAGTGCTGCTGCCAGATTAGTACATAATAATCAACAGTCAAACTCCAACGATCTATTAAACCGGTCCTCGGAGGTTGATGTCATGATCAGGGATATGGTGAACGAGAGCATTAATGACACTCAGCTCAATTTACAAAAGTTAGTCCATGACAGCGTTAGCAAAGAGATGGAAAAGGTATATTCCGCGATAGGAAAACTAAATGAAGCGGTAATGAGTATGACCAACAGACAGGCAAATAGCAATAGGAATACCGAAAACGGTACAGAAACCACAGGTACTTCCTTAAACCGCCCATTGGCTTCACCGCCACCAACGTACAGAGAAAACAGGTCGAACGAATCAGCTAGGAGTCACGTTTTACCCAGCATGGTGAATGGATCAGGAAATAGAGGGATTAAGGTTGAACGATTCGGTTTGAATTTCACAGGGAACCCGAATAGCCTCCTCGTAGAAGATTTTATATACCGGTTGGAATACTTTCAAAAGCATTATAAATTGTCCTGGGAGGAGCTTTTAGACGAATTTCACATGCTGGTTTCTGGCCCGGCATATGAATGGTTTTGGTTGCAGCAAAGAAGCAATAACGTGACTAATTGGCCCTCTTTAAAACATGCTCTGCTGGAGCGATTTAAAACTAGACGGACTTGATTCGAAGAGATGAGGGATATACTGGAGAGAAAGCAAATGCCAGGCGAAAGTATTGATTCGTTCTTCCATGATTTGAGCTTAATGAGATCAAAATTGGAACGACCCGTTTCAGAGTTCGAAATGATTAGCCTAGCAAAGAAAAACTTGAGGAAATCACTTTCCAGCATTGTATATTCGATGCCTGTATCTTCCCTGGAACAACTCAGAGTTGAATGCTTAGAAATTGAGAGAACGTTTTTCAAACGGGAACCAGTCCAGCTAACACCCTTATCGAATAGGCCTATGCGAGTTAGCTCAGTACAGGAGGAAAGTGAGGACTTTGAAATCTTTGAAGTGCCGGATGATAGTGAAGAACTCGCGGCAGTTAACGCTATTATAGTCTGTTGGAATTGCCAAAACCCAGGCCACTTATTTAGAGACTGTCCCTCATCACAACGATCCTTATTCTGTTTTAAATGTGGAAGACAAAACACTATCAGCCCCAAATGCGTAAATTGTCGTTCGGGAAACCCCCGAAGGAACGTGGTTGCCGCGGGTTCGATGGAACAGCCCGCGTTATCAACACAAATAAAGAAGTAGAGAGCCAAATCGAGAATCAAATTAGTTATTCAACCATTCGGCATTATTTACCTTTAGAATTAAGAGAAAAGAATTATGAAGTAGTTAGAAACCGGATATTCGAAAATGAAAACAACCAATTTCCGAACGAAGTAAACACCGAAGTCAGAACCCTAGCTCTAACCAATGATCGTAGAATAACGAAATCTAAGCAAAGAATATTGAAATTAAGGCAAAGACAGAAAGAAAAGAAACGGCTAAATAAACTTATTGCTGAGGCCGTATTGAAATTTAATTTAAAGCGAGATCTGAGACCGTACGCAGTCGTGAAGGTAGGAGGTAAAGAAATAAGAGGTCTTCTGGACTCAGGAGCCTCGGTCAGCTTACTCGGGAAAGGGTGTCGAGAATTGGTTCAGGAATTAGGTTTAACAATAAGCACATATAGTTCAAATATTAGAACAGCTTCTGGTCACCAGCACCGAATATTAGGGAAAATTGAGACCAATGTCGAATACAAAGAAAAGGAAGCCCGGATTTGCCTGTATCTTTGCCCGGATTTAGAACAGGAATTGTACCTGGGAGTAGACTTTTGGAAAGTGTTTGAACTGGCACCAGACATCATATCCATAGAAGAACTAGATACCGAATTACAACATAAAATTCATGGCAATTCGACTCAAGATAAATCAAATATGCACATTCTATCTCCAGAACAGCAAAAGGAATTAAACGAAGTTGTCAAGAAATTCCCAACATTTGAAGAAAGAGGTCTTGGGTGTACCAGCCTGGAAAAACATGAAATAAAACTAATAGAAGGGGCGAACCCCGTCAAAGACAAACATTACCCACTATCCCCTGCAGTTCAAGACATAGTGTATAAAGAAATCGACAATATGCTTAATCTCAATGTTATTGAGGAAAGCAACGGACCCTGGAGTAACAGAACCACGGTGGTCAGGAAACCGGGAAAGAACAGGTTTTGTCTTGATGCGAGAAAACTCAACGCATTGACGGTAAAAGACGCGTACCCATTACAAAATATTGACGGGATATTAAGTAGGATAGACCAAACGCATTATATAAGCAGCGTCGACCTGAAGTACGCCTTTTGGCAAATTGAATTAGAGGAGGAAGCGAAACCCTACACGGCTTTCACCGTACCAGGTCGACCGCTGTACCAGTTTAGGGTAATGCCGTTTGGTTTATGTAATGCGGCGCAAAGACTCTGTCGCCTAATGGATAAGGTGATACCTGCTAGACTCAAATCGAACGTTTTTATATACTTGGACGATCTCCTGATAATATCGAATGAATTCCATACACATATTAAAATTTTGAGTGAAGTGGCGGAATGTTTAGAAAGGGCAAATCTAACAATAGGTCTAAAAAAATCATTATTCTGTTTCCGCGAGCTGAAATATTTGGGTTTCATTATAGGAAACGGTATACTGAAGACAGATCCTGAGAAGGTGAACGCCATCCAACGAATACACCTACCCAGATCCCCTAGAGAGGTACGAAGTTTCTTGGGAACCGCGGGCTGGTACCGACGGTTCATCAAAAACTTCGCCTCGATATCCGCCGGCTTAACTGATACCCTCAAGAAAGGAAAAAAGTTCGAGCTGACTGAGAAAGCAAACGAATCATTCCAAATGTTGAAACAGGCTCTGACTTCTGCACCAGTTTTACGACATCCCGACTTTCGCAGAGAATTCTACATTCAATGTGATGCTTCGGAATTTGGTATCGGGGCAGTTCTTTTTCAAAAAAACGATAGTGGCGATGAGAATCCGATAGCCTTCTATTCTCAAAAGCTAAACTCCTGCCAGAGAAACTACTCTGTAACGGAGAAGGAGTGTCTGGCAGCAGTTTTGGCGGTAAAACGATTCCGACCTTACGTTGAAATGATGAAGTTCACCATCATAACGGACCACGCCAGTCTAAAATGGCTTATGTCTTTGAAGGATTTAAGTGGCAGATTAGCCAGGTGGTCCCTTCAACTCCAAGCTTACGATTTTTCGATAGAACATCGTAAAGGCTCGGAGAATGTGGTCGCTGATACACTATCGAGACTGCCTATCGATGGAGCGATTGAAGTAGAAGAATTAGACCAGGATGATTTATTGGGGTTCGAAACCAACGCCTTTGACAGCGAAGAGTATGAAGAGCTTAGAAAAATTATTTTAAAAAACAAAGAAAAGTTACCCGATCTGAAGATAGATGGGGACAAAATCTTTCGAAGGATATCATCGGATGAAATCCTAACAGAAACGGAATGGAAATTGTGGGTACCACAAGATATAACTCACGTGCTGATAGAAAAAGCTCATGGAGATATAACCGCGGCACATGGAGGGATAGCCAAAACTCTGGGTCGTCTGAAAACGCATTATTATTGGCCGAAAATGACGTCCCAAGTCAGGCAATACATTAGTAATTGTCAAATGTGTAAAGAGGTGAAACCAGCAAATCAAACTCTACACCCAAGTATTGGAAACGAGGTGGTGACAGAAAGACCGTTCCAAAAACTATATATCGATTTCCTAGGTAAATACCCTAGATCCAAAAAAGGCAACGCGTATATCTTTATTGTTGTCGATCATTTTTCCAAATTCACGTTTTTGCATGCAATGAAAGAGGCTACGTCCCAGAATGTGATCAAATTTCTAGTAAATCAGATATTTCACACCTTCGGAGTACCAGAAATAATACATAGTGATAATGGCAAGCAATTTACGTCAAAAGAGTTTGGAAAGATGATTGATAATTATAAAATATCCCACGTCACCACAGCCTATTACTCGCCGCAGTCAAACGCCTCAGAGAGGGTAAATCAATCCGTATTAGTAGCGATAAGGACATATGTGGAAAATGATCACCGTGACTGGGATCTATATCTCTCTGAGATAGAATGCGCCTTAAGAACAGCCGTGCACTCGGCAACTGGTGTAAACCCATTTTTTGCACTTTTTGGCTACAATATGTATTCTAGTGGCGTAGATTACAAACTGGCCAAGAAGCTACAATCATTGACGGATCACCAAATTCTAGATCTCAACAAAACTGAACGTATGGAACTCATGAGAGAGAAGTTCAAGAGTAACATGCATCAGGCGTTCCAAATCAGTGCTAAGAGGTATGACAAAAAGGCTCGTGTGACTCGATTTCTACCCGGTCAAGAGGTCTACAGGAGAAATCATGTTCTATCAGATTTTAAAAATAACATAAATGCCAAATTTTGTAGGAAGTTTTTGAAATGCCGGATTGTTAGGCCGATCGGAAATAACATGTACGAATTAGAAACACTTCAGGGAAAACCTCTTGGCCATTATCACGCCAAAGACATTAAAGTCTGAAACTAAGTGCAATATAACTGTGATATGAACAAACGAGTGAAATATAGGATAAGTTTGTGTTGTGAATACGTCTTACGCGTGAATTCATCCTTGTCCTCGTGAATTTGTGTCATATTGATATCGTACTTGAAATCTCCCAATGAATCTAATGCATTCAAAATGACCCACATTAAAGCCTTAGAAGTTGACCCAGTTTCACATGGAACTTTGAAAATTTGACACCATCGGTGGCGTATCCGTAATAGCAGCAATTGTTCTATGCCCTGCGTGCTGGGATTCGTTAGTCCACTGGCTCAAAGATCATATGTCAACAAGACGGCGAATGAAGTCAATTATGAATGAACAAAAAAAAAACTCAAGAATTAAATTAGGAATGTATTCCGGAGATAGGCCCGGCTAATGAGAGTTCAGGGCGTGGGAGTTCCCCACGTTGTAAACAAAAAGATGGAAAATCTGACTAGAACTATTGAAAGTAATCCGATATCTAAGGTTGATAATCAAATATAGGCCTAGATCATTAGAAGAAAATACGAAAAAAAAAACTGCGTAAATATAACTGGTGAAAGACCACATTACAAAAGAAGTTTTAATGAGTGGAATCTTTTTTTAATATAAAAAAAATAGAAAATAAACAAGGCCTAACGGATTTGTATGAATAGACTGCCCATGGAACTCGAATATTAGACTCTACCCAAACTACGAGCTGAACTTATACACAGAAATATCTGCTTGCTTTACCAATAATATGCCATATTTTCGAAATGGAGGTATAATCAATACCAATCAGAAACAATTTACAACGCAATCCTAAATTTGACGGTGAGACAATGTTGATCTCATGAGCCCACTGTGCATTTGAAAAGTCACAACTTTTCCCATTCGACATCCCCGTAGATACCTCCACACTTTTTCAAGTCAAACTTTACGTCCAAGAATAGACCCACAGACCCCAATTGTGTTGCCAAAAAAATACATAGTATATTGGAGAGTGATCTCCATAGGGCAACCCTATCAAATTATGCGCCGATATCACACAACCTCAATCCCATACAAATTATAATAAGAACCTCCGCCAACTTTGAATCAAGCAGATGGAAAAAGATAGGAAAAACGCTCCTTTCACAGGAATATCAGAGATGGACCCAATATCTCGCCACATAAAGTGTGGCGTAAATCTATCTAATCATTCTAAAAATAATATTTTTTTGGCAAACAGATTGATTCCAAATTGATCTTTGTCGTGTTATACCCTTAAAAAAATGTCAACAGCAACACAGAAGGCTAGCTGATCCCAGCAGGTGTAGTCCTGTCCGTCCACTTTCGAGGTATTTGTTAGATATTCACTGATACTCCAGTCAAAAGGTATAATGGGCATAGTCCACTACAATTCCACATACCTGCTGGAACTATTAATACAAACTATTTCCAAAAACAACCACACATTGATTATTACGGTTGAAATAGCCCTAAAACATATATAGCCCGAACTGAACTAATGATATACATACAGTTTTTCTGTTTCTTTCTGGCGGCTTCAGAGTTCATGTGTTACAAACAAACCAACAATGATTTGGTATATATACTAACAGGCAACCGCTACTTCGCATATGAACATTCCTAAATATCATTTATTTTAATACTACTAGATGCGTCAAGCATTTTGGTTATCCTTTATATTATGTTTGTTCAAATAGTATTGTGCACCGTTACGGTGGTATTTGACTAGTATAATACATCTAAAGAAATCCAGCCATATTTTAGCTAGAAAACAGCTGTCGAGTTTCAAAGGCAAACGACATCGGGATACTGCCAAATACTCTGATTTAGTAATGTCACTTCCATTTCTTTTATTTTTTTTAAGAATCATCTGTGGCCAATAAGTTTTCGTATACGCAATTTTAAAATGAATCCAAAAGTTATTGCTAATGTCGTCACAAAGAAATTGTCTACTTTTTTTTATATATGTATGCACAGTTTCTGCACATCTTGTTTGGGGACTGTTATAGTTTGATGTTCATTTATATGGTATTTAGATTTTTCGGTTCAAAGAAAAAAAATCATTACTTTCGAGTTTCGGAGAAAAATGTGGCCACAAATATAATTTATACTTTAGTGAATTCGGTTGGAAAACAAAAATTTTGCAGATAGCTAGGCCACTCCACCCATAGCACTTTTGAAAGGTATACGAAAACAGATGGGCGCGAATTTTACCTCATCCCTCTTACTCTGTCGGTGTTCATGCGATATAGAGAAGTGCATATATAGATAAGTCTCTGATGAGTAATTCAAAGCGTACCGAACGGAATAAAACAATTTGTACGTCACCATCCTCTTGGATAAATTGTATAAGCACTGAAGATATTAATAATACTAACCTATTCATTCCTTTACTTGTAGTATCGAGTATTATAAGTATTATAAGGGGGCAGCGTCCTGACATTCAAAATATATAAACGAATCGCATCAGATTCGATTCTAGCCATGAGGTCCGTCCGTCCGTCTGATGACAATTTGATTCGCGAATCAAAAATTCCTTAAAGGCGGATGTAGCTCAATGTTGATGTTACAGTACCTACAAGAAAGGAACATTAAAAATATGGGAAAAGAAAGACAGTGTACACGATACTCACCAGATACCCGTGTAGCGACTCACTATGAATACCGCCCGCACATCGTCCTTTCTTTGTATGGACGAAAGTTCGAAGTTTTGTTGCGTGCGGGGCAACGAGCCATCGTCCCAGGGCACCGGCAACATTGCTCACGGACTGTGAGTGGGCCTTAGTCAGTTTGCCCGACTGAAATTTTCATATTTTGTCTGCTTTCCTATATTTAGTGAAAAATTTAGCTGCCACGACCAAGAAGAGGAAAGAAAATACAACGTGGTCGCAACAAACCCAGGCCACATCAATATCTGAACGCCGTGACGACTGATTGATTGTCCCTACAATCTTCGGCGTTGGGCGACTTGAATTTGATAGACATGTACGATTCGTTGTACAACCGCTTCAATTTAGAGCAAATGTGCAACGACGTATTATTTAGCCAGAATCTGTGCGTGAGGCTCTGTACTATGCGAACATATGGTAAAAGGTGGTGCCCAGCGAATGGGGTTGCCACCGAATACCACACTGAACGAAAAGGCCATACAAATTGTTGTTATAATTTGAAATACATAGGGGAACATATAACAACAATATTTTTAGAGGGAAAGCTAGGAAAATTGTGGGAAATTCGGGAGTGGGTTGACAGGCAGGATATAAAAGACAGCTCTGAACAAAGGCGGCTTATTGCCATTAGTACCTCGTTACCTTCAAGTCACAGTGTTCCGGGTCATATTGTTACCATCGTCCAATTGGTTTTAAAAGAAACACAATATTTGAACACAAAATTTAAAATTAGTGTGGCGAAAAATAAAAGAAATTTAAAAGTTTTACTGCTCAAAGATTTTAATTTTCTGACGTTTATTGAAGCTGTGAGTGTCCTTGTCTATAGGGGATGTGTTAGTAGTATAATCATAATAATGGTTGTGATGTATGTGTTCCCTTTTTATTTTCTCTCTGAAGCTCTAACATCGAAATCTTTTATAAGAGTGTAATTCTGCTACTGGCCTCCTGAATTTCCACGAACAAGAGGACGCCAGCGATTTTTCTTTCTTTCTTTGCGGAACAAGATCTGAGACTTCTGTGGCGCATCTCAGGTACTCCCTGGGGGGTTGATATTCGTCGTGGACGGTATTTATATCGAAAATCTCCAACCGTAGCCAACGTCACTGGCATAGATGAATTGGAATAGTCTGCAATCAAGAGAAGGAGAAGTACAATTTTTAATCTCGGAATATAAGGTAACAAAAAAAGCAATTTTTTTTACATACCGGAAAGCATAATGAAGCAGCCTATGACACTTCAGGCACCAGAAGATCCGTAAAGAGAAATCTAAAATTAAAAAGGAGATAAGTTATAAATCAAAGAAAAAAAAATATTAGCAAATTAGAATAATTTTGTGTTGTTTAGTATTCGTTTTGTGTTAAGTGTAAAGGAACCCAACTCTAATGTTTGTAAAAATCATTAACACCAGTGCAGGGCATTTTTAATCGTGAGTGTAGGATTTGCTATAGAAATCTCTAGACTGCGTCGTTAGATTTTAGTCTTTCCTGTTGGATCTGTTATTGGTGAGGTCCCTGGCCAAATTAAGAGAGCTATTTTAGTTTAGGTAGTACATACATATAGTTTTTTTTGTCCTCGTGCGAGCCAAAACGGGCTGAAAATTAGCGTCTAGATTTCTCTATTGACTGAATTCGAGCTAATGGCTCACAATCTGATATTTTAAAATTTGAGGTGTTAGCGATTTATAATTGATTAACTTTGTGTGATTGTGAAACGATTAAGTGTTAATCGTTTAGGCTTTTAAGTATAGGATTAAGAACTTTTATGTTAATAAATGTGATATTTGTAAGTTTCTCAACGAAATTATGATGTGTTAGGTTTCCTAAAAGGGGGGTTATGATGAAGGCATGAGTTTTGTGTGGTAAGTGTGTGGTAATTGGGGTCCTTACAGATCGCAAAAGGAACATTAAGGATCATGGTTGGGCGGGCAAAGTGCGGGAGCAGAGATCAAGTTCCCTGGTCAGAAACGGTGTATCCAGTGTTTGTATAGTTTTTTTTGTCGTGATATGTGAAATAGTGATCTCATTAATTGTTCGTTCCTCTGGGCTAAAGTGGAGGGTTGGAACCGGCTGAGAAATTCTGACCGATGAGCTGCCGGAGGCCACTTTAGCACCAACAATAGGGGGCACGCAACAAATTGTATAGTTAGCATCGCAGATTCCCACACAATTCGGTATCCCACATTCATTGAAAATCATTGGCAATGTGTTTGTACTGCTGTGTAGTTGGTTCACTTAATTAAATCGGCGAAAGGAAGCTCCACAAAACTTCACTGCATTCTAAAACAATATTTCGCATTGTTGTTTTCCCCAGCCTGTGACTCCATGCAATCGATTGTATGGGACAACCGTGACCCAAATATCTACAATTTTAAAGAATAGAATGTTAATATTTCCCAACTTGGAATCATAGGATAAAGCAATATTTGACATACAGTGGTGTTATTGCTAGTCTCTCTGCAGGTCTAATCCGTTGCTTTGGCGTAGTTAACTCAGTCATTGTTTATAGGACGTCTACCCCATCTTCTTATCCGACGATATTTTCTTGATTTACTTTAATTGTAAATTCTGCACAGATTTAAAAAAAAACAAATTTAAAAACAATCTTTTTAACTTCATTTTTAATAAACCTTAACACAAAGAAATCGCGGCTTTTTTGTTTACTTATGTGTTGTTGTTGTCAGAACATATGACTCGTTATCTCAACGTTGGCTAATCGCTCAAACGGGCAACGGTAAAGATAAATTAGGGTTACGTTTGCCTAACCCGGCCTTCGGTGTGAACCAGTAGCCACGAACGGACAGTAAGTGTACAAGTGCAATGAATAAACTCAGTGAATACTAGGGTGTGCCTTCCGCCACTCTCCCGATCCGAAACTCAGTGTACATTAGGGAGTGCCATCCGCTACCCTCGTGAATAAAACCGTGCGCGTATTAGGGTGTGCCTTCCGCCACTCTCCCGATCCTACACTCAGTGTACATTAGGGTGTGCCATCCACACTCTCGTGAATAAAACCGTGCGTGTATTAGGGTGTGCCTTCCGCCACTCTCCCGAACCGAAACTCAGTTTACCTTAGGGTGTGCCATCAGCTACCCTCGTGAATAAAACCGTGCGTGTATTAGGGTGTGCCTTCCGCCACTCTCCCGTTCTAAAACTCAGTGTACATTAGGGTGCGCTTCCGCCACCCTCCCCTTCTAAAATCAGGGATCTCCTTCAGCCAAGGACATCAACGAGTATCCATCACGAGTAGCTACTAGTTTTAAAATATATTTTAACACACACTAAACCCCTTAAAACTAAAATAAAGCTTTTTAAAACCAAAAAAATCCCGCTGTCTACTCTCTGTCGCCGAAATCAAATAAATTTCTGTGACGAACCTGGCCCCGGTGAGCTACCCCAGCAACCAGAGTCAAAACTTGTCGTTACAATTTTAACTTCTATTTAGTCAAAGTCATCATGCAATATGCAAGATTATTCGATTAAAATTAAAAGGAATTTTACGAACATTTAAAACATCCGTAAAAATTACTGTTGAATTTCTGAAAAACATAAATCTTGTCTTAAAATTATGTTATTGACATATTTTCTGAGTACTTACATGCAAATACATATTTGTTTCGTAAATAATAGTCCCAAATAAAAAATATTAGGACGGAAACAAAGATTTGTTTAGAACAACATCGTTCCAAGTATATAATTTCTGTGTGTGCCAAATATAATATACTTACAATATTCCCTAAATATTTGTATATTTCAAGCAGAATGTGTTTGGGACAATATAAAACAGAAGCGACTTTTTTCAGTGTGTATGTTTTTTATTTATAAGTATTTTTTGAAGTACATTGATAAAAAAGTACTTACAATTTCAAGATGAATTTGAAAAGTTACGTAAATATATTCACGAAACGAAAAAATCTATGACAGGAACGATGATACCTAAGCGTCGTACTTTTACACGGAGGAAAATCGTCATTTTTGATATGTTTGAATTGAAAGAAAATATACTTGGAAACGATTTTTTTTAATATTATATATTTGTTAACTAATAAATTTTATTTGAAAATCAAGAAATGTTGTTTGGAACGCATAATATATTAGAACATAATTTATTTGCAAACTGACTTTCACAAAAAAAAATATGTGTTTACACACAAACAAAGTTATTGTTTAAGAAATTTTCCAAATATATTTTATTTAAAAAAGATTTTTAAAACTTTGCTGACATTTACGAATTTTAATTAGTTTTTCCTAGTTTTCATATTTAATTTTTCATTGATTTCGAATTATAATTTATAACTACAAGTTTAAGTAGCTATAACATTTGTTTTAAACCACAAATTTTTAATTTATATTTGTTCGAAGTCATCATTTGTTGTCAACCCATCAAGCAATATATCACGCAAAATTAAACCATTTAAATTATAGAGGAATTTTACGAACATACAAAATTTCTGAAAAAATTAAGGTTGAATTACTGAGAAACATAAAACTTGTCTTAAAATTAAAGAGTCGATATATTTCCTGAATACTTCAATGCAGAAAATATTAGGACGGAAGCAAAGACTATTTAGAATATAATAATATTTGTTGTTGCCAAGTGTACCGTTAACATTTGTATATTTCAAGCAGATTATGTTTGGGACAATATAGTTATACTTCAAAAGCGATTTTTTTCAGCGTGTATACTTTATTTAGAAAAATTCTTAAGCAATAACAGATTAACAATTTTTTTTTTAATGTATAGCATTTTGTGCCAAAATTTGTTCAGCGTGTGTAAAGGCATTCCGACCATAGATCAAACTGACATATTTAAATATGAACGAGTATAGCACAAAAAAATATAATCCATACATACTTTATTGTTGGAAAACAATTCAGTAATATTTTTTGAAGTCGCCCACTGTACGACCAATAGATGTTCATCATAGATATATGTATGTGCATACATACACAGTATATAGAGCCAACAAAAGCTGCAGTAATTTTACACAAAAATATTCAAAATTTCCTTTCCGTTCCTTCTCACTATTCGTGTTTCTTTCTTTTTCCTTTTGCTGCGTAACGGAATACAAAAAGGAATGGAGCAGCTAGGCGAAGTGCCAACAATGAACTGACACTGAATGGCAACAATGGTCAGCCATTGCGCCAATGACAGGCAACACTACGGTCAGGACAAGCCCTAAGACTGGAAACTACAAAGTAGCGCAATAGAGGAAGACATAGCTGCCACAGTACTTCCGTTCTGAAGGAACGTGATTGTTGCTCTGAGCGGTGGACGGACGTCCAATGCTACCGCCACACAACGGAAATGGTCGGTCCCTACTGCTGCTACCATGAAATACGAATGAGACCATTTTCATTATTTTCCAAGAGTACTGCAGTGAAAATGCAATGGTTTCCCTCCCCGACACCTTCCTTCATGGATTCAACACTATCGAATGGACAACCAAAAACTATAACAAACGGATGAGTGGACAAACGGTCTTAACAAGAACATTTATATTCCATAATACATGAATCATTCAGATGTTTGTGCTCGCGATGTTAGTGTACAGAATGTTACACCTGTCAGCGAATGCCTTAGCAGATAAGTGTTCTGGTTATGCACATGTTAATAGAAATAATTCTTAGACCGAAACAAACTCTTAGAACTATAAGTGTGAATCGTGCTACATTCAGTACAGATATCATCTCAAGGATATGCCATCCACGGATACGATAACACTATGCAAATAAATATTTTTTGTGTCCGAGACCTAAGACTTTTTTATAGATTAAAGCATACTATTTGATGAAACCGAAACGAAATTTTTTATGTTAGTTATTTTTAATTTTTTTCTAAAATACCAATTTCATGAAAGGTACCTTCAGTATTTGGACCATACTTTTGAAGTACAAGCTCGATAAAGCAGATATACTATTTTAATTAATTAAACTTTCACGTAGAAACCAAAGTTTAGTAACTGTCGTTAAAACAATAAGAAAAAAAATTGATTTTATCAAAAAAAAATTTTTTTTTCTGTCATGAAAAAAACCGCAAAGTGTGGAAAAAAATCGCGAAAAAAATCTTTATTTCGTTTTTTTAAGCTAGCATCCTAACGAAGAAACCAATTCCTATTTGCAAAAAGTCTATGCATAAGAGTGTAAATTATGAACCATATTGTAAAAGTATAGTAATTAAAAAAAATAATTTTGCATATTTTGTATTGTGTGTGCAACTTTTTGTGTAAAATGTTCATGGTGTGGTAACAACGCCCATTTTGCACGGGACTATAGGTACTGTAAAGGCATTACGTTCCACAAAACGTCAAGTATTTCTGTGGACTGGAATCAAAGTTATAAGCCGTTAACATTTTGTGAAAAATGGTCCATTTAAATGGGAGGTACCGCAAGCGCAACATCGTCCATTTTTCTTAAGAAAATGGAGACCAAGAAATTAATACTATGTATGGAATTGTGAAAGAATCTGGGTAGTAATATAGAAGTTATGAGATATATATATGATATATTTCACTAAATTTTGACCCTTCCTGGGGGAGGTACTCGAAGGGGTGGATCAACATAGTCCATTTTCCATCCATCCATCGTTGCTGATCAGTCATAGTGAACGGACGTGTTTATCACAGATCGGATAGTTAAAACCTATTACGCAATTGCACAAAATCTGTACAAAATGTGGAAGGCCTACATCGAAGTACCCATTAAGCTTGGTACTATGTTCACTTTTGTGCGAAATTTTTTTGTTTGTGGTACTATCTTTATTTCAACGTGAAAAATTACGATTTTTCGCCGTTACAAGACAAATGGGAAATTTGTCTTGTAATTAGATATGGCGACCCAAGAGTGTAAATGCGCTAAGTCCACTTTTTGCCTAAATGTATTTTTGAAGCGGAATGTAAGATATGTTGGATATACAGCGATTTGAATACAAAAAGCCACAAAAATCATGCTTTGTCATATTAAAAAGCTGAATCGTAACAGCGCTAAGTCCATATACCCTTTATAAAAACATTCATATACAGTAAGTATATGAATGCCGACAAATATATTAACAAATATAATAATAAAACATATTTTTCGGTTCATCAAAACATCATTTTATTTATTTATATTCGTACAACAGTAGAAAATTATTTTGTTATTTATAACATTGTACTACCCTGGCTTTTGATGCCTCACAAACATCGCCATCGCATCAACACAAAATAAATAATTTATGTATAACATTAGCACAATGATATCCAACAATATTTCCTTTCTGACATTTAAATTAACTATTTTCTAAGACGGCATTATTCCAATTAATTGTTTTCAACAATATTAGCAAAAAGAAAAATAAACATGCATTTACGCACATACATACATATAAAAGTTACACATTGACACACACACACTTCCAAATTGCAATGCGACTTTAGTAAAAAAGCGTTCCATTTATTAACTCGAAGGGCCTGTTTCTGTAACTTATTTTCGTTCGTCTACGGCGAACGATCAAAAATCACTCAACTATTACTTGAATTCTATAAAACGCAGGTTAGAAATATTTTAGGTACGAGCTTTTTACGTGATTTCCTATAGACACAACGAATTATAAACTGCTGTGACTTATAGATTTCTAAGAATAATTGAGTGATTTTTGATCGTTTGCCGTAGACGAACGAAAATAAGTTACAGAAACAGGCCCGAAATAACATTTTGCGAAATTTGTTCGTGCCGAACAAGGAAATAAATAAATTATCTAGACGGCCGACCCAAGAGACCCACACCAAAAATTGTGAAAATTTCCCCCCAATACTCACCGACCGTCGAAACGGAAGCACAATGAGCACCGAATTGCGCTCAGAGTTTTTATGAAGTTGGAGCTGTTGAGGTTTCGGCTCTTACCAAAAAACAAAAAACTTACCTGGGCTAAAGGCGTCGTAAATGCTCTAAAGCCAATGAGTCGGCTGAAAGAGCCACAAATTCAGCTGTATTAGCGCTGCCTTCGAAAAATGCAAGAAACCCTAATGTCACCATCAGGACACTCACCAAGCTCTTCAATGAAGTGGTGAAGGAGAGTCTAGTGATGGCTGTTATCGACAGTGAGGATGGATCCATCCTCAAGTACAAATGTAGCCATGTGTAATCAGTAATTATGGCCATTACCTCGATCCACCAATCTGCAACGATGCGGGATGGCATCAGCGGTGTGTCGTCCACAGTGATTGATACACGGCTGTCTGAAAGTGCGGAGGGAACCACGCCCATTATTTCCAAATCTAACAGAAGACCTGTAACGTCCTTCTGTGAGGCCGAAAGCTCTACATCGGAGCTGAGGGGAGTCTCCGGACTCTTTGACGCATCTGGCGGGGACATGCTTCTCGATGATACGGACGAAGAGTTCGATAACACATTTGTCGGGGTGGATATTAATTTGTCGATTGCCAATGATGGTAAGAATTCTACAGATTAACCTCCATCACGCTAAAGCAGCCTCAGCGGCTCTATTGCTGAGCCTGTCCACAGGTGCAGTAGACATCGTCTTGGTGGGAGGAAGGGTGTGCGGTATCAGGACACCCAACTTTAAACTTCTGGTGGCCAACTGTGAAGGCACTCCAAGAACCTGCATTTTGGCCAGGAAAGATCTAAGTATCTTGCTCCTGGCTAATTTAAGTGGTAAAGACCAAACATCTGCTTGTCTGGAGATCGGTAATCTCGTATATTGGGTGGTCTCCAGTTACTTGCCTTATGAAGCTGTAGTACCGACTGCTTTATTCAGGGAAGTAGTAGACGAAGCAACTTCTGACGAGATCGAGCTTATTATACAGTGCGACAAAATAAACTCAAGTTGAGAAGCAAATGACGCGATACTATTTTTCCTGTAGGTCTTGTCGAGTAAAACACGTATCTTTTCTTGGAATTCCCCGGACACCCCCAAAATCCGGATTTACGGGTAAAAACCGATTTTCTTGCCTTTTTTCACTTGAACGCCTATAACTTACACTATGCAACAAATGAACACCTTTTGAAAAATACACGGACTTGACAATATAGGTTCGATTATACTATCAAATGGTAGTATAACCCTATACTCGGTTTGGCGAAATTGGTGACCAATTTTTTTTTATGGGCACCCAAAGTTTCTGAATATTAGTAGGCCACTCGAAAAGGTGTCATTAGCTTTTGTCCAACAACTAATTCAGACTTGGTGATACCGCTTAACTATGTTTGGCAATAATGTAGCTAAGAACATGCTGAACAAAGTTGTTTAAAATTTTTTACGAAAAAAAATTTGTTCCGGTACTTTTTTTTGAAAAAGTGAAGGACAAAATTATTTTTTTCACTTTTTTCAGCATAACTTCTGGGGACTCGTAATTTCTCACTAACATTGCGCGGCAATATTGTAGCCAACGTAAATCTGAAAATTTTTTGTAAACCTATCAATACAATCTGAACGTGTCTAGGCACCCTAAATAGCTCAAAAAACCATATTGTACCCCAAAAAATGTAAGTATTTCACTGTTATGTAATAAAATTATATTTTTTTGGTATAGGGCATGTACAGCAACTTTATGGAAAATATTAAGTCCAATATTTTTGTGGAACATTTTAACCCTCTAGCTCCCCCACATAACTGTAATTTTTGGCCCCATTTTAACAAATTGTAAAAAACACCCCTTAAAAGAGGGAGGGCGGGGATGAAATGTTCTACAAAAATGTTCGCCATAAAATTGTACTACATGAGTCGGTACACACCAAAGCCCAAATCTTAACACAAAAACCCAAAAAACGGTCAAATTCCAGTCAACAACGTTCTTTACTGGTACCTTTATTGCTTCGACTACTAGATCGTACGACTAACATTGCTTCTCGAACAGGAATTTACCTTTTTTTGCTTTTTGTGTTATGTTTTGAGCTTTGGTGTGTTCTGACACATATAGTAAAATTTTATGGCGAACATTTTTGTGGAACATTTCATCTCCTCTCACCCCATTTTAAGGGGTGTTTTTTACGATTTGTTAAAATGGGGCCAAAAATTACAGTTATGTGGGGAGCTAGAGGGTTAAAATGTTCCACAAAAATATTGGCCTTAATATTTTCTATAAAGTTGCTGTACATGCCCTATACCAAAAAAATATATTTTTGTTACATAACAGTGAAATACCTACATTTTTGGGGTACAATGTGGTTTTTTGAGCTATTTATGGTGCCTAGACACGTTCAGATTGTATTAATATGTTCACAAAAGTTGCTCAGATTTACGTTGGCAACAATTTCGCTAAGCATTGTTAGTGAAAAATTACGAGTCCCCGGAAGTTATGCTGAAAAAAGTGAAAAAAAAAATATTTTTTTCCTTCACTTTTTCAAAAAAAGTACCGGAAATTTTTTTTTTCGCGAAAAATGTTAAGATACTTTATTCAGCATATTCTTAGCTACATTATTGCCAAACATAGATAAGCGGTATCGGCAAGTCTGAATTAGTTGTTGGACAAAAGCTGATGACACCTTTTCCGAGGGGCCCACTGATTTTCAGAATATTTGGAGGCCCATAAAACAAAATTGGTCACCAATTTCGCCAAACCGAGTATAGGGTTATACTACACTTTGACAGTAGAATCGAACCTATACTGTCAAGTCCGTGTATTTTTTTCACTGTTGCACAGTGTTATTAACCGATTTTCAATCTCTGAAAGAATTTGGAAAGAAGTTAGACCTTTCGAACGATGTATATTTTGTGTATTTGAAGCTGTTGTCCTACAAACACATTTTTTCATTTTTGTCCGTAATTTTCTAGTTTAGGCAATGTTTTCACCAATAATATTGTGAGATAACCGCACGATAAATTAATTTACCTATATAGTTTTTTTTTTAAGGAAAAAAATGCAATCAGTCTTTTAAAAAAACGCAATCCAAAAGCAACTGACTGAGTTATTAAAGTTGCATTAAAACTAAATGTGTACATAAATATTAGTTTTGACGATGAAGACGAGTTAAAAATGAAACGCTCAAGCGAGATTATTGATTTGAATGGCCAAAACTAGTGTTTTGAGTTTTAATGAAACTTTAATAACTCAGTCAATTACAAACGCATTTTTAAGAGACTGGTTGCATTTTTCCTTATAAAATATACTATATATGTAAATTAAGTAGTCGTACGGTTATCTCATAATATAATTGGTAAAAACATTGCCTAAACTAGAAATTGACGGACAAAAATTAAAAATATGTGTTTGTATGACAAATAAACCTACATACAGCTTCAGATAAACAAAATATACATCGTTCGAAAGGTCTAATTCTCTTCTTTCCAAATTATTTTAGAGATTGGAAATCTGTTAATAATTAACAAAGTTATAGGTGTCCAAGTGAAAAAAGGTAAGAAAATCGTTTTTTTACCCGTAAATCCGAATTTTGGGGGTGTCCGGCAAATTTCGTAGAACAAACGTTTTTCTACTCGCCAAGACCTACAAGTCGCACTGTGTTAGTGGCGCAGACACGAACGCTCATCATACTATCTGGGGTAGTACGGATATAAACAATAGGGGTGATTCGCTTCTTGACTTTATTCTAACTACCAACCTAACTATTTGTAACATAGGCAATAAACCGACCTTTACAATTAAAGACAAACAAGAAGTACTCGACGTAACGCTTCCTACTGACCGGCTGTCAGACAAAATTATTGGAATGTACTGGACGACGACTTATTCTCAGATCACAATTATATTGAGTTCAAACTCGCGGAAAATGCGCATAAACCTGCCGTCCACAGAAATGTGAGGAAGATAAAGTTGCACATTTATGAGAAGAATTTTAAGAGAGTCCTCAACTCAAAACTTCTATAAGAACCAAAAAAGACAGCCGGTCTAGATAATCTGGTCGAGCATATCACCACATCATTCAATAGTTCCCTTGAAGAAGCCTGTCCAAAAACAAGGTACAAGGGTAAAACTAAACCTCAATGGTGGACTTCTGAGCTAACGGCAAGGAAAAAGACATGCAACAAGCTATTCAACAAGGCGAATCTACTGGGATCGCTTGATTGGGATGCCTATAAATAGCAACTCAACGTCTATCAGAAGGAGCTTAGGAAGGCGCGAGGGCGCTCTTGGTATACCTTCTGTGGCGAAGTGGAAAAGGTCTCCGACGCCGCAAGGCTGAGGAAAATACTATCAGCTTCACCCTGTAAAGTGGGACAAAAAACAGCGAGCCGTCGCTTAATGTAGTGCTTCGCAGATCTGCAGGACCAACAAAATGCGTGTGGACTGCCAGCGTCGCTAACTTTTTGACTGGGAGATCCAGAATAAGCTGGGCAATTAACAGCTTTGAGCCCTTCAAGTCACCTGGACCAGACGACATCACTCCAGCAGAAATGCAGAAAATATCAAAGTACATTATCCAAGTTGCAACCAGGGCGGCACTAAGATTAATTTGCCTATCAATGTGGAGGTACAAGAACTACGGTCACATGAGGATATCAAAGTGTACTGCTATGGTAACTGACCGAGTGGACTATATACCAACGGTGTACACCTTCGAGAGGAACTACATCACTATGATTCCCGCCAGAGATGACTGGGTTGGTAGAATACCAGGTAATAGAAACCATCTCCACTTTTACACGGATGGTTCGAAGCTTGAAGAAAAGGTTGGCTTCGGAGTACACTGTGAAAAACTTAGTTTGGATATAGCTCACAGACTACCAGATACCTGTAGTGTCTATCAAGCCGAAATAATGGCAATATGGGAAGTCGCCAAGTGGCTGAGTCGCAACATAGTAACCAACACTGGCGTTGTCATTTACTCGGACAGCCAGGCTGTCACCAATTCTCTGGAGGCAACATCCGTAAATTCACAAACAGCCCACGACTGCCGCAGATCTCGTAACGATATGGCTGAGCAGGTTAATATACACCTCATATGGGTGCCTCATATGGGCATAGGGATATCCCGGGGAACTGCAAAGCCGATGAACTTGCTAGGAAAGGGACGACATTACAAATTCTCGAAAAATTTGCATATATTGGTGCGCCACTATCCACGTGCAAGCTTTGGCTTAGGCAAGAGGCAGTCCAACGAAAGATGGACAGAAATCGGCACCTGCAGAGTAGCTAGACAAATCTGGCCAAGGTATGACCTGAGAAGATCAAATATCTCCTCGCACTAGATAGGCAAAGATTGTCTAAGTTAGTATCAGTTCTGACGGCACACTGCTTGATCGGCGAACACGCCAAAAGATTGGGTATTGACTCTAATGACTTCTGCAGAAGCTGTGGAGATGAGGAAGAAGTGGAGAGTATTGAGCACTTGCTATGCGACAGTCCCGCTCTGAGTAAACGACGACTGGACATACTAGGGTCGGCTTTTCTAGGCAGCCTAACAGATCTTTCCAGTACCGATATTCGTACTATCGACAAATTTGTATATCAAACAGGTTGGTTTCGATGGGGGACATTTCAGCCCGTGGTAACACTAGGGACCTAAACTGGTCTGTGTGAGCTTGTATAAAAAATACGGCTGCCACCCTAACCTAATGGTAGCTAGATATATCTGGCCAAGGTATGACCTGATAAGGTCAAAATATCTCCTCGCACTAGAGAGGAAAAGATTGTCTAAGTTAGTATAAGTTCTGACGGGACACTGCCTGATCGCCAAAAGATTGGGTATTGACTCCAATGACTTCTGCAGAATCTGCGGAGATAAGGAAGAAGTGGCGAGCATTGGGCACGATTTGAGTAAACGACGAGTGGACATACTGGGGTCGGCCTTTCTTGGCAGTCTAACAGATCTTTCCGGTACCGATATTCGTAGTATCGATTAATTTGTATATCAAACAGGTTGGTTTCGATGAAGGGCATTTTAGTCCGTGGTAACACTAGGGTCTGGTCTATGTGAGCTGAAAAGAAAAAACCTAACCTTTGTATATAAACACATACTTTATTTGAGAATATTAGTTTGCAAATAAATTTTATTGATTTTCAAATAAAATTTATTTGCTCACAAATATATAATATTCAACAATTTTTCTTCCAACTATATTATCTTTCTATTCAAACATATCAATAAGAGACGAATTTGCCCCGCGTATGTATTTATTTTTAATATTAAACTTATGAAAAATGGCATAAATATATGTGCATTTATATATTTTTGGAGGTATTGTCTTTTAATTTGTTCTTACTTTGGTTTAAAAAAGCAAATTCATAATTCTTTAAAGGAAATGAATTCACCTTTTCGTCATTTTCTAATTAACAATAAAATGTTGATTTTGAATCGAAAAAAAAAATATATTTGGAACACAAAATTATAAATATTTTGTATGTGTAAGAAAATGAATTTGATTTGAAAATCAATAAACCATTTTTGAACGCATATATTAATATATTACAACAACATAAATTTGCAAACTAATTTTGTCAAATAAAATATGTGTTTATATACAAATAAAATGATTGTTTAGGAATTTCTCCAAAAATATTCTGTTTAAAAAAACTTCAAAACGTTGCAGGTTTTTGCAATTTCATCTTACAAATTTAAAATGGCATAAGTAGCAATTACATTTGTTTTAAAGCACTAATTTTTAATTGCACCACCTATCAAGCAAGATTATACCCTTTTAATTATAAAGAATTTTACGAACATTTAAAATTTCTAAAAAATTAACGTTGAATTACTCAAAAACATAAAACTTTATATAAGGTATTGATACATTTTCTGAATAATTAATTGCAAATATATATTTGTTTCGTAAACAGTAGTCCCAAATACAAAATATTAGGATGGATACGAAGATTTGCTTAGAACCACATCTTCCCAAATATATAATATTTGGTGTGCAAAATATAATATATTTCGAGTGTACCCTAAACATATATTTCAAGTAGAATATGTTTGGGACAATATATAAGTACTACAGAAAAGATTATTTTTCAGCGTGCACTCAACTTTAGCCTTCCTTACATGATTTTGATAAAAAATTTTATGTTTTTCAATAATGTTTTATAAGACTGTGTGTAATTTTTTAAATCATGGAAATATACGGACATGATAAAAGACAAAAAAGACTACGTGATAAAAGAAAAAAAAAGGACCCGTATCTTCCAGTTTTTCCCAAAGTCATGCACTTCATACCTTCCTTCAATTAGAAGGAACACTTTGATCTTCAGCTCAACTCCACAGTGAGAAAACCATTAAATAACATCAATAACAGATCAACCCCACATAGGGAAACATACAAATAGGTAAAGTGCAGAATTCATCATTTTCGGTATAAATGCTATTGCAAAAATGGTTGAATTTTTTATATATCATTGGAGTTTCATAAAACGTATATCAATTTAAAAATAAGTAGTGGGTGTATCAACTTAAACTTTGGAATAAATTATAGATCTTTTTTATGTTTTTATATTCACATTTTTTAATCCCATTCATAGGAGAATTTCTACAAATTACACTAATTTTCAACGACTTTACTAGTACTTCCTATATAATTCCCTTTTTAATATTATTATTGATATTTTATACAATGTATGTATTTGACACATCACAGCAATATTTTAGTAAAACATTTTTTTGTTCTTTCCACCCGGGTTAATATGAACAAATAAAAGCGTTAAGTACGGCCATTATTTTTTAACTTATATACACGCTGAAAAAAAATCGCTTCTGTAGTATATTGTCCCAAACATATTCGGCTTGAAACATATAAATGTTTATGGTACACTCTAAATATATATATTATTACTTGGTACACACAAAAATTATATATTTGGGAAGATGTTGTTCTAAACAAATTTTTGTTTACATCCTAATACTTTTTATTTAGGATTATTAATTCCGAAACAAAGATTTATTTAAATTTAAGTATTCCAAAAATATATCGAACCTTGATTGTGTAAAGTTTTACAGCAATTTAATGATAATTTTCTAGAAATTATTATTGTTCGTAAATTGAAATCGTATAATTTTGGATAACAATAATTTACTCTAGGGATTGACAAGAAATGCTGACATGAAATACTCAGAAATTTTAAATGAGGCCCTTAAAACAGAACTTAATGCCGCTAATGGTATTTTTAACTGGGAGAAATAATTCGAAACGAAGGAAAAATTAAAAATGAAATTAGAAAAATTCACCAAAGTTTTGAAAATCTTTTATAAATTAAATATATTTGAAGATATTCCTAAACAATAATTTTATTTGTATATAAATACATATTTTATTTGAGAAAATTAGTTTGCAAACATATTTTGTTGTAATATATTAATATATGCGTTCCAAGTAAATTTTATTGATTTTCAAATAAAATTTATTTACTCAGAAATATATAACATTTAAAAATTTGTGTTCCAAATATATTTTCTTTCGATTCAAACATATCAAAAAAGGCGGTTTTGCCCCGTGATTTGCCCCCGTGTACCCTCCGCCATGGATTGCATTAAATTTTATTACTGGAAAAATCTTTGGATATGGAGCAAATCATGAAACGATCCTTTTTGTTTGAGCAAATTTTTTAAAACACGAACGCTGTCGTGACAACTGCAATAAATTCAAATTTATAAAAAAATCGTCGTTTTATGACTTTTTTACAAAAATTTACATTGAGAAGTGGATTCCAACAGAATTTGCTGAATGAAATGTACATAATAGTTCCGTTATCAATCAGGAAATAAAGGTGGTCGTCCAAAAAGCCATTTTCCAAAAAGTTCGATATGACTCGGAGAACAGATGCCGCCGAATTATCAAAATCAGTCGATAATGTTGCCTGTATGACTCAACTCAAGTATATATTTACGATGGTATTATTAATTACATATTATTAATTGCATCTTGGAACTGCATTTTTTTACAAATTTGTTCCTTACTTGTATTTCCTTCTATGTGTACTAACTATCTAAAGTCTATTTTTTAATATTTTTTTATTTACTGCATTTGCAAGCATTTTTAACCCATGTAGTGCATTTTAACCCGCTAAGAGATATATTCCAAGAAATAGAACTACACACATATAAGTATGCTCCAAACTTGTGACCAAATAAATAAATATTATCGAAATGCAGTTTTTAAGTGCATATGGTTGGCCTTGTAATTGCCCCACTAGTTTCAATTCTTACTGAAAGTATCCTTTATATATATGCACAAATTTGAGATCAATAACTCAACGTTAAGAGGTTTTTTGTACCCATCGAAGGGTTGTGTACGGTATCACATCGTCGACTCTGCTCGGCTTTAGACATTTTTGAAGACTTTAAAGTTTAATTGTGATCATAGTAAAATGCTCATTCTTACCAATTACTGTATTTTTTAAATGTCCTCCGAAAGTTTCAAACTATATTTGTATATGTTACAAATATCCTCCTTTTCTGGCACATAAGTCCTCTTTTACGAAAAAAGGGTTATAGTAATCCTGCTTATAACCATTTTTGAAGTTCCTAATACAGAATTCAATATACCTATGAACCGTTAAACTTTCCTATCGTCCACGATTTAATTTGAACCAGAACTTCGTTCCCATTTCTAGTCGCAAACGTTGGGTCAGAACGTCTATTCTCAATTCTCAAGTATAAATTCCAGTAGACTCTCCTCTAGAGTTAGTATCAATACTTCCCCAAAAAATATGATGTGCATTTGCATCACAGCCCAGTATAAGATCTTCCCTATTGATTTTACAAAATAGTGTATTTTCTGGTGGGAGGCTGATTAGCCGGATCATCATGTTGAATATACGCAGAGCATCGCTAACATTTCGCGATCACAAAACTGATTAAGAATGAGAGAATGCATACTCCTTTTTTATGAGTCTTTACGATTTATTAAATGATAATTATCATCATTGAGGCCCATGATTTGATTGCCTATGACCAAGGATCTATATATCTTATTGCTGTTATTCTCCGAGGCATACTGGCAGACCGCTTCGAAGAAATCCATCCGGGGTAACGCTAACTGGTCTGCCAGTAGTGGTTCTACGTAAAACAAACTCGCTTAAGTCCGGAGTGTTGTCTGCTCATAGTCAGGGGTTACCATAGACTTTTGGTGGCTGCCTTTGCTGATACCTGGAAGCCTCAGCAACGACTCAGTCCTTGTTACGTGTTTGGGAAATATGGCGTGATATACCTATTCCTACATTTCGTTGGTCCTATATGAAACCCTTTAAACAAACACACTACATCAATTTGCTGATGCTGATATTCTATCGTGTTCTGTGTATTATGAATTTAATGATCCGAATGGAATGCCATATCAGGATTTTAATATCAAATTAACATACCGTAGCTGCATCCCTTACGTTAGTGTCTGCTCGAGTTTCTGTAGCACACTTCGCATCCGTCGCCTTTGTTGCATTTTTGGACTAAAAGTGAATTTATATGTGAGAGTATTTTAAAGTAGTTCAGCTGTACGACGACACTTTTGGGATTTGGTACAATTTGACTTAGATGCAAGTTTGTTTGTGCATATTTCTCGTGGTGAATGCGATGTCCCAGAGATGATGTATAATATAAATTAATGCTCCACAACTTTTATTTATGATATGCAGCTAGATGGATGTCACGCAACAATATGACCGGATTACAAAGTTGATTTTCGCATCAGATGTAATAGTGTCACGACGCAACTGATTTGTGTTAGTTTAAAAATCAATGCTCAAAGATGGCTGTTCGGTGAGACCTCATTCTTTGAGTAATTATCCCCATGGAGTACTCGTAAAGATGGGTCGTTGTCAGTATGCATGATAAAAAAATATGATATGAACGAAACGAAAGTAGTGTTACTTGCACAACATGAAATACTCGCAATGAAAAAGAGAACCTGAAGATGTTAGCACTTAACAAAATTTTTTATTTCATTGTTTGCCAGAATCAAGAAGTATTTTGATTTGTTAAATACACAATTAACTTAAAAAGCCGCGTTTTGTTGAGTCATGTAGAGCACCACCAGGTGAGACCTAAGTGAAAATCAAATACTTGTTGAAAGAAAAATACGCTAATCCAGTGGTTACCGCAAAATTCCTACCGAATTAAACAGTTATTCATATCATCGGATTCGGCATCGTACTCTATTAAGTCGTGAGAATTGAGTTCCCACCATATGTTACGGTATGGCGAAGGGTGACAGCGGCTCAGAGGAAAAAAGCTTTTTTAATAATTGTTGACAATACACGGGGATAAATCGGTATTTTTAAATTGTTTTAATTGGAAGAGAAGATATATGAGACCACAATTTTCAAATATTATATATATTATAATATGATAATATATTATAACTGACCCGGTCTAACTCGTTGCCCCAGATTTTATATTTCTGATCCCGTCCATTTTTGGGCTAATAACGTAGACTGCCACTAAATCAATATACACAAAATTACATCACTCTCGCTAACAAATTGTTTAAGTTATCTCTGTTTCAAAACACGGATCACATGGGCGTCGCCACACCCATATTCCGATAACGCCCACTTTTGTGGCTAGTTAAAATTTTATGTTTTTTTTAATAGTTCAAAAACAACCTCATTGACTGTAACGACCGTTACCCCAAAAGCACAAAAGTTTGTTTTTTCGTAATTCATTCAAACGATTTAATTTTATAGTAGCGGAAAGTAAGAAGGTAAGTAAGATGAAGAATTTTATAAGGCCAAATAAGCGGTGTAGGCAATATACTATTTGTTTTTTTAAACATTTTTTTAAAGATGTAACGACCGTTATCTTTTTTTGTTGCTTTTTGCATATGAACTGTTTTCGCCTTACTTAACTGGATTCTCACTGATTTTAGCTGAAAAATCATGGAGACTGGATCAAAAAAAAGGTTATGAAGGACGAACGCCAAAGTCAGGAACGAAAAAACAAACGCGAACGCGTAAGAAAATTTTGTGAAAAAAAAACAAAAAACGTTTAACATTTCATGACGTAAAGACCGTTACTTTAAAAAAAATTTTGGTTGCTTATTTTCTTTGGTTTGAAAATAAACCCATTCCTTAAACAAAACATTTCAAAGAATTTAATCAAATTTTTTACTTGACACGTCCTGTGCAAAATTTTACAATACATGATGTTTTCTTCCGAAATTTGAAATCAGCACATTAATAAAGTAACGACCGTTACTTTTTTAATGGTCAAACAAATTATTAAAATAAAATTTTTTATGAATTCTTTCGGTAGCTACTAGGGTGTCCAAAAAACCGGTTATTTCGAAAAAGCGGTTTCCGGTTTAACCGAAATATTACTTTTTTTAAAACCCGGTTTTCGGTTATAATTTTTTGTCGAAACCGGTTAACCGATTTTAAGGCCGGTTTTTAAATAATATACGAAAGTGATTAAAATTTCATTAAATGTTTATTGTAAAACAAAAAACAACACAATCATTAGTAGTAAAAATTAGTAAACAAAAATAGATTATTATTTCGTTTATTACAGGTTTAATTTTTTTGTTACTTAAATAAAGTATTATATTTCTCAAATTTCCTTAAAAAAATAATAAATCATTTAGAACGTTTTTATACCCTACACCACACTGTGGTACAGGTTATTATAACTTTGTGCATTTGTTTGTAACACCAAAAGGAGAAGAAATAGACCCATCGTTTATTATACCGATCGACTCAGAATCACTTTCTGAGTTGATTTAGCTATGTCCGTCTGTCTGTCTGTCCGTCTGTGCATGTATTCTTGAAATCAAAGTACAGGTCGCAATTATGGTCCAATCGCGAAACTTTACACATATCATTTGTTTGGCCCAAGGACGATCCCTATTGAATTTGGTTAAAATCGGTTCAGATTTAGATATAGCCCCCATATATATGTTACCCCCGATTTGATATGTAAGCGCTGTAAAAACTTTATTTTATATCCGATCAGTATGAAAATCGGCAGAAAGGGGTTTCTTATTACATGAGGGAATACTGCTAAATTCGGAGAAAATCGGTACAGATTTAGATATAGCCCCCATATATATGTAACCCCCGATTTGACATGTAAGCGCTGTAAAAACTTTATTTTATATCCGATCAGTATGAAATTCGGCAGAAAGAGGTTTCTTATTACATGAGGGAATACTGCTAAATTCGGAGAAAATCGGTTCAGATTTAGATATAGCCCCCATATATATGTAACCCCCGATTTGACATGTAAGCTCTGTAGAAACTGTATTTTATATCCGATCAGTGCGAAATTCGGCAGAAAGAGGTCTCTTATTACATGAAGGAATACTGCCATATTCGGAGAAAATCAGTTCAGATTTAGATATAGCCCCCATATATATGTTAGCCCCGATTTGATATGTAAGCGCTGTAAAAACTTTATTTTACATCCGATTAGTATGAAATTCGGCAGAAAGAGGTTTCTTATTACATGAAGGAATACTGCTAAATTCGGAGAAAATCGGTTCAGATTTAGATATAGCCCCCATATATATGTAACCCCCGATTTGACATGTAAGCGCTGTAGAAACTGTATTTTATATCCGATCAGTGCGAAATTCGGCAGAAAGAGGTCTTTTATTACGTGAAGGAATACTGCCAAATTTGGAGAAAATCAGTTCAGATTTAGATATAGCACCCATATATATGTTACCCCCGATTTGATATGTAAGCGCTGTAAAAACTGCATTTTATATCCGATCAGTATGAAATTCGGCAGAAAAAGGTTTCATATTATATGAATGAACACTTTTAAATTTGGAAAAAATCTGTTCAGATTTAGATATAGCCCCCATATATATGTTCCCCCTGATTTGGTGTCAAAGCGCTATATAAGTTGTACTTTACTTCCGATCATTTAAATTTTCAAGAAAGATGTTTCCCAATTTAGGAACGAATATCGTTAAAGTTAGCGATTATCGGTTTATAATTAGATAATATGTTCCTACCTATTTACCAATTATTCCAAATTATTATCGCAATGACCGTTATCGCATTGTTAGGGAGGTGTAGGGTATTATATAGTCGGCCCCGCCCGACTTTTTGCCTTTCCTTACTGGTTTTATAATAATATTGTTAACGCCACTGTCGTTTATGAAGTTATCGATTTATTTATTTGTGTCGTTTTTATCGATTAGTTGTATTGTTTTTGTTTTTCGTCAAGTAATAAATGTCAAAAGATAAAAGTAAACTCAAGCGAATGCAAGCGCCTTCTCTGCAGAAATAAGAAAAGTTGATTTGTGGTTACAACTTTTATATCTTTGTTTCAAAAAAATCATATAAAGATCTTGTAATTTTAATTTCGACTATTTAAATAATTTGCGCTTTGTTTTCATACCAAAAAGTTAGTATAAGTATAATAAGACATTGTGTATTCCTTTATAAACGTATAATTTCTTTGACTTTTAATAGGAATTTTAATACTTAAATATAGAACCTTTGCTTCGACCTTTTTTTGTATTTGGTGTTCAAAATTCCGTGGAAACTTTGCGCTCGGGCAATTCCCATAACAAATATCTTAAAAATAGAATACAATTTAAATGATTATTTTTAAATGATTTTTCTTTTAATTTTTTATGAAACTTGATGTTGAAAAAGCTCACAAACGTTGATGTAGTCGATATTAGTCCGATAGTCATTAAATCATTGTATAAGTAACACAGCTTCTCCGTTTTCTTCTTAAACTTTTCAAAAAAAGCAAAGTAATCATACAATGTTGCTTGCATTTCGTTTTCCGATTCTGTGTGTGACGTAAATCCAAATTTAAATTATTTGACTCATCAATATAAAAACATATATATCAAAACGAATCAGAGGTATCTGGCTGTTCTGTCGGGATTTAACATCGCAAAAAAGTCGAAGCTATTTGTCTATCCGTTCTTGAACGTATGCTTTGAAGTGTTCTGTGCTTCATGGACGACTTATTAAATGCTTTGCTGTACTTCCTGACTTTATTTATTACATCATGATATCAGGAATAAAGCCAAAATCATTTTCAAGATCAGTGAATTCATATTCACATTCAAAATATTCAGAACAACTGTCAGAATTATCCACCTCATTGTTGTTATTTGTTGCATCTTGTATAAATAGTATCTACAACAAGTAGAAAATATATATCAATACTTTAATTTTTGTTTTAAACAATAAATAAATAAACCGGTTAACCGACATGAAAAAACCGGCTTTCTCGGTTAACCGAAAATGACATTTTTTAAGAAACCGGTTACGGGTTTGGGTTGCAAAACCGGTTAACCGGTCCCGGTTTTGGACACCCTAGTTGCTACCGATGCTTGAACTTTCGTAAGTCTTAGATCCTCGTGGCATATTTGCTTAGGTTGCAATTTTATTTAAAAAATATCGGAAAATCGGTAACGACCGTTACTTTGGAAACACCCATATGCAGAAAATTATAACATTCTCGTTCCCACTTCTCCGATCCCGCCCATTTTTGGACAGAACTTGTAGATTCCAAGCTACTTCCAGTCGGACCCCAGAAAGCCCAGGACTGGTGGGCCATCTATGATCACCTTTCAGTAGATATGTACAGTAATGTATTCGTAGGTACTGACAGGTGGTATTTGGATTTAGGTGGATTCCTGCCGTTAGGCTCTAAAGACCCGGGTGAATACATGCGTCGACCAACGCCCCCACGCACAATGTGCATGAGTACCAAACAATTCCGTGTTTCTGGACACTTTTTCCCTCCTCCTTGGTTAGGTGCGGAGCCCATCTAAAACTCCTGCCATTCTAAGGGTCATGGCTCCCGGTTGGTTTGCAACTCCACATCCAAGACCATTCTCTCCCAGCGATTTTGGTTTAAACCACAGCCACCACGTTGCACCCAACAGGGTCCTCACCAATAGTCAGGCCGGGACCTGCGTCCCGAGGGCTTTCCTGACTCCCGTGGTACCAGATTAAGTGCTCTGGTCAGACTGCGTAGCCGAAGATACTACCAGTTAGACTCCAGAAAATCTAGGACTTGTGACCAATCTGGGATCAGTGTCCAGTCCCCATCCTGGGAATAGATGGGGACTATAGGATTCGTAGATCCAATTCGTAAGTGCTGACAGAGAGAAATTTGTTTAACGTAAGTATATACCTTGCGGCTTTACTTACGGTGAACAAACGCTCACCACTGCACGCTACAATGCGACGGCCAGCGCCCCTTTATATTAGTGACAGATCCTTAGAGGGGGTGATCCTCCACAGGAACATCACTAATACGCAGGTACCAATTTGAAGGAATACATATGGGTATGAACTTCCCTCTTAGTTAGAGGTTGAGGCCTATCTTAATACCTCCGCCATTCTTTGGGTCATAGCACCCGGTTGATTAAGTGCAACTCCACACCGAGTTCTAGAACTCTTCCCGCGATTTGGGTTTTAAACCACAGCCACCACGAAGCTCCCAACAGGGGCCACACCAACAGCCAGGCTGGAGACAAGCTCAAGGGGCTCCTGACTCCCGTGGTACCAGAAAAAGCCTGTGGTCAGACTTCGTAGATAAAACTACTACCAGTTGCATCCCATACGATGCAGGGACTGGTCACCCTCTGGTGTATAAAGCTGCGGCTGTGGGATGGTAGCGTAAACACGCAGGTGGAACAGTGTAGCCACACACTGCGTATGCGTGTGACCCTCACCGTGAGGAGTCGAGGTCCATCACCACCTCTTCCGTTCAGAATCGGTGAACGGCACCCAATTTTTAGGCAAGAGCCCGGCCGAGCCCCCAACAAGACCTAGGTCTTATAGCACTTCGGGAAACCTCTGGTAAGGTCCCGTAGCTGATGTTACAGTTTTGGCTCTACGCAGCACCGGGACTGGTGACCCAAAAAACAACAACAACGTACAACACATAAGACATCACATCATTACCTGATGTTCATGAGCGTTCGTCGAGATGCGAACACCCGATGAGCATATGCTTCAGCGCACGCCAACTACTCAGGGGATACAACCATGCTCTGGAATTGCCACTCATGGCCATCAAATAATATACCCATACTGGGGAGATCCCTGAATTCTGCGTATAAACTGCAGTAACAGAGGATATGCTCTACATCCTCACTCGGAGCACCACAGAGACAATTTGGAACCGGACTCAACGCTCGCCTAACTCCATACTAAAGGCAAAGTGCTCACTTGAGGACACAAAAAAACGTCCGGCAGGAAACGATAAGTGACCCAACCACTAGGGGAAGAATGCCAGGTGCTGAGGGAATAATGCGACAGGTGCTCCAATCGAGTCCAAATGTATGACCGACCACCACTAACTTTGGAGGCCCGACCCACCCATGCCAGTGGCACACCCCCTGGGGGTTCCATACATTTGGACTCGATTGGAGCACTCTAAATGGGTCAAAGTGGGATTTTTTCCGGGACATCAGAATTCGTTTTAGAGGTATGGTTCCTTCGGCAAAGTTTCTTATTTTGATCCCTAGAATACGATTTTCACTGAGCACTTCACTGAGTGGGGGTCGGTCATACATTTGGACTCGATTGGAGCACTCTAAATGGGTCAAAGTGGGATAGAATACGATTTTCACTGAGCAAAGGGCGATTTTTAAATCGACCCGCCCTAGTGTTCAGCCTATCACGCAGGTATTCCACATGCGGCAAAAACTTCATTCGCTCTCCTAAAACGATACCTACGTATTTAACCCTGTCTTCATAGGAGAGGGAATCCTCCCCAAGCTTAACTATGGGGTGCCTATTTGAGGATAAGCGACCTGTTAGTAACATAATACATGTCTTCTGGAGATTAACCTGGACTCCTACACCGTCTCCCCAATCCTTAATCAATCGCATCATACTTGCGCCTTCCCTCTCTAGCTGTAACCTGGAGTCCGCCTATATCAACAACAGCAGGTCATCTGCAAAAGCGCAGAAGTTGCAAGTCTGGTCCAATTGAAAAAGTAGTGAGTTCATCATTAGGTTCCATAGAATAGGACCTCCTATCGATCCCTGCGGACACCCTCTCTCAACTCGCAGGGTAACCGATTCACCTACCCCAATAACGGTAGCAAAGCGGTCACAAAAATAACTCTTCCACAAGGCTAGCTCTTCACATCTCAGCTCACGTAACCTGCCCAAAATAGCAGGCAATTGTAGGTGATCAAAGGCACCCCTAAAGTCTACAAAGATTCCCAGCACATACTTATGTGGTGAATCTTCCACCTTCTTCCTGACGTGTAGCCAAGCATCCTCAGTCGATTTACCTTCCTTGAAACCAAACTGGTAGCGACAAGACCGGCCTAGTAGCTTATCTTGGAGTCTAAAAACCATTATCCTCTCCAGCTCCTTACCTAGTACAGGGAGGAGACTAATACCCCGATATGACCTGGGATCGGATATGACTTTGTCCGGGGACTTCAGTAAAATCACGACCTTCGCAAACTTCCACTCAGAGGGAAAATATCCCAAACGAAAGCATTGAACAAACAAGTCCTCTAGTATGTCCCAGTCAACCCATCCATACCAGGGGACTTCTTCGCTCGTAGCTTTGCCATCGATAGGTCTAACTAACCACGCTCCAAAGGTGGAGCATTGGGAGTATATTCAGAATACAAATCAGGTTCCTCACCTGACCTCGGGAAAAACGAACCTATTAAGGCAGTCACACAATCTGTCCAAGAAGTGAGCGTTTCAGCACCCACTCTCAGAGATGCGAGGTCAACCCTCCGCCTTCACCTCCGGCATATCCCATAGACCCGACCCCAAGGGTCACTACAATTACTAGAGACAAAGTCTCTCCACTGGCGCTCCTTCGCATCTTTAAGCATGTTCTTATACTCCCTTAGGAATTGCCTATATTCGAACTCCAGGGTCATCCTACCTTCCGATTGCCTGCTGCGAGATCGCTGCAGACGCCGCCTTAACCGCCGGAAAGCAAAACTCTTCATTTGAAGCTCCTCATTCCACCACCTCAATTCCTGAAGAGTTCTATTGCGGCGTATGCGCATGACCCTGTCATTGACCTCCGTAACCAGTCTATTTAACAGGTAGATTCTCTCGTCTATTTGAAGTTGGGCAAAGTGTTCCAATGGGCATGGTCTGAAAGCTTCCCTGATTTCATCCTCATAGAATTGCCAGTCAACTTGCCAGGTTGACCAGTTCCTCTGGAGTACAGGGTGAGAGTTCCTTCTATCACTAGGACTAATCTCAATGACAATAGTATTATGGTCACTGACGCCAAGGTCAGGCCTTATGCTCCACACAAAACTAAACATCCTAGCCGCCTCATCATTGACCAGGGTAACGTCTATGTCACTGAAACCGTTCGGTCCCTGGAAGGAGTACTCCATTGTTGGTATGTTCACCACGTGAAGATTCCAATTCAGGAGCCATTCACTTAGCTGTTCTCCTCTGTGGAAGCTAAGGTAGCCAGGTGCATGCCTGGACATCTTGATATACCACATTGGAGAAGCAGCATTGGCATCCATACCAACAAGGAGCGGCTCCCTACCAACCAACTCCACGATTCGTTCCAAATAGCACAAGTACGGATCAAGTACCTCCTCAAACTTACAATAAACACTGACTACAAATACAACACCAAAAACTCCTTCCAGTCTAACACAAACACCGTGTTCCGACTGATCAACAACAATTACATTGATACCACTATCCCTAACGACAATGGCAGCATTACAACGCAAATCACGGGAGCCACTCCTCACGGGAGCCACGCTCACTGGGGGCATCACCGTTTGAGGCATTCCCCTAGTGGAGTAAACATCCAGCCTACCTCTCAGACGCTCATTCTCAGAGACTAAACCCATCATCAACGCCTCGTACTCTCCTAAAAAACTCATCATCTCTTTCACAAGAGAGCCCTCAACATTAAAAACATCGATGAGCTTAGTCATCACCCTGCCTGTAATTAATTTAATTTTAGCAATACTGCTCTCAGCATCCACTATTATTCCACTATCAATCACTTTTGCACAATTTGTTTGTTCAGCGAATCCCCTCAAAGGCACTAAGCGTGTTACTTTAAGGGCACGATTCAGTATGTACACTACAAAGCTCATCAATAATTTTTACCCGAATTTATAATTTTTCCGCTAGTAAAAACCACGTCCGTTCACTTCGAGTGCTCAACTGCAAGGTACTGACATAAAGTCATTGTTTAGCGTGAGTATGTACCTTATGGCTTCACCCACGGCGAATAAACGCTACGAGGGCACGCTATAATGCGACGGCCAGCGCCCCTTTGCATTAGTGAAAGACCCTTAGAGGGTGGTAATCCTCCACAGGGCTTCACTAACACGCAGGTACCAATTTGAAGACATACATATGGGTATGAACTTCCCTCTTGGTAGGGGGTTGAGGCCTATCTTAATACCTCAGCTAATCTGTGGGTCATAGCACCCGGTTGAATAAGTGCAACTCCACACCGAGTTCAAGAACACTTCCCGCAAGGATAGTCTATAATTTATCTCAACCCCTGACAACAACTGCAGCGTTTTGACGTAGATCAACAAAAAGACGAAACTCAGGCGGGAAACCCACAGGGCCATCCACCGAGATGTACGGCTCCTGGAGTAACCCAACAACACAATCCAATTCACACATACACTGACCCAGATCATACATAGATGATCTACTGCCCTGACAATTAAGCTGTAAGAAACGGACGGACATCAAGGCCTAGCGTTGGCACGCGCAACCATAAAGTGGACACGCCGCATAAAGTGGACACGCATGAGACATCATAAGATGCCCAGACGCTCTACCTTTAAAGGCACAATTTCTGCAGTTCAACTGGTTCACACAATCACGTTCAACATGCCCGGTTTGACCACAACGTCGGCACACATCGTGGGCTGCACGACAGTCCCTAACCCTGTGATCGAATCCAAGGCATCTCCTACACACAAGCACTGGCTCATACTCACGAACCCTAAAACTGAACCATCTAACAAGCTCTGCATCGCCCTAGCATACCCTTCCAGCACAATGCTGATCCTACCGTCTTTAACCTCCCAAGGCTTGCTAATAATCTTAACAGCCTTGGCAAACTGCTCCTTGGAATACATCGTCTTGAAGTTCTTGTCATAAAGGTTTTAGGTTTAGGTTTAGGTTAGGGTGGCAGCCGTATTTTTTTACAAGCTCACATAGACCAGTTTAGGTCCCTAGTGTTACCACGGGCTGAAATGCCCCTCATCGAAACCAACCTGTTTGATATATAAATTTATCGATAGTACGAATATCAGTACTGGAAAGATCTGTTAGGCTGCCTAAAAAGGCCGACCCCAGTATATCCAGTCGTCGTTTACTCAAAGCGGGACAGTCGCAAAGCAAGTGCTCAATGCTCTCCACTTCTTCCTCATCTCCACAGCTTCGGCAGAAGTCATTGGAGTCAATACCCAATCTTTTGGCGTGTTCGCCGATCAAGCAGTGTCCCGTCAGAACCTGTACTAACGTAGACAATCGTTTCCTCTCTAGTGCGAGGAGATATTTTGACCTTCTCAGGTCATACCTTGGCCAGATTTGTCTAGCTACCCTGCAGGTGCCGATTTCTGTCCATCTATCGTTGGACTGCCTGATTGCCTCTTGCCTAAGCCAAAGCTTGCACGTGGATAGTGGCGCACCAATATATGCAAATTCTTCGAGAATTTGTAATGTCGTCCCTTTCCTAGCAAGTTCATCGGCTTTGCAGTTCCCCGGGATATCCCTATGCCCAGGCACCCATATGAGGTGTATATTAAACTGCTCAGCCATCTCGTTAAGAGATCTGCGGCAGTCGAGGGCTGTTTGTGAATTTAGGGATGTTGCCTCCAGAGAATTGATGGCAGCCTGGCTGTCCGAGTAAATGACAACGCCATTGTTGGTTACTATGTTGCGACTCAGCCACTTGGCGACTTCCCATATTGCCATTATTTCGGCTTGATAGACACTGCAGGTATCTGGTAGTCTGTGAGCTATATCCAGACTAAGTTCTTCACAGTGTACTCCGAAGCCAACCTTTTCATCAAGCTTCGAACCATCCGTGTAAAAGTGGAGATGGTTTATATTACCTGGTATTCTGCCGACCCATTCATCTCTGGCGGGAATCATAGTGATGTAATTTCTCTCGAAGGTGTACACTGTTGGTATATAGTCCACTCGGTCGGTTACCATAGCACTACACTTTGATATCCTCATGTGACCATAGTTCTTGTACCTCCACATTGATAGGCAGTTTAATCTTATTGCCGCTTTGGTTGCAACTTCTCTCGCCACAATATTAATCGGCAGTATATGGAGTAGGGCTTGTAGAGACTCGGTCGCTGTAGTCCTTAAGGCTCCGCTTATGCTCAGGCAGGCAGTCCTCTGAACCTTTGTTAGTAGGTTGGTAATGGTTAGTTTGTCAGTTGCCGTCCACCATACCACAATACCGTATAACAGTATTGGACGAACTACTGCTATATATATCCAGTGGACGATTTTAGGAGAGAGTCCCCACCGCGACCCTACAGCCTTTTTGCAGGAATATAAGGCGACGTTGGCCTTCCTTACACGTTCCAATACGTTAAGTCTAAATAACATTTTCCTATCTAGAATTATTCCTAAAAATTTTGCACTTTCAGAAAAGACTAGATCTGTTCCATTTATCCGAGGTGGAGGGTCCACATGTGGGACATTATTCATCCTAGTAAAGAGAACCAATTCTGTCTTGTTGGGGTTAACGCCCAAACCGCTGCTTCTGGCCCATCTAGCCAACTTGTTCAGAGCCACCTGTAGGATGTCTCTGAGGACGTTTACGAATTTGCCACTCACTGCGATTGCCACGTCGTCCGCATATGCCACGACCTTGCAGCCACAACGTTCTAGATCTAGCAGGATTTCATTCACCGCTAGGTTCCAAATTAGTGGAGACAATACTCCTCCTTGCGGGGTCCCTCTGTTTACATACCTTGTTAGAGTTGTGGACCCTAGACATGCTGTTATGCGTCTTCTGGTGAGCAGACTTTGAATTAGTCTAATCAAACTAGTGTTAACTTTTAGATGTGAGAGTGCCGCAATTACCGCATCGGAATGAATGTTGTTAAAAGCCCCTTCTATGTCAAGAAATGCCACCATGGTGAATTCCTTGAAATGCAGGGACGATTCGATAGTGCTCACAAGTTCGTGCAGGGCTGATTCAGTAGACTTGCCCTTGTTGTAAGCATGTTGGTTCCCCGACAGGAGTTTTGTATCCAGGTTTTCCCTAATGAAATGATCTAAAAGTCTTTCCAGACCTTTCAATAAGAACGAGGATAGGCTAATTGGTCTGAAGTCTTTTGGCCTAGTGTGTGATATCTTTCCCGCTTTAGGTATGAATACCACTTTGGTATCCCTCCATCGATTCGGGACGTATGAAAGCCTGATACAGCCTACATAAATTTTCTCCAGCCAGGGGATAATGTACTTTAACATTTTCTGCATTTCTGCTGGAGTGATGCCATCTGGTCCAGGTGACTTGAAGGGCTCAAAGCTGTTAATAGCCCAGCTTATTCTGGATCTCTCAGTCAAGAAGCTAGCGACGCTCGCAGTCCACTCGCACTCTTGTTGGTCCTGCTGATCCTCGGGTTCTGTTATAGAGTTCCCCGGGAAATGTGTGTCGAGCAGTACATTGAGCGACTGCTCGCTGTTTTTGGTCCAGTTATTTGCCTCATCCTGTAAATATCCCACTGTACAGGGTGAAGCAGATAATATCTTCCTCAGCCTAGCGGCGTCGGAGACCTTTTCCACTTCACCACAGAAGGTATACCAAGAGCGCCTTTGCGCCTTTCTAAGCTCCTTCTTATAGATCTTGAGTTGCTCTTTATAGGCATCCCAATCATTAGCGACCCCAGTAGATTTAGCCTTATTGAATAGCTTGTTGCAGGTCTTTTTCATAGCCGTTAGCTCAGAAGTCCACCATTGGGGTTTAGTTTTACCCTTGTACCTTGTTTTTGGACAGGCTTCTTCAAGGGATCTATTGAATGATATGGTGATATGATCGACAAGATTATCCAAACCGGCTTTGTCATTCGGTTCGTACGGAAGTTTAGAGTTGAGGACTTTCTTGAAATTCTTCTCATACAGATGCCACTTTGTCTTCCTTACATTTCTGTGGACGGCGGGTTTAGGCGCTTTTTCCGCGAGTTTGAACTCAATATAATGATGATCTGAGAATGAGTGGTCGTCCAGTACATTCCACCCAATAATTTTGTCTGACAGCCGGTCAGTAGCAAACGTTACGTCGAGTACCTCTTGTCTGTCTTTAATTGTGAAGGTCGGTTTATTACCTATGTTACAAATACTAAGATTGGTAGTTAGAATAAAGTCAAGAAGCGAATCACCCCTATTGTTTATATCCGTACTACCCCAGATAGTATGATGAGCGTTCGTGTCTGCGCCAATAATCAGCTCGAGCTCGTCAGACGTTGCTTCTTCTACTACTTCCCTGAATAGAGCAGTCGGTACTACAGATTCATAAGGCAAGTAGCTGGAGACCACCCAATATATGCGATTACCGATCTCCAGGCTAGCAGCTGTTTGGTCTTTACCACTTAAATTAGTCAGGAGAAAGATACTTAGATCTTTCCTGGCCAAAATGCAGGTTCTTGGAGTGCCTTCACAGTTGGCCACAAGCAGTTTAAAGTTGGGTGTCCTAATACCGCACACCCTTCCTCCCACTACGTAGGGCTCCTGTATCAGGACGATGTCTACTGCGCCTGTGGACAGGCGCAGCAATAGAGCCGCTGAGGCTGCTTTAGCGTGATGGAGGTTAATCTGTAGAATTCTTACCATCATTGGTAATTGACAGATTAACATCCACCCCAACAAGGGTGTTATCGAACTCTTCGTCCGTATCGTCGAGAAGCATGTCCCCGCCAGATGCGTCAAAGAGTCCGGAGACTCCCCTCAGCCCCTCTGTGTCAGAAGTAGAGCTTTCGTCCTCAGAGTAGGACGTTACAGATCTTCTGTTAGAGTTGGAGTCACCAGAAATAATAGGCGTGGCTACCTCCGCACTTACAGAAAGTGCCACGGTGGACGACTCACCTTCTGTAGTGGGAGCTATATCCTGCTTGTATATCTTCAAGATTATAGTCTCGAAGCCATATTGTAGGGTTGCACTCGCACTTTGTATATGGGAGGTGGATTCAGCGTTTAGGATAAGATTGACCTGCCGCTTTTTACCATCCGCCTCACCCACCTTGCTGATTCTCCAATTATGGGCCGGCAGACCAGGATTGGAATCTTTTATTATTTCTAAGATGTCAGCCGGGTTGGAGGGCTCTTCTGTAACCCAGGTGATGGCTCTAGGGTGACTAGGGATGTTGTTTTTTTCGACAACATCCAACTGGGCACCCGGCCACACCTCACCCGCTCGACTCAGAGCAGCCTTATAAAGGTCTACTGATCTGGCATCACCGAAATATAAGAGCTTTTCTTGTCATAAAGCTCATGCATAAATTCATCTGGGGTGAACTTCGACTCAACATATTCAATGACCACACGGGGACCGAGCTTGTCCTCAACACTAACATCCAAACCAGCTTCTTGGAATTTCTCATTTCTAACCACTCTTTGTCTCTCCGCCTCCGAGGGCGTGCGAATGATTGCCCCAACGCTCTTTAGCGGTCTCATCTCATGAACCCTCACATTAAGGTGAGGGCCAACCTCCTTCAAAATCTTATCCACCACCTGTTTTGAAGTCTCTTCCTTATTCGTGCTCTTTACCCTAACTGCCCATGTCTCCACGGGAGCGGGCAAAGCAGGTTCTCTAGTAGGAGGCATCGGGATCGCGTTTGCTCCCGAGGGAGCCACACTCACTGGGGGCATCACCACGGGGACGTTACTCCGAGAGGAGTAAACATCCAAACGCCCAGGAAGCCTCTCCACCTCAGCAACTAATCCCATCACCAGAGACTCGTACTCTCCAGAGAGGGTACACATCTCCCTAACCAACGAGCCCTCAACGTTATATATATCTATGAGTGGTCATGACTCTCCTTGAGACAACCTTCAACTTCTCTATAACAGACTCCGCGCTCGCACTGCCACCAGAGCGTCGCGGCATTCGCGAGAGCCTATTAGTAGTCACCGCCTTTTCCGCTCTTACTCTCTTTACCTGACGTTCTGACATTCCCACCAGCACTACCACCGTCAGAGAACAACGGCGGCTGCGGCACTACACCTGCTCTAGTCCTAACACTCGAGCTCTGACCGTTTACCTTATCAGGAGAGGGGATGGCATCCACTCTCTTGGGAGCATTCTCCGCCTCACTGTTCATCTCGTCATCACCAACAACTCCATCCTCTCCTCCTGCTGCCTCTTCACCAGCGAGGTCTCTCCTTCATCGAGTAGTCATCTACTCGACTAACACAAGGCACACTTGCAGTAAAAATGTGCCCGCTATTTTGTAGCAACAAAATACGTATGAAGCTGCTCTATAGCAGCACAAAAATTTGCCACCAGTAACTTTCGTTTAAGTCAGACCGTTACTATACACGAACAACTTCAATGAAGGCGCAACGAGACTTATGACTCTGACGAGTCAGCACGCGGGCCAAACAACAATCTAATTAATTAATAATAAAAATCAATATACCTTTTCAAAGCCAAGCCGTCAACAATCCGAATTTCAATCAAATCACAATTAGTTATCAAAGAAATAGTCCAAAATAATGCCAGGTCAGGTCAATCAATAATTTCTTAATTAATTAAATTCGATTTAATTAATCTTGAATTTAAAGATTAGGCCACCAATCACAATTGAATTAATCCAATTCACAACTGTCCAATCACTTAAATTCACAAATTACCGAAAGGGCACTAAAGCGTGTTCCTTAAGGAATTTAATATGCAACTCACTTTCCACACACAGTACTGACATACATAAGTATTTGTTTTGCGTAAGTCTTGCTACAAAGCTTTACTCACGTGCGCAAGCGCAACAAGGGCACGTTACAATGCGACGGCCAGCGCCCCTTTGTGTTAGAACAATAGGCCCTTAGAGGGTAGTAATCCTCCAAGGGGATACCATTACTAATACGCAGGTACCAATTTGAAGGCATACATATTGGTATACACTGCCCTCTTGGTAAGGGGTCGAGGTCTATCTAATACCTCTGCTATTCTAAGGGTCATAGCGCCCGGTTGATGAAATGCAACTCCACACCGAGTATAAAAACTCTCCCCGCGATTTGGGTTTAAACCACAGCCACCACGAAGCTCCCAACAGGGGCCACACCAATAGCCAGGCTGGAAAACAAGTTCCAGGGGCTCCTGACTCCCGTGGTACCAGAATAAAGCCACTGGTCAGACTTCGTAGAATAAATCTACTACCAGTTGCACCCCATACGATGCTGGACTGGTCACCGTCTATGTAAGTTTTAAGCTGCGGCCGTGGGATGGTTAGCGTAAACACGCAGCTGGAACGGTCAGATGCAGACAGCGTAGATATGCATCTCTCACCGTGAGGAGACGAGGTCCATCCCGACCTCTTCCGTTCGGAGTCGGTGAACGCACCCAATATAAGCTTAGCCCGGCCGAGCCCCCAACAAGACCTAAGTCTATAACACATGGGGAGTCAAGACTCACATCCATGTGCCCGTGTCCCGTGAGTAGGAAACCTAATTTCATACTGAAATCAAAGAAACCGTGCGATTCAGCAAACAACACATCCGGCAGAAAACGGTAAGTAACTCTTACCACTAGTAGAGGAATCCCACCTCTCCAGACCCCAATCACATTGAGTAACTCTGCGAACCTGGCCGACAACGGAGACTAACTTGTCTCGCACATAATCTATGTGCGGCAAGAAATTCATCCGCTCGCCCACTACAATGCCCAAATATTTCACCTTGCGGGCATACGACAGAGCTCGATCACCAATCTTAACTATCGGGTGCCTGCTGGAAGACAAGGTGCCCTTAAGCATCATCATCACTGTCTTGTCAAATTTTATACTGACGCCCACACTTCCGCTCCAACTCTCAACAATTCTCATCATTGCAGCGCCCTCTCTCACTAGCTGCAGTCTCGAATTGGCCTCAATCAGCAAAAGCAAGTCATCAGCAAATGCACAAAAGTTACAAGATCCATCTAGCTGAAACAGCAACGGGTCCATCATCAGATTCCAAAGGATTGGACCTCCAATGGATTCTTGTGCACACCCTCTCTCGACCTGGACCGTGAATGAGTTCGTACTACTCATAACAGTGGCAGAACGATCACTAAAATAACTTTTCCACAAAGACAACTCCTGACAACCCATCTCTCTCAGACGTTCCATAATACTGGACCACCCTAAATGGTCAAACGCCCCACGAAAATCAACGAAAATGCCCAACACATACTTGCATTCCGAAGCATCAACTTTACCTCTAACATGGAGCCATGTATCCTCAGTTGAGCTACCCTCTCTAAAACCAAACTGGTAGCGACACATTCTATCCAGCAACATTCTATCCAGCAGTACTGACAATAGGAGTCGAGTGTTTAGAGCGCGTACCCGCCGCAATGGCCTTACCGCACTGTGCTCTTAACACAGGGTGAAATACAATGCGTCTACCAACGCCCCAACACACAAGTGTATGAGTTCAAATTCGACTTCATGTTTTTGGCATTTCGTTATCTTTGGTTAAGGGCGGAGCTTACCTAAACTCCTTCCATTCTATGGGTCATGGCACCCGGTTGAAAATGCAACTCCACATCGAGCTTGCGCTCTCCCCGCGATTTGGGTCTAAACCACAGCCACCACGAAATGCTCCCCAAGGGGCCACACCAACAGCCAGGCTGGAACCGAAGTTCCAGGGGCTCCTGGCTCCCGTGGTACCAGATTATAGTCTCCGGTCGGACTTCGTAGCCGAAGCTACTACCAGTTGGTCCTCCAAAAAGGTCCGGGACTGGTGGCCTGTAGCTCAAAATTTTGTTTTCAAACAAATAATGAACAACAATTAACACAGCCGTCCTCACGGATGACTCACTGGTCACTATCGTGACGCCGCTCCGGACAACACACAGCCACTGAGAATCAGTGACCCACAAAAACATAAAACAACAATAGGCACGAACACCCTCACGGGTGATCGACAACAAACATCCACTGCTCTTAACACAGGGTGAAATACAATGCGTCTACCAACGCCCCCACACACAAGTGTATGAGTACAAATTCGACTTCATGTTTTTGGCATTTCGTCACCTTTGGTTAAGGGCGGAGCTTACCTAAACTCCTTCCATTCTATGGGTCATGGCACTCGGTTGAAAATGCAACTCCACATCGAGTTTGCGCTCTCCCCGCGATTAGGGTCTAAACCACAGCCACCACGAAATGCTCCCCAAGGGGCCACACCAACAGCCAGGCTGGAACCGAAGTTCCTGGGGCTCCTGGCTCCCGTGGTACCAGATTATAGTCTCCGGTCGGACTTCGTAGCCGAAGCTACTACCAGTTGGTCCTCCAAAAAGGTCCGGGACTGGTAGCCTGTAGTTCAAAATTTTGTTTTCAAACAAATAATGAACAACAATTAACACAGCCGTCCTCACGGATGACTCTCCGTTCACTATCGTGACGCCGCTCCGGACAACACACAGCCACTGAGAATCAGTGACCCACAAAAACATAAAACAACAATAGACACGAACACCCTCACGGGTGATCGACAACAAACATCAAACATACAGGTAACAACAGTTACCTCAACACCAGGAACAACGGGAACATCGGCAGGCAACAACAACGACAGCAGCATCAGGGCGCAGATGGAGGAATCTGTGCCGCGCTTCGCGATCGCAAAACAACAACGACCGACTGGGCAGGCTATGCCGACAGTAGTGTAATCAGTCACCTCCATTATACGTCTCTTAGTCGTCTCCTATTAAATACAATACGAGAAAAAATGCCCATCGCCCTTAACGTTCGGTCGTCCGGTCATCCTGAAATCCCACACCCCCTGGGAGTGGAAGATTACCATGCTAGCTAAATCCCTAACATCATCATAGTGCGAGCATTCCGTAAGTATATGCCGCCAGTCTTCAGGTCCCCTCCGACAACCACAGTCCGGACAGACCTCTCGCATGCAAAAATGCATTGAGAGAGCAGTGTCCCGTCAGTAAAAAGCCCTAATAAACGTCGCGTCACGAATAAAAGCGTACGTCGCCCGCCCCATATCGCTTTCTGTCCATCTTGTCGCTTTCCCTCCAAGAACGTAGCGTCCCCTCGGCCCGACTAAAACACGCGATGTCGCCCTGCTTGTCACGCCGTCGACATATTCTATAAGCCAACCCCCATGGGTCATCCCTATTGTCCTGTACAATACTCCTAAGATGTCCCTCTTCACTCCTAATCAGCATGTCCTTGTACGTACGAAGGCCAGCACGATATTCAGCTTTCCGCGTAGCCATCAACTCAACATTGGAATGCCTGACCCTCTGGAATTTCTTCCGAAGGCGTCGGACATTCCGCCGCATCATCTCAAGCTTCTGGATCCACCACTTGATTCTGCTCGGTCGAGTCTCGCGACGTCGACCAAGTTGCACATCATTCACCGCGCACGGACATCCATCCAATCGGCTGACCTGGTCATCTAACGTCAGTGACCTAAACTCAGCTATTGGCGTCTCCAAGACTGCCTCCCTAACACAATCCGAATAGTGTCGCCAGTCCACGTCCCGATCTCGCCACCTGCGAGACCGTGCAGTCACCCTAGTCCGTCCCCTGTGAGAGACCACAATTTCGATGGGTCGGTGATCACTCACGCCCCATCTGTCACACACCCTCCACCTAAAACTGTACGCTGTCATTGCCACCCCGTTTGCAGCTGTCACGTCAATGTCACTTCCCCCTATTGGGCCCATGGAAGGTATACAGATCGCTGGGCTCCACGCGTCACCATCCACTCGGTGATCGTCTCTCCTCTTATGTGATTCTGATGACCAGCAGAATGCCGGTTCATCTTAGAGAACCACATACGAGAGGACGCATTTGCATCCAAACCGAGGATAACCGGAATGCTACTCGCTAGTAGTAGCACGGTATCCATATACCCTAGATACGGCTCCAATGGAGCTCCAAACCTACAATAGATGCTAGCCAAAAGCATCCTCCCAAAACTACCTTCCACCGAAACACAAACCCCGTATTGGCTACCCGCCACTACCGTACAGTCCATGTCCATACTGTCCACCACTATTGCCGAGCGTGCACTCTCGTCCGTAAACACTCTCATACCCCCCGGCAAACCAACTACACTACCATCTACAGCATACGGCTCTTGTAGAAGAGCCAAGGAGACACCTACTCTCCTCATCTCCTGCCCCAGCTCAGCCATCACCGCTTGCGACCGCTGGCAGTTGTACTGCACGATTATGATGTCCTCCATCCTTGTGTCTCGCCCTCGCAATCAGCCCTGCGTACACGGGACACAGCAGCGACAGCATACTGTGGCCAACTGCGTACCCGCGGATCTCACAATTCCTACACCTCGCCTCATTGGGACACTGATGAACAGTGTGTCCCACCAGACCGCACCTTTTGCACACACTCTGCGTCTGTCGGCAGTCACGGATCATGTGATCAAAGCCATAACACCCGTGACACGCTGGCACCTCCTCCTTAAGCCGGACAACAAATCGGTGCCACAAAATATAGGCACCTCCAGACTCCAGAAGCTTCTCTGCTACGCGCGGCGTACACTCCAGCGCAACGTCTGTGTCACCGGTCGGGCTTATCTGCCAAGCCTTGGAGGCGAGGCGGACGCTCTTCTCAAACACGGCGATCTCCATATCTGGACCGAAATTCTGCCGGTACAGCTCCTCCATAAACTTCTCAGGGCTGATTGCCTTGCTCACATCCCGTACAATCAATCTAGGGCCGACACCACCATCCCTGCCTCCGCGAACTTGGCGTTATCTACGATCCTCTGGCGTTCTGCCACCGAAGGGGTGCGTATGATTGCACCGCCGTTCTTCATCGGGCGGAGGGTGTGAACGCGGACGTTCATCGTCGGCACCACCTCCGCACCAGTCTCGCCATCCTTCTTGATAATCGCCGACCAAGTGTCTACCGGCTTCGGCACAATCGCCGGTTGAGCAGCAACCACCGGCACTGCAGCAACGACAGCACCCCTGGCAGCCACAGGCCGTCGATGGCCAGCAGCAACACCACCACCTCCAGCCCTCCAATGTTCGACCTCCAGCAATAGGTCCAACATCATCACCTCGTATTTCGCCGTGCACTCCAGCATCTGACGCACCCCTGACGTCGATACGTTCTCAGAGAACGCCACCTCCATCAGGGACTGCGTCAGTTCCTTCAGCTTCCTCACCGAATCTCCGGTCGGCACGGCATCCCCACGAAATCGTGGACGGCTCTCACGTGCCACCTTCCTCGCCTCGTTAACACCACCACCAACAGCACCAGCAGCACTGGCGCCGGCAGCACCTCCAACACCAGCAGCATCACCAGCTCTAACACCTACAGCGCTAGCACCAACAGCTCCAGCACTACTAGCCCCAGCAGCAGCAACTCCAACACTCCCCTTCCTCACTGTTCTACTTGCAGCACCAACACTCGCACCTACACCCGCAGCAGCAGACGTAGACGGCAGCTCACTGCTCATCCTCGTCTTCTTCCTCTCACCAGCTCCATCGGACTCCTCACTCTCCGTGTGACGTACACGTCCTCCATCAGTCACCGACATCCTCGTCACCTCGCTGTCCGTCGTCGCCGCCGACTCATCGACGCTCATCACCTCCTCTTCCTCCTCCGACTCAGCCTTCGCACGCCTCTTCGACAGCGACATCCTCTTCAGCTTCTTCCTTCCTCCTTTCTTTCCAACGCCCGGCATATCCACCGGCATCAGCAGCTCCACCTACACGACTATTCCCTAATCAAAATCAATTACACCTAGCAAAGTCCACAACCAGTCCGTCAATTCAAAGCAAACAAATCAAAACAATAAATCCAAATCAAATACCAAAGTCCAAATTCCTATTCTTCACCTAACCTCAAATCTCCCCGGAGATTATGAGACACCACAAAACTCTCACCTAACTCTTGAGACACCAAACGGGGTAATCTCAAAACTAACCTCACCTTTTATCTTCTTCTTCTTATCAATCACTCAATCACTTCCTTATTCACTTTCACTCGCTGACATATTAGAGATAATAAAAGATTCCAATCCTGGTCTGCCGACCTATAATTGGAGAATTAGCAAGGTGGGTGAGGCGGATGGTAAAAAGCGTCAGGTCAATTTGATCCTTAACGCTGAATCCACCTCCCATATACAAAGTGCAAGTGCAACCCTGCAATATGGTTTCGAGACTGTAGTCTTGAAGGTATACAGCACGATATAGCTCCCACTGCGGAAGGCGAGTCGTCGACCGTGGCTGATGCAAGATTTTCTGGAAGTGCGGAGGTCCATACGACCATTATTTCTGGTAACTCTAACTCTAACAGAAGATCTGTAACGTCATTCTCTGAGGATGAAAACACTACTTAGGATACTGAGGGGCTGAGGGAAATCTCCGGACTCTTTGACGCATCTGGCGGGGACATGCTCCCCGATGATACGGACGAAGAGTTCGATAACACCCTTGTCGGGGTGGATGTCAATCTGTCGATTACCAATGATGGTAAGAATTCTACAGATTAACCTCCATCACGCTAAAGCAGCCTCAGCGGCTCTATTGCTGCGCCTGTCCACAAGCACTGGATCACACCCGTCCTCCTACTGGAGGACACCAAACTTTAAACTGTTTGTGGCCAACTGTGAAGGCACTCCAAGAACCAGCATTTTGGCCAGAAAAGATCTAAGTATTTTTCTTCTGACTAAGTTAAGTGGTAAAGACCAAACAGCTGCTAGTCTGGAGATTGGTAATCGCATATATGTACTGGGTGGTCTCCAGTTAATTTCCTTATGAAGCTGCAGCTCTCTTCAGGGAAGTAGTAGAAGAAGCAACGTCTGACGATTGTTTATATCCGTACTGAGGTAGTACGGATATAAACAATAGGGTTGATTCGCTTCTTGACTTTATTCTAACTAACAGCCTAATTATTTGTAACATAGGCAATAAACCTACTTTTACAATTAAAGACAGACAAGAAGTAATCCACGTAACGTTTGCTACTGACCAGATGTCAGACAAAATAATTGGCTGGAATGTACTGGACGACCACTCATTCTCAGATCAACATTATGCATATAGGGTTCAAACTAAACCTGCTGTACACAGAAATGTGAGGAAGACTATGTGGCACATGTATGAGAAGAATTTCAAAAAAGTCCTCAACCGAATGAAAAGCTGGTCTGGATAATCTGGTCGAGCATATCACCACATCATTCAATAGTTCCATTAAAGAAGCCTGTCCAAAAACAAGGTACAATGGTAAAACTTCTAAGCTAACGGTTAGGAAAAAAAGACCTGCAACAATACGAAATCTACTCTTGGTATAGCTTCTGTGGTGAAGTGGAAAAGGTCTCCGACGCCGAAAGGCTGAGCAAGATACTATCAGCTTCACCCTGTACAGTGGGTTATTTGCGGGATGAGGCACATAACTGCACAAAAAACAGCAGCAGTCGCTTTATGTACTGCTCGACACACATTTACCGAGCAACTCACCAACAGAACCCGAAGACCAACAAGAGGACCTGGACCAGGCGGCATCACTCCAGCAGAAATGTAGAAAATGTCAAAGTACTTTATCCGTTGCTGGAGAACATTTATGTAGGGTGTAACAGGATTGCATACATCCCGATTCTATGGAGGGATACCAACGTGTTATTAATACCCAAAGCGGGAAAGATATTCAAAAGTCTTCAGACCAATTAGAATATCCTCCTTCCTATTGAAAGATTAGAAAAGAATTTTAGATTACTTCATTAGGGAAAACCTGTATACAAAACTCCTGTCGGTGTTTTTCTAGTAATTCTAGATAGAAAACTGTTATTCAGACTTAACGCACTGGAACGTGTAAGGAAGGCCAACGTCGCAGGAAGGTTTTAGTGTCGCGGTAGGGCCTTCCTCCTAAAATGGTTCATTGGATGTATATAGCAGAAGTTCGGCTAATACTGTTACATGGTATTGTAGTATGGTGGACGGCAACTGACAAACTAACCATGCCCAACAAAATTAAATTAGGTTAATAGTAAACATTCGATTAGATAAAATATAAATTTTTACTTTGATACGCCAACCAGTTTTTATATTATTATATCTCAACGTTTGTAGTTCTTAGCAATGTCATATTTTCGTTGTAAAGTGCTGACATTTTGAGTTTTGGTTCTTGGTGTGATTTCAAATACTTCTACGGGGTTGGGTGCCTCGGATCCCGTAGTCGAAACAGATACAAGAGCACATCTAGCCTTTGGCAAAAGAAACGATGAGGAAGATAAAGAAAACCCAAGGGGGGGCTCTAAGCAACCCCAGCTTTTAAAAGCTAATGGGAACTCAGACTCTGAGTCATCAAGTGATAACAATGTTACTATTGTTGAAAATCGGAAAGACTGTCAGGGCACAAAGAAGGAAACTGAATAAGATGAATCGGCAGAAGATATTACAGGATGAATCTTACTCTTCCAAATCTACTAAAAGAGTCAGATCCAGAGTATGAAGCCGCCGCCGATCTTTGCGGCTAAAATCGGCTGAAACACAGCCGCAGTTCCATAGAAAACTTTAAAATATGTATAGATACAATTTACATTTTTGATAAACAAATAGCTACGAGTATATAGAAGATTTATCGTTCCCTTAATAGAAGAATAATGTGTACGCATATACACTATTGTTTTTTATTGCATTCTAATAATCTACGCAATTGGTTCTATATCTGTTGAAATTCTACTTCCACAAATTGGGTTATTGGGTGTTTGAAATTGTTCATTAATAAATAATAACATCGAGTTTCAATTTCACAAAGACTTTAAATATAATTTTCTCGAAACGACAAATCAATTATACACTATTCATTTATTGGGTGGAAGATATGGAAGTGAACGTATGTACAACCGTGTGAACATACAATTTTTGTCTTGAAACGTTGGCAGAAAAGTCATTGTGAGATAATTTGCAGATTGTAATATGTGCGAAGCTTATGCATGTGACAACGGCGCCATTGTCAGAAAAACATTTTATTGGCCACTGTCTATAAAATATTTTTATTGGCAATCCTGCATATAAATATTTACAACATATATTTGAAAAATATGAATTTGTAAGGGTTTCTTGCAATCGTCTTCACCTTTGCCTAACAATCTGTCATTGTCCGTACATTTGCGACACTTTAACAGGGTTGATAAAGTTGTCCGATCTGACAATCATCTATACATAGCTTTAGCATACTTTGAAAATAGAGTATATCATCGAGCCGCCTAGCGGCATGGAATCGATGATTTTTTTACCTCACAGTATCTTACAATTAATTTATCTTACAATTATTATTTAAGAATAAACACCAGAGCTTAACTTTTCAACTATTATTTTAAATGTTAAAATGTCTAACATAGAGCCGCCGTATGTCAATTTTATGTCGGCTTAGCCGCCGCCGCCGATCTATAATTTTCAATGGCAGCCGCCGCCGCCAATTATGACTCGGCTTCATTCTCTGGTCAGATCTCCCGATGCGAAATCAATTAAGAAGAAAAAAAGTTCACCGACACACAAAAAAGGAGTTTCTAGTCAGAATCCGTTAATGGTGGGAGGTGAAGTTGATCCTGTTGTTGAGAAGGTGAACAAGTCCATCCGTAAAGGAGGGGGCCTCAAATAAAAAGACCCATTCTAAAGGAAAAAGCAAGGTGGCTATCAAAAAGGGTAAGGAAGCACCATCTCATTCCCAAATAGCCAAAAAACATATCCAGGACGAACTACACTATGCCATAATTGATAGCAGTAGTGCGTCTGACAGAATTCCCGAAGAGCAAAAGAGTATCTTCGAAGATTTGTTCTACACAAAGGTATTGGACAACATTCTCGAATCTAATGATGAACCAACAATCCAAGTAATGAGTTGCACGTTTGAGAGGGGCGTTTTGATGCTAAAACTGGCATCACAATGCTGTGTCGATGTCCTCGAAAAACTAGTTGAGTGCATCCCCTCACCTTGGGACGGCGCAAAGCTGAAACTGGTAAGGAAAAGCGACATCCCTGTACTCATAAAAACATCATTCTATGTCAGAGGGTGGGCAAGTAAGGTACCGTCAGAGCGCATAATCAGCGTCATTGGCAAACAAGATTCGAACCTTAAAGTGAAGAAGTGGGAAGTCTTCCACAGGAAAAATGATACGGATGGTTCTCTCCTGGAGGTAGGCATAGACCCATATTCCAGGAATAGCCTTGTCAAGACAAAAGGCATGGCATTTTTCGGGATTTGGAAAATCTTTAAGATTGGAAAAACTCCCATTGGTAGGACAGTTAAATCGAGCCCAAACACGAACTCACCGCCTGTAGTGGCAAACGAAAATAGTGAACAGAAAGAAGCGGGTGAGACAATTCCAAAAAGTGAGGTGGAAATGGTCGATAACATCGCCAAATTGCCGATAACATCATCGATTTCCCAGCAAAGGTGGTGATAAGGATATGAAGAGGGGCACAAAAACTCAAAACAAAGAGGGAGCGACAAAAAACAACACCGCCTTCCAAGTAGTGGTCGATAACATTACCAGATTGCACATAGAGAATCAAAACAAAGAGGAAACGACAAAAAGTAACACCGCCTCCCAAAGAGGTCTACTTGAAGAGTGTGTAATATGTAGTAAACGAAAGGAGGAGAAAGGCTCACTACCAAATAAGGAGGAAGTGCAACCAGATAGGATAGACGACTCCCAAAGGAAACTTTTACCGGAAAGACAATGATTGAGGTCATCCAGATAAACCTCCACCGGAGCGAAACGGCATCCATTGTTCGGATCGGCATAATAAATAAAGGCAGGGTTCATGTTGCATTGGTCCAGGAACCATGGACTACTAGTAACAAAGTTACTGGATTAAACCATATGAACTACAATCTTTTCTACGCTAACACAGGTACTCGTCCAAGGACATGTATTCTGTGCCATAAAAACGTATGCTATCTTTTCTCTCCAGAGTTGTCAACATCGAACGCAACTGTGCTGATGCAAGGTAATTTAAGTATGTACCTGGCGTCAGTATACCTGACATTCGATGCGCCAACATTGCCACCTACTTCGGAATTACAACGTCTGGTAAGGGAATCCAAAAATACAAGTAATGTGTTACTAGCTGGTTGTGATGCCAACTCACACCATATTGCTTGGGGTAGTACTGACACCAATAAACGGGGACAAGCCCTTATATAATTTTTTTAATACTAACGTTCTCCTAACTCTCAACATAGGGAACAAGGCGACCTTTGTTAACAAAATTAGGGAAGAAGTATTAGATATAACGATATGCTCAAAAACCTCATTGATGAGATCTATGAGTGGAGGGTTTCCGATGAACACTCTTATTCGGACCACCGTTATATAAGGTTTAAAATTGCACGGCCACCGCCTGACCCAATAAGTTTCAGTAATAAGGCTAAAACCGACTGGACCAAATTCGGCAATCTAGTTGTGTGCCATAAAAACTTATGCTATCTTTCCTCTCCAGAGTTGTCAACATCGGACGCAACTGTGCTGATGCAAGGTAATGGAAGTATGTACCTGGCGTCAGTATACCTGACATTCGATGCGCCAACATTGCCACCTACTTCGGAATTACAACGTCTGGTAAGGGAACCCAAAAATACAAGTAATGTGTTACTAGCTGGTTGTGATGCCAACTCACACCATATTGCTTGGGGTAGTACTGACACCAATAAAAGGGGACACGCCCTTATCGAATTTTTGAATACAAATGACCTCATAACTCTTGACATAGGAAACACTGCAACCTTTGTTAACAAAATTAGGGAAGAAGTATTAGATATAACGATATGTTCAGAAAATCTTATTGATGAGATTCATGAGTGGAGAGTTCGGGTGAACACTCCTATTCAGACCACCGTTTATAAGGTTTAAAATTGCACGGCCACCGCCAAACCCCATAAGTTTCCGTAATAAGGCTAAGACCGACTGGACTAAATTCGGAAATCTACTTAGAAATCGATTGGGGCAGCCTACACGCGATTATCTATGTGCAGAAGACATTGATATCAATGTTAAGAAGATTACCGAGGCTCTTGTAAAATCATTCGAAGATAGTTGCCCACTTCGAGAAAGGAAATCTGCCTTTGAGAAACCCTGGATGACAGGACAAATTCGCTCGATTGGCAAAGATGTCCGCAGACTTTACAATAGAGCTCGACGTAAAAAACAATCAGTATATTGGGACGACTACCACAGAAGACTCAAAGAATACAATAAAATCGTTAGATCGGCGAAACGTAACTCCTGGAGGCTTTTCTGTGAACAGGTAGACAGCGTTAACAGCATGTCTAAAATGAAAAAGTTCCTCTCAAAAACTCATGTCCAAACCGAAACACTGGTGGATGAAACGGGTAAAAGGATGGAAACTATAGAGGATACCGTAAGGCTCTTGATGAAAACTCATTTTCCGACTGGTAATGCTGGACCAACAGAGGAACAGTTACAGAATGAAAATGTATTGCATCAAGTACCTATTACGGATATAACAGATGGTATGGTTAAAGAAGCGATAAAAAGTTTCTCTCCCTTTAAGGCTGCGGGACCGGATGGAATATTTCCAGCAATTCTGCAGAATGAGGTGGATCTGGTATCAACTCATCTGGCTGGAGTGTTCACTGCATGCCTAACCCATTCGTATACCCCAAAAAACTGGCAGGAATCAAGGGTGGTCTTCATACCAAAGCCTGGCAAGGCGAGTTACACGACCCCAAAGGCTTATCGACCCATTAGCCTTACTTCTTTCCTGTTAAAATCAATGGAGCGAATAATTGATGACATGGTCAAAGGTAAAATAGCGGATGACAGGCTAAAATTCAAACAACACGCCTATGTCAAAGGAACATCAGTGGAAACAGCTCTGCATGAGGTAGTGCACCACATAGAAGAGTCCTTCAGTAAAGAAATGTATACACTTGCTGTTTGCATAGACATTGAGGGCGCATTTAACAATGTACAGACCGATACACTTATCCAGTCCTTAGACGAGTTTCAGGTTGACCAGGCGCTGAAAAACTGGATCAACAATATGCTAAGGAATAGGTGGATTATTTGTGGGTCATATGACGTAAAAATTAGAGACAAGGTAAATCGTGGTATACCTCAGGGGGGCATTTTATCGCCTCTTCTATGGGTTACGACGATACACAGTCTCCTGAAAGCCCTCACCAATGAAGGACTTAAACCAGTCTGTTATGCAGACGACGTTATAATACTTCTAAGGGGCACACATCCAAACCAGCTATCCAGAACAGCTGAGGAGGCTCTTTACATAGCATATAACTGGGCACCACCAAGGGGATTACATGTCAACCCAGACAAAACAGAAATATGTCCATTTACAAGGAAAAGAAAGATTCACCCTTTTACCGTGCCTCGATTCCTGGATAAGAATATTGGCATATCTAAAAAGGTAAAATACTTGGGAGTAATCTTGGATCAGAAACTGTACTGGAAAGATCATATTGAAGAAAGAGTTACAAAGGCCCACAGATGCTTGTCGTTGTGCAGAAAAGCTATAGGTTAAAAATGGGGACTACGTCCAAATATGACACACTAACCTACGCCTCTGTAGTGTGGTGGACATCAATGGACAAAAAGTACAACGTAATACCATTGCAAAAAGTGCAACGTATGTGCTGTCTAGGCATAAGCGGGGCAATTAGAACCGCACCAACTAGAGCGTTGGAGACTAACTGCACATCCAACCAATAGATATCCGTATAAAGTATGAGGAAGCCCTCACAGCAAGACGTCCACAAGTTATGGGTGCATGGATAAATCGAGTCCACAATTCGTACCATCAGAAGACATTACAATCATAACGGAAATCTCGGACCGCATTCCTGAAGTGAGGCTTACAGCTACCTGTGATTCGTTCGTGCCAGACAGTCGCTCCTGGGAAAACGGAACACTAGCTCATGCGCCAGTGGGAACCAGCTGCTACACTGATGGGTCAAGGATGAGTTGAAGCACTGGGCAGTGATGGCTCGCAAAACTGTGTGGAATAGAGCAACTGCAAAGATACTGTGGGGTGACCCAAATGAGAAGAAAAAAAAAAACGGGACACTCAAGCTTACAGGCACATCTTCATCGCACAGGACTAGCAGAAAACGACGAGAGCAGGGCATGCAGTTGAAACATCGAAACGATGGAACATTTTCTGTGTCACTGCCCAGCTTTCACACATGCAAGATCCCGATATTTCGGTTCCGAAATATTGCCAGACTTGACTCATCTCAGAGGATATGACTGGAAGATACTGAGAAAATACGTGTCTAGTACCGATTTTCTGTAACCCGTGGGGTATAAAAATCATAAATGGGGAGCGCACAACAGGCCGAACCACTGGCTTAAGTGTATGTCCATGGACATGAGACGTTTAAACGTCTCCTCTATTCAACCTAACCTAACCTGCTGATCAGTCGTAGTGAACGGACGTGTTTAGCACAGAGCGGATAGTTAAAATCTATTACGCAGTACCTATTACGCAATCGCAAAAAAATCTGTACAAAGTCTGGAAGGCATACATCGTAGTACCTATTACGGACTAATACAGAAATTAATAAATTCGTCGACGGGGATGCCTTCGATGGAGCGGGGTTCCCCAATCGTCCTACTCTCCGTCCGTTGGTCTTGGCCAAAGCCGACCACATCAAACATGGTGAAAATTTCCCCCCAGTACTCACAACAGGTGGTACGGTGAGGGGAAAACGTCATGTCTGACCGTCAAAACGGAAGCACAATGAACACCGGATAGCGCTCAGAGTTTTGGCGAAGTTGCAGGCTGTTGAGGTTTCGGCTCTTACCGAAAAACAAAAAGAGTCACTTACCTTGGACAAAAGCGTCATAGATGCTTCTAAGGCCAATCAGCCGGCTGAAAGAGCCACAAATTCAGCTGTGTTAACGGCTAATAAAGTCAGAAGAATCAAATCACCTGATGAACCCCTGCCTTCGAAAAAGGCAAGAGGCCCTAATGTCACCATCAACAGGACACTCACCAGGCCCTTCAATGAAGTGGCGAAGGAGAGTCTAGTGATGGCTGTTATAGAGAGAAGTAGTGAGGATGGATCCATCCTCAAGGACAAATAGAGCCATGTGCAATCCGCCATAATGGCTCATTACCTCGATGTCCGAAGAGAAATGCAATGCTTGTTTACATTGCGTGGAGTCGTACATGTAAAATGCCCAGATGCTGATACTGCCCTACACATAGAGTCTATTGACAGACTAAATTGTCTTTTTCGTTCCTCTCAGCTGTCACCTAACACTCTCCCACCTAGCAATTACGCTCTCTACTGAATGTCAACATTACTATCATCGTACAATGTTGCCATTCATGATGTTGCCATCTATATTTAATGTCATATGTGTAACAATGGCATTGCCAGCCTCACAATATTTAATTCGATATTTTCAAAATGAAAAAACTGTTATTTTTTATTTTGTTTCTATATTTGTTAAAATCTGTTTTACTCATTTTATTATATTCAAGTTTTATTTTATAATTACTGTCTTTAAACGTTATAATGTTAAAAACTCCGAAAATGGCCTGCAGGACTATGTTGCTCATTCAACTGTGATAAATGATTTCTGATAATAGCTATAATTCCAAAGACGGTATGTTTAATATGATAAGAGTTCTAGCCAAACAAAAAACTGGTTTAAAGTTGGTACACCTGAATGCACAGAGCCTCAACAATAAATTGGACGAATTTCAACATATCTTTCTATCATCAGGTATTGACATAATTTGTGTTTCTGAAACATGGTTTCACTGTTCAATTAATGATAGCGTATATAATCTTCCTGGCTATAAACTATTTCGAGCTGACAGAGAGTCTTTTGCTGGTGGCACATGTATTTACATAAGAAATGGTATAAAAAGCACGGTTAAAATTAAGTCAGCTTTTGGAAATCCTATCGAATATCTATTTATGGAATTACATTTAAAAGAAAATCAAAGAGTTCTCGTGGGAAGTGTCTACAGGCCAAATAGGCATATCCCAATCAACGACTTATTGTCAACAATCGCAAATATATCGATGATGTACAATGATATCATAATATCTGGAGATTTCAACAGTAATCTTCTAGTTGAAGATGCCCTAATAGACTCGTTCCGTGTTCTTGACCTATATCCAACTAATACAAATCGCCCAACACATTTCCATCGTTCTGGTAATAGTTTGCTGGATATTATTCTACTCAATCACAAAACAAAGGTTCTCTTATATGATCAGCTTTCCGCCCCAATGTTTTCAAATCATGATCTGCTTTTTATATCTTATGATATTACTACAAAGGTGGAGGATGAAATTATATCATTTCGAGATTTTAAAAATGTAAACTACTATTTACTAGAGCAGTATCTATTAAATACAAATTGGGAAAATATTTATAATATTCAATCAATTGATGAGCAAGTTACTTTCTTGCAAGAAAATTGTAATGAAATTTTAAATATCTGTGTGCCTATAAAATCAATAAAAATAAAACACTCGGAAAAACCCTGGTTCAACAACAACATTAAACAACTGATCATACAGCGAGATGCATTCTATAAACGATGGAAAAGATACAAAACACCAGAACTTTTTTTATTATATAGAAATGCAAGACAAAAAGTTGTGAAAAATATAAACGCAGCAAAGTCCTTATTCTACCGTCAGAAGTTTGCTACTGCAGTTAATAGTAAATTAAAATGGAAGGAAATACGTAAAATTGGCATTGGACAGGTACAAACAAATCGGATCATGGATGATATAGATGTAGATGCTTTAAACCTAAAGTTTGTCGGCGATAACTTTCCGGACTCGTCTGAGAATATATATTCCAATTATTGCACTGTTCGGCGTGAAAATGAATTCTCTTTTCGTTGTGTTCAGCAAGATGAAGTTCTATCCACTTTTATGACAACAAAATCAAATGCTGTTGGCATGGATGGTATTTACCCGAAGCTTTTAAAACTAATTTTACCTGCTCTTCTACCTTACATAACCCATATAATAAACTCCGTACTCACAAAATCAACATTTCCGACTGCTTGGAAGAAAGCAAAAATTGTGCCACTTCCAAAATCGAATAACGACTTTAGGCCTATTGCTATACTGCCATACATATCAAAGATATTGGAAAATTTAATATATAAGCAAATAAATGAGTATCTCTGCAAAAACGATATGTTATTCCAAAGACAGTCAGGCTTTAGGAAGGCTAGAAGTTGCATAACAGCACTGGTTGACGTTGTTGAAGATCTCAGATCTAACTTGGATGAAAACATGGAATCGTTTCTGATACTTCTAGACCATAGTAAGGCCTTCGACACCGTTGACCATAAAATCCTTATACAGAAACTTGACAAAATGTTCAACTTTTCGACAACTGCATGCAGATTGATTACCTCATATGTCACTAATCGCTCACAAACTGTTATTTTAGATAACAAGATATCAAATCAATTGCCAGTGAATAGAGGAGTTCCCCAAGGATCCGTATTAGGTCCTCTTTTATTCTGCGTATACATAAATGATCTACCCGATGTGTTGAGATACTGTCAAGTGCATATATATGCCGATGATGTACAGTTATACCTAGGATCGGCTTCGGAAAATGTACAAAACTGTATACTGAATATAAACCAGGATCTGAAAAACATTCATCTATGGGCTCATAACAACAAACTTTGTATAAATCCCTCAAAATCAAAATGTCTACATATTGCAAAGAAAAAACGATCCCACGATATTGACTACAGTATAAAAATAAACAATTCTGAAATTACATACGTGAGTTCTTCTTCAAATCTGGGAATCATTTTTAATGAAAAACTATCCTGGTCTAATCATGTAACAATGGCTGCAGGTAAAGTCCATGGAATGCTGCGAAATCTCTGGGCTGTTCAACACTCTACACCATTTCAAATTCGGCTATTACTTGCTAAAACATACCTAATACCGACACTATTATACGGTTCTGAAATATATTCAAACAGTGATTATGCAGACAAACAAAAACTGAAAACAACCTACAACAATATCACGAGATATGTTTTTAATAAACGACGTTCTGATAGTATATCCAGCTACACTTACCAGATTTTCAATATGACTTTTGATAATTATCTTAAGTACAGAAGTTTAATATTCTTTCACAAAATCATATCAACTAATACACCTGATTATCTCTTTGAGAGGATAAATTTCGCTCGGTCAAATCGTGGCAAGAAAATAATTCAATTACGATTCAAATACTCCAAATCGGAAAAACAATTCTTTATACCAACAATCCGCCTTTGGAATAGTCTACCGACAAATATTCAGTTAATAAGCAACAACCTGCATTTCAGAAAGGAGTTAAAAAATTATCTTGCTTAATTGCACATAATTGTATAAGATAAATACACATTTTTATATCACACTTAAAAATGTTAATATTAAAATAAAGTTACATGTTTTTCCCTAGTATAATTTAAATCAACTAACCATATACCACTAGCACTAATTTATAAGAATTTTTATTCTCATTGTGCTAGATTAAACTTATTGAAATAAATAAATAAAATAAATAAATAAAATAAATGCCGGGCACACCACCAGTCTGCAACGATGCAGGATGGCATCAGGGGAGAGTAAAGCTCTTATATTTCGGTGATGCCAGATCAGTAGATCTGTATAAGACTGCTCTGAGTCGAGCGGGTGAGGTGTGGCCGGGTGCCCAGTTGGATGTTGTCGAAAAAAACAATATCCCTAGTCACCCTAGAGCCATCACCTGGGTTAAAGAAGAGCCCTCCAACCCTCCAACTCCTATTCAGACCACCGTTATATAAGGTTTAAAATTGCACGGCCACCGCCAAACCCCATACGTTTCCGTAATAAGGCTAAGACCGACTGGACTAAATTCGGAAATCTACTTAGAAATCGATTGGGGCAGCCTACACGCGATTATCTATGTGCAGAAGACATTGATATCAATGTTAAGAAGATTACCGAGGCTCTTGTAAAATCATTCGAAGATAGTTGCCCACTTCGAGAAAGGAAATCTGCCTTTGAGAAACCCTGGATGACAGGACAAATTCGCTCGATTGGCAAAGATGTCCGCAGACTTTACAATAGAGCTCGACGTAAAAAACAATCAGTATATTGGGACGACTACCACAGAAGACTCAAAGAATACAATAAAATCGTTAGATCGGCGAAACGTAACTCCTGGAGGCTTTTCTGTGAACAGGTAGACAGCGTTAACAGCATGTCTAAAATGAAAAAAGTTCCTCTCAAAAACTCATGTCCAAACCGAAACACTGGTGGATGAAACGGGTAAAAGGATGGAAACTATAGAGGATACCGTAAGGCTCTTGATGAAAACTCATTTTCCGACTGGTAATGCTGGACCAACAGAGGAACAGTTACAGAATGAAAATGTATTGCATCAAGTACCTATTACGGATATAACAGATGGTATGGTTAAAGAAGCGATAAAAAGTTTCTCTCCCTTTAAGGCTGCGGGACCGGATGGAATATTTCCAGCAATTCTGCAGAATGAGGTGGATCTGGTATCAACTCATCTGGCTGGAGTGTTCACTGCATGCCTAACCCATTCGTATACCCCAAAAAACTGGCAGGAATCAAGGGTGGTCTTCATACCAAAGCCTGGCAAGGCGAGTTACACGACCCCAAAGGCTTATCGACCCATTAGCCTTACTTCTTTCCTGTTAAAATCAATGGAGCGAATAATTGATGACATGGTCAAAGGTAAAATAGCGGATGACAGGCTAAAATTCAAATAACACGCCTATGTCAAAGGAACATCAGTGGAAACAGCTCTGCATGAGGTAGTGCACCACATAGAAGAGTCCTTCAGTAAAGAAATGTATACACTTGCTGTTTGCATAGACATTGAGGGTGCATTTAACAATGTACAGACCGATACACTTATCCAGTCCTTAGACGAGTTTCAGGTTGACCAGGCGCTGAAAAACTGGATCAACAATATGCTAAGGAATAGGTGGATTATTTGTGGGTCATATGACGTAAAAATTAGAGACAAGGTAAATCGTGGTATACCTCAGGGGGGCATTTTATCGCCTCTTCTATGGGTTACGACGATACACAGTCTCCTAAAAGCCCTCACCAATGAAGGACTTAAACCAGTCTGTTATGCAGACGACGTTATAATACTTCTAAGGGGCACACATCCAAACCAGCTATCCAGAACAGCTGAGGAGGCTCTTTACATAGCATATAACTGGGCACCACCAAGGGGATTACATGTCAACCCAGACAAAACAGAAATATGTCCATTTACAAGGAAAAGAAAGATTCACCCTTTTACCGTGCCTCGATTCCTGGATAAGAATATTGGCATATCTAAAAAGGTAAAATACTTGGGAGTAATCTTGGATCAGAAACTGTACTGGAAAGATCATATTGAAGAAAGAGTTACAAAGGCCCACAGATGCTTGTCGTTGTGCAGAAAAGCTATAGGTTAAAAATGGGGACTACGTCCAAATATGACACACTAACCTACGCCTCTGTAGTGTGGTGGACATCAATGGACAAAAAGTACAACGTAATACCATTGCAAAAAGTGCAACGTATGTGCTGTCTAGGCATAAGCGGGGCAATTAGAACCGCACCAACTAGAGCGTTGGAGACTAACTGCACATCCAACCAATAGATATCCGTATAAAGTATGAGGAAGCCCTCACAGCAAGACGTCCACAAGTTATGGGTGCATGGATAAATCGAGTCCACAATTCGTACCATCAGAAGACATTACAATCATAACGGAAATCTCGGACCGCATTCCTGAAGTGAGGCTTACAGCTACCTGTGATTCGTTCGTGCCAGACAGTCGCTCCTGGGAAAACGGAACACTAGCTCATGCGCCAGTGGGAACCAGCTGCTACACTGATGGGTCAAGGATGAGTTGAAGCACTGGGCAGTGATGGCTCGCAAAACTGTGTGGAATAGAGCAACTGCAAAAATACTGTGGGGTGACCCAAATGAGAAGAAAAAAAAACGGGACACTCAAGCTTACAGGCACATCTTCATCGCACAGGACTAGCAGAAAACGACGAGAGCAGGGCATGCAGTTGAAACATCGAAACGATGGAACATTTTCTGTGTCACTGCCCAGCTTTCACACATGCAAGATCCCGATATTTCGGTTCCGAAATATTGCCAGACTTGACTCATCTCAGAGGATATGACTGGAAGATACTGAGAAAATACGTGTCTAGTACCGATTTTCTGTAACCCGTGGGGTATAAAAATCATAAATGGGGAGCGCACAACAGGCCGAACCACTGGCTTAAGTGTATGTCCATGGACATGAGACGTTTAAACGTCTCCTCTATTCAACCTAACCTAACCTGCTGATCAGTCGTAGTGAACGGACGTGTTTAGCACAGAGCGGATAGTTAAAATCTATTACGCAGTACCTATTACGCAATCGCAAAAAAATCTGTACAAAGTCTGGAAGGCATACATCGTAGTACCTATTACGGACTAATACAGAAATTAATAAATTCGTCGACGGGGATGCCTTCGATGGAGCGGGGTTCCCCAATCGTCCTACTCTCCGTCCGTTGGTCTTGGCCAAAGCCGACCACACCAAACATGGTGAAAATTTCCCCCCAGTACTCACAACAGGTGGTACGGTGAGGGGAAAACGTCATGTCTGACCGTCAAAACGGAAGCACAATGAACACCGGATAGCGCTCAGAGTTTTGGCGAAGTTGCAGGCTGTTGAGGTTTCGGCTCTTACCGAAAAACAAAAAGAGTCACTTACCTTGGACAAAAGCGTCATATATGCTTCTAAGGCCAATCAGCCGGCTGAAAGAGCCACAAATTCAGCTGTGTTAACGGCTAATAAAGTCAGAAGAATCAAATCACCTGATGAACCCCTGCCTTCGAAAAAGGCAAGAGGCCCTAATGTCACCATCAACAGGACACTCACCAAGCCCTTCAATGAAGTGGCGAAGGAGAGTCTAGTGATGGCTGTTATAGAGAGAAGTAGTGAGGATGGATCCATCCTCAAGGACAAATAGAGCCATGTGCAATCCGCCATAATGGCTCATTACCTCGATGTCCGAAGAGAAATGCCGGGCACACCACCAGTCTGCAACGATGCAGGATGGCATCAGGGGAGAGTAAAGCTCTTATATTTCGGTGATGCCAGATCAGTAGATCTGTATAAGACTGCTCTGAGTCGAGCGGGTGAGGTGTGGCCGGGTGCCCAGTTGGATGTTGTCGAAAAAAACAACATCCCTAGTCACCCTAGAGCCATCACCTGGGTTAATGAAGAGCCCTCCAACCCGGCTGACATATTAGAGAAAATAAAAGATTCCAATCCTGGTCTGCCGACCCATAATTGGAGAATTAGCAAGGTGGGTGAGGCGGATGGTAAAAAGCGTCAGGTCAATTTGATCCTTAACGCTGAATCCACCTCCCATATACAAAGTGCAAGTGCAACCCTGCAATATGGTTTCGAGACTGTAGTCTTGAAGGAATACAAGCACGATATAGCTCCCACTGCGGAAGGCGAGTCGTCGACCGTGGTTGATGCAAGACTTTCTGGAAGTGCGGAGGTCCATACGACCATTATTTCTGGTGACTCTAACTCTAACAGAAGATCTGTAACGTCATTCTCTGAGGATGAAAACACTACTTAGGATACTGAGGGGCTGAGGGAAGTCTCCGGACTCTTTGACGCATCTGGCGCGGACATGCTCCCCGATGATACGGACGAAGAGTTCAATAACACCCTTGTCGGGGTGTCAATCTGTCGATTACCAATGATGGTAAGAATTCTACAGATTAACATCCATCACGCTAAAGCAGCCTCAGCGGCTCTATTGCTGCGCCTGCCCACAGGTGCAGTAGACATCGTCTTGATCCAGGAGCCCTATGTAGTAGGAGGACGGGTGTGCGGTATCAAGACACCAAACTTTAAACTGTTTGCGGCAAACTGTGAAGGCACTCCAAGAACCTGCATTTTGGCCAGAAAAGATCTAAGTATTTTTCTTCTGACTAAGTTAAGTGGTAAAGACCAAACAGCTGCTAGTCTGAAGATTGGTAATCGCATATATGTACTGGGTGGTCTCCAGTTAATTTCCTTATGAAGCTGCAATACCGACAGCTCTCTTCAGGGAAGTAGTAGAAGAAGCAACGTCTGACGATTGTTTATATCCGTACTGGGGTAGTACGTTTGCTACTGACCGGGTGTCAGACAAAATTATTGGGTGGAATGTACTGGACGACCACTCATTCTCGGATCACCATTATATAGAGTTCACACTCGCCGAAAAAATGCCTAAACCTGCTGTCCACAGAAATGTGAGGAAGACAAAGTGGCACCTGTATGAGAAGAATTTTAAAAAGGTCCTCAACTCTAAACTTCTTTCTGAACCGAATGACAAAGCCGGTCTGGATAATCTGGTCTAGCATATCACCACATCATTCAATAGTTCCCTTGATGAAGCCTGTCCAAAAACAAGGTACAAGGGTAAAACTAAATCCCAATGGTGGACTTCTGAGCTAACGGCAAGGAAAAAGACCTGCAACAAGCTATTCAACAAGGCGAAATCTACAGGAGCCTTTAATGATTGGGATGCATATAAAGGGCAACTCAAGATCTATAAGAAGGAGCTTAGGAAGGCGCAATGACGCTCGTGGTATTCCTTCTGTGGCGAAGTGGAAAAGGTCTCCGACACCGCAAGGCTGAGGAAGGTACTATCCGCGTCTCCTTGTACAGTGGGGTATTTGCAGGATGAGGCAAACAACTGGACAAAGAATAGCGAGCAATCGCTAAGTGTACTGCTCGACACACATTTCCCGGGGAACTCATCAACAGAGCCCGAGGATCAACAGGACCAACAAGAGTGCGAGTGGACTGCGAGCATCGCTAGCTTGTTGACTGAGAGATCTAGAATAAGCTGGGCTATAAACAGCTTTGAGCCCTTCAAGTCACCTGGACCAGACGGCATCACCCCAGCAGAAATGCAGAAAATGTTAAAGTACATTATCCCCTGGCTGCAGGCAATTTATGTAGGCTATATTAGGTTTTCATACATCCCGAATCGATGGAGGGATACCAAAGAGATATTCATACCCAAAGCGGGGAAGATATCGCACACTAGGCCAAAAGACTTCAGACCAATTAGCCTATCCTCTTTCCTATTGAAAAGTCTGGAAAGACTTTTAGATTATTTCATTAGGCAAAACCTGGATACAAAACTTCTGTCGGGGAACCAACATGCTTACAATAAGGGAAAGTCTTCAGAATCAGCCCTGCACGAACTTGTGAGCACTATCGAATCGTCCCTACATTACAAAGAATTCACCATGGTGGCATTTCTTGACATAGAAGGGGGCTCTGAACAAGTTGGCTAGATGGGCCAGAAGCAGCGGTTTGGGTGTTAACCCAAACAAGACAGAACTGGTTCTCTTTAGTAGGATGAAGAATATCGCTCATGTGGACCCTCCTCCTCGTATAAATGGAACAGATCTAGCCTTTTCTGAAATTGCAAAATTTTTAGGAATAATTTTGGATAGAAAACTGTCATTCAGACTAAACCTACTGGAACGTGTAAAGAAGGCCAATATCGCCCTATATTCCTGCAGGAAGACTGTAGGGTCGCGGTGGGGCCTCTCTCCTAAAATTGTCCATTGGATATATATAGCAGTAGTTCGTCCAATACTGTTATACGGCATTGTGGTATGGTGGACGGCAACTGACAAACTAACCATCACAAACCTACTATCAAGGGTTCAGAGAACTGCCTGCCGGTGCATAAACGGAGCGTTAAGGACTACAGCGACTGAGTCTCTACAAGCCCTTCTCCATATACTGCCGATTAATGTTGTGGCGAGAGAAGTTGCAACCAAAGCGGCACTAAGATTAAACTGCCTAACAATGTGGAGATACAAGAACTACGGTCACATGAGGATATCAAAGTGTAGTACTATGGTAACCGACCGAGTGGACTATATATCAACGGTGCGCACCTTTGAGAAGATCTACATCACTATGATACCAGCCAGGGATGAATGGGATGGCAGAATACCCGGAAATAGAAACCATCTTCACTTCTATACGGATGGTTCGAAGCTTGATGAAAAGGTTGGCTTTGGAGTACACTGTGAAGAACTTAGTCTGGATATAGCTCACAGACTACCAGATACCTGCAGTGTCTATCAAGCCGAAATAATGGCTATATGGGAAGTCGCCAAGTGGCTGAGTCGCAACATAGTAACCAACACTGGCGTTGTCATTTACTCGGACAGCCAGGCTGCCATCAATTCTCTGGAGGCCACATCCCTAAATTCACAAATAGCCCTCGACTGCCGCAGATCTCTTAACGAGATGGCTGAGCAGTTTAATATACACCTTATATGGGTGCCTGGGTATAGGGATATCCCGGGGAACTGCAAAGCCGATGAACTTGCTAGGAAAGGAACGACTTTACAAATTCTCGAAGAATTTGCATATACTGGTGCGCCACTATCCACGTGCAAGCTTTGGATAAAGCAAGAGGCAATCAGACTGTCCAACGACAGATGGACACAAATCGACACCTGTAGCGTAGCTAGACAAATCTGGCCAAGGTATGACCAGAGAAGGTCAAAATATCTCCTCGCACTGGAAAGGAAAAGATTATCTACGTTAGTATCAGTTCTGACGGGACACTGCCTGATCTGCGAACACGCCAGAATATTGGGTATTAACTCCAATGACTTCTGCAGAAGCTGTGGAGATGAGGAAGAAGTGGAGAGCATTGAGCACTTGTTATGCGACTGTCTCGCTTTGAGTAAACGACGACTGGACCTACTGGGGTCGGCCTTTCTAGGCAGCCTAACAGATCTTTCCAGTACCAATATTCGTGCTATCGATACATTTGTATATCAAACAGGTTGGTTTCGATGAAGGGCATTTTAGCCCGTGGTACCACTAGCGACGTAAACTGGTCTATGTGAGCTGAAGAAATAAAAAAGAAAACGGCTGCCACCCTAACCTAAAGCTAAACCTAACCTAAGCATGTGTGTCCTGTAAGGACACCCATGATCCTACTGGTCTCCACCTTGCTCAATCCCAGCAATACCTTGGTCTTGTCCTCGTTTGGGTCACCACACAAGACTTTTGTTTGTTTTCCCAACGTTTTCACTATTCCATAGCGTGATATTGGCGTTCTTTGTCCATATTTTTAGTTCAGAACGCGTTACTCTGAAAGGTTTTGCGTTCTCTAGGGTTGCTGTTTGCAAGTCTCAGACTCTGGATGCCAAGGCATTTGCTTTATCGTTACCCCTTACTCCGCAATGACCACTCATTTGATGCATATAGTGCCGTGTTCGGAGTAGGCGTTAATCGCCATTTTACAGTCTAAAACTGTCCTCGACTTAACCGTTCTAGACGTTATTGCCCTGATAGCCATTTGGCTATCTGTGAAGATATTCACATATTCACGGAATAAGAGTTCGGTTTCCGGTTCCTCGATATAAAGTCCCAGCCCCGATCTCTCCCCTTGTTTCGATCCATCTGTATAACAGCAAGTTCCAGATGCTGTCTGCACTACGGTTCCATCAATTCAAGATTGTCTGTCTGGTATCATGGTCTCACACTCAGCAACTATTGATTTTTCAGGTATTCTGTTGGATACCGATGCTATGTCAGTTAAATACACTGTCACTACCTCAGCTGGGTTTACATTTAGACCTTTCGATCGAGCCCAGTCATGTGCAATTTTTAGAGCCGTTTCGGCCCTTCTACAAAGTTGATTAGGATTCTTTCCTGGTTGGTTTAAGTCCTTCGTCCCTTAGGATCCTTAGGAGACTATTTATAGTAGTGACCCACAGGAGTTGTGATAATATACCGCCCTGTGGTGGTCCCTGTACTACTCTGTCTCTTATTTTTATGTCGTGGGACCCGCAATTTATCCATCTATTCCTTAGCATGTGACTTATCTAGTCTCGGAGAGCCCCTTTCCACCTGAAACTGGTGTAAGGATTGGATGAGTGTGTCGCTGATCGCCCTTTAACCTGGCATCCTACTTTTAATCATGGTATCCACTATACGTTCCATGGTTTTGAGTAAGAAATATGTTAAGCTTATTGGTCTATAAGCCTTAGGTGTTGCACAACTTGCCTTGCCGGGTTTAGGTATGAAAACTACTCTTGCCTCCTGCCAGGCTTTCGGTGTGTATGCGAATTTTAGACATGCTGTGAAAATAGCGGCTAGATGAATTGATATGTAATCCACCTCCATCTGTAGTAGTGCCGGAAATATTCCATCGTCACAGTATACTGGAGATTTTTTACGGCATGCCCTTTGTAAAGGCTTTTCTTGGGCTGATATCCTTTCTCGAAGCGGACAGCTGTCTTCGAAAGACCTTACTAATATATCCGTAATGTAATCAACATTAGTGTCAATATCTTCAACACTTAGGCACTCAAAATGTCCATGCCCTAGTCTTTCACTAATTAGCTTCCCGAATTGTGTCCATTTAGTTTTTGCTTTATTTGTGAAACTTATTGAGTTCGGCGATGGCCGTGCTATCTTAAAACTAATGTAACGATGATCGGAAAAATAATTTTCTTTAGAGACCCTCCGTTATTGTATTTCGCCTATTAGATTTTCTGAACATATTGTTATATCTAATAGTTCTTCCCTTATTCTACTAACGAATCCATGTTACCTATGTTAAGTATTATTAGGTCGTTAGTATCCAAGAATTCTACTAGGGCCTGGCCCCGTTTAGTAATTTTAGTACTGCCCCACGCGTCGTGGTGAGAGTTAGCATCGCAACCTACTAGTACTTCGTTACCTGTTTGTTTGACTTTCCTTACCAAGCGTTGTAGTTCCGACGTGGTTGATAATGTCGGTGAATCGAAAGGCAGATATACTGATGGTAGGTATAAACTTCCATTCCCTTGTATCAGTACTGTAGCATGCGATGTTGACAACTCTGGAGAAAAAAGATAACATAAATTTTTGTGACATATAAAACAAGTCCCTGGTCTAGTTCCTGTAGTTGCATAAACAGTTGGTAATTGACTTGGTTTAATCCAGTTACCTTTTTTCGAATCGTCCATGGTTCTTGGATTAAAGCAATATGAGTCTAACCTTTATTTATTATTTCCATCAAAGCGTTGGTTGCCGTCTCGCTCCGATGGAGGTTTATCTGAATGACTTTAGTCATTGGTCCTCCAGTATCCGGGTTCTTGGGAGTCGGAGATGGTAGATTCGGCTCCCTCATCATTTTTTGGCTGCAGTGGGCGCTTATCTTCATCGCTGCCTTTATTATTTCGTTGCTCATTTTGCCGGTTTTCAGCGCCAACGATTTGTTCCCTCCAATTTACTTGAAAGCGGAGAGCTCTTTTTCTTCTTCGGCGGTTTCGCAGTGTTCTGTTCTTCTGGAGATCTGATCCTCTTTCCTGCTGCCGAGGAGGTGGATGGAGTCTCAGATAGCTCCTTTGGAGCATCCTGCACCTTGGCCTGTTTGCTGTTTTGGTCTCTTCTTCAACTTTCGTCTTCTTCAACTTTCGTCTTTTTGCCCCTGATAGCTTTTTCATTTTTGTCGTGAGCTGTGCCATGTACGCGTTGACTTCTTCTACCATCTTGCTGACCTCGACGTCTTTGGAGTTAGCTAAGACAGTAATGTTAACGTTTTTGTTTGAGCCGGAGTGGGATTCCCTACCAGTACTTGAAGGCTGGGTCCAGTTTATACTCTCCCGTGGTTCCTCCTTTTCCTTCTCCGTATTTTTGTCAATGGCTAGTTGCGCGCTTGTTGCATTGTCTGCGACTACAGGCGCCAAGGCACACACACATGTAGGAGGCTTAGTTGCGCTCGTTCCAGTTACTACGAATACAGGTGCCAAGGTAGCCACACCTGTAGGAGACATTGAAAATTGTTTAGGCTCGCTATTCTTGGATAACGACGACACATGACTAGTGAGCACATCAACACTTGCCGCCGTTACTGGGGTTATTACTCCCTGCACCGTAACTTTATTCTCGCTTTTTTTTAATTTCCATATTGTTTTTTTGTTTTAGGGGAAACACCCCCATAGTCAGTGTTGGTCCGCGGGGAATGCAAGATTCTCTAAGGTGGTGGTCACACTGCTCCATCCCACAGGGGCGCCCCAGTAAGTATAGAAGATTCATCCTCCCCAAGGCATCCCTAGTTGAGATGAAACAGTGTGTCTATCTCTCTCCCCCTATCCACCATCTGGGGACGCGCCCGTTGGGAGATTGACAACTCCAGCGGGATCTGCGCCAATAACCAGCTCGAACTTGTCAAACGTTACATCTTCTACTACTTCCCTGAAGAGAGCTGTCGGTACTACAGTTTCATAAGGCAAGTAACTGGAGACCACCCAATATATGCGATTACCGATCTCCAGACTATCAGCTATTTGATCTTTACCTCTTAAATTAGTCAGGAGAGATCTTTCCTGGCCAAAATGCAGGTTGTGGTGTGCCTTTACAGTTGGCCAAAAACAGTTTAATGTTGGGTGTCCTGATACCGCACACACTTCATCTTACTATGTAGTGCTCCTGTATCAGGACGATGTTTACTGCACCTGTGGACAGGCGCAGAAATACAGCCGCTGAGGCTGTTTTAGGTTGATAGAGGTTTATCTGTAGAATTCTTACCATCATTGCTGAACACCACCCAGACAAGGGTGTTATCGAACTCTTCGTCCGTATCATCGAGGAGCATGTCCCCGAAGTTGTGCCTTCGTCCTCAGAGAAGGACGTTACAGATATTCTGTTAGAGTTTGAGTCACCAGAAATAATGGGATTCGGAACCTGCGTGTTTGAGGGCTCTTCAGTAACCCAGGTGATGGTTCTAGGGTGTCTAGGAATGTTGTTTTTTCGAAAACATTCAACTCGGTGCCCGGCCTCACCTCACCCACTCGACTCAGAGCAGCATTATACAGGTCTACTGATCTGGAATCACAGGAATAAAAGAGCTTTAATCTCCTCTAATTCCATCCTGCATCGTTGCAGTTTGGTGGTTTGCCCGGCATTTCTCTACGGACATCGAAGTTATGAGCCATTATGGATAATTGTACATGACTCCATTTGTAGGATGGATACATCCTCTCTGTCTATAACAGCCATCACATGCCATCACATGCCACAACAGCCATGAGTATCTTGTTGCTAGTGATAGTATGACCTTTTGCCTTATTCGAAGCCAGGGGAACTGATTTTCTGACTTTATTAGCAGTTAACACAGCTGAATTTGTGGCTCTTTCAGCCGACTCATACACAGAAAGAAAAATGCCATACTAAATTCAAGTAAAAAATTGTTAATTTAAGCCGAAATCGTACTTAAAAATTTAAGTACGTTTGTACAAAGTTTTTCTTAAAACAAGTATAAATCGGGTTAAATTAAAAAAATCAAGCGCTGGAAGGCTTACAATAAGCATGTAATATCTCTGAGAGGCAGAACAATTATAGAGCACAATAAAATTGCTCTCTCCACAACTCTCATTAAAGTGATTTGATTTGGCTGATGCAATATCAAACACGCTCGCATATAAATCGACGAGATGTGTATTTTATAAACATTTGTGCGCAACCATATGCAACTGGTTTCTCGTTCAAGCAGTGTTTGTAAATACATTACTTGGCGTAATTTTTTTATTTAAGTTTTTTGAAGTTGTTAATAATTCTTGTTCGTTTCGTTGAAGCTATTCCTTATATGTTTCATATTTTTTAATCGAATAATTACAGCTAAACTTTTGCTGTCAAGCAATTGTATTTTAACGTACTATTTTACCATTAAAAATTGCATTCTTTGCAATCCATAGGCAAAAATGGTATAATTAATATAAATGGTATATAGGTAGAAAACGAACGAAATCACAATAATCAGACTTAAATCAAGTATTGGTAGGCTTAAATCAAGAACTGGTCATTTATGCTTGGAATCAGAATATTTTGACTTGAATCAGGCTTATGAGCGCTAAGTATAAGAATTCAGGGCATATAAATCCGCACTTGATTTAAGTATTTTGTATTTCGTTAAAGAAAAACCATACTTACCGTACTTTTGACACCGCAACGGCTTGTTTCAAGTACGGATTAATCAAATTTTTCTTTCTGTGTAGGCTTTAGAAGCATCTATGACGCCCCCTTAGCCCAGATAAGTGACTCTTTTTGTTTTTCGGTAAGAGTCGAAACCTCAACGGGCTCCAACTTCTTCAAAACTCTGAGCACTATCCGGAGCTATTTGTGCATCAATTTTTAGGGTCGGGCATGACGTTTTCCTCTTTCCACCTGTTATGAGTACTAGGGGGAAATGTTCACTATTTTTGGTGTGGTCGGTTTTTGCCAAGACCAACGGACGGACAGTCGGACGATTGGGGAATCCAGAATTTTTTATGACAATTCATATTTTCCCCCGGGTAAAACACTTAACTTGTGAAAATATTCCACTTAAATTGAACCACTTCATTTCAGTTAAATTTTAACTAAGCTTCTTGAAAGCCATTTTTTAAAGTACCAGGTAACATTTAACGGAGTTACCTTAAAACGACCGTAAGACGAATACGAGTATAAATAAGTATCTTATACGTTTTTTGTTATTTCCTATATATCTCAAAAATACTACACTGAAAATCAAAGATTTTTTCGTAAAGTTTAAGATTTCGGCAACGGTATCGAGCCAAAGACAATCGCTATAAAAATAAGAATGTTTATAGTTAATTTAAAGACATGTACTTATTTTGAGGAGGCATTCCATAGAATCAAGAACTTTTGGTAATAACACAAATTATGGTTGTTCTTAAAATAAGCAAGTTTTGGCGTAAATTTAAGTATGACGCGTGCTTATATTTAGCAAAATATCATAACATTTATAACATTATCGTATTAAAATTTAAAATGTCTGTCCTTGATATAAGCATATAATGGTAATTAGTGTAAGCCATACATGGATTTAAATACAGTACTTTAAAATATGTATGGAATATTCCTTACATAAATACAACCTAATGCCACTCATACTAAAGAATCATTTCCTTTAAAACCACTGAATTAATTTTAATATTCATAGAAAATATGATTCTTGTACACTTCTTTTTTGCTAAAAATTTGGTTTGTTATGTTTTATATTGGAAAATAAAAATATGTATAATACATATTAGGGATAACTTTTAACATTTTATAATATAAAACAATATTTTAGTTGTATGAAGACAAACCGGCCAACACACTATCGAAATATTTGAAGTTTTGAATATTTGGTATCAATTTATAAACCTATAGTGGATTCATCTTTCTATATGTTTCCCAGACATCCATGAAACATTTTCATTGGAACCGACATTTATGATTTTGAATATTAATTCGGCTGGAATTTAAATAAAAATTGTATACACGCAAAAAAAATTGCTTTTGTAGTATATTGCCCCAAACATATTCTGCTTGAAACATATGTACATGTGTTAAGGAAGGGTACACTCCAAGTATATAATATTTGACACACACCAATATTACTATGTGTCCGTCCTAATATTTTTTATTTCGAAGTAATTTTTCCGAAACAAAGATTTATTTGTATTTAAGTAATTTGGCAATGTATCAGTAGCTTCACTTAAATTCAAGTTTTCTGTTTATCAGATATTTAATGTGCAATTTTTTTCCAACAAGAGGTGTTATTTTGGTATTCAAAGAAAAATGTCAGTTTTTTAGATAAATGATTGGATGTTTATTTCATAATAAAGAGAAAGGTATGCCGTTAATAATGAAAAACAACATCAGCCAAATGGCCACCATGACCACGCTTACAGGACCATATCCTTTTCATGAAATTTTCCATAACCAAAGTGGCTGCCCTATGTCCTCGATAGCCTCACGAATTCTATCTCTGAGGTCTTGAATCGACGCTGGGCTGTTGGCGTAGACCTTATCTTTCACGTGGCCCGAAAGGAAGAAGTCGCAAGGTGTTAAATCACAAGATCTCGGTTGCCAATTGTGGTCACCTCTTCGAGAGATAAATCGGTCCGGAAACTTTTCCCGTAACAGAGCAATGGTTTCGTTGCTTGTGTGGCACGTAGCGCCGTCTTGTTGAAAGTAAACGTTGTCCAGATCAATACCATCCAACTCCGACCATAAAAAACCATTAATCATCTCTCGATAGCGCAATCCATTCACCGTAACTGTTGATCCAACCTCATTTTCGAAAAAGTAAGGTCCAATGACCCCGCCGGACTATAAACCGCATCAAACAGTCACACGTTGAGGATGGAGATGCTTCTCAACAATAACTCTTGGGTTTTCCGAGCCCCAGATGCGACAGTTTTGCTTGTTGATGTAGCCACCGAGGTGGAAATGGGCCTCATCATTCAAGATGATTTTTCGAATTTTAATAATTTCAATGCGTTGTTGAATCGGGTATCGTTCCATTTTTAGTAATGGAGTAGTTTCTACTTGTCAAATGTCAAAGAATAAATGCGACAGCTACCGAAATACCGGGTGATTCAAAATAACACCTCTTGTTGGAAAACCCTGTAATGGAACATTTTGTTTCCAGATATATTTTCTCTCAATTCAAACATGTCAAACATCGAGACATGCTCACTGATTCCATCATGTACATACATGCTCACTGATTTGTTGTAATTTGTAAATGGAATTCACCACTGCATTTTTCATATATCCATAACATTTATCTTCAAATAAAATTTACTGCGCGATCTAAAATTAAAATTTTACTGAAAATAATCAAATAGAATGATTTAAATATGAAAAAAATACAAATCAATATCATCATATCACAATGGGAAAACGTTGAAAACTAAGAGATATATTTCAATCGTTCATATACATAATAATATAATACATATAATACTTACGTTGAAATAAAGACCCATTCTAAAATTGTTTTCCTAAAAATTAAAAAAGATAGTTGTATAACATATTATTAATTACACTGTCATAAATTTTCAACAATGTCGTGACCAAATCAATCTGACTCCTAATCTTTATATATATTGCATTCTTAGATATTTGCATATTTAAAAAAGATGATGTCACTTTAATAAAAGTATCTTCGAAAATAATCGATTGACTTTTTTTCTTTTTTCATTGAAAGATAATGAAATTACTTTAATAATCATGGCTCGTTTGTAATAATTGATCAAGAAATGATTGTGTTACAGTGGACCATCGCTCAAATTTCACAAAAATGTTAATGATTTTTTGCAATTATGCTCTTTTCAACTTATTTTTTTTAACCAAACAATAAAATTATCTTTTAAGCTTTATCAGTTACGACGTTAGTTTATTTCAATACGAACATTTTGCGCCCAATAGGATTATATATGTATACAAAAATGGCAAAGTTAGATTAATTGATTTATCCCACATTTCTATTTTTTTTAAATAAAAAAAAACAAGTAAAAGCGTTAAGTTCTACCATGCCGAATCTTATATACCCTCCACCATGGATTGCATTAAATTTTACTGCTGGAAAAATCTTTGGATATGGAGAAAATCATGAAACGATCTTTTTTGTTTAAGCGAATTTTTAAAAAACGAACGCTGCAGTTTGTTTTCCGAATTTTAGGGCGCAAATTCTTTGTTGGGCGCATAATGTTCGAATTAAAATAAACTAATGTCCTATATAATAAAACATTAAAATTTTTAATTGTTTGGTTTAAAATATAACTGAAAAGAGGAAAATTGAAAAAAGCATAAAATTGTTTATGAAGTTTGTCCTTTTGTCCACCGTAGCTCTGTTATTTCTTGGCAAATTTGTGCAAACAATCCATGGTTATTTTAGTAAGAAAAACTAAATCCGTCCAGTATTATTGATGATATTTGCATTTTTGTGACATTATCTTTTTTAAAAACACAAATATTGGTTATTTTGGAATATTTCGAAAACTGTTCTAATTTTGCCCATTCTGACTGACTTCATATTCGGATTCAGCGGACAATACATTTACATAAAGATTAGGTCACAAAACTGTGACGTAGTGATAATATAACATATAATAATGATATTAATAACGGTATTACAAAGGTATTTTTATCGTCCATTTTATAAATCTCTTCACAAGATTTACTAACAAAATATCTTTTATTTTATTTTTGAAAAAAAAGCTTATTAAATCCTCCACCATAGGATGGGGGTATACTAACTTTGTCATTCCGTTTGCAACACCTTGAAATGTTGATCTGCGACCCCATAAAGTACATATGTATATGGGGGATTTCATATCAAGTGAGTGAATTTTTAAATCGATGTCTTCTTATTGGGGTGAAACTTGCACCAACCTTACACCTATTGGATAGAAGTTATGAAACAAATTTTAAACAAGATCGTTTAAGTACTGTCCGAGTTGGAGGGTGTTGAATTGTGACATTTTGGGCAATCGGCCTTTTTGTCCCATGCAATTACCTTTTTACCTAACCAACATTTTGCCCGAAGTGTTTTCGATAGCATATTCTTCAATCTTAAAAAAAAAATAAAAAATTCGCATTTTTTTGCGAAATCAAAAATGGTTTTTGCATTTTTGTCAAAAACAAATTTTTTATTTTTAATTTTTTTGCTCAAGCGAAAGCTTACGCCATTTGCTTTGACACCCTAAAAGGAATTTATGGGATGGGACCTGCAAATATATCAAAACAAAGGTTTGGTATCTCAAAATCACGTTTTTTTATTTGGTATTACTGTGTAAGTGGCTAACGTGTTTACGAAATTTTAAATTGAAACTCATACCCAAAAACTAGATAAATTTACCTTTCCAACGGTATATAACCAAATACAGCCACTTTTCTCTAGACTCTAGGTATTATAAAAGCATTGCACTGTACGATATTTCAAATATTTGTATTCACTGGTATTAAAGTTCAAAGCTGTTAACTTTTGGTACAAAAAGGTCCATTTGTGTGGGAGGTACCAAAAGGGGCGGGCCAATAACGTCAATTTTTCTCTGGACTCTAGGTACTATAAAAGCATTACACTGTACAAAATTTCAAGTATTTGTATGCACTGGTTATTAAAGTTATAAGCTGGTAACTTTTGGTTCAAAATTGTCCATTTCTGTGGGAGGTACCAAAGGAGGTAATAGTGACTAATAAACGAATACTATGTGTTATTAAATAAATGAAGTTATTAAATAATCAATATTTCACTAAATGTTAACACTTTGTGAGGGAGAAGGAGTGGACCAATATGGACCATCTTCGAACTTAGCCAGAGATAGAAGAAAATATTACCACATACCAAATTTGAAGTCAATCGGTTACTCCTTTCGAGAGTTATCGGGCGCACCAGCCAGCAGACAGACAGACGGACGGACATTGCTCATTCGACTTAAAACGACCCAAAACGGATATCCGCCGAACATACTTAGGGTCTTAGGTCACTCCTTCGATGTGTTATACTTTTGGTTCATATACCCTCCTCTCTAAGGTGAGGGGATAATAAATTATATTATATATATATATGTTTTTTATGTCAATCGTTTGTTAACGTTACTAGGTTCTGCTGTTGATTTTGCTTTGGGTTTTGCATTGTTACTTAATTTATGTTTTATATCTATTTGAAAGTAATCACTTTGAGTAGAGGCAGATAACTTCTTCAATTAGAGTTTTCCATCCTCAATCGGTATGAACACATTATATTGAGAGGTGCCAACGATTGTTACAGCACCATCAAATCTGGTCATCAAAGTTTTCGCAGTTTTCTCATGATCTTTTTTTGCTACAAAAAATTATTTCTGTTTCTTTACAATAATTTTGCCACCTGGAATAAAGCTCTCGCATCTAAGATCCGATCTTGATGAGAGCATTGGAGGCTATATTTTGCTGCATTTTTTTTAGGATCGCTCCTATACCATCACAAGCACCTTTGCCATTGGCAGTAGGATGAAAACGCCACTCAGCTGGTACTCCAAAATCAGTTTCATGGGCATTTGCGAAGCTATTCTTGTTTTTAAAATGTTGTCGAGCTCCGAGACGTAATATACTTTCTCTACTTTGAATTTCAGTGTTAGATAATTTAGTATTATATTCTGGTACTCGCAAACTGAAACGGTATCATGCTTTAAGTCGTCGGAAATGATTGACATACTTTTATGTTCCAGTTTTCCATCTTGAATGTAGTAAATTAATATTGTGAATACAGTTGCTTGGTCGTTAATGAAATGGAAAGCTTGCATTGCATCCTGTAAAACATACTTCTAGTTCTCCGCGAAGTCATAAGAAATAACGAATTCACCAGTCTTCAAATGTGTTTTCAAGTATTTAAAGAATGACCATTTCTTTCTGACTAGAAAGTTTAATAGTTCGGTACACATTTCATTCACAAAATCATCCACATTTAAGATCAATGTTTTCAATGTGCATCTTTCAGACTGCAGCTAGGATTCAAATTTAACATCCTTAATACGTTCTCGATCAAATGAATCGATCAGGTTCTGTTTGATGAATGTGGTTCCCGGGCAATTTGCACATTCGCCTAAGTGGCAAGAAGTTGTTGGATTAGAACACATAGTCAATTTAAGGCAATCTCGGTAATTCTTCAATTGTTGTTCTGGCGAATCATTTGTAAAATACTTCAAGTCGGTTCTTTCAACATCAGCTTCACATTTTCACGATAAATACAAACGCTACAAACACTGCTTCCTGCCAAAACACAATTTTTTGGCCTAAGTTGGGCCTAAGTGTGAGAAGTTGAATTCTATCAGCTCTACACGTTGATGTTTTGTATTTCTCCTTTATTTGTTCCTTGTGGTATACGTTTTGACACTCATTCACATCTTCTAGTGAAATGTTGGCATAAGTATCAAAAATTATTTTATCATTCTCCGAATCATGATAGTCTCCTTCTTGAATAACGTCATCGCAGGGATCATTGCTTTCCAAACTCGGTAGTTCTTTCAATTTGTTAAGATTTGTTCTGCCCGAACCACAAATTAGCAAATTGATAGCGTAGGGAATTTTGATATTAAGCCGTCAGAAATATGTTGTGTATCTGACGATATGTGGTACTTTTGTTGAAAGGATTAAAACAAAACACATTGTAATTGCTTGTTTAAGCCATAAACACCACATTTTCTAAGCAATTTAGCTGAATCTTTGCAGTTTGTATTCTATTTTGGCAAGAATTCATCTCAATAAAATTTATACAAATCAGTTTATATTTTGTTGTAGTCCCCGGGTAGAGGTAGCCCTCAAATGTGCTAATTTAAGCCTCAAACACCAAATTTTTCAGATGGAGAGTTTATATTAAGAATTTGAGCCAAACATTTGTATAAAAATTGCAGTGTTCGCTTTTTTAATAATTTGCTTAAAATAGCCATCCAAGATTTTTCCAGTAATAGGTATGAATGCAATCCATGGTGGAGGGTATAGGTATGAATGCAATCCATGGTGGAGGGTATATAAGATTCGGCATGACCGAACTTAACGCTTTTACTTGTTTTTTATTTATTTCGAGTCTCTTCTATTTAATCATGTTCATAAATTATATTTTTTCCCACCATTTTCATTGTTATAGACAAAAACAAACAAAATCGCAATATTTATGTCAAAACGAATAATCGTACATAAATAGGCGGCGACAGCTTACCGTTATCTTATAAGCGTGCGGTCAAATTAACTTCGTTGTTGTGCAATAAATTTCGTTGTTCTTGTATCAGGAAAACATGCAACAGTAAACGCTAGGTTATTGTTAAATGGTAGAATAGGGATATACTTTTAGAGAACTTGGAGATTTAGTGAAGGGATCTCCTTCTAAACTACAATACATTATTAAACGATATAAGAATGAGAAATCCATCGGAAATAAAAGCCGCCTAGGACAAGGACAGAAGAGCAATGATCGCGAAGGACGCATGATTGAAAGAAGTACAACAAAATCCGTTTTTTCTGCATTTTAAATTAATAAAATGTTCAAAGAAACGAATAATAAGGAGTTTTATGATGAAACAATTCGAAACGAAACAAATGTCATGGGCGAATAAAACGAAATAAGCCCTACAAGAGTCTGCCGTTATTTTTGACTTAAAATAATATGGATTGTCACAAAAATAATGATTTTTTTAATTTAAAGGCGTACATTTAAAGAAGGGCGTACACAAAACTAACGATTAGATAGTCTGTAATTCAAGTTCAAAAAACTTTAGATTAAGGAAAATTTTAGTAAAAAATATGTAAATATTTATTATTTTAATGAAAATTGTGATTGAATTGATGCCGAGGTCGCATACTTAATTTAAGAATACAAAATTTAAAAATTTTGTTACTATTTTTTAGTGTACATACACATTTTTCAGCTCACCCGACAACATGTGCAATTTTTTTTCAGACATTTTTTATTAAAACTGAAATAAATCTTTTGTAATAACCTCATACAAATCTAGTTCCTTCAACTTGAGGTAAGGACTGCCCACAAGAGACGTGGTAAAAGGGGTAATACCAAATCTATGAGAACTGGTGTTTAATCTCACGCGGGAAACAGTTTCCAGGCACTCTCCGACCTGGATGACTCATCATCGGAAGAGGAAGAGATAGTTCACCGAAGGAAAAAATTCCACCGGTTGTTGTGGATAGTTTGGGAGGGGTGTTTTGATGCTAAGGCTGGCATCACAACGCTGCGCGGGTGTCCTCGTAAAACTTGTGGATAGCTTCCCCTCACCTTGGGACGGCACAAAGATAAAATTGGTAAGGAAAAGCGACATTCCTGAACTCATAAAAACGACCCTATATGTTAAGGGATGTCCCAGTAAGTTCTCATCAGAGTACATAGTCGACATCATTGGCAAACAGAATTCAAAACTTTCCGTGAGAAAGTGGGAATTCTTCTATAGGAAGGATGATACCGAGGGTACTCTCCTCGTGTTAGGCATAGACCCACAATCCAAGAACAATCTTGTCATGGATAAGAGCATGGCGTACTTCTTGATCTGGACAGTCTTTTTCAAAATTGGAAAGGTCCCGATTGGCAGGACAAATGAATCGAGTCCAAATATACTGTCTGAAGAGGCAAACACTGGTATTGAACGGATGGAGACAAGTGAGACACTGCCAAAAACTGATGTGGAAGTAGTCAATAACACCACCAGTTCACCAATAGTACCGCCACTTTTGCAGGAAGTTCCAAGCAAGGGTGGTGATCAAATTAAAAAGAGCCACAAAACGATTCAAAACAATGAGGGAGCGACAAAAAATAACACCGCCTCCCAAAATTGTCGACTGGAAGATGGTGTAAAAGGTAGTAAACGAAAGGAGGAGAATGACCCACTACCAAATAATGAGGGGGTGCCACCAGATAGGATAGACTCCCAAAAGAAACATTTACTGTAAGGACAATGATTGAGGTCATCCAGATAAACCTCCACCGGAGCGAGACAGCATCCAACGCTCTGATGGACATCATAAATAAAGGCAGGGTTCATATTGCTTTGATCCAGGAACCATGGACAACTAGCAACAAGGTTACTGGATTAAACCATGTGAACTATAACCTCTTCTACGCTAACACAGGTACTCGTCCAAGGACTTCTTTTCTGTGCCATAAAAACTTATGTTTTATTTTCTCTCCAGAGTTGTCAACATAGGACGCAATGGTGCTGAGGCAAGGTAATGGAAATATGTACCTGGCGTCAATATATCTGCCATTCGATGCGCTGACATTGCCACCTACGTCGGAATTACAACGTTTGGTAAGGGAATCCAGAAATACAAGTAATGAGTTACTAGCTGGATGTGACGCCAACTCCCATCATATCGCTTGGGGTAGTTCTAACACCAATAAAAGGGGACACGTCCTTATCGAATTTTTGAATACAAATGACCTCATAACTCTTAACATAGGAAACACTGCAACCTTTGTTAACAAAATTAGGGAAGAAGTATTAGATAAAACGATATGTTCAGAAAATCTTATTGATGAGATTCATGAGTGGAGGGTTTCGGATGAACACTCCTATTCAGACCACCGTTATATAAGGTCGACCACCGCCAAACCCCATAAGTTTCCGTAATAAGGCTAAGACCGACTGGACTAAATTCGGAAATCTACTTAGAAATCGATTGGGGCAGCCTACACGCGATTATCTATGTGCAGAAGACATTGATATCAATGTGTGCAACAGAGCTCGACGTAAAAAACAATCAGTATATTGGGACGACTTCCACAGAAGACTCAAAGAATACAATAAAATCGTTAGATCGGCGAAACGTAACTCCTGGAGGCTTTTCTGTAAACACGCAGACAGCGTTAACAGCATGTCTAAGATGAAAAACCGGAACACTGGTGGATGAAACGGGTAAAAGGATGGAAACTATAGAGGATACCGTAAGGCTCTTGATGAAAACTCATTTTCCGACTGGTAATGCTGAACCGACAGAGAAGCAGTTACAGAATGAAAATGTATTGCATCAAGTACCTATTACTGATATACTGATACTGATATAACAGATGGTATGGTTAAAGAAGCGATAAAATGTTTCTCTCCCTTTAAGGCTGCGGGACCGGATGGAATATTTCCAGCACTTCTGCAGAATGAGGTGGATCTGGTATCAACTCATCTGGCTGGAGTGTTCACTGCATGCCTAACCCATTCGTATACCCCAAAATACTGACAGAAATCAAGGGTGGTCTTCATACCAAAGCCTGGCAAGGCGAGTTATACGACCCCAAAGGCTTATCGACCCATTAGCCTTACTTCTTTCCTGTTAAAAACAATGGAGCGAATAATTGATAACATAGTCAAAGGTAAAATAGCGGATGACAGGCTAAAATTCAAACAACACGCCTATGTCAAAGGAATGAGGCATGAGGTAGTGCACCACGTAGAAGAGTCCTTCAGTAAAGAAATGTATACACTTGCTGTTTGCATAGGCATTTACCAATGTACAGACCGATGCACTTATCCAGTCCTTAGACGGGTTTCAGGTTGACCGGGCGCTGAAAAACTGGATCAACAATATGCTAAGGAATAGGTGGATTATTTGTGGGTCATATGACGTAAAAACTAGAGACAAGGTATATCGTGGTATACCTCAGGGGGGCATTTTATCGCCTCTTCTATGGGTTACGACGATACACAGTCTCCTAAAAGCCCTCACCAATGAAGGACTTAAACCAGTCTGTTATGCAAACGACGTTGTAATACTTCTAAGGGGCTTTCATCCAAATCTATTATGCAGAAGAGCTGAAGAGGCACTTAACATATCATATAACTGGGCACAACCAAGGGGATTAAATGTTAACCCAGACAAAACAGAAATATGTCTATTTACAAGGAAAACGAAGATCCCAAGTTTTACCCCGCCTCGATTCCTCAATAAGACAATTGCTATAACTAAAAAGGTAAAATACTTGGGAGTAATCTTGGATCATAAACTGTACTGGAAAGATCATCTTGAAGAAAGAGTTATAAAGGCACACAGATGTTGGTCGTTGTGCAGAAGAGCTATAGGTTTAAAATGGGGACTACGTCCAAATATGACTCACTGGCTTTACATGAGCGTGATCAGACCAATAATCACCTACGCCTGTGTAGTGTGGTGGACATGAATGGACAAGAAGTGCAACGTAATACCTTTGCAAAAAATTCAACGTATGTGCTGTCTAGGCATAAGCGGGGCATTTAGAACTGCACCAACAACAGCGTTGGAGACTATACTGCACATCCAACCAATAGACATCCGTATAAAGTATGAGGCAGCCCTCACAGTAAGACGTCTACAAGTGATGGGTGAATGGATAAATCGAGAACACAAGTCGTACCATCAGAAGATTTTAGAATATCTAGTTGGTCACATTCAAACGCCAGAAATCTCGGACCGCATTCCTGAAGTGCGGCTTACAGCTACCTGCGATACGTTTGTGCCAGACAGACGCTCCTGGGAAAATGGATCTTTGGCCCATATGCCAGTGGGAACCAGCTGCTACACGGATGGGTCCAAGCGAGGAAGAACGAAGAGGTCTGGGACTTTTTATTGATGAACCAGAAGTCGAACTTCACTTCCGCCTCCCTGACCATAACACGGTATTTCAAGCAGAAGTTCGAGCAATCACGGAGTGTGTGAACTGGCTCAGTAACACAACAAATCCTAAATATGCCAACATCTTCACAGATAGCCAAATGGAGATTAAAGCAATAACATCGGAAAGTGTCAAATCCAGAACTGTGTTGGACTGTAAAAGAACGATAAATGATTACTCAGCCCGTCAATTGCGTATTTGCTGGTTACCAGGACACAACTGAGTGATTGGAAATGAACGGGCAAACAACTTGGCTTCAAAGGGCAGAGAACTTCGTGTAATAAACTTGGAAAATTGGAAACCTTTCGAAGCCACGAAGGATGAGTTGAAGCACTGGGCAGAGATGGCTCACAAAACTGTGTGGAATAGCGCAACAGTAGGAGCAACTGCAAAGATACTGTGGGGTGACCCAAATGAAAAGAAAACAAGAAGTCTTCTGAAACTAAACAAGATCGATATTAATAAGATCATGAGTGTTCTAACGGGACACTCAAGCTTACAAGCACATCTTCATCGCATAGGACTAGCAGAAAACGACGAATGCAGGGCATGCAGAGAAAACATCGAAACGATGGAACATTTTCTGTGTCACTGCCCGGCTTTCACACATGCAAGATCCCAACATTTCGGGTCCGACATATTACCAGACTTGACTCATCTCAGAGAATATGACTGGAAGATACTGAGAAAATTCGTGTCTAGTACCGATTTTCTGTAACTCGTGAGGTATAAAAAGATCATAAATAAGGAGCGCACAACAGGCCGAACCACTGGCTTAAGTGTATGTCCATGGACATGAGACGTTTAATCGTCTCCTCTCTTCAACCTATCCTAACCTATTGTGGATAGTGCATATGAGTTTACCTCCGTACTAAATCAAATCGGAAAAAATATAGACTTAAGCAAGTGCCCATTGGCACTAACCCCGCTGTCAGGTTAAGTCCATATGGTCCAATTTTTGGCTTGTTTACTTTGTAAGTTTTGAACGGTGATATATACTGACTTAGTTTCTTAGCTCACGTTGTCTTTTTATGAAACTATGCTATTTTCAAAAATTCAGCTTTCTGACTCAAAACTGGACTGAGAAAATTAAAAATTACGAATCTTAGGTTAAGGGACCATTTGGTCCATAGTATATTTTCTTTTATTTTCCTTACATTTACTATCTAAAAATAAGTATTTTTAGTTTCTTTGACAATATTTGTCATTACATGATGAACAAACTGTTTTCGGTTAGTTTTGCAAATAAACATGCTGCAAATGGAGCATTTTATATCAGATTTAGACTTGCAGCAGCTACAAATTCCCCGCATTCGAGCCCCTGAACTAGAAGTAGCATTATTTGAGGAGGCCTCTGAAACTGTGCATTATGTTCATATTTTTGTCAATAGGTGTGCTGAGAACTCTTGTTGAGGTAAACTAGTTCGTTTCATCATACACGCCTTAGCCAAACAAAGTGCTAGTTGCTGCAAAAACTCTGGTCTCCTGCGATTCCGATCAGCTGGATGCCATGAAACATCGATTTCAGAAAAAAGTATGTACGCATTCAAAGCGGATATATCAAGTATGTTTGCAAATACAATGTTCGGCCATCGATTTCTTTTGCGTTTTGTGCTGTAGGAGCCAATCATTTGATCAGCAGTATCTACGCCACCTAAAAGAGATAAAGTATAAGAAATTATAGGCAAAAAACTAGCATACCTTTTGTTGAATTGTAATAAGAAACAATCTCTGGTTTTTTTCTTCAATCCAATCTCATCAACTGCAGCTGTCTTGTACTAATCAATATCGCTGCTTTGTTTTTGTGGCTGATGTACGATACTAATGTTGCAAAGTCATTGAATGCAAATGTAGTCTTGTACAAAGGGAGTTTTTTGACAGTCAGCAATTTCGGAGGAATGGAAGTTTTATTTTGACTTTGAGTCCACCGATAACCAAAACTTCAAATGATATCTTGCTGGTTTTGATGGCATACACTGTCGAAAAGAACATCGCCCCCTGAATGCAACAAGTTGCTCATCAACGGTGACTTTTTCGTGACAGTTGTAAGAAATTGGAAGTAGTTGTTGCCAACGATACCACAATTCACGTATAGGAGCAAATTTATCGCTACTACGCATTTGTCGCCGACTCGAAACATCATCGACACGTAGTGCACTGGTAATCACATGGAATGTCTCTTCAGACATAATTGATAGGAAAATGGGGCGACCAAATTTTGCATCAAATAAACCATGAACATCTTAATTTTTTCCGCTGTTATGATTAATTTTATATGAGATAACAATTTTTCTGAAATAATAAAAACAGGAATGTACTTACCGACATACGCCTGTAAGAATGAGCACATCAATATATGCGCGCAATGCGTCTTCATCAATATCTCTCCATTTGTCACCAAAATTGGTGCGCCGTACTTATTAGTATTTTCAATGACAATTTTTTCTATTGGAGGCGGAAAAAACAACAAAAAAGCTGACAGCATGTCACTGCATCTATACACTGCAAATCGAGTAGGTCCTGGTTGTGCTGAGATAATATTCTCAGCCACAGTTCTAATAGGCTGAGGTAATGGAGATGCCATCTTGTTTTTAGCAATAAAAAAGGGATCAACAGAGCTAGCTGCAGCTAAGTCGGGTTCCTGTTCACTATCTGCTTTCAGAAAAACTTGTTTCGTTATCTTCCAAAATATAATCAATATCCGAATCTGAAATATCCGAGTCACTTTCTGCATTGGGCACTTCTCGTATCTCATCTTCGTTCAAATACACCATTTCGTAAAAAAAAAACACTATGGAAAGCGACACACAACTTGAACAAAGCACTGCAAATTTTCGTGCTTCTTGGCAACAAAAATATAAAAAGGGGAATCCCACAATTGTTTTTTACATAAGCTATGTTGTGTAAGGAAAAAATGCAAAAAGGGAAATCCCACAGCTAATTGCGTACAAAACAAGTAAGAAAGTTCAGTCGGGTAATCCTCCACCTTGAGTCCCAAAAAATTATTCGTAAATTTATTTATTTTTAATTAAATTATAATCAATTTAAATTGCATTTAACTTTAAAGTATGTACTGGTATTAAAGTTAAAAGCTGTTTATATTTAGTACAAAATTGTCCATTTGTGTGGGAGATACCAAAAGGGGCGTGCCATTCACTTTTTCACTTTTTCTCTGGACTATATACTATAAAAGCATTACACCGTACAAAATTTCAAGTATTAATAGTCACTGGTATTAAAGGTAAAATCTGTTAACTTTTGGTGTAAAATGGTCCATTTGTGTGGGAGGTACCAAAAGGGGCGTGCCATTAACGGCCACTTTTCTCTGGACTCTAGGTACTATAGAAGCATTACACTGTACAACATTTCAAGTATTTTTATGAACTTATATTAAAGCCATAAGCAGTTAACTTTTGGTGTAAAATGGTCCATTAGTGTGGGAGGTACCAAAAGGGGAGTGGCCACATCGCCCCTTTTTATTGACGTGTTAGCGACTAACAAAATAATACTATGCGTTAAATTTCAGAAGATTCGAGAAAGTAGTATAGAAGGTATTAAAGAATCAATATTTCACTAAAAGTTAAAAGGGGGAGGTACTAGAAGTAGTGGGCCAATATGGTCCATCTTCGAACATAGCCGGAGATAGAGAAAAATATTACCACATACCAAATTTTAAGTCAATCGGTTCCTCCTTTCGAGAGTTATCGTGCGCACCAGCCAGCAGACATACAGGAGGTACTAGAAGTAGTGGGCCAATATGGCCCATCTTCGAACATAGCCGGAGATAGAGAAAAATATTACCACATACCAAATTTGAAGTCAATCGGTTCCTCCTTTCGAGAGTTATCGTGCGCACCAGCCAGCAGACAGACAGGCAGGCAGACGGACGGACGGACATTGCTCAAATGACTTAAAATAACCCAAAACTGATTTCCGCCGAAAAATCTTAGGGTCTTAGTCACTCCTTCGATATGTTACACTTTTGGCTCGTAGCAAAGGATACATACCCTCCTCTCTAAGGTGAGGGGATAAAAAGCCAATAAGTGAAATCCCACAATTGTTTTTTACATAAGCTATGTTGAGTAAGGAAAAACTGCAAAATGGGAAACCCCACAACTAATTTTTACATTAGCTGTGTTGAGTAATGAATGAATAACTAATATATAGGAAGTATTGAAACAAAATAGATACAACGAATAAAATTAAATTGGTATTTTGTATGAAAATTGCAGTATGGACCAAATGGTCCCTTAACCTAATATTCGTAAGTTTTTTCTAACCTAACAGCAGGTCTAAAGTCATCTCGAAGTCTCCTTCACTAATTTGCTAAAACAAAACATAAGTTACTTAACTTCAAGTTTTACATCCACGAAAAAAAGGACACACAAAATTTTAAGCTATTATTGTTTGGACTTCACAAAATTCACCGATGAATTTATCATGTGTCACAATATCCGCCGTAAGTGTAAAAGAATTAAAACATTGCGTTCATACGCTAACGACGCATTGTACGATATTATGATTGAATTGAATCAAGATCAAATTTCATAGAGTAAGTGAAGAAAATTAAATTTTTTATTGCATTTCTGTGTACTGGTCTAACTCAATGTAGTAAATGCTCCATGTATGGTCATGGTGCCAGAAACTGTTTTCGTGGAGCGGTTTGTCCGTCTTGCGCAGGCAATCACGACCTCTCAGTCTGCAGTTGGGATAAAACGCAAAGCAATGGTCCTGTAATGTATAGGGTGGTCCAACCGAAATGCACGAAAATTACTAAAATATTTCCATCAGTTCAAAGGTTTCCGAGTTTTGAACAGTAAAAACGATTCCGAAATACTGTGGGCCGTCATTTTATTTTGATGATTGTGCAAATTATGCACATGGCAAAATTTACATTACCTCAGAATAAAACTATTCATTACTATGGACCAACAATTTTTTTTGTGTCCTAGACCAAAAACCTTTTTAGGTTATGTTGGGTTGAAGAGAGGGGACGTTTAAACGTTTATGTCCATGGATATACACTTGTGCGCTCCTTATTTATGATCTTTTTATACCTCACGAGTTACAGATAATCGGTACTTGACACAAATCTTCTCAGTATCTTCCAGTCATATCCTCTGAGATGAGTCAAGTCTCGCAATATGTAAGACCAGAAATAGCGGGATCTTGCATGTGTGAAACCGAAAATGTTCCATGTTTTCCCTGCATGCCCTGCATTTGTCGTTTCCTGCTAGTCCTATGCGATGAAGATGTGCTTGTAAGCTTGAGAACACTCACCATCTTACTAATATCGATCTTGTTTAGTTTCAGAAGTTCGACTTGTGGTTCATCAATAAAAAGTCCCTGACACGTCCTTCCTCCTCGCTTGGACCCATCCGTGTAGCAGCTGGTTCCCACTGGCACATGGGCCAAAGTTCGTCTGTCTGGCACACACGAATCACAGCTAGCTGTAGGCCGCACTTCAGGAATGCGGTCGGAGATTTCTGGCGTTTGAATGTGACTAACTAGAGATTCTAAAATCTTCTGATGGTACGACTTGTGGTCTCGATTTATCCATTCACCCATCACTTGTAGATGTCTTGCTGTGAGGGCTGCCTCATACTTTATACTGATGTCTATTGGTTGGATGTGCAGTATAGTCTCCAACGCTTTTGTTGGTGCAGTTCTAAAAGCCCCGCTTATGCCTAGACAGCACATACGTTGAATTTTTGCAAAGGTATTACGTTGCACTTCTTGTCCATTAATGTCCACCACACTACACAGGCGTAGGTGATTATTGTCTATTCACACTCATGTAATGCCAGTGAGTCATATTTGGACGTAGTCCCCATTTTGAACCTATAGCTCTTCTGCACAACGACCAACATCTGTGGGCCTTTGAAAATCTTTCTTCAAGATGATCTTTCCAGTACAGTTTCTGATCCATGATTACTCCCAATTATTTTACCTTTTTAGTTATAGCAATTGTCTTATTCAGGAATCGAGGCCGGGTAAAACATGGGATCTTCGTTACCTTATAAATAGACATATGTATTTCTGTTTTGCCTGGGTTAATATTTAATCCCCTTGGTTGTGCCCAGTTATATGCTATGTTAAGTGCCTCTTCAGCTCTTCTGCATAAAAGATTTGGATGAAAGCCCCTTAGAAGTATTACAACGTCGTCTGCATAACAGACTGGTTGAAGTCCTTCATTGGCGAGGGCTTTTAGGAGACTGTGTATCGTCGTAACCCATAGAAGAGGCGATAAAATGCCCCCCCCCCCCCCCCAGAAATATACCACGATTTACCTTGTCTCTAATTTTTACGTCATATGACCCACAAATAATCCACCTATTCCTTAGCATATTGTTGATCCAGTTTTTCAGCGCCCGGTCAACCTGAAACTCGTCTAAGTGTATCGGTCTGTACATTGTTAAATGCGCCCTCAATGTCTACGCAAACAGCAAGTGTATACATTTCTTACTGAAGGACTCTTCTATGTGGTGCACTACCTCATGCAGAGCTGTTTCCACCGACATTCCTTTGACATAGGCCTGCTGTTTGCATTTTAGCCTGTCATCCGCTATTTTACTTTTGACCATGTCATCAATTATTCGCTCCATTGTTTTAAACAGGAAAGAAGTTAGGCTAATGGGTCGATAAGCTTTTGGGGTCGTATAACTCGCCATGCCAGGATGCAGTGAACACTCCAGCCAGATGAGTTGTTACCAGATCCACCTCATTCTGCAGAAGAGCTGGAAATATTCCATCCGGTACCGCAGCCTTAAAGGGGGAGAAACTTATTATCGCTTCTCTAACCATACCATCTGTTATATCCGTAATAGGTACATGATGCAATACGTTTTACTGTTCCTCTGTTGGTCCAGCATTACCAGCCGGAAACAGTTTTCATCAAGAACCTTACGGTATCCTCTATAGTTTCCATCCTTTTCCCCGTGTCATCCACCAGTATTTCGGTTTGGACATGAGTTTTTGAGAGGAACTTTTTCATTTTAGACATGCTGTTAACGCTATCTACCTGCTCACAGAAAAGCCTCTAGGAATTACGTTTCGCCGATCTAATGATTTTATTGTTTTCTTTGAGTCTTCTATGTGTACATTGTCAATATATATGTACATTGTTTTTTACGTCGAGCTCTGTTGTAAAGTTTGCGGAAATCCTTGCCAATCGAGCGAATTTGCCCTGTCATCCAGGGTTTTTCATAGGCAGATTTCCTTTCTCGAAGCGGGCAACTATCTTCGAATGATTTTACAAGAGCCTCCGTAATCCTCCTCACATTGATATCAATGTCTTCTGTACTTGGGTAATCGTGTTTAGGCTGGCCCAATCGATTTCTAAGTAGATTGCCGAATTTAGTCCAGTCGGTTTTAGCCTTATTACGGAAACTTATTGGGTCAGGTGGTGGCAGTGCAATTTTAAACATTATATAACGGTGGTCCGAATAGGAGTGTTCATCCGAAACCCTCCACTCATGGATCTCATCAATTAGGTTTTCTGAGCATATCGTTATATCTAATAATTCTTCCCTAATTTTGTTAACAAAGGTCGCATTGTTCCCTATGCTGAGAGCTAGGAGATCGTATGTATTCAAAAATTCTGTAAGGGTTTGTTCCTTTTATTGGTGTCAGTACTACCCCAAGCGATATGGTGTGAGTTGGCGTCACAACCAGCTATTAACTCATTACTTGTATTTCTGGATTCCCTTACCAGACGTTGTAATTCCGACGGAGGTAGCAATGTCGGCACATCGAACGGCAGGTATACTGACGCCAGGTACATACTTCCATTAACTTGCATCATCACAGTTGCGGCCGATGTTGACAACTCTAGGAAGAAAAGATAGCGTAAGTTTTTATGGCACAGAATACGTCTATCGTCGTCTATCCTATCAGTCCCTCATTATTTGGTAGTGGGTCTTTTTCCTCATTTCGTTTACTACCTTTTACACACTCTTCAAGTAGACCTCTTTGAGAGGCGGTGTTACTTTTTGTCGTTCCCTCTTTGTTTTGATTCTTTATGTACCTATTCCTATCACCACTATTGCTGGGAACTTTCTGCAAAATTCGTGATATTATCGGCAATTTGGCAATATTATCGACAACTTCTTGGAAGGCGGTGTTGTTTTTTGTCGTTCCCTCTTTGTTTTGAGTTTTTGTGTCCCTTTTCATTTCCTTATCACCACCTTTGCTGGGAACTTTCCTCAAAATTGATGATGTTATCGGCAATTTGGCGATGTTATCGACCACTTCCACCTCACTTTTTGGTAGTGTCTCACTCGCTTCTTTCTGTTCACTATTTTCGTTTGCCAATGCAGACGGTACGTTCGTGTTTGGGCTCGATTAAACTGTCCCGCCAATGGGGGTTTTTCCAATCTTAAAAAAGATTTTCCAAATCCCGAAGAATGCCATGCCTTTGTCTTGACAAGGCTATGCTTGGAATACGGGTCTATGCCTACCACCAGGAGAGAACCATCGGGATCATTTTTTTTGTGGAAGACTTCCCACTTCCCCACTTAAAGGTTCGAATCTTGTTTGCCAATGACGCTGAGTATGCGCTCTGACGGTACCTTACTTGCGCATCCTCTGACATAGAAAGATGGTTTTATGAGTACAGGGATGTCGCTTTTCCTTACCAGTTCCAGGTTTGAGCCGTCTCAAGGTGAGGGGATGCTCTCCACTAGTTTTTCGAGGACATTGACACAGCATTGTGATGCATACAATTATAATTCATAAAATGTATAAGTTTGTTCAGCGAACGGTGAAAGACGGTAAATTTTTTTTAAATTATATTTAATAATATTAATAAATTATAACGACAATTACATTTTAGCAGTTAAAATATTTTACATGTATAAGTTACTGAGTTGCACGCAAAAACAAATTATAGATTTTTCTTATTGAAACACTTCTCTATAGATCTGCATCATTCGATTTTTAAAAAGTTATTGTCGAAAAATTGTGTTTTTGCATCAAAAATACCTCTGTGTGCCGCAAGGCTGAGTAAGATACTCGTATGCAAATAACAGAGCTTTCTTGACTGAAACAGAACTAGCTTGACCAGATTAAGCTGGGCGATTACCTGCTTCACTCCAGCAGAAATACAGGCTCTCAAATAGCCCCAATCTATGGAGGGATACCAAAATAAAGGGAAATGTATCGCACACTAGGCCAAAAGACTTCAAACCAACTAGCCTATCCTCCTCCTTCCTATTGATAGGTCTGGAAAGACTTATAGATTCTTTCATTAGGAAAAATTGGATACAAAACTCCTGTCGGGGAACCAACTGGAGAAGTGGAACAAAAGGAAAAGTATACAGAATCAGCCTAACATGAACTTGTGAGCACTATCGACTCGTCCCTACATTTGAAGGAATTCACCATGGTGGCATTCCTGACATTGAAGGGGCTTTTAACAACATTCACTCAGATGCGGTAATTCATTAAACTCATTCAAATATTGCTCAAAAGAATACGCGTAACAGCATGTCTTGGGTCCACAACTCTAATAGGTTTGTAATCAGAGGGTCCGCACAAAGAGGAGCAGTGCCTCCACTAATTTGGAACCTTGAAGCGGTGAATAAAATCCTTCTAGATCTAGAACGTTGTGGCTGCAAGTTCGTGGCATATGCGGAGGACGTGGCAATCGCAGTAAGTGGCAAAAAACGTCCTCAGAGACATCCATCAGGTGGCTCTGTACATGTTGGGTACTTGGGCCAAAAACAGCATTTTGGTCGTTAACCCAAACAAGACATAATTGGTTCTCTTTACTAGGGTGAATAAGGTCACACATATGTACCCTCCTCCTCGGATAAATAAAACAGATCTGGTCTTTTCTGGAAGTACAAAATTTCTAGGAATTATTCTAGTTAGGAAACTTATTAAGACTTAACGTACTGGAGGGCCTTCGTTGCTGATCATTCGCAGTGAACGGACGTGTTTCTCACATAGCGGATAGTTACCAGTACCTATTACGCAATAGTACAAATCTGTACAAAGTCTGTAAGGCCTACATCGTAGTACCTATTACGGTCTAATACAGACAAAATAAAAATAAATTCTCTTGACGGGGATGCCTTCGTGTTCCGATGGAGCGCGGTTCCCCAATCGTCCGACTGTCCGTCCGTTGGTCTTGGCCAAAGCCGACCACACCAAAAATGGTGAAAATCTCCCCCAAGTACTCACAACAGGTGGTGCGGTGAGGGGTAAACGTCATGTCCGACCGTCAAAACGGAAGCACAATGAGCATCGTGTAGCGCTCAGAGTTTTGACGAAGTTGGAGGCTGTTGAGGTTTCGGCTCTTACCGAAAAACAAAAAGAGTCACTTACCTGGGCTAAAGGCGTCATAGATGCTTCTAAGGCCAATGAGTCGGCTGAAAGAGCCACAAATTCAGCTGTGTTAACGGCTAATAAAGTAAAACGAATCAGATCACCTGATGAACCCCTGCCTTCGAAAAAGGCAAGAGGCCCTAATGTCACCATCAATAGGACACTCACCAAGCCCTTCAATGAAGTGGCGAAGGAGAGTCTAGTGATGGCTGTTATAGACAGAAGTAGTGAGGATGGATCCATCCTCAAGGACAAATGGAGTCATGTACAATCAGCCATTATGGCTCATTACCTCGATGTCCGTAGAGAAATGCCGGGCAAACCACCAATCTGCAACGATGCAGGATGGCATCAGGGGAGAGTAAAGCTCTTATATTTCGGTGATACCAGATCAGTAGACCTGTATAAGGCTGCTCTGAGTCGAGCGGGTGAGGTGTGGCCGGGTGCCCAGTTGGATGTTGTCGAAAAAACAACATCCCTAGTTACCCTAGAGCCATCACCTGGGTTACAGAAGAGCCCTCCAACCCGGCTGACATTTTAGAAATAATAAAAGATTCCAATCCTGGTCTGCCGGCCCATAATTGGAGAATCAGCAAGGTGGGTGAGGCGGATGGTAAAAAGCGGCAGGTCAATCTTATCCTAAACGCTGAATCCACCTCCCATATACAAGGTGCGAGTGCAACCCTACAATATGGCTTCGAGACTATAGTTTTGAAGATATACAAGCAGGATATAGTTCCCACTGCAGAAGGTGAGTCGTCCACCGTGGCACTTCCTGGAACTGCGGAGGTACCCACGCCTATTATTTCTGGTGACTCCAACTCTAACAGAATATCTGTAACGTCCTTCTCTGAGGACAAAAGCTCTACTTCGGACACAGAGGGGCTGAGGGGAGTCTCCGGACTCTTTGACGCATCTGGCGGGGACATGCTTCTCGACGATACGGACGAAGAGTTCGATAACACCCTTGTCGGGGTGGATGTTAATCTGTCAATTACCAATGATGGTAAGAATTCTACAGATTAACCTCCATCACGCTAAAGCAGCCTCAGCGGCTCTATTGCTGCGCCTGTCCACAGGCGCAGTAGACATCGTCCTGATACAGGAGCGCTACGTAGTGGGAGGAAGGGTGTGCGGTATTAGGACACCCAACTTTAAACTGCTTGTGGCCAACTGTGAAGGCACTCCAAGAACCTGCATTTTGGCCAGGAAAGATCTAAGTATCTTTCTCCTGACTAACTTAAGTGGTAAAGACCAAACAGCTGCTAGCCTGGAGATCGGTAATCGCATATATTGGGTGGTCTCCAGCTACTTGCCTTAGCCTTATGAATCTGTAGTACCGACTGCTCTATTCAGGGAAGTAGTGGAAGAAGCAACGTCTGACGAGATCGAGCTGATTATTGGCGCAGCCACGAACGCTCATCATACTATCTGGGGTAGTACGGATATAAACAATAGGGGTGATTCGCTTCTTGACTTTATTCTAACTACCAACCTTAGTATTTGTAACATAGGTAATAAACCGACCTTTACAATTAAAGACAGAAAGGAGGTACTCGACGTAACGTTTGCTACTGACCGGCTGTCAGACAAAATTATTGGGTGGAATGTACTGGACGACCACTCATTCTCAGATCACCATTATATTGAGTTCAAACTCGCGGAAAAAGCGCCTAAACCTGCCGTCCACAGAAATGTAAGGAAGACAAAGTGGCACCTGTATGAGAAGAATTTCAAGAAAGTCCTCAACTCTAAACTTCTGTACGAACCGAATGACAAAGCCGGTCTGGATAATCTGGTCGATCATATCACCACATCATTCAATAGTTCCCTTGAAGAAGCCTGTCCGAAAACAAGGTACAAGGGTAAAACTAAACCCCAATGGTGGACTTCTGAGCTAACGGCTATGAAAAAGACCTGCAACAAGCTATTCAATAAGGCTAAATCTACTGGGGTCGCTAATGATTGGGATGCCTATAAAGAGCAACTCAAGATCTATAAGAAGGAGCTTAGAAAGGCGCAAAGGCGCTCTTGGTATACCTTCTGTGGTGAAGTGGAAAAGGTCTCCGACGCCGCTAGGCTGAGGAAGATATTATCTGCTTCACCCTGTACAGTGGGATATTTACAGGATGAGGCAAATAACTGGACCAAAAACAGCGAACAGTCGCTCAATGTACTGCTCGACACACATTTCCCGGGCAACTCTGTAACAGAACCCGAGGATCAGCAGGACCAACAAGAGTGCGAGTGGACTGCGAGCGTCGCTAGCTTCTTGACTGAGAGATCCAGAATAAGCTGGCCTATTAACAGCTTTGAGCCCTTCAAGTCACCTGGACCAGATGGCATCACTCCAGCAGAAATGCAGAAAATGTTAAAGTACATTATCCCCTGGCTGGAGAAAATTTATGTAGGCTGTATCAGGCTTTCCTACGTCCCTAATCGGTGGAGGGATACCAAAGTGGTATTCATACCTAAAGCGGGGAAGATATCACACACTAGGCCAAAAGACTTCAGACCAATTAGCCTATCCTCCTTCCTATTGAAAGGTCTGGAAAGACTTTTAGATCATTTCATTAGGGAAAACCTGGATACAAAACTCCTGTCGGGGAACCAACATGCATACAATAAGGGCAAGTCTACAGAATAAGACCTGCACGAACTTGTGAGCACTATCGAATCGTCCCTGCATTTCAAGGAATTCACCATGGTGGCATTTCTTGACATAGAAGGGGCTTTTAACAACATTCACTCAGATGCGGTAATTGCGGCACTCTCACATCTAAAAGTTAACAATAGTTTGATTAGACTAATTCAAAGTCTGCTCACCAGAAGACGCATAACAGCATGTCTAGGGTCCACAACTCTAACAAGGTATGTAAACAGAGGGACCCCGCAAGGAGGAGTACTGTCTCCACTAATTTGGAACCTAGCGTTGAATGAAATCCTGCTAGATCTAGAACGTTGTGGCTGCAAGGTCGTGGCATATGCGGACGACGTGGCAATCGCAGTGAGTGGCAAATTCGTAAACGTCCTCAGAGACATCCTACAGGTGGCTCTGAACAAGTTGGTTAGATGGGCCAGAAGCAGCGGTTTGGGCGTTAACCCCAACAAGACAGAATTGGTTCTCTTTACTAGGATGAATAATGTCCCACATGTGGACCCTCCACCTCGGATAAATGGAACAGATCTAGTCTTTTCTGAAAGTGCAAAATTTTTAGGAATTATTCTAGATAGGAAAATGTTATTTAGACTTAACGTATTGGAACGTGTAAGGAAGGCCAACGTCGCCTTATATTCCTGCAAAAAGGCTGTAGGGTCGCGGTGGGGACTCTCTCCTAAAATCGTCCACTGGATATATATAGCAGTAGTTCGTCCAATACTGTTATACGGTATTGTGGTATGGTGGACGGCAACTGACAAACTAACCATTACCAACCTACTAACAAAGGTTCAGAGAACTGCCTGCCTGAGCATAAGCGGAGCCTTAAGGACTACAGCGACCGAGTCTCTACAAGCCCTACTCCATATACTGCCGATTAATATTGTGGCGAGAGAAGTTGCAACCAAAGCGGCAATAAGATTAAACTGCCTATCAATGTGGAGGTACAAGAACTATGGTCACATGAGGATATCAAAGTGTAGTGCTATGGTAACAGACCGAGTGGACTATATACCAACTGTGTACACCTTCGAGAGAAATTACATCACTATGATTCCCGCCAGAGACGAATGGGTCGGCAGAATACCAGGTAATAGAAACCATCTCCACTTTTACACGGATGGTTCGAAGCTTGATGAAAAGGTTGGCTTCGGAGTACACTGTGAAGAACTTAGTCTGGATATAGCTCACAGACTACCAGATACCTGCAGTGTCTATCAAGCCGAAATAATGGCAATATGGGAAGTCGCCAAGTGGATGAGTCGCAACATAGTAACCAACACTGGCGTTGTCATTTACTCGGACAGCCAGGCTGCCATCAATTCTCTGGAGGCAACATCCCTAAATTCACAAACAGCCCTCGACTGCCGCAGATCTCTTAACGAGATGGCTGAGCAGTTTAATATACACCTCATATGGGTGCCTGGGCATAGGGATATCCAGGGGAACTGCAAAGCCGATGAACTTGCTAGGAAAGGGACGACATTACAAATTCTCGAAGAATTTGCATATATTGGTGCGCCACTATCCACGTGCAAGCTTTGGCTTAGGCAAGAGGCAATCAGGCAGTCCAACGAAAGATGGACAGAAATCGGCACCTGCAGGGTAGCTAGACAAATCTGGCCAAGGTATGACCTGAGAAGGTCAAAATATCTTCTCGCACTAGAGAGGAAACGATTGTCTACGTTAGTACAGGTTCTGACGGGACACTGCTTGATCGGCGAACACGCCAAAAGATTGGGTATTGACTCCAATGACTTCTGCCGAAGCTGTGGAGATGAGGAAGATGTGGAGAGCATTGAGCACTTGCTTTGCGACTGTCCCGCTTTGAGTAAACGACGACTGGACATACTGGGGTCGGCCTTTTTAGGCAGCCTAACAGATCTTTCTAGTACTGATATTCGTACTATCGATAAATTTATATATCAAACAGGTTGGTTTCGATGAGGGGCATTTCAGCCCGTGGTAACACTAGGGACCTAAACTGGTCTATGTGAGCTTGTAAAAAAATACGGCTGCCACCCTAACCTAAACCCTAAACCTAACGTACTGGAGAGTGTAAGTAAGGCCAACGTCGCCTTATATTCCTGCAGGAAGGCTGTAAGATCTTGGTGGTAGTAATTCGTCCAATACTGTTATACGGCATTGTGGACAACTGACAAACTAACCTTTACCAACCTACTATCAAAGGTTCATGGAACTGCCTGCATATGTATAAGCGGAGCTTTAAGGACTACAGCGACTGAGTCTCTATGTACAAGCCCTACTCCATATACTGTCGACTAATATTGTGGCTAGAGAATTTGCAACCAGAGCGGCATTAAAATTGTGTTATAGAATATTTTTTTAGTATTCCTTTTGTTGGCATCTTTCTATTTTGAATTGTTATTTGAAACGCAAAGATACTGGAACTTCCAATAATGATTCTCAAACACGTTTCTATGGAAAATTATTTTTTTTTGTATCTTTTTATTTTTTTTTAAACGTTCTTCAAAATATAAAATTTACTGGAACTTCCACACCTAATTCCAGTGTCTTTAAAACTGTAATTATTTACACGCAATAGTCATATGATATTGTTTATAAATATAAACAAAGTATGACAAAATCGCTACATCACGGTTGTCAAAACGCATTTCCGACTCTAGAAGTCTTGAAATCTTTCTTTCATATCTTGGACCTCGTGGCATTAACACATAATAAGCTATTCCAAAAGTCATTTTCAATCTCTTAAAAATGCGGTTCATAGTTTTGTTAAAACACAGATAATTTAGAAAGGAGCATCAGGTTCCCTCTATTAAAGTCCATAATTAGGAGGAAAAATCTCCTAAAATCTTTTGAATTGGACAGTTTCGGCAAGACTGAATCAAATATATCGTGAGTGTTTCAATAATTACAGCGCTAATTTATCGCAGTGCATTTATTGGTTACGCGTTATTAGCCACAAACACGTTCTATACGATTTTGTTAACTTCCACGGAATCTAATTATCAAGATGCATATTAAGTGGTAATAATTGTACAAGTTTCTATTTTTCGTATAAGTAACAATTATCATTATAGGAGAACGGTGAAATGTAACCCTTAACAGAAAACCAAGAGTATACACATTTACACCCGACTTCAACCAACCAAATACGGAAACAAAATAATTAAAAACAAATACCTTGTTGTTAACACTCCAGCATCCCTTGACAAGCACGGAGATAAGAATCACCCAGAATATATTTTTTTACCACCACGGCATCGCATTCTTAAATGGTGCATGTATGCACCATCCATTGTAATTCAACTTCCAAATTGTTTGAGACTCCAGAGATCTGGAAAGTATCATCACTCCAGGGTACACCGTTAACCAACAAAAAGATCAGGTACTCCACAAAAATCCAAATAAAAGAACACGATCAATTTATCGCAGAATGTGAAAATTTCTTTAAAAAGAAAAATGTTCCACATCTTATTTTAATTAAATTGCTGTAATTCTACTCTTTCACTAATATATCTCTTCAATTGTTTAAATTATTTTAATTCTTTAAACTTCTATATAATGTTTATCAAACGTATGTTTTGGTTTCATTTCTCTTCCAAATAATATATTTGCTATTGCTGATTCTCACTATTCAATTGTTCATCCGCAGTGAATTGATCAATTGAAAACAAATAAAGGAACTGCGATCGGAGGAGAAACAAACCAAAACAAAACATGAGAAATAAGAATATCACAATAATTTGACCTACATTTTTACGAATGATAGGCAAAGCATAAATCTAAAAAAACAAGGATTGACCTACATTCATAAGAACGAATTGCAAAGCATAAACGAAAATAACATATGTAAAACGTAAATTTCTCTCATGCGATAAAAAAAACCTAATTCATTGTAATTCACTCAAAACAAAAAGATCGTTGTTATATATATTATATTATTAAGACTAACCCTATTTTAAGTAAATTTAGATGTAAGATATATCATTTGTTGTAAATTTTATGAAGAATTAATATGAATTGCTAGAGTTATAAATATAAGAGGAATATGTTCTCGGATGAAGTGCCGAAATGTTAAAGATTTGATAACTTTCTAAATAGGGGTAATCGAAATAATAGTCAGAGTGTACAGATTACCATGGAGGGGAGGGAATCACTCAATTTGTGGCACAACATCTTGTCGCAAAAGTAAGTATTTGGTTGTTGGAAATTGTTTTAATCGGATGTAAATTTTTTGTATTGCTCTCTATATGAATTATTTGGTGTATTATAATGGCATGATGATTCTTTGCTATGTTTACGTGTTCCATATATGGTAGATTGAAGAACCACGCCAATCCGACAAGAGCTAGTCGAAGTAAATACCAGCATGCCGCCTTAGTCTACTATAAATGGTAATGGTGATTCCAAAACGACACGTAACATAGATGGCGCCCAACGTGGGGCAAAGCCTTGCAAAACCTTCCAACGATTTGCAATGTCTTAAATAAACTTATTTTTATTAACACCGAAAAACAATTTCCACACAAATACAAATTTTATGATTCCTTTTTTTTTACTTAAAATCTATCTCAATCATGGTTCGTGTATCTATATGAGACCAAGTAGTACTTTCGTTTAAGAATTCACTTAGATAGCCATATAATTCATGAATAGTGTCATGGGAAATGTTGGACAATTGTTTAGAAGTTGTAAGTCCAATTTCATTACTCGCTTAGAGTAGTTTATTGTGTTATAAAATCTAGGATTGTAAACAGAATTTATTTTTTCCAAGTGAAAATTACAGAATTCATATTTTGTAAATTTAAAATATTAGCCATAATTTCAGCTTTAAAGCGATCTATTTGCAAATATTTTTTATGTCCTACCATTAGGAGACAAGTGTAAAAGTGTTTTGATAATAGAACAAACACTTTCACTTTGGGAAGGGCACAAAGAAAGTTATCAACATTTTGGCATGGAGACATGGATTTTGAAGCATCATTCCTCTTGAATTTATATTGATAAATATTTTATATATATAATTTTTGAAAGACTTTTGAATAAGCAATTTTTACCCTATTAGCAGTTGGTATTATGATCACCAGATCGAGTTCAAATAGAAGCATATCTTCAAATAAAAGTTCACCTTCTGTACGCGGTAGAGGGAAGGTTATAAATTACAAGCAAGACAATACAAATTTAAATACGTCCGATACCGAATTTATGCCACCCCCACGAGTAGTTCATTCACCGCCAGCATCTACAGCTCGTAGACAATTTCGTCCAGACCATTCGTCAGAGATCACTCCTCAATCTCCACCCGGTGTGCTCTCTGCGAGCACCGAATATAACCAAGAATTAATCTCACTTCACCACTCTTCCACTGATCCTCCTGAGGATAATTTAATTGTAGAAGCTTCGAATTCAAATCAATTATCGACTTCAATTATTCCGGAATCAAATTATATTGAATTCCCTACGACATCTAGTGAGAATTGTTTACAACACATAGAGACAGGTGAAACTCAGTCCCCAACTCAAAGAAATACAATCGCTAATACTCTTAACACAAATCTATTAGAGACATCAATTGCGAATTTAAGCCATTCGTCGCTGGAAAACCTTCTTCCACCCACTGGATTTATTGAAAAACACAATCGATTACAGGCTCAGTTGAATATGGAGACCTCTAACAACGGTACTGATAACGTTGCCTCAAATGCACAACAAAACTCATCACAGAATATTTTGAACATTGACTCACTTCTCTCATCTCTTCACCAGACAATTTTGTCTTCGCAGGCAGAATTTAGAACCGAAATAAATGCCTTGAGGGACACTATTTCCCATATTTCAAATGATAGATCTCGGAATACAGCTTCCGCAGCTTCAGGAACACAATTCAATTCTTCAAACCTGCCAAACAATTTAAGAAAGCAGCCAGAACTTAAGGACTGGAAGGTTAATTTTGACGGTACAGGAAGTGTTTCAGATTTTCTATTTAAACTTGAAACTTTGTCCCAACGTAATCAATGTAGCACTGATTTTTTACTCAGCAATTTCCAAATATTCTTAAGCGGAAAAGCTGAAACGTGGTACTGGTTATTCATTAAGCAGAACAAAGAATATACCTACCCTTATTTATGTTATGCCATTACTAAGGAATTCGGAAATTTGGAATCGGATCATGAGGTTATGATGAGGATATCGCTTAGGAAACAGCATCCAAAGGAATCCTATGATGAATTCCATTCCTGCATAGTTGCTATGAATTTACGCATGCAAGATACAATTACTGAGCGATCCCTGATTAAAATAATTAAAAGCAATGTTAATCCTAGCCTGAAAATGATGCTTTTTACCTCAGACCCAAAGACCTTAGAGGATTTGAGAGATGTTGCTAGGAAAGCTGAGAGATTGATACGAGAGAATAAGGGTCAGTTTGGCATAGCTCCTGCCAAACATATCAATGAGATTGATATTGATCCCAGAAAAGAAGATAATTTTGAAGACGACAGTGATCCTCAGTTAGAAGCTTTTAACCTACCACGCTATTCACAAAAAGCAGATTACTCTAAAATTAAATGTTGGAACTGCTTGAATTTCGGTCACTCATATATCTATTGCCCAGACGAAAAGCGAAATATATTTTGTTTTAAATGTGGCCAACAGGGTGTTGTAACAACAAAATGTCCAAACTCCCATATGGAAAACTTCAAAAGGAACGAGAAGGCTACCGGGGACTCTCGTTGCCAAAAGTAAACCCCGAGTTTACACATTCGTTACACTGTACTCTTCCACAGGAAGATTCAGATAACTCAAATAATTTCAAGTACAACGTAATACTAAGAGAACATTTAGAAAATAAAAGTAGTGTAAAGAAAAGAATTATGAATTGCAGAAAACGTTTTGCCTGCAGAAAGAAGTTTCGAAAGATAATTGAAAGCTCCAAACTAAATGACCATTTCGATAATCGACCTTTTATTAAAGTAAAAATACTAGGTGAAGAAATAACAGCACTATTAGACTCAGGTGCTAGTGTTTCTGTGATGGGCAAGAATTGTATTGAGTTTATCGAAAAGCACAATATCAGGCTAAGACCATTTTCGTCACACATCTCAACGGCTGATGGTTCCAGAAAAGATGTTATAGGTCACTGTCAACTCTCGATAACATTTCGCAATGTTACCAGGGATATCAACTTTTACATGGTTCCTTCTCTCACCCATGAAGTATATCTTGGCGTTGATTTTTGGCGTTTATTTGCCTTGGCCCCCGAAATAATCCCACAAGTAGCTTCACTTGAAGATATAGAAATAGAAAAGGATGGGTTATTGTTTCACGAACTAACTGCAGAGCAGAAGCTTCAGCTTGATGCTGTTATTTTACAATTTCCATCATATGAAAAATGTGGATTAGGTTGCACTAATCTGCTCGAACACCACATCGACACAGGGGATGCAACTCCAATCAAGGTGAAACATTACCCCCTGTCTCCTCCAAGACAAAAAGAGGTGTATGAAGAGCTTGATAGACTCCTACAATTGGGTGTAATAGAAGAGTCAAATTCACCCTGGTGTAGTCCAGTAGTGAATGTTCGTAAGCCTGGCAAAGTCAGACTTTGCCTTGACTCACGAAGAGTTAATGCCCTTACAAAAAAGGATTCTTACCCCTTACCCCATATTAACGGGCTCCTTAGTCGGTTGAAGGATACATTTTTTATTAGCGGTATTGATTTGAAGGATGCATTCTTTCAAATTCGATTGTCGGAGTCGTCGAAGGAAAAGACAGCCTTCGCTGTCCCCGGAAGGCCCCTATACCAATACAGGGTGATGCCATTCGGCCTTTGCAATGGTCCACAGACAATGAGTAGGCTCATGGACAAAGTTGTGCCATCACGTCTAAGAGAAAATGTTTTTATTTATTTGGACGACCTCCTGGTTTGTAGTCCAACATTCGACGACCACATAAATCTCCTTAGAGAAGTGTCCACCTGCCTCCGTAATGCTAATTTGACCATAAATGTTGGCAAAAGCAAATTTTGCCAGAAAGAAATTAAATATTTAGGGTACCGAATTGGAAATGGATGTCTCAAAGTGGACCCCGACAAAGTTATTGCCATCAGGGATTTTCCAAATCCGAAGTCTCCCCGACAAGTTAGAAGATTTATAGGAATGGCTAATTGGTATCGAGGATTTATCAGTAATTTTGCTGATTTATCAGGCCCTCTTACCGATTGCTTACAAAAGACTGGCAAGCCCTTTAGGCTAACTTCCGAAGCCATTTCGTCCTTTGAGAAACTCAAAGAGGCACTTAGTACCGCATCAGTCCTAGCCCAGCCTGATTTCGACAAAGAATTTATCGTTCAATGTGACGCATCACGTGTCGGAGTTGGTGGAGTTTTGTTTCAGTTTACAGATAGCGGTGAGGAGAAACCTATCGCATTTGTATCACAAAAACTAAACAAGGCTCAAAGGAACTACACCGTGACAGAGTTGGAGTGCCTAGCGGCTATAGTATGTGTCCAAAGGTTTAGGCCTTACATAGAGGGTCTTCCATTCCGGATAATAACGGATCACTCAAGTCTGAAATGGCTGATGACCCAAAAGGACCTAAGCGGTCGATTAGCTAGGTGGAGCCTTAAACTGCAGCGCTACGACTTCCGTATGGAACACCGCAAAGGCTCATTAAATGTCGTTCCAGATGCTTTGTCACGTTTTGACGTTGATGAAATTGACCTCAATTCGACATTTCCAGAAATTGATCTTGATAGTGATGATTTCCATTCTACCGAATATACTAGCATAAAAGCCCTCATAAATGAAGATAAATCATCTTTTCCAGACTTGTGTATCTCTGGAAATCAGGTGTACAAACGTGTAAAGTTTAGGCAAGGAAATGTTGATGAGGAAGATAGCCTTTGGCGTGTCTGGCTTCCTAAAAGTTTAACCAAGAAAGCTATAGCGAACGCGCATAGCTCAAGTTGTCATGGAGGGTACTTTAAAACCTTGGCAAGAGTTAGGCAATTATACTACTGGCCCAAAATGGCTAAAGAAGTCAGAAATTTTGTTTTAGAATGCGAAGACTGTAAAATTATAAAACCAGTAAACCAAGTATTAAAGCCACCTATGGGAGAAGCATTTAAAACCGTGCGTCCTTTTCAAAGACTCTATTGTGATTTTCTTGGGCCATATCCATGTTCCAAACAAAGGAATACCCAGCTATTGATAGTCCTTGATCACTTTACAAAGTTTATATTTTTACACCCAATGCGGTCAGCTACGTTCAATAAATACAATTGATTTCTTACAAAATCAATTATTCTCTACTTTTGGTGTACCCCAGTTCTTTCATTCTGATAATGGCAAACAATTTGTTTCCAACGAAATGAAAGAATTTCTAGAATTATATGGGGTGACCCATATCAAGACAGGGCTTTACTCGCCGCAAGCAAACGCTTCCGAGCGTGTAAACCGTGAGATAATTTCCAAGATTCGCTTATTGTTAAAGAATGAAAAAGACCATACCAACTGGGACAAATGTATCCCAAAAATATTAACTGTCTTGAGAAGTGATCACCATTCCTCCATAGAATGTGCACCCTATTATGCCTTATTTGGTCAAAATATGTGCAGACATGGGTCCTCTTATACTTTACTGAGTAAACTTAATATGTTGGAAGACGATACAATTATACGGCGTTCTGATCGAATTAGTAAAATTCGTGAGAAAATATCATATAATTTAGATCTAGCCCATGAGAGAGCAAACAAAGTTTACAATTTGAGATCTCGCACCAAAACCTTTCAACCCGGTCAAATTGTCTTCAGAAGAAATCATACTCTCAGCAATATGGAAAAAGGTATAAACGCAAAGTTCTTAAGGTGTAGAATTAGAAGCAGAATTGGCAATTGTTTATATGAAATCGAGAATCTAGAAGGAAAATTCATAGGTAAATATCATGGAAGTGATTTACGAGATTAAAATAATAACTAGTAAACCCTTAATATTATTGCCCGGCTACGTGGGTCGAGCCACACGTTCTACAACAAGAAAAAATAATTCTTTTTCTTCTATTCGTTTATCTAGATATATCCGTTAAACGAAGTAGCTTTGTTATAGAATATTTTTTTTAGTATTCCTTTTGTTGGCATCTTTCTATTTTGAATTGTTATTTGAAACGCAAAGATACTGGAACTTCCAATAATGATTCTCAAACACGTTTCTATGGAAAATTATTTTTTTTTGTATCTTTTTATTTTTTTTTTAAACGTTCTTCAAAATATAAAATTTACTGGAACTTCCACACCTAATTCCAGTGTCTTTAAAACTGTAATTATTTACACGCAATAGTCATATGATATTGTTTATAAATATAAACAAAGTATGACAAAATCGCTACATCACGGTTGTCAAAACGCATTTCCGACTCTAGAAGTCTTGAAATCTTTCTTTCATATCTTGGACCTCGTGGCATTAACACATAATAAGCTATTCCAAAAGTCATTTTCAATCTCTTAAAAATGCGGTTCATAGTTTTGTTAAAACACAGATAATTTAGAAAGGAGCATCAGGTTCCCTCTATTAAAGTCCATAATTAGGAGGAAAAATCTCCTAAAATCTTTTGAATTGGACAGTTTCGGCAAGACTGAATCAAATATATCGTGAGTGTTTCAATAATTACAGCGCTAATTTATCGCAGTGCATTTATTGGTTACGCGTTATTAGCCACAAACACGTTCTATACGATTTTGTTAACTTCCACGGAATCTAATTATCAAGATGCATATTAAGTGGTAATAATTGTACAAGTTTCTATTTTTCGTATAAGTAACAATTATCATTATAGGAGAACGGTGAAATGTAACCCTTAACAGAAAACCAAGAGTATACACATTTACACCCGACTTCAACCAACCAAATACGGAAACAAAATAATTAAAAACAAATACCTTGTTGTTAACACTCCAGCATCCCTTGACAAGCACGGAGATAAGAATCACCCAGAATATATTTTTTTACCACCACGGCATCGCATTCTTAAATGGTGCATGTATGCACCATCCATTGTAATTCAACTTCCAAATTGTTTGAGACTCCAGAGATCTGGAAAGTATCATCACTCCAGGGTACACCGTTAACCAACAAAAAGATCAGGTACTCCACAAAAATCCAAATAAAAGAACACGATCAATTTATCGCAGAATGTGAAAATTTCTTTAAAAAGAAAAATGTTCCACATCTTATTTTAATTATATTGCTGTAATTCTACTCTTTCACTAATATATCTCTTCAATTGTTTAAATTATTTTAATTCTTTAAACTTCTATATAATGTTTATCAAACGTATGTTTTGGTTTCATTTCTCTTCCAAATAATATATTTGCTATTGCTGATTCTCACTATTCAATTGTTCATCCGCAGTGAATTGATCAATTGAAAACAAATAAAGGAACTGCGATCGGAGGAGAAACAAACCAAAACAAAACATGAGAAATAAGAATATCACAATAATTTGACCTACATTTTTACGAATGATAGGCAAAGCATAAATCTAAAAAAACAAGGATTGACCTACATTCATAAGAACGAATTGCAAAGCATAAACGAAAATAACATATGTAAAACGTAAATTTCTCTCATGCGATAAAAAAAACCTAATTCATTGTAATTCACTCAAAACAAAAAGATCGTTGTTATATATATTATATTATTAAGACTAACCCTATTTTAAGTAAATTTAGATGTAAGATATATCATTTGTTGTAAATTTTATGAAGAATTAATATGAATTGCTAGAGTTATAAATATAAGAGGAATATGTTCTCGGATGAAGTGCCGAAATGTTAAAGATTTGATAACTTTCTAAATAGGGGTAATCGAAATAATAGTCAGAGTGTACAGATTACCATGGAGGGGAGGGAATCACTCAATTTGTGGCACAACATCTTGTCGCAAAAGTAAGTATTTGGTTGTTGGAAATTGTTTTAATCGGATGTAAATTTTTTGTATTGCTCTCTATATGAATTATTTGGTGTATTATAATGGCATGATGATTCTTTGCTATGTTTACGTGTTCCATATATGGTAGATTGAAGAACCACGCCAATCCGACAAGAGCTAGTCGAAGTAAATACCAGCATGCCGCCTTAGTCTACTATAAATGGTAATGGTGATTCCAAAACGACACGTAACAATTGCCTATCAATTTGGAGGTACAAGAACTACGGTCCCATGGCGTACACCTTCGAGAGGAACTACATCACTGTGATACCAGCCATAGATGAATGGGTTGGCAGAATACCAGGTAATATAAACCATCTGCACTTCTGTAGGGTTTAATGAAAAGGTTGGCTTCGGAGTGCACTGTAAATAACTTAGTCTGAATATAGCTCTTAACCATTATCTATCAAGCCGAAATAATGGCAATATGGGAAGTTACCAAGTGGTTGATTTGCAACAATGCTACCAACACTACACTGAAAAAAAATGTTATAAAATTAAAGAATTGTTCCAAAGACGCCCTAAGACTTCAAAATAAATACATTTTGTTCTTAAAATTAAGAAAATGTACTTAAAATTAAGTAAATTACTTAATATTAATGAAATTATCTATATTTTAAGTGCAAAATGTACTTATTTTAAAAACTAATGACGTCTTTGGAGCAATTCTTTAATTTTATGACACATTTTTTTAGTGTAGCGTTGTTATATATTCGGTAGGCCAGGCTGTCATCAATTCTCTGGAGGTCACATCCCTAAATTCAGAAACAGCCTTCGACTGCCCCAGATGTCTTAACGAGATGGTTGAGCAGTTTGAAATACACCTTATATGGGTGGCATAGGGATAGCCCGCAAAACTGCACAGCCGATGAACTGGCAGGAATATTACAAACTCTCGAAGAATTCGCATATACATATTAGTGTGTCGTATCAACATGCAAGCTTTGGCTTAAGAGAGAGGCAATCAGACAGTCCAACGAAAGACGCACAATCGGCACCTGTAGAGTAGCTTGACTTATCTGGCCAAGATATGACATCAGAAGCTCAATATATCTCCTCGTACTAGAGGGAAAAATATTGTTGGTACACTGCCTGAACGGCGAACGAAAGAAGTGGAGAGCATTGAGACTTGAAATACGATGTCCCGCTTTGAGTAAACGACGTCTGGACATGGTGTGGTCTATCAGATCTTTCCGGTACCGGTATTCATACTATCGATAAATTTGTATAGGTTAGGTGAGGTTAAAGGACGCGTAGTACACTACCAATTTGGCGTGCACAACTCCACTCAAAGACCTAAAGGTCCATTGTGTTAGTCCTGTAAAGAATTCAAGATTTGGAGAAAACAGCAGAAAAAAAATATAGATTGAAAAAAAATTAGAGTGGGTGGAGGGGGACCCAAATAATAAGTGAGAAGAGCGGAAAAAGGAAATGTTGAATTAAAAGAGGAGAGTGTAGAGAAGTTCCTGCAGTAGACGATGCCGTTTAGGCAGATGGATGAGCGGTTTTCATCCCCAGCAACTTCAGGCAGCTAATATAATTGAGGTTGCTGACGATTTTTTGCGATGACAGAGCTTCGGGATCTTCGATCGTAAAGTCACCTAGGTAGCAGTGTCTTCTTCTAGAAAGAAAAGGACATTGGCAAAGAAGGTGCTCGATCGTTTCAAGCTCCTCTTCGTCCGTACAGAGACGACATGTAACGCTCTAACGGTACAGTGGCCTGTGAAAACGGCCTCTAACAGGCGTAAATCCCTCTTTGTGAGGTTCAGCAAGTCCCTTGTTCTGGTTTGTGACATACGAGGGAGACCTAGCGATTTTACAGTCCGGTCTGACTAACCAATTCTGGTTAACTTGATCCTTGTAGAAGCGCTTTATCATGCCGAAGAACTCACACATTTGTGGATACAGTGATGACACCGCACTAGTGGTTTCCATCGCTGACCCATTCCGTGCGAGCTCATCAGCCTTCTCGTTTCCGGTGATGTCACAGTGTCATGGGACCCAGCAGAGCTTGACGTTAACTTGTAATTTTTGCATTTCTAATATGCAATCATTTACTAACTTGGATTTAATGACGTTGGAGTTCAGTGCCTTCAGAGCAGCTTGACTATCAACATAGATAGTTATGTTTCCACCCTGCCTGGAAAAACCCTCGTTGATTAAAATGAAAGACACTGCAGGCGTCTGGCAATTTGTAAGATCTGCTAATGCTAAGAGATTCAGCCCCCGTTCCCACATCCACCTTTCATCCATCTGTGTAAATAGCGTGACCACGAGAGGGGAGATCACCATCCAGCCAATCTGATCTAAAAGGGAAATACTGAGGATGTGATAATAGTGATAATGCAAGATCGTCGTGTTAAGGATTTTGAGATTAGGGCAGACATTAATAAGACATGAGTTCCATGAAATTTTGAATCAACATTTAGCCGAGAAAAAGATTTGTTTTCCTTCCATACCACAGAATTTGACAAAAGCTCAAAATACGGGTTTGGTTAGTAGTTCATGTTAAATTCAAGTTACTGCTTCCATAAGTATTTCAGCTGATTTAAGTTAAAGACATACACTATTGCTACTGAATTCTGAAGATGATAGAGTGGTGTCTATCGAAACTGCAGTCAATTCTACCAAGCAATTAAAACTCTCTACCAATTTTTGTATTTGTTTCTATTACTTTTTTGCAATAGACAGAAAATAACTGAAACATATGGTCTCAAACCAAAATAAATTCTGAATGAATAAATCTGTAATTTTCAATATTTGGCTTACAAAGCAACAAAAAGTGGAAAATAGTGAAATCGTATTCCGCTATTTGTTAGGGTAGGATAAATGTTCTGATCAAAATTTAAATTATTTAACAGAAAAGGCTCGCGAATTGGTGCAAGTATCATAGAAAGGAAGATAATTTGCGGCGAAAATATTCAGATTGGACTGCCGAAAACAATAGGTTAAAGAAAGATACGACATCGGAAACACCATTTTCGAATAATACTAAACCGATCATTGGACGTCCACCACTGAAATATTTGAAAAAATCTGTACGAACTAAGAGGAGACCAGACGCGGAGCTTCCAGTTAGTAGTGATACTGACCTTTAAGTAAAAGCAACATCAATATCGGCAAGAAAGAAGGGAGATTTAGATTAGGCAGTAGCCTTAAAGTATACCATTAACAGCCCATCCACACCGTCAAGAATTAGAAGGTTATGTGGCCAAGACGGCAATATTGCAATATTCGCAGCGAATCCACACAATCTTTCATTTTTCCCATCATCCAAAAAAAAAGGCAGACCAAACACAATAATAATGCATGTGTACCATTCTCCTCTACCACTCTACTATTTACTACTTTATCGCATTATCGACTCCCTTAACGTTTTTTTTATTGTTTATACTCCGTATATTTGCAGTTATTTTGTAAAAATATACATGCATTTAAAAAACCACCAAATTTTTATTTAATTTTGTTAGAAACTCAAAAGAAACATTTAAATGTACATTTAAGACTTTTGGCCAAAGAATGTTGTATTTTGGACCACTGTTCGCTCCGGTTCGCAATTGATCCGGTTGACTTTTAAGCATTTTTATTTTATATTGCACTTAATCGACCATAGCAAAAATTGGGCACATCGGTCCATGTTTTGATATAGTCCCCGATTGCATATTTTTATGTTTATCCGATTGGAACCAAATTTGCATGCAAAAAGGTAGTTTTTCAGAAAAAGCGATCAAAGTTTGAGTTTTTTTTTTTAAATTTGTGTGGAATTCCTTTAAAATGAAAATCGAATGACCTGTTCTGTTTTGTGAATAACTTTTGATTGGGTTGACGTATAAATACCACATTTTGGCAGAATATAATTTGAAATATTAAAATGCAATCTTCGTAATGTTAAGTCGACTTAGCATGTTTTAGAATGTAGATATCGCTATATGAACAAAGCTGTTTACCCCAATCTCATTCACGTAACATGTTTGGCTTTACGGAATAAATTTAATAGCTGAGAAAGTAAGAACTTAATTCCCTGTTGCTAACTCATTCATATCGAACGCTCCACTTAGAGTACAACACTACAAACAAATACACAAATATGCTGGCAAAAGAACTGTAGAGAATCCCGAATTTAATTACAGATTTTATATAGTTATATTAAATCAAATTTCGGGATGCTTGCCGAAAATATCATTAAATATAAATTCGCGCTATTAAAATGGTTTTGGTGAGAAACGTCAAAGCCTCACAATTACTAATTTAGAAAAAATTAGGCTTATATATTGCAACACAAACTACACTGAATAATATCATATTTATACCCTACACCACACTGTGGTACAGGGTATTATAACTTTGTGCATTTGTTTGTAACACCCAAAAGGAGAAGAAATAGACCCATCGTTTATTATACCGATCGACTTAGAATCACTTTCTGATTCGATTTAGCTATGTCCGTCTGTCCGTCTGTCTGTCTGTCTGTCTGTCTGTCCGTCTGTCTGTGCATGTATTCTTGTAATCAAAGTACAGGTCGCAATTATGGTCCGATCTCGACGAAACTTTACACATATCTTATTTTTGGCCCAAGGACGATCCCTATTGAATTTGGTTAAAATCGGTTCAGATTTAGATATAGCCCCCATATATATGTTAGCCCCGATTTGACATGTAAGCGCTGTAAAAACTTTATTTTATACCCGATCAGTATGAAATTCGGCAGGAAAAGGTTTCTTATTACATGAATGAACTCTGTTAAATTTGGAAGAAATCGGTTCAGATTTAGATATAGCCCCCATATATACATTACCACCGATTTGACATATAAGCGCTGTAAAAATGTTATTTTATATCCGATCAGTGCGAAATTCGGCAAAGAGAGGTTTCTTATTACATGAAGGAATACTGCTAAATTCGGAGAAAATCGGTTCAGATTCAGATATAGCCCCCATATATATGTTACCCCCGATTTGACATGTAAGCGCTGTAAAAACTGTATTTTATATCCGATCAGTGCAAAATTTGGCAGAAAGAGGTTTCTTATTACATAAAGGAATACTGCTAAATTTGGAGAAAATCGGTTCAGATTTAGATATAGCCCCCATATATACGTTACCCCCGATTTGACTTGTAAGCGCTGTAAAAATGTTATTTTATATCCGATCAGTATGAAATTCGGCAGAAAGAGGTTTCTTATTATATGAATGAACACTGTTAATTTTGGAAGAAATCGGTTCAGATTTAGATATAGCCCCCATATATACGTTACCCCCGATTTGACATGTGGGCGCTGTAGAGACTGTATTTTATATGCGATCAGTACGAAATTCGACAGAAGGAGGTCTTTTTACATGAATGAGTATTCAGGGAAGATCGGTTCAGATTTATATTGATTGTTCCTCCTGATTTGGTATCAAACCGCTATAGAAGTTGTATTTTACTTCCGATCATTAAAATTTTGCAGAAAGATGTTTCTCAATTTAGGAACGAATATTGCTTAATTTAGCGATTATCGTTTCAGAATTAGATAATATGTTTCTACCCATTTACCAATTATTCCAAATTATTATGGCAATGACCCTTATCGCATTGTTAGGGAGGTGTAGGGTATTATATAGTCGGCCCCGCCCGACTTTCTGCCTTTCCTTACTGGTTTTAAGATGTAAAATGTCATATTTGTTTAATATAAAATATGTTATTTATTTGAAATAGACTTTAATATCCTATAATTAAGAAAATGTAAAAGACGAATAACATCAACATTTAGTTTATATCGTATAAGTATATTGAATTTTTTCATATAGGCATTATTGCATATTTTGCACATTTTGTACATATTGTGTACATTTTGTGCATATTTTTATTGCACATTTTGCATTTTTTAGCAACATATTTTGCATATAAATGTTATGCAAATATGCAAAAAAATAACGATATGCACATGTAATTCAATTCCATTTTCGATGAAACTAATTTTGGTCCAGTAAAAATTTCCATTCTTAATTCTAAAAATATGCAAATATGCTCAAATCCGAGGTCTATTTATAAATGTTTCCCTCTCCACTGATTGTCAAGTAGAGTTACAAAGAAATAATTAATATTATACATATGATGGTCTGCACTGAAAAACGCTGGTATTGATTTGGTAACAAAGACCGTTAATCCTTAACATAAGTCAATTTTGTACTTAAATTTAATACACTATATTTGGTAATTAAAAAACGTTATTAAGTTTGCTTTCATTTAGCCTAGAAACGTGCTAATATTAAATTGCTATTGTCTCCGGCGTCAAAACAATGTCATTAATTTAATATTAGATCACCTTTTTTCAGTGTATACTGACAAATTTCACATTCCAATGCACAATAAATACATACACATACATATAAGTTTATTTATATCAAAATATACGTATAAAGGTGTGGGTTTGTTTGTATTGCAAGCATTGAATTGCTCAAAAAGGGTTTACAAAAATTTTCAAATTATAACTTGCGGTTTTCTTTGTTTTATGAACTCCATCATTTCTGACGTTTGCTTAAAAATTCATTATTAATTGGAAAAACTGTGAACATCGTTCCCCTTCTTAGCCATACCAAATCCTTTCACTTTTCCATACGACTTGCGGTTGAAAATAGATTGAAAATGCGTTTGCATGAAGATTATCTACTCCTACATTTTGTTTTTTAAACAACTCACTTGACAGGGCTTTAAAGTCGTCATGTGTATGTTTTACAAATTTTCATAATTTATTTAAATCACCAAATAATAAATTCAAGGTTTCGTGTACGAGTATGTAAATGTGTGCATGTTTAGGAAGTGATTTTGTAAATGTACAAGTATGTGTACACTTACGCAGACTGATCAAATTTGTCGGATTATAGCTGATAACATGTGGGTTTATTTAGTGGACGTCTCATGTACGAGTAGCATGATATACATAGAGAATGACATCAATATCTACGTAATGGGTGATTCATCGTGAAATTTGATATATAATGTAAAATAAAACACATAAATATGAAAACGAACTTAAAATTTGTATTATCGGTTTAGAACAATTTATGGCATTAACTGTTTGAAAACGATATCATGTCCAATAAGGGCGTTGGAGCATAGCGACTTGTATCTCGTGAATAACACAAGTAATGTTGGCTTCCAAAGCATCAATCTTTGCTGGCTTATTCCGGAAGACCTCAGACTTTCGGAAGACCTCTAGGTGGCCAATTTACCGTAGCAAAACGTGAAATTATGTGCTCACCAAAATGATTTCTCAACAAGGTCATTGTTTCACGCGCTGTATGGCTCGTAGCGCCGTATTGTTGAAATTTTCCTCATATTTGAAGAAATATGGACAAATGTTTCTACAAGCCCATAAACCACACCATACCGTTATTTTTAATGGATGTAATGGTAGCTCTTGGTACTCTTCGGATTGCTCATCAGTCCAAATTCGACAATTTTGTTTGTTAACGTATCCATTGAACCAGAAATGTGCTTCATCACTGAATAAAATTTCACGATAAAACACCGGATTTTCATTAGGTGGTGTGAGTCTTTCCACGATGACTTGGCAACGATGGTGAACAAAAATGACAAAGCAGTTTGATATGAGTCACCTTGATCTGTAAAAAAACATATTGAAAATGAAACCTAATGATAAATCACCCGATATATATCGTCATTAGAAATGCAAACGTCAGTCATTACTTTTGACAGGTTTAACAGGAGAAATAAAAAACGAAATTAAATGAAACCAGTGAGGAATGGCTAAAGTCGGGTGTTGTCGTATGGGCCGTATCCTTGCCAATCAATGCAGGGAGGAATATGTAGGGGCTATATAAAACAATTATTACTATGAATTGTTGCATACTACAGTAGCCTCTCACAAATTAGATCCACTTTGTTTTTCGAGTGGTTCTAATTTCCGAAAAGTTCTAATTTCTGGATGTTTCATTATCTGAATAAAAACTGTGTGTATATACTGCATAACATGGTTTTATTAAAAAAAAAAGAAAACTAAAATAACATTTCAGTCAAATTGTGTCACATTAATACTTCAAAATAGAAAAAAAATGTATAAATACATATGTATGTACATGTTATATTTTTTTTCAACTCTGGTTATATTCACCAGATATGGTATATGCGATTTCTTTCATCTTATTTTCCCTTATCAACCATATATCTTCATTCCATTTTTCGATGTCATATACGCAGATACATCTGGTTGGTTCAATTTCTGCCAGGCGTATTGATCAGAGTCCCAATTTAGCAACTTGGACCAAAAAATTAGCTTGTTTTAGGAAAATTATAGCAATTGTGATTGAACAAGATTTCAAAAGATTATTCAGTTTACCACCATCAGCAAAAAATGAGCAAGTAACTCATTTTTTGCTGATGGTGGTACAAGTAACTCATTTTTTGCTGATGGTGGCTGGACAATTACATTTGGGGAAATGAAATATGCGACGATATTTACATCTCCATTTTGAAGTTTATCAGTTGGTGTGGGAGCGTAGCAAATTATTTTCTTCAGAAAAGCGGATGACCTGTTGAATGAAAATTGATTTTAAGTAACACACTTTACTAAAATCAACATTCTTTCTCATAAATATTTTGTGAAACCAATTATAAAAAAATCTAAACGTCATCCACGCATTTGTTCGTATTGAAGTGGATTTTTGAATTAAAGGAACTTGTTGTGAGCCATCTGAATTTCATCTACGAGGGCGGTTCGGAAACTTCTTAGCCTATCAATGAAAGAGAATAGTTAGTTTTTCAGAAATATTTTTATTTTTCAATATAATCTCCTGAAACTTTAATACACTTAGTCCAACGCTTATCTAGCAATTCTATCCCTTGATTAAAATAGTTTTCCTCAAGGTCTTCAAAATAGTGGTTTACAACTGTAATTGCATCTTCATTTGAGGTAAAACGCTTGCCAGCAAGGAATTTTTTTCGATTTGGGAACAGGTAAAAGTCACTGGGAGCTAAATCAGGAGAATAAGGTGGGTGTCCAAGCAACTCGTACTTTAATTCGTTGATTTTAGCCATTGTTAAAACACTCTTGTGCGCTGGTGCGTTGTCTTGATGAAAAATTATTTTTTTGTGTTGTAAGCCAGGACGTTTTTCTCAAATTTGTACATTTAATTGATCCAAAAGATTGCAATAGTACTCTGAATTTATTGTTTTACCCTTTTGCAGATAGTCAATCAATAAAATACCTTTGAAGTCCCAAAAAACTGTTGCCATAACCTTACCAGCCGATTGAATTGTTTTTGCCTTCTTTGGGGCACTTCCTCCAGCTTCAGTCCATTGTTTGGATTGTTCTTTTGTCTCTGGAGTATAGTGGTGGATCCATGTCTCATCAACAGTTATGAAACGACGCTTATAATCCATTTTATTTCGCTTAAAACGATCCAAACAAGCTTGAGAAATGTTCATTCTTATGCGTTTTTGGTCGACTGTTAACAAGTGCGGCACCCATCTTGCAGAAAGCTTTTTCATCTGTAGTTCTTCATGCAAAATTAAATGGACTCGATCATTTGAGATGCCCATGATATTATCTATTTCACGCACTTTTATTCGTCGATCATTTAATACCATATCATGCACTTTGGCTACAATTTCTGTTGTTGTTGCTGTTTTTGGACGTCCACTACGTGGTTCATCTTCAATGCTTGTACGACCACGTTTAAATTCAGCAACCCAATTTTTTACTGTTGCATATGAAGGAGCAATTTCACCTAACACATTCACCATATCATTTTCTTGTCCCGATAAACCTTTTTTATGTAAATATTTAATGACACCACGCATTTCTAATTTTTCCATTGTAAAAAAATCGCGGATGCGTCTTTTGTGAACACCTGTTTCTATATGAAGGAGTTGCCAGATCGAAACAAAATTTAACATGTGTTCATGGCAGAAATGGAAGTTTCCAAAACACATAACTTTTTTCTGTTTATACCGCGCTTTTTGTGCTAGGCTAAGAAGTTTCCGAACCGCCCTCGTAAGTAGAATTGAAATTCGTTCTTTTTTGGAATTTGTATCCAGGGGCATTTTTTCACATGCAGAGACATGAGTTTAACTGGAAGGCATCGGAAATGCAATACGGTTTCGTCGACATTATAAATCTGTGACTCCTAAAGACTCATTTTAGAACTCATTTGAAAGAATCTCGCCGCCAATTATTAGAAAACGAATGAAAATGAAAATCATTAGCATCTTCATAGGTTTCATTCGTCAGAAAACAAATTTTCTTTTAATTGGCGTGTTTTTGTTACACCATAGCTGGGTAAAAATAAAACAAGTGTGTCAACATTTTTTGGGAGGTCAAGATTTTTTTGAAATTTGGTATTAATCTGGTTGAGAATTTAAAAAAAAATAAAACAATTTGAACCGTTTTGCTAAATTTCGATTTTTTTCGCGAGATATGACCTATTAAATTTTTCCGAGTGTGTTTAGAAAACTGCAATTTTCTCCGGAAATATTGAACGGATTCGACTGAAATTTTTGCAGGTCGGTCCGAAACTTTTCCTAAAATCTAAATATATCATAAACTTTAATTACCAACTGACCATATGAAAAATATTGCAAAATATTTTTTGCATATGCGAATAATTTCACTTTCTGGAGCAGTAATTTGAAATATTTTATTTAGAATGCGTCCTATATTGACGTCCACCAGAATCAGAAAAAACAGAATTGACTTTAGAATTTTTAACATAATTTTAGTTTCAATGTATGACAAAAGTTTTAGAGGCAATATGCTAAATTTTATAGTGGTTTTAAAGATTTATACCTTGAAAAAAAGCTTAAGGTGTTGTCTGTATTAATAGAATCGCCAATTTACACTTCCACCGCACGAACAGTCCAGTCCATAACGCATTTTCCAAAATCATTGCATTTAACACAAAAAGTAAAAAACTGGCTCTTAATGGGTTTAGAAAACATATACTACGAAACAAGATATGAAAGTGCTTTTCTCACGTCTCTTTTGCCGTTGATTTTGTACAGATTGATTAGGAATTGGCGGAGATATTGCAAATTATATATCCACAGTTTGGAAGCTCGCGATGCTGAGAACTTGATCCGCCGAAAAAAAATTAATGCGTTTTTGGACTCAGAACTAATGGATTCAGCTTTGTGTAAATTTGGACAAAATTGGTAAGGTCCTTGAGGTCCTGTAATAATGAACCAAAAATATTTTCAAAAAGGTAGTGTCCGTAAAATTGCTGTACTTTTTACAAAGCGCGATCTACCAAAATGTTTTTTCTGATTCTGGTGGACGTCAATATAGGACGCATTCTAAATATAAAATATTTCAAATTACTGCTCCAGAAGGTGAAATTATTCGCATATGCAAAAAATATTTTGCAATATTTTTCATATGGTCAGTTGGTAATTAAAGTTTATGATATATTTAGATTTTAGGAATTGTTTCGGACCGACCTGCAAAAATGTCAGTCGAATCCGTTCAATATTTCCGGAGAAAATTGCAGTTTTCTAAACACACTCGGAAAAATTTAATAGGTCATATCTCGCGAAAAAATAAAAATTTTGCAAAACGGTTTAAATTGTTTTAATTTTTTCAAATTCTCAACCAGATTAATAACAAATTTCAAAAAAATCTTGACCTTTCAAAAAATGTTGACACACTTGTTTTATTTTTACCCAAGAGTTAAAAATGTAATCTTCGATTTTTTGAAAGAAATATCAATTATTTCATCGATTTTGACTTCATCTTTGTATATAGACATCAAAGCCAGATAAGATATCCTTTCTCCTTCCATTCTGTTCCGGAGATAAGTTTTTATTCTTCTTAACGTCGAGAAACTTCGCTCAGCAGATGCCGTTGTCACAGGTATTGTGGCCAGTATCTGCAAAAGGGTAAAAACGCTTGGGAACATGTCCTCATCACAAACTGAAATAGCATCCAATGCATTTGATGGCTTATCGTTCTTCTGCTTCCAATAATCAATCCATATACTTATTTCAGCTAAAACAGATTTTGCTGAATTTTTTAAATCGTTTTTGTAAAAAAGTGTGACTTTTTCGAAATCTTCCTTTATTAGATTTACAACACGTATCGGAACGATATTAAACAGACTTGTAATTAGAGCTTCATGTTCGGAAAATCTATTATTTAAATGTGATATTACTTCGTCCAGATATAGTATGAACAATGTTGTCCTAAAATACGCCTTGGCATCTGAACCAGGAATATTAGCCCTATACTTTTGAGTGCCTACTCTTCTAGGTAGTGCAGCTCCTATTCCAAAACTTCTTGCAAGTTGTGTAGATTCTTCAAACAGTTTATCAAACTCCGCATCTGAATTTCTACGCATGTCACTTAATTTAGTCGTTGCCAATTTTATGATTTCGTAAGCCTTTGTTATATCTAGGTTAATCGTTTGCAAATACCGTGATAAGTTCTGTGTAATGGCTAAAACCGTACTACTTATTTCCACACCCAATATAAAGTCAAATTTACATACACGGTTGTGCAAACTCATGCCATCAAACTCATATCAGAAATCATAAATGTAATTTTAACTTAATTTTCGCCATATCTGGTTATCATAAATTTAAAGCCAACCAATAATTACACCGGTCGACAAAAACAAAAAATTTTCTTGGGTTTCTGTTTTAATGCATAGATTCTGATTCTAAACGTCAAAAAACTTCAAAATCTCCAATCTTAGCTTTTAAAGTTTGTTTTTGTAAATTTTACATCGATAAGAAATTTTTAAAGTTAAAACCTTACTAAATTAGCTAAAACTTATTACATTATGCATCGATTTTCTTCGGAATGGGCTCGTTTAATTCATGACCGAACAGACTTTACGATAAAATCATAAAAATATAACACTTGTTCATTTTTAGATTGTTTTATGGGAGTTTTATTTTAAAAATATTAAAATTTTATCAAAAAATCAAATTTTTTTGCAATATTTTGTAATACTCGTATATCGTCGAAACCGCTGAACGGATGGAAAATGGTATTATATGAAGTTGGAGGCTACTTAATATTTAATTCTTTAAAACTTTCCTCAACCAAATCGGATAAATGGTTCTCGAGTTATGGCACTATATGTGGTTCAACCACTAATTTCTTTCCATATCACAGCTTATCGAGAGAATTTAAAGAGACAACCCTTTAGGCTAAGAAAAAAGAGAGGTTTAACCACATATTATGGCATAACTAGAGAACCATTCATCCGAATTGGTTCAGGTAAGCTTTACAAACTTCAGAATGAAGTAGCCTTCAACTTCGCACAACATTCCACCCGTTCAGCGGTTTCGACGATATCTTACAAAGTATTGCAAAAAATCATATTTTTTGAGAAAATTTTAATAATTTTTAAATAAAAGCCTCATAAAAACATCTAGAAGCGCATAATTGTCATATTTTTGTGATTTTATCGTAAACTCTGAAAGGTTATGAATAAATTGAGACCATTTCGAAGAAAATCGATGCATAATTTAAAAAGTTTTAGCGAGGAAACCATGCACTTTTCTTATTTTTAGTTGTTATTACTTTTACTGTTACCATTTTTTACGCTTTTGTATTGCTTTTTTTTTAACGGCCTTCCAAATATTATTCGTGTTTTTATATCCTACAGATACAGGGTATTATAAGTTTGTTTCACGGCAGATGTTTGTAACACCTGAAAATAACACAGCTAGGCCCACCTTAAAGTATACCGATCGACTCAGAATCACTAGCTGAGTCGATTTAACGATGTCCGTCCGTCCGTCTGTCCATGTAAAGTTGTTCGTCGACTACAGGTCGCAATTTCACTCCGATCGTTCCGAAATTTTGCAGTTTAGAGTATTTCACGGCTGTTAAGATCGCTATTGAATTTGGTTGAAATCGGTTCAGATTTAGATATAGCTCCCATATATATCTTTCGTCCGATTTGGCCCTTTAGTCCTATAGAAGCTGTATTTTACATCCAATCGTTTTTAAATTTAGAATGATAGAGTTTCTTGATCCATGAACCAACATTGCCGAATTTGAAGAAAATCGGTTAAGATTTAGCTATAACTCCCATATATATGTTTCGTCCGATTTGGCCCTTTAGTTTTATAGAAGCTGTATTTTACATCCAATCGTTTTGAAATTTAGAATGGTGGAGTTTATTGATCCATGAACCAGCACTACCGAATTTCAAGAAAATCGGTTAAGATTTAGCTATATACATGTTTCGTCCGATTTGGCCCTTTAGTCCTGTAGAAGCTGTATTTTACATCCAATCGTTTTGAAATTTAGAATGGTAGAGTTTCTTGATTCATGAACCAACATTGCCGAATTTGAAGAAAATCGGTAAAGATTTACCTATAGCTCCCATATATATGTTTTGTTCGATTTGGCCCTTTAGTTCTATAGAAGCTATATTTTACATCCAATCGTTTTGAAATTTAGAATGGTAGAGTTTCTTGATTCATGAACCAACATTGCCGAATTTGAAGAAAATCGGTAAAGAGTTAGCTTTTTTTTTGGATCTTTAGATCCAATCGTTTTTATACCCTACACCACACTGTGGTACAGGGTATTATTTAAGTATAAAATGTGCCAAAAGTAAATTTATGTAAACAATTTATACATGAATTACAAAATTTATATATCAGAGTTATTCAATATTACGAGAGTGGTGTAGGGTATTATATAGTCTTCACCGCCCAACTTTAGCCTTTCCTTACTGGTTATTTTGTGTAATTGAGAAGTTGTTTAAATTTTCCAACCTGCGAGGAAGAGGAAATTCTGGCAATTAACTTAACAATTTTTTAGAAAATACCAGATATTTTTATTTCGTGCAATTGAGAAGTTGTTTACAGTTTTCAGAAAACAGTCCAAAGCGTTAAATATTTATATCTTAATATGTTGTAAATTCGTCTTCAACAAGCTTATTAAAATAACTGTTTCGCGCTAAGCGATGGTATTATGAAAAAGCTACAAATAAACGTTTTTCCCCTAAATTAATAAAAGCTTTATTGAAAGCGATATTTCCTTGTAAGAACAAGATGGAGGCTGAGAAGTACGTTAGCGATGGACATCATCGATACCTGCTTCATCTAGGAAACATATCCCGATGAAGCAGGCGATTAGTCTGGAAGAAAGGAATTGTCTTGAACCAAGAACGATTACTGCCGAGTTTGTAGTATTTGTGTGTATTCGGTACTAACAGAATGCTATACACTGAAAATAAAGTGGTACATCAAAATAATGAAAAAGTTTCTTCAATTGTTTTTAATTATTAATTAATTAGTAATTATTCCATTGATTTTGTGAACACCTTCTTCAATTTGATGACCGCCAATTTCATTAAAATTTTGTACTACATCAAAACAATGAAATTTCTTTCATCAATCTTTCACTACAAAAATTGTCTACTTCGATTATGTTGTGTACCAAATGTGTATTCCGTATGTTCATGTTTGCTTTGACACCCGAAACCAAACGGTTATAAACCACACAAATGGGTATTGTGGTTGAATGAGTATAAAATACCCAGTAGGCCTTTTGGACTTTCATGACAGATCAAGACATTTCCAAATTATAATCAATTACAAAATCAAATTGACGTATGAGAATTAGAGGAGACAAAGGTACAGGGTATTATAACTTTGTGCATTTGTTTCTAACACCCAAAAGGAAAAGAAATAGACCCATCGTTTATTATACGGATCGACTTAGAATCACTTTCTGAATTTGAATAAAAATACAGAATTCGTGAATGAGTATTCAGGGAAAATCGGTTCAGATTTATATATAACCTCCATATATACATATGTTCCTCCTGATTTGGTTTCAAAGCGCTATAGAAGTTGTACTTTACTTCCGACCATTAAAATTTTCCAGAAAGATGTTTCTCAATTTAGGAACGAATATTGCTTAATTTTGCGATTATGGGTTCAGAATCAGATAATATGTTCCTACCCATTCACCAATTATTACAAATTATTATCGCAATGACCTTTTGGCATTGTTAGGGAGGTGTAGGATATTATATAGTCGGCCCCGCCCGACTTTCTGCCTTTCCTTACTGGTTTTTGAGTGATTTTGAAAATTGTAAACAGTTTATGCCTATGTTTAAAACATATAGGGGGGGGGGCCGGGTCACCGCCCCCCCCTCAGCATACGTCCCTGCCCTGTATTATAACTTTTTAAAGAAGTGGGGGTTATGAAACGAACGAAAAATTTCGCAAAAGTTCAATTATTTTTGTATGTTGTTCAATTCACCAGAAATCCTCCCAAAATTTTGAAAAAAAAAACAAAGAAAGAATAATAATTAAAAAAGTTATAAAGAATTCAAACCATAAAGCTCATTCTGCGCCACCCTCTTTCGAATTTCGGTTTTAATTTTTCCTTTGTGTGTACCAAATATTATATAATATAATATATTAAATCGCACTCGCTTTGTCCTTTGGCTTGCACCCAAACATCAAAAATTTGCTGAAATTATAGTTTGCTGCACATGACGCAATATGCAAATAAATGGAAGGACTGCAGCTCTCTGCAGCTGCTTTTTAGGTGTTCTTAAAGAGTACAGAATACAATTATTTAAATAATATTGGGACCTCCCGCACTCGCTGGCAAAAAAAGTTATAGTCCAAAGAATTTGCAAGTTTTCTTCAAAAATGAAGTTTAAGAATATGTTTTTAATTCGTCGTAAAAAATATTTAGAAATGCCTTGAAGTTCAAGCGATGCATATTTTTATTAATTAAAGGCATACATTTTCCTAAAGCAAAAAGCATGAAAAGAATATATTAAATAGGAAAAAAGATATTGTAACTCAAAATGAAATAAGTGTGCAGGGAGCATATTCTCCATATATAAACAGAAACAATCATGAGATTTGAAGTACCGTTATTCAGAGATACATAATATTTTAAGTGTATTGATTGTTCTATCATGCTGCTGGAGTGTTTTACAAAATTTCTAAATATAATTATATAAAGATCATGCAACAATTTTTGGGGTTTTGACGCTCTAGATTTACAGTTTCGCACACTGTGCGTCGTCTGCATAACATACTGGTTTAAGTCCTTCATTGGTGAGGGCTTTAAAATGCCCCCCTGAGGTATACCACGATTTACCTCGTCTCTGATTTTTACGTCATATGACCCACAAATAATCCACCTATTCCTTAGCATATTGGTGATCCAGTTTATCAAGATTGTTAATCCAAAGATTTGTTTAGAACAACATATTCCCAAATATATGATTTTTGTGTGTACCAAATAATATATGTTTAGAGTGTACCCTAAAAATATATATGTTTCAAGCCGAATATGTATTGAACATTATACTACAGAAGCGATTGTTCAGCGTGCAGCATCACACCAAAATTATTTAAAAAGCAAGCACGTAATATGTCAAAATGTTTCAAAGATAAATTGTGCAATATTGTGAAGAAAAATCCTATCACTAACAAAATTTTAAAGTGTTAAAATCCGGTCCATATATATTTTATTTGAATAAATTCATATCGTTGCTGACTTCATAAAATTATGTTTTGATTTTAGGTTGTAGTTAAATATATTTGTTTAGGCAATAAATAAAGCAATAAAGCGACATATATGTCGCTTTTTCCAACTAATTTGTAAAGCAAAACGTTGTACGTTTCGCTTTACTTCTTGCTTCTTATACACTTCAAAGATTTTTCCGTTTATACACGGGGTAAATCGGCGTTTTTGATATGTTTGAATTGAATGAAAATATATTTGGAAAAATTTGTGTGTACCAAATAATATATGTTTAGAGTGTACCCTAAAAATATATATGTTTCAAGCCGAATATGTATTGAACATTATACTACAGAAGCGATTATTCAGCGTGCAGCATCACACCAAAATTATTTAAAAAGCAAGCACGTAATATGTCAAAATGTTTCAAAGATAAATTGTGCAATATTGTGAAGAAAAATCCTATCCCTAACAAAATTTTAAAGTGTTAAAACCCGGTCCATATATATTTTATTTGAATAAATTCATATCGTTGCTGACTTCATAAAATTATGTTTTGATTTTAGGTTGTAGTTAAATATATTTGTTTAGGCAATAAATAAAGCAATAAAGCGACATATATGTCGCTTTTTCCAACTAATTTGTAAAGCAAAACGTTGTACGTTTCGCTTTACTTCTTGCTTCTTATACACTTCAAAGATTTTTCCGTTTATACACGGGGTAAATCGGCGTTTTTGATATGTTTGAATTGAATGAAAATATATTTGGAACAAAAAGTTTTAAATATTATATATTTATGAACAAATAAATTTAATTTGAAAATTGATAAAATTTATTTGGAGCACGTATGATAATATATTAGAACAAGATATATTAGCGAACTAATTTTCTCAAAAAATATTAGTTTAAATACAAATAAAATTAATTTTTTAGAATTCCGAATATATTTTATAAAAAAAAAAGATTTTCTAAACTTTGCTGAATTTTCGAACTTCAGTTTTAATTTGTCCTTGGTTTCGAATTATACCTTCCTAAAGCAATCATTTTAAATTTCTAACTATTCCAGTTCAACATTTGTTGTTATAGACTATTTCAATTATAAAGAAATTTTTCAAACGTTAAAAATGTCTAAAAATTTTCAATTTTTATTCTTTCAATTGTTGAAAACTATTGAACTATTTATTTTGAAAGTGGCGTAAACGCCATTCTGTTTTTGAACCAGGAGTATTATCGTTAAAAGGCTATGTGAATAATAGATATATATTATTTAATTTCTCAAGACTTCAATGTATAAAATTTTTTAAGCAGAATATTTTTGGGACAATTTACTACAGAAGCTATTTGTTTTCAGCGTGTAGAATTGAATGCATTCCATGGTGGAGGGTATACACGATTTGGCCCGGTCGAATTACTTGTTAATACTGAAATTTACTTACAATTTATTTTCATGCTCTCTGGAAAAATGTTTTAGAATTTATTACGATAATAACGTAAATATTAAATTTTTTATATAACACATTTTGTTAATCTTATGATAAAATTCAGTGTTTACGCATGGAACTTGATTTTTTCAACAAGCATTTTTAAACATTTATTATGATTATTTAGGTAACATTGACCCACACTAATTTAAATACACAGATAAAACTACCAACTACATATACGAACACAAATACTTATAATTGCAAATGTTCCATAAAAGTGCCACAACACAAAAATATTTAAATGTTAGTTAATTTCAAATCAATAAATCACATTGATTTTATAAAGCATCTGTAAAAAAGTGTTTCTTACCCCTGTGAAATAAGAGATGAAAATTTCAGTTTTCAATACGTTCTAATAAGAAAGAACATGTGTACATATTTTGGTCCATTTTGAGTTGCGCCACTTTTGTGCAATAGTGCGATATACTTATATAAATACAAATAATAATGTTGTTCGGTGCACAAATTTTTAAAAATGATTTTCCAGTCGTCATCAATTCACTGGGCCGTCTCACGCAATACTGACTAATACAACACCCACTTCCGGTTCCGCAACGAATTTTGTGGTATCAATGACTTGTCTGAAATAAAACAACGTTCGTGATTATTATTCCACATTAATCAGCACTCTCAATAAGTTTTTTGACATTATTTGGTGTAAATTGACAGTTGCAACACCGTGTAAGAGAAGTAATTGTTTTTAACCCTGCTGTTAGATTAGTCCCATTCGGTCAAAATTTTGCGTCGTTTCCTTCATAACTTTTGAACGGAATATATATTAAATTGCCATTTCTGCTCACGTGGTATTTTTACAAGACACTGATTTTCTTAACAATACAATTGTCTGACATAAAATGGGATTAGGTTAGGTTAGGTTAGGTTAGGTTGAAGAGAGGAGACGTTTAAACGTCTCATGTCCATGGACATACACTTAAGCCAGTGGTTCGGCCTGTTGTGCGCTCCTTATTTATGATCTTTTTATAAATGTTCCATCGTTTCGATGTTTTCTCTGCATACCCTGCATTCGTCGTTTCCTGCTAGTCCTACGCGATGAAGATGTGCTTGTAAGCTTGAGTGTCCCGTTAGAACACTCATCATCTTACTAATATCGATCTTGTTTAGTTTCAGAAGACTTCTTGTTTTCTTTTCATTTGGGTCACCCCACAGTATCTTTGCAGTTGCTCCTACTGTTGCGCTATTCCACACAGTTTTAAAATGGGATTAAGAAAAATGAAAAGTTACATCTATTGAATTATGGACCATTTGGTCCAAGGGATATTTTTATTTTATTAAAAACAAAATACTAAGCCTTTGAGCTCACAAATAATTTGTAAATAACCTGCGTTCTTTTCACGAAGTACTGAAGAACAATAAATATAAAATATTGTGTTAAATATTTATTTTTTATGAAAAATTTAATATGGACCAAACGTTCCCTTAATCTAGGATTCGTAAATATTTTCTAATCCAACAGCAGGGTTAATAAAATATTTTCCCTTCTTCACCAATTCTATTAACATTTATTAATTTCTCAGCAAAATTTTCATGGAAATTTTCACTTACTACCTTTCAACTGATTATACTCTACTCCACACTATGGTACAGCATATTATGACTTTGTCCCCTCCCAAAAGGGGAAGAGGAGATATAGATGCCGTTTATTCGTGATTCTAAGTCGATTTGGATATTTCCGTCTGTCTGCAGCTATATTGTTGTAATCAGAATACAAGTCGCAATTATGCTCCTATAACTGCGGGTTTTGGGAGGAACTTAATTTTTCTCTCAAAGACGATGACTAATTCATCTCCGATTTGGAATTAGACTGATCTAAGCCGATTTAAAATAAACCGGCCCACCGTTTTACACTAAAAAATCAAAAAAATCTTTTATTATCACTAAAAAATCAAAAATAATTTACAATTGCATATACCAAATATCACAAAATGTATACAACCAAGGTAATATTTGGCTAGAATACAGTTGCATCATCACATACATGATGTAGTAATTTTTTTTATTATGGAAACCACTATGTGGTATCAGTTAGTTTTGGCCCAGATGTTTGTAACGCCCCAAAATATTGGAGCTAGACTCACCTTAAAGTATACCGATCGTCTCATAATCACAAGCAGAATCGATCTCACAATGTAGATCTATCTACCTTAAACTTCTACGCACAGTACAGCTGAAAATTAACTCCGATCTTGATGAAATTTGTTACAGACTAATTTCTTGCACCAAGGACGAAGCCTATTGAAATTGGGTAAAATCAGTTAAAATTATAGTATAGCTTCCAAATACATATTTGTACCTGCCGATGTGATACCGAAGCGGCATACTCGCATAAGATTTATTTTCCGGGAAATCTTTATGAAATATAGCACAGCAAGTCCTATGATGCAGTCTTCACAACTGCCAATTTCATAAATATCGTCTTTTATTCCATATCAAACCAAATGATTTTTCCCAGACACATTCTACTTTTAAAAATAATTTACACGTATTTAAAAAAAAATAATTTTTTGAAAAGTTATGACCAAGTGAAATTTGCGAAAATCAAGAAAAAAGTGCCGAGGTACAGTGGGAAAACGGGTGGGCTTACTGACCAAATTTTACTATTTTTTTGTATTTTTCTCTATGAAAACACCAACCTAAAAATTCTGAAAAAATATAGGCATATGTTTTTTTTCTTCAGCTCCATAGACCAGTTTAGGTCCCTAGTGGTACCACGGGCCCCTAGTGGTACTAAAATGCCCTTCATCGAAACCAACATGTTTGATATACAAATGTATCGATAGCACGAATATTGGTACTGGAAAGATATGTTAGGCTGCCTAGAAAGGCCGACCCCAGTAGGTCCAGTCGTCGTTTACTCAAAGCGGGACAGTCGCATAGCAAGTGCTCTATGCTCTCCACTTCTTCCTCATCACCACAGCTTCTGCAGAAGTCATTGTAGTTAATACCCAATCTTCTGGCGTGTTCGCCGATCAGGCAGTGTCCCGTCAGAACTGGTACTAACGTAGACAATCTTTTCCTTTCTAGTGCGAGGAGATATTTTGACCTTCTCAGGTCATACCTTGGCCAGATTTGTCTAGCTACCCTACAGGTGCCGATTTGTGTCCATCTTTCGTTGGACTGCCTGATTGCCTCTTGCCTAAGCCAAAGCTTGCACGTGGATAGTGGCGCACCAATATATTTAAACTCTTCGAGAATTTGCAAAGTCGTCCCTTTCCTAGCAAGTTCATCGGCTTTGCAGTTCCCCGTGATATCCCTATGCCCAGGCACCCATATGTGTATATTAAACTGCTCAGCCATCTCGTTAAGAGATCAGCGGCAGTCGAGGGCTATTTGTGAATTTAGGAAGAGAATTGATGGCAGCCTGGCTGTCCGAGTAAATGACAACGCCAGTGTTGGTTACTATGTTCCGACTCAGCCACTTGGCGACTTCCCATATTGCCATTATTTCGGCTTGATATACACTGCAGGTATCTGGTAGTCTGTGAGCTATATCCAAATTAAATTCTTCACAGTATAGTCCGAAGCCAACCTATATAGGCATATACCTTAATCGTTTCTATGCAAATCCTGAAAATTTCAGTGTGTAGAAATAACGAAATTTAGTCTCCCGAAAAGAGTAATTTTTGAACGGTTATTCAAAAAAATAACATACACACACACATCGTTTGTGCTAACGGTAGTTATTGATTTGCAAATAGTGATTTCCGTCGAACAGCTATATAATACATCCATCAATTTTGACCGAAGTAAAGACTGGGTTAGCATGAACATACACAAACTACTTTTGTTTGATGTTATTTTTTGAACACTCAATCAAAGACAACTGTTTTTGGAAGACTACATTTAATAAATGTTTTTTAAAAATATGTAACCAGTTATTTCTCCACCTTGAAATTTTCATATATACTGATTTTGCGTATAAGGGCTATAAAATCCACACTTCTGGAGGATGTATAATTCGCTCTTTTAACACATCTTTATAAAATTTAAAATTGAGTTTTGAATGAACGATACCAAATTTGAAGAAAATAGCTTCAGATTTAGATGAAGCCTCGGTATATACTTGCGTCCCTATTTATACCCTCACTTTAGTGTGACGAGGGTATATATCATTTGCTACGGAAAAAAGTGTAACACATCGAAAGAGTGATCTAAGACCCGAATGAGCAATGTCCGTCCGTCTGTCTGTCTGTGTGTCTGTCTGTTGGCTGGTGCGCACGATAACTCTCGAAAGGAGTAACCGATTGACTTCAAATTTGGCATGTGGTAATATTTTTTTCTATCTCCGGCTAAGTTCGAAGATGGGCAATATTGGTCCACTCCTTCTAGTACCTCCCCCACAAAGGGTTAATATGTTGTGAACTATTGATTCTTTAATAACTACTATAGTACTTATTCGAATCTTCTGAAATTCCACACATAGTATTAGTTTATTAGTCAACTCGAGAAAAATGGGCGAATTTGCCAAGTCCCTTTAGGTACCTCCCACACAAATGTACCGTTTTGCACCAAAAATTAACAGCTTATAACATTAATAACAGTGTATAAAAATACTTGACATTTTGCACAGTGTTATGCTTTTATATTGCCTACAGTCCAGAGAAAAATGGGCGTTGTTGCCACGCCCCTTTTGGTACCTCCCACACAACGATACCATTTTGCACCAAAAGTTAACAGCTTATAACATTAATACAAGTGTATAATAATACTTGAAGTTTTGTACAGTGTAATGTTTTTATAGTGCTTATAACCCTGTGAAAAATGGGCGTTATCGCCACGCCCCTTTTGGTACCTCCCACACAAAATGGCCAAATCATACCACAATTTAATATCTCATAACGTTTATACCAGTGCACATAAACGCTTATAATTCGGCGCAGTGCAATGATTTTAAAGTATCTACTGTTCAGCGAAAAATATATGTATTTGTTAAACCCCTTCTGGTAGCTCCCACACAAATTGACAGAATAATTCGTGTAATATTCAATATAACATTACTCACAAAGTGAGGGTATACCTTAGTCGGTTTACCCGACTGAAACTTTCTTACTTGTTTTAATCTAAGCGCTATACAATAATTTTTTGACAGAACATTATTTTTAGGAAAACGATATTGCTAAATTTTGACAACATTTTACTTCATCTGCCCGATAGGGTGATGTAGGTATTAGTCGACATTAGCCCTTCCTTATTGGTTTATTAAAGAAGAAAAATTTTTGAGGCAATAATTTTCATACTTTTTAAACCAAGTTCGTTATATGCTTAAATGAAGCACACGTTGTAGTGAAATCAGATCATTATGAAATTAAGCAAGGAGAACTTGTTTGGTCCAAAAGAAGAAAAGAACCCGTATTTTCATCCGATAAATATGAAATTTGGTAGAGAAGTATCTTGGCCCACGAATAAATACGAGTACTACTAATTTTGAACGAAAATCCAAGAATGAAAATTGGGAGTTTTCATAAATTCATTACATTTGCATTTATTCTGCTCTAACAGTGGTATCACATTAGTCGTTCGATGTAATTTACCGTTACCAATGAAATTGTTGAGATCGAAAATATTAATTCCTAATTTTATCTGGGCTGCTTAATTACATTTAACGGATGTTACACAGGAGTGAATGGAGAACTCCGCGTAAAATCCACTTTGTTATATGTCAGCGAAACATGGCTGTTTTCAAATGTGACAATTCAACGTATCCAGATGTTCATAAATAAATGCCTACGTAACATTTGAGGTATATTTTGGCCTAGATACATCAGCATCGACGACGATCTGTGGCGAATTGCAAATGAGGAGCCAGTAGGAAGGCAGACAAAAAGAGGAAAATAGAAATTTATAGGTCATACTCCACAAATGGAATGGAGAAGAACGTTACGCAAAGATAAAATAAAAATTGGAATGATATCAAACGTATCGTGGGAACATGTCCTATATTCCCACGAGGAATAATAAAGAAAAACCAGTAAGGAAAGACAGAAAGTTGGGCGGAAACGTCTTTATAATAGTAGTTTGGAATTATTGGTTTAATTTCAGTTAAGAAAGTACTTAGCATCATCAAGCCTCATCAAGGCTTAATTCAAGGAGAAGTTGAAGTTGTTGTTCATAATAAACAAGATCTGAAACGATAAGCTTAAAATTCGAAGTATTCTTTCATAGATCAAGAATCGGAAAGCGCAAATAGATGGGACTACTCATAATCTAAACAGATTTTCATCAAGTTGGTTCAAAAACGTCATTTCTGCCATAACACAAAGATCGGAAGTAAAATACAGTTTCAAAAGCGCTTAAATACTAAATAGGCACGAATATGTATATTGGTGATATATCTAAATCTGGACTGATCTTCGCCAAATTAAGCAGTATTCGCTCCCAAATTAAGAAACTTCTTTCTGGCAGATTTTGTAATGATCGGAAGTAAAATAAAACTTCTATAGCGCTTTGATAGCAAATCGGAGGGAACAAACGTATATATGGGGGCTATATCGAAATCGATATTCTCCGAATTTGGCTATCTTTATTCATGTAGTAAGAAACCTCTTTTTGCCGAATTTCGTACTGATTGGATGTAAAATAAGGTTTCTACAGCGTTTACATATCAAATCGGGGGTAACATTTCGTCATCAGAAACGAAAAAGGGCCTATCATCATGTTTGAAAATTTTACAGCAGAACCAAAACACTAACTAAATGAAAAGTGCTGTCGTTAGAAAAACGGGGTTTTCAGGATAATATATAAACATAATGATGCATATATAAAATCAAACAAACATGATTTATAACTTGTTTGTGAAAATTGCGTGAAATAGGAATTTTTATCTATGAAAAAAGAAATAATTTGTTGTTAGGCCCTTTTTTAATTTCGTTAATAAATTCGTCATTTTTAATATTACGCCGCTAAAAATTTGTCAGGGTCTGTATTTTGATGCAGTGTATCGAAATCCATCAAAAACTGAATCTCAATTTTTCTTGTTGTTACACCCTTTATCGTTTCTGATGACGATATACAGTATCGGACAAAACATATCGGACTAACTTCATACTTCTTTTGAATCGCCAAAATTTAAAAAAATATCAATGATATATTCCAAAAATTTTAACTAATATCAAAAAACTAATATTTTCTCAATGCTGATGCAAATACATGTAACTTCCTTTAATTTATAAAATAAAATATTAAATTGAAAAACAAATGCTTTTCTTGTGATTTAAACTTATATATACATACAGGGTTGCCCATATTCGACGGACCCATGTTTTTTTAAAAAAAAAATCAAAGAAAAAAATAAAAATTTGGCGGTTGGCAATCTTAATCATTCAATCTGTTCCAAGTAGATTTGTTTACATCAATTTTTGAATATGATATCTCTCAAATGACCGCCTCTGGCGTTGATGGCGTATTGTGCCCTTTTTGCAGCATTTTCCATCGTTTTCGCCAACATTTCGGCCGGAATAGCGGCTATTTCTTCACGAATGTTGTCCTTGAGCTCTTCTACGGTCCTTGGCTTGTTAACGTAAACCTTTGACTTCAAATATCCCCACAAGAAGAAGTCAGGCGGCGTCAAATCGGGCGAACGCGGTGGCCAGTCCAAATCACCACTTTTCGACATCAAACGGCCCGGAAACAAATTCTTCAGAAAATCGATTGTTATGCGACTTGTGTGCGGTGGAGCGCCGTCTTGTTGAAACCAGAACTGCCTCATACGCTTTCGACGAATAATTGGCATCACAAAATTGGTCATCGTGTCGCGATAACGCTCCTGGTTGATGGTAACAGCATGGCCATTTTCGTTTTGGAAGAAAAACGGCCCAATGACCGTTTTCGCACTAACGCCGCACCAAACTGTGACTTTTTCGTCATGAAGAGGCAATTCTTGAATCTCCTGAGGATTTTCAGTGGCGTAAATACGGCAATTTTGCTTATTTACGGTCCCATTCAATGTGAAATGGGCTTCATCGGACATTGAGTTGAGTTTTCACAATTGACTTCTTCTGTTGAATGTAAATTTGAACTATTTCAGAGCGCTCGCGTGGCGTGTATTGTTCCATGGTAAAAATCTGCTTGGACTGACGCTTCAAACGCGGTATGTCATTAAGCGATCTGACATCTCTGTCAAAAGTTATGGCGTTGCCAGATGGGTCCGTCGAATATGGGCAACCCTGTATATCTTTAGTTTTTTTAATGGTACTCGTATGATTGAAATGGATATAACATATTCAACAATTTTTTCTAATTTTTAAATTACGCCTAACTATGTAAACTTCATGCAGATTTTCGAGGGATAGGATTTTTAGACCCATGGTTTCTTGGAGAATTTTTCTTAGAATTTTCCATAGATTACGATACGATTTTTGACGAAAAAATTTGGCCCTCCCTAATATACAGGGCATATTTACATTGCTCACAAAGTGACTGAAATTTCTTACTTGTTTTAATTAAACTTTGATTTGTCTCGAAATAAAGTGGGTTTCCATTTGCCTACGGACCAGAGGTTTTTTCTTTAACTAAATTTAAGCGAACCCCTCTGTTTTTACTCGAAATTAATGGATTTTGTTGCAAAGCGATAACTTTCATGTCTAGTCATCATATGCAACACTCAAATACGCTTTCCTGTTAATAAAAGATTGGATCCTTTGTACTATAAAGGGTCTGGAAGACATGGTGGCGGACCATTACAGTGGTCTAGGGATGCCTTTAACCGCGTAACCGCGTGGGACCCCTCTATAATATGAACGGAAAGGTTTATGTACAGCGAAATCGTGGAGAATGTGATGGTTCCCTATGCTGAGTGGAATATGGCTCTATTATGGCAATTTCAACACGATAACGACCCGAAAAATACCACGAAATTATTCAAAGACTGGTTTTGTAATAAAGGGGTCAACGTTATGGAGTGACCAGTTCAACCCCAGACTTGAATTCCATTGAAAATCTTTGTAGAAATTGTCAACAAAAAGATAAATCGAGAAAGTGTAAGTGAAGATACAAAATAAGCTATTTCAGGCCATTGCAGATACTTGGAACTCCATAGATACGAACATAGCAAACAATATTATTGCTTCAACAGATACTTGGAACTCCATAGATACGAACATAGCAAACAATATTATTGCTTCACAAGGGATCGTCCTTGGGCCAAAGTTTCACTGAGATCGGACCATAATTACGACCCGTATTTGATTTCAAGAATACATGCACAGCCGAAAAGACAGACAGACGGACATAGCTAACTCAGCACAGGAAGTTATTCTAAGTCGATCGGTATGATAAACGATGGGTCTATATCATCTCAAACAAATGCACAAAGTTATAATACCCAGATATTGAGATGTGTAGGGTATACAAATAGGGAGGATCCAACATATTGCATACCGCTGGAATTCCACAGATTTTTAGTACCGGGCTTTACTGAAAAATGTTGATGTCTATACGGTGTTTACCGATTTTCTTGAAACTTGGTGGACATATAAAGGGGATTTTTAACGACCTGACACAGAAGCTCCTTCAAGAAAAACAAAAATTAAATTTTGTACGAGTATATCCAGAATCGTTGTATGACAAACGCACAGTTCAAACGAAAACAAAAAATCTTTACAACAAAATCATTTGTCTATAAGTTTATGAACGAAAATTGCATTCTTTCTAAAACAATGTAATTTTAAATTCAATGATATGAAAATATCGTACCGAAAATTAAGGGCATCTAGCATTTTAAAAGTATGAAATGAAAATTTGTATAATTCCAAGTAAAAATTAATTAAATGACTTCACTGAAAATTGTATTTGAAGTTAAGACAAAAACTTTCATTGCTTTAGAGATTTTTTGGTGTTTGTTGTTTTTAGTTTTACGACATTTCTTCAATGTACATTTTGAATTTAGAATTTTCTAAATAACTTGACAAGGCCTCCAAAAATCGCGGCTAATAAAATTTAAAACACAGATATGCTCGAATGATGCCTGTCGTACAAATCATGCGTTACAGATAAACGCACAAACATTTTATATAAAAATGAATACAAGGAAGCATATGAGCCTTTTGTAATATTGCAAAAAAACACTGAAATGTGCAGATCAAATTGTTTACGTAAATATACATTCAAAATTAGTAGATGTGAAATACAGGAAGGAACATATACAAGTAGGCTATATCTAAATCTGAACTGATTTCCTCAAATTCAGAAATGTGGGTCCTTGGATGAAGAAACTCGACCCCCACCTAATTTCAAAATGATTGAATGTGAAATACAGCTTCTATAGCGCTAAACCCCAAATATGGGGCTATATCTAAACTGATTTTCCTGAAATTTGGCAATGTGGGTACTTGGATGAAAGACTACAACTTACTTAATTTAAAAATGATTGGATGTAAGATAAATATTCTGTAGCGCTAAATGGCAAAATCGGAAGAATATAGGGCCATATGTAAATCTGAAACGATACATGTAAAATAACGCTTCTATAGCTCTAAAAGGCCAAATCAGAAGGAACATATATATGAGGGCTACATTTAAATCACAACCGATTTGGGCAATAGGGTTCTTGCCAGGTTAGAAAGAGTCCTTATGGCCAAAGCAAGATCGGAGTGAAATTGCTACCTGTACTTACGAACAACTTAAGATGGACAGACAGACGGACGGACAGACTTGGTTAAATAGAATCAGCTAGTGATTCTGAGTCGATCGGTATACTTTAAGGTGGGTCTAGCTGTAGTACTTGCGGGTGTTACAAATATCTGCCACAAAACAAACCTATAATATCATGTACCACCGTGGAGAGTAGGGTATAAGATCGATCCATATTTTTGGCAAAAATTAAATTTAGCATCTTTTGCAATAGGGAGGCCCTGCGAAAAAATATAGAGGTTAATTCAACTAAGTTTTATGTTGCGTATTATAATAAATATATTAATTGAATTTGGTGGTGTCATGTAAAAACAAACCGGTACGAGTACTGTCAATTTGTGGTTTCATTTCACTTAGTTATTTCTGACTAACAAAGTTCTTGATCGCATCGCTAACATTTCTAACTGGCACGTGTATTCCGAAGAAGTGCCCACTTAAGATTCACATATAGCTACTTGTTGCGGCATGAGACATTTATTGCAATGCATTCCAAATTGGATACGCGGCAAAACTTACCCTTCGATATATTTTGATTGCAACGAGGAACAAATAACTTCGGCACTGCTGCCAATTTTGAAGTGGTCATTGACATTAAAGGTCTGTGTGTTGTTGCTCAGATTCAAGACAATAACGTACATATTGCTGCTCGGCACTTGTCTGTAATTTAATGTTGATTCAATGAGTAAGGGCACTCTAATTGAAAAGACAAACAAACCTACCTTGAATAGATAAGAATGTCATCGAGTATGGATTTTATCTCGAGTGTACCGTCTTGCATGGAGGGCTCCTGCCGTAGTCTAATCAAATTTTTAAACATTTGCAAGTGACTGCGGGGGGCACGTAACTGACTGAGAGCGTTATTCTCTTTATAGTTAGCAGCTACTGGAAGCCAAGTCTGATCACCGAGGGTGAATCCAGCCTTATTGGAGCCATCCCACTGGTAGGGAGTCCTCTCGGGATCACGGGAATAACTTTCATATGTTTCGGGGCTAGAACTACATCCTTGTGTGTCGACAGTTTCGTCCCATGTTACTTTTCCATTGACCATGCCAATTTCTTCACCCTAAAAATTTTAAAACCGAATAAGTTTAGTTTACACCAAGCCCCTCCGTTCACTAGTATGCCTTACATAGTAAGTGACAGCATTTCCCGGCAATGTTTGCAGTAAAATTGTGAATAAATCCCTACGACCTTCTCCGAGACGGGTAGAGTAACGAGGGTTGTCGTGATTACCCAACACCCAGTTGGCCAAAACGTCCTTCGGCATAGCGTTCATCCATCTCAAAATGTTGTCTTTAATTTCAGCAGCCGTCGAGTTCTTCAAAATGTTCTGCATGAAGTAAAAATTAAAGGGAATCATGGATCCATTACGATCGCCATTGCCATAGTAAAGCATTAGATTCTCAAATGTTGTATAGGCCTCGGTAAGGAGAAGTCGTGTACCACCGCCGTGTTCTTTCTTATACTCCTGGGTCAGTTCTCTCCACTGATAAACCATTTCAATGGATTCTGGCTGGTTCTGGGTGTAGGTGTGATTCAAGTAGCACCAGTCATCAGGATCCGGACAGATGCTGACATCATCAATCACTGGCTCATCCGGGAAGTTTCCATTTTCATCGGGACCCTTTTCAAACATAAATGGCAAGGCATCAATGCGGAAACCGGCAATACCCATGTCCAACCAATATCGCATAACCTCCTTCATTTTGGCAACCACCAAGGGATTACGGAAATTCAGATCAGCTTGTTTAATGGAGAATTGATGCAGATAGTATTGCTGTCTTTGGTCATTCCATTCCCAGGCACTGTAGCGGAACGCACTCTTCCAATTACTCGGCGGTTGTTTTTCGCCATTGGCATCGATTTTACCATCGTGCCACACATAGAAGTCCTCGTAGCCTTCTGTACGGTTGACAGACATTTGGAACCATTCACATTCATCACTCGTATGATTTGGCACAAAATCCAAAATCACTCGAATTCCCACTTCCTTAGCTCGCTTAACCAGATTCTTGAAATCTTCCATGCTTCCGTATTCAGGATGAATGGCATAGAAATCGGAAATGTCATATCCAAAATCTACCATAGGCGACTTGAATATCGGCGACAGCCATATAGCCGTAAATCCAATGTCCTTGAGATATTGCAGTTTTTCGGTGACACCATTCAAATCGCCAATGCCGTCGCCGTCACTGTCCCTAAACGAACGAGGATACACCTGGTAAAAATTGCCATTCTCCCACCAGTCTCTAGCGCAGACCAATGTTGTCCACGTTAAAATGATCAAAATTGCGAATTTCATTATTGCCACATTTAACTTTCGAATGTAACTGAAACGCTTTTCTTGTCCAGTGGGGATTTTATATCACCATTTACGGTTGCAAAAATCACTTGAGTGGCAAGCACTTGAGTATTTAATTTAACGTGAGCTAATGTTTAATTTGTAATTAACTGTAATAAAACATTCCGTATTTCGTCAACATACGACTTCGATCGTCAATCGTTTATAATCTCTATATTTACATATATACATACATATGTACACATCCATATATACGACGGCCTGTTCCGGTTTTCATTTGTTTGCCATTTTATTGTCATCGATTTCGTACATAGTATGTCGTTGCCACCTATATGTATTTCGTTGGTGAATTTGCAATCATATACTAACGCGAACTGAAATCGCAAAATCCACAACATTTGCGAAAACCGGCAAGTAATGTGTTGCGTTTTGTAAAAGGTGAAAACCGGAATAGGCCCTATGAAGTGTAATTAAAAGATGCATTTCTCAGTAACTATTCAAATATTTATTGCGAGAAAGTAGGGTCAATATCAACAACTTCGCCAAAAATTGCCGTGACATAATCATTTTCTCAAGATTATCCTATTAATCACGTCTGTGGTGCCGAGACAAAATAGACAGAATTGGAACATTAAACGGTAATACTCTTATAGTGCAGAAGTGCCACATGAACCAAATTTACCTTTTCTCATATATTTAAATCGAGACGCCGAAGCGGCTGAAACGATTTTCTTGAAACTTGGGGGACAGATAGACCAATGCCAGGGAAGTGTCATAGGGTAATTTGACTTTCGATTTTCCACCAAGATATTTTTGACCACTTGAACGCTGAGGCTACTTCCTTAAAATATTGACCTGAAATTAAAAACAATTGAAATCATAGATTTAGGTAAGGTTGAGAAGAGCAGGCAGATTGCTCCGCCTCATGTCCTTGTATAAACACACAAGCCAGCATTCGGCCTTTTGTGCGCTCTTTTTGTTTGTTTCATGGACTAGTCCTGAAATTATTTTAGGAACTCTGTGCTATCGACATATTTCCTTATATTTTTCCAGTCTACGCTCTCAAGAAACGGGATCAATTGTTTGCCAACGCTGGGCACTGGCACAGGAAGTGCTCCAATGTTTCGTTATCCTCTGAACATGCCCTACAGACGCTGCTGTCCACAACTCATATTTTATGCAAATGCGCTAGTAAGCCCGTGTGCCCTGTAAGGATACCCATGTTCTTACTGGTCTCTATTTTGCTCAATTTGAGCAAAGTTTTGGCTTTGTCCTAGTTTGGGTCATCCACCAAAATCCTTGTTGATTCCCCAATGGTTTTGCCCATGTTTTCAGTTCAGAACACGTAGCTCCGAAGTTTTTTGCATTCTCTAGGTTTGCCGTTTGCAAGTCCCTTGCTCGTAATGCCAAGGCATTTGCATTCTCATTTCCTCTTACTCAATGGTGACAAGGCACCCATATGATGCGTATTGTGCCGTATTCAAAGTAAGCGTTAATTGCCATTTTACAATCGAAAACAGTCCTTGATTTAACCGTTTTAGACGGTATTGCCTTGATAGCCATTTGATGCGTATAAAAACAAACAGTTGTCCATTTAGTCGAAGAGAGCGAAGCCCATATCGTCATCCTTTTTTTCATAACAAAGATAAACAATTAAAAAATTGCGTTTATTGTGTAGGTAAGGGAAGTTAAGTTCCTTAGTTTTTATACCCTACACCACACTGTGGTACAGGGTATTATAACTTTGTGCATTTGTTTGTAACACCCAAAAGGAGAAGAAATAGACCCATCGTTTATTATACCGATCGACTTAGAATCACTTTCTGAGTCGATTTAGCTATGTCCGTCTGTCCGTCTGTCTGTCTGTCTGTCTGTCTGTCCGTCTGTCTGTGCATGTATTCTTGTAATCAAAGTACAGGTCGCAATTATGGTCCGATCTCGACGAAACTTTACACATATCTTATTTTTGGCCCAAGGACGATCCCTATTGAATTTGGTTAAAATCGGTTCAGATTTAGATATAGCCCCCATATATATGTTAGCCCCGATTTGACATGTAAGCGCTGTAAAAACTTTATTTTATACCCGATCAGTATGAAATTCGGCAGGAAAAGGTTTCTTATTACATGAATGAACTCTGTTAAATTTGGAAGAAATCGGTTCAGATTTAGATATAGCCCCCATATATACATTACCACCGATTTGACATATAAGCGCTGTAAAAATGTTATTTTATATCCGATCAGTGCGAAATTCGGCAAAGAGAGGTTTCTTATTACATGAAGGAATACTGCTAAATTCGGAGAAAATCGGTTCAGATTCAGATATAGCCCCCATATATATGTTACCCCCGATTTGACATGTAAGCGCTGTAAAAACTGTATTTTATATCCGATCAGTGCAAAATTTGGCAGAAAGAGGTTTCTTATTACATAAAGGAATACTGCTAAATTTGGAGAAAATCGGTTCAGATTTAGATATAGCCCCCATATATACGTTACCCCCGATTTGACTTGTAAGCGCTGTAAAAATGTTATTTTATATCCGATCAGTATGAAATTCGGCAGAAAGAGGTTTCTTATTATATGAATGAACACTGTTAATTTTGGAAGAAATCGGTTCAGATTTAGATATAGCCCCCATATATACGTTACCCCCGATTTGACATGTGGGCGCTGTAGAGACTGTATTTTATATGCGATCAGTACGAAATTCGACAGAAGGAGGTCTTTTTACATGAATGAGTATTCAGGGAAGATCGGTTCAGATTTATATTGATTGTTCCTCCTGATTTGGTATCAAACCGCTATAGAAGTTGTATTTTACTTCCGATCATTAAAATTTTGCAGAAAGATGTTTCTCAATTTAGGAACGAATATTGCTTAATTTAGCGATTATCGTTTCAGAATTAGATAATATGTTTCTACCCATTTACCAATTATTCCAAATTATTATGGCAATGACCCTTATCGCATTGTTAGGGAGGTGTAGGGTATTATATAGTCGGCCCCGCCCGACTTTCTGCCTTTCCTTACTGGTTTATTCGAATTTTATTCCTAAATATAAATATGTACTTTATTACGAGATCATTAAAACTTTTTATAATAAAATTCGTAAGAGTTAAAAATGTAATCTTCGATTTTTTGAAAGAAATATATCAATTATTTCGTTCTCAGCAGAAATGTGTGGCTCTTTGGTCAGTCCAGTGAATCATCAAAACAGTGACGACAAGAGAGAGCTGGAGTAAAATAAATTTTACTGAGCAACAGAGCGTAGGCCAGTACTACCATGTAAGTGCTTTTGGCATTTTTATACCCTCACTTTAGTGTGAAGAGGGTATATATCATTTGCTACGGAAAAAAGTGTAACACATCGAAGGAGTAATCTAAGACCCTAAGTATGTTCGGAGGAAATCAGTTTTGGGTCATTTTAGGTCGAATGAGCAATGTCCGTCCGTCTGTATGTCTGCTGGCTGGTGCGCACGATAACTCTCGAAAGGAGCAACCGATTGACTTCAAATTTGGTATGTGGTAATATTTTTTTCTATCTCCGGCTAAGTTCGAAGATGGGCCATAATGGTCCACTCCTTCTAGTACCTCCCCCACAAAGGGTTGTTGCGAAATATTGATTCTTTAATAACTACCATACTACATATTCGAATCTTCTGAAATTCCACACATAGTATTACTTTATTAGTCGCTATAAACTCGAGAAAAATGGGCGAACTTGCCACGTCCCTTTAGGTACCTCCCACACAAAGTTCCTTTTTTGCACCAAAAGTTAACAGCTTATAACATTAAAACCAGTGTATAATAATACTTGAAATTTTGTACAGTGCAACGTTTTTATAGTGCCTATAGCCCTGTGAAAAATGGGCGTTATCGCCACGCCCCTTTTTGTACCTCCCACACAAAATGGCCAAATCATACCACAATTTAATATCTCATAACGTTTATACCAGCCCACATAAACGCTTATAATTCGGCGCAGTGCAATGAATTTAAAGTATCTACTGTTCAGCGAAAAATAGGTGTATTTGTTAAATCCCTTCTGGTAGCTCCCACACAAATTGACAGAATAATGCGAGCAATATTCAATATTACATTACTCACAAAGTGAGGGTATACCTTAGTCGGTTTACCCGACTGAAACTTTCGTACTTGTTCAGACGCCAAATTGTCTGGCTAGAACCAATCAAAATATCGTGAAAAATTCACTTTTCTTATTTTTTAGTTGTTATTACTTTTACTCTTACCATTTGTTACGCTTTTATATTTTTTTTTGAACTGCCTTCCAAATATTTTTCGTGTTTTATTTTTTTTGAGTGATTTTGAAAATTGTAAATAGTTTATGCCTATGTTTAAAACATTTCGGGAGGGGCCCGGGCCCTCCCCTCTGCATACGTCCCTGGTTAGCGCTGAGCCAGCTCACACACTCTGTAATTGCTCGGACTTCCGCTTGTAAGACCGTGTTATGGTATGGTAGCCGGAATAAAGGTTCTTCGATGTAAAGTCCCAGCCCCGTCCTTTCACCTAGCTTCGAACCATCTGTATAATAGCAAGTTCCAGCGGGTGTCTGCGTTAGGTTTCCATCAATCCAAGATCGTCTATCTGGTACCAGGGTTTCACACAGAGCAACTACTGATGTTTTAGGTATTCTGCCGGATACTGATGCTATGTCAGTTAAATTCCCAGGGACTACCTCGATTATTTTTCGATGACCTGTAATCGCTTTCGATCCATAGACCCATCACTTTGTCTAACTGCCGTGAGGGCGGCTTCATACCTAATCTGCATCTCTATTGGGTGGACATTTGAAATTTTCTCCAACGCCCTCGTAGATGAGGTCCTCATTGCTCCACTTACGCCGAGACTACACATTCACTTTCAATTCATTTATTTTATTTATAATCGATAAGCCAGTAGCAAAAAAAACGATTATTTGGTGAGAGCAGACGTGTTAAAAAGAGCTCGTAATAAAAAATTATTTTATCATACAATAATAGATAATTCGACTTTAAAAATACAAAAAGTTTTATTACAAGTGGATGCTGTGTGAAATTTTGTTATATTACTGTGCTTAAATGTTTGGAAATCTGTAAAAAACTGATTTTAATCGTCATAAATAAATATAAAGCCAAGTGAATGTTAAGAAGATAACAACAACAAACCAGTAAGGAAAGGCAGAAAGTCGGGCGGGGCCGACTATATAATACCCTACACCTCCCTAACAATGCGATAAGGGTCATTGCCATAATAATTTGGAATAATTGGTAAATGGGTAGAAACATATTATCTAATTCTGAAACGATAATCGCTAAATTAAGCAATATTCGTTCCTAAATTGAGAAACATCTTTCTGCAAAATTTTAATGATCGGAAGTAAAATACAACTTCTATAGCGGTTTGATACCAAATCAGGAGGAACAATCAATATAAATCTGAACCGATCTTCCCTGAATACTCATTCATGTAAAAAGACCTCCTTCTGTCGAATTTCGTACTGATCGCATATAAAATACAGTCTCTACAGCGCCCACATGTCAAATCGGGGGTAACGTATATATGGGGGCTATATCTAAATCTGAACCGATTTCTTCCAAAATTAACAGTGTTCATTCATATAATAAGAAACCTCTTTCTGCCGAATTTCATACTGATCGGATATAAAATAACATTTTTACAGCGCTTACAAGTCAAATCGGGGGTAACGTATATATGGGGGCTATATCTAAATCTGAACCGATTTTCTCCAAATTTAGCAGTATTCCTTTATGTAATAAGAAACCTCTTTCTGCCAAATTTTGCACTGATCGGATATAAAATACAGTTTTTACAGCGCTTACATGTCAAATCGGGGGTAACATATATATGGGGGCTATATCTGAATCTGAACCGATTTTCTCCGAATTTAGCAGTATTCCTTCATGTAATAAGAAACCTCTCTTTGCCGAATTTCGCACTGATCGGATATAAAATAACATTTTTACAGCGCTTATATGTCAAATCGGTGGTAATGTATATATGGGGGCTATATCTAAATCTGAACCGATTTCTTCCAAATTTAACAGAGTTCATTCATGTAATAAGAAACCTTTTCCTGCCGAATTTCATACTGATCGGGTATAAAATAAAGTTTTTACAGCGCTTACATGTCAAATCGGGGCTAACATATATATGGGGGCTATATCTAAATCTGAACCGATTTTAACCAAATTCAATAGGGATCGTCCTTGGGCCAAAAATAAGATATGTGTAAAGTTTCGTCGAGATCGGACCATAATTGCGACCTGTACTTTGATTACAAGAATACATGCACAGACAGACGGACAGACAGACAGACAGACGGACAGACGGACATAGCTAAATCGACTCAGAAAGTGATTCTAAGTCGATCGGTATAATAAACGATGGGTCTATTTCTTCTCCTTTTGGGTGTTACAAACAAATGCACAAAGTTATAATACCCTGTACCACAGTGTGGTGTAGGGTATAAAAACATAACAAATAAAAAATCAAAAAAGAGAGTTACTCTCGGTAGAAAACGTCAAGTGCATTTATTTTGTGGATCTTGATGAGAACTAGCTGTCAAGCTATTATAAACTGTTTCTCGTCGCAAAAGCTTTTGTTAATATTTCTAAAGCTTTTAACATATCCACAGCTTTCAAGCCCAATATTTAAAGCTTTTTAACAGATCAAGCCAAAGCTTTGATCGTAGCGTGGACTGAAACCTTATAGCTTTTATACTTTCTTGTGTAACATCCAACAACTTTTTAAAAATGGAATTAAACTTGCAAAAAAGATTACTTGATTCCGTACTCGATGAAACCAGAACACCAAAAACAGTGTTATTCTACTAGTAATATAGAATCTCCGTTTAAAGCCTTTCAAAGCATTGATCAACGTTTTGAAAAACAAACCGAGAATTTAAAAACATTTATACAAAATCTTTTCAAAGAATATAAAGATACATTTCTGTGTGAGCTTAGCGAAAGATTAGATGCTAAACTAAATATAATAAAGGATAATTTAAAGGAAGTGAAAGACAGCGTTGAAAAACTAGAAAGTATAATTTATGAAATTACCATTTCTAAAGATGAAATATCTAATTTAAAAGCTCAAATAAAGCAACTTCAAAACATTACGGTGCCTTGTGATCTACGTGTAAGCGGTATTCCCTACACAGAAAACGAAAATTTAATGGATATGTTTTCTGCTATATGTCAGAAAATCAATATATCCATACCTGCTGTTAAATATATATACAGACTACAAAACCAGAATAACAAATACAAAAATAATTCGCCAGATGCAGCCATCATTAGAAAAATGTGGTCACCTTATGACAAAAAATTTTTCTTAAAAACACTCGCAAACTTCCGGAAGCAAAATAAAAATTTTGATTTTAAACTGTTTGATATTGGATTTGATTCTAACTCGAAATTTTATGTACATGAGAGCCTCATTAAATCGAATTACCAAATACTGCAAGATGCAATACGTCTCAAACGCCAAAAAATATTGCATAGCGCTTTTACCATGCGAGGATTTGAGTTCGTGAAAATAAAAGCTGATTCCCAGATAATCCAAATCGATGAAATGGATCAATTAAATCCTTTTTTTCCACAACATACTGATGTTCATACTGCTTCAGGGGATAATTTCCAGGATGTGCCAAGAAAGAATTAAATCTATTGAAATAGTTATTTATAAAAAAATTTTAATCCCTATCTACATTAATAAGTTTTTAATTTTATTCGGAATATGTTCATTTATGTTATTTTTTATTTTTGTATTAGATTATTTTGTACTGGAGACAATGTTTTTCAATTGTGGAGTGAATTTGTGCGTTACAAAAGGTTTTACAAATTTTTCTAAAAACTATGAGCAACCGGAATAATACTGGAAGTAATTCCACTAGCGGGACTGCCAATATGGTAAAAATTTTGAGTAAGCAAAGATCTGGTTTGAAAATTTGTCATATAAATGCTCAAAGTTTAAGAAATAAGATAGACGTAATGCGATTTATATTTGAAAACTCGGGTGTTGATGCTATTTGTGTATCCGAAACATGGTTTGATGCTAATGTAACTGATGTGTCAATTTCTCTTTGTGGATACAAGGTTTATAGAGTCGATAGAAAGGGTCATGCTGGTGGTGTTATATATATGTCAAACAAGGCATACTGTCATATAAGAAGTAAATCGAATGAGAATAGCATGACAGAATATATTTTTCTAGAAGTGACTGGCGAAACTGGCAAACTTCTTATAGGATGTGTCAATAGACCCAATAATAACGCATGCTGGGATAACTTGATTGATGTTTTGGATTCCTTGTCTGCTTTATATAATTATGTGGTAATTAGTGGTCACTTTATTAGTAATATTATTAACGATCCGAGACTTGTAAGCACTATGCAGTCACTTGGGCATTGGGCTGTAAACACTACAATGCCAACACATTTTACTGGGACATCGGAAACTCTATTGGATCTTTTCTTTGTCGGTTGTGAACGTAATGTTTTATTGTATGATCAGCTTTCAGCATCTTGTTTTTCAAAACATGATTTAATATTTTTTACATATGACTACACTATCAACATCTCAACTCAATCTTTTTCATTCAGAGATTTCAAAAACATTGATTATAACATGCTTAATGAAAATATATGAAAATTGATTGGAATTGTATGTACAATATGGTTTCCACTGATGACTAGCTATCATACTTGGCAGATAATGTAAATAATTTATTTAACATAGTGGTACCTTTAAAGACAAAATTGATTCATAAAAACAATAGACCTTGGTTTTCTCAAAATATTAAAGAAGCCATCAGACAAAGGGATCTTGCATATATGCGTTGGAAAAGGTATAGAGCAGTCGCATTGCATGAACATTTTCGCAATGCCAGAAAAAATTCCCATAAAATTATTAAAAAAGCTAAATCTGCATTTTATGCCTCGAAATTCGCTAATGCCATAGGAGTTAAAAAAACGTAGCAAACTATTAGAGAGATCGGAATAGGTAAGGCCAATATTACTTCATCATGCGTAACAGATGCTGACGAAAAAAACTATAATTTTGTAAATATTCCTTTAATAGAATCTTGTCCATCCTATTATAATTTCAATGTAAGCATTTCATATGATCGAAATTCCTTTTCTTTTATGTGTGTAAATGAATTGGATGTAATATCAAATTGTTTATCAATAAAATCTAATTCTGTTGGGTCGGACGAAATACATCCAAAATTTCTAAAAAATCTGCTACCACAACTTCTTCCAACAATAACACATATTTTCAATGGAATAATTACTACTAGTAATTATCCTAATACATGGAAAATTGCAAAAATTATACCCATACCCAAATCTAATTCAGAATATAGACCTATTGCAATCTTGCCATTTTTATCAAAGGTTTTTGAACGAATACTGCGGAACCAAGTAAATGTTTTTCTATTAAGCATTAAATTATTGACGGGTCCTCAATCGGGATTTCGTGAGAAAAACAGCTGTATCACAGCCTTAGTTGACGTTGCTGAAGATATAAGGAAAATTATAGATGATAAGAACATTGCTCTCCTAATACTCTTAGATCATTCAAAAGCGTTTGATACTGTAGATCACAAGATATTATGCAACAAATTACGCCACTTTTTCGGTTTTCTCTAACGTCAGCAAGACTTATATCAACGTATTTAGACAACAGATTTCAATATGTTGAAATGAACTCAAAAATATCAAAACACATGCTAGTGAGGCGTGGTGTACCACAAGGTTCTATCTTAGGCCCTCTTATATTTTCATTATACTCGAAAGATCTCCCCTTGGCAATTAGTCACTGCAACATTCGAATGTACGCAGACGATGTTCAAATTTACATGGAATGTAAATCGAATTGCATAGATCAGTGCACCCAAATAATAAATGAGGATCTAAATAATATATTTCTGTGGGCTTCGGCCAATGGTCTCACCATTAATCCTAAAAAATCTAAATGCCTAGTAATACAGAAATTGTTCTAAATAGCCAACAAATTGAGATAGTCAAACATGCTAAAAACTTAGGGGTGATATTTAATAGTAGCCTTACATGGTCTAACCATATTGACTCTATTTGTGGGCGAGCATATGCAATGCTACGTACTTTCTGGCAAACCCTGTATTGCACGCCGATTAAGATAAGAATCCTCTTGTCTAATACCAATATTATTGTATGGATGTGAGCTGTTTGCAATATGTGATGCAAAAAGTAAAGCAAAACTGAATAGAACTTTCAATAATATAGTACGCTTGGTTTACACAAATATGATCGCATTTCATCGTTCACAAACCGTCTGTAAAACATTAGCTTCGATGACTTACTTAAACTAAGAGTTCTCATATTCTTGCACAAGATTATATATACGCATCTTCCTGATCATCTTTACAAACGCTTGCGTTTCTCGAGATTCAGTAGAGGAAAAAGATTAATTTTATTCAGGCATAACTGTCTGATATCCGAATGGCAATTTTTTATTAACGCAGCTCGCAATTGGAACTTACTTCCTTATAAAATCCAAACTATATGTAACGCAGCCCACTTTAAGAAAAACGTTGTCTACCTTCTTGTTGCCGGTTAATTCCTGATAATTATGCATTGTTCTTCATTTTAAGCTAATATTAATAATTTCTATATTGAATGATACTTGATGAATAACCATTAAAATTATTTTGCAGATTCTGTCCTTTTTTTCGTAATCCATGTTACTTATAATTAAGTTTTTAATTAAGTTTTTAAATTTTTTATCAATGATTAATAATCTATTAGTTATACCAATTGTGTTAATATTCATTATTGTAATACAACATTTATTAATCAATGATAATTACTTCCTATACTAAAATATGAGACAATTAAAGTCTTGTGTATAGGAAAACAAATAAAAATACAAATACAAATTGGCCAAAATGATTACAAAGTAAGAAAATTGATGACAAAATGCAACTTAAATTAAAAAATATTCAAGAATGTTGATAATTACAATAAATATTATTTCTTAATTATAAGGATTTAAACAAAACCTAAATCTAAATGTGACAATCACGCAGATATTACTCAAACAACCTTAAAAATGATTCGTCAAATAGCACAGATCTGAAATTAAGTAATATTGCGGTACTTATAAATGGGTCATAAGATCGACCTATGTAGTTTATTTTTGGCTAAAGTGTGTATAAGCAGTTACAAATAGGTAAAATAAGACTACCTATAATTTTTTTGTTTAAAAAAAAATTTGAAAAATTGTATGGGCATTTCGATTTTTGAAAAAATTAAAATTTTTTTCCAAATTTTTTAATTGCTCTCGAACGGCTGAACCGATATTTGCAAAGTTTAGTTTGATTTAAAGAGGAAACAATGACGTTATTTCCAACAGCACCAAAATAAATGTTTTCGATTCCTGCGTCAAATCGATACTTTTGTATGCCTGTGCGACATGGAACGCTTCATCGCGAGATATACATGCAGTGCAGGTGTTTGTTAACCGCTGCCTGCGACGAATACTTAGGATATTCTAGCCTACAACTATCTCAAATGAACAGCTGTGGAGCAGAACCAACCAAAGGCCTATTGAGGTAGAAATATTGAATCGTAAATGGGGGTCACACGCTGCGTAGACGCCCGACGACGTAGCTAAAATCGCAATCGACTGCACCCCACAGGGCAGGACTCGAAGAAGAGGACGTCCTTCGCATGCATGGAGGCGCCAACTTGAGCATGAAATAACGCGGAGAGAAATAAAAAACTTGTTATAGAACAGAACCGAATGGAATCATTTCGTCGTGGCCCTTTGTTCCTAATAGGAACCACAGGACGTTATATATAGAATAATATAAGTGTTCTCACCTTTACAAAATCCTCAAACGAGCATCCTAAAAATTCCGAACAGAAGATGTAACATGATCATGGATATGTAGCGCATACACAAAATGTATTATTCGATTGAAGCATCGATTAATTGTATGAAAAAGGGTGTTTGTAGTTCCGCAGTATAGTTCCAAACCAGAAGGGCCATATTAGTTCGCAGAAGGGCCATATTAGTCCACTCCTTCTAGTACCTCCCACACAAAGTGTTAACATTTAGTGAAATATCGGTTCATTAATAACTTCTATACTACCCACTCGAATCTTCTGAAATTCCACTCAAAGTATTATGTTTTTAAACGCTAACACCTGATGAAAAATGGGCGATGTTACCACTCCCCTTTTGGTACCTCCCACACAAATGGACCATTTTGCACCAAAAGTTAACAGCTTATAATTTTAATAGCAGTACATACAAATACTTGACATTTTGTACAGTTTAATGCTTTTATAGTACCTAGAGTCCGGAGAAAAGTAGCCGTTCTTCGAACGCCCCTTTTGGTAGCTCTCACACAAATTCACCATTTTGCACCAAAAGTTAACAGCTTATAATCTTAATACCTGAAATGCTTAAAATATCGTACAGTGTAATGCTTTAATAACGGGTGATCCAAGTAGAGATTCTTTTTCCAATAGCCTTTTTTTGACAGATCACGTGTGAGTCGTGTCATGCTGTCATGTTATTTTTGTTAAGTATTGTTTGGCATTTCATCAAGGAAAGACTTATGCCTGAACAACGTTTACAACGTTTTGACAACAAATTGACAGATTAATTAGTGTAATGTCATAACGGGTGATCCAAGTAGAGATACTTTTATCAATAGCCTTTTTTTTGACAGATCACGTGTGAGTCGTGTCATGCTGTCATGTCATTTTTGTTAAGTATTGTTTGGCATTTCATCATGGAAAGACTTACGCCTGAACAACGTTTACGCGTGTCATTCGCCAGTTACCAGTCGAAGTGTTCGAACGAGTCATCGAAAATTGGACTCAACGCATGGACCATATGAGACGTAGCCGCGGCCAACATTTGATATACATAATCTTCAAAAAATAAATGCCAAAGAATGTTCTTTCAAATGATAATAAACATTTCCCATTCAATTTGAATTTTCTGTGTTTTTTCTTTACAAAATTAGGGAACCTCGAAATGGATCAACCTTTAGTACCTACCGTCCAGTGAAAAATGGCGGCATTGGCACGCCCCTTTTGGTACGTCCCGCACAAATGGACCATTTTGCACCAAAAGCTAACTGCTTATAGTCTTTATATCAGTTCATACAAATACTTGAAATTGTACAGTGTAATGTTTTTATAAAACCTATAGTCCGAAGAAAAGTGGGCGTTATCGGCTCGCCCCTTTTGGTACCACGCACAAATGGACCATTTTGCACCAAAAGTTGACAGCTTATAAATGTAATACCACTGCATACAAATACTTGAAATTTTGTACAGTTTAATGCTTTTATAGTACCTAGAGTCCGGAGAAAAGTAGCCGTTCTTCGAACGCCCCTTTTAGTACCTCCCGCACAAATGGACCGTTTGGCACCAAAAGTTAACAGCTTATAGCTTTAATACCAGTGCATACAAATACCTCAACTTTTGTACAGTGTAATGCTTTTATAGTACGTAGAGTCCGGAGAAAAGTGGCCGTTATTGGAATGACCCTTTTTGTACCTCCCACACAAATGGACCATTTTGCACCAAAAGTTAACAGCTTATAATATTAATACCAGTGCATAGAAGTACATAAAATGTCGTACAGTGTAATGTTTTTATAGTACCTACAGTCCAATGAAAAGTAGGCATCATTGGTATTTTCCACACAAATGGATTATACTAATTCTTGATAACAGTTGATTTATAATAGTTTAGATGTTTTTGAAGTTTTTTGTTAGTGATCGATTTAATTTTAATTTCATTAGATTTATTGAATGTTTTCACATTCGAATTGTTCAGCTTTTTCGATCAACTGTTCCTTTCGAAAGAGAGGTTCTTTGTAGATTAGTATATATACAAGTGTTGATCTCCACAACTACAAGCTCACACTGTGGCATGTATAAGTCCCTCTGATGATATCCCCACACAGGATTGAAATACGTATAAGGGTATGTGTTTACATGGCTTCCAAAGCGCAGTGTCTTATCTTTTCCAATACACCACAAAAACCTCTCTTTCGAAGGGAAGAGTTGATCGAAAAAGCTGAACAATTCGAATGTGAAAACATTCAATAAATCTAATAAAATTATAATAGTTTAGTAATTGATAATAATTTAATAAAACAAAAAATAAATAAATATACAATTTTTTTGACTCACTGTGAGGAGATTCTTATGTCAGTTTACCCGACTGAACTTTTTTACTTGTTTTGTTGCACTTCACATATTGTACCCAATTTTTTTATTAAAAATCTATGGTTGACATTTACGTTAACATTAAATAATACTTAGGTAATATTTTCAATAAAAATTATTTAAATGAGAAAATATTTTTTTCCGAAAATTTATGTTTAACTTAAATTGTATGTTATGATACTCCGAAAAATATGTTGGGCACATTTTTAACTATTTTTAACGTTTCTGTATTTAAATAATATATTAATTGTAATAATGTTTTAATAAATTGACACGGCGAGGCGAAATAAAAAAAATTGTGTAATACTGCGTTAACTTCTACTGGAATGTCTCGATGAATTTAGGGAAGCCAATTCATCTTAACGATTTTCAGTCATGGTTGACGCAAGTAATTGTTTGGGCGTCAGGCAAAATTGATAAATATTTTTCAAATAATTGTTTCAACTTTTTTCATTTACAGCCCTATTCTCGACCGAGTGATAAGCAAATTTTTGTGATAGTAATTACATTTGTGACAATAAACACAATTTGCTATTCTGGGATTCAAATAAAAACAGTTTTGTTAAAATTTCCAATGATAGTTGTCACAACACCAATAGCACATAATAATGAATATTTCTCTACAAAAACTGCTTTTCTTAGGCGAGTCAGTCACCGCCTGTCGTAGCGAACGGACGTGTTATCGCAGAGCGGATAGTTTTTAACCTATTACGCAATACCTGTTCACCTACCTACTACGCAACCAGGAGGTTTGTTGTTTATAAAGCGTAGGTTGAATTGGATGCATCGGTCTCTGGACAGAAATTTCTGAGCTCAGTCTAGAAGGCCTATACCGACGTACCTATTACGGGCTAATACTAACTATGGGGGTGTCTCCCCAACCAATTTATGATTAAACCAAAAAAGACGAAGGAGATTACGGCGCAGGGGAGGGAAAACCCAGTGCCGGCGACAAGCCTTGATTCACTCACGAGTCATGTGTCGTCGTTATCGAACAATCGTGAGCAAGCAACTTCTACGAGCTTTGGTGCCTTGGATCCCGTAGTCGAAAATGAAACAAGAGCACATCCAGCCGCAGGCAAAACAAATGATAAGACAGATGAAGTAGAACCCAGCCGGGGCTTTAAGCAACCCCAGCCTTTAAAAGCCAGTGGGGACTCTGAATCATCAAATGAAAACAATATCACTATTGTTGCTAACTCAAAGAGATTGTCAGGGGCACAAAGAAGGAAACTGAATAAGTTGAACCGACAGAACCTATTACGGGATGAACCTGACAATTCTACCTCCAATACAAACATGGAGGCCGCTAAAAGAGTCAGGTCTCCCGAAGAACATAGCGCTGTGAAAGTGACTAAGAAGAAAAAGGGCTCGCCGTCTTCCAGTAATTCGGATAAGCCTAACGTAACCACACAAAAGGAGGTCTCTAGTCTGGGTCCTTCGATTGTGGGCGGTAAAGTTGACCCAATAACGCAGTTCAAGTCAACCAAATCATCCGTTAAGGATGAGGCTTTAACCAAAAAGACTCTACAGACACGGAAAAATCAATTTGCCATAAAGAAGGGTAAGAAGCCACCGTCTTATTCTAATATATAGCTAAACAACATTTTCGAGACGATCTATGCTACGCCATAATTGATAGCAGTAGTGCATCTGGCAGAATCCCCGAAGACCAAAAGAGTAACTTCGAAGATTTGGTCTATACGAGGGTAGCGGAATACGTCCTAGAATCTAAGGATGAATCACCAATCGAAGTAATGAGTTGCAAGTTTGAGAGGGGTGTTTTGATGCTAAGGCTGGCATCACAACGCTGCGCTGGTGTCCTCGTAAAACTTGTGGATAGCTTCCCATCACCTTGGGACGGCGCAAAGCTGAAATTGGTAAGGAAAAGCGACATTCCTGAACTCATAAAAACGACCCTATATGTTAAGGGATGTCCCAGTAAGTTCTCATCAGAGTACATACTCGACATCATTGGCAAACAGAATTCAAAACTTTCCGTGAGAAAGTGGGAAGTCTTCCATAGGAAGGATGATACCGAGGGTACTCTCCCGATTGGCAGGACAAATGAATCGAGTCCAAATATACTGTCTGAAGAGGCAAACACTGGTATTGAACGGATGGAGACAAGTGAGACACTGCCAAAAACTGATGTGGAAGTAGTCAATAACACCACCAGTTCACCAATAGTACCGCCACTTTTGCAGGAAGTTCCCAGCGAATGTGGTGATCAAAATAAAAAGAGCCACAAAACGATTCAAACCAATGAGGGAGCGACGAAAAGTAACACCGCCTCCCAAAATTGTCGACTGGAAGATGGTGTAATAGGTAGTGAACGAAAGGAGGAGAATGATCCACTACAAAATAATGAGGGGGTGCCACCAGATAGGATAGACTCCCAAAAGAAACTTTTACTGGAAGGACAATGATTGAGGTCATCCAGATAAACCTCCACCGGAGCGAGACAGCATCCAACGCTCTGATGGACATCATAAATAAAGGCAGGGTTCATATTGCTTTGATCCAGGAACCATGGACAGCTAGCAACAAGGTTACTGGATTAAACCATGTGAACTATAACCTTTTCTACGCTAACACAGGTACTCGTCCAAGGACTTGTATTCTGTGCCATAAAAACTTATGTTTTATTTTCTCTCCAGAGTTATCAACATCGGACGCAACGGTGCTGAGGCAAGGTAATGGAAATATGTACCTGGCGTCAATATATCTGAAATTCGATGCGCCGACATTGCCACCTACGTCGGAATTACAACGTCTGCTGAGGGAATCGAAACACACAAGTAATGAGTTATTAGCTGGATGTGACGCCAACTCCCATCATATCGCTTGGGGTAGTACTAACACTAATAAAAGGGGACACGCCCTTATCGAATTTTTGAATACAAATGACCTCATAACTCTTAACATAGGAAACACTGCAACCTTTGTTAACAAAATTAGGGAAGAAGTATTAGATATAACGATATGTTCAGAAAATCTTATTGATGAGATTCATGAGTGGAGGGTTTCGGATGAACACTTCTATTCAGACCACCGTTTTATAAGGTTTAAAATTGGACGGCCACCGCCAAACCCCATAAGTTTCCGTAATAAGGCTAAGACCGACTGGACTAAATTCGGAAATCCACTTAGAAATCGATTTAGGCAGCCTACACGCGATTATCTATGTGCAGAAGACATTGATATCAATGTTAAGAAGATTACCGAGGCTCTTGTAAAATCATTCGAAGATAGTTGCCCACTTCGAGAAAGGAAATCTGCCTTTGAGAAACCCTGGATGACAGGACAAATTCGCTCGATTGGCAAAGATGTCCGCAGACTTTACAATAGAGCTCGACGTAAAAAACAATCAGTATATTGGGACGACTACCACAAAAGACTCAAAGAATACAACGTAAATACAACGAAACGTAACTCCTGGAGGCTTTTCTGTGAACAGGTAGACAGCGTTAACAGCATGTCTAAAATGAAAAAGTTCCTCTCAAAAACTCATGTCCAAATCGAAACACTGGTGGATGAAACGGGTAAAAGGATGGAAACTATAGAGGATACCGTAAGGCTCTTGATGAAAACTCATTTTCCGACTGGTAATGCTGGACCAACAGAGGAACAGTTATAGAATGAAAATGTATTGCATCAAGTACCTATTACGGATATAACAGATGGTATGGTTAAAGAAGCGATAAAAAGTTTCTCTCCCTTTAAGGCTGCGGGACCGGATGAAATATTTCCAGCACTTCTGCAGAATGAGGTGGATCTGGTATCAACTCATCTGGCTGGAGTGTTCACTGCATGCCTAACCCATTCGTATACCCCAAAAAACTGGCAGGAATCAAGGGAGGTCTTCATACCACAGCCTGGCAAGGCGAGTTATACGACCCCAAAGGCATATCGAGCCATTAGCCTTACTTCTTTCCTGTTAAAAACAATGGAGCGAATAATTGATAACATGGTCAAAGGTAAAATAGCGGATGACAGGCTAAAATTCAAACAACACGCCTATGTCAAAGGAGGATCAGTGGAAACAGTTTTGCATGAGGTAGTGCACCACATAGAAGAGTCCTTCAGTATAGAAATGTATACACTTCCTATTTGCATAGACATTAAGGGCGCATTTAACAATGTACAGACCGATACACTTATCCAGTCCTTAGACGAGTTTCAGGTTGACCGGGCGCTGAAAAACTGGATCAACAATATGCTAAGGAATAGGTGGATTATTTGTGGGTCATATGACGTAAAAATTAGAGACAAGGTAAATCGTGGTATACCTCAGGGGGGCATTTTATCGCCTCTTCTATGGGTTATGACGATACACAGTCTCCTAAAAGCCCTCACCAATGAATGACTTAAACCAGTCTGTTATGCAGACGACGTTACGTAATACTTCTTAGGGGCTTTCATCCAAATCTATTATGCAGAAGAGCTGAAGAGGCACTTAACATAGCATATAACTGTGCACAACCAAGGGGATTAAATGTTAACCCGGACAAAACAGAAATATGTCTATTTACAAGGAAAACGAAGATCCCACGTTTTACCCCGCCTCGATTCCTGAATAAGACAATTGCTATAACTAAAAAGGTAAAATACTTGGGAGTAATCTTGGATCAGAAACTGTACTGGAAAGATCATCTTGAAGAAAGAGTTACAAAGGCACACAGATGTTGGTCGTTGTGCAGAAGAGCTATAGGTTTAAAATGGGGACTACGTCCAAATATGACTTACTGGCTTTACATGAGCGTGATTAGACCAATAATCACCTACGCCTCTGTAGTGTGGTGGACATCAATGGACAAGAAGTGCAACGTAATACCTTTGCAAAAAATGTCAACGTATGTGCTGTCTAGGCATAAGCGGGGCATTTAGAACTGCATCAACAAAAGCGTTGGAGACTATACTGCACATCCAACCAATAGACATCCGTATAAAGTATGAGGCAGCCCTCACAGCAAGACGTCTACAAGTGATGGGTGAATGGATAAATCGAGACCACAAGTCGTACCATCAGAAGATTTTAGAATATCTAGTTGGTCACATTCAAACGCCAGAAATCTCGGACCGCATTCCTGAAGTGCGGCTTACAGCTACCTGTGATAAGTTTGTGCCAGACAGACGCTCCTGGGAAAATGGAACTTTGGCCCATGTGCCAGTGGGAACCAGCTGCTACACGGATGGGTCCAAACGAGGAGGAAGGACGGGTCTGGGACTTTTTATTGATGAACCAGAAGTCGAACTTCACTTCCGCCTCCCTGACCATAACACGGTATTTCCAGCTGAAGTTCGAGCAATCACGGAGTGTGTGAACTGGCTCAGTAACACGACAAAGCCTAAATATGCCAACATCTTCACAGATAGCCAAATGGCGATTAAAGCAATAACATCGGAAAGGGTCAAATCCAGAACTGTGTTGGACTGTAAAAGAACGATAAATGATTACTCAGCGTATTTGCTGGGTACCAGGACACAACGGAGTGATTGGAAATGAACGGGCAAACAACTTGGCTTCGAAGGGCAGAGAACTTCGAGTAATAAACTTGGAAAATTGGAAACCTTTCGAAGCCACGAAAAATGAGTTGAAGCATTGGGCAGTTATGGCTCATAAAACTGTGTGGAATAGCGCAACAGTAGGAGCAACTGCAAAGATACTGTGGAGTGACCCAAATGAAAAGAAAACAAGAAGTCTTCTGAAACTAAACAAGATCGATATTAGTAAGATGATGAGTGTTCTGACGGGACACTCAAGCTTACAAGCACATCTTCATCGCATAGGACTAGCAGGAAACGACGAATGCAGGGCATGCAGAGAAAACATCGAAACGATGGAACATTTATAAAAAGATCATAGATAAGGAGCGCACAACAGGTCGAACCACTGGCTTAAGTATATGTCCATGGACATGAGACGTTTAAACGTCTCCTCTCTTCAACCTAACCTAACCTAGGCGAAATCTATTCTCAGTGAACTATTTTTATTACCATTGTTGATAATGGAAAGGGAAGATTACGTCTGAAATATTGAAATTTGCATTTTGGACAATTTGCCTGCAAAAAATACTTTTGGTCTTGCACTACGATTTTCTTCCCTTAAAGAAACGTGACCTTAGTTTCTAATCAATATGGAGACATACATATGATACGTAGGAAACAAGAGCACAAATCTTCCAACGTGTTCCATATCATTTGATAATTCTTGTCTGAAACATTTGAAAATAGTTTTTCCATTTTTATACCCTACACCACACTGTGGTACAGGGTATTATAAGTTTGTGTCACGGCAGATGTTTGTAACACCTGAAAATAACACAGCTAGACCCACCTTAAAGTATACCGATCGACTCAGAATCACTAGCTGAGTCGATTTAAGCTGTATTTTACATCCAATCGTTTTGAAATTTAGAATGGTAGAGCTTCTTGATCCACGAACCAACATTGCCGAATTTGAAGAAAATCGGTTAAGATTTAGCTATAGCTCCCATATATATGTTTCGTCCGATTTGGCCCTTTAGTCCTATAGAAGCTGTATTTTACATCCGATCGTTTTGAAATTTAGAATGGTAGAGTTTCTTGAACCATGAACCAACATTGCCGAATTTGAAGAAAATTGGTTAAGATTTAGCTATAGCTCCCATATATATGTTTCGTCCGATTTTGCTCTTTAGTCCTGTAGAAGCTGTATTTTACATCTAATCATTTTGAAATTTAGAATGGTAGAGTTTCTTGATCCATGAACCAACACTACCGAATTTGAAGAAAATCGGTTAAGATTTAGCTATAGCTCCCATATATATGTTTCGTCCGATTTGGCCATTTAGTCCTATAAAAGCTGTATTTTACATCCAATCGTTTTGAATTTTAGAATGATAGAGTTTCTTGATCCATGAACAACATTACCGAATTTGAAGAAAATCGGTGAAGATTTAGCTATAGCTCCCATATATATGTTTCGTCCGATTTTGCTCTTTAGTCCTGAAGAAGCTGTATTTTACATCCAATCATTTTGAAATTTAGAATGGTAGAGATTCTTGATCCATGAGCCAACACTACCGAATTTGAAGAAAATCGGTAAAGATTTAGCTATAGCTCCGATCCGATTTGGCTCTTTAGATCCAATCGTTTTTATACCCTACACCACACTGTGGTAAAGGGTATTATTTAAGTATAAAATGTCCCAAAAGTAAATTTATGTAAACAATATATACATGAATTACAAAATTTATATATCAGAGTTATTCAATATTACGAGAGTGGTGTAGGGTATTATATAGTCGGCCCCGCCCGACTTTAGCCTTTCCTTACTGGTTTCATATTCAAATTATTTTTTTCCAATTTTCGTATACATTCATATATAAATTATATGCCATATTGAAAAATTATGAATTTCAGAAGTTTTCTTCATACAAAAAAGCCTTTTTTAATAGATTTTTTTGGTTGGGCAACAACGTCAACAATTGTAAAATTAAAAAGCTTTTATCTTGTCACAGAATTTCGAAAATAGGTATTTCAAATTTCAATGACAAGAAATGTGATAGTAAAAAGACATTGGAAATTTGACGGAATTCCGCGGTATGTCAAAAGCGATCTTCGAGATGAGTGATGAATAAATCTTGGTATGGAATATAGGTCGAAATCTTATACTATTCTTCAATATTTGTTGCATCAACATCGCAACGATGACTTTGTCGGGCCGAAATCCTAGGTTTCTTTTTTGGAATGCCTTCTTCTTCACAAAATATTTTAACAGACGAACAAATCGCACAAAAATGGAGTACAATTTTCGTGTATGTCCATCAATTCTTTTGAAGAACAGTGAACTGAATGAACTACATGGACCGAAACTTGAAAATCCAATGTTTTAATAACCATCAACAACTGAAATGCAGATGTTGTAGTTTTCTGACCAGACCAGGTGGAATACATTTCTTCCAAAGCTTCGATAACGGCTACTTGTAGGCAGCGTTACCGTTGAGAAATTTCAAAAAGTGGCACAAAAAGGGTATTTTCCAAAAAAGTCGCAAACTTTTCGTAAGTTCGTTTTATTTAAACAAAACAGTTAAATTGAATAAAAAAGTAACCAAAAAACAATTCATAACAAACAATTCAATTTCATTTAAAATGGATATGTAAAAAAAAATGACAAAATTTGCAGTTTAAAAATCATTGCGAGGCACATAAATGTGGGTAGTTCTTTCTTAAGCGTCCCGAACCAAAAATTATATTTTTCTCAAATTCCCAGAAAATGTTGCCCTAGTATTTCGGAGTAATGCCTTCAAAAGTAAATATATTGAATGAAAATTGAGGCCAGAAGTCGAGGTCAACTTCAGAAAATATATTTTTTTCTTCTTTAATGTTTTTATACCCGACACCACTTTGTGCATTTGTTTGTAACGTTTAAAAAATCAAGAGAAAGACCCATAGTTTATTATACCGATAGGCATATAATCACTCAATAAATCGATTTACCCATGTCCGTCTGTCGATGTATTCTTGTGATCAAACTGCAGATCGAAAATATGAAGCGATATTTACAAAAATTGGTACAAATGCGTTTCATAGGTTATGGACGATCGCTATTAAAAATGGGGTATATCGGTCTATGTTTGGTATACCCTCTATATATGTAAAGGTCCCCTTTGATGTTGTTTGATGATGTTCCTAAACCTAAATGCATACCAAATTTTCTGGGTGAGGAAAGTAGAAAAATTCCAAAAAGGGGCAAAAAAGGGGATTTCTGAAAAGGGGAGAACAAAAGTGGCATGGCTTCAAAAAAGGGTCAAAATGCCACTTTAGTCGCACAACGGTAACGCTGCTTGTAGGTGAAGATATATTTCAACAGACTCATGTTGCTCTACCCATCGTGTTCGCAATACCACTTTAATTTTTGCTTTTAATCTTCTCGGAAATTTCTGTTATTAGAAATTGCTTCTTGAAGAGCTATTTGCCTTTTAGGATATTGAAAAAAGTAGTATGTATATGGTTTGGATAGTGCCGAGACAAGTTCTAACTGAGACAACTTTGCGTGCGTAGGTTAGGTTAGGTAAGGAGTGGCCCCTCCCATTGAACCAATTTTGTTGTTTTAAAAAGCTCAAAAGCTGGCGGATTCCAACATCAGCCAAGTTAGCTAATTCTTCAAAGTAATAAGAGCCCAAGGTTGTATGCCGCCTTCTGGAGAGAGCGGACACAGTCAAACATGGTGTTCTATTGATTCCACCTCCTCTTCGTCTCCACAGCTTCGGCAAAAGTCATTATGTATGACCTTTAATCTTACTGCGTGCCGTTCAATAAGACAGTGACCTGTCATGACATACACGATAAGCGAAACGTCCGTTCTCGACATCGACAGCAGTGTTTTGAGTCTAAACTGGGCCACATCAGCCTGGAATGTATGCAGTTCCTAGGTCCAGGTCACTGGACCGTGTAAGGTAGTTCCTAGTCTTGAGAGTTAATCCGCCTTGTTGTTCCCTGGTATATCCCTGAGGACCGGCACCCACATCAGGGGAATATTGAGCTGTTCAGCCATCTCGTTAAGAGATCTGCGACAGTCGAGAGCACTTTTTGAATTCAGGAATATAGTTTCCAGGGACTTGATAGCAGCCTGACTATCAGAGAAAATATTTTACCGACTTTGGTCAGCACATTAATTTTCAGCCATTCATCTTACTAGCTAAGATTTTTGCCTGGTAAACACTTGAGTGATCAGAGAGCCTTTTTGCAAGTGATAGCTCTGACACCTATCATGTGCAGAGAAAGATAAATATTGTTCATGGAGAGATTCCATAGCAGATGAGACAGAATACCCTCTTGGGGCGTTCAACTGCTGACAAATCTATGGAGGTCACTTGACCATAAAATAGCTGTAATGCGTCTCTTAATTAAAAGGTTATGAATCAACCTACGTAAACTGCTGTCAACCCCAGGGATTCTAACGCCGTAATTATAGCGGCTGGATTTATGTTATTGAAGGCCCCTTCTATATCTAAGAAAGCTACCATTATATATTCCTTAACAGAGAAGGATCCTTCAATAAAGCTGACTAGATCATGTAGGGCGGTTTCGGCGGACTTGCCCTTGTTGTAGGCATGCTGTTGAAAATGATGATAGACTAATTGGCCGGAAATCCTGAGCTTCAGTGTGGGACGGCTTTCCCGCTTTTGGGATGAAAACAACCTTGGTTTCTCTCCATCTTGTTGGTATGTATGACTGATTGATACAACATGTATATATCTCTCTGAGCCAAGGAGCAATTGTATCAGCCACTGCCTGTAGCTCCGCCGGTGAGACATTATCTGTGCCTGGCGACTTAAAAGTTTTAAAGCTTTTGATAGCCCAAAGAATTCTAGGTTCGGTTAGAATCTCATTAGCAACCTCTGATGACTGTACTTCAAGGGAATCTCCATCTGGAGTACAGAGTTGTCCGGGAAATGTGTATCCAGGAGCACTCCCAGCAATTCCTCACTGGACGTAGTCCAGGAACTATCATCTTTCTTGTACAAGGTGTTAAGGCTAAAATTTTCCGTAACCTTGAGGCTTCGGATGAACTTTCTATGCCACTACAGAAATCGATCCAGGATTTATTTTGAGCCGTTCTCAACTCTTTTTTGTACCATTTGAGTTCTTCCTTGTATGAGTCCCAGTCCTGTGGCGCTCTGGTGGCCTTTGCCCTATTGAAGAGCTTCCTACAGCAAATCCTCAGCATAATTAATTAACGAGTCGTTGAGAGTTGTCGTGACTTGTTTATCCCAAATGCAAAGAAACGTTTATAGCAAACGGTTAGTGTACTTATCGCAAATGATTTATATTTATTACAAACCCTGTAGAATGTTTGGTGCAAACGTTTATTGTGTTTGTCACAAGCAATGCCTGTTTATTCCAAACCCTGTGAAACGTTTGTTGCAAACGGCTATAGCGATTGTCGCAAGCAATGTTAGTTTATCAAAAAAAGAAAAAACGTTTGTCGCAAAAGAATAATTTGTTTGCATTATTATATTTAATATAAATAAATAAATTTATGTTTATAATCAAAACGTCCCAATTTTTAGTAAAATGTACCCGGGAGCTCAGCGACAAACACCTCTGCTTTTATTTGGCTGATATCTTCTAATTGAGCTGTAGACAAACTGTAAATAAAAAAGCATGTATGTTAGAACATATTAAATATGTAGGAGTCCACTGTATGGATCAACGCGAGATGTTATCTTTACCATATATCAAACTTTTTCGTCAAGAGTAAACTTCATAGGTCAATATGCAGGCCATTCAAAAGTTTCCACGTCCAGACTACATCAGAAAATAACATGAAAAACTTCAGGTGAAAAATCTTGGGGCATAGTGTCATTAAAAAAAGTTTAACTCTTTAGTGTTGAAAATGTCAGCAGTTTCCAGTTATATTGTGCCTGATTGAGATGGCGATGGGTTTGACAACAAATTTATTTCACAATTACCATTAGGAGCTTCAGTACCTAAACGTGTGATGATTGGTTGTTAATGATTTTAATTGCTTATTGACAATTTAAGACGTGTGGAAAAATGTCTTCACTTTATTTACCATTTACCTATAACATTAAATTGGAGTCCGCAGTATATTTGCGAGATATCGCACCTCCGATAATTTTGATTCTTTGGTTTAATTAATTCTTTAAATGAAATAATTTTGAGTTCACTGATAAAAACATTTTTAATTTTGCCACACACGCGCACTAATACCGTACACCACAAACGCCAGCACAAAACTAAAGCCCAACAGCATACGACTCTACGCATGCTGAGTACGATTGCAAATGTTGTGCAACAGTTCGGAGGGAGGGATGCAGATAAAAATTTCCACCACCGTCTGTTTATAAAACGACGCGGACAAAAATGTTTGCAACGTTCCTTTCTGTGTTTTGTACACACATATCTGCATATTTTGTGCACCCACACATCTGCATCTTTTTGCAGAAACGTTGCAACGTTTCTTTTTGTGTTGTACACACACACACATCTGCATTATTTGTGTTCTGTTCATCTTCTGTACATACATTTGCACATATTATTGCATCATATAAATAATAAAAAAAGTTATACAACCGCACTCTCACAAAATGAAAACAAGTTTCGCTCTTTGTTCTCTCAACTCTCTTTAAAATATTCAATCACGTTAAAATACAATATTGTTCCGTAAACGTTTTTCGTTTACCATAAACGTAAATTACGAAAATTTTTTGGGATGAAAGAATGCTCGTTTACAGCAAGAGAAACTAAGTTTACGATAAACTTTTTCATTCACTAAAAATATTTCAACCGTTACGGAAAAATCAGAGCGTTTCAGACAAAGAAAAATGTTTACTATAAAAGACCCCAAACGTTTTTTTCTTTGCGTGTAATTTTTTTGATGAGTAATTCGCCCCTGTCGTTGATATCAGTACTACCCCACATACGATGTTGTACATTGACATCACTACACACAATTAAGTCCTTGTTCTTCTCGTTGACAGGTGATTCCAATGCACAGTGTGGCGTCTCAGTGTTATGTGCCATATAAACGGAGGCCAACCAAACATGAGAGTTTTCTAACTCGAGACTGGCTGATACTATGTCTTCACTACTAAAAGAAGGAAAAACGTATATATTCAGGTCGTTCTTGGCAAGTATACAGGCTCTACGTCTTCCATTACCTGTAGCTTGAAGCAGCTTGAACCCTGGTGTCCTGAGCCCACAAACCATATCTCCATTCAACCATAGGTCATGGATTAGGACCAGGTCAGCCCCTCCTTGCTTCAAAAGTCTTTAAAGGCAGCTGATGCTCCTTAGAGTGGTGGAGGTTTATCTGTAGGAACCGGACCATTGTCAGATTTCGCCACCACCGTTACCGTTGCCTCGTCGCCTGTGTCTGCCAGAAGCTCATCCATCACCTTGGCCAGATTTGTCTAGCTACCCTACAGGTGCCGATTTGTATCCATCTTTCGTTGGACTGCCGGATTGCCTCTTGAATAAGCTAAAGCTTGCACGTGGATAGTGGCGCACCAATATATGCAAATTCTTCGAGAATTTGTAAAGTCGTCCCTTTCCTAGCAAGTTCATCGGCTTTGCAGTTCCCCGGGATATTCCTATGCCCAGACACCCATATGAGGTGTATATTAAACTGCTCAGCCATCTCGTTAAGAGATCTGCGGCAGTCGCGGGCTATTTGTGAATTTAGGGATGTGGCCTCCAGAGAATTGATGGCAGCCTGGCTGTCCGAGTAAATGACAACGCCAGTGTTGGTTACTATATTCCGACTCAGCCATTTGGCGACTTCCCATATTGTCATTATTTCGGCTTGATAGACGCTGCAGGTATCTGGTAGTCTATGAGCTATATCCAAATTTAGTTCTTCACAGTGTACTCCGAAGCCAACCTTTTCATCCGTATAGAAGTGGAGATGGTTTCTATTTCCGGGTATTCTGCCATCCCATTCATCCCTGGCTGGTATCGTAGTGATGTAGTTCCTCTCAAAGGTGCGCACCGTTGATATAGAGTCCACTCGGTCGTTTACCATAGCACTACACTTTGATATCCTCATGTGACCGTAGTTCTTGTACCTCCACATTTATAGGCAGTTTAATCTTAGTGCCGCTTTGGTTGCAACTTCTCTCGCCACAACATTAATCGGCAGTATATGGAGAAGGGCTTGTAGATACTTAGTCGCTATAGTCCTTAACGCTCCGCTTATGCACAGGCAGGCAGTTCTTTGAACCCTTGATAGCAGGTTTGTGAAGGTTAGTTTGTCAGTTGCCGTCCACCATACCACAATGCCGTATAACAGTATTGGACGAACCACTGCTATATATATCCAATGGACAATTTTAGGAGAGAGGCCCCACCGCAAACCTACAGCCTTCCTGCAGGAATATAAGGCGGTGTTAGCCTTCTATACACGTTCCAGTACGTTTAGTATGAATGACAGTTTCCTATCCAAAATTATTCCTAAAAATTGTGCACTTTCAGATAAGACTAGATCAGTTCCATTTATCCGAGGAGGAGGGTCCACATGAGGGACATTATTCATCCTAGTAAAGAGAACCAATTCTGTCTTGTTGGGGTTAACGCCCAAACCGCTGCTTCTGGTCCATCTAGCCAACTTGTTCAGAGCCACCTGTAGGATGTCTCTGAGGACGTTTACGAATTTGCCACTCACTGCGATTGCCAGGTCGTCCTTGCAGCCACAACGTTCTAGACCTAGCAGGATTTCATTCACCGCTAGGTTCCAAATTAGTGGGACCTAGCGGCGAATGAAATCCTTCTGGGGTCCCTCTGTTTACAAACCTTGTTAGAGTTGTGGACCCAAGACATGCTGTTATGCGTCTTCTGTTGAGTAGTCTTTGAATTAGTCTCATCAAGCTAGAGTTCACCTTTAGATGAGACAATGACAATGTGATTACCGCATCTGGGTGTATGTTGTTAAAAGCCCCTTCTATGTCAAGAAACGCCACCATGGTGAATTCTTTAAAATGTAGGAACGATTCGATAATGCTCACAAGTTCGTGCATGGTAGACTCTGTAGACTTTCCCTTATTGTAAGCAGGTTTTGCCTAATGAAATAATCTAAAAGTCTTTCCAGACCTTTCAATAGGAAAGATAATAGGCTAATTGGTCTGAAGTCTTTTGGCCTAGTGTGCGATATCATCGCCGATTTGGGTATGAATACCACTTTGGTATCCCTCCATCGATTCGGGATGTATGAAAGCCTAATACAGCCTGCTCTGATACTTGCGAAGAGGGAGGTTCTTCTTAAGATATTACACCAGTGTTATCTGGAGGAGTATTTTTCGAGTTTCCTCCCTCATCGCTCTTGTACACCTTAAGTCGCATTTTGCTGAATCCATATGAAACCATGCCTTCGGACTTCACGAGGTGGACATTCAGACTCGACATTCAGCATAAATACTGCGTGCCTCCGATGCCCATATGCATCATCCAATCGACCGACCTTCCAGTTGCCAGTTGGAAGCTCCAGTTCCAGTTGCCAGTTGGAAACCTTCAGCATCTTTTTCACGAATTCCACATCGGCAGGTATGTTGTTGTTGACAACAACCAGCGTCGCACCCGTCGGCACTACAGCCCATAGGCAAGTAACTGGAGACCACCCAATATATGCGATTACCGATCTCCAAACTAGCAGCTGTTTGGTCCTTACCACTTCAATTAGTCAGAGAAAGATACTTAATGACCAAAATGCAGGTTCTTGGAGCACCTTCGCAGTTGGCCACAAGCAGTTTAAATTTGGGTGTCCTGATACCGCACTCCCTTCCTCCCACTGCGTAGGGCTCCTGTATCAGGACGACGTCTACTGCACCTGTGGTCAGGCGCAGCAATAGAGCCGCTGAGGCTGCTTTAGCGTGATGGAGGTTAATCTGTAGAATTCTTACCAACATTGGTAATCGACAGATTAACATCCACCCCGACAAGGGTGTTTTCGAACTCTTCGTCCGTATCATCGAGGAGCAGAGGAGGACGCTACAAATCTTCTGTTAGAGTTGGAGTCTCCTGGAATAAAGGGCGTGGGTACCTCCGCACTTCCAGAAATCCGTGTATCAACCACGGTCGACGACTCACCTATATCCTGCTTTTATTTCTTCAAGACTATAGTCTCGAAACCATATTGCAGGGTTGCACTAACATGTTGTAAATGGGAGGTGGATTCAGCGTTAAAGATCAAATTGAGCTGCCGCTTTACCCACATTGCTTATTCTCCAATTATGGGTCAGCAGATCAGGATTGGAATCTTTTTTATCTCTAATATGTCAGCCGTCTTGGAGGGCTCTTCTGTAACCCAGGTGATGGCTCTAGGGTGACTAGGGATGTTGTTTTTTCGACAACATCCAACTGGGCAACCGGCCACACCACACCCGCTCGACTCAGAGCAGCCTTATACAGGTCTTCTGATCTGGCATCTCTGAAATATAAGAGCTTTACTCTCCCTTGATGCTATCCTGCATCGTTGCAGATTGGTGATTTGCCCGGCATTTCTCTACGGACATCGAGGTAATGAGCCATAATGGCTGATTGCACATGGCTCCATTTGTCCTTGAGGATGGATCCATCCTCACTACTTCTGTCTATAACGGTCATCACTAGACTCACCTTCATTGAAGGGCCTTGTGAGTGTCCTGTTGATGGTGACATCAGGTCCTCTTGCCTGTTTCGAAGGCAGGGGTTCATCAGGTGATCTGATTCTTTTGACTTTATTAGACGCAGCTGAATTTGTGGCTCTTTCAGCCGGCTCATTGGAAGCATCTATGATGCCTTTAGAAGCATCTATGACGCCTTTAGCCCAGGTAAGTGACTGTTTTTGTTTTTCGGTAAGAGCCGAAACCTCAACAGCATCCAGCTTCGTCAAAACTCTGAGCGCTATCCGGTGCTCATTGTGCTTGCGTACCACCTGTTGTGAGTACTGGGGGGAAATTTTCACCATTTATGGTGTGGTCGGCTTTGGCCAAGACCAACGGACGGACTGTAGGACGATCCATCCAACGAATTTATTTATTTTTTTGTCTGTATTAGCCCGTAATAGGTACTACGATGGTGGGCTTCCAGACTTTGTACAGTTTTTTTTGCGATTGCGTAATAGGTACTGCGTAATAGATTTTAACTATTCGCTCTGTGCTAAACACGTCCGTTCCCAACGACTGATCAGCAACATCGGCCCTTACAATTTAACCACCCTTTATTACCCGTTGTGATCGGGCTATAATTTAATGAGCTGCGAAAAGAAAATTATTTTGGCGGTATGAAGATTGCACGAAAAAAAAATAATTTTTGCGTTTTCTACAGGGTAGCCCATATTCGACGGACCCATGTTTTTTTAAAAAAAATCAAAGAAAAAAATAAAAATTTGGCGGTTGGCAATCTTAATCATTTAATTTGTTCCAAGTAGATTTGTTTACATCAATTTTTGAATATGATATCTCTCAAATGGCCGCCTCTGGCGTTGATGGCGTATTGTGCCCTTTTTGCAGCATTTTCGATCGTTTTCGCCAACATTTCGGCCGGAATAGCGGCTATTTCTTCACGAATGTTGTCCTTGAGCTCTTCTACGGTCCTTGGCTTGTTAACGTAAACCTTTGACTTCAAATATCCCCACAAGAAGAAGTCAGGCGGCGTCAAATCGGGCGAACGCGGTGGCCAGTCCAAATCACCACTTTTCGACATCAAACGGCCCGGAAACAAATTCTTCAGAAAATCGATTGTTATGCGACTTGTGTGCGGTGGAGCGCCGTCTTGTTGAAACCAGAACTGCCTCATACGCTTTCGACGAATAATTGGCATCACAAAATTGGTCATCATGTCGCGATAACGCTCCTGGTTGATGGTAACAGCATGGCCATTTTCGTTTTGGAAGAAAAACGGCCCAATGACCGTTTTCGCACTAACGCCGCACCAAACTGTGACTTTTTCGTCATGAAGAGGCAATTCTTGAATCTCCTGAGGATTTTCAGTGGCGTAAATACGGCAATTTTGCTTATTTACGGTCCCATTCAATGTGAAATGGGCTTCATCGGACAGTTTTTTGAGTTTTTTTTTGAGTTTTCACAATTGACTTCTTCTGTTGCATGTAAATTTCAACTATTTCAGAGCGCTCGTGGCGTGTATTGTTCCATGGTAAAAATCTGCTTGGACTGACGCTTCAAACGCGGTACGTCATTAAGCGATCTGACATCTCTGTCAAAAGTTATGGCGTTGCCAGATGGGTCCGTCGAATATGGGCAACCCTGTAAATCCTCTCCAGCTAAGCTTCAAAACTAGGGGGTGACTCGCTCAACATTACTGGATTATTTTGTTTAGGAAAATTGGGTCATCATATTGACCAATCTTCGTTTTTCTTGTGAACAGACATATCTCTGTTTTTTCTGGGTTTACATTTAGACCTCTCGGTCGAGCTCTGTCATATGTAATGTCAATACATACCGCAAGTGTATACATCTTTCCATTGAAGGATTCTTCTGTATTGTGTACTACCTCGTGTAAGACGGTGTCCATTGATCGCCCTTTAACATAGGCATGTTGTCTAGATGAATTTCGCCTGGTATCTTACTTTTAATCATGGTATCCACTATACGTTCCATGCGTTTGAGTAAGAAAGATGTTAGGCTTATTGGTCTATAAGCCTTAGGTGTTGCATAACTTGCCTTGTCGGGTTTAGGTATGAAAACTCATCTTGCCTCCTGCCAGGCTTTCGGTGTATATATGAGTTGATATGTAATCCACCTCCGTCAGTAGTAGTGCCGGAAATATTCCATCAGATGATACTGATGCCTTAAGTGGTGAAATGCTTCTTAAGGCTACTTTGAGCATATGGTCTGTAATGATATAACTTAGTTGTGCTTCATTTTCTCTGTAGTTCGGTATCTCAGTCTGACCCGTCGTACCTTGCGGATAATGGGTGTTCATCAAAAGCCTTACTAGCGGGTGATCCAAGTAGGGATACTTTTTTCAATAGCCTTTTGTTACAGATTACGTCTGAGTCGTGTCATGCTGTCATGTTATTTTTGTTAAGTATAGTTTGGCATTTCATCATGGAAAGACTTACGCCTGAACAACGTTTACAAATCGTTCAACTTTATTACGAAAATGCACGTTCTGTGAGGAATGTGTTTCGTGCACTTCGCTCAACTTATGGTCAACATAATCGGGTCTTACGATCACGTGTGAGTCGTGTCATGCTGTCATGTTATTTTTGTTAAGTATTGTTTGGCATTTCATCATGGAAAGACTTACGCCTGAACAACGTTTACAAATCGTTCAACTTTATTACGAAAATTCACGTTCTGTGAGGAATGTGTTTCGTGCACTTCGCTCAACTTATGGTCAACATAATCGAGTCATCGAAAATTGGACTCAACGGATGGACCATCTGAGACGTAGCCGCGGCCAACATTTGAATGACAAAATCTTTAAAAAATAAATGTCAAAGAATGTTCTTTCAAACGATAATAAACATTCCCCATTCAATTTGAATTTTCTGTGTTTTTTCCTCAAAAAGTAGGGAACCTCGAAATTGATCACCCTATATTTCTTCAGTTGAGTATACTCGTCTGCCCATATCGTCTACCATTTTAATTTTAGAATTATCGTTAACGCTATCGACCTGTTCGCTGAATAGCTTCCAGGAGTTTCGTTTTGCTGTTCTTGTGATTTTGTTGTATTCTCTGAGTCTTCTATGGTAGTCGTACCAGTATACTGGCGATTTTTTACGTCGTGCCCTTTTTAACATGAAAGAATTCATAGTTCCCACTAATTTTTCTATTGAATTTACGAGGGGAAATTGAGGGGATAACGAGCTACCATTTCTTGTCATACGGGCGTATGACATATTTTTAGAAATTGTGTTCTTTGGGATTCGGTGCATATTTGGGTCGCTAGAACTAGCATTTTCCGTAGGAGATACGGTTTTTAAGCCTGGGAAAGGAGTGGAATATAGCTTGCATTTGTTGGAGTTTCATTAACACCGTTTGATTTTTTCATGTGCTTATAGACAGGGCAACCCCTGTAGTTTGCTGTATGGTTCTCACCGCAGTTGTACATTTTTTACGCCTGTATCTGTGCTTGCATGGGGACATTCAACGGACTTGTGTACATCGCCACATCTGACACAACCTGCCGGTAATTGATGTGTACAAATGTCTTAACAATTCGTACATTGGACATCAGCTTGTTTTAAGGGTTCCTGGACTCTAATTCTACGATTGCACAAATATATAAAGCATACAGGCCCGTGGGGTTCAAACCCCCCAAAATGATTTGGAATTAAACATTTTTCCTACTAGTTTTAATGGTTAAAATGTGTTCCTTGTTCCAAAAAGTAAATCAAAGACTAAAAAATGTAATCGTTGTTTACTTTAAAGGTGTATGTATGTCTAAAATGAAGTAAATTGTAGCACATGATGACGGATATAATTAAGTAAAAGTAAGTAAAAGCATATACTATCCGGAAAATTTTACTGTTTTGTTTTAGAGCTTTATCACAAAAAGTGCCTCCTTTTATATTAAAAAGTTGTACACCTAAGAAACTGCAAATATGAGTTTTATTTCAAAAATGTCCTTTAATGAAAAAAGTTGTTTACCTGAGAAATCGAAAATGTGCTACACATTTGTGACTTTGACACTATTCACTATTCACAAACTTCATATCATTGATGTATCAACGAAAATTGTAAAGTTAATTGAAAACATTTACACTAATACCAGATTTACGCTTTACTTAAATGACTTACATGTTTCCTTAGGCGGAAGACTTTTAATAGCAGATATAAATGTACGTTTGTTACTCTACGCGGGTGATATCGTAATATTAGCTGGCAATATTGAAGTTATGAGAAAACTGGTATAAAATTTGGATTGTTATTGCGATTTATGGAATTTGGAGGTAAATATGTTAAAATCAGAACTCATGATTTTCCGAAAAGGGGGAAGGATTTCTAGTACAGATAAAATCACTTATAAGGGATTAGAAGTGCTGTCAACAAATATAAGCTTTTTTCAATCAGTATGTCGACCAATATAAACTTATGCTGCACACGTTTGCGCTTGCTTTTTGTTTGATGAAATATATAAGCTGCAGCGATACTTCATAAAGAGAATCGAAATCACTAATGATACAAACTAATGCAGAATGTAGCTTCTTTATACATTAGATCTTCGTATGAACTACATATACAAAACTTTTTTCAATACCACATGAAATGTCATCGTCCAAAAGCACGTGTTCTGGGCAAAAGAAATAAATAAACTGGGAAACGATTGTCAAATCCGTTTTGAAACATCGGCAGAGCTTGAGTGGACTGAAAAAGGATCTATGTTACTAGCAAGGCTGAAGTCAAGAATGCGGGAAAGACATATGCAACAAGCGGAAAACAGCAGCACTCGATAATATAAGTTTGTCAATAAAGAACTAGATATAAACTACATCAATGATACTAATAAGAAATATCGTATATCTCTAATACTAAGTGCCAGGTGTGATATGTTACCATTAAATGCAAACCGATTTAATAACAATGACAAGTAAGAAATTTCAGTCGGCTAAATCGACTAAGGTATACACTCTCACTTTTTGAGCAATGTTTAAGTAAATGTGTATTATGTAATATTATTATTTCAAAAGACTAAAATATTTTAATATTTATTTTTCAATTTTCATTTGACAAACGTAAAACTATTTTCATAAATCTAAGCCTACTAAACTAATTTATAATTTTATTACGTACAGTGAATTGTGTAAAGAGAGATAGAAATACTGGTATAGCAGGATCTCTATTGAAATCGAACAGTACGAGTTCGTATGCGAGTACTTCTTCATGCAATTTTCCTGGGTTGATGCTGACTTACAAATCTATTTGCAGGAAGTATTACAATTTTGGGATCTCCGTAATATCAGTGTTAAACATACAGGCAGGTTTTACACGATCGATAGAGATTACTTTTTCTTTTCCGTTAATGTCTAACGCAAAGAGTTTATCAGATCGACGAAGTACACGAAAGCGTCCATCAAATGGTGGTTGTAAGAGTTTATTTACTGCATCACGACCAACAAAAATGTGAGCCCAGTTTTCAAGTTGGCTTGATACGAAAACAGATCGATTTGTCTTGTAGGCTGGTGGAACAGGTTTCAGTGCATTTATTTTTGCTTTGAGAGATATTACGAAATCCTCGGTCGGTGCTAGATTTGCTGATTCAGACAGCATCTTTTCGGATGCTTGCTCTTAATCCTTGCATTACTGTTGGTAAGACATCCATCCAATTTGCTGAATAGTGGCACATTATTGCAGTTTTTAAAGAACGATGCCATCGATCTATAATGCCATAAGCGAATGGATGATAGAGTGTAGTTCTTATGCGTGAGGCTCCGAGAATGTTAGTCAGTTCTTTAAAAAGTTGGGACTCTAACTGCCGCCCTTGCTTGGTCTGTGGATATTCTGGCGGGAACTCCAAAACGTGAGATCCAACCGCAGTATGATGCCTCGGCAACAATAGGCGCTCGAATATCTTCAATAGGTATCGCCTCCGGCCATCGTGTGAATCGGTCATTGCAGGATGATCCTAGATTTTCTATAAAGGATTTTAATTCCTTATCAATTTTTTGTGATTCGGCCAAATTATCGTAATCAATTGCTGTCGGAATTGCTATTGTAATGATCCTCGACATTGCGTCTGCAACAACAATATTAGCTCCGCTGATGTGACGAATGTCAGTAGAAAATTGTGATAAAAAATCCAGCTGACGTAACTGTCGAGGCATAGTTTTGCTTAAAACAAACGTTAGTGGCTTGTGGTCGGTGAAAATAATAAATTTACGTCCCTACGCATGTAGCGGTAGTATTTGACGACAGAATATGTTGCAAGATGTTCGCGATCATATGTGCTATATTTCTTCTGCGTGTCCGAAAGTTGCTTTGAATAAAAATTTAAAGGCATCCAACCGTCTGCTGTTCGTTGTTGAAGCACACAACCAATTGCAATATCAGAAGCGTCTACCATCACACAAATTGGCTCACTGTCGCAGGGATGAGATAAAATTGTAGCGTTAGCAATGTCAGACTTCAAATTTAGCGTGTTCAGTCCAGACAATCGGAGTCTTATCATTTTTCTTATTTCCCTTCTGGTATGCTATGAGTTGTAGTTGTGTGGCTGCTGCTCTGGGAATAAACTTTCGGTAGAAATTCACCATTTATTAAATCACTCAATCAGAATGTCGGTCTACCATAGACAGAGAAACTGAAAAATATATACGAGAGAGAGGGGACAACCTATATAGCTTTAGTATAATTACAGCATTGGAGACCTGACGACGGTGAGGTTAGAGAATGGACACACCCAACCATTCCCACTCGCATCTGCCTATCCGCCATACGAGGAAAACAACCCGCCAAGTGCGTCAATACGCAAGCTCGAGCATGAGTATCATCAGAAGACCAGGATGATCCTAGGATGTGAAGGAAACGCGCACTACTCTTTATGGGAAGTGCAAATAACAACTCATGATTTTATTTTGAATTCCGGGCTAAGGATTTGCAATATTGGTAACGATCCAACTTTACAAGTCAGAAATAGGTCGGAAGTAATAGATATAACATTGACGAACCTTGACGACACTGCTCTCTCAGGTTGGATAGTGTCCAAGTAGAATTCCTTCTCCGACCATAAATATATCCTCTTCAATCTGAATATGGTTACATGTGATGAAACACATTTCAGGAATCAAAGAAAAACTAACTGGGATGAAGTATAATGACCTTGTTGATAGGCAGCTCCAATCGATGGAAGACAGTTTCGACGACACGGAGAGGTTAGAAACAGCAATAGACAATTGTACTGCAACCCTGTTAGATAGCCCTAAGTAAACATTCCCATTACATATCCCGGTCACAACTGCATGGTGGACCTGAAAATTATACAACAGAGCCAATAGAACCAAAGCAACTACTGATTGCGATCGCTATAATGAAGTTTTCAACATGTACAAGAGCGAGTTCAGGGGGAAACGAGTCTCCTTGGTCAATTTATGCAAAAGCATCCTCCAGATTTCGAAGATTCCTATCGAAGGACCCCAAGTCGCTTAGTAGCATCAAAAAAGAAGATGAAAACTGGACTGAGTCTAGCTCTGATGCCTTGTACCTCCTGGCTACGACCCACTTCCCCTGATGTTCGAACCGTATTCGGGATACAGGTCCTAATAATGGTACATAACTCAGAGGATCACAGTGCGATGATCGCGCTCTTTCGATTGTCAAGCGTTTTAATGAAACTTTAATAACTCAGTCAAACGCAAACAGATTTTTAAGAGACTGGTTGCATTATTTTCCTTATAAAATATACTACATATATAAATCAACCGTACGATTGAACGGTTATCTCACAATATAATTGGTAGAAACATTGCCTAAACTATAAAATGACGGACAAAAATAAACAAAATGTGTTTGTAGGACAAATAAATCTATATTCCCACAGCTTTAAATAAACACTGCCAAACCCAATAAGTTTCCGTAATAAGGCTAATGAGAAACCCTGGATGACAGGACAAATTCGCTCGATTGGCAAAGATGTCCGCAGGCTTTACAACAGATCTCGACGTAAAAAACAATCAGTATATTGGGACGGCTACCACAGAAGACTCAAAGAATACAATAAAATCATTAGATCAGACGTAACTCCTGGAGGGTTTTCTGTGAGCAGGTAGACAGCGTTAACAGCATGTCTAAAATGAAAAAGTTCCTCTCAAAAACTCATGTCCAAACTGAAACACTGGTGGATGGACACGGGTAATAGGATGAAAACTATAGAGGATACCGAAAGGCTCTTGATGAAAACTCATATTCCGACTGGTAATGCTGGACAAACAGAGGAACATTTACAGAATGAAAATGTATTGCATCGAGTACCTATTACGGATATAACAGATGGTATGGTTAAAGAAGCGATAAAAAGTTTTTCTCCCTTTAAGGCTGGAATATTTCCAGCACTTCTGCAGAATGAGGTGGATCTGGTATCAACTTATCTGGGTGGATTGTTCACTGCATGCATAACCCATTCTTATACCACAAAATACTGGCAGGAATCAAGGGTGGTCTTCATACCAAAGCCTGGCAAGGCGAGTTATACGACCCCAAAGGCTTATCTACCCATTAGCCTAACTTCTTTTCTGTTAAAAACAATGGAGCGAATAATTGATGGCATGGCCAAAAGTAAAATAGCGATGACAGGCTAAAATTCAAACAACACGCGTATGTCAAAGGAAGATCAGTGGAAACAGCTCTGCATGAGGTAGAGCACCACATAGAAGAGTACTTCAGTACAGAAATGTATACACTTACTGTTTGCACAGACATTGAGGGCGCATTTAACAATGTACAGACCGATACACTTATCCAGTCCTTAGACGAGTTTCAGGTTGACCGGTCGCTATAAAAATGGATCAACAATATGCTAAGTAATAGGTGTATTATTTGTGGGTCATATGACGTAAAAATTAGAGACAAGGTAAATCGTGGTATACCTCAGGGGCGCATTTTATCGCCTCTTCTATGGCGATACACAGTCTCTTAAAAGCCCTCACCAATGAAGGACTTAAACCAGTCTGTTATGCAGACGACGTTGTAATTTTTCTAAGGGGCTTTCATCCAAATCTATTATGCAGAAGAGCTGAAGAGGCACTTAACATAGCATATAACTGGGCACAACCAAGGGGATTAAATGTTAACCTAGACAAAACAGAAATATGTCTATTTACAAGGAATAGTAAGATCCCACGTTTTAACCGGCCTCGATTCCTGAATAAGACAATTGCTATAACTAAAAAGGTAAAATACTTGGGAGTAATCTTGGATCAGAAACTGTACTGGAAAGATCATCTTATGTAGTGTGGTGGACATCAATGGACAAGAAGTGCAACGTAATACCTTTGCAAAAAATTCAACGTATGTGCTGTCTGGGCATAACCGGGGCTTTTAGAACTGCACCAACAAAAGCGTTGGAGACTATACTGCACATCCAACCAATAGACATCCGCAGCAAGACGTCTACAAGTGATGGGTGAATGGATAAATCGAGACCACAATTCGTACCATCAGAAGATTTTAGAATCTCTAGTTGGTCACATTCAAACGCCAGAAATCTCCGACCGCATTCCTGAAGTGCGGCTTACAGCTATCTGTGATTCGATTAGACGCTCCTGGGAAAATGGAACTTTGGCCCATGTGCCAGTGGGAACCAGCTGCTACACGGATGGGTTCAAGTGAGGTGGAAGGACGGGTCGGGGACTTTTTATTGATGAACCAGAAGTCGAACATCACTTCCGCCTCCCTGATCATAACACAATATTTCAAGCAGAAGTTCGAGCAATCACGGAGCGTGTGAACTGTCTCAGTAACACCACAAAGCCTAAATATGCCAACATCTTCACAGATAGCCAAATAGCGATTAAAGAATAACATTGGAAAGGGTCAAATCCAGAACAACAGTTTTGGACTGTAAAAGAACGATAAATGATTACTCAGCCCATGGTCGTATTTGCTGGGTACAAAACAAAACTCACAAAACTGTGTGGAATAGCGCAACGGTAGGAGCAACTGCAAAGATACTGTGGGGTGACCCAAATGAAAAAAAACAAGAAGTCTTATGAAACTAAACAAGATCGAGATTAGTAAGATGATGAGTGTTCTAACGGGACACTCAAGTTACAAGCACATCTTCATCGCAAAGGATTAGCAGGAAACGACGAATGCAGGGCATGCAGCGAAAACATCGAAACGATCTAACATTTTGTGTGTCACTGCCCGGCTTTCACACATGCCAGATCCCAACATTTCGGGTCCGACATATTACAAGACTTGACTCATCTCAGAGGATGAGAGAAAATTCGTGTCTAGTACCGATTTTCTGTAACTCGTGAGGTATAAAAAGATCATAAATAAGGAGCGCACAACAGGCCGAACCACTGGCTTAAGTGTATGTTCACGGACATGAGACGTTTAAACGTCTCCTCTCTTCAACCTAACCTATAGTTACAGAAGAGTTACAGAAGATTCTGATAAGCAGTATAGAAGATATTAGAGAATCAATAGTTAAATAAATGTTAACGCTTTGTGAGGGAGGTACTAGAAGGAGTGGACCCACTTAGCCTGAGATAGAGAAAAATATTATCACATACCAAATTTGAAGTCTCTGAAGTTCTTAGGACACTCTTATAAAGGGTGTCCCAAGAAGAGCGCAATTTTTTAATTTTAAATAAAACACAGATATTTAAGAAAAAATCGTGAAACTTTATTATATCGTAAAGTAGACAGAATGAGGTTATGTATGGAACAATATATCGTGCAGATGGCCGCCGCGGCTTTGATGGCATGCACGCGATCTTTTAATGAAATTTTCAATGACCGTTTTGCATGAATGCTGCGGTATTTCATTAATGCAGCGTCCAATTTCGTCTTTTAAGGCTTGAGTCGTCGTCGGCTTATTCGCGTAAACCATCGACTTCAAAAACCCCAAAGAAAAAAATCTAATGGTGTTAAATCGCACTATCTAGGCGGCCAATTCTGATCTCCAAAACGCGAAATAACACGTCCGGGAAATGACTGATGCAGCAATTGAATTGTTTCTCTGGCTGTATGACATGTGGCGCCGTCTTGTTGGAACCACATGCCCTCCACATTCATTTCTTCAATTCTAGGCAAGAAAAAACTGGTTATCATTTCACGATACCGAACACCATTGACTGTTTGCGCTTGACCTGCATCATTTTCATAAAAAAAAGGTCCAATGATTCCTCCAGCCCAAAAACCGGTCGATCGACCTGGTCGATGGCGAGTTGTTGTCTTTACATCACTAACAGACCCAGTTTCGGCAAATTTATCCATTAATCTCTTTACAGTTGACTCTTTTGGAGCATTATTGTGACCCCAAATTGATCGCAATTTGCGAACTGTAGCCGCAAAACTTTCACCATTTTGGTAAAACAATTTCACAATGAGAATGCGTTGTTCATTCGTGTAGCGCTCCATTTTTACTAACCTCGTACCTTCTACTAACAAACAATAACAATTATTCAAATGTCAAACAATGACACTTCGAATGTTGCGAGATTTAAAAATTGCGCTCTTCTTGGGACACCCTTTATATACCCTCCTCTCTAAGGTTAGGGGATATAAACAGTGGATTGATTTCTATGTTATGTATTCCTTTCGATTTGGTATTAAAGTGCTATAGAAACATTATTTAACATTCGGTCGTTATGAAATTTGTCAGAGAGGAGTTTCTTGATAAAGACACTCATTGCCAAGTTTGAAGAAAATTGGTTCAGATTTATATATAACGAATAGGGATTCGATTCGAAATATAATATGTTATTTCGAACGTTGCTAATTTAAATTCAGTCTTTAGAATTACAATATGTTTGCTTATTCAATGTGTTGGGTATCATATAGTCGCCTCCGCTCGACTTTAGATTCTTCTTATTTTATTTTTTTTTTGTTTCTTCTCATCCGTCCATTTCAAAATGAAGAAATGCTTGGGTAAATTTTAATTTGAAATGTGTGGTTCAGAACATTTATTTTATATATATTTATTCTATAAGTAAATAGATAATATCATTCCTATTATCAGGAATCTTTGGTAAACCTAAAGATCCTTTATAACTGTCTGTTAGTAGGGGTGTGTTAATTTGATTCGAAATAACTTGCTAAAACAGCAACTGCAATTGATACATTATTTAGCCTTGAAACACTCAATTTATTACATTGAACGGATTTACTTGTTGAATGCTAAAATAGACATCAATTTAGAAAATAAATCAAACGCTTGTCAGATTACTAATAATGAGTTAACAAATATTTCATGCCCTTAAAACCGACATGTAGAGAGATTTATGTGTTTTCTGTCGAACTATTAGAATGCACAAGTATGTATAAATGTAAGTTCCGATTATAACTTGTACTGTAGTGGAATAATATCCCAAATGTAAAATCATTGTATGCTCTCGAATACAATTTAAGATTGTTTCATGGCCCCATAGTCAGACGTACCCGAAGTGACACATTTAAATTTAGAGGAATTTAAATGACATAAAAATCGCATTATACAATTTGTTAAACTGGAAGAAAACAATAAAAAACGCAAATTTCAAATAAATTTGTATGTCCGTTTAAACATATTCATTCATACACACAATGAACTCGCTCTAAGGGATAGTGGCGAGACGGGTAGGATGCATACTACATCAACTTCTATAATATCAGAACAATTATTTAAATGCCGCAACAGCAAGAACAATACAGTCAGCGACTAACAAACAGCATTCATACTTCGAGCACCACAAAGGCATCACTGCACAGTGGGAGAGACTGTGCGAAAATGAAATTCAGTAAAAGGACGCATTGTTACTGTGAGTGTATGGTTGTAATTATGTGTAAAAAAATGGAGACATTATTGAGCAAGATCATTATTGTTTGCTCAAGTAAAGCCAGATTATACCCAATTTTCTACGGGCTAAAATGTACATATACATACATCGATATATAAAAGGGAATGTATGTTTGTTTGTTTGAACGGGATAGACGTCTATACGACTTGACCGATCTTCTTGAAATTGTCTCAGAATGTACATGTGTAGGGGGTGGTGAAAATAGGTTACCTGAATTTTCGATTTATAAAGTAGGCGTGGCTCCGCCCATATAAACCAAATCATGAAATTGATATATCTAGAACATGTGAGCCAAGTTTTGTAAGTGAGATGTCTTGAATAATATGTTAGCGCGAGTGCTGTTATTTTGTGTCCATGCATTTGATGCCAGTAATCTATAAGTTGTTATTTTTTGGTTCAAAATAGACCATTTGTGTGGGAGGTACCAAAAGAGGCGTGCCAATGACGCCCATTTTTCAGTGGACTGTGGGTACTGTAAAAGCATTACACTGTACCAAATTTCAAGTATTTGTATGCACTGGTAGTAATGTTATAAGCTGCTAACATTTAGTGCAAAATGGTCCGTTTGTGTGGGAGTTACCAAAAGGGGCGTGCAAATAATGCCCACTTTTCTCCAGAGTCTAGGTACTATAAAAGCATTACACTGTACAAAATTCCAAGTATTTGTATGAACTGATATTAAAGCTATAAACAGTTAACTTTTGGTACGAAATTGTCCGTTTGTGTGGGAGGTACCAAAAGGGGCGTAACATCTTCGCCCATTTTTATTGAGGTGTTAGCAACTAATAAACTAATACTATGGGTAATTTTCCTGATTTTCTAGCCAAAACCCAATTTTTCAAGTTAGACCAAATCCAAAAAAATTATATGGATTGAAAGAAGACACTTTGGGGGTAAAATCTGCATACTTAGTTTTTTCGTAAATTGTTTGAACTTTTGTAAATCATCTGTCAAAATTGAATTTTATTTTTTTTATGAAAAATATAGTAGATGAGAACAGGAATAACAACAACTTAGATGCTATAAATATGGACCGATATCGCCCATTTTCAATCCCAAGTTACCTGCAGCTATAAGAAGTATCTATACCAAATTTTTGACACCATCCTATGGTGGAGGGTATAAAAAATGGAACGGAAAGCTAATCACATGTACTAATTCCAAATTTTGTCACCTGATGCCATGCACTTCACTATTTTTATTATTTAGAACATTAAGAATTTTCCTGTTTTTTAAAAATTATTTTTTTCTTAGGTGACTTTAGCATCCAATTTATTAATTTGTTTAATATTTGGAAATATAATATATATACACATACATTTAATAAGAAATGATATTAAATATTAGAACTATTGAGGATATTTATAACGCATATTTAAAAATAAATGTCGTGGAAACTGCGATAAATTAGCATTAAAAAAAAGTTTGGTCGTTTAATGGCCTTTTTCAAAAAATACAATGTGGAGTGGCTTCGAACTGAATAATAGTATCGTAATGCGTTTTTGAAGTGCATGGGGTTGGCGTTGCAATTGCCCCACTAGTTTGTGTCCTTGAATGTGACATTTATATGCGGCTGACGTTGTGTGCAAACTTGAGATCGATAACTCCATAGTGCTATGTGTGGAATTTCAGAAGATTCTAGCAAGTAGTATATTAGTTATTAAAGAATCAATATTTGAGTAAATGTTAATCCTTTGTGGGGAGTGAACCAATATGGCCCATCTTCGAACTTAGCCGGAGATAATATATAATAAAATGGTATGTCTACTCGTTGCTGATCAGTCGTAGTGAACGGATGTGTTTATCACAGAACGGATCGTTAAAACCTATTAAGCAGTACCTACAACACAATCGCAAAAAAAACATAAGATCTTGAAGGTCGAAATCGTGTACCTATTACGGGCTAATGCAGACTACAAATAATTAATTCGCTTGACGGGGATGCCTTCATATTCCGATGGAGCGGGGTTTTTCAATTGGTCCGACTGTCCGTCCGTTGGTCGTGGCCAAAGCCGACCACACCGAAATGGTGAAAATTTCCCCCAGTACTCACAACAGGTGGTACGGTGAGGGCAAAACGTCATGTACGACCGTCAAAACGGAAGCACAGTGAGCACCGGATAGCGCTCATAGTTTTGACGGAGTTGGAGGCTGTTGAGGTTTCGGCTCCTACCGAAAAACAAAGAGAGTCACTTACCTAAACCTACCTGGGCTAAAGGCTTCGTAGATGCTGCTAAGGCCAATGAATCGGCTGCAAGAGCCACATATTCAGCTGTATTAACGGCTAATAAAGCACTGTACAACAATTTCAAACTTTTTTCAAAATAACAGGGTTCTGTCAGTGGATTCTGGTAGAGGAGACCAAAAAAATATATACGTGTATCGGCGTTTTGAAAGATCACATCGGAATTTTATTTTAGGGGGGTTAAAGTTTTCCCCCCTTTGCTTGTTCGTGCAGAATATCGGTATATAAAACTATGTGTTCTGTTCATCTGAGGTGTAGGGTATCTTCAGCAACTTTGTAGCAAATGTTAAGGCCTATATTTTTGTGGAATATATTAACCCTCTAGCTTCCCCCCATAACGGTGATTTTTGTCTATATTTTAACAAATCGTAAAAAACTCCCCTAATAATGGGTAGAGCGGGGTTGAAATATTCTACAAAAATGTCGGCCATAAAATTTTACTATAAGTGTCAGAACACACCAAAGCCCAAAACTTAACACAAACTCCAAAAAAAGCCCAAATTTAAGATAGCCTGTTAAGGGTTAATTTGTTATTCCTCGCAGCTCTGAGAGAAGGTTGTTTTTCAACAACTACCAAGAGTACTTTTGTTCTTCTTCATTATTTCTGTCATTATATTTTTGTCACTCAAAATTACCATAACGGAACTTTTGAGTGGTACGTTACTTATGAACGTTAACGTTTGACATCGTGGGTCAACAAGTTAATCTTTTTATTTTCTTACAATAGTCTACAAGGGAATTTGTAAGAATAATAATGACTGACTGTTTGGGAAAACTTGACTGGTTTTGCTACGTCTGTGGCAAGCATACCCTTATGGAACATAGGGTTTCATTTTTTACGAGCAAAGTGGAGGATATATATTAAGTTTATTTTGAACTGGAAGTTTTTCCAGATGAGCCATGGGTGCCAAAACATATATGCCGAAATTGTTATTTTGGTTTGATGCTGTGGTCTAAAGGTAATACAAGTTTTGATTTATATTTGATTATACATATATATTTATATTTTGATTTTCAGTTTTCAACTGAAACTGATGAGCATGGCGAACGGTTCCATCAGATATGTCTTCCTATTGAAAAACGCTATAAAGGCAAGAGCATTTTGTCACTTATAGCAGATTTATGTTGGACATTGTTTGATAAGGGCGTCGAATTGCCAAGAGTGAAAAAAAAGTGAATTAAAAATAAATGAACTTATGTATTTAATAAGTATTTCTCCTTGTATATGCGTTATTAATAGATTTTTTGTTTATAGTCCTGATATATAATTTAATATAAAATAAATATTATTTAATTGTAAAATAAAATCATTATTTTTTTTTGCATCTCTCACATCAACCCAGAAAAATCCAATTTTTAAAGACCTTTTTGGTACTAACACTATATAATATCTAAATTAACCCTTAACAGGAAATCTTGAATTTGACCGGCTTTTTGGTGTTTGTGTTAAGTTTTGGGCTTTGCTGTGTTCTGACATATATAGTAAAATTTTATGGCCATCATTTTTGTAGAACATTTCAACCCCGCCCAACCCATTTTTAGGGGAGTTTTTTACGATTTGTTAAAATATAGGCAAAAATCACCGTTATGGGGGGAAGCTAGAGGGTTAAAATATTCCACAAAAATATAGGCCTTAACATTTGCTACAAAGTTGCTGAAGATACCCTACACCTCAGATGAACAGAACACATAGTTTTATATACCGATATTCTGCACGAACTAGCAAAGGGGGGAAAACTTTAACCCCCCCTAAAATAAAATTCCGATGTGATCTTTCAAAGCGCCGATATACGTATATATTTTTTTGGTCTCCTCTACCATAATCCATTGACAGAACCCTGTTATTTTTTTTTTGTGTTGTACTGTGAAGTCAGAAGAATCAGACCACCTGATGAACCCCTGCTGTCAAAAAAGGCAGGAGGTGGATCCATCCTCAAGGATAAATGGAGCCATGTGCAATCACACACTATGGCGCATTACCTCGATGTCCGTAGAGAAATGCCGGGCAAACCACCAATCTGCAACGCTGCAGGATGGCATCAGTAAAGCTTTTATATTTCGGTGATGCCATATCAGTAGAAAAAACAACATCCCTAGTCAACCTAGAGCCATCACAAGGGTTACAGAAGAGCCCTCCAACTCGACTGACATGTTAGATATAATAAAAGACTACAATCCTGGTCTTCCTACCCAAAATTGGAGAATTAGCAAGGTGGGTAAGGTGGATGGTAAAAAGCGGCAGGTCAATTCGATCGTTACCACTGAATCCACAACCCATATACAATGTACAAGTGCAACCCTGCAATATGGTTTTGAGACTATAGTCATGAAGGTATACAAGCAGAATATAGCTTCCAGTGCGGCAGGCGAGTCGTCCACCGTGGTTGAGGCACGGCTTCGTGGAAGTGCGGAGGTACCCAATCCCATTTCTTCTGGTGACTCTAACAGGAGATCTCCAAGGTCTTTCTATAAAGACGAAAGCATTACTTCCGCCACTGAGGTGCTGAGGGATGTCTGCGGACTCTTAGACGCAACTGCCGAGTACGTGCTCCTCGATGATATGTACGAAGAGTTCGATAACAACCTTGTCGGGTTGCAGTTTAATCTGTCGGTTTCGAATGATGGTAAGAATTCTCTAGACTAACCTCCATCACGCTAAAGCAGCCACAGCGGCTCAATTGCTGCGTCTGCCAACAGGTACATTTGACATCGTCCTGATACAGGACGCACAGGATGGTTTGCGGTATCAGTATTTTGTACTTGGTTTAAGAATTCCGCTACGGCCTGATTAAAGTACGGATTTCTCAATTGTTTCTTTCTGTGTATGGTTTTGAAGAGATCGCTTGTTTCCCCATTGAGAAACCCGCACGGTTGAGTCTTCATATTGTGCTTTGATAAGGTTAATTATTTTCATGGGCACTCCCCCTAAAGCACTTCATATACGATAATCGAATCTGTTTATAACATCGAAGGCTTTTTCGAAATCAATGAAAGTTATATATAATGTTGTGTTGAATTCGTTGCATTGCTCGATTATTATATATTTTAGAACGGCGCACAATGGTCAAAAAGAGGTAAATACGCGCGCATATCAATATTTTTTTTATCCCACGAGTAGACCATTTGAGATAGAGTCACTGTGAACTATCTTCTAGAACAAAAGGAAACCTTGTGGAAATTAATGTTAGAACCACAATATCGTGCGTTGCATTAAATATATAGATCACTGAAGTTAAAAAATATGTTTGTCAACATTGCGATAAAAGTAAACAAAACCAGACAATGTTTTTCAAATTGAAACCGAATTAACTCAAAAAGGACTCTTCTTTATTATTGAAAACCGAAGTCTGCAGTGATACATTTAACACTAGGGTCGTCGACACAACTTTTCACCTACGAAGGAAACTACATATCAAGGAAACTGACTAGAGAACATAGGTAGGTTTCGTGCTCGTTGTCCTATCAAATGAAAGAGTAGGATTTCTAGTACTCAATAAAAATTGTCGATATAATTTTGCAAGGAGAAAAAATATTAAAAAATGTCCTTTCAAACTTTTATCCTTGACTCCCTAAAAGTTTTGGATAGAAGAACCTGAAAAAGATATATGTTAATAAACTGGAGATGTCACAATATATTCTAAAATTTTAGCATACTGTCAGAAATAGTTACGGAATTGCAATCATTTGAATTCCACACCCTACACACATATTTAAGGGACACCGCACAGTGCTCTGTCTTCATGTATCGATGTTACAAAAATAGAAGGAGTAATTGCAGAATTATGAAATTTGGTACCATGCTGTATATGGGCATAGATAGTAGATTTTACGGCATTTTGGCCACAATTTCCCATTTCCGCCCATAGTGCGTCGTCTACTTAATGTGGGACAGTAACAAAGCTAGTGCTCAATGCTCTCCGCAATACCCAACATACTAGCGTGTTCGCCGATGAGACAGCGTCTCGTCAGAAATGAAACCAATGTAGACAGTATTATCCTCTGCTGTGCGAGTGCGAGCTTCTCACGTCATATCTTGGCCATATTTATCTAGCTAACCTACAGGAGCCGATTTCTGTCCATATTTCATTGGATTGTTTGATCGCATCTTTCCTAAGCCAACGCTTGTATATGCAAATTCTTCGAGTATTTGTAATGTTGTCCCCTTTCTAGCAAGTTCATCAGCTTTGCCCAGGCTCCCATATGAGGGTTATGTTAAACTGCTCAGCCATCTCGTTAAGAGATCTGCGGCAATCGAGGGCTGTTTGTCTGTTCAGGGATATGGCCTCCAGAGAATTGATGTCAGCCTGACTGTTCGAGCAGATGACAACGCCAGTGGTCGTCACTATGTTGCGACTCAGCCACTTGGCGACTTCCCTTATTGCCATTACTTGAACCTGATGAAACTTTGAAATTGGTTGGCATTTGATTTTTATACCCTACACCACACTGTGGTACAGGGTATTATGACTTTGTGCATTTGTTTGTAACACCCAAAAGGAGAAGAGATAGACCCATGTTAATTATACCGATCGACTTGTAATCACTTTCTGAGTCGATTTAGCTAAGTCCGTCTGTCTGTCCGTCTGTCTGTCTGTCCGTCTGTAGACGTATTCTAGTAATCAAAGTACAGGTCGCAATTATGGTCCGATCTCAACGAAACTTTGCACATATCTTTTTTAGGCCCAAGGACGATCCTATTGAATTTGGTTAAAATCGGTTCAGATTTACATATAGCTCCCATATATATGTACCTCCGATTTGGCATATATGCACTGTATAAGCAACATTTTGTAACCGATTTGTACAAAAATTGACAGAGAGTAGTCTCGTGATACAATACAAAATTTGGGGGAAATCGGTTCAGATTTATATATAGCCCCCATATATATGTTGCACCCGATTTGACATGTAAGCGCTGTAGAAACTGTATTTTATATCCGATCAGTACGAAATTCGACAGAAAGAGGTTTCTATTTTACATGAATGAGTATTCAGGGAAAATCGATTCAGATTTATATATAAGCTCCATATATATGTTCCTCCTGATTTGGTTACAAAGCGCTATAGAAGTCGTACTTTACTTCCGATCATTACAAAATTCTCCAGAAAGATGTTTCTCAATTTAGGATCGAATATTGCTTAATTTAGCGATTATCGGTTCAGAATTAGATATATCAGCATATATATGTTCTTACCCATTTACCAATTATTCCAAATTATTATCGCAATAACCCTTATCGCATTGTTAGGGAGGTGTAGGGTATTATATAGTCGGCCCCGTCCGACTTTCTGCCTTTCCTTACTGGTTTTCGGTTGCCGTCCACCACACCACGATACCACACAGCAGTATTGGGCGAACTACTTCTATATATATCCAGGAATATAAGGCGATATTGGCCTTCCTAACACGTTCTAGTTAATTAAGTCTGAATGACAATTTCCTATCTAGAATTACACCTAGAAATGTTGCACTTTCAGAAAAGACTAGCTCTGTTCCATTTATCCGAGAAGGGTCCACATGTGGGACCTTATACAGTGTGTTTTTTAGACGTGTTCAATCTGGCAATACTATTTTCGGAGTTGGTCTTTTTGACAGCTGTCACTTGTTTTATGCTCAGTTCGGTTTGCCATTTCATAATGAAAAGACTTACTCCGGGACAACGTTTGCAAATCGTGCAAATTTATTACCAAAATACTGGTTCGGTACGCGCGACCCATCGCGCAATAAAACAAGAAAAAAAATTTTGTTCACCGACGAAGCTCACATTTGGATGAATGAGTAGGTTGATAAACAAAATTGTCGCATTTGGAGTAATGATAATCCATAGCGATGGTGTGCTCTATGGGTAGAGAGAATCGTTGGTCCACATTTGTTCAAAAATGAAGCCGGCCATAATGTTACAGTTAATTGGGAACGCTATAGAGCCATGATTAACGACTGTTTCGTGCCTGAATTGGAGGATGTTGATGTGGACTACCTTTGGTTCCAACAAGACGGTGCTAGGTGCTATACAGCCAACAAAACCATCAATTTATTAAAGGAAACATTTGGTGAGCTAATTATCACGCGTCGTGGGCCTGTGGCGTGGCCTCCAAGATCGTGCGATTAAACACCACCGCTGGACTGCTTGTTTACGCAGATAAGCCCGACACGATTGAAGCGTTGGAAGAGGATATTCGGCGCGTTATTGCTGATATACAGCCCCAAATGCTTCAAAAAGTGGTATAAAATTGGGCATCTCGGCTGGAATTTATTCGAGCCTGCCGCGGCGGCCAGTTCCCCGAAATCATTTTTAAAACATAATGACAAACCCTTATGTTTATAATTAAGCTAAATTCTTGGATAACATTCAATTGTATGCGTTTTATTTATTCATGAAAATCACACGCCTAAAAAACATCCTGTAGATCCTAGTAAATAGAAGCAATTCTATCTTGGTTAACATCCAACCGCAGCTTCGGGCCCATCTAACCAATTTGTTCAGAGCCATCTATAGGATGTCTCTGATGACGTTGGGAAATTTGCCATTTGCGGCGACTGCAACGTCATCCGCATATGCAACAACTTTGCAGACAACGCGTTTAGGCTCTAACAGGATTTCATTCACCGCTAGATTCCAAATTAGTGGAGACAGTACTTCTCCTTGTGGGGTTCCTCTGTTTACAAACCTTGTAAGTGTTATGGACCCAAGACTTGCTGTTATGCATCTACTGTTGAGAAAACTTTGAATTAGTCTAATCAGCTAAGAGTTTACACTAAGATGTGAATGCACCGCAATTATCGCATCTGATGGCGAATTCTTTTCTGCAAAAAAGTGCTACATGTTCATTGCCCTTTTTCCGAAAACGGCACTTTTGTGATACTTTTTTGAAATTTGGTAATTAAGTTACTCGAATTTAGCACAACTAAAATTTCAAAATTTCAAAAAAGCGATATAATAGTACTGTTTTCGGAAAAAGGGCAATGCAAGTGTTGCACTTTCTTGCAGAAAAGAATTCACCATGAGTGAATGTTGTTAAATGCCCCTTTAACAGAGCAGTCCATATTAAACGCACGATGTTAATTGATATTAAAACAAAAACTTTTCGGAGAATTATCTTAATATTTTTTATTATGATAGAAGGATCTATGACAATTATGTGTGAAACAAAATATCGGCCAAATGATCGCGAAGTGTAACTCACAATTACGAAATTTCTTTGAAAATGCCGCGGTAGTCCATATTAAACATCGTGCGTTTAATATGGACCACCGCGGCAATTTTCAAATTCAATTTAATTGTAAATAAAACAAAAAGTTTTCGGAGAATTATACTAATATTTTTTATTATGATAGAAGTATCTATGACAATTATGTGTAAAACAAAAAATCGGCCAAATGTTCATCAGGTGTGACTCGCATTATGGTTAGACCACCCTTATATCAAAAAGGCCACCATAGTTAATTCCTTGAAATGTTGGCATGATTCGACAGTGCTCGCAAGTTCGTGCAGGGAGGAAATGTAGGCACGATTCGATAGGGCTCGCAAGTTCGTGCAGGGAGGACTCTGTAGACATCCCCTTGTCGTAAGCATGCTGGTTCCCCGAGAGGAGTTCTTTATCCAGGTTTTTTATAATGAAAGAATCTAAAAGTTTTTCTAGACGTTTCAATTGGAATGAGTATAGGCTAATTGGCCTGAATTCCTTTGGTCTAGTATGCGATATCATTCCCGCTTTGGATATGAATACCACTTTGGTGTCTCTCCATCGATTGGGGATATATGAGTCTGATATAGCTAGAATCATTTTTCTCCAACCAGGGGATAATGTTCTTCAACATTTTCTACAATTCAACTTGTGAAATACCGACTGGTCCATGTGGCTTAAAGGGCTCAAAGCTGTTGATTATCCAGCTAATTCTGGATTTATCAGCCAACAAGCTGGCGACGCTTGTTTGCGGTTCCTTGACTTCAGTTGGCGAGTTCGCCGGAAAATGGGTGTCCAGCAGTAAGTTTAGTGACTGCTCGCTGTTTTTGGTCCACTTGTTACCCTCATCCTCAGCAATGCGGCGTCGGAGACCTTTTCCACTTCGCCACAGAAGGTATGCCAAGAGCGTCTTTGAGCGTTCCTAAGCTCCTTCTTATAGATCTTGGGTTGCTCTTTATAGGCATCCCAATCATTAGCGACTCCAATAGATTTCGCCCTGCTGAATAGCTTTTTCCTAACTGTTAGCTTAGAATTCCATCATTGAGGTTAAGTTTTACCCTTGTACCTTGTTGTTGAACATGCTTCTTCAAGGGAACTATTGAAGGATGTAGTGATATACTCCCCCGGATTATCCAGACTAACCTTGTTATTTGGTTCAAACAAGGGTTTAGAGCGGTGGACTTTTTTAAAATGTTCCTCAAAGATATACCACTTTGTCTTCATCACATTTAGATACTTTTCAACGATTTTGTATTCTATATAATGGTGATCTGAGTATGAGTGGACATCCAATACGTTCCAGCAAATAATTTGTTCTTACAGGGCGAACGAACAGTAGCGAACGCGAATTCTAGTACTTCCTGTCTGTTTATCCCCTTATAGAGGAGGGTATATATCATTTGCTACGAGCCAAAAGTGTAACACATCGAAGGAGTGACCTAAGACCCTAAGTATGTTCGGCGGATATCCGTTTTGGCTCATTTTAAGTTGAATGATCAGTGTCCGTCCGTTCGTCTGTCTGTCTGCTGCTCTCGAGAGGAGTAACCGATTGACTACAAATTTGGTATGTGGTAATATTTTCTTTTATCTCCGGCTAATTTCGAAGATGGGCCATATTGGTCCACACCATCTAGTACCTCCCCCACAAATTGTTAATATTTAGTGAAATATTGATTATTTAATAACTTCTATACTACTTATTGAATCCTCTGAAATTCTACATATAGTATTAGTTTATTAGTCACTATTACCTCGAGAAAAATGGGCGAAGTTACCACGCCCCTTTTGGTATCTCCCACACAAATGGACCATTTTGTACCAAATGTAAACAGCTTTAACCTTTAATAGCAGTACATACTTTAAAGTTATTAAATGCGATTTAAATTGATAATAACTTAATTAAAACAAAAATATAAATAAATTTACTAATATTTGTTGGGACTCAGGGTGAGGGGATTCATAAGTCGGCTTACCCGACTGAACTTTCTTACTTGTTTTATTTGTAAAGGTCGCCTTGTTACCATTGTTGCAGATTGATAGGTCGGTAGTCAGAATAAACTCGAGAAGTGAGTATTTGTGCCTCTAGTATTTGTGTCCATACAGCGTCAGATGTATGGACGTTCGTATCTGCGCTAATGACCAGCGCTCATCAGACGTTGCCTCTTGTACTACATACTCGCCTGAAGGGAGCTGTCGGTATTACATCTTCATAAGTCAAGTAACTGGAGACCACCCAGTATATATGATTACCTATCTCTAGACTAGCAGCTGTTTGGCCTTTCCACTAAAATTTGGAGAAAAATGCTTAGATCTTTCAAAGTACAGGTTCTTGAAGTACAGGTTCTTGATGTACCCCCACTGTTGGCCAGAAGCAACTTAAAATTTGATGTTCTGATAACACACAACTTTCCTCCTACTACGTAGGGCTTCTGTATCAGTACAATGTCTATTGCACCTGCGTACAGGCGCAGCAAGATAGCCGCTGAGGCTGCATTAGCGTGATGAAGATTAATCTGTAGAATTTTTACCATCATTGGTAACCGACAGATTAAGCTTTACCCCGATAAGGGTATTATCGAACTCTTCGTCCGTATCATCGAGGAGCATGTCCGCCTCAGATGCGTCAAAGAATCCGGTTACTCCCCTCAGTGTCCGAAGTAGTGCTTTCGTCCTCAGAGAAGGATCTTACAGACATTCTGTTAAAGTTTGAGTCACCAGAAATAATGGGCGTAGGTACCCCCGTGCTTCCAGAAAGCCGTGCATCAACAACAGCGAACGCCTCACCTTCCGCAGTGGGTGCTATATCCTGCTTGTATACGTTCAAGACTATAGTCTCGAAACCATATTGCAGGGTTACACTTGGACGTTGTATATGGGAGGTGGATTCAGCGTGATGGATCAAATTGACCTGCCTCTTTTTACCATCCGCCTCACCCACCTTGCTAATTCTCAAATTATGGGTCGGCAGACCAGGATTGGAATTTTTTATTATCTCTAATATGAGAGCCGCGTTGGAGGGCTCTTCTGAAACCCAGGAGAAGTCAGTACAGACACGAATTGCATATCCTCTGAGATGCGTCAAGTCTGGCAATATATCGAACTTGAAATGTCGGGACATTTATGTTTGAAAGCATTGGCATCGAAAATGTTCCATCGTTTCGATATTTTTCCAACAAGCCTTGATTTGTCGTTATATGATATTCCTATGCGATGCAGACGTGCTTGTAAGCTTGAGTGTCCCATTAGAACAGTCATCATCTTTCTAATCTCGTAATGAGTTTCCATCAAGAGCCTTACGGTATCATCTATGTTTTCGATTTGGATATGAGTTTTTGAGAGGAACTTTTTCGACAACACTGTCTATAAAATATTTGTATTGGCAATACTGCATATAAATATATTTACAAAGTATATTGTAAATATATGAAATTGTAAGGTTTTCTTGCACTCGTCTGAACAGTCAATTCACCTTTGCCTAACAATCTATAATTTCTATAATAGCGCTTGTCCGTACATTTGCATAAGTGCCTGCCCCCACCTATTTGTGTTAGTACTGCCCCAAGCGATTCGGTGGAAGTTAGCATCACAACCAGTTAATAGCTCATTTCTTGTGTATTTGGATTCCCTCACCAGACGTTGTAATTCCGATATAGGTGGTAAAGTTAGCGCATCGAATGACACCAGGTATGTACGTGCTCTTATTACTTCGTCTCAGTACAGTTGGGTCCGTTTGTGATAACTCTAGAGACAAAATAAGGCATACATACGTTTTTATGACACAAAATGCAAGTCCTTAATCTCGTTACAAGTAGTCCATTGTTTCTGGATGAAAACAATAAGAACCCTGGCTTTGTTTATTATGTCCATCAGAACGTTGGATGCTGTTTAACTCCGTTGGAGGTTTACCTGGATAAACTCAAACATTGTTTCTTGAGTTTTTGTATACTTAAGTTAAGTACACACGATTTGCAGATCGGACAATATTGTCAGAAAAATGGCGGAAAAATGCAACCCTGTGCTCGTACAACCGTGTGAACATACAATTTTTTGTTGCGAAACGTAGGCCGAAAAGTCATTGTGAAATAATTTGCAGATTGTTAGATTTTATTGGCAATACTGTCTATAAAATATTTTTATTGGCAATCCCGCATATAAATATTTACAAAATATACTGTAAATATATGAAAATGTAAGGTTTCTTGCAATCGTCTGAACTGTCAATTCACCTTTGTCTAACAATCTGTCATTGCCCGTACATTTGCAGCACTTTTACAGGGTTGATAACGTTGTCCGATCTGGCAATCGTGTATACTTGCCTTTAGCACCACCTTTGCTGGGATCTTTCTTCAAAATTGGTGATATTATCGGCAATTTGGCGATGTTATCGACCACTTCTGGGGAGGCGGTGCTATTATTTGACGCTCCATCCTTGTTTAGAGTTTTTGTGCCCCCTTCATATTCTTATCACCACCTTTGCTGGGAAATTTCAGCAAAATTTATGATATTATCGGCGTCACACTAATTACAGTTCGACCGAAGACGGTTTGTTGGCCTAAGGCGAACTTCGTACATTTATTAAGGAATGTTCGATTTTTTATATCTAAATATATACATCATGTACTGATAATTATTTCAAATTTCCGGTTTGATTGGAAATGTTGAACTTTGTCATTTAATAATGGAACACAATATCATTCATATGACTACCACGACTGTCTCGGCAGTAGCTCATCCGATCAACCCAATCACAAGTCAAAGTAATCGATGGTTCAAATTTAAAACTTTAAATGGCCCAACATATACTTAGCTCCACCTCCTCATGAAGGCTTATTCCAAGGAGGAGTTGAAGGTGTTGATCATAATCTATAAATATACTAGCGGACCCGGCGAACTTCGCCTCGCCCCAATTTAACGCCTTCAGATAAACTCCAGAGTGATAATAAAACACAGATAGTTAAAATTTTAATGCGATTTGTTTAAAAGGAATCGAAATCAGTAGAGATAAATCGAATCAGATGATAAACAACAAACAATGAAGACAGAAGACAGGCAACGTACAGATGACCGTGCGAAAAACAGGGAAATTCGATATTAATTCCACAGACTTCCTACGATTGGTTTTGAGATTTATTGATTGTCATCGCAAAAGCCAATCGTACAGGGAACTGAATCCGCTTGAATTGGAATGAAAGATCAGTTGGAATAATCGGAATTCGTGGGATAAGGACTTCCTCTCCTTTGAATTTTCCCTTGATGATCGTCGCCTGAATCACATTGTCCATCAGTTTCATAATGGACAACCGCGAACTATGCACAATTTCGGATGATTCAGATTCCGCAACATGATTATGATCGATTCCACCTTCAGCTGTAAATTATGCGGTGGAGCTCCTGGCACATCAAGCGAGTTCGATTTTACTTTGAATAATAAAATTCATGCTATCGACGTCCTTATTCTTCGCTGCTAATATTGCCCATTCACTAATCTAATCGAGATTTGGAAACACTTTGGTGATGAGTTCCTCGTTCGACGATGTGAACTCGCAAAAATTTGCCGGGAACAATATCAATGCAGTGGAAACATCAATAGTAATTTGGCCATTGCCAAGCGCCAACAGTTGTTTCGAGAATTCAAGAGCCGATGAGTCGTTCTGCAACGCGACTCTCATGTTCGTGGTCAATTTCAACTTCTTGACATAACTTCTTGACATGCAGCCACAAACACCACTATTTCAGGCATGCATTAATTTCATCGGCAGTAGATTTCGGGATGACGGGAAGCGATTGACGAAAATCTCCGGAGAGCAATATCAGACTCACCAAATTGTCTCAAATCACGTCGTAAATCCTTCATCGTTCGGTCAATTGCCTCCAGAGCTCGTTTATGCGCCATCGTGCATTCATCCGAAATTATGATTTTGCAATGCCCGCAATCCAATAAGATAACCTTACCTCTTATACTCAAACTTATTATCTGAAAAAATGTTCGAATTGATAAATATCGTGAATTTTAATTGATCGTAATGCTTGTACCGTTTGCCGATGTGATACGCGAAATCAGTGTAACAATACGCAAAACTCGAATGAATTGCACCATATGTTTAATAGAAAACTTTATTGTTTAATAGAAAATTAATAAAAAAATTTGGATTGAAAAAGAGAGCAGTAGATAGGAACAGTAGGAATCTCGCAAGAAATAGCAATTTTCGATTTTCCCAATTTTCCGACTTTTCCGGAGGGTTTTCCCAAAATTTTCTTTCGTAACAACCTTCTCCAGGCAAATACGAACAACTGAAAAAAAATTGAGCCAAATCGCTCCAGCCGTTCTGACGTGATGCCATTACACAGATGGACCGTTTCATTTTTATATATATAAGATAGATATATAATAGATGATTTACTTTGTAATTGATGATCTCTGTAAAGCGTGAACCGATTTTGTTTCTGTAAATTTCCCATTACAGGTTACGTCAATGGCAAGGTTTTTACTGATTTTCGACCACTTGACCGCTGAGGCTCCTATAAGAGTTCGAAATCTGAACTTTTGCACAAACGTAGGCAGGAATGTTGTATAAACCACGGAATATTCACATATTCGTTTTTTTAGACCGTGGTCAGTCGTTGCGCTACAAAAACTTTAATATTATTTTTGTCCTTTCATAATGTATATATATTTTTGCCTCTTATAAGATACAAAGTTAAAACTACTACTAGTACCTTAGTACTATAAATCCCAAAAATATGCGCGAAAAATAATTTGGAATTCTCTGACTGCACTGAAAATATTATTTTCGTGAATATCACGAAATGTTTCAAACATATTACGAAATATGTCTTATTTTTTCAGCCAAAGAAATGTTTCATTCAACCAAAGAAATGTTTCATACGAAAAAATCATATATAGGATGATCCAAGTAGAGATACTTCTTTCAATAGCCTTTTTTTTGACAGATCACGTGTGAGTCGTGTCATGCTGTCATGTTATTTTTGTTAAGTATTTTTTTGCATTTCATCATGGAAAGATTAATTAGTATAATGTTATAACGGGTGATCCAAGTAGAGATACTTTTTTCAATAGCCTTATGTTATTTTTGTTAAGTATTGTTTGGCATTTCATCATGGAAAGACTTACGCCTGAACAACGTTTACGCGTGTCATTCGCCAGTTACCAGTCGAAATGCCCGAACGAGTCATCGAAAATTGGACTCAACGGATGTACCATCTGAGATGTAGACGCGGCCAACATTTGATAGACATAATCTTCAAAAAATAAATGCCAAAGAATGTTCTTTCAAATGATAATAAACATTCCCCATTCAATTTGAATTTTCTGTGTGTTTTTCTTTAAAAAAGTAGGGAACCTCGAAATGGATTCTTCATATTTTTTATGAAACCATTTCATACTTTTTATGAAACTATTTCTTATTTTTATGAAACTATTTCATATTTTTTATGAAACTATTTCATATTTTTATAAAAATAAATTATGTTTTTTTATGAGAATATTTCATATTTTTTATGAATTTATATCAAATTTTCAATGAAATTATTTCATATTTTTTACGAAATTGTTTTATATTTTTTAAGAAACTAATTCGTATTTTTTAAGAAATTATTTCATATTTTTTATGTAGTTATTTCATATTTTTTATGAAATTATTTCGTATTTTTTATGAAAAAATTCCATATTTTGTATGCCCCCGACTTAAGCTATTTGAAACTTGTCTATAAATATTCTTCTGGTTTTAGACCAATTTTGCTCTAATTCGGCTCGAAACGAAGTTCTCTCTTACCAGGAAAGGATTAAAGCAAATGAACAAGAATTATTCCTTACTTCTGCTATTTCAAATCAAAAATAATCACATCAAGCAATGTTTTGCCATATTTGTATGAAATTATTTCAGTTTTTGTACGAAATTATTTCATATTTTGTATGAAATTATTTCATATTTTGTATGAAATTATTTCCTATTTTGTATGAAATTATTTCATATTTTGTATGAAATTATTTCATATTTTGTATGAAATTATTTCATATTTGGTATGAAATTATTTCATATTTTGTATGAAATTATTTCATATTTTGTATGAAATTATTTCGTATAATAATGAAATTATTTCGTATAATAATGAAATTATTACGATTTTTACAATTTTGATAAAATTTTGAAAGCAAAGCAAACTTGTCAGCATCTGAAATGTATAACATATATAGCACATAAACAGTTGTAAAATAATTTTCAGGTTTTCCTCCGAACGCTGTAAGTAGGTGATAAATGTGGAATATATATTCTTTTTTATCGAACGCTTTTGAAATTATTGCAAATTGATACGGATATAAGAACAAAATAAAGTACCCTCCTCAAATTTAAAAATTATGCTACTCTCACAAAAATTACGAAATTGTTAAGACGTCATTTCATACAAAATAAGAATCTTTTGAACATAATTTTACGAAGCTTTTATGACGATTTCTTTAGAAACGTAAATTCGTAAAATATCGTATAATATGAATGAAATTTACGAAAATCTTCGTAAATAATATGAAGAATATATGAAGAATGTAGTATGAGGAATGTTTCGTAAATAGTACGAAGGAAATATTTTCAGTGTGTTGTCAGTGTAGCTTTGAACAGAACAATTTTCATTATTTCACTGATTTTAAAAGTTCCTTCAAAACTATAAAAATGTACATCTACATACTGACTTCACATGAGATGCGAAAACAATTAATCGATGTCCAGCCCAAGGTCAAATCGCGTCTTGAAATTTTCTAAAGACTTTTCACCATATACAGAGGCAACATATCTAACTGTCAATATGGTCAATTCACAGTCTGTGGTCAGTGTAGCAGTGACCAAAGCAATTTCCACTCATTCAGTATTTAAAGCAGTCTCTTAAGAACTATCAGCCCATAAACGTATGTGTTTATACTGATCTCCAGGAAATGAGATGTTACGTTAAATGGGTTTTGACCACTTGACCGCTAAGGCTCCTATAAGAGCTAGAAGGGGGAAATTTTGCATATGTATTGACTCGAGTGTTGTTTAACCCACGGACTATTCACATAGTCGTTTTTTGGGCAGTGGTCGGTTCTCGCGCTATCAAAATCTTTAATATTCGCCCCTGTGCTGGCTTTCACATCCGCAAGAATTTTAGGGATTCGGATTTGCCAATTTGCCCTTTTTCTCCACCAACTAAGATTGTGTAAGAAATAAAATCTACAAATTGATGTATATACTATACTGATCTCAAAGAAGATTCTAAAACAACTATCCGATGTCCAGCCTTGCCGGGGTCGTTCATATCATGCGACGTAAATAACTATTTTCGAATACCCAGGTGTACATATATGGTACCGACAATCTTAAATTTGGCGTGCGTTACTATGTTAACAAAGTGTGTTCCCCCGTCAAATAATGGGTGAGATCTGACTGGTGAATATGTATACAAATTTGTACGGTATATTTTGTAGGTGAATGACTAGAACAACTAGATCGACTTATTATTTCGTATTATAACTTTGTCTATACTCTTTGTACTTAAATTAAATGAGTTTTCGGAGTTTTTGAAACTATGTATTACGATGTCGAGTGCCTTTAAAAAATGGCAGAACTGTTAGCTAAAATTTGGCTGGATGACAGCAAGTTTTCAGAAATTTCTTTAGACGTACTACAATAGTAGAATATCTCAGTAAGTGTCAACAGGCCTACATATCTGAACCAGTAAGTAAAGGGCGGGGCCGACTATATAATACCCTACGCCACTCTCGTAATATTGAATAACTCTGAAATATAAATTTTGTAATTCATGTATAATTGGTTACATAAATTTACTTTTGGGACATTTTATACTTAAATAATACCCTGTACCACAGTGTGGTATAGGGTATAATAAAAGTGTCGTATTAAGTTGGAACAATTGGTTTCTGTACCACAGTGTGGTGTAGGGTATAAAAACGATTGAATGTAAAATACAGCTTCTACAGGCCTATAGAGCAAAATCGGACGAAACATATATATGGGAGCTATAGCTAAATCTTAACCGATTTTCTTCAAATTTGGCAATGTTGGTTCATGGATCAAGAAGCTCTACCATTCTAAATTTCAAAACGATTGGATGTAAAATACAGCTTCTATAGGACTAAAGCGCCAAATCGGACGAAAGATATATATGGGAGCTATATCTAAATCTGAACCGATTTCAACCAAATTCAATAGGATTCTTTGCAGCTGCGAAATACTCTAAACTGCAGAACGATCGGAGTGAAAGTGCGACCTGTAGTCGAACAACAGCTAGTGATTCTGAGTCGATCGGTATACTTTAATGCGGGTCTAGCTGTGTTATTTTCAGGTGTTACAAATATCTGCCGTGAAACAAACTTATAATACCCCGTACCACAGTGTGGTGTAGGGTATAATAAAAATGATTTTAGTGAATTTAGATGATTTTATACGGAAATTTTTGATTATATTTATTATAAATGCACGCATGCGAAGCAGCGGGTCCCTGCTAGTAAACTATATTTGAAACTATAAAATTAAAATGAGCAGTATGCTTTCATAGATCAAGAATCAAAAGAAACAAATATATGGGACTATACATAATCTGAACAGTTTTTCATCAACTTCAACCAAAAACTTAATTTCTGCCAAATTATATATTGATCAGACGTAAAATACAGTTTTAATAGAGCTTAAATCTAAATCTATATCGCTAGAAGCTCTTTCTCTGGAGTAGCACACCTAGATCTGTGCCAACTAAGTAAAAAAAATATATCTAAATCTGAGCCGATTATCCCCAAATTATGCAGCTCTACATATCAGAATATAACAGTTTCTTATGATTGAATCGACTATGACTTCTAGCTGGATCATATGTTCTGTTTGGATCATGTGTTCTTGTCGTTTGCGACATATGTTCTCTAGAGGATAGCTGTGGATGGTCGTCCGAGTTGTATGCAAAATCAGCTGTTTGTGCACGAATCCGTGAAGTACCACCAGATTTTGAGGTCAAAAGTTGCCGAATTTTTAAATAAGCTTTACGGCATGGACCGCGGGGTCATCAGATCTGTGATTAAAATTTCTATATTTTCTAGTCAAACAGTTATAACATTTTTACACTATAGGACCATTGCTTTGAGTATTTTCAAAGTGCACACGGAAAGGTAGTGATTGCCGGTACAGGACCGACATACTGCTCCACAAAAACAATTCCTGGCACAATGGTCATACTCGTACATAGAGCATTTGCTACATTGAGTTGGACCTCTGTTACCCTTCAATGGAGACCTCCAGTGCACAGAAATGCCATTAGAATATCGAATTATCTTCACTTGTCTAGTTGATATTTGTTGTCGATTAAATTCAATCATATATAATGCATCATATGCGTTTGAACGTTGTGTTTTAATTTCATTTACACTCACGGCGTGAATATTGTGAGATAAGATGAATTCGTCTGAAATTTCTTTGGAGTCTACTTTGTGAAGTCGAAACAATACCAGTTTAATGTGTTTTGCATCCTTTTTTGTGTGTGTAAAACTTGAGTTAAGTGTCTTAAGTTTTGTTATCAAATCATCATATAATGAAGTAAATTCGGAGATGACTTTAGTGAAAATTCGTTTATATTTATAATGTTTTCCAATTTGGTTTAGTACGGAAGTAAACTTATGAGCGCTATCCACAATAACCGGTGGAATTTTTTCTTTCTCTTGCCTATCCCTTCTTCATCAGATGATGTATCATCAAAGTCGAAGAGCGGCTAAAATCTGTTACTAAAGGGATACACAACATAAGTTCTCATAGATTTGTACTTAGGGCTGTTCCCCATTTACGACGTCTTGTGTGGGCAGGTATTACCGCAATTCAAGTTTTTAGTTTTGTAACACGTTTTATAACAAAAATGTATGTATTTCCTTTTTTAATAAAAAATGTCGAAGCAAACAAAAATGTTCACGTTGTCAGTTGAGCTGATCACCGAAGACTGATAACACTATGCAACAAAATTTGTTTGTAAAGATTTTTTGTATAGATAGAAACCTAAACCAATTTTTTTGTTGGAAAAGTTTTTTTAAAATATTTTTTCTATAATTCCAATGTCCATGAAAGGTACCTTAAGTATTTAAAACATCTTTTTTGAAGCAAAAGCTCGATAAAGCCGAGATACCTTTTAATTTAAAGGAATTTATAAGGACTAAAAATGCGGAAAACATCACTAGTAACTTCGATAAAACAATTAGCAAAATCGTTTTTTTTTTTCAAAACATCGTTTTTTGCTGGCACGAGTGAAACCATAAAAATATACATCAAAAAATAGGGAAAATTTAAAGAAAAATTTAAAAAAAAATTACCATAAACTTTTATTTTATATTTTTTTTGTGTTTATGACTCCATATTACTTACACCAGAAAATGTTATGAGCAGCCCTTCGACAAAAATTGTGTTGCATTGTGTAATTTAAGACGTACGCGTGGAAAATTTGACATTTTTTATTTGTTTAAATTCAAAGAAAATATATTTGGAAACAACATTTTAAATATTATATAAAGGGTGGTTAAATTTTAAGGGCCGATGTTGATTTTGAATAAAACACAAATTATTTCTACTAAGACGTGATCTCAATTTATTAAAAATAAAATGCAATTTTATTAAAAACCACAAAAAAGAAGGTATTAAATACCAGTAATTAAGTAAATTTTATTATTTATTTATCAGCGCTTGACTTGCAGCAAATATGGCAGTTCTTTCAAAATGGAATCGGGTTAAAATTTTCCACAATCACTGCCTCTGTTTTAATACCCTTAAACCACAATTTTGGAAATTATGTAAATCTGTCGTTACATAAAAAGTCGATAATTTGGTTGACTTTATCGATATTTTGGACATACAAAAATATTTGGTTAAAAGGTTCAAATGTTTTATCCTTTTTCTGTACCAGAATTGTTTTCCAAAATTGCCCCGACTCCGACTCCACAGCCCTATTGGGAACAATATTATATATTTAGACTGTATCCTAAACATTTATATGTTTCAACAGAATATTTTTGGGGCATATATAAAATCATCGTGACTGATGAGGCCAAGCTAAAAAAAAACAACAAGCAAAATTGTCGCATCTGGGGCTCGGAAAACCCAAGAGTTATTGTTGAGAAGCCTCTCCATCCTCAGCGTGTGACTGTTTGGTGCGGTTTATGGTCCGGCGGGGTCATTGGACCTTACTTTTTCGAAAATGAGGTTGGATCAACAATTACGGTGAATGGATTGCGCTATCGAGAGATGATTAATGATTTTTTATGGTCGGAGTTGGATGGTATTGATCGGGACAACGTTTAATTTCAACAAGACGGCGCTACGTGCCTCACAAGTAACGAAACCATTGCCCTGTTACGGGAAAAGTTTCCGGACCGTGTTATCTTTCGAAGAGGTGATCACAATTGGCCACCGAGATCTTGTGATTTAACACCTTGCGACTTCTTCCTTTGGGGCCACGTGAAAGATAAGGTCTACGCCAACAGCCCAGCGTCGATTCAAGACCTCAAAGATAGAATTCATGAGGCTATCGAGGACATAGGGCAGCTACTTTGCGATTTGGTTATGAAAAATTCCATGAAAAGGTTATGGTCCTGTAAGCGTGGTCGTGGTGACCATTTGGCTGATGTTGTTTTTCATTATTAACGGCATACCTTCCTCTTTATTATGAAATAAACATCCGATCATTTATCTCAAAAAATTGCATTTTTCTTTGAATACCGAAATAACACCTCTTGTTGGAAAAGCCTTTACTACAGAAGCGATTGTGTTTGTATAGTTCCAATCGCAGATTTACAAAAAGGCGTCGAAATATTGTCTAATAGCAACATTTTCGAACCAGTCTTCATGAAATCTGAAAACACGTCTGTTTTGAATCTTAAGCTTAAACACATAGAACTAAGAACAAAACTCGTTAAAGTTTCTTAAACAAATTATGATAAAAACATTTTTCTGCATTTTTTAATAAAAATTTTAAGGGCGTTCGAGGACAACATTTCAAGGACCTTTACATACTATCTGTGTATTCGCGAACAAATTAGTGAACAATTCTTATATTATTTAACGTCATTTATTGATGATATACATATTACACCAGGTGTCAGGAAATTTATTTTAGAAAGGGCGTACTGGGTTATTAAAAAGTCCTCGGAAAAGTACAAATGCTCACGAAATAAAAAACTTAGTGCATAATTTTTCTACTGGTGGTATATACTGTCAATTGTACACGTATATCTTCGTTCGTGGGACAGAATTAAATTGTTTTTCTGACGTTGACGGGTGTCGTTAATATTTTGTATACTAATAATTATAAAAGTCTGAAATCCTAGTATATAATGCGGCAGTTCCAATATATAAACATATGTTTTAAAATTTTTCTATCCAAAACTTCTAGGGATATTCAGTAAAAGTTTTATTGGGCATTTTTAAATATCTACACGGGGCAAAATCGCCTTTTTTGATATGTTTGAATCGAAAGAAAATATACTTCGAACAGAAATTTTTAAATATTATATATTTTAGAGCAAATAAATTTTATTTGAAAATCAATAAAATATATTTAGAACCCATAAATTAATATATTAGAATTATATATATGTGCGAACTAATGTTTTCAAATAAAATATGTGTTTAAATACAAATAAAATTATTGTTTATGAATATTTCCAAATATATTTTATTAAAAAAAAGATTTTCAAAACATTGCTGATTTTTTCCAATTATAGTTTTAATTTTTTCCTTGTTTTCGAATTATGCATTCCTATAAAAATGGCATACTTACATTAATTACAATTCGAAACCACTTATTTTTATTTTCTAACTATTTCAAGTCATTATTTTCAATTATAAAGAAATTTTACTAACATTAAAAATTTCTAAAAATTACCTTTAAAACAAGCAAATAGATCTTTGATCCAAATAAAAAATATTAGGATGTAAACATAGTTTTGTTTAGAGCAACATCCTCCCAAACATATACTATTTGTTTGTGTCAAATATTATATATTTGGAGTGCACCCTAAAAATATTTATGTTTCAAGCAGAATATGTTTGGGACAATATACTACAGATCGGATTTTTTTTCAGCGTGTATTGTCCGTGGAAAATTATTGTGAAATTTTAATGAATAGTATACTAAATCCTCCCCTATGAAATGCATATTGATGATAATCGTATTGTAATAGGTGTTTATAATATTATTTCAAAATTGTTATCCTTGAAATTTTAAAAGTCCTGTAAAAAGGACAAACGTTCACAAAATAAAAAACTGAGTATCCAGTTTTTCCACGGGTGGCCTATAGTTTCACTTGTATGCAGTTTCGTCCATGGGTGATAAAAAAATTTACAGTTGTCGCAAGGTGTACTAAAGGATAAGTCAAATTAAATATATCAATCTAACCTAATGTACACAAACTGCAGAAGTATTAAAATATATTGTTATAGTTTTTATTGAATAAGTAAACTATAAAAATTGCACATACCCTCATAATCTTAATATAATCGTAATTTTTTATCGTTTATCCTTGTTCCGCAATACCGCTTGTAATTATTACCAGATTTTGTCGGAATTTCGTAAAAGTTTCTGATTTTTGTTAAAGTTGGCTACTACATACCTATACCTAAAACTGAACCGATATTCTAAAAATGTTCCATGTAACGTTCTTGGCAAAAGAAGTGCTATTCGCAAAATTACATAAAGTCATTTACAGAATGATGATTCTGTTGCACTTATATGCAAAATCGGGATGTATTTACATATATATCTGGATATAGGTACATAGATGAAGAAAATCGGTTCAGATTTGGCATTGCTTATTATCGGCACAAACCACTTTTCTGTATGGAATTTCTTAACGATTTGAGGACAGTTATGGCTTCTACATCGCGTTGAAGCCAAATTGGAATGCACATATACTCGTATATAAATCTGACCAGATTTTTAGAAATTTTGCGGAGGTAATTATTGCTTCATAGAACTTTCCTGGTCTTAAATTTATAATATCTTCCAGAAAATAAAGCTTATATTTTTGTGGTCACAAGCAATAACCGCCTAAGTCGACTTAAGGAAGATTTGAGTTATGCATGACATCATATTCTATAAGAGGTATGTTCAAAAAATATCGTGAATTTTTAATTTCCCCGGGCTACGTGTATTTGATTTTTGATATTTTCGTAGCGTTATGTTGGTACTCATGTCCCTTACTTATGCTGTCAAGGTCGGCCATTTTGAATGTTTAGTTAATTTTTGACAGCTGTTGTGCTTGGATGTGTTTTAACTTGTCTTCGATGTTTATATATTTCAGAAAATGGATCAAAGAATCTGCATCAAATTTTGTGTGAAAAACAAAATAAAGTGCGCTGACGCATTCCGAATGTTGACTGTGGCATATGGTGAAGCTACCTTGGACCAAAGCAACGTTTATCGGTGGTACAAAATGTTCTTAGAGGGCGGAGAAGATGCGAAGGACGAACAGCGTGCCGGACGCCACTGCTCACAGTTTTCTTTGATTGCAGGGGCGTGGTGCATCATGAGTTCTTGCCACAGGGTAGTACGGTCAATAAAGAATATTACCTGCAAGTTATGCGCAAATTGTGCGAAGCAATCCGCCCAAAACGTCCGGATTTGTGGAAGAACAAAAACTGGCTTTTGCACCATGATAACGCCCCTGCACACACATCGTTGCTTGTGCGCGAATATTTGGCCAAAAACAACACAGTAATGGTGCCGCAGCCACCGTATTTCCCTGACCTAGCCCCCTGTGACTATTTTATGTTCCCAAAACTGAAAAGGCCCACGAAAGGACGACGCTACGCCACGATTGAGGAGATAAAGACGGCATCGAAGGAGGAGCTGGACAAGATCACAAAAAATTATTATTTGAAGTGCTTCGAGGATTGGAAAAAACTTTTGGCAGAATTAGTATATACGAGGTGAATTACTTTGAAGGGGACAATAGATATTCATGAATAAATAAATACTTTTTGAAAAAATACAAAATTCGCAAATTTTTTTGAATATGCTATGTATTGTCGTGAGTTCATCATGTTTTTTAAAAAGATATTAACAAAAACAAGTCGTAATTTCGTCTTATTAAAAAAAAAACAAGTAAGAAAGGCAAAAAGTTCGACCGGAAAAATGTTTGGAAATGAAGACAATCATAGAACGATATGGTTATTTTTACTATTAGCAAATTTAAAAAAACGCTGCAAATATTTAGCCAGTTTGTTCAGAAAACAAGTCCTCTATGGCTAAAAAAATATGTGTAAAAGAGACCTATATATGAAGACTATATCAAAACATATAGTATTCACAAAGAAATTGTGCACAATGAAATTAACCATTCATTGTGCAGAATTTATTAAGATGTGAAGTACAAACTTCCAAATATATATCGTAAACATCTGGATAATGTGGTATTTATGAACTAAATAAGCATATTTGGAAGCGACCTCTATTCGGGGGACTGTAACAAAATATGAACCGAATTGGATAATTTTCATTTTAATGAATTATTGTATAAATAAAATAAAAACTGCAAAGTTTCAGCAAAATTGCATATATAAATTGTATTTATGGCTTAAACAAGCGTATTTGGGAGCGATATCTATAGAGGGACTACAACGACATTTTCAGGATATGTCGCAGATAAATACTTCAAGGTGTTCGAAACGGAATGTCAAAATTACTATACCCCCATCCTATGGTGGAGAGTATAATAAAAAGTGAACTCGAAGTGAAAGTCGACTTAAGAAAGATATCCGTTAAGTACACTACCGTATTCTACTAACAATTATTTACATAAACGTGTAATCTACATGTCTATAACAATAAAAAGAAATTAACAAAAAACAAATTGACAGACTGTATGAGTATAACAGATTCACCATTGAACTAACACAGGAACGCGGGGTAAAATATAAGTTATCACTAGCCCCTTTCGCTGAACTAATTTGATTGCTTTTAAAAGCACAAATGTCTGACAATCAGAGAAAATATTGATACCGACTTTGGTCAGAACATTGATTTCCAGTCATACCGCTACAAGAAAAATGAACCAATTCGTATACTTATCGATATATTCTACCTGCTCTGAAGCCACTCTCCACATTTGCTTATTTAGCTATTTAAACATGTTTCTGCATCACTTTGACCCACTGTTCGTTGTCTTCATTTTAATTTGCGTTGGCAGTTTTGTTGAGCGCTTGTTGTTTCCTTCCCTCCGTTTGCTGTGTTGTTATGGTTGCAATTCAAACAATACCATTTGAAAGTGACTTTCAGTACAAATGACATGAAAATCCTTTGATACTTCCACAGTTATGGACACAATATTATACTCGAGAGAATATTTCCATTCATAAGAACTATAAAGACCAGAAAGCAACTGTGCGAGGCGAACTAAACGCCAAAGCAAGTAAGCAAGCAAACAAGCGAACTAAACGACAACAGCAACGAGGACGGCGACTACCAACAACACAAAATAACGCAAAACAGGACGAAAAAGGATCCCAAACAACGACAACGACATCGTCGTCTCACAACACGTATCGCTTCTTGTTCGTCGTTCATAGGCAGACGGAACTTCAAACTTGCGAGAATAAAGGTCCCCTCGGAACAAAATATAAACTCTCATTATTGCGATAAATATGTACTACGAATGCGAAACCATATAGTGGGATGTACGGTTACGACTGGGTGTGTGTTTGCCTGCCTTAGTGTGAGCATGTTTGTTTGTAGGGAACGAGCCAAGATATCAGGAACAAGACGACAGAGACGACGAAGAAAAAAATAGTAGTAGGAGGCAGCGTAGGGAGCTCCCAACAATTTAGCCGTAATTTTGTTGTGGCTGTTTGTTTGTTGGGACAAGTCATTGCGGTCATAAATAACGGTTATGTAGTTTTCCGTTTGAAAAGCAAAGGAAGTGGAAAGACGATCCAAAAGCGCTAAGGGAGAACTGTGACCGAGATGGAAGCGGGGACAGCGGGCGGATGCAAAGGAACTCTCGCGCATTATTTCCAATGGTGAAATCTTCAAACAACACCCGCATTATGAATTTGTTTTTTGTTTATTTACAAGTATTTATAAAATTTAAACTACAAAAAAATAATCGCAAACGAAACTTGATTTCTTCCGGTGGCGTTCCATTGTTTTGGACAAAGGCGCTTCCGGTTTTCTAAATAATATTGTTTTTGTACGGTTAAAGCCAATGTTTTGGCACAGGGAAAGGACCATTAACACTAAGTATGACTATACCATTTATTGTTTGGAAATGGCCCAACCAAAAAGCAGAGACAATCATTGAGCTAACTAAAATAAACGTAACACTGGTTTCCTTTGGGCGCGTTAAAACGTGACCTGTAGTGAATGGTGATTGCCGATAATGCTACACTGAAAAAAAAAAATTGTAATAAAATTAATGACGACACAATCTTAAATTAAGTATGCGACCTTGGCATCAATTCAATCACAATTTTCATTAAAACAATGAAAATTTACATGTTTTTTTACGAAATTTTCCTTAATATAAAGTTTTTTCAAATTGAATTAATAACTATCTAATCATTAATTTTGTGTTCGCCCTTCTTTAGATGTACGCCTTTAAATTGAAGAAACTAATCATAATTTTTGTGACAATCCGCATTATTTTAAGTAATATTTCAATACTTTTAAGGATTTTCTGCATTAAAACTATGACGAAGGCATGTCATAGTTTTAATGCCGAATCTGACTTAATTGACAGTATGAGATATTTGAGTAATAAATTTAAGGCTATGCTCCGCTTAAAGGAAAGGCTGTCTTGGTAATACATTTTATGACAATTGCCATTATATTAATACATACGAGAGAATTATACAATCTCTCTCCCTCTCTCGCTCGGAGAATCAGTTTTGATTGTTAATGTATGAATCAATAATTGTTATGGAATGCGAGAGCTCTTTTACTCTCTGAAAATAGAGAATAATTCTGCTGTTCGTTTTCTTTGAAATCGTCAGTTATTTACAAGCGATGGTGGGAAACGGTTGTCTGTTTTTAGGGAAGCGGATTGTGAAAAAATTAGATTGCGAATGTAAGTATACGTGCATACATACGTGCATATTGCACCGAAAATAATTTTATTATGGACTGTTAACAGTTATTTTTGCTAAAGCATAGTAACAACAACAAATGAATCCGTCGTATAAATGGGTGTATGTGTGTGGTTATGCCGTCGGCGTCACCATCGATCTCGGTGATAAGGGAGAGCGTGCGTCATAGTTATTTTTGCTGCATGTTATTTACGGTGATGTACATTCGTTTTTGAAGGAGATCTTGTTAGTAAGTCCTGTGAAGAGATTTATGCGAACACTAAAAAATGGACGATAAATAAGCGAGTAATAGGTTTTGTAATACTGAAAGCGATGATAGGAAAATGTTTAGATTCATGAAATATAATATTATAACCATGAAATAAACAACTTATTGGCAACTACAAATTTAACAAAACACATTTTAATTGAAAGTGTATATTTATTAAAAATAACTGCTAACAGCGCATAATGCAGAAATGTACAATTATTGTGTTATTAATAATATGTTATACATATAACTATCTTTTTATACCCTACACCACACTGTGGTACAGGGTATTATAACTTTGTGCATTTGTTTGTAACACCCAAAAGGAGAAGAAATAGACCCATCGTTTATTATACCGATCGACTTAGAATCACTTTCTGAGTTGATTTAGCTATGTCCGTCTGTCTGTGCATGTATTCTTGTAATCAAAGTACAGGTCGCAATTATGGTCCGATCTGGACGAAACTTTACACATATCTTTTTTTGGCCCAAGGATTGCGGTGAATATGTAAGTATACGTGCATACATACGTGCATATTGCACCGAAAATAATTTTATTATGGACTGTTAACAGTTATTTTTGCTAAAGCATCCCAGCAAAAAAAGAGCACCCAAAGAAGCAATAAAAATCCCCAACTTATGATCCGGAAGTTGTTCTAATTTGGATGTTCACCAATGAATTTAACAAGGGGTTGTCGCGCCGGGGAAGTACTTCTTTGTCACCACTTTTGCACAACTCTTTTAAAGCACTGTAAGATTTGCTTTTTTAGTGTTGTATTTATTTGATGAATGTATGTCGTTCTTATTAACATCTTTGGGTCCAGAGATTTCATATTTTAAAGGAATACAAATGTTGACATAGGGAAGGGAACGTATAAATAATATACTATTGGCCAAAGAGATTAACGATCATATATACATATGTATGTATGTTTAGGACATTTGAAGATGTCTGTAATCTGTATGGTGTAGATGGCTCTTGAAAAGTGTGACCCCATAGTGTAATTAACATTCTCACAAAAAAAAGTTTTCCGTAGCCCAGGTTCAGAGAGTAGTAAAGTACCACAGTGTGGTACAGTATGTATGGCATGGTATATTTAATTACCATAATTTCTTTTAAAATTATTTAATTATAACCTACACCACACTGTGGTACAATTTATTATGATTTTATGCATTTGTTTCTAACACCAAAAATGAGAAGAGATATATAGAACCATCGTGTATTATACCGATCGACTTAGAATCACTTTCTGAACCGATTTAGCTATGTCAGTTTGTGCATGCGTTCTTGTAATCTATGTGCAGGTCACAAATATAGTCCGATCTCAAAGAAATTTTGTACATATCTTTATTTTGGGACAAGACAATTCGTATTGAAATTGAAAGACAATCCGTATTTCTTTCGTCTGCGGCGAACGATCAGAAATCTCTTAACTATTTGAATATCAGTTTAGAACGAGGTATCGTAATATATATGAATGTACCTTCGATTTAGCTTATACCCTCTACAGAAGATATAATTTCCTTTCGATGTTCATGAAATTTGGTAAAGAGTGTCTTATTTTAACAGTTAATATCTGTGTGAACAATATCGGTTCAAATTTACATATAGCCCCACATACTCGCATGGATGTGTACCTTCTGATTTAGCATCTAAGCTCCATAGAAGTCATATTTTAGCCAAATGTACTATATTTTGCACAAAGAATTTTATAATCCGAGAATAAACGGTCACTAGCAAGGTTGGAAAATTGTGTTTTCATGTTTTACATCAGAGCATTATTTAATTTGGCAGAGATTAGTTTATAGAATCACGAACACTGCGAAATTTGATAAAAAAAATGGATACCCTTCAGATAAAGGCCAAATTTAAATACAGACCATTTTTGAATTTTGCATCTAAAATAGGTGTCAAACACGATTTATAAAAATCAAAACAGCAACAAGAGAACAACTGTAAAGGTTAAATAGATGAATACAGTACGTTCTGTCTAATACAATGTGAGTTACGCCTTTTGTTCTTTATCAAAAACGAGCACTTGATGTTACGTCTTTTTTTTCTTGAATAAAATCGTGATTTTTTGACGAAAAACGAATTTTAATTTTTTGAGGGTTACGCTCTTGGGCATTTCTGGTGACGCTATATTAACATTTTTGGAAAGTATAAAGTGTTGTTCATAAATTCAGTTTTTATCGCAATCCAATGTACTACAATTCCAAAATTTAATATATTTCGAAGAAAATCAGCAAACTTTGAAATGACTTTATGTTATTTTAATCGGCTATGAAAAAGTCGACTTGTAGGTCCGATTTATCGACCTAGTCGACTGAAACGAAATTTAATTGATGAAAAAGTCGACTAGCTTCCAGAACCATTCACTAATTCTGATATAGCCGCCATATAAATATATATTTCTTCCCTTTAGCACTATAGACGCAGTATTTTACATATATATCATAGCCCTCATACATATGTTCCTTCCGATCTGGACTTTTATCACTTCACAAGATTCATTTTACATCCAATCGTTTTAAAATTATGCATTCTTGGGTTAATAATTTATATTCCGAAATTACATTTTGGTTAGTTATTTAGAAGAACTTCATTAAATGCCGAAAAAATGTTCATACTTATGAATTGGAAGTACTTATAATGTTATTCTTTTGGAAGTACTTCTTTTATTTTTTGCTGGGATAGTAACAACAACAAATGAATCCGTCGTAGAAATGGGAGTATGTGTGTGGTTATGCCGTCGGCGTCACCATCGATCTCGGTGATAAGGGAGAGCGTGCGTCATAGTTATTTTTGCTGCATGTTATTTACGGTGATGTACATTCGTTTTTGAAGGAGATCTTGTTAGTAAGTCCTGTGAAGAGATTTATGCGAACACTAAAAAATGGACGATAAATAAGCGAGTAATAGGTTTTGTAATACTGAAAGCGATGATAGGAAAATGTTTAGATTCATGAAATATAATATTATAACCATGAAATAAACAACTTATTGGCAACTACAAATTTAACAAAACACATTTTAATTGAAAGTGTATATTTATTAAAAATAACTGCTAACAGCGCATAATGCAGAAATGTACAATTATTGTGTTATTAATAATATGTTATACATATAACTATCTTTTTATACCCTACACCACACTGTGGTACAGGGTATTATAACTTTGTGCATTTGTTTGTAACACCCAAAAGGAGAAGAAATAGACCCATCGTTTATTATACCGATCGACTTAGAATCACTTTCTGAGTTGATTTAGCTATGTCCGTCTGTCTGTGCATGTATTCTTGTAATCAAAGTACAGGTCGCAATTATGGTCCGATCTGGACGAAACTTTACACATATCTTTTTTTTGGCCCAAGGACGATCCCTACTGAATTTGGTTAAAATCGGTTCAGATTTAGATATAGCCCCCATATATATGTTAGCCCCGATTTGACATGTAAGCGCTGTAAAAACTTTATTTTATATCCGATCAGTATGAAATTCGGCAGAAAGAGGTTTCTTATTATATGGATGAACACTATTAAATTTGGTTCGGTTCAGATTTAGATATAGCCCCCATATATACGTTACCCCCGATTTGACATGTAAGCGCTGTAAAAACTTTATTTGATATCCGATCAGTATGAAATTCGGCAGAAAGAGGTTTCCTATTATATGGATGAACACTATTAAATTTGGAAGAAATCGGTTCAGATTTAGATATAGCCCCATATATATGTTACCCCCGATTTGAACTGTAAGCACTGTAAAAACTGTATTTTATATCCGATCAGTGCGAAATGCGGCAGAAAGAGGTTTCTTATTACATGAAGGAATACTGCCAAATTTGGAGAAAATCGGTTCAGATTTAGATATAGCTCCCATATATATGTTACCCTCGATTTGACATGTAAGCGCTGTAGAGACTGTATTTTATATCCGATCAGTACGAAATTCGACAGAAGGAGGTCTTTTTACATGAATAAGTATTCAGGGAAGATCGGTTCAGATTTATATTAAAGCTCCATATATATGTTCCTCCTGATTTGGTGTCAAACCGCTATAGAAGTTGTATTTTACTTCCGATCATTAAAATTTTCCAGAAAGATGTTTCTCACTTTAGGAACGAATATTGATTAATTTAGCGATTATCGTTTCAGAATTAGATAATACGTTTCCACCCATTTACCAATTATTCCAAAATATTATGGCAATGACCATTATCGCATTGTTAGGGAGGTGTAGGGTATTATATAGTCGGCCCCGCCCGACTTTCTGCCTTTCCTTACTGGTTTAATTATACCCTACACCACACTGTGGTACAGGGTATTATAACTTTGTGAATTTGTTTGTAACACCCAAAAGGAGAAGAAATAGACCCATCGTTTATTATACCGATCGACTTAGAATCACTTTCTGAGTTGATTTAGCTATGTCCGTCTGTCCGTCTGTCTGTCTGTGCATGTATTCTTGTAATCAAAGTACAGGTCGCAATTATGGTCCGATCTGGACGAAACTTTACACATATCTTTTTTTTTGCCCAAGGAAGATCCCTATTGAATTTTGTTAAAAATAGCCCCCATATATATGTTAGCCCCGATTTGATATGTAAGCGCTGTAAAAACTTTATTTTATATCCGATCAGTATGAAATTCGGCAGAAAGAGGTTTCTTATTATATGGATGAACACTATTCAATTTTGAAGAAATCGGTTCAGATTTAGATATAGCCCCCATATATATGTTAGCCCGGATTTGACATGTAAGCGCTGTAAAAACTTTATTTTATATCCGATCAGTATGAAATTCGGCAGAAAGAGGTTTCCTATTAAATTTTGAAGAAATCGGTTCAGATTTAGATATAGCCCCCATATATACGTTACCCCGATTTGACATGTAAGCGCTGTAGAGACTGTATTTTATATCCGATCAGTACGAAATTCGACAGAAGGAGGTCTTTTTACATGAATAAGTATTCAGGGAAGATCGGTTCAGATTTATATTAAAGCTCCATATATATGTTCCTCCTGATTTGGTGTCAAACGATAGGAACGAATATTGCTTAATTTAGCGATTATCGTTTCAGAATTAGATAATACGTTTCCACCCATTTACCAATTATTCCAAAATATTATGGCAATGACCATTATCGCATTGTTAGGGAGGTGTAGGGTATTATATAGTCGGCCCCGCCCGACTTTCTGCCTTTCCTTACTGGTTTTTTTAGTAAAACAATTTTAGAACTGGTCTTTTGGGAGAAGAGTGACAAATTCTACCAAATATTTCAACGTAAGTATTATATATGAACGGTTAAAATATTTCTCTTAGTTTTCAGCGTTTTCCAATTGTAATACGACAAAATTTATTTGTATTTTTCTATTTGATTTCTTTTCAGAAAAAATTTAACTATTTTAATTTTAGATCGCGCAATATTTGAAGATAAATGTTACGGATATTTAAAAAATGCAGTGCTGAATGCCATGTATAAATTACAACAAATTAGTGAGCATACACCTAAACGGGAATGTTTGAATTGAAAGAAACTATATTTGGAAACAAAATTTGTAAGTATTATGTATTTGTGATCAAATATACAAGGTGGCGCAAAAGTAACCTTTCGATGTTTTGTGCCAAAGTCACAGACCGATTATTGGTCAAATAAATAGTCAGCAATATTCCGCGTTCTGGAGCAGTGTAGCGTAACATTGTTTATTAACGTGTATTTCGCATGTGTTTACTACACAAATGTCAAAACAGAACTGACATTAGGGGCCAATCGCAAAATTTATAGCATTTTCTGATAGGAGGCTTACTTTTGCGCCATTTATAGCATTTTCTGATAGGAGGATTACTTTTGCGCCACCTTGTATTTTATTTGAAGATCAAGCAATTTTGTTTGGAACGTATATATTAATATATTAGAACAAAATATATTTGCGTCACAATAATACAAATAATATATGTTTTTTCTCACAAACAAAGCTATTTTTAAAAGTTTTTGATTTTTTCTAATTTAATTTTAAATTTTTCCTAGATTTCGTATTATACTTTGCAGTTAAACCTGTTGTTAGATTAGGCCCATTTGGTCCATAGTCTCCTTTATAAACGGTAATATATTTGGTCCAAGGGATGTTTTTGTTTTTTGACATCAAAATAATAAGTCCTTATTAATCTTATATTTACTATAAGCTTAATATAAACAAACAAATAAATAAATAATAAGCCTGTTTTGTTCAAAAATAATATGTAACTAAGCTGCTTTATTTTCACGAAGTATTGAATAAAAATAAATATAAAATATTGGGTTAAATATTCGTTTTGTATGAAAAATTGTGAAAATTTAATATGGACCAAATGGTCTCTTAATCTACGATTTGTACATATTTTCCAGTCTAACAGCAGGATTAAGAATGTCGTAAGCAGCATTAACTAATTATTATTTAATAAATATTCCTATTCATCTCTGTTTGACAAAACATCAAAGCAATTTATAGCTACGAAAAAATATACGGTTTAAATATGAATCGTATTTTACAAACATATTATATTTGTTTGCACTTTGAACATCTGAAAAACAGAAAACTTGCATCTGAAACATTACCAAAAAATACTTAAATACAAATAAATCTTTGTTTCGGAAATATTACTTCCAAATAAAAAATATTAGGATGGAATCATAGTTTAGAACAATATCCTCCCAAACGAATATGTACGTTTCAAGCTGAATATGTTTGGCGCAATATACTACAGAAGCAATTTTTCAGCGTTTATACAATTTTATAAAATTTTTATTTAATTTCACTATAAGTTTACAAATCGATAACAAATATACGAAACTTCAAATATTTCGATGGTGTGTTGGACGGTTTATCTTTATACATACAACTAAAATACTGTTTTAGATTATAAAATGTTGAAAGTTATCCGTAATATGTATTATACATTTATTGTATTTTCTAATACAGTCGAACCTGGATAAGCGGGAGCTAAAGGGACTGACATTTTTTCCCACGTACGGAGGTTTCCAGCTTGCACAGTTTCCCACTTAAGGAGTTTTTCTTTGTTACTTGTCCCATTTAAAGAGGTTTATTAAGTTACACATAAAATAGTTATTGGCGAATTTATTTAAAAAATAAAATAGAAATACTTCATTCAGCAAGTACATAAATAAAAAGTAATTCAATTCAGTACACTTCATAAAATAATATTAAGAACGAATTCTACTTAAAATAACATGTCATCATTGTTTGCTTCTGTTTTATAGATGTGATCAAATTTTCCAAATAATTTATTTTTTTAAATACGTCTGGATTAGATGCATTTGTTTCAAAGTAGTTCTGTAGTGTTTTCAAAGCGCCCAATGCATCTTTTCTTGTTACAATATGATCAGTAGTTGGTACCATCTCAAAATCTTCCACATCATCATCATCACTTAAATGAGGGCTCGGTACTATTTCTTCGTCGCTAAATTCTCCACATATAATAACGTTTTCGTCAACATTTACGTAATTTTCAAAAGTGGGCACTACAACTTGAGAACTAGAAACAACTTTTTCCCAGATATTGGTTTCGAAACTGCTACATTCATCTACTAACATATTCTCGCATGTGGCACCATCTTCGGATGGATTATGTTGGAAACCAGCTTTCTTGAAGCAGTTAAATATTCGAAACGTTGTTCCACGCCTTGAACGTGAAACGCATTGCGTCTAAAATATTTATATGATAGGTAGTATCATTTTCTATAGAATCCAGGATGTTTTCAACAACTTGTCGTCTGTATAAAACTTTAAAATTTTGAATGATACCTTGATCAAGCGGTTGTAGTTTGGTTGACCCTTTCTTTCGATATTTTACCGCCAATACAATCAGTATTTTTGAAAGTGAAGGTTTTATCAGAGAGGCATTTGAAAAAAATCCAGTTTCATCCGCGTTGAAAATATCGTCCACTGCGTAATCTGTTATTAGTTGGGGCAGATCTTCAATCCACTGTCTGCATGTTTGAACGTTTACTGCATTGCTTTCCCCACAAACAGTTCTAAAAACAAATCATTTCTTTTTTTTAAATCCTTCCAGCCAGCCATTGCTGGCAGAGAATGTACATAGAAAAACCCATTGATTCGGCGATCTTTAAAGCCTTTTCCTTAATGGCATTACCGCCTATTGGTACGTTTCTGCTATTTGACAATTTTATCCACATGATTAATCTTCGTTCTAAATCCGGAAATTCGCCTTTCTTCAATTTTTTACATTTTCCATGTCCTTCAAAAGCAGCTTCTACTATGGAATCACTGTGTTTTAATATTCGCGATATTGTAGATCGCTTGGGTTTTTCCCTTTTGAAATTCATTAACAATTTTCAATTTGTCGTTAACACTCAGGATTTTAATTTTTCGCTTAAACATGCTGACTTCTGCGACGATGTACTTTGCCACACTGCCAAACGAGTTCTAAAAAAGTAAAAAACACATAAAAAATATTCTCTGCTGCAACTGCGCTTTTTCGTTTAACGGAACTTTTTGAGATCTGCGTCAAACACACAATATCTATGCAAAAACTCATACATTAAAATCCAAAAACCTTTGTTAATCCCGCTTATAGAGGTAAGACTAGAAAAAAATCCCACTTATAGAGGAAAACTCTGAGAAAACATGTCCCACTTAAAGAGGTTTACTTTCTCACTTAAAGAGGTATTTTGTTTGAAGTGTACAAGGGACCAACAAAATATTCTCACATAAAGAGGATTCCCACTTAAGCAGGTCCCACTTATCCAGGTTCGACTGTATATAAATATTTTTGAAACACTGTACCATAGTTAACACATTTTTACATCACTGTTCAATAGTTGTAGTTTTTGCCCCACTGTACTATTTTTAAGCCATTATGACCACGTTACATGTTTATCTGTTTGTACCTCACTGTAACCAGTTTGTCTCGCTGTACTATAGTTAAAGCGTTTTGCCCCACTGTACCATATGTAACACATTTTTCCCACCTTACCACATTTAACTATTTGTGCCCACTGTACCATAGTTTACCCTTTAACCTGTGTCATAGTCAACCCTTAATCTCACTGTACTATATTTAACCATTTTTGTCACATTACCTTATTTAACCATTTTTGTCCCACTGTACCATAGTTAACACATTTTCCCCACCGTTTCAAGTTAACGCTTTTGCCCCAATGTATCATTTTTAACCCTTTTGCCCACTGTCTGTGTGTTTGTTCCAGCATCACGCCTAAACGGCTGAACCGATTTTCTTGAAACTTTGTGGACAGATAGACCAATGACTTGGAAATGCCATAGGCTACTTTGATTTTCGATTTTCCGCCAAACGATTTTCGACCACTCGACTACTGAGGATCCTGTAAGAGCTAGAAAGCTAAAATTTTGCACATGCATGTTGTATGAATCACTGCCTACTCATGTAGTCATTTTTCGCCAGTGGTCAGTTCTAGCGCTATCAAAAACATGAGTATTGTTTTTGTTCTTCCAAAAGCGTCTTATAAGATACAAAGCTAAAATTTTGTAAAAATTAAGTATTGTATACGAAAAATAATTTTCAACCCGCTGTCAGAGGGTCAGAGACGCAGTGACCAGAATAATTTTCATCATTTCAGTAATTTTAAAAGTTCCTTAAGAGCTAAGAATATAAAAATGTATATGTACATGCTGACCTCAATGAGATGCGAAAACAACAATTTGATGTCCAGCGTGAGGTCAAACTGGACAAAAAACAGAATCTTAAAATGTATCAAGTCTTTTCAAAATAAAGAGTGATCCATTTCGAGGTTCCCTACTTTTTTAAAGAAATTGTATATCGCTTGGGTTTTTCCCTTTTGAAATTCATTAACAATTTTCAATTTGTCGCTAACACTCAGGATTTTAATTTTTCGCTTTGCCACACTGCCAAACGAGTTCCAAAAAAGTAAAAAACACATAAAAAATCTTCTTATAGAGGAAAACTCTGAGAAAACATGTCCCACTTAAAGAGGTTTACTTTCTCACTTAAAGAGGTATTTTGTTTGAAGTGTACAAGGGACCAACAAAATATTCCCACATAAAGAGGATTCCCACTTAAGCAGGTCCCACTTATCCAGGTTCGACTGTATATTGCTTACTTGTACTGTACAGGCGGACAAACGACTGAACGGCTGAATCATACAATCATCATACAAAATTTTAAAATTTTGGTTTACGAGATATTGACACTAAAAAAGTTCGCATATCGAAGATTTTCAGTGAATGTGTGTATACACGGGGCAAAATCGCCTTTTTTGATATGTTTGAATCGAAAGAAAATATATTTGGAACACAAATTTTTAAATATTATATATTTATTAGCAAATAAATTTTATTTGAAAATCAATAAAATATATTTGGAACGCATATATTAATATATTACAACAAATTATATTTGCAAACTAAATTTCTCAAATAAAATATGTGTTTAAATACAAATAAAATTATTATTTAGGAATTTTTCCAAATATATTTTATTTAAAAAATATTTCCAAAACTTTTGCTGAGTTTTTGATATTTCAGTTTCAATTTTTCTTGGGTTTCGAATTGTACCTCCCAGTTATGATACCATATGCAGCATTACCTTCTGTTTTAAATCAATCATTTCAAATTTCTGAGTATTCCAAGTCATCATTAGTTGTCAATCCTCTAAGTACTTTATATTGATCCAAGTTTATATGATTTCAATTATTATTTTTTACGAACATTAAAAATTTCTAAAAATTTTACTTTAAGTTACTGAAAAATTTGACACAATTTATGTATTTAATGAATACTTAAATGCAAATAAATATTTGTTCCGGAAATAAAGGTCCCAAATAAAAACATATTGGAATGTAAACAAATACATACTTGTTTAGAACAACATCTTCCCAATTACATAATTTTTGTGTGTACCAAATATTACATACTTAGAGTCTACCCCAAACATATATATGTTTCAAGCCGAATATGTTTGGGACAATATACTACAGAAGCGATTTTTTTCAGCGTGTATAAAATTGCTTGTTTCTCCTGATTGCATTGGCCGATTTTGAAATTTTGAATAACGTCTTAAAGGTCGTTAAGAGCAATTTATTATTGAAGAAGACAACATGGCATTCTCTGTATGTGTGCAAACTTCATTACTTTTACATGGGGTCAGTGGTCAAGAGATTACAAAACGCGTGGCGGAGAAACAAATGCTTAATATTATATGTATGTTCCAAATTTCGATATAATATGATTAGTCATTATAATATGTATATGAATCATTCCATGCCAAACGGGACGATTTTTGACATCACTATTTTTGATTGCTTCGAAATTTTGTGTATGCATGATTTACCTAAAAATATCCTATACGTAGTTCACGAAAAAATTTTAAAAAAACTTCTTTAGGAGTTATGAGCAATTTAAATTTGACGAATTTACGTTTTTTTCTAAAAGGTGTGTTCATTCTTATGCTTGTATCTCCTGAAATACGTGACCGATTTTAATGTGCTATACCTTGTTTTGAAGGTAATTTCAACTACTTTTGAATTATGTGATATAAGAGTCATTCCACGCCAAACGGGACGATTTTGACATCACTATTTTTGATTACTTCGGAATTTTGTGTATGCATTATTTACCTGAAAATATATTATCGTAGTTCAAGAAAAAATTTTAAAAAAGTTTCTTTAAGAGTTATGAGCAATTTAAAGTTGACGAAATTACGTTTTTTTCTAATAGGTGTGTTTATCCTTTAGCTTGTATCTCCTAAAATGCGTGACCGATTTTAATGTGCTATACCTTGTTTTGAAGGTAAATTACACTACTGCAACTAACTGATGTAAGCACTGCCCTTTTATAGTTTCTATTGCGATTTTCAAAACGATTACACCCTTAGATTTTTTTGAAATTTTAATGTTGTGTTCTTACACGGGGCAAAATCGCCTTTTTTGATATGTTTGAATCGAAAGAAAATATATTTGGAACACAAATTTTTAAATATTATATATTTCTTAGCAAATAAATTTTATTTGAAAATCAATAAAATATATTTGGAACGCATATATTAATATATTACAACAAATTATATTTGCAAACTAAATTTCTCAAATAAAATATGTGTTTAAATACAAATAAAATTATTATTTAGGAATTTTTCCAAATATGTTTTATTTAAAAAATATTTCCAAAACTTTTGCTGAGTTTTTCATATTTCAGTTTCAATTTTTCTTGGGTTTCGAATTGTACCTCCCAGTTATGATACCATATGCAGCATTACCTTCTGTTTTAAATCAATCATTTCAAATTTCTGAGTATTCCAAGACATCATTAGTTGTCAATCCTCTAAGTACTTTATATTGATCCAAGATTATATGATTTCAATTATTATTTTTTATGAACATTAAAAATTTCTAAAAATTTAACTTTGAATTACTGAAAAATTTGACACAATTTATGTATTTTGTGAATACTTAAATGCAAATAAATATTTGTTTCGGAAATAATGGTCCCAAATAAAAACATATTGGAATGTAAACAAATATTTGTTTAGAACAACATCTTCCCAAATACACAATTTTTGTGTGTACCAAATATTACATGCTTAGAGTCTACCCCAAACATATATATGTTTCAAGCCGAATATGTTTGGGACAATATACTACAGAAGCGATTTTTTTTCAGCGTGTGTTTAGCGCTCTGGCGTTTTGTTGCCTTTCGAAAAAAAAGAAATCTTAGTTTTCCAATTTTTAATGAGTTTTATTAATTCACTTTGTTAGTTGTGGTTGTGTACAATTTTTGGGTTTGTAATAGTAAAATGCACAAGTTTCATGCTAACAACTTTAGGATATTTTGTGTCTTGTTTAATTTTAATTTATATTCTTAATGTTAACTATTTGTTTTTAATGTAATTCACAATGTTTATTTATTTTCACTATGCTAATTGTTCAATGTTGGGTAATTATTACACTTATTTAAACCGGGAAACACACTAATCACGGGGGAGAGGCGCACGAGTTTAGTTAAAGGATCGGTAAAAGACTGATTACTTGTGCTTGCCATCTATCTCTTCTAAGCTCACTTAACGACTTTCGTTAAGCTACAGATGGCAAGCGACAAGTAAACAAACATATAAACAAAAGGGAAATTAGAGTAATGAGTGCTTTAGAGTGATGAGTGCATAAGTTATGCATGTATGGGCATATAAATGCATTTATACACCTACACATATAGTGGACGTTTCACACTGATGTTCAAAAGTGAGATGTCACCTTTGAACATTCTCCCCCCCCCGTGATATAGTGTAGATTATTCTAACTTAAACTAGCTTAATCTAAAACTGCAGCTCATTTGGCTCCCGTGGATGAAAACCCCATCCAGTTTTGGGGCCTGTCCCGGATCCATAAACAAAAAACATATAAACAAAAGGGAAATTAGAGTAATGAGTGCTTTAGAGTGATGAGTGCATAAGTTATGCATGTATGGGCATATAAATGCATTTATACACCTACACATATAGTGGACGTTTCACACTGATGTTCAAAAGTGAGATGTCACCTTTGAACATTCTCCCCCCCCCGTGATATAGTGTAGATTATTCTAACTTAAACTAGCTTAATCTAAAACTGCAGCTCATTTGGCTCCCGTGGATGAAAACCCCATCCAGTTTTGGGGCCTGTCCCGGATCCAAGGCTTGAATAACAAAAGTTGACGAAAATGCGATGGCGGGTCTGAGTAGGGTCGAAGTGGTAGGGTACTGGGTACAGCATCTGTCTTCAGGGAATATGGGCTGACATCGTGTCGTACTCGGGGTTGGGCTAGGCAACTGAGAAACCATATCTAGGGTAGAAGAGATGTGAGTACCAAGTTCTTTTACAAATAAATAGAGTGTTAGTCAATCTGAAAATAGTTTGACGATTTTCATTATCGGTCTACTAACTACTCCGTGTGCTGTCCGAATATCTACGACCCTAATGTTTTGATCAGTTCCAAGGTATGTTCTTTCTATACGGCCTAATTTCCATTCTGTCGGGGCCAATCTCTCATCTTTAATTACAATTAAATCGTTTTCCTTTACATTTTCTGTTTGATACTTCCACTTATATCGACGATGTAGCTCATTCAAATACTCAGTTTTCCATCTTTGGCAAAAATATTGAGAGATAATCTTTAATCGTTTCCATCTATTGGCTAGGGTGAGGTTTCCGTCTGAAACATCTGGTTCTGCTGGGGTCAAAATGGAGGTACCTATCAGAAAATGTGCAGGGGTAAGAGGATTTAAATCGGAAGGGTCGTCGCTGGCTGGACTTAGGGGTCGAGAGTTAAGACAGGCTTCAATTCGCGCTAAAATGGTCGAGAATTCCTCAAAGGTAAAATTCATTTGCGGTATAAATTTCCGTAGATGTGTTTTGAATGATTTAACTCCCGCCTCCCATAATCCTCCCATATGAGGGGCACCGGGAGGAAAAAACTCCATTCTAAATTTTGATAAACATTGTTCTGGATGCCGTCTTTTTGCAGATTCTTCATAAACTCCCAGTTATGATACCATATGCAGCATTACCTTCTGTTTTAAATCAATCATTTCAAATTTCTGAGTATTCCAAGACATCATTAGTTGTCAATCCTCTAAGTACTTTATATTGATCCAAGATTATATGATTTCAATTATTATTTTTTATGAACATTAAAAATTTCTAAAAATTTAACTTTGAATTACTGAAAAATTTGACACAATTTATGTATTTTGTGAATACTTAAATGCAAATAAATATTTGTTTCGGAAATAATGGTCCCAAATAAAAACATATTGGAATGTAAACAAATATTTGTTTAGAACAACATCTTCCCAAATACACAATTTTTGTGTGTACCAAATATTACATGCTTAGAGTCTACCCCAAACATATATATGTTTCAAGCCGAATATGTTTGGGACAATATACTACAGAAGCGATTTTTTTTCAGCGTGTGTTTAGCGCTCTGGCGTTTTGTTGCCTTTCGAAAAAAAAGAAATCTTAGTTTTCCAATTTTTAATGAGTTTTATTAATTCACTTTGTTAGTTGTGGTTGTGTACAATTTTTGGGTTTGTAATAGTAAAATGCACAAGTTTCATGCTAACAACTTTAGGATATTTTGTGTCTTGTTTAATTTTAATTTATATTCTTAATGTTAACTATTTGTTTTTAATGTAATTCACAATGTTTATTTATTTTCACTATGCTAATTGTTCAATGTTGGGTAATTATTACACTTATTTAAACCGGGAAACACACTAATCACGGGGGAGAGGCGCACGAGTTTAGTTAAAGGATCGGTAAAAGACTGATTACTTGTGCTTGCCATCTATCTCTTCTAAGCTCACTTAACGACTTTCGTTAAGCTACAGATGGCAAGCGACAAGTAAACAAACATATAAACAAAAGGGAAATTAGAGTAATGAGTGCTTTAGAGTGATGAGTGCATAAGTTATGCATGTATGGGCATATAAATGCATTTATACACCTACACATATAGTGGACGTTTCACACTGATGTTCAAAAGTGAGATGTCACCTTTGAACATTCTCCCCCCCCCGTGATATAGTGTAGATTATTCTAACTTAAACTAGCTTAATCTAAAACTGCAGCTCATTTGGCTCCCGTGGATGAAAACCCCATCCAGTTTTGGGGCCTGTCCCGGATCCAAGGCTTGAATAACAAAAGTTGACGGAAATGCGATGGCGGGTCTGAGTAGGGTCGAAGTGGTAGGGTACTGGGTACAGCATCTGTCTTCAGGGAATATGGGCTGACATCGTGTCGTACTCGGGGTTGGGCTAGGCAACTGAGAAACCATATCTAGGGTAGAAGAGATGTGAGTACCAAGTTCTTTTACAAATAAATAGAGTGTTAGTCAATCTGAAAATAGTTTGACGATTTTCATTATCGGTCTACTAACTACTCCGTGTGCTGTCCGAATATCTACGACCCTAATGTTTTGATCAGTTCCAAGGTATGTTCTTTCTATACGGCCTAATTTCCATTCTGTCGGGGCCAATCTCTCATCTTTAATTACAATTAAATCGTTTTCCTTTACATTTTCTGTTTGATACTTCCACTTATATCGACGATGTAGCTCATTCAAATACTCAGTTTTCCATCTTTGGCAAAAATATTGAGAGATAATCTTTAATCGTTTCCATCTATTGGCTAGGGTGAGGTTTCCGTCTGAAACATCTGGTTCTGCTGGGGTCAAAATGGAGGTACCTATCAGAAAATGTGCAGGGGTAAGAGGATTTAAATCGGAAGGGTCGTCGCTGGCTGGACTTAGGGGTCGAGAGTTAAGACAGGCTTCAATTCGCGCTAAAATGGTCGAGAATTCCTCAAAGGTAAAATTCATTTGCGGTATAAATTTCCGTAGATGTGTTTTGAATGATTTAACTCCCGCCTCCCATAATCCTCCCATATGAGGGGCACCGGGAGGAAAAAACTCCATTCTAAATTTTGATAAACATTGTTCTGGATGCCGTCTTTTTGCAGATTCTTCATAAACTCTAGCCTATCTTTTTTTATTAATTCTGCTGCTCCTACAAAATTAGTCCCATTATCTGAGTAGATCTTGGCTGGGCTTCCTCGTCGCCCAATAAAGCGAGATAAAGCGGCTAAAAAAGATTGAGTTGATAGATCACTAGTGGGTTCTAAGTGAATTGCTTTTGTGGAAAAGCAAACGAAGACGCAAACATAACCCTTTGTTATTAAACAAGCTCTTCCTGTAAAATTCTTTATGTTGAAGGGTCCTGCAAAATCTACTCCTGTATTGGTAAAAGGTCGAGTCAGCATAGTTCGCTGGGGCGGAAGTGAGGCCATAATTTGCGTTTGAGTTTGGTGTTTATACAAAACACAAGTTCGACAATTATGAATTACCTTCTTGATTAAGGGCTTCAATTTAAATATCCAAAATTCAAACCTGATTACTCGAGTCATGAGTTGATTTCCGCCATGCATCGTAATTTTGTGAACAAATTCTACTAACAAAAGGGCTAATCTCGATTCGTATGGGATAAGAATGGGATGGCGCTCGTTATATGTAAGTGCTGGGGACTGAACAAGGCGGCCATTTGCCCTAACGATTCCTTTTGAATCAATGAATGGATTGAGAGATAAAAGACTGCTACCAGATGAGAGTCTTTTCTTTTGGGTTAACGCTAAATACTCCTCTGCGAAATAATGTTTTTGTGTTAAAACAAAAAGACGATCTTTGATATCTTGGATTTCACCATGGGTGATTTCTGCCGAAGAAATTCTAAGTCGGGTCCGATTGACGCCGGTATTTCTCCAAAAACGAATTGCAAATGCTAAGACTTTATAAGCTCTTGATAGAGAAGAAAATCTATCCAAAGGATCTTCAACTGTTGTGGTCGCGAAAACTTTAACTGCTTTTGCTTCTAACTCTGTGTCGCTCATAATGTCGTGTCTAGGCCATCGGTCTTTTGGAAACTTCAGCTATTGGGGTCCAGTCCACCACAAATGATGTGACTGCAAATCATTTGGCGAACATCCTCGACTGGCTACATCAGCTGGGTTGCTTTCTGAATCTATGTGCTTCCAATTGTCGTTGCCTACATTATCTAAAATATCTGAAATTCTATTTCCCACAAAGGCACTCCATGAACACGGTGGTTTTTTGAGCCATGCTAGCACGATCGTTGAGTCGGTCCAAAAGTGTGTTGAAATATTTTCAATTTGTAAGTTGGGAACCACCGCTGTGGTTAATTTTGCTAAGAGAACGGCTCCGCATAATTCTAATCTAGGCAGAGATATTTTTTTGATGGGTGCTACTCGAGTTTTCGCTGCCAAAAGAAACGTGTCGACTGTTTGATCTAAATGTTCTACTCTAACATAAAGAGTCGCGGCGTAAGCGCTTTCTGAAGCGTCACAAAAACCATGCACTTCAATTTTACTTGAAGGTTTAAATCTGATCCACCTAGGTACTGAAATTGAATCTATTGAGGGACAATTTTTAATGAAATTCTTCCAATTCATTCGAGTTATGGGCTTCAACGCATCGTCCCAATCTACTTTATCCAGCCAGACTTGCTGCATGATAAGTTTCGCTACGATGATTACTGGAGCCAGCCATCCACATGGGTCAAAAAATTTGGCAATTGTTGAAAGGACTTCTCGTTTGGTGCATAATTCCCTTTCTTCCGTGGGTGGTGATGTGAACGTAAAGTTATCAGCCGAAATGTTCCATCGGATACCTAGAGTCTTCGTTGAAGTTCCTTCCGAAATATCCAACCAATTGACCGGCAAGAGTGAGTCAGGTGGCAAATCTCGAAGTAGATTGGGGTCGTTTGAACTCCATTTTCTCAATTCAAAACCTGCTGAATCCATGGCTGCTACTAATTCTTTCATAGACTTAAGGGATTCTTCTACAGTGTGACCTCCAGCTAAAACGTCGTCGACATATAAATTTTGTTTTATAATTTCCGAACCTAATGGGTATGTTTCTTTAACATCTTCTGCCAATTGAATTAGGGTCCTAAGAGCTAGAAATGGGGCGCAATTAATTCCGAAAGTGACTGTCGAAAGTTCAAAGTCTTCAACTGGGTCATTTGCTGATCTTCTAAAAAGAATTCTTTGAAATGGGGCCTGACTTGGGTCGATTTGTATTTGACGATACATTTTGGTAACGTCCGCGTTAAATACGTATTTAAAAAACCTCCATTTTAAAATCTGCAATACTAAATCCTGTTGAAGAATAGGCCCTGGATGTAAAATGTCATTAAGACTTTTCCTATTTGATGTGGGACTTGACGCATTGAAAACTACCCTAAGTTTAGTAGTAACCCTATCTGGTTTAATAACTGCATGATGTGGCAAATAGTAGTGAGGGGTCTTCTCGATTTCCTGGGGTCTCAGTTTCCGCATGTGTCCAAGTTCCAAATATTCCATTATCGCTGCGTCGTATTGAGATTTGATTTCGGGCGTTTTTTGCAACTTTCTTTCCATTCGATAGAATTGCGCCATTGCGATATTTCGAGATGCTCCAAGTTCAGCACAAGATTTGAACGGCATCGTGACAATATATCGTCCATCTTCATTTCTTCGCGTTGTATTTTTGAAATTTGTTTCGCAAAAGGTGTCTTCTGCTGACCTCAAAACTTTTTTTGGGGTCTCCTCCACCTCCCAAAAACGTGTGAGAATTTTCTCGATCGAAACTGTATTGTGACGTGAAATTTTCCTATCATTTGTGTTTGATTTTTCAAGGGGTCCGCCCACTATCCAGCCAAAAACGGTGCTTTGCGCTAGTAAAGATCCTATAGATTTCATTGGAGCTCCTACTGTGTAAATTAAGGGTCCTATGTCTAAACCTATCAGAAGATCTATGGGTCGGCTTTCGTAAAAACGAGGATCTGCTAACTCGAGTTGAGTTGTTTCTCTATGTTGATTTTTATCTAGGGTGCGCGACGGCAAATTAGAAGGAAGGGACTTCAAAACGGGTGCCCAAACTTCTAATTCAAAACTAGGGTTTGTACGAGAACAAAGGTTAAAAAGACAAGCTTTTGTTGAAGTTTCTGAAACGGTTTCACTTAAACCGGTAACATGAACAAGATTCTTCCTCGTTGGAAGCTTTAATTGGTTTGTAATCTTCTCTGATATAAATGTTGATTGAGATCCAGGGTCGATAATCGCTCGTGCGTCATATCGCTGCCCTCTAGATTCAATTTGAACAATCGCTGTGAAGAGTAATGTTTCTTTCGATTGCTGCTGGCTAAGTTGTGAATTTTCCTTGAGAGTTAGAGTCGTTATACTAGGAGTTTGAAAACTAGGTGTGGACTGTAAACTAGGAGTGGATTGTACTAGGGTGGTTAGAGCTGCCGCACTGGTACTAGGTCGTACGTCATCTCTAACCGGTTGTGAATTTGTAGGTCGGGCCTCGTTACCCTTATGTAATAAAGTGTGATGTCTTTGATTACATTCCCTACACGTGAAACGACTCTTACAATCTCTTACAACATGATCCGAAGTGATGCAGTTGTAACAAAGATTGTGGAGTTTGACTACGTGAATGCGATCATTCACGTTTTTCTCAAGGAATTGTGGACATTTACGTAACAAATGGTTTGCCTTGCAAATTTGGCAACTCGGTCCATTTGTACGACTACTAGGTTGCGTAGATGTGCTAAATCTGTTGCTATTGTTGAATCTTCTTTGCGAACTTTGAGTCTGTTGCGCAACATTAGTTTGAAATGACTTAACCCTATTTTCCTTCCTACTATAATCGGGTCTAGGCTGATTATTTTTGGAGAAATGGGGCTTAATATTTCCTACAGATTCTAAAGTTTTGAACTTGTGTGTCAAAAATGCATTCAAATCTTTCCAAGACGGTAGTATGGAACAATCTTCCAAACCGTTTTCAAATTCTTCTAAGAAATTTCTCGGCAGTTTCGTAGAGGTAAGGTAAACTAAAATTGGGTCCCACCCCTTCACATCTACGTTGAGTGTTTCTAGTGTCTGAACGCAACCATCAATAGTGCGTTGAAGTTTCTGGATCGAAGATCCTGAATCTGCCGAAACTGGTGGTAAACTAAGTAGAGTCTTTAGCTGTTCGTTAACTTGCATTCGTTTATTCTCGTATCTGTTTTCTAAGTTTTTCCATGCTAGATCAAAACCTTCATTTGTTAGTGGTACGTTACTAATAATTTCCCGTGCCTCCCCCGCGGTTTTTTGTTTTAGATGGAAAAGTTTTTCTACTTTACTAAGTCTAGAATTATTTCTGTACAAGGCCGAAAACAAATCCCGAAAAGTAGGCCAAGCGCCGTATCCTCCATGAAATGTGTCGGTGTCGCATGGTGGTAAACGTAACGATAGATGGTTGTTTGGCTCAACTGTTTCCTTTTTTCGGGTCTCCGATTCTCGTTCGAACTTTTCCTGCTGCCTTTCGTCGGTTAGTGCTAAAATTTCTCCATTTACTGCGCTTAAACATCGTTTGTATGTCTCTAATGCCTCTTTATAATGGGTCCTCAACTTTGATTTATCGATTGGGGCCTCATCTTTTTCGGGAACACGGTCTCTACAATCTAAATAGGCCCTTTTCACTTGATCCCAAACAGAGTTCAATTCTACACGTGTCACTTCTAATGAGTGAATATTATCATCGGTGCTAGTAGCAGAGTAACCACTCTCAAAGTCTATCAGGTCATTTACGCAATTTACAAATTTATCACGTAAAACTTTATCCATATTTCCTCCTTCTTAAATATTTTCTTTGTCAAATTTTAAACTGGCTAAAATTTCAAGAAACTTTTAAAATTGAGCTTTTCTTTTAACAATTTCTGTAAAAACTTACTTTGCCAATATTTGCAAAATAATTTCAGAAAAACGCTAAATATTTGTTGAATGGGGCCAATCTTTTACAGTCCGACTTTTTTTTTCACGAATAGATATAAATAATGGCAGTTTACTTTGAACTTGTGTCGTTTGTGCGAAAAGTAAGAAATTTTAGCGATAATAATTTTTATAGACCTGGGTCTTTTGGAAAAAAAAATTATATAAATAAAAATTTGGACGAAAGTAATTCTTTGTCGGCTAGTGTACTCTCAAAAAAAATTATCAATCAACTCTTCTTTGACAAAACAAAAAAAATAAAAAAAAGCGTAGGAAAGTGATTTTTCTATCAGAAAAAATTCAATCAAATCAAAAAACAAATTTTGTAAGAAAGTGTTTTTTGCAAATTTATAACAAACAAAAAAAACAAACTTTGTAGGAACGTGTTTTTTCAAAAAAAAAATACCCAAATTTTGTAGGGAGGTGTTTCACTTAATAGATTTTTCGAGCAAATTTATTTTTCGTAGTAAAGTGTAATTTCCAAAAATTTAGCACTTAATAAATTTCTGAACAAATTTATTTTTCGTAGTAAAGTGTAATTTCCAAAATTAGCACTTAATAAATTTTCGAGTCAAATTTATTTTTCGTAGTAAAGTGTAATTTCCAAAAATTAGCACTTAATAAATTTTTGAGCAAATTTATTTTTCGTAGCAAAGTGTAATTTCCAAAAATTAGCACTTAATAAATTTCTGAGCAAATTTATTTTTCGTAGCAAAGTGTAATTTCCAAAAATTAGCACTTAATAAATTTTTCGAGCAAATTTATTTTTCGTAGCAAAGTGTAATTTCCAAAAATTAGCACTTAATAAATTTCTGAGCAAATTTATTTTTCGTTGTAAAGTGTAATTTGCAAAAATAAAAATAAATTTCAATAAATGTAAATTATTGTGTTAGTTCTGTTTAGCTTTTGCCGAAATGTCCGTCCGATCCCATCAACCATCAAACCATATGTTCTTTCATTCCTTTCTTTACGGCTGAAATTATGTTTTCCTACTTCTCCCTTTTTTTCTATTTCACAAAAAAATCCAGTGGTACATTAACCTTTGGGTTCCCTAATCAAGGCAAGAAGTGAAAACGAATGAAAAGACAACGAGAAACCAACGAAAAAAAATCCGCTACCTATGGTCTCATATGCATCGATGCACATAGACTGGTGTTGTTGTTGTTTTAATGGGTACGAGGGGTCGAGTTGAAAGTGTCGGCACAGGAACTTTTTTATCAAATATATCAAGATTTTCGCATTAAATCGGTTGGAAACTACAGTAATGCTGATTTGTAGCACAAACCACACATATTAATGGCAATAGAGATTAAAAAATCGTAAATTTTTTGACATTTTTCAAAAGGGTTTTTCTATTGAATCTAAAGCAATACGAGGGTCGTTCAAAAAGTTGGAACACGTATTTTCTAAAGCAAAAAAAATAAATTTATTTTTTCTTTTTCATTTATTGATTGGGATTGATTTTAGCGTCTCCAAAGCATCAGCTAATATCATACGGTCGATTTCTCCCTCAGAAAATCGCATATAAAGAAGGCAAAAAAAATATTTTTTTCTCTAAGTTGCAAACTTGATGTTTAAAGTACCCAAAAATCACGAAGTAATTTGTAGGGTTCTCAAGCCAGTCAGCGGATGAGTCGAGCCAATAAAAATCTTTCCTTTTTTTTCTTTTAAGCAGCTAATAATAATAGTAATAAGAATAAAAGTAAGCTTAATAAATATAACCGCGATTTAAGCAGCCGAAAAAATTCAAGAAATTTTCGCTCTTTTGTTTCGCAAGAAAGTTGTCCGTCCACGCGTTATTCAGCACAAAATTATCTGGAATTCTTGCTGAGGTTTTCGGAATAAGTCAATGGGTGTCCGTCCGCGCGTCCGAAATCTTAATAAACTTATCTTAATAATCGTATCTTAATACTCTTATCTTAATATTCTTATCTTAAAAATAACTTGATGGCATAAATCGACTCGACTAGCCGCTGGCTTTCAGAAAAATTCATCAGAATGCGTAATAAATTATTTGAACAAATTATCGAAGGGTTTTCAAAAAGGTTGGGTCGCTATTTTCCTAAAGTTTCGAAAACTAGAAAACAGTAAAGTCGCGCGTTGTTACCGAAAAAATCGTCAAAAAACTTTCATAGGTTAGAATGCATGTAGGTTATGCAAGAGGTTAGTATATATGTAAAGGGTATATATGTGTAGCAATGTGTAGGTATGTAACTGCAAGCTAACTGCACGTATGTATATCAAAGTGCTATGTATGTATGTGCAAGCTAACTGCAGTTAAATATTCAGTTATCTTTGTATATATGTAAAAGACGAAAAACCAAGCCAGCGTCGTACATAGGGCCAGACCCGCCAAAATCTCCTTCATATAGCAATATGGCGGAGTTCGACAAAAATGGTTTTGGCACCCTATGTAACAACGCTACCTGCACAAATTTTGGGTACTCACTTTGATCCTATTATGTATTTGGGGTACCTGGTGTTGTTGGCGTTGGTCGATGGTTCTTCCTTCCTTCCTTCTAGGGGTTCAAGCGTGATGTTGTTGGGATGTGTTTCCGAGGCTCCTTGTAGGGTCTTGTGTTGGGTCACTTTGAATCTTTGGGTCACTTTGAATCTTTGGGTCACTGGTTTTGTGGGTCACTTTTTTCTTTTGTTTAATCGCGCCGAACCGATTTTTTATTTTAACCGATCTTGCACAATGCTCACGGTGTTTGAATTGTAAATATTTTTTAAAACACTTTTTGTTTTAATTGCACTACACACGTCGATATTTTTGTTTTTTAATTATTTAAAAAAACGCACTTTTTTATCCGGTTCGCATAGGACCAAATGTTTAGCGCTCTGGCGTTTTGTTGCCTTTCGAAAAAAAAGAAATCTTAGTTTTCCAATTTTTAATGAGTTTTATTAATTCACTTTGTTAGTTGTGGTTGTGTACAATTTTTGGGTTTGTAATAGTAAAATGCACAAGTTTCATGCTAACAACTTTAGGATATTTTGTGTCTTGTTTAATTTTAATTTATATTCTTAATGTTAACTATTTGTTTTTAATGTAATTCACAATGTTTATTTATTTTCACTATGCTAATTGTTCAATGTTGGGTAATTATTACACTTATTTAAACCGGGAAACACACTAATCACGGGGGAGAGGCGCACGAGTTTAGTTAAAGGATCGGTAAAAGACTGATTACTTGTGCTTGCCATCTATCTCTTCTAAGCTCACTTAACGACTTTCGTTAAGCTACAGATGGCAAGCGACAAGTAAACAAACATATAAACAAAAGGGAAATTAGAGTAATGAGTGCTTTAGAGTGATGAGTGCATAAGTTATGCATGTATGGGCATATAAATGCATTTATACACCTACACATATAGTGGACGTTTCACACTGATGTTCAAAAGTGAGATGTCACCTTTGAACAGCGTGTATATGTCTTTGTTAGCTACTGTATGAATTTGGAAGTGGTGAATTGATGGGAACTATTTTTTACGATTTTTTATAAAAACAAAACATTAGCAGTAGTGTAAACTACCTTCAATACAAGGTATAGCACATTATAATCGGTCACGTATTTTAGGAGATACAAGCTAAAGGATAAACACACATATTAGAAAAAAACGTAATTTCGTCAACTTTAAATTGCTCATAACTCTTAAAGAAATTGTTTTAAAATTTTTTCTTGAACTACGTATAATATATTTTCAGGTAAATAATGCATACGCAAAATTCCGAAGCAATCAAAAATAGTGATGTCAAAATCGTCCCGTTTGGCGTGGAATGACTCATATATCACATAATTCAAAATTTAGCACGTCTATACATATTGACCACAACCAAAAATTATCAAATATTTTGTAAAATAAAGGGTGGTTAAATTTTAAGGGCCGATGTTGATTTTGAATAAAACAAAATTTGTTTAAGAAATTATTGTCATTTATTTTTATTATGATAATATTGGTATGGTTCAATTATGTATGGAACAAAATATCGGCCTAACGGTCGCCGCGACCTGGGCGGCACACCTCCATCCGATGGTCCAAATTTTCGATGACCTTAAGCATAATTGAGGGTCTATGCCGTTAATGTGCCGAATTATCTCATCCTTTAGCTCTTGAATTGTTGCTAGCTTATCGACGTACAACTTTTCTTTCAAATAACCCCAAAGAAAGAAGTCCAACGGTGTCAAATCAATGATCTTGGCGGCCAATTGACATCGCCACTACGTGAGATAACACGGCCATTGAATTTATTGCCCAAAAGCGCCATTGTTTCGCAAGTGGCACCGTCCTGTTGAAACCACATATTGTCCACATCCATATCTTCAAATTCGGACAATAAAAAGTTCGTTATCATCTCACGATAGCGAACACCATTCACAGTAACTGCTTGACCGGTCTCATTTTGGAAAAAATACGGACCGATGATGCCGCCAGCCCATAAACCGCACCAAACAGTCACTCTTTGTGGGTGCATTGGTTTTTCGACAATCACTCTTGGATTATCATTCGCCCAAATGCGGCAATTCTGCTTATTGACGAATCCACTGAGGTGAAAATATGCCTCATCACAGAAGATGATTTTCTTCGAAAATTGATCATCCACTGTTGCCATTTCTTGCCACCATTCTGACCACTAACGACGTTTGGAATGGTCAAGAGGCTTTAGTTCTTGAGTCAATTGCATAATGTTCATCAACGACGAGCGTGAGAGGTGCAATTGTTGGGCACGACGACGAGTTGAGGTGGACGGTTCTTCAGCCTCACTATCGCGAACAGCAGCAATATTTTCTGCAGTACGAGCTGTACGAGCATGCACTGGTGTTTCACATCTCCTACAGACCCGGTTTGCTTACATTTGGACGATTAAATCGATCGAAAAAATCACGAAGTGCACGATATGCATTTTGATTTGAACATCCATTTTTATAATAAGCCCGAATAACTTTAACGCGTTGCTCGATTGCGTACCATGGTTCAAATTGAGTTAGTCTGAAATTGAGAAATGTCAACTAAAATGCAGAAAAAACTTGACGTTTAGGTGTGGTTCACATTCAACATCGGCCCCTACAATTTAACCACCCTTTATATAACCGCTGTAATTACACGCTGAAAAAAAATCGCTTCTGTAGTATATTGTCCCAAACATATTCGGCTTGAAACATATAAATGTTTATGGTACACTCTAAATATATAATACTTGATACACCCAAAAATTATATATTTGGGAAGATGTTATTCTAAACAAATTTTTGTTTCCATCCTAATACTTTTTATTTAGGATTATTAATTCCGAAACAAAGATTTATATAAATTTAAGTATTCCAAAAATATATCGAACCTTGATTGTGTTAAGTTTTACAGCAATTTAATGATAATTTTCTAGAAATTATTAATATTCGTAAATTGAAATCGTATCATTTTGGATAACAATAATTTACCCGAAGGATTGACAAGAAATGCTGACATGAAATACTCAGAAATTTTAAATGAGTCCCTTAAAACCGAATTTAATGCCGCTAATGGTATTTTTAACTGGGAGAAATAATTCGAAACGAAGGAAAAATTAAAAATAAAATTAGAAAAATTCACCAAAGTTTTGAAAATCTTTTATAAATTAGATATATTTGAAGATATTCCTAAACAATAATTTTATTTGTATATAAATACATATTTTATTTGAGAAAATTAGTTTGCAAACATATTTTGTTGTAATATATTAATATATGCGTTCCAAGTAAATTTTATTGATTTTCAAATAAAATTTATTTACTCAGAAATATATAACATTTAAAAATTTGTGTTCCAAATATATTTTCTTTCGATTCAAACATATCAAAAAAGGCGATTTTGCCCCGTGTACATGCTGAAAAAAAATCGCTTCTGTAGTATATTGTCCCAAACATATTCGGCTTGAAACATATATATGTTTAGGGTAAACTATAAACATATAGAATTTTGGGACACAGAAAGGTTATATATTTGGGAAGATGTCGTTCTAAACAAATCTTTGTTAACTCCCAATTCGTTTATATTTGGGACTCTAATTTCCGAAACAAATAAAAACTTTGCATTTAAGTATTCAGAAAATACCTAAATTGTTTTATATTGCGCAGTAATTCAAAGTAATTATTTTTAGAAATGTTTAATGTTCGCAAAATTAATTTTTCGTTGGATTGACAAGTGATGATGGCTTGGAATACTCAGAAATCAGAAATGATTTATTTGAAACATAAGTCAATGCTGCATATGGTATCATAACAATTGGGAACCAAGAAAAAATAGAAATGAAATTCGAAAAAGTCAGCATAAGATTTCAAAATCTTTTTGAAATAAAATATATTTGGAGAAATTCCTAAACAATAATTTTATTTGCACTTAAACACATACTTTACTTGAGAAATTTAGTTTGCAATTATATTTTGTTGTAATATATTTATATATGCGTTCCAAATATATTTTATTGATTATCAAATAAAATTTATTTGCTCAGAAATATATAATATTTAAAAATTTGTGTACCAAATATATTTTCTTTCGATTCAAACATATTAAAACAGGCGATTTTGCCCCGTGTAGAAAGCGATATATTTCGGAACGACTTTTAAAAAATTTTTGGTCGCGGTTTTTGTGTCCATCTTGTCCTAGCCGGAAAGCGCATTTCCTTGAAGATCGGCATATGCACATATACATATGTGTAGGTCCACAGCTATTTATGGGATTTTTAAAGTATTTGGGGAACCAATGAAACTCTTAAAGAATTTTGAAATGCATTGAAAGAATGAAAATTGCTTTGATCACTGCTAAACTGACAACAAAATATTCAATAATCGATATGGATAGACCGTATGTTATACAACACTCATTCGATGCGCCGACATTGCCACCTACGTCGGAATTACAACGTCTGGTGAGGGAATCCAAACACACAAGTAATGAGTTATTTGCTGGTTGTGACGCCAAATCGCTTGGGGTAGTACTAACACCAATAAAAGGGGACACTCCCTTATAGAATTTTTGAATACAAACGATCTCATAACTCTTAATATAGGAAACACTGCAACCTTTGTTAACAAAATTAGGGAAGAAGTATTAGATATAACGATATGTTCAGAAAATCGTATTTTTTTTTTTTTTTTTTTTTCCAATTCATTACATTTTTTATTGAATCTTTCATTATTATACAATGAAAATAACAATAAGTGGACAAATCTTAACCTAAAATACTATTCTCTGGGTTGTTGCCATTGCGAACAAACCATTGAGACTTTACACGATTTTTTTACTTAAACAAAAGGTTAACATTTCAAATTTAGGAATTCATAATTTCATTTCATTTTTTTGTTTTAGATTTTGATTAGGATTTGGATTTTGATTAGGATTTGTTTTAATTTATATCATGTCCAGCGTATCTCTCCTTCTAAGGCGGTCATGACCTTCAAAATTTAGTAGTTCTCGAGCCAGGATGTTTGGATGATTGAATAGTTTACCCACGTAACACCGGCAATATTTTTCAATTTCCTCTTTTACTGTTGGCATGTTGAGATCCTTATGGATGTTAGCGTTTCTTATATACCATGGTGCACCTGTAATTAAACGAAGAATATTCGATTGTCTTCTTTGTAATTTGCATACATTTGAAGCGCACGCTGTACCCCAGAGCTGGATACCATATGTCCAAATCGGCTTCAATACCGTTTTGTATAAAAGAACTTTATACTCTGGATCTAGGGCAGATCTTTGGCTGATAAGCCACTGAAGTTGATTAGTTTTGAGTTTTATTTGGGTTACTTTAGAGTCTATGTGGCGCGACCACGTCAAACGCCGATCTAAGTGGATTCCAAGGTATTTTACATGATCCTTTTGGGGAATCTGTGAGTTGAAAATAGAAATTGAAGGACTTGCATCCCTTCGCAGGGTAAAAGTAACATGAGTACACTTTGAGGCATTCACCATTATTCTCCATTTTTTTAACCATTCTTCTAGGATTCGGACATGCGACTGCAGGTGATCGGACGCAACTGAAGGGTTTTTGTGAGTACTGACGAAAGCAGTATCGTCCGCAAAAGTAGACGTGAGCGTAAAGTTGGTTATGGGCATATCTGCCGTAAAAATAACGTACAGTATAGGGCCAAGAATGCTCCCCTGTGGGACACCGGCATTTATTTTCTTAGGGCTAGAAAAAATGCCATTTGATTTAACTTGAAAAGACCGGTTAGTCAAATAGCTCCTGAACAGTTTATGCGTGTTGATTGGCAGAAGGTCACATATTTTGTACAAAAGTCCTTCGTGCCAGACTTTGTCAAATGCTTGGGAAATATCTATGAATAACGCCGAACAGTATTCATTATTCTCAAAAGCTCTTCTGATGCAGGTTACGATACGGTGTACCTGTTCTATAGTATTGTGACTTTTTCTAAAACCAAATTGGTGGTCAGGTATAATATTGTGAGAAATTATGTGAGGTGTGATTTTCTTCATGAGAATGGACTCAAACATTTTTGAAAGTATCGATAGTAAGCTTATAGGGCGATAGGATTTGACTTGAGTTGGATCTTTGCCTGGTTTCGGTATCATCACGATTTCAGACCTCTTCCAAGATAGGGGGAAGTAACCTACACGTAGAATTGCATTGAATAAAAATAACACAATTTTCAAGGCTGAAAAGGGAAGTTCTTTAATCATTTTCGCTGTTATACCATCTCCTCCGGGCGATTTCTTAAATTTTAGTTCTTTGACAGATTTTTCAACATCCTTTATTCTAAGCTTGATTGGGCCAGGAATTATATCATCTATCACGGGCTGATAGATTGGGCGACGAATTAAATCATCTATCACGGGCGGATAGATTGGGCGTGGAGTTATATCGTCTATCACGGGCGGATAGATTGGGCGAGAAGTTATGTCATCTATCACGGGCTGATACATTGGGAGAGGAATTGAGTCATTTATCCCGGGCGGATAGATTGTGTGAGAAATTGTATCATCTATCACGGGCGGATAGATTGGGCGAGGAATTGTGTCGTTTATCACGGGCGGATAGTGTGGGCGAGGAATTATATCTATCACGGGTGGATAGATTTCAGATGTATCACTGTTGGGTGTAAAAACGGACTCGAGGTAGTTTGCGAATGCATTTACTTTCTCTTCTGTGCTTTTTGCCCAGTTCCCATTTTCAAGGCGAATTGGGGATTCATGCGCAACAGGACCTCGCATGTTTTTTGTGGCCTTCCAGAGACTATAATCTGTTTTCTGGGTTGGATCCAGAGATTGCAAATATATTTTTAGATCACTTTCCTCGGCTGATTTTAGGGCTGATTTCAATCTCTTCTGGCAATTTTTTAGTTTTTTTCTCAGTGCTGGGGAGCGATATTGTTGCCACTCTCTTCTTACGCTTCTTTTTTCATTGATTAACGCTTGGATGCCTATTGGGTTATTGGAGTTATCTCTTTTGAATGCGCTTTTTCGAGTAGCCACTTTAACAGCACTGTTTACAACGTCTGTGAATAGGTTTACCGCGGCTTCAATTTCATCCGTTGTACGTAACGATACACCATCGGATAGGTGTGAGCTAACGTATTTTTTATATTTTAGCCAGTTGGTATACTTATTGGGCAAACTGTCACACCCATTTTCATGATTGTTGTAAAGCAGTGTCAAAATGGTAGGCGAATGATCCGATGATAGATCAAGTGATGGACATAGAGATAATTGTTCACGCCTTATATTTTTTATTATAGCGAAATCAATAAGGTCAGGCGTTTTGTTCAGATCTGAGGGCCAATATGTTGGGTGACCGCTCGAAGCTACATCTAGTTTAGCAGATGTTATGGCTTTAAGTAGTTGTCTACCTTTTGGAGTAGTGAGGCGAGAGCCCCAAAATGTGTGCTTGGCATTGTAGTCACCTGCTACCAAAAACTTTGTGCCAAGAGTGGAGAAGAACTCCATGAATTGATCTTTGTTAATATTGTGCCTAGGGGGACAATATATCGACGATATCACCAGATTTGTGCCTGTGATAGCGATAGAAGTTGCTTGTATATGCTCAGTCCTATATTCGGGCATAGGATAATGTTTGATTTTATTTTGGACAATAAGAGCTGTACCACCACAGGCTCTCCCGCTAGGATGTTTAGTATCGTATGTGGAATAACCACGTATCCTAAAACAATTTCTGGTTGAAAAATGTGTCTCAGAGACTAATAAAATATCTATACAGTGGTTTCGGAGAAAATTTTCTACCTCATTTCTGTGTTGGCTCAAGCCGTTTGCATTCCAATAACAAATTCTCATTGGATTTATTTTTGATTTAACACGAGTTGCATAAGCATACTTTGATTTCTCATCATTTCTTGCATCATGCTTTGCATATTCAACATGAATGAATTCATAGTTTCTATTAATTTTTCTATTGAGTTTTCGAGGGGAAATTGAGGGGGTAACGAATTACCATTTCTTGTCATACGGGCGTATGACATATTTGGATGAATTGTATTCTTTGGGATTCGGTTTACGTTTGGATCGCTAGAACTAGCATTTTCTGTAGGAGATACAGTTCTTAAGCCTGGGAAAGGCGATGGAATATAGCTTGCATATGTTGGAGTTTTATTAACATTGTTTGATTTTTTCATGTGCTTATAGACAGGGCAACCCCTGTAGTTTGCTGTATGGTTCTCACCGCAGTTACTACATTTTTTTACGCCGGTATCTGTTCTAGGATGGGGACAGTCAACGGACTTGTGCACATCGCCACATCTGACACAAATGGCCGGTAATTTACAGTATGCCTTGGTGTGTCCAAATTCTTGACAATTTGTACATTGGGGAGGATCGGCTCGTTTTAAAGGTTCCTCGACTCGAATTCTACGGTTGCACAAATATCTTAGGTCGTAAATAGGATGAGGTGCACCTTTTTTCTTTATTCTTGAAGAATCAAATGTTAGTTCAACCTTAAACATGGGCTGAGGAATTTTCTTTTTATTTATAATGTTTATTATGGATTTAACTTCATAACCCTCTTTAGCAAGTTCATCGATTATTTCAGCTGTTGAAACTGTACTATCAATACCCTTAATTACTACCACGAGACCTTTTGAACTCTTAAGCTGGTAAGTGTAGTAATTCTTTTTCTCGAAATCGAGCAACCCAACCACCTTTCTATAAGACACTTCGGTGTGCGTCTGAATTTTTGTTTCGTATACATTGCCTCTACGAAGTGAAGCAACATAGAAGTTTTCTTTGCCTAGTAGCTGGGACAGCTTATTTACCAACGCGTTAGTTGTTTGTTCCCGCAAGAAAAGCGGAGGTGGTTTGGGTTCTCTTATAGTTTCACTTGTTTCTTCATTACTATCCTCAGAGCTGAGGAGGTCAAATCGGTTCGAACTTACCGCATTCATTCCTTTGGAAACTTTGGGATCTGGTTCCTTATGAGGAGACCTTGCACTTGCCTTTCGTTTTGTCACTAAGATATATCTATCTATACCAGTTTGTATTTTCTCATCTTTGCCCGTTGTACTGTTTGGATTTGTACCTTTGGGGATTGTTCCTGTTGCTGTGGCAACACTATTTCCATTCGGATTAGCTACTGAACTTGAAAGCATACTTTTAGGCACTACGTTATTTTGCATTGTATTTGTTAGCATTTCTATTTGATTTGTTTCACTACTTGACAACTGCGGTGAGAAAGAACGCGCATTGTTTGGGGTTTTGGCGGTCAAAAAGAGGCTGTCATCTCTTCTAGGCGTTGTTGTTGCGTTACTTTCTGTATTTGTCACAGAAATGTACGCATTTCTGCCATTAAGACTTAACCGCCTCTCAACGGAGGGAGTGAGAGACATGCACGAATATTTGTTTTTGTAAATTTCCTTTGTTTATTTATGAACAACCAACACAGCAAGCACTATGATTTTTAACTTGATTATTTTTCTTGCAAAAAGTTACACTTTAGCAATAAACTTTAACACAGAATTATAACCAAATCACTTGTTAATAGCGTCCAACTCGCTTTATATGCTTTAGCAGGTTTAATCCCAAAGAAAATAATTTTTTTAATAGAATTTTTGTGAGAGCCACTATAAACACGTCTGTACGCAACTATGTTGCCAGATGTACCGGATGTACAGAAAATCGTATTGATGAAATCCATGAGTGGAGGGTTTCTGAGGAACTCTCCTATTCGGACCACCGTTATATAAGGTTTAAATTTGCACGGCCACTGCCAAACCCAATAAGTCTCCGTAATGAGACTAAGACCAACTGGACTAAATTCGGAAATCTACTTAGAAATCGATTGGGCCAGCCTACACGCGATTATCTATGTGCAGAATACATTGATATCAATGTGAAGAAGATTACCGAGGCCCTTGTAAAATCATTCGAAGATAGTTGCCCACTTCGAGAAAGGAAATCTGCCTATGAGAAACCCTGGATGACAGGACAAATTCGCTCGATTGGCAAAGATGTCCGCAGACTTCACAACAGAGCTCGACGTAAAAAACAATCAGTATATTGGGACGACTACCACAGAAGACTCAAAGAATACAATAAAATCATTAGATCGGCGAAACGTTACTCCTGGAGGCTTTTCTGTGAACAGGTAGACAGCGTTAACAGCATGTCTAAAATGAAAAAGTTCCTCTCAAAAACGCATGTCCAAACCGAAACACTGGTGGATGACACGGGTAAAGGATGGAAACTATAGAGGATACCGTAAGGCTCTTGATGAAAACTCATTTTCCGACTGGTAATGCTGGACCAACAGAGGAACAGTTACAGAATGAAAATGTATTGCATCAAGTACTTATTACGGACATTAAAGAAGCGATACAAAGTTTCTCCCGTTTTAGGCTGCGGGACCGGATGGAATATTTCCAGCAATGTATTTAACAATGTACAGACAGATACACTTAGTCGAGTTTCAGGTTGACCGGGCGCTGAAAAACTGGATCAACAATATGCTAAGGAATAGGTGGATTATTTGTGGGTCATATGACGTAAAAATTAGAGACAAGGTAAATCGAGGTATACCTCAGGGGGGCATTTTATCGCCTCTTCTATGGGTTACGACGATACCCAGTCTCCTAAAATCCCTCACCAATGAAGGACTTAAACCAGTCTGCAGACGACGTTGTAATACTTCTAAGGGGCTTTCATCCAAATCTATTATGCAGAAGAGCTCAGGAGACACTTAACATAGCATATAACTGGGCACTACCAAGGATTCAAGAGCTGTAGGTTCAAAATGGGGACTACGTCCAAATATGACTCATTGGCCTTACATGAGCGTGATTAGACAAATAATCACCTACGCCTGTGTAGTGTGGTGGACATCAATGGAAAAGAAGTGCAACGTATCACCTTTGCAAAAAAATCAACGTATGTGCTGTCTAGGCATAAGCAGGGCATTTAGAACTGCGCCAACAAAAGCGTTGGAGACTATTCTGCACATCCAACCAATTGACATGCGTATAAAGTATGAGGCAGCCCTCATAGCAAGGCGTCTACAAGTGATGGGTGAATGGATAAATCGAGACCACAAGTCGTACCATCAGAAGATTTTAGAATCTTTAGTTGTTCACATTCAAACGTCAGAAATTTCCGACCGCATTCCTGAAGTGCGGCTTACAGCTATCTGTGATTCGTTTGTGTCAGATAGACGCTCCCGGGAAAATGGAACTTTGGCACATGTGCCAGTGGGAACCAGCTGCTACACGGATGGGTGTAAGCGAGGAGGAAGGACGGGTCTGGGACTTTTTGTTGATGAACCAGAAGTCGAACTCATTTCCGCCTCCCTGAACAAAACACGGTATTTCAAGCAGAAGTTCGAGCAATCACGGGGTGTGTGAACTAGCTCAGTAACACCACAAAGCCTAAATATGCCAACATCTTCACAGATAGCCAAATGGCGATTATAGCAATAGCATCGGAAAGGGTCAAATCCAGAACAGTTTTGGACTGCAAAAGAACGATAAATAATTACGCAGCCCATGGTCGTATTTTCTGTGTACAAAACAAAACTCACAAAACTGTGTGGAATAGCGCAACAGTAGCAGCAACTGCAAAGATACTGTGGGGTGACCCAAGTGTAAAGAAAACAAGAAGTCTTCTGAAACTAAACAAGATCGATCTTAGTAAGATGATGAGTGTTCTAACGGGACACTCAAGCTTACAAAGCACATCTTCATCGCATAGGACTAGCTGGAAACGACGAATGCAGGGCATGCAGGGAAAACATCGAAACGATGGAACATTTTCTGTGTCACTTCCCGGCTTTCACACATGCAAGATCCCAACATTTCGGGTCCGATATATTACCAGACTTGACTCATCTCAGAGGATATGATTGGAAGATACTGAGAAAATTCGTATCTAGTACCGATTTTCTGTAACTCGTGATGTATAAATAGAGCATAGATAAGGAGCGCACAACAGACCGAATCACTGGATTAAATGTATGTCCACGGACATGAGCCGTTTAAACGTCTCCTCCCTTCAACCTAACCTAACCTATACAACACTAGAGTCTATATATTAGCAAAATTTCTAGCTTTCTACCTTTTATAAGGGCCGCAGCGGTCAAAAGTCGATTGGTGTAAAATCGCAACCGTTGGAGTTCAGTATACACACATTAATTAGTACGATCATATCTCATTAGGGAATTTTAAAGTACAGAGGGTGAAAATTGCTTTGGTCACTCCTACACTGACCACAGTTTGAAAACTGACCGACTTGACAACGATAGATTACCACAGTAAGTGGTGAGCGATATATTTTGAAAAGGATTTAGAAATTTTAAGACGTGGTTTTAAGTTCAGTTTGACCTCAGACTGGACATCGAATTGTTGTTTCCGCATCTCCTTTGAGGCCAGTACGTAGGTACATATACATTTTTATATTCTTATTTCTAAAGGAACTTTTAAAATCAGTGAAATAATGAAAATTGTTCTGGTCACTGCTACACTGACCATAGTCAGAGAAATCAAAATTATTTATCTCGCAAATATCTGTCGTTTACAGTTCTTCGTATTAACAAAGTTTTTGCTTTGTATCTTATAAGAGGCTTCTGAAAGTTCAAAACCAATACTAAAGTTTTTGATAGCGGTAGAACTGACCATAGGCCGAAAAATTACTGCGTGAGTAGCCCGTGGTTTATATAACACTCCTGTCTTTGTGTGTGCAAAATTTCAGCTCTCTAGCTCTAACAGGAGCGAAAATCTCTTGGCGGAAAATCGAAAATCAAAGTTGCCTATTTTAATTCCCGACTTCAGAAGGAAGACCATTTTTTTAGCTATTTCTATTTTATATAATTTTCTTTCTGCTAAGCGAATGATCTTTTATTTCTTTTTGATCACGAATTTTTAATTATAAAACCGGTCGACAAAAACAAACTTTTTTCTTGGGTTTCTGTTTTAATGCTTATATTCTGATGCTAGACATCAAAAAACGCCAATATACGTATCCATTCTTTGCTTTAAAGTTTGTTTTTGTAAATTTTACATCGATAGAAAAGTAAAATTATGCATAGATTTTCTTCGGAATGGGGTCATTTAATTCATGACAGATCAGACTTTACAATAAAATCATAAAATTATAACAATTGTGCATTTTTAGATTGTTTATGGGGCTTTTATTTGAAAATTACTAAAGTTTCCAAAAAAAAAATGAAACAGGAAGTTGAAGGCTACTAACTTTGAATTCTTTAAAACTTTCTTGAACTAATCCGGATAAATGTTTCTCAAGTTATACCAAAATATGTGGTTCAACCTCGCTATTTTTTCAATATCGCGAGAATTCAAAGAAACAACCATTTAGGCTAAGGAAAAAATAGTTTGAACCACATATTAAGGAATAACTAGAAAACCATTTCTCCGAATTGGTTTAGGAAAGTTTTAAAATATTCAAAATGCGAACAATTCATATTTTTTGAGAAAATTTTAATATTTTTTAAATAAATCCTCATAAAAATATCGGAAAACTCTAAATTGTTATATTTTTATGATTTGATCGTTAGAACACTCTGATCGATCATGGACAAAATGAGACAATTATGAAAAAAATCGATGCATAATTTAAAAAGTTGTAGTTAGGAAACCATTCACTTCTTTTGAAGTTCGAAAATTTTCTCCAAGTGCTACAAAAACAAACTTTGAGAAAAATATATTTTTATAAAGGGGTTTGTAAGAATCGCGTTACTTGTGTATAGGTTTTGAACGTATAGGTTAGGTTGAAGAGAGTACAGGGTTGCCCATATTCGACGGACCCACGGACTCGTTGGGCCCATTCCAATCGACGAGGCTTGTCCGCAGGCAACAATCTTTGCGTCAATTGAATTTTGTACGGGAACAAATGCAAATCAACGCGAATAATCCGTTGTAAAGTGGACCGAGCCATGCCCAACTGCTGAGAACGGCGTTTTTGGGATGTTCTTGGGGACCTCTCAACACTGGCTCGTACGGCAGCGATATTCTCGGCCGATCGCCTTGGTCGACTTTTATTTGGCCTCTTCGGATTATAAAGAGCCTCACCAGTCGAAAATTTTTCGTATAAACGCTTAATGGTGTTCTTAGAAGGCGCACTTCCCACATTTTTTAATATTTTAAAAGCACGTTGACTTGACTTCTTCTGTTGAATGTAAATTTCAACTATTTCAGAGAGCTCGCGTGGCGTGTATTGTTCCATGGTAAAAATCTGCTTGGAATGACGCTTCAAACGCGGTATGTCATTAAGCGATCTGACATCTCTGTCAAAAGTTATGGCGTTGCCAGATGGGTCCGTCGAATATGGGAGACCCTGTAGACGTTTCAACGTCTCGTGACAGTTGTGCGCTCCTTATTAATGATCTTTTTAGTACATCGCTACTAGACGCGAATTTTCCCAATATCTTCCAGTCATATCCTATGAGATGAGTCAAGTCTGGCAGTGCATATACACAGTTTGTCGTTTTTTTACAGTCCAACACAGTTCTGGATTTGGGCCTTTCGGACGTTATTACTTTGATCGTCTGCCACAAATGATACTACAGATGCATAGGTTATTATTGGTCTTATCATGCTCACTCTCTAGTGTTTCCGTTTGGATATGAGTTTTTGCGAGGCCCTATTTTACTTTAGACATGCTGTTAGACACGCTGTCTACCTGCTCACAGAAAAGCCTCCAGGAGTTACGTTTCGCAGATCTAATGATTTTATTGTATTCTTCGAGTCTTCCGAGGTAGCCGTCCGAATATACTGATAGTTTTTACGACGAGTTCTGTTGTAAAGTCCTTGGATATCCTTGCCAATAGAGCGAATTTGCACTGTCATCCGGGGTTTTTCGTAGGCAGATTTCCTTTCACGAAGTGGCAACTATCTTCGAAAGATTTTACAAGAGCCTAAGTAATCTTCTTCACATTGATGACAATGTCTTTTGTACTTAGATAATCGTGTGTAGGCTGGCCCAATCGAATTCTAAGCAGATTGCCGAATTATGTCCTGTCGGTTTTAGCCTTATTACGGAAACTTATTGGGTTAGGCGGTGGCAGTGCAATTTTAAACTTTGTATAACTGTGGTCCGAATAGGAGTGTTCATACGAAACCCTCCACTCATGGATCTTATCAATAAGGTTTTCTGAGCATATCGTCATATAATACTTCTACCCTAATTTTGTTAACAAAGTTTGCCTTGTTTCCTAGTTTATGAGTTAAGATCTCGATATATTCAAAAATTCTATAAGGGCATGTACCTTTCTATTGGTGTTAGGATTACCCCAAGCGATATGGTGGGATTTAGCGTCACGAGCTAATAACTCATTACATGTACATATGTTTGGATTCCCTCACCAGACGTTGTAATTCCGACGTAGGCGGCTATGTCGGCGCATCGAATGGCAGATATACTGATGCCAGGTCATATTTCCATTTCCTTGCTACAACACAGTTTCGTCCGATGTTGAAAACTCTGGAGAGAAGAGAAAACATACGTTTTTATGGCACAAAGTACAAGTCCTTGGACAAGTACCTGTGTTGGCGTAGAAAAGGTTGTAGTTCACATGGCAACGGACCCTAGTTGCTAGTTTTCCATGGTTCCTGGATCAAAGCAATATGAATCCTGCCTTTATTTATTATGTCCATCAGAGCGTTGGATGTCGTTTCGCTCCGGTGGATGTTTATCTGAATGACCACAACCATTGTCTTTCCGGTAAAAGTTTCTTTGGGAGTCGTCTATCCTATCTGGTGGCACTGCCAAATTTTTTGGTAGTGGGTTATTCTCCTCCAATCGTTCACTACCTATTACACATTCTTCCAGTGGACATTCTTGGGAGACGGTGTTATTTTTTTTCGCTCCCTCTATGTTTTGATATTTTGTGTATCTGTCGCCAAATTCCTTTCTGGCGATGTGATCGACTACTTCTTGTGAGGCGGAGTCATGCCGTTGGTCTTGACAAGACAAGAATTCCCCACTATGGTTTAAGTTTAGAGTTTTGTTTGTCAATGACGCTTAGTATGCGCTCTGACGTTCCTTACTTGCCCATTCTTTGACGTAGAATGTGGTTTTTACAAGTACAGGATTACGCGTTTCCTTAACAGTTTCTGGTTTGCGCAGTCCCACTAGTTTTAAGGGGACAACGGCGCAACATTGTGATGACAGTTTTAGCATTGAAACGCCCTCTCAAACTTCAAACCTCATTACTTGTATTGTTGAGCCATCATTAAATTCGAGAATGTAGTTCAATAGAAATGTATAACTATAAATGAGAATTTCATTGAGTTCCAGTTTCGAAAAAAATAGTGTTTGGATAGCCAAAATGTGCCGTTTCATTTGACACCCATGTCGTCTTACTAGGACTTTCAGAAAAATTTATAGAATTTGTTGAATAATTGTATCCATAAAAAATACCATGTCCTTTTCAACGCGAAATCGACCAGAAAATAGAAAACTGAGTAGGCAGTTTCTTTCAATCTAGGTATTGAATATAGGTCGATATTTTATAATATAATTCAGTATTTCTTGCATCAACATTGCAACGATGACTTTGTCGGGCCGAATTCCTAGGTTACTTGTTTGTAATGTCTTGTTCTTCACTAAATATTTTAACAGGCGAAAAAATCGCAAAAAAGTGGAGGGTACTATTTTCCCATATGTCCTTTAATTCCTTATTCGTATTTTCGCCAAATGGACGGCTTCACCTTAATCTTGATTTTCACTTTGAAGAACGCTACTTAATGATAATGTAAAGCAGTGATCTGAATGTACTACATGGACTAAAATTTGAAAATCCAACTTTTTTATAGCCAGCAAAACTGAATTGCAGATGTTGTAGTTTTCTGATCAGATCAGGTGGAATGCATTTATTCCAAGGGTTGAACCCCTAACCACCCATGCGCCTGACGCAACTACAGCAAATAACTGAAGAAACATGATGACTCCCAAAATCAAAAGTTCCACAACTGGTTTTTACTGTTATTCTTGGTATGTATTATAAGACAAATATATGTGGCAATGTCGGCGCATCGAATGACAGGTATACATGACGACAAGTACATACTTACATTACCTTGCATCAGCACAGTTGCGTCCGATGTTGACAACTATGGAGAGAAAATACAGCATACGTTTTTATGGCACAGAATATAAGTCCTTGGACGTAGAAAAGATTGTAGTTCACATGGTTTAATCCAGTAACCTTGTTGCTAGTTGTCCACAGTTCTTGGACCAACGCAACATGAACCCTGCCTTTATTTATTATGTCCATCAGAGCGTTGGATGCTGTTTCGCTCCGGTGGAGGTTTATCTGGATGACCCCAATCTTTGTCTTTCCAGTAAAAGTTTCCAGTGGGAGTCGTCTATACTAAATGGTGGCACTCCCTCATTTTTTGGTAGTGGGTCTTTCTTTTCCTTTCGTTTACTGTCTATTACACACTCTTCAAGTAGACCTCTTTGGGAGGCAGTGTTACTTTTGTGTTTGGGCTCGATTTACCTGTCTTGTCAATGGGGTTTTTTCCAATCTTAAAAAGATTTTCAAAATCCCGAAAAATGCCATGCCTTTTGTCTTAAAAAGGCTAACTTTGGAATACGGGTTTATGCCCACCACCAGGAGAAAACCATCATGATCATTTTTTCTGGGGAAGGCTTCCTACTTCCCCACTTTAAGGTTCGAATCTTGTTTGCCAATGACGCTGATTATGCGCTCTGACGGTACCTTACTGGCCCATCTTCTGACACAGAAAGATGTATTTTATGAGTACAGGGATGTCGCTTTTCCTTAACAGTTTCAGCTTTGCGCCGTCCCAAGGTGAGGGGATGCTCTCAACTAGTTTTACGAGGACATCGGCGCAACATTGTGATGCCAGTTTTAGCATCAAAACGACCCTCTCAAACTTTCAACTCATTACATGGATTGGTTTCGAGAATGTGGTCCAATACCTTTGTGTAGAATAAATCTTCGAAGTTACTCTTCGGTAATTCTGTCAGACGCACTACTGCTATCAATTATGGCATAGTATAGTTTGTCCTGGATATGTTTTTTGGCTATTTGAGAATAAAATGGTGCTTCCTTACCTTTTTTAATAACTAGCTTGATTTTTCATTTAGGAAGGGTCTTCTTGTTTGAAGCCCCCCTCCTTTATGAATAGTTTGTCTGACTTGCTCACCCTCTCCTCCACTAGAGACTCCTTTTTTGTAGATTGAATAGGTTTCTCCTAAGTGCCGGGTGCGGTGAGCTTTTTTCTTCTTAATTGATTTCGCATCGCTATGCTCTTCGGGAGATCTGACTCTTTTAGTAGATGTAGAAGAGTCAGATTCATCCTGTAATATCTTCTGCTGGTTCATCTTATTCAGTTTCCTTATTTGTGCCCCTGTCAGTCATTTCCGATTCTCAATAATAGTAATATTGTTATCACTTGATGACTCAGAGTCTAAGTTCCCACTAGCTTTTAAAGGCTGGGGTTGCTTAGAGCCCCCATTTGGGTTTTCTTTATCTTCCTCATCGTTTCTTTTGCCAAATGCTGGATGTGCTCTTATATCTGTTGTGACTACGGGATCCGAGGCACCCAACCCTGTAGAAGTTACTTGCTGACGATTGTTTGATAACGACGTCACGTGACTCGTGAGTAAATCAACGCTTTATTTATTTTTCCCTGCACTGCAATATCATTTACTTCATCAGGGTTAATCATACATTTTTGGGGGAGACCCCCATAGTTGTGCCCGTAATAGGCACGTCGAGTTTGGCCTTTCAGACTACTTCCAAAATGTCTAACCTGAGACCGATACAACCAATTCAACTCCCACTTTTAAAACAATACACATTGTGGTTGCGTAGTAGGTAGGTGAATAGGTACTGCGTAATAGGTTGAAAAACTGTCCGCTCTGCAATAACACGTCTGTTCGCTGCGTCTGGCGGCGACTAACTGTACTTAGATAATCGTCTGGCCCATTCGATTTCTAAGCAGATTGCCGAATTTAATCCAATCGATTGTAGTGCAATTTTAAACCTTGTATAAGGGTTTTCCGAATAAGAGTGTTCATCCCAAAACCCTCCACACAGGGATCTCATCAACAAGGTTTTCTGAGCATATCGTTCTATCATACTTCTTCCCTAATTTTGTTAACAAAGTTTGCCATGTTTCCTAGTTTAAGAGTTAATAGCTCGTTTGTATTCAAAAATTATATAAGGGCATATCCTTTTCTATTGGTGTTAGAATAACCCCAAGCTTTTTAGTTCCAGTTTCTAAAAAGAAAAATAGTGTTTAGATATCCCAAAATGTGCCCTTTCATTTGACACCCATAACGTCTTAATAAAACTTTCAGAAAAATTACAAAACAAATTTGAATTATTATATCCTTAAAAAATGTCATGTAATTATCTCAACCAGAAAATAGAAAACTGAATACACAGTTATGCCTTGTTTCTTGTCAGCATTTTGTAGAGATTTTCATGACCATTCTTTTTTGGTCAGTTTTATCGCACGGTATTATATTTGGCGCACACAAAAAATATATATTTCGGAAGATGTTGTCCTAAACAAATATTTGTTTCCGTCCTAATATTTTTTTATTTGCGACTATTATTTACGAAACAAAAATGTGATTTTAATTCAGAAAATTAATTATTTATTTAGGAAATATATCAATACCTTAATTTAAGGACAAGTTTTATGTTTTTCAGTAATTCAATTTTTCGAAAACTTTAAATGTTCGTTCAACTCCTTTATACCTGTAATTGAAATCGTATAAGATTTGGTTGACAACAAATAATGTCTCGGAATAAATAGAAATTAAATTAAGTGCTTTAAAACAAATGTTAATAAGGTATGGTTATTATTATAAGGTAAACTCGAAATCAATGAAAAATTTAATTCGAAAATCTGCAGTTTTGAAAATCTTTTTTAATCAAAATATATTTGGAGAAATTCCTAAACATTAACTTATTGTGATATAAACATATATGTATTTTATTTCAGAAAATTTGTTTGCAAAATTATTTTTTTGTAATATGTTAATATATGCGTTGAAATCAATGTTTTTGATTTTTAAATAAAATTTATTTGGTCAGAAAAATATAATATTTAAAAATTTGTATTCTAAGTATATTTTCTTTTGATTCAAACATATCTAAAAAGACGATTTTGTCCCGTGTAATATTTTCTAATTTTATAATGTTGTAAAAAACTATAAAGTAAAAAACCCGTAAACCGTCAATTAAAAATGTCGGTTCGAGTTAATCGGAAATGCAAAAAAAACCGACAAGTGGTTTCTAAAGAGAAACCGGTTAACCGATGCGGTTTTGATCACCCTAATGACGGTATAGTGTGATCTGTGGAAAAATTTTTAAAAAATCCTATCCCACTCCCATACCCATCGACTGCATGTTCTGATATTATTGCCACTTTTTTATGTACGTTCCTCTGCACGGGGGAAAATCGCCATTTTTGAAATGTTTAAATTGAAAGAAAATATATTTGGAAACGAATTTTTATATATAATACATATATATTTGTGAACAAATATGTAAATTTTATGTGAAAATCAAGAAATTTTTTTTGGAACGCATGTATAAATGTATTAGCACATAATGTATTTCCAAACTTACTTACACAAATAAAATATGTGTTTATACAAAAGTTTTTTTTAAGAAGTTTTCTAAATATATTTTATTTAAAAAAGATTTTTAAATCTTTGCTGACTTTTTCGAGTTTGCTAAGTTTTTCATAGATTTCCTGTTAAACTTTATAGATAAAAATGTCTTTAGCATCATTAGTTTTTGTTTTCCATCAATAATTTTTTATTTACATCACTAATCTAATACATCATTTTTTGTCAATGCAATTTATTGTTACGGAAGATTATACATTCAATTAAAACAAATCACATTTACAAATATATAAAATATATACAAAAATTGCACTTTGAACTTCTGAAAAACAGAAAACATGTCTTCAAAATTAAGCATTGATACATTGCCAAAATAACTCAATACAAATTAATCATTGTTTCGGAAAAATTAGTTCCAAAAAAAAAACTTTAAAACTTGGGAGGATTTGTTTTAAACAATATCCTCCCAAACATATACTATTTGCGTGTGTCATATATTATATATTTGGAGTGTACCCTAAACATATATGTATTTCAAGCAGAATATGTTTGGGACAATATACTACAGAAGTGATTTTTTTCAGCGTGTGTACATCATGTGTTGTATGCTGTGCCAATACACTTATAACTTTTGCAGGTGTCTCCATTGGTATTTAACTAACTACGAGTAACATAACATCATGAGCCTCACACTGTTCCGTTTTGTATTATCAAAATACGTGCTACGTACCTAGGTGCATTTGGCGTAGTCTTCTTTTGGGCACCATGAGCTCAGCCTTGACCAATTGCGGAGCTCGTTACTAGTGAACACTTTGTGCTTCAATTGATTATTCATAAAACTGAAATTATGAATTGTTCTATGATCCCTTTTCTGTTTCTGTTTGGCTTTGAAACATTTAAGAGTGATGTAATGTTATTCAACAATTTCTTGTTGGCGAAGAGCACAAAGATTTTATTATTCACTTTCTGTGAACTTTTATGAAATTGTTGAAATCCCCGCGGACACAAATACTCACTCGCCGACTCACTCACACTTTGTTCCACTCGGGACATCAAACATGCACACGGCTTATTTCTATCATCGGTGCAGTATCATGGCTGTGTCGTGCCGGGTCGAGTTGTGTCGTGCAGGCCTGGCCTAGGATGGGCGATGGGCTCGCGTTAAGGGCTAAAAAAGTTAAATCACTTTTTACTTTTGGCATAAGATCCAGCAGCAATATTCATCTAAAAATGGGGTCAACATTAATAGACACACACACATACTCGTACATCCACTGACAGTTGTACAATGTATGTACATGTCTCCTCCGTCCTGGTTGCATGTAAATCTATGGGATGTACATCCACGAGAGCAGCACGTTGTTGCAACGTGGATAGCGTGGATGCAACAATAGAAAGATGGAGTTACTACCAGAACACACATTGTCGAGTTTGCAAAAAAGTATGTTTTGGCGTTTATGAATGTTAACACAAAGCGGCGATGTACAGTGTTTCAAATACCAGCGTTATTTGGAGTCAAATTTATTTATAATCTCTACATAGAGAAGTCGACACATTTAATGAAAACTATATTTACAAAAGAACGAAAATTAGCGCTGTAAATTTTAGATTGTTGATGATGAACTCATTCACTAAGTACACAGAGAAAAATTTCAATATATTTTGAAAGGTTGTGTAATTGAAGTTCAACAAAAAATCCTATTAATATTTATATATTATATTTTGTCTAAACGTTTGAACCGATTTTCTTGATAATTCAGAAAAAAAATTGTACTATTGTTGTCTTTTCAGAAGCCACTTATAAGAAAGGACAACTTTGTAAAAATGCATTACTGCATGACACAAATACAAACGTAAAATGTGTACATCTTCACTACTTCTAAAATACCGTTTAGAGCATATAATCTACAAATTTATAGATATACTAGTCGAACCCAGAAGACGTTGTCCTGCCAGTCCCAAGTAGGATATACGTCCACTATCCCCAGCTATTGGGTCAAGATGTACATACAAATTATTACCACTATATTACGCATATGTATTTTTCATTTTAGTAAAATCTTTTTGAAAATTCAAATTTTTGCAAATTACTTGACCACTCCTCCATTTATCGTGTTTGGACTGATTCTAAAACACAGATGACAACTAACAGAACCTATTCTGCAACTTAGCACATTCACTCTTATGGATAGATAAAGATAGGATAGAGTTGAGCTAGCAGCTATTGGATATCTAGCCTTAGAGCTAACCGGATAAAAAATAGCTTCTTACAATTTTTACAGTATTTTCGAAACATATTGCTTAAAAGTCACTGCAGTTACATATGTAACAATAATTTCCATAATTGTTGTTGTGGTCAATGTGAGAGCGATCAAAAGGTTTCAATTTCGTATTATGCTCTCCAGGACCGTGCGCAGGATTTTTTTTTTTGGGTGGGGGGGGGTTTAATTATTTACATATGGTACCTAATTTTTTTTATTAAAAATCGATGGTTGATATTTACATCAACAGTCAGTCAGTGACTACTCCTGAAGACCTCAAACTTTACATGTCCCCAGTGAAAATAGTCCAAAGTTGTGATATCGCACGATCTAGGTGGCCAATTGACGTAGCAAAACGTGATATTATTTGCTCACCACAATGATTTCTCAACATGGTCATTGTTTCACGTGCTCGTAGCGCCGTCTTGTTGAAACAAGAGCTCACCGAGACCACGCGCTTGAATTTCAGGAAGCACATAGTCCGTTTACATGGTGCGATAAAGGTTACCATTGACGGTAACATTCTGATTTTCCTCATTTTTTGAAGATATAATGTAATTGAAAACCAAACCTCACGATGAATTACTCATTATAAAACAATCGCAAGTAGTCATTATTTAGAGTTGTCCAAGCGATATTGAAAGAGAGTTGCCAATTATCGAGAAAGCGATGATTTTCTCAATTAGTTTGGAATCTCATAACAATCTTTTTAGACTAAATGCAATGTGTGCGGTAGAGACGTTATTGGCGTTAAGCGCAGCATACATAAGCATAGGAAAGGGGTAGATTGGGTGGTCTAATACAACCCCAGAAGCTAAAGCAGAAGTTTTTATTTTGCTACGGAAAAAAGTGTAACACATCGAAGGAGCGACCTAAGACCCCAAGTATGTTCGGCGGATATTCGTTTTGGGTAATTTTAAGTCGAATGAGCAATGTCCGTCCGTCTGTCTGTCTGTCGGTCTGTCTGTCTGCTGGCTGGTGCGCACGATAACTCTCGAAAGGAGTAACCGATTGACTTCAAATTTGGTATGCGGAAATATTTTTATCTATCTATCGGATGAGTTCGAAGATGGGCCATATTGGTCTACTCCTTCTGGTACCTCCCACACAAAGGGTTAAAATTTAGTGAAATATTGATTCTTTAATAACTACTATACTACTTATTCGAATCTTCTGAAATTATACACATAATATTAGTATATTAGTCGCTATTACCTCGAGAAAAATGGGTGAAGTTGGCATGACCCTTTTGGTACCACCCACACAAATGGACCATTTTGCATCAAAATGTAACTGCTTATAACTTGAATACAGGTACATACAAATGCTTGAAATTTTCTACAGTATAATGTTTTTGTAGAGCCTATAGTTCGGTAAAAAATTGGCATTATTGTACAGCCCCTTTTGGTACCTCCCACACAAATGGACCGTTTCGTACCAAAAGTAAACCGCTTGTAACTTTAATACCAGTACATACAAATACTTGAATTTGTGTACAGTGTAATGCTGTTATAGTGCCTATACTCCTGTCAAAGTAGGCGTTATCACCCCACCCCTTTTTGTACCTCCCACACAAAATGACCAAATCATACCAAAATTACATAGCTCGTAACTTTAATATACCAGTGCACATAAACGCTTATAGTTCGGCACAATGCAATGTATTTAAGAATCTACTGTTTACCGAAAAATAGGTGTATTTGGAGAAGCCCCTGCCGGTACCTCCCACACAAATTGACAGATTTATTAGTGTAATGTTATATATTACATTACTCACAAAGTGAGGGTATACCTTAGTCGGTTTACCCGACTGAAACTTTCTTACTTGTTTTGTTTTATCAAAGCCAATAATCAATCAATTTTACAGCTAACAATGTACTGGGTACACATTTATTTTTCCAAACCTTGAAATCATATTGATTTCAAAAGAATAAGCAATGTTCTACAAATAAAATATTTGGATGTTCAGATACGAGTTGCAGATACGAAAATTGTAGATCAATTGCGTTAAATTATGTTGGTACAAAAACAAGTTTAGAAGGCTTTGGGATTATTAAACATAATCACTAACCCAGAATTCATTATGAACCTTCACGTATTTAACACTGCTCTACAAAACAAAAATAATTTAAGCAAATATTTTCAAACAACAAATCTCAAACGGTTACGGGAACTATGTATAAGTAAAAGGTGATTAAATTGTAAGGGCCAATGTTGAATGTGAACCACGCCTAAACGTCAAGTTTTTTCTGCATTTCATTTGATGGAAAGGTACGCAATCGAGCAACGCGTTAAAGTTATTCAGGCTTATTATGAAAATGGGCGTTCAAACCAAAATGCATATCGTGCACTTCGTGATTTTTTCGGCCAATTTAATCGTCCAAATGTGCGTACAATCGGAAAAGTCGTGTAAAAATTTGAGCAAACCGGGTCTGTAGGAGATGTGAAAACACCAGTGCATGATCGTACAGCTCGTACTGCAGAAAATATTGCTACTGTTCGCGATAGTGTGGCTGACGAACCGTCCACCTCAACTCGTCGTCGTGCCGAACAATTGCACCTCTCACGCTCGTCGTTGATGAACATTATGCATAAAGACTTGCATTTACACGCTTATAAGGTGCAATTGACTCAAGAACTAAAGCCTTTTGACCATTCCAAACGTCGTCAATGGTCAGAATGGTGGCAAGAAATGGCAACAGTGGATGATCAATTTTCGAAGAAAATCATCTTCAGTGATGAGGCACATTTTCACCTCAGTGGATTCGTCAATAAGCAGAATTGCCGCATTTAGGCGAATGATAATCCAAGAGTGATTGTCGAAAAACCAATGCACCCACAAAGAGTGACATCATCGGTTCGTATTTTTTCCGGTCATGCAGTTACTGTGAATGGTGTTCGCTATCGTGAGAGGATAACGAACTTTTTATTGCCCGAATTGGAAGATATGAATGTGAACACTATGTGGTTTCAACAGGACGGTGCCATTTGCGAAACAATGGCTCTTTTTCAATTCAAGAGGTTCAACTATGGTTCAATATTATCATATTAAAAATTGGCGATGCCATCACGCCCCTTTTTGTACCTCCCACACAAAATAGTCATATTATAGCAAAATTGAATAGCTCATAACGTTAATATACCACTGCACATAAACGCTTATAGTTCGGCACAGTGCAATGTAAAGTATCTACTGTTCAGTGAAAAATTAGTGTATTAGATAAACCCCAGAAGGGGTTAATGTGTAATCCCACACAGATTGACACGTTAATTCGTGTAATATTCCATATTACATTACTCACAAAGTGAGGGTATACCTTAGTCGGTTTACCCGACTGAAACTATCTTACTTGTTATAGCCTCACCTTAGTGATACGAGGGTATATATCAATTGCTACGGGCCAAATGTGTAACACATCGAAGGAGTGATCTAAGACCCAAAGTATGTTCGGCGGATATTCGTTTTGGGTCATTTTAAGTCGAATGAGAAATGTCCGTCCGTTTGTCTGTCTGCTGGCTGGTGCGCACGATAACTTTCGAAAGGAGTAACCGATTGACTTCAAATTTGGTATGCGACAATATTTTTCTCTATCTCCGGCTAAGTTCGAAGATGGGCCATATTGGTCCACTACTTTTGGTACCTCCTACACAAAGCGTTAACATTTAGTGAATAATTGATTCTTTAATAACACCTATACTACTTATTATAATCTCCTGAAATTCCACACATTCTATTATTTTATTAGTCGCTATCACCTTAAGAAATATCAGCCAAGTTGCCACACCCCTTTTGGTCTCTCCCACACAAATGGACCATTTTGCATCAAAATTAAACTTTAATACAAGAGCATAAAAATTCTTGAAATTTTGTACAGTATAATGTTTTTGCAGTGCCTATAGTCCGGTAAAAATGGGCATTATTGTTCAGCCCCTGTTGGTACCTCCCACACAAATGGACCGTTTTATACCAAAGATTAACGGCTAATAACTTTAACACCATACAAATACTTAAAATTTTGTACAGTGTAATACTGTTATAGTGCCTACAGTGACTACGGTCCTGTGAAAAGCGGGCGTTAAATCAAATCATACCAAAATTGAATAGCTCGTAGCGTTAATATACCAATGCTCATAAACGCTTATAGTTCGGCACAGTGCAATGTATTTAAAGACAATACTGTTTACCAAAAAATAGGTGTGTTTGTTAAAACCCTTCTGGTATATCCCACACAAATTGACACATTAATTAGTGTGATGTTATAAAGGGTGGTTAAATTTTAAGGGCCGATGTTGATTTTGAATAAAACATAAATTATTTAAGAAATGATTGTCATTTCTTTTTATTATGATAATATTGGTATGGTTCACGGCGGCAAAGCTCCATCCGATGGTCCAAATTTTCGATGACGCTGAGGCATAATTGAGATTTTATGCCTATAATGTGTCGAATTATCTCATCCTTTAGCACTTGAATTGTTGCTGGCTTATTGATGTACACCTTTTCTTTCAAAGTCCAACGGTGTCAAATAACATGATCTTGGCGGCCAATTGACATCGCCACGACGTGAGATAACACGGCCATTGAATTTGTTGCGCATTGTTTCGTTAGCTGTGTGGCAAGTGGCACCATCCGGTTGAAACCGCATATTGTCCACATCCGTATCTTCCAATTCGGGCCCGATGACGTCGCCAGCCAATAAGCCGCACCAAACGAACTGGGCGAGCATGCACAGGTGTTTTCACATCTCCTACAGTCCCGGTTTGCTGAAATTTGCGCACAATTCTCCCGATTGTGGACACATTTAGTCGATTATGCTGTTCAAAAAAACATCATGAAGTGCACGAAATGCATCTTGATTTGAACGCCCATTTTCGTAAAAGGCTTAAAAAACTTTAACGCGATGCTCGATTGTGCATCTTTCCATGGTTCAAATTGAGTTAGTCTGAAATTGAGAAATGTAAATTAAATGCAGAAAAAACTTGAAGTTTAGGCGTGGTTCACATTCAACATTGGCCCTTACAATTTAACCAACCTTTATATTACACTAGCCGACCTGGTGCACTTCGTTACCCCAGATTTCAGATTTCCGATCCCTTCCATATTTAGAGTAATCACGTAGACTGCCACCAAATCCATATACACAAAGCATGGCTCAAGTGGGCGGGGCCACGCCCACAGGTGCGATCCCGCCCACCTTTGGACCAATCACGTAGACTGCCAAATTTACATATACACAAAATTACAGCACTCTCGCTCACAAATTGTGCAATATATTTGAATTTCCAAATTTGGTTTATATGGGTGGGACCACGCCCATTGGTCCAATCCCACCCATTTTTGGACCAATCTAATAGACTCACACCTACTTCCAGTTGGACCCCAGAAAGTACAAGATTGGTGGCCCATCTGGGATCACGGTCCAGTCCCAATCAGGGACAGTAGGAATCTCGTTCATCTATTAGTAGGAACGGATAGTAGGAATCACTCAAAAAAATTTTAGGTCCAAATTGACTTATATGGGCGATCATAAATCACGAACGCGTGAATTTGCAAACTTTAGATAAACCATCTACACGACCATATGAACAAACCCTAAAAAATTAATCGAATTCGGTGTGACCGTTCGTGAGTTATAAAGTCACAACACACTTGCAACAATTTTTTATACGTATATATGACTAATGTTGAGAAAAATCACCACATCTCGACCAAACGAAAATATTTTTAAACAATTTAAACCATCCTCATTGCATGTTCTACAAAACGTATTCAGACATTTTTTATTTTATGCAGCCGTTCTCGAGTTATGGAGTGACAATCAAAATTCTATACACTTCTTTTTATATATATACACGGAGAAAAAAATATGTTAAAAATATGTTTGGATGCAGTCATATATATGTTTGGGACGGGTACAATCATATATATGTTTGTGGGTAAACATATTATGTTTGCACACATTCATAATATGTTCGGGGCAAAATTCTAGCATATTAAAAAACGATATGATTGTGTCCTAACATATTTTTGGCAAAATAATATATTAGAACATATTTTTTAGAGTTTTAGAGAGTATTACTCTCTGAGAGCCCAATTATACGACTCATAATTTTGTGCAAAGAAGGGTAATATGTATATGGTAACCGTGTGTATGAGGAGGAATGGCACCGACACCAAAGGGTATTATTATTATTTGATGATGCTTACTCGCCCGGTCGAGTTTAATGTCGGGTTTTTTATTGAATATGTGTGGTGAATGTAGAACTCCAAGAAATTAGTTGTAGTTTTAACACGTACAACAAATTCAAAATAAAAGAAAGAATATGATATCAAAGATGTATTGAGGTTATTCATTAAAAACCACAATTATTTTGGTGCAAAATTAATTTTTTTAAAAAGGAATGTATGTTACTTCAAAACATTTTATTTACAAAACGTTCTATAATACTGACGCCGTTTTATTGCCCCACATAAATTATTTTGCCCACATACATATGTATGTGTGCTTTTCATGTTCTTTGAACAAACACACTCCCGCACTAACAAATTGTTTTCATCTGAAATGACCCCGGGTACAGTAGTGAAGAGTGCACTGTACTATTGAAGTTTTGCCTTGCTCTGCACATTGCACAAATTCTTTTAAAGAGACACAACTCAAAATTTAGTAATTTTCAGAAAACTCAAAAACTATTCTGCAGCTCATGAACTAATTTTCAGAAGTGTGTATTACTGTTTGTTGTTATTGTATTTCTGTATTTGACGTAGTGAGTGACGATTTACATTAGGTTACTTGTTGCTGTGAACCGTTATAGTTTCATGAAGGAGCGAGAAGAGTAGAAGAGATACAATCATATATATGATTACATACAATCGTATATATGATTACATACAATCATATACATGATTACATACAATCATATATATGATTACATAAAATCATATAAATGTTTGCATACAATCATATATATGATTAAATACAATCATATATATGATTACATACAATCATATACATGATTACATACAATCATATAAATGATTACATACAATCATATAAATGTTTGCATATAATCATATATATGATTACATACAATCATATATATGTTTGCATACAATCATATAAATGTTTGGTAACATTACCGCTACCCCAAACATAATATGTTTGGGAGCTGCTCCAAACATATATATGTTGCCTGCAAAATATGTTTGGGACAATATGTTACAGAGGCCGTTTTTTTCCTCCGTGTATATGTTGATTACATTAGTCACAAAGTGAGGGTATACTTTAGTCGGTTTTCCCGACTGAAACTTTCCTACTTGTTTTAATTCTTATTTATATACATATACTTTTTTATATTTGTTCCATGGCGGTCGGAAGTTGGATCCCAAGAAAATGCACCAAAAATTGAAAAGTGCGCCCCAAATTTGGGGTCCATTTTTGTTACAAAAACAAATTTTGGAAATTACACTCCAATAAAGAAAACAGCATGAAAAGAAAAAAACTAAGAAATGTTCTTTTCGTAAATCTGGGAAGTACGTAATAATACACGTATACGAAAGTATTTTCTAATTATAAATCTTTTAATGCGCGGCCGGCATACGGCCCTTGTTTAAGATTTTCTCTATGGACCCAGAATGCAGAAACGAAATACCTAAAATGAAGACATAAAATTAAAGTAAGCCAAAATATTTTATATTCATAAAAATTTTGGGGTGTATTTTCCTGGAGCCCAATTTCATTCCGACTTGTTTTGGTGTTTAGCTATAAAGTAGCAGATATAAATTAAATAAATTCTAGCAGATTTTCGATCCCGTTCATTTTTGGACTTATTACGTAGACTGACACCAAATATGTATGCACAAAATTACATTGATCTCTCTAACAAATTGCTCAAGATACATCAAACACAAAATTACAGCACTCTCGCTAACAAATTGTGCAAGATATATCAATTGAAAATATTGACTTATATGGCTGGGGCCACGTCCACTTGTCATATCCCGCCCATTATTGGGTCAATCACGTAGACAACCACCAGAAGTATATACACACAATTACAGCACTATCGCTAACAAATTGTGCAAGGTATTCTAATTTCAAAACTTGACTCACTCGGTCGGTGCCACGCCCATTAGTCCGATCCCGCCCATTTTTGGACCAAACATGTAGACTGCTACCAGATACATGCACACAAAATTACAGCACTCTCGCTAATAAGTTGTGCAAGATATCTCAATTTCAAAATTTGGCTTATATGGGTCGCGCCCATTGGTCCGATCCCGCCCATTTTTTGACCAATAACGTAGACTGCCACCGGATACATATGCACTAAATTTCAGCACTCACGCTAACAAATTGTTTAAGATATCACAATTCTAATATTTGGAATATAAGGGCGGGGCCACGCCCATTGGTTCGACCCAGCCCATTTTTGGAGCAATTACGCAGACTGCTACCAGATACACATACGCAAAATTTTAGCACTCTCTGTAACAAATTGTGTAAGATATCTCAATTTCAAAATTTGGTGAATATGGGCGGGGTCACGCCCATTTGTCTGATTCCGCCCATTTTTCCATTTTGCTACTAAATGCATACACACAAAATTTCAGCTCTAGCTAAGAAATATTCTCAATTTCAAAATTTTACCCATAAAGTTTCAAATGGTTTTCGTAGTGAACACACAGTGCTAGGGGGCCACGATAATCCCTCTACACAATTGCGGGTATGTACATACATATATACGCATGTTCCTTCATTCTTTGATATGGACTCACACTCGGATGTAGTTGTGAGAAAACACATCCTGGCCGTTGTGGGGGCGTGTGTGCCGAATGCGAATAAAATGTTAATACACTTTCGTGTAATGCTGCATTTAGATTGAAAACCAGAAGAGGGACAACATTCAATTTCATTGTTGATGTTACAGACTCGGCTCGTCCTGGTGGTCGCTGCTTTTTCATCGCGACCACCTATTGCGATATATTGTGAGTGTCCTGTATGGAAGGGGTTTTTGAGGTAGGGGGCTTGATCCGATTGGCTCGGCAGTGATACAGGTATTCAGCTTGTTGTGCAATTTGATTATTTCGTTGTTAACGGGTTAATATTCCACGAATTGTTATCAAAATTTACATGAAAGAAGCTATCAGCGGCGTGGTCGCATGTACAACATTTTTCAATTAAGTTTTTTTTCTCTGCGGCAAACTCGTTTGTATAAAAAACAGGCGCGGTTATTGATTAAAGAGTTATCCTGTTTGCTTTTTCCCAAACGCAACATTGCAAACTTTTATGTGTAATATCTGCAAGTCAATATCAGACACAGAGTATCGTCCATTCAGCCGAACAATTTCGTTTAGTGAACTTGTGTATTAAAATTGTGTCCTGATTTTATATTTTGAAGAAATGTTAATTATTCACTAAGACTTTTTTAATGACATACTCACTTACTCTGTGTTGAGTGGGAGCAATTAAGAAAGGGAAATAATTCTGCCGTTTGTTAACCAGAAAACTGATTGTGACAAAACTTTGCACGTTTGTAGAAAAAGTATTGGAGAAATTAGGTTTTGAATGTGGGCCCCCAGTGGTATACAAGGACTGAGCTACAGGCCCCAAAGTTGGCAACGCGTGTATCTTTCGTCTTTATCGTTCGATTAATTGTTTTCTGTTCAATCTATTAGGCGATGTCTAAAAAAGACTTTTTACACCTAACAGTAATCGTGTATAGTTACCGAGACATCCGCTTTTGAAAATTGATTTTTATGTTTTGTAACAGACCCTGCCTTAGTGTTTAGTGAATATCGGAGCAGAATTTGCACCGATTTCTTTCACAACTTTACTTATTGGCAACAAAATTTGCTATATGATGAAAATAAAAATTGATCCGATATAACTTATAAGACAAAAGTTATTGCCGTGTGAATTTATATTTAAAAAAAATGTTTTTTTGTCATTTTTGTTTGTATTTGTTGTATTTCTTTTTTGGAGTTACATAGGAAGTGATTTAAAAAAGTAAATATTTTTATTCATCTTAAAGGAAACTTCAAATTCACTGCACTATTGGCAAGCTTCTCCAATTTACACAATTTTTTACACAATTTTCAAAAGTAAGCCCCATTTTCTGCAATCACGAAGCTAGAATACTAAAACTTTTACATTTTGAAGTGGTGAAGGAGCGTGTAGTAATGGCTGTTATAGACAGAAGTAGTTAGGATGGATCCACCCTCAAGGACAAATGGAGCCATGTGGAATCAGCCATTATGGCTCATTACCTCGATGTCTGTAGAGAAATGCCGGTCAAATGTCAAAGCCAGTCTGGATAATCTGGTCGAGCATATCACCACATCACTCAATAGTTCCCTTGAAGAAGCCTGTCCAGAAACAAGGTACAAGGGTAAAACTAAACCTGAATGGTGGACTTCTGAGCTAACGGCTAGGAAAAAGAACTGGAACAAGCTATTCAGCAAGGCGAAATCTACTGGGGTCTCTAATGATTGGGATGCCTATAAAGAGAAACTCAAGATCTATAAAGCGCAAAGACGCTCTTGGTATACATTCTGTGGCGAAGTGGAAAAGGTCTCCGACGCCGCGGGGCTGAGGATGATACTATCTGCTTCGCCCTGTACAGTGGGATATTTACAGGATAAGGGAAATAACTGGACCAAAAACAGCGAGCTGTCGCTCAATGAACTGCTCGACACACATTTCCGGGGAAATCCCTAGCAGAACCCGAGGATCAGCAGGACCAACAAGAGTGCGAGTGGACTGCGAGCGTCGCCAGTTTGTTGACTGAGAGATCCAGAATAAGCTAGGCTGTTAACAGCCCTTCAAGTCACCTGGACAAGACGGCATCACTCCAGTGGAAATCCAGATAATATTAAAGTACATTATACCCTGGCTGGAGAAAATTTATGTAGGCTGTATCAGGCTTTCATACATCCAGGACCGATGGAGGCATTTCTTTACATAGAAGTGGCTTTTAACAATATTCACTCAGATGCGGTAATTGCGGCACTGTCACATCTAAAAGTTAAAACCAGTAAGGAAAGGCTAAAGTCGGGCGGTGCCGACTATATAATACCCTACACCACTCTCGTAATCTAAACTAATATTATATTTTGAAGTGCCTTTTTTATGTTCGGAACAATCTTGAGAAAGGTCCGGCTGATTTTCATGAAATTTTTTATAATAAAAAGCTCTCGACCTGGTGAAGGGTTAGGCCAAAAAAATTATTAAAAAGTTTATTAGAAAAGGAGATTCATGGCTTTCAAAATCCTAAGTAAAATTCACCTGCAAGCACAAACGGACATCAACGACTCATAGCGTATAAAAATTGTAGTTGTGGTAGTGAAAAATAAAGCAGTGTGCGGCACATCGACACGATGCGAGTGTTCCAATATTTTACTCTCCCATCCTTCAGTGAGTATTGCTTTGCTGAGAATAGCAATGTGATTTGTTTTTGTTTTGCCTACATATGGCCAAGCGTGTGTAGCAACAGAGAATGGCAATGTATTTTGTTTTTTTTTTGTCGTACGCTATGCGTGGTGACGTGAAAAAAAGACAGAGGCAAGCAAAAACAAATATAGCCAAACATTACCATGCTGCAGTGATGTTATGTTTGGTTTGAGTTTATTTTATTTTTGCCTTTATTTTACTATTTTCTTGCAATGCGTTTACATTTATTTGCCGTTATTTTTCAGAGCAGAATATCAAAATATTTTTCAATTAAGCTCATTTTATGTGTATGTAATAAAAAGTAAGTTCTTTTTGTGCCCGCGAACGGAATCGCTATCTAAATATCTAAAAAGTGCATTATGCCTAAAGTGCGAACAAAGCTTTCTAGGAAAACTCCTGACGCGACTAGAATGAGTCGATTGAGACAGACTGAACAGTGGGGCAAAAATGTGTTAACTATGGTACAGTAGGGCAAAAATGGTTAAATATAGTGGACAAAATATAGTAGGACAAAAAGGTGTTAAATTTGATTCAGTGGACCCACAAGGTTAAATATAGCACAGTGGGTCAAAAAACGTACATTTAGTACAGTGGGTAAAAATATGGATGCAGGGAGAGAGGGTAAGTTAAATATGAAATAAGAATGTTTTTTTCTAAATGTATGCTTTTAGTAGCACTGTGGTGCAAAAAGGTTGAAATTATGATGCACTGCAAAAATGCAGCACTGTGGTGCAAAAAGGTTAAAATTATGATGCAGTTGGGGCAAGCAAAAATTGTTCAACATGTTACAGAGGGGAAAAAATGTGTTAAATATGGTTTAGTGGAGCAAAAAAGTTAAATACGGTAAAATGGTTAAATGTGCTAAGTGGGGAAAAAGGGAACAAAATAGTCCCATATATGTATAAAAATTCGTACTTTAGAAGCACAGTGTAATAAAAAGTGTTTAATATGGAACAGTGGTGCAAAAGGTGTTGAATGTGGCCCCTGAGTGCAAAGGCAGATCTTACAGCACAAGCCAAAGCTAAGAAATTGTTTTTCCAAATTGGTTCTTCTACTTAAACCGTGGGGGAAAACAAGTTTAATAAATGGCACAGATAGGATATAAAAATGTTGAAATACGCCCTAAGCTTGCGAATTTGGATCTTGAAATATCAATTATCATTTTAAAATATTGTACAATCGTGCAAAATTGGTTAATTATGACACAAAAAGGGTTAAATGTGGTACTATGGAGCTATTCACTTTAGATTTTTAAATTCGTACCTTTATAGACACAGTGGGACAAACATGGTTTTATATTGTAGCAGGATGTGAATGTAGTTATTGCAATATAAACTAGGGGAAAGTTGCTAACGTATGAACCAAAAAAATAGTTTTTCTACGTTCAGAGGTGCAGTGGGAAAAGGGATAAATATTGTACCATGATGTCAGTGTAACTCTTGGAACACACAATAGAAATGAAACGAGGGTTCGTATTTTATATATAAAAGCAATCAAATCTTCTTCATTTTGCACCATATGTAATAATCATGTCATTTTGAAAGAAAGAGGTATAGATATTTTACAGTACCCTAAACAGAAAATAGATAAAAGATGGGGGCTGCGAAGCGCACCGGGTAAGCTAGTATTGAATAACTCTGATATATAAATTTTGTAATTCATGTATAAATTGTTTACATAAATTTACTTTTGTGACATTTTATACTTACAGCTACATAGGACTAAAGGGCCAAATCGGACGAAACATATATATGGGTGCTATAGCACCATTCGGCAGTGTTGGTTCATGGATCAAGAAACTCTACCATTCAAAATTTCAAAATGATTGGATGTAAAATACAGCTTCTTCAGGACTAAAGAGCTATAGCTAAATCTTAACCGATTTTCTTCAAATTCGGCAATGTTGGTTCATGGATCAAGAAACTCTACCATTCTAAACTTCAAAACGATTGGATGTAAAATACAGTTTTTATAGGACTAAATGGCCAAATCGGACGAAACATATATATGGGAGCTATAGCTAAATTTTAACCGATTTTCTTCAAATTCGGTAGTGTTGGTTCATGGATCAAGAAACTCTACTATTCTAAATTTCAAAATGATTGGATGTAAAATACAGCTTCTACAGGACTAAAGAGCAAAATCGGACGAAACATATATATGGGAGCTATAGCTAAATCTTAACCGATTTTCTTCAAATTCGGCAATGTTGGTTCATGGATCAAGAAACTCTACCATTCTAAATTTCAAAACGATCGGATGTAAAATACAGCTTCTATAGGACTAAAGGGCCAAATCGGACGAAACATATATATGGGAGCTATAGCTAAATCTTAACCGATTTTCTTCAAATTCGGCAATGTTGGTTCATGGATCAAGAAACTCTACCATTCTAAATTTCAAAACGATTGGATGTAAAATACAGCTTCTATAGGACTAAAGGGCCAAATCGGACGAAAGATATATATGGGAGCTATATCTAAATCTGAACCGATTTCAACCAAATTAGCGATCTTAACAGCCGCGAAATACTCTAAACTGCAAAATTTCGGAACGATCGGAGTGAAATTGCGACCTGTAGTCGACGAACAACTTTACATGGACAGACGGACGGACGGACAGACATCGTTAAATCGACTCAGCTAGTGATTCTGAGTCGATCGGTATACTTTAAGGTGGGTCTAGCTGTGTTATTTTCAGGTGTTACAAACATCTGCCGTGAAACAAACTTATAATACCCTGTACCACAGTGTGGTGTAGGGTATAAAAAAAGTTTAAAAAAAGTCTATTTTGAAGCCTGCTCAACAGAAGACGCACAACAGCATGTCTTGGGTCCACAACTCTAACAATATTTGTAATCAGAGGGACCCCACAAGGAGGAGTACTGTCTCCACTAATATTGAACCTAGCTGTAAATGAAAGCCTGCTAGATCTAGAGCGTTGTTGCTGCAAGCTCGTGGCATATACGGACGACGTGGCAATCGCAGTGAGTGGCAAATTCGAAAACGTTCTCAGAGATATCCAATAGGTGGCTGTGAACAAGTTGGATAGATGGGCCAGAAGCAGCGGTTTGGGCGTTAACCCAAACAATACAGAATTGGTTCTCTTTATTAGGATGAATAATATCCTGCATGTGGACCCTCCTCCTCAGATAAATGGAACAGATTGAGTCTTATCTGAAAGTGCACAATTTTTAGGAATAATTCTAGATAGAAAACTGTTATTTAGACCTAACGTATTAGGAAGGCTAACGTCGCCTAATATTCCAGCAAGAAGGCTGTAGGGTCGCGGTGGGGCCTCTCTGCTAAAATCGTCCATTGGATATATATAGCAGTAGTTCGTGGTGGACGTCAACTGAAAAGCTAACCATCACCAACCTACTATCAAGAGTTCAGGGAAAAGCCTGCTTAAGCATAAACGAAGCCTACTGCACTAAAATTGAACTGCCTTTCAATGTGGAGGTACAAGAACTACGATCACATGAGGATATCAAAGTGTGGTGCTATGGTAACCGACCGAGTGGACTAGATACCAACGGTATACACTTTCAAGAGGAACTACATCACTATGATACCAGCCAGAGATGAATGGGTTGGAAGAATAGCAGGTAATAGAAACCATCTCCACTTCTAAACGGATTGTTAGAAGCTTGATGAAAAGGTTGGCTTCGGACTACACTGTGAAGAACATAGTTTGGATATAGCTCACAGTCTACCAGATGTATGCAGTGTCTATCAAACATAAATAATGGCATATGGGAAGTCGCCAAGTGGCTAAGTCGCAACATAGTAACCAACACTGGCGTTGTCATTTACTCGGGCAGCCAAGCTGCCATCAATTCTCTGGAGGTCACATCCCTAAATTCACAAACCGTCCTCGACTGCCGCAGATCTCTTAAGAGATGGCTTAGCAGTTTAAATACTCGTCATATGTGTTCCTGGGCATAGGGATATCCCAGGTAACTGCAAAGCCGATGAACTTTTTAGGCAAGAACGGAATTACAAATTCTTGATGAATTTGCATATATTGGTGCCGCAAGAGGCAATCGGGGACTCCAACGAAAGATAAATCTGTCCAAGGAGATCTCCTCGCACTAGTTAGTATCAGTTCTGACGGGACACTGGCTGTTCGGCAAACATGACAGAAGATTGACTCCAATGACTTCTGCAGAAGCTGTGGAGATGAGAAGAAAGTGGAGAGCATTGATAACTAGCTACGTGACTGTCCCGCTTTAAGTAAATGACGACTGGACATACTGGAAATGTCGCGCTTTAGTCCAAGGTGTCCGATGTTTGCAAGAAAAACATAAATTTTAGAGGTTATGTAATATCGCACTAGCTCACTGGCGGCTCAAGATATAGCCGAAATATTTTGGCGATATTCTCTAAACAAAACAAGCTTTCATTTGAGATGCGGACAACCGCGATATTTTTTTTTAACCCGCCCTAATGGGATTGAAAATAAGCAATATCTGTCCTTTTTTTGGTATTGCACATCGTCAAATTGGTGTAAAAACAAAAGGAGTCAGAGGCGGAAATCCAGAGGATTTTTTCAATTTTGAAAAAGGCGCCGATGGAACGAGAGATACATCTCCTTAGAGATGTATGAAAAAGGTCTCAGCACCTTGGAAACATTATGGGTTGAAATATATCGTACAGAAAATGCGATCCGGCAAGACCAAGCTGCTGAAGGCCATACCCATATTTGCGAAAACTGGTATGAGGCGGCTGGTCGAAAATATCGGCAAATAACGGATCAAATAGAGGCCGAAATAAAAAAAAATCAATCAAGCAGAGGAAAAAACTTAACTGGCAAATATTTTCGGACATCTTCAAGAAAATGATCCACGAGCAGCCGTTAGCCCCGATTCAGAAAATGTGGTATCTGAAAGCGAACGTTACTGGTGATACCAAAAAACTGATACGTCATCTGGAGCTTACAGAGAAAAACTATCGTACGGCCTGGTAGACTTTAACACCCAGATATGACAATAAACGGGCCCAAGTTACAGCGTTAATTCAAAAATATTAAGCTTAACGAATATGTCCGCGGAGAGCAAATCAGTAAAAGAATTCCACGATGCGCTGAACGAGTGTCTGTCAGCACTGGAGAACTTGGGAATCAAAGCAAAACGTTGGGATCCACTTCTTTTGCATCTCATATCGGATCGGACCACTCATATTTTATATGAGCAATCTCTGGAGAATACTAAGGAGCTTCAGTCAATGGACCACTTCCAGCGATGCCTAAAGCAGGTTTCAGTCATTGGAAGCAATTGGAGTCCCTGGATGTAACCAAAGGTCAAAAACTATTGCAACGTCAGCTTCAGCGGTCAAACGAGATTGTCCACTTTGTAAAACATGCCATCCACTGTATTATTGTGAAAAATTGTGGAAATGAATCCCGTGGAAAGGTTTAGATGGGTGCAGAAGAACAAATTATGCACAAATTGTTTTAAGCCAGATCATCAACAGAGAAGAAGCCGAGGCAAAATTGGCGGCGGCGGCTGCCATTGAAAATTATAGATAGGCGGCGGCAGCTTGATGGCTTAGCCGACATAAAATTGACATACGGCGGCTCTGTGATAATCAATTTTACATTTAAAATAATAGTTGAAAAGATAAGCTCTGGCATATATTCATAAATAATGGATGTTTTTAAGTTAATTGTAAAGCCCCCCATAGACGAGTACTGCCGCAGGAAGGGCAATATGTGTGTATTGGTGAATTTGAAACAACATGAGAATGTATTGGTTGCAGTATGAAAATCAAGATACTTTTGATTTTCAAAATGCTCACCCACCAATCAGATGAACTTTGTTCATCATTATATGTCAGATTATTCGAAATTTTATTATAAGTACGTAAACAATGAGAATTTAAAATAGTTTTGTGTGAAAAGTGAAAAAATTGATAAATTAAGTTTTGATTGATATGTGTGTATCGAAAATGTCAATCACACACGTACACAAGGGGTTCATCGGCATGGACTGCGGCAGTACTCGTCTATGGGCGCCATAAGGTATTGTGAAGTGAAACAAGTAACAGCGTTAAGTTCGGCCATGCGGAATCTTATATACCCTCCAGCAAGAATTGCATTGAATTCTATTACTGAAAGATTTTTGGATATGGAGCAAGTCGTGGAACGATCTTTTTGCAATTTATTGAAAAAACGAACGCTACAGCTTTTAGCCAAATTTTAGGCCTCTATGTATAGCCAAACTCTTAATCTAAAAAAATGGTATTTATGGCTTAAATTAGCATATTTGTGGGCTACCACTACACGGGGAATACAACAAAATATAAACTGATTTGTACAAAAATTTAATTGACATGAATTCTTGCCAATATATATATAAGTAGAATACAAACTGAAAAGTTTCAGAAAAATTTCTTTAAATATGTGGTGTTTATGGCTTAAGCAAGCCATTTTGGGAGCGACATCTATAGGTGGACTATAACAAAATATGAACCGAAAATGTTACTGTGATGAAATCTTGCCTAAGTAAAATAAATACTGCATGTACGAGTATTCAGTTAAAATGCTTAGAAAATGTTGTATTTATGGCTTAAATACGTATATTTTGAAGCGGCCTCTATAGGGTGACCGAAATATGAAGGTACAATTTTTGATGCGATGATTTTTTGTCAAAAAATTGCTTTAAAAATGTGGTATCTATGGCTCAAAAACTATAATTTGGAGCGACCTCTACAGGGGAGCTATATCAAACATTGACCCATTTGCAATCCCAAACGACCTGCAACTATAAGAAGAATTTATACCAAATTTGATTAACCTACATAGCTCTATTATTACGGACTGTAGCGTAATTTCAACAGATAGACAGACATGGCTAAATCGTCTTAGAATCCCACGACGATCAAGAATATATATACTTTATAGTGTTGCAGATCATATTTCAAGGTTTTGCAAACATTTTAAGCTGTATTACAATTCTGTAATACTCCATTGTTTTTTTCCGAAAATATTTGTTTCTCTATGTGTACGTAATCTAATAATAAATAAAAAATCTTATTATTTCCTTTAAAAATTAATTTTTATAACTATTTTTCTATTACTATCAATATTCTTATTTTTAATACATGTTAAGCTCCCTCTTGTGACAATTAACGAATCAAAACGAAAATCGCCTTCCATATGCGTATACACTATTTTTCTATTAAGGGGACGATATATCTGTTATATGGTTATTTGCTTATCAAAAATTTAAATTGCATCTATCCAGATTTTAAAGTATTTCTATGGAACGGCGACTGTGTTTCAGCCGATTTTAGCCGCAAAGATCGGCGGCGGCTTCGGCTGGTGAAAAAAGGTCGGCTGCGGCTAAAATCGGCGGCTCGGCTGCTTCATACTTTGATCATCAAGCGAAGGCAAACATAACTCACTGCTACATTTAAATAACAAGGGAGAGAAATTGCAAACTTCAGTTTCGCCAACAGCCGTCAATCTCGTCATCAACAATGCCACCGACATCTACAGTGGCATCTGCAAATTATAAGGATTCACGTCTAGGTTGTACTGGAAACAGCTCAAGTAATATCAAGAGCCAATAATGGAAAATATGGAAAAATTCCGAGCGATCTTAGACTCCGGTTCACTAGCAAAATCGAAAAATAATGCAGTTTCAAGCTTTGTGCAAAACATCGTCAGGATATTCATTGAACGACATACATACTACACTGGACCCCGAGATCAAGGCGACCTTTTCAGAATGCCGTTACGATTCTGTTTACCAAGATTTGTCTTCACAACAGACATTGAAAAAATGTATCGCCAGATTTTAGTCGATGAAAGAGATCGGAAATTTCAATTGATAATCTGGAGAGACAATCCCAGCAAAATCATTGGACATAACATGTTAAACGCGGTCACATATGGGGCATCCAGTGTCCCTTACACTAGCAACAAGATGCCTTAAACAGTTGGCAGAGGCTAACGTGCATAAAAATCCGTTGGGTGCGGAGATCTAAAAAAATAATTTATATGTGAATCAGAGGGTCAAATAGCCTTCAAACCTCGATAGAGATGCAGAATCAACTTTCCACATTGCTCCGAGAGGCGGGGTTTTAACTCAGAAAATGGTGCGCCAATCACTCAGGGCTACTGCAGGGAATTCTGCAAGAAGATAGGAAAATCAATCTCGATTTCGAGAGCAACTAAGGTTTTAGGATTAGGTTTAGGTTAGGTGGCAGCCGTATTTTTTTTACAAGCTCACGTATACCAGTTTAGGTCCCTAGTGTTACCACGGGCTGAAATGCCCTTCATCGAAACCAACCTGTTTGAAAGAAATACAAATTTATCGTTAGTACGAATATCGGTACTGGAAAGATCTGTTAGGAACGGGACAGTCGCATAGCAAGTGCTCAATGCTCTCCACTTCTTCCTCATCTCCGCAGCTTCTGCAGAAGTCATTGGAGTCAATACCCAACCTTTTGCCGTGTTCGCCGATCAAGGAGTGTCCCGTCAGAACTGAAACTAACGTAGAAAATCTTTGCGAGGAGATATTTTGATCTTCTCAGGTCATACCTTGGCCAGATTTGTCTAGCTACCCTGCAGGTGCCGATTTCTGTGCATCTTTCGATGGACTGCCTGATTACATCTTGCCTAAGCCAAACCTTGCACGTGGATAGTGGCGCACCAATATATACAAATTCTTCGAGAATTCGTAATGTCGTCCCTTTCCTAGCAAGTTCATCGGCTTTGCAGTTCCCCGGAATATCCCTATGCCCTATGTGGCAAGGATTTTCGGTCCGCTGGGAATAGCGCGACCAGTAGTAGCTTCAGCGAAAATATTTATTCAAAATCTTTTGGAAATTCAGTTGTCCTGGGATGAAGAATTGCCACATATGATGTCTATACAATGGTCATCGTTTCGGCAAAAATTAGAGATGTTGAATGGCAGTCGATTAGTCCGACATATTTTTGATGGTCAAATTCCTACCAAGATTCAGATCCATACATTTGTCGACGCTTCTGAAAGAGCATATGGTGCAGCAATATATATTCGGGCAAAATTGACTGATGGAAGGCTTATTGTCGGATTGGTATGTTCGAAATTAAAGGTAGCACAATTGAAAAAACTAACTCTGCCCATATTGGAATGATGTGCCGCTGCATTGGGAGCTGAACTAACCGATAAAATCAAAAGAGAACTTAAATATGTGAACGTTACAACATACTTCTGGTCTGATTTTCAAATAGTGCTTTACTGGATAAATTCAAACGCTTCATCATTACGTATTTTCGTTGCTTACAAGATCAGCAGGATACAAGGTTTGACCATTAACATTTAATGGCGACACGTCGGAACAAAGGACAATCCCGCTGATTTCATATCAATAGGCTTGGCTCCAGATTGATTATTGTGTTTTTTTGGACCCACTTTCCCTCATAGCCCTTCAACAAAAATACTAGTGAAGTTATTGACTTAAAATTCAAGGAGAGGAGCAATGTATTAGGAGTGGCGTCATCTCAAAAGCTAGAAAATATTGTTTACCGGATTAATCACCGAAACTCATTTAAGGTTCTGCAAGGAGTTGTCGCCGGAAGTAAAAAGGATCAGAATGTATATCCCTATCCCCCCGAGAGCTTGATAACGCACTGTATCTCATAGTAAGGACCATCCAATCATCTGAATCTGCTACGGAGATATCTCAACTTTCCAAACATGGAGCAATCGACAAATCCAGCTCAATTTTCAACTTATCACCTTTTTTGGACGACTGAGGAGTACTGAGAGTCGGTGGACGACTAGAAAATTCTAAGTTGACTTTTGAAGCAAAACATCCTATTCTATTGCCGTTTAATGATACACTCACAACATTAATCATGACAATGATTCACACTGATAACTATCATTGTGGTCCCCAGCTATTTCTAGCAACATCCAGACAAAGGCACGTAGCATAGTTCAAAACTGCGTGCGTTGCACTCGGCCCAAACCAATCTTATACCAACTAATCATGGGTAATCTGCCAGCAAGTAGGGTAACACCAGCCCGTCCTTTCATCAGGTGCGGACTACTGCGGGCCATTATGGGTGCATTACAAAATCCGAGGCAAGATACCTCATAAGGTAGGTTGCAGGTTTTGTTTGCTTCACAATTAAGGCTGTACATCTAAAAAGTAGTAATAATAAGATCTAACAACAGAAGCTTTCTTCGGAGCTCTTAATGGATTCATAGCACGACGAGGACGATGTCAAAACATATTCTCAGATTACGCAACGAATTTTTTTGGCACTAAAATTAAGCTTACTGAACTGACCGAAACTATTTTTGGAGAAAAGAGACAATATTGTATATCAAGAGCCCCTCATTTCGGTGGGCTCGGGGAAGCGGCAGTGAAATCGCCTAAGCAAGTTTTAGTGCGTACAGTTGCAAACGCTTCACTGACTCACGAAGAGCTCGAAACAGTGGTGATCGAGATGGAAGCGATTCTCAACTCGAGGCATTCTCAATGCGAATGATTTGACTGAACTAACTCCAAGTCATTTTTTGATTGGAGAACCCCTTACCGCACAAATCGACATTAGCAAACCGGTGGAAATTAGTTTCACAACATCGGCATGAATTCTGGAATAGGTGGTCCAACGAATATTTACACAGTCTTCAAGAAAGAAAGAAATGGAATATAATAAATCTCCCACGCCATGTAAAATAGTTCGCCTTAATGAGGAATCAATATGGATCCAAATGAGACATAAAAACCGTTGGATTCTTGTTATTCCAAATGGTACAGAACTGACATCGGTATGCGGAAAGGAGACATCGCAATTAACCCTAATTAGGCTCCGGCATCCTGGAGGTGAAAACAGATTGCATTCTAAAAAGTGACACAATCACAATAAATACAAGGCAACTTTGGAAACTCAATCATCATGCACGCGCCCCACGCTAGGTTGAAGCCCTTTGCATATATAAGTTCGACGGATCAAGTCGCTCGGGTAATAGTCAATCCCAAGACTCCTCAAAGGGCCCACATAGATGAACTGAATAAACTCCAAGGGCTGTTGGAATCAGCATACTATAACAACATTTCGCAAACCATAGATCATAATTCACTACACCATCATATCATCAGCTAAACCACTATTTTGGTATCCATGGCAATGACGATAATCTACGTAGTCTACAAGGTTAGATCAACTTTGAAATCGACCACCACAGATTACGACGTACCACAACCTAACCCTCGACAGCACCCGATGCCAAGGAACGTGGAGGACATTCGTAGGGAACTTAAAGTACTTTAAGATCGACTCAGTATCACTAGATTAGTAGATTTAACCACCCAGCAAAAAATGAAAGAATTACTTCCAAATAAAAATACTTACAATGAAGTATAGCGTTTCGAGGTTCCCTACTTTGTTAAAGAAAAAAACACAGAAAATTAAAATTGAATGGGGAATGTTTATTATCATTTGAAAGAACATTGTTTGGCATATATTTTTTGAAGATTATGTCTATCAAATGTTGGCCGCGCCTAAGTCTCAGATGGCCCATCCGTTGAGTCCAATTTTCGATGACTAGTTCGAGCATTTCGACTGGTAACTGGCGAATGACACGCGTGATGTTTTGCTTCAAGGCCTGAATCGAAGCTTGTTTGTCCGCATAAACTTAAGACTTTACATATCCCCACAGGAAAAAGTCTAACGGTGTGATATCACACGATCTTGGTGGCCAATCGACCGGCCCAAAACGTGAAATTATCTGCTCACCGAAGTGTTCTCTCAATAAATCCATTGATTGATGCGATGTGTGGGAAGTGGCGCCGTCTTGTTGAAACCAAATGTCGCCGAGATCACGAGCTTCAGTTTCAGGTATCAAATAGTCGGTTATCATGGCACGATAACGGTCGCCATTGACGGTTACTTTCTCACCGGGTTGATTTTTGAAGATATATGGACCGATGATTCCGGTACGTCGGATCGGGAATCGGTCAATGGCAAAAAGATGCTCTTGGGTGTCAAGGTCGTGGGTCGACTGGAAAGTGTTTTTTGGATTTAAAAAAAATGGACTTAGCGCAATTGGCGAACGATTATTTTGATAATAAAACTGAATAATTTGTAAACGTTGTTCAGGCGTAAGTCTTTCCATGATGAAATGCCAAACAATACTTAACCAAAATAACATGACAGCATGAAACGACTCACACGTGATCTGTCAAAAAAGGCTATCACCCCTTACTTTTAAATCATTAAATAAAACGACGAGTGCAGGGCATGCAGGGATAACATCGAAACGATGGAACATTTTCTGTGTCACTGCCCGGCTATCAATTGAAGAATTTTTTTCAGATTTAGACATCATATATAATCCTCATATATACCTCCGATTGCCATATAAACGGTATAAAATACAAATTGTTGGAATCATTATCGTTAGAAAAATAACATTTATAAAACTTAATTATATTATTTCTTGTTGTGCTCCGATAGGGTGGTTTACGGTATCGCATCGTTGACTCAGTCCGACTTAAGACATTCCTTACAGGTTTAAAGTTTAATTGGTGATCATAGTAAAATGCTCATTCATTACAAATACTGTATTTTTAAATGTCCTGATTCATACAGGACATTTTATGTCTTGTCATTAAATGTCCTCCGAAAGTTCCAAACTCTCTTTGTAAATATTGCAAATGTCCTCCTTTTCTTGCACAAAAGTTCTCCTTTCCGACGAAAGGTTATGGTAACCCTGCCTAAACTGTTCTATGTGAGCTGACAAAAAAACGTCTGCCATCCTAACCTAAACCTAAAACCTATGGTATACTCGAAATATATCCTATTTGACACACACAAATATTTTATGTTTGGGAAGATGTTGTTCTAAACAAATATATGTTTACATCCTAATATTTTTTAACTGGATCAACAATTACGAAAAAAAATTGTATCTAACCAAATTTTTTTAGAAACAAATTTTTTTAAAAGATGGTGAGAGATGTAATTTTCTTCGGCATTCACAATGAAAATAAAGAAAAAAAATTAGTGACGACTATAAAATTGCCCAATATTGTTCAAGGACGATGTCGGCTTATAATTGATCAAAAATTATCAACACTTTATAGTAAAAAATATATTTGTATGTACCATTTATGTATATGTATGAATCAGGTACAGGTCTAAAATACTTACACTCGAGAAAAATTTGAAATTTGTTGAGATAGTAATACGCAAGGCCTAAACCAGTAATTCAAAGATTTTTTTAATTTTAAATGTCTGTGAAATTCCATTCTTTAATTAAAATCGCATAACGATAATTTGCATTGAAGAAACGATAATAAATTTGGATTTGGAATATTTAAAAGTTAATAATGTCTATAGTAAGGTATATACTGAAGTTAACGAAATATTAAATTCGAAAAAGTAAGAAACATTTGAAAATATTTTTCAAATTAAATATGTTTGGAGATATTCCGAAAATATAATTTTATTTTTTTGCATACATATATTTTATATGGGAAAATTAATTCCCAAATATATATATATTTTTGTGCTATATTAATGTATGCATTCCAAATAAATGTTATTGATTTTCAAATATATATTATTTGCACAAAAATATATAATTTTTAAAAATTTAGAGCATCTCAGTAGTTGAATTGGAAACGTGCTCGCCAAAGAGTTTGTAGATCGTGGGTTAGATTCTCACCAGAGGCTCTGGTCTGTCGATGCAAAATACTTGCCACATGGTCTTTGAAACCCGGCTTTCCCTGGACCGTAAAATTAGAATATAAATTTACTTTGTATTATTTATTTATTTATTAACAATTATACTTATAACTAAATTACATATATAATGCAAGCTCAGACTACTGAGGTCTTAAGCTGGGACTTTGTATTATAATTCATATAAATAAATAAATAAAAATTTGGTTTCCTAATTTATTTTCTTTGTATTCAATTATATAAAAAACTGTGATTTTGTCCCGTGTAGGCATAATGAAATTAAAATAAACGTGTTTTGTTAATTTTTTAAAGGTTAAAATGTGGCTTATTGTCTCTTCCAGTTCCTTTTTAGTGTTCGCAAAAATCTCTTCCCAAGACTAACTAACAAGACCATATCCCTCTTAAATACATATATGTACATCACCATAAATAACACACAGCTGAAATAACTTAACTATATGCAAACTGTGGTCAGATCTAACAATATTTTCAGCAAAATATCAAGAAAATGAAACCCAGCGAACTTACAATTTTTGTCATGCAACGTTGGCAGAAAAGTCAATAAATTGTAAGACATTGTAAAATGAGCGAATTTTATGTATCTGACTATGACGCCATCGTAATGTATGTACATGACCATAAATAACACACAGCTAAAATGACAAAAATAAGTGCAAACGGTGGTCAGATCTTACAATATTGTCAGCAAAATGTCAAAAAAATTAAACTCAGTGAACTTAAAATTTTTGTCATGCAACGTTGGCAGAAAAGTCAATAAATTGTAAGACATTGTAAAATGAGCGAATTTTATGTATCTGACTACGACGCCATCGTAATGTATGTACATGACCATAAATAACACACAGCTAAAATGACAAAAATAAGTGCAAACGGTGGTCAGATCTTACAATATTGTCAGCAAAATGTCAAAAAAATTAAACTCAGTGAACTTAAAATTTTTTCTTGCAAGGTTGGCAGAGAAGTCAAAGTCAATAAATTGTAACACACTGTAAGATGTGCGAAGCTCTTGCATCTGACAATGGCGCCATTGTCAGAGAAACATTTTATTGCCAACACAGTCTATAAAATATTTTTATTCGATCCTGCATATAAATATTTGCAAAATATATTGTAAATATATGAAATTACAAGGTTTTCTTGCAATCGTCTGAACTGACAATTCACCTATTGCTAAAAATCTGTCATTGTCAATACATTGGAACACTTTGACAGAGTTGATAACATTGTAAGATCTGATCACAGCTAAAATGACTAGCTTTAGTCATTTTAGCTGTGTGTTATTTATGGTGATGTACATACGTTACACAAAATCAAAATCCATCGGCCAAAATTCAATAACTTTTGTTCTAGTAAAGAGTTCTGTAAAAAACCTTAATTAGACAATCAGGATTTGAGATATTAACATTGAAGAAACAAAATTTACCACTTTTCTCATTTTTGGATTTAAACGAAAAGTAAAATTTCTATTTTTTGTTTTTATGTCGTTTACATGTTTTTACGTATTTTGTTATAATGCGGATTACAGATTTTCACATTTTTCAGATCTTTTTCGATTTTGTCGAACTGTTTCTCATACATTTTAAAAGCTTTTGCACTCAAATTTTTTATAATAAATTGTGATTTGTTAACTTATTATGTCAGCAAATAACTTAACTTTAACTTTATTATGGCAGCAAAAATGTGTTTGTGCCAAATATAATTTGATTGTAATAAATATTTTAAAAATGAACATTTTTGGACAAATGTATGACTTTTGACCAACATAACTTTTTTCTTTGAAAGCCTTTGAGGCATACAATACATATTTAGAAAGTTTGGCGGGTTCCCGGTTTTTACAGGGCAACTTGCCCGCACGAAATTGCACCCTTGAAAGATAGGATAAATTTAGTATAAAAAGTCAGATTTTTTAGTTTCAAAACGCGAATTACTTATTTTTTTCTCATCAATCTTTAAAAACTAGGTATGTAGCTAAAAAGCTGAGCTTATTTCCTTTATCCTCAATCAAAATTTCTTCCATTATACCTGGACGCAATATAAATCCATGCAAATTTAGTTTTATTTTAATTATTCAACCAAACATGAAAACGTTCGGTCATAAATAATTGGTGGAAGCATATGCGAAGAACCTTGAAATACCTGTGAGGAACAACGAGGAAGATATGGATAAAAGGAAATCAAAAAACAACATGTCCAATATGAATTTATTAATCATAGATCAGCCAATTCAAATTGATGGTAATACAGCAAGGATGTTTTTCTTAAACACGGAAATAGTCGCACAAATAACAGGCGTTGATCAGAAAATTCATCTTAAGATTCAAAGTAATCCTAGATGTAATCAATTTCAATAAATAAATGCTGAGAAATTTGGAAATTATGCAAGGGAAACGGCTGAATTGGATATGTCGATATACCCATGGAAATATATGTCATCAACACTTCACAAAATAGTATATCATGGTAAAGATGACATCAAAAACAATTTGCTACCAATGGGGGATCTTTCGGAAGAAGCTCACGAAAAGAGAAATAAATATTATAGGTATTTTGGTATTTCAGAAGGCATAATACCAGAAAAATTAGTAGGGAATGTGCGAACAAAGATTTGTTAATTATCTTCTTGGCAACATCTGACCCATTTCTCTCAAGCACCAATGGAAATCGCATCGGGAATTATCTATAAAGGCAACACATCTATTACCGGACGGTAATATAGGGTTTAAATCGGCTATAAAATGGGCTACTGATATTTTTTTTTCAAATTTCTGGTTTCATTGGAAAGTTTGAACTTTGTCATTTAATAATTGAACACAATATCATTCACATGACTACCACGACTGGTTCGGCAATTGAGATGTTTATTTATTTTAGGGATGTAATCAGGAATAGGTAGGCCATTTAAAATTTTAAATTGAAATCGGCTATACAAAAAAGAATTGATAATTTTTTCAAATTTCAGGTTTTATTGGAATGGTTGAACCTTGTCATGTAATAATGCAACGTAATATCAGTAATATCATATCATACCACGACTGGCTCGGCAGTATCTCGTCCGATCAACCAAATTGTTCAATACATTTTCGATTGTTCCGGTCTCTTCAATCTCTTCAATGGCAAGTTCGATTTAATGTTGCAACGCTTCAATTGTCTCTGGATGCTTTGCGTAACATTTATCCTTAATGGTTCCCCACAGAAAATAATCCAAAGGGCTCAAATCACAATCAAAGTAATCGGTAGTTCAAATTTATAATTGTAAATGGCCCACTCTTTGCTAGAGAAGAATATTTAAGTGAAATCTTTGAAGAAATATAAAACTAGTTCAACTTTAAATGTTTCATAATTATATATATATTTTATAAGTAATGTACATAATTAAAATAAATTCTTATTAAATGTATATTGAAATCTACTAAGTGTAAACATAATTAAAAGAACGTTGCCCGCTTCCCACATAACCCGGGAAAATAAGAGAAATAAATAAATTTGACAGTCAATTTTGATTAGGTAAGCCCGTTTATCAAAGTTTTAATAGAGAATTAGTCATTTCAGACCCCTATTTTTGAGAAATACTTATTTTTTGTCGATTTCCTTGTTTTTAACCCAATATAAATATTAAATAAATATGAGTGATCTCACCAATCTTATTAGAAGCGATGATCGCGTGACTGATTTGGAGTTCTTCGTAACCTCTATAAGTTCTGAAGAACACTCAATACACAGCCTCTATATACATAAACAAGAAATGTCTCGTTTGTGGGAAGCTTTCCTTGCATATTATGAGGAATTGTGTAATACGATGGGCCTTAAAGATAATATAAAATAAGTTAAGGCAAAATATATCGCGGTATATGTATAAGACATATGTTTGAGGACAATCGTTTATTGAGGACTTCATAGCAAAACTTCTGGCGAAGAATAAGTCCACTAGTTCCTCTCTCCCAATTCACCTTCCCCCTTGTGATACTAAGATTTTTTCTGCCCTTTAGAAAGATAATGAACACATCAGCAATATCCAAAAATATTTATTATCTGATACAAAGGACGGAAGGTGAAGCCTGCGATATAATAGAGACTTGTCCCATAACTAATGAGGGTTTTAGTCAGGCTTGGCAAAATTGAGTCGATCGTTACGATAACAAGCGGGTTCTCGTAAACGCACAACTTAAAATATTATTCAATCTTGCCCCCGTAAGTAAAGAATCTGGAACCTCAATTAAACATTTACAGCGTACAATGAGCGACGCTATTACTAATTTATCACTATTGGGTATAGATACAAAGAATTGGGACGTTATATTTGTATTTATATTTTCCACCTGTCTTTCAAAAGTTGCCCTAGGGACTTTGGGAGCGATCCCAAGGGTCTAGTTCGAATTTGCCGAAATGGGAAACACTGCATAAGTTCTTGACTGCCAGGTATCAGACCCTTAAGTCAGTCTTTGACATCAAAGGTCTGTCTTTGACATCAAAGGCCCCCATAATTCTTCCTCCTCATTTGGTACAGGTCAAGTCAAGAAAAGTGATAGCCCGAAAAGTAAACCTAACATCAGTAAACGGTATGCAAGATTCGCAACAACAGTTCCTTCCCCTCCTGTACAGCAAAATGCCCCTTATGTTCTGATTCATATCCCCTAAGATTATGCGAAAGCTTCCTTCGAATGTCAGTGAGTAATAGGATTGAAACTGTTAAGATACTCAAATGTTGCACCAATTGTTTGGCTTCATCGCACACATTTTCCAACTGCAAGAGCTGGAATAGTTGTTTCTTCTGTAAACAGAAGTACCATTCGCAGCTTCACAGGAAGGAATCATCGGTGCAAGTAGTCCGAGATTCGAGCTCGCGTTCTGGATATTCCCAAGGTACAGGAGATCCAGCCCGATCAGATGCTGAGGACGGTCCGTCGACCTCAGCAGCTGCCCAATCTTTACAGACGTTTGCAACCGCGTTGCAATCTAATCAGTTCTCCTGGGATCCCGCATCTCAGGCCACTTTTATTTCTAGAAAGTTGCAAACGAAGCTCTCTTTGCCGATATTCCCCGCCACTGTTTCAGCCAAGACGACCACAACTTGCAGAATATCGCTGTTTGCAACCGCGTTGCAATCTAATCAGTTCTCCACAGTTCTCCTGGCAGTTAAATGTGCAGCGAGGGTTTTAATAGATCCCGCATCTCAGGCCACTTTTATTTCTAGAAAGTTGCAAAGGAAGCTCTCTTTGCCGATATTCCCCGCCGCTACTACAAATATAGTAGGTCTGAATGGCGCTGTTTCAGCCAAGACGAACAGAACTTGTAGAATATCGCTGAGTTCTCCTATTGATCCAACATTTGAGCTTACTACTGATGCATACAAGTATGTAGTTGATAAATTGACCGATCGCCTTCACACCTATTTATTGTCCCGTTTGGTTGATACCGATTTGCGAGAACTTACAATGAACGATTTGAAATGTTCCCATATGGATCCTTTGTTAGGTGGTTACATATTTCCCTGTATAATGCATACAAACGTCCATAAGTACCATAATGGAGATCTGATTCCCCAAACATCTGTCTTTCGAAACCAAGCCCCTACAATCAGTGGTGTCGTTTTATAACCACATGGAGTTGAATGATCAACTTGCTCGGTTCTGGGAGATTGAAGATGTACCAATGGTATGCACTATGACGGTTGATGCGTTGTTTCATTGCCTTTCAAGCGTGAATACCCCATAGATTTACAGCTGGGGCTGTCCCGAAATGCAGCCGTTTCGCAATTTAAGCCAAATGAGTCCCGATTGTTGAAAAACCCCGAATATAAAACGCAATATGATAAGAATACTCAGAATTAAGTCATATGACAGAAGTATTGTCAAATGATTCGACACCTCCACATTTATCGTATTAGTTGCCCCACCATGCAGTGATCAAACCCAATAGAGCCACAACTAAGTTACGTGTGGTGTTTAATGCCACAAGTCCAACTTCAAATGGCGTAAGCCTTAATAATATTTTGCATACTGGACCCGTTTTACAGGCAGATCTGATTGTCCTAATATTACGCTGGCGACTTTTAAGATTTGTCTATAATGCCCACATTGAGAAAATGTATCGGCAAATTCGAATTCATCCCGATCAGACCTCATATCAGCGAATTGTATTCCGCTCAGCCCCTGATGACGAAATCCAGGATTTAGAATTGCGTACAGTCACCTTTGGCGTGAATTGTGCCCCTTATTTAGCTATACGGACCCTTTTTAAACTAGCAGATGATGATGTTAAGGAATATCCGCTAGCAGCTGAAATAATAAGATCACAGATGTATGTTGATGATATCTTGGTAGGTGCTCATACCCAAGAAGAAGAAATAAAGGGCCGTGATGAACTTATTAAAGTTTTAGGTTGCGCTCGGTTTAATCTGTGCAAGTGGACGTCTAATGGACAATGTCTATTGCAAGATTTACCTCCCGAATATTTATTAGACAGAGAGTTTTTGAACATCTCTGATGACAGTAACTCAAAGACTCTGGGTCTACGTTGGAACGCTGGAAAAGATTCTTTCTTTTTCATGCTTGTTTCGGCCCCTAATCGTTACCAAACGAGCCGTTTTGTCAGAAATTGCTAAATTGTTTAATCCAGCCTGTTGGTTGGCCCCGAAGATTATTGTTGCTAAAATAATAATGCAACAAATCTGGAAAGACAAAACGGATTGGGACGAATGTTTGAAACCCATGACATTGAGCAGATGGCTGGCATTTTTGAATGATTATAGTGAGATCGAACGGATAGAGATCCCCCGATGGGTTGGCTACAACCCGAAGCAGGAAGTACAACTTCAAGCTTTTTATGATGCTTCTGAGAAGGCATATGCGGCCTCACTATACATTCGAATTTGCGGTGCAACTCTTTTGGCATAAAAGGCTAACCTTTCGTGTTGAATTGAGACTCCCTACAATTGTGACATTCTATTTGACTAATTCCACAATAGTTTTGTCGTGGTTTCAGAAGCCCCCGTGCCACTGGCCTACGTTCGTCGCTAATAGAGTCTCGAAAATACCTAATAAAGTTGGTACTGAAAATTGGCACCATGTTGTATCGCATGCAACCCTGCCGCTGAAGCTTCTCGAGGTATTCTAGCCCGTGATCTTATATCACATGACCTTCGGTGGAAAGGTCCTGCTTGGTTATGTCGCCCTCGTTCAGAGTGGCAGAAATCCACATTTAGAATTATGACAAACCTCGAAACTCGCCCAGTTCGAGTAAATTTGATCCAAGAATCTGTATCAGAAGATTTTGTCTAGAGCTATGAGAGTATTAGCTTATGTATTTCGATTTTATAATCGTATACATCCGAAACATAAGGCCACACAGACGTATTCTTCCCTTGAACTGCAACAAGGTGAGATCAACTTTGTGAAAGGTCGTCTGGTGATTCTTTGTCAACGTACGCACTTCTGTAAATATGCTGCGTTGGAGAACAGTGAGCAAGTTTCTCGAAAGAGCCCTTTACTAAACTTTAACCTCTTCATAGATTCTAATGGATTTATGAGGATGAAAGATCGACTTGCGCGTTCTCCCACTCTCACTTATAATGAAAGATTCCCCAAAATTATACCCTATAATGGTCGTTTCACCCAGTTGTGCTTGGAATATATTCACAAGTATTCGGTACACGGTGAGAACTAATGCTTAGATTGATGAGATTAGAATTTTGGGTTCCTAAATTAAAGAATCTTGTAGAAAGCATTATCCATAATTGCCGTGCATGCGTATTGTTTCGGAAGAAAAATGTGGATCAAATTATGGCCGCACTTCCCTCGAAAGAACTACACTTTCACATCCATTTAGATGCACAGAAGCTTATTTAGGCCCCGATGAAAGGGTACGAGTAGTCGATGTCCGAACGGCTAGTGGTGCTCATACTAGACCTGTTGCTCGCACTCTTTCCAAATACAATTATAGAGCAGAACTAATTCGTTTCCTTTTCTGCGTGTGTGTGTTGTCGAAGTTTTTCTCTCCAGAAAGATGTCTGGCCCCATCCTCAACAACATGCACTCCAAAATCGCAACAACAACGCTATGGTCGTTCCAACAACAATGGTCGTGTATGATTGAATTCTTTGAATTGTATGATTGAATTCTCGTCCTGGTGTCCAGCCTAGCTCCTGCTTGCCCCTATGTTGCACTCCTGCAAGGGGGGCGGGTTGTCTAGGTGGACACCCTGTTAGTTTTAAGTTAAATGAATTGTAAATACAACACTGAACTATTATAAGGAAGAAAGAAAAAATGAATAAGTTGACATTTGTGACGGGAACCAAGTTGGCGCTCCCCACTCTTTTAGTCTACGATTAACCCCTGAGTTAATTAACCCTCATAATATATTTGTGTTTTTATTTCTCCCCCCATCTCCCGGGTAAAATAATTTTGAGATATTTAATATCCTATCTTTTAAGCGTGCAATTTCGTGCAGGCATATGTTACTCTTCAAAAACGGGAAACAATATAAACTTTCCAATATTTATTATATTCATCAAAGGCTTTCAAAGGAAAAAATTTATGTCGGTCCAAAGTCATAAATTTTTTCAAAAATGGAATTTTTTAAAATATTTGTAACAAATAAACTATATTTAGCACAAACACATTTTAGACGCCTTAAAAATGTTAATAAATCGCGATTTCTAAAAAAAATAATAATAAAAATTTGAGTGCAAAAGCCTTTAAAATGTACGACAAATGTGTTTTTTAAATTTCCGAAATCTGAAAAAATGCAAATCTGTAATACGAAAAATATAAAATTTTTTGTATGATTAAAAATATTTTTAAAAAACGTAAAAACAAACATATCTAAATTTTACTTTTCGTTTGAAAGCAAAAATAAGAAATTCAGTCAATTTTGACCAATTTCTAGAATATATACAATTGCCCGATTCTCAATATTAATATCTAAAATAATCCTTGTCTAATTTTGTTTTTTTACAGAACGCAAAAATTTGTACTAGAACAAAATTTATTGAATTTTTGCCGATGAACCACTGTGCGCCGTTATTTTGGTTTTCTTTTGTAGTTTTTGCTATGGGATTGTACCAATATATTTATGTACACTCTTTAATTTAATTGTTATTTTATTTTAACTGTTAGGAGCCCACAATGGAAATAATTTCGGTGCAATAAAGAAAAGAAAAAATATTTAAATTAAATTATACTTTTATATGCACGTATTACTTACTTATTTACTGCAATTTCGTTTTCACACAATTCGTGTAGAAAAAAACACAACCAATTGCATCTATCGATTCCAAAAAACTGACGATTTAAGAGAAAATGAACAGAAGAGTTGAAGTCAGATTTGAGTGAGAGAGAGTAACTCTTCTACTTTTCCATAACAATTATTGGCTCAAACGTTAACAAACAACCCATATTCTCCGAGAGAGTGTATAATTAAAACTTGAAAGGCCGACTCCAGTATATCCAGACGTCGTCTACAAATTGCGGGACAGTAACAAAGCAAGTGCTCAAAGCTCTCCACCTCCTACTCATCACCACAGCTCCTGCAGAAGTCTCTGGACGCAGTTCCCAACTTTCTAGCAAGTTCGCCTATGAGACAGGGTCACCAACGTAGACAGTCTTGACAGTGCGAGAAGATACTTTGACCTTCTCAGGTCATATCTTGGCCAGATCTGTCTAGCTATCCTACAGGTGCCGATTTCTTTCTTGCCTAAGCCAAAGCTTTCATGTGGATAGTGGGGCACCAATATATGAAAATTTCTTTAATGTTTGTAATGTCGTCACCTTACTAGGAATTTCATCAGCTTTGCAGTTCCCTGGATATGTGGCCTCCAGAGAATTGAGGGCAGCCTGGCAGTCCTAGAAGATGACAATGTCAGTGCTCTTCACTATGTTGCGACTCAGAAACTTTTCCTTATTGCCATTACTTCGGCCAGATAGACACTGTCGGTACCTGGCAGTCTGCGAGCTATATAAAGACTGAACTCTTTACAGTGTACTCCGAAATCAACCTATTTATCGAGGGTAAAACCATTCGTATAGAAGTGGAGATGATTTATATTTCCTGGTATTCTGCAAACCCACTCCTCTCTGGCAGGTATCATAGTGGTGGTGTTCCTCTCGAAGGTTGGTATATAGTCCACTCGATCGGTTACCATAGCACTACATTGTGATATACTCATGTGGCCGTAGAGCTTATACCACCACGTTGATAAACAGTTTAATCTTAATGCCGCTCTGGTTGCAAATTCTCTCGCCACAATATTAATCGACAGTATAGTGAGTAGGGATTTTAGAGACACAGTCAATGTATTCTTTAAAGATCCGCTTATGCATATGCAGGCAGTTGTCTGAATAGTAGGTTGGTGGTGGTTGTTTTGTCTGTTGCCGTCCACTATACCACAACGCCGAATAACAGTATTGGACGACCTACTGATATATATATATCCAATGGACGATATAAGGAGAAAGACGCCAACGCGACCCTACAACCTTCGTACAGGAATATAAGGCTACATTGGCGAGAGCGATTCAGTTGCGAGCGATATTTCATAGGTTAAGGTTACCATATTTGGAAGTATTTTTTCTCTTTATGAATGTACAAATTGATGTACGGTCCTATAGTTTGGCCGTAACAGATTATTTCGCTGTTTTCAATCTCATATACAGGTACATGCGAAGATAAATTTTTATCCGATCAATCAAAATAACATTTATCTTAAAATAGCACTTAGGAGTTTTTTAGGTCTTATATTAGTTTTATATAGCTACTATGAATTGCTTATATTTAATATTAAATTCTTTATGGATATGAAAACTGAATTTTTTTTTAATAAAATCCAAATGATTTGTGCCTAGGCCTCATATATTTACTGTTTGATTTTGTAAGCTTCGAAGACTCAGGTTGTCGTAGATATGGGATCACACTTAAATGTTTTTTTCGGCACTTGCATCAGGTGTGGTCATGGACGGAGGGCATGTTAGACCAAATATCATCTTAGGTCTAACCACCATTAGCATTTTAAAATTTGGACTTCTTATCTTTATCCTGCACGTAATTTTATAATTTTTATTTAGAGGAGACTAAGGCATAGGAGCCATGAACCCATCCTTCCGACGAGAAATAAGGCCGGAGTTACTACGTGCAAGGCATCAATAATATGTTTTATAATACCATCTTGCCTCAATCTAATTCGTTATATGCTACACTGGCGACGCTTGAAGTCCACTCGCTCTCTTGATGGTCCTGCTGTTCCGCGGCCTCCGTTGGCGAGTTCGCCGGGAAATGTGTGTCCAGCAATAAATTAAGTGACTGCTCACTGTTTTTGGTTAACTTGTTACCCTCATCCTGCCGGTAACCCACTGTACATGGTGAAGCGGATAGTATCTTCCTCAGCTGTCTGAGTCCTTTTCCACTTCGCTACAGAAGGTATACCAAGAACGTATTTGTGCCTTCCTAAGCTCCTTCTTATAGATCTTAGGTTATTCTTTATATTCATCTCAATCAATAGCGACGCCAGTAGATTTTGTCCTATTGAATACCTTGTTGCTGGTCCTTTTCCTAGCCGTTAGCTCAGAAGTCCACCATTGATGTTTAGCTTTGCCCTTGTACCTTCTTTTTGGACTTTTTCAATGCAACTATTGAATGATGTAGTGATATACTCCACCAGATTATCCAGACCAACCTTGTCATTCGAATTGGGGTTTAGAGTGCAGGACTATTTTAAAATGTTCCTCATTGAGGTGGCCAAATATTCTTATTACATCCATATACGATTCCATACAAAATATTAATATAAAGATAACATAATAATAAGAGTAAATATATAAATAAATCTTATAAATAAGAATTCTTAACAAAAAAATAATATTACTTGAGCATTAAGTGGCTCCCAGCCGATACAAATGGTAGGTTATGTTGAATAAAGGAGACGTTTAAACAACATACACTTAAGCCAGTGGTTCGGCCTGTTGTGCGCTCCTTATTTATGATTTTTATACCCCACGGGTTACAGAAAATCGGTACTAGACACGAATTTTCTCAGTATCTTCCGGTCATAACCACTGAGATGAGTCAAGTCTGGCAATATGTCGGAACCGAAATATCGGAATCTTGCATGTCTGAAAGCTGGCAGGGACACAGAAAATGTTCCATCGTTTCGATGGAACATGCATGCCCTGCACTCGTCGTTTTCTACTAGTCCTACGCGATGAAGATGTAGCTTGGTTGTCCCGTTAAAACACTCATCATCTTACTAATCTCGATCTTGTTTAGTTTCAGAAAACTACTTGTTTTCTTCTCATTTGGGTCACCCCACAGTATCTTTGCAGTTGCTCCTACAAATGGTAATAATATCAACTAAAGTGTATAGACCCTCACTGATAACGCCTGAAAAATATGAAAAAAAATTAAACTTTTCGCGCAGCAACGCAGGATTTCCATACCGAATAATCTTATAAAACTTTAATAAAACGCGTTGTTTTATAAATATATCAAATGGGACGCCAAAATATACTGTATGGTGTAATCGATTCTCTGATCAAACCGATTTAAACCAAAAACAAAACGAACAACCATATTAAACTCACAAACTAACAAGGTTATTAAAAATACCTTGGCTTGTGCCTGATACTACTTCAATGCAATACCAAATGGTTGACATAAGCAAATCAAACGCAAGTCTCTTCCTAAAAACACACATTAGGAAACAAAGACGCAATATAACTGGCAAAGTCAAGTTTGTGGTCAAGAACAACTCCTAAACTCTTCATCTGCTCTACAGATACAATCGCTGTTCCATTTGTATAAGCTTTAAAGCTATTACTTAAAGGCACAGCCGCAAACATTAAAGCTTTGGTTTTGGTTATATTGACGGGTTAACTACACAGTGCAACAACCAAAATGGGAATGGGATGAAACCAATTGCAAATGAATGTTGACATTATCCCTAACAAAACCAATTCAATGTTTTTTTTCAGTTCAGTGCTAGATTTTTTTTACACGCATTTGAAGTTGGTAAATTATTGTAAAGATGAGACATATGGGAAATAATTTTAAAAACTTAACTGGTATGTCATCTGCCCCAAATGAATTAGACTTGTATTAACGACAGAGCGTGGAAGAACAAACAAAATATTAAGGACATTGACATCATGGGGAACATCATATGTACCATCATTCCCTACAAAATTCGAGAGGTATTCATGATAATTCATACTAAAAATACCTACATAATGATTTCTCCGGTCACTTCTGAGGACCGATTTCGCTCGGTTCCTGTAGACACAAAATACCTGCCAGTTCTCAACCGTTGGATACCTCTTGTACATAATTGGCCTGGTTGGCTGATTTAGAACAATCAAAATGTTTACAATTTAAATCACCTACTACTAAATATTTGCATATCTGATGAAAGGATTTTAGCGGGATTCTTCAAATACATGAATAGATCCATGAGACACATCTCCAAAAAGGATTTATTTTGAGCCTGAACCAACCTCGACGAATAAAGACTCACAAACACCATAATCAGCGGAGGGTCAGAATATTTTATATCGACCTATGTAGTTAATTTTTCGCCTAAATGTTTATAAATAGTTACAAATAGGTAAAATAAGTTCTCGCAATGATTTTTTCCGAACTTTTTTTTAAAGAATTGATGGGCATTTTTTTCCTTTGAAAAAATGAGTTTTTGGGTTTCACGAAATTTGTAATTGCTCTCGAATGGCTGAACCGATTTTGGCAAAATCTACGTTGTTTTAAAGATTACACAACCTGCCAAATTTTTTCAAAAATTTTAGGAAAAAAATGTTGCGAAAGTTTCGATCAAATTTACGCCAGACTCTCACAAATCCAAAACAGTAATTGGATTTTTGAAGACTCAATGTTTGCAAAAATTATGGAAATACTAAGACTGGTCCGGCAATTTTTGAAATTTTTTCTGTTTCTGCACATACATATTTATGTACGTGTCTATGAACTTTAAACATACTGATCCAGTTTGATTTTAATATCCGATCGCTTCGACATTTTTGCTTAAATGATAAAACGTTTGTATTTATTGTATTCTCACTAAGAATGAAAACATTTGTCCACTTTTCTAATCCCACAAAGTACATAATATTACTTTTTATTTCTTATAAAAAGTTCGGATGAAATACTATTAGTTCGAATGAAATGCTATTAATTATTTTTTCCATTGTCAGAATAAAAAGGGGTGGTTTACATTGTTTATATTTCAAGTTAACCGTTGTAAAATTTTTCGATAAGTCGGTCATAAATTTCTCAATACCAGTGTATCTGAATGTATGGTGGAAACTCCTTGGAGTTTACCAACCATGAAGTGAATGAATGTCAGTGAATAATATTTGATTTCAGTGGAGCCATAAAACTTGTTCCTTAGTAAAAATTAGGAAATTGTCGATCGTTTACATATATGGGTTTTCCCTATGGCGTGCATCGTATGTAATATTTTCATTTGAAATATATACCTGTAAATTTTTTATTTTGAGTGGAGTAACTATCAAGCAAATCGTGCTGCAATCCTTTCAATGAGAGGATCTGTTCAAAAAAAATTAAAAAAAACTGACTCTAAAGTGGAATACTAAATTCTCACCTAATGGTGGGATGTTCATATGTGATACCTGCCGAAATCAAATTTACTCGAATGACGTCATTATATCAATTTCTTCTGAAAGTGACTTATCTGATAGTGGAGGTAAATAGCACACTTAGCATTTTTAATGACAAAAATTATATTTAAATGGCATGTTTTTTCAGACGTATTGTTGTTGAAAGATCAGTACTAAGCACTTATAAAAATGATGACGAAATCAAGAAGTCTCTTTCAAAGATAACCATTAACGCAGAAAAATTAGCTGCTTTCAACTGTTCCCATTCCATGGAATGCATACAGGGTTCGAAATTTATTGAATGTCAGTAAATTCATGGCTGAAGCTGCTTTAAAATTACGAGTACAATCGAGATATGCTGCTCCACCAAATTTAAATAAGGAGAGATCGTCATTACCAATTTCTACATTAAATTTAGTAAAGAATTTCTAGGAGTCGAGAGACTACAGCAGAGTATTGTCTGGCAAGAAAGACTGTACATCGATTTTAGTACTCGTACTAAATCGATGTACGTACCCGTTGGATCTAGCGGTAGCCAAAATATTTGTGTCTGCAAAATACATCAAAATCTAAAATTGAAACTTCATGGATTAAACAACGTCCTTCGAGAAACTGGCCTAAGTCAAGTCAAATGAAGTGTTCGAATCCCAGCGAATATTGCAACATGCTATGTTGTGAAAATTTCCCAGGATTTCCACCAATATTAAATGATTTACTAAAACTTTTTGCAGATTAAAATATAAAAGAAAATGATTTTATGCTATGGACTTGCACAGACAGGTAAGATTCTTAAAAAACGTATATATGAAATACTTTTTAATTCATAAGTAACATATTTTTTCAGGTGCGAACTCAACAAAAAAATCGAGAATGTTGCTGATTTGTCCACTTTTCTCATCCCACAAAGTACATAATATTACTTTTTATTTCTTATAAAAAGTTCGGATGAAATACTATTACTTCGAATGAAATGCAGGTAAGATTCTTAAAAAACGTATATATGAAATACTTTTTAATTCATAAGTAACATATTTTTTCAGGTGCGAACTCAACAAAAAAATCGAGAATGTTGCTGATTTTCTATATAACATAGAAAAGTACTAAAACTCAGTTTAATTGCTAAATCACTGTCGCATCACTTGAGTTTCCCAAAGAGTAATTTAGAAGGAGACTTTTTAATAACCCTAGATTAAGACTTATTAAAGATGTATGTTGTATGTACGGAAGTATTAACTTTATAAACTTCGGATGTATGTTGAACGCATTGACATTATGATTCTATACACGTCACTTTGAGAGAATATGTGGAAATTAAATTAATTTTCCCTATTGATGTTATTGTGTTGAACTGGTATATGATATATTTGGTACATCAATCATATCGATTGTTGCAAATTTGAAGTTAAGTTCATTTACGTCAACTATAACGATTTGTTTAATTTCCTTCCAGGTTTGTTTTCCATTTATTGCACCGTTGAATTTATTTCCATAATAAAGTTTCCTATGGTGTAGTATCTTAGCCACAACCGTCCTCCGGGTAGATATATATTTCACATGATGTTTCAACGACCTGTATTTCTCCCAAGACCTATACGCCAAATCACGCTGACGTATTAACATCTTCTGAAATCTGGAACCACGTTTCTGAAACACATGTAGCGTCAATTCCAGAGTTTTCGAATATAAATTTAAACTCGCCCAATTTATTGCATAAACTTTGCTAATTCCGAAAATAGAGTTGCAGTTGTTCTGAAAACTCAAAAACAGTCGGTACATCTGAGTTAAAGTTTTTGATATACACTTGACCTCGAATACTGTACGTTGTTTGTATTGTTTTTTGCTTCCTGCGCTTCAATGCAGATTTAAATATGAAATATTTGAGTGGTGTTCGATTTTCGTTGACATATACTGGTTTATCTCTTTTAATTCCAAACAAATTTAAATTTAAATTTGACAGTTTTTCGCTTTAATATATGGCAATAACTTTAGAATAAAGTTTTTCTCATATAGCGAACGGAGTTTTACAATCATTACGTCGTTCATGTCATACGATTTTTTACGATTTCCAATTTTTTCAAGTCTGAAGTTTCGTCGTTTTTTATCGATCTCTAGTCGAATTCTATTTTCACTTTAAATAATAAAATTCTTGATCACTTCAGTCTGATCATTTATTTTGTTGTTTATTATTGTGATTCGTTTTTGATCTAGCGAGTCAATCTTATTTAATTTTGGAGTTTTGGTCACGTTGTCCAGCAATGTGTTTCATACGGAACGGTTTGGTGTGAAGTTACTCATAATTAAGTATTAACGATGTTTATGTGTATCTCGATTACAGTTTTAACAGTAGATATACAATCGTAATGCTGTAAATACCAGTTGCAGTAGTTTATTTGTGAATGGCTGAGAAATTAAACTCTGCACGTAAAATAAAATCACGACGATCAAGAATGTATACTTTATATGGTCTCAGATCAATCCTATAGTTAAGGGTATAAAAACAGAACACAGAAATGAAAAATTATTTGTGATAATATGGAAACTTTTAACGAATGATATGGAAATTTGTTATTATAATAAAACCTTTTTTAATTGTTTAGTAAACAATTTTGCAATGGCTATTTCACACAAAAAAGAGACTTGAAATTAAAAACAGTTTTGACCTTAAATCATAGATTTAATCCGTCTTTCTTTAAAGAAAAAATTTCTTTCAATTGAAGAAAATTTACTTGATTTAATTTTTTTCGTTTATTTAAAGTAAAATTCCTTGCTTCTATGTCATACAATTAAAGAGAAAATCATTGATTGTAGTACTGTTTGTCATTACCTCAAATATACATTTCAAAAGTTTGTAAGATTTTGTTCTTAAAATTGTAGAAATTCTCATGTAAGACAATATACACTTAATTTTCAGTCCTTTTTTTGGAATTAGGAATTAGTTATTTTTTAAAATAAGACATCGTTTTTGTCTGCGGGAGGACAATTTAGATTCATTATGTTGGCAAAATTAAGAATAATAGAGAGTTACAGCGAAGTTTGTTCGGAATTTTTTGGAATCAGTTCTTGCGAATCGGTGTTAGAGAAAGGTTGTGTGCGTTTGTGCTACTGGACATTTTTAATATTCATATTGAATCGGGAATGTTTATTATCATTTGAAAGAACATTCTTTGGCATTTATTTTTTGAAGATTATGTCTTTCAAATGTTGGCCGCGGCTACGTCTCAGATGGTCCATCCGTTGAGTCCAATTTTCGATGACTCGTTCGAGCATTTCGACTGGTAACTGGCGAATGACAAGCGTGATGTTTTGCTCCAATGCCTGAATCGAAGCGGGTTTGTGCGCATAAACTTTAGACTTTACATATCGCCACAGGAAAAAGTCTAACGGTGTGATATCACACGATCTTGGTAGCCAATCGAAAGGCCCAAAACGTGAAATTATCTGCTCACCGAAGTGTTCTCTCAATAAATTCATTGATTGATGCGATGTGTGGGAAGTGGCGTCGTCTTGTTGAAACCAAATGTCGCCGAGATCACGAGCTTCAATATCAGGTATCAAATAGTCGGTAATCATGGCACGACGGTTACGCCATTGACGGTTACGTTCTCACCGGCATCATTTTTGAAGAAATATGGACCGATGATTCCACCGGCCCACAAACCACACTAAACCGTTGTTTTTTCTGGATGATGTGGCAGTTCTTGAATCTCTTCAGGTTGCTCTTCGTCCCAAATGCGGCAATTTTGTTTGTTTACATACCCATTGAACCAGAAATGGGCCTCATCGCTGAACAAAATTTGGCTCGAAAACGCATAGAGCGAAGCAATGTCGCTTGTGAAGGTCGGGCGGCTTCAGTTCTTGCAGAAGCTGTATTTCGTATGCTTTCAATTTAAGATCTCGACGTAAAATGCGCCAAGTCGTTCCATACGTCAGTCCGAGTTGCTGCGAACGGCGCCGAATCGACTCTCCACGGTCCTCGTGTACACTCTCAGCTACGGCCGCTACATTTTCTTCACTGCGTGCTGGACGTGGTCTATTCGGTCAAATATTATCCAAATCGCCAAAGTATGGCGAATAGTACGCTCAGTAGGCCGATTATGTTGACCATAAGTTAAGCGAAGTGCTCGAAACACATTCCTCACAGAACGTGAATTTTCGTAATAAAGTTGAACGATTTGTAAACGTTGTTCAGGCGTAAGTCTTTCCACGATGAAATGCCAAACAATACTTAACAAAAATAACATGACAGCATGACACGACTCACACGTGATCTGTCAAAAAAAGGCTATTGAAAAAAGTACCGTTATAAATACGAAGTTATTTTGTGCATTGAATAGAATATCATTAGCTAAACATACAAATATGCTAAATACAATTTTATAAAAAATTAGATTTTTTTATAGAATGATAGAAGATTTAAAAAAACATCATCTAGAAATAAGAAAACACCAAACACACATGCTGTTTCCCCCATTGTGCAGTGATATGCAAATATTCGAAGTTCACACAAAAATGCAAAACATGTGTAGTCTGTATAAAAACGGTTAATTATTATAATTAAAAATTATTGACATTTAAGCGGTACAAATAAAAGATCATCGATCATGTTCTTCCTTCTGAAAACTGTTTGAAACTGGGCTTAGCATATTTGCATGTTTTGCAATACCAACATGTTGATGTGAACAAGTCTTAATTTATAAGTTAGAAATATTTAAAAGTACATCTGTACAATTGATTAATATTCCTTTTGGTAATTTCTTTTACACTAAGATTGTCTTTTAAATTCTGTTGCTCATTTAAAATAACTGCTAATCGTTTTCAGAGCAATCTTCAGAAATTTTGCGTCTTTTTCAAATATAAAAAATATTCGTGCATAAGAACATCTTTGTCTCTATAACATTGTAGATATAGAAACTTTTATACAAGAAGGTATGGCAAATACAATTACTTGACAGCTCAGCTCCTTGTATTGCGATTTCATGGTTACTACACCAATCATTCAGCTGTAGCACACCATCTCTAATAGGCCTAGATTCACCCAAACGAATATGAAGTATTCGTCACTTATGGTATCCCGCAGCTCATATGAAGAAAACGATTCTTTTTAGGAAAAAATTTTAAAAATTACTATTTATTTAATTCATGCAAATAATTGTCAAGCTCGAGGTTTGGTGTTTTGGTTTAATAAATATTTTTATTATTCATATTTATATCCGATATTTCGCAATTTCTTTGAATTGCATCATCAGGGATGTTCTACAACAATTAACAATAATAAATAATTAATTTATTAATTAATATAACAAATATTTGAAATAGATAAAATAAGTATAAATAAGTAATTACAACTATCAGAAAATACAGACACAGAACTTTTCCCTTTGATCACACTTACATGCACAAATATTCTTAAAGCTAGCGTAGTATCACTACTCTCGTCGGTGGTAAATATTGCACTGTTGTTAGGTTGTTATTGCACGTCGATCGTTGGAAATTCGTTGAGTCTGTGAGCGATGTTTTCCGTGTCGGACTTGTAGCTTATTCTTGTTGTTGTTGGTACATTGTTGATGTGTAACGTCTCAAGAGTGAACATTTTTTGGTAGTTATTTTCTCTTTGTAACACATGTACATTGTCGAAATCAGGATGATGTTTGTTTCTCGCATAGTGTTCCGCCAGTGCAGTTTTTGCTGAATTTTCATAATTTCTTATTTTTAAGTCAGATTTATGTCCTGATATTCTGGTTTTTAGCTTATTTTTTTTTGTACCGACCTAAACTATTTGACATTTTTCTGAATTATTTCCTTCACATGAGATGGAATATATTACATGTGATGTTTCCATTATAGGGATCTTGTTACTGAATAGTTTTTTTAATGTATTATTTGTTTTGTGTGCAATGTTATAGAGATTTTGGTCGCAGATTTTTGAATTAGCAATTATTTCAGATATATCTTGTATATTACATATCTTGTATATATATAAGGGATTTGTATACTTTTTTGTGATCTTCCGTTGTTTTGGTTTTTAGTTTGATAATAATTCATTCGTCAATTTTTTGGGAAAGTTGTATTAATAAAGAATATTCTTTATTTTAATTTTGTTTTGGTGGTGAAATTTCTCATCACTTATTGTTAGAACTCGGTTTATTAGGGTTTTAGCTGTGTTTATTAATATTCTCTTCGGGTGTTTCGAGTAATAGTTAATTAATCTACCGGATGCTGTTTTTTTCTGGTACCAATCAATGTCAAGTTTATCGCCGGTTCTGATAATGAGTGTGTCCAGATAAGGTATTTTATTGTTATCTTCAATCTCGATTGTGAATTTAATATTGTTCTGGAAGCTGTTGAGCGTTGTCAAGGTTTCATTTATTGCACTTTCCCTAACTATTGCAAATGAGTTATCAACATATTTTATCATAATCCTAGGTTTCGTTGTCAAGTTATCCATGCAGGTGTCAAGTAGTTTCTTCATAACTATATCAGCTACTATTGGAGAAGCAGGTGAGCCCATCGGTAGTCCTTTTTTCTGTCTCTATATTCTATCCTCGTATTTGAAATATCTATTCTCTACAATGCAAAATTTAGAATTTAGAATTAGAATTAGAATTTACACAGCTTCATTGATGGCGAATTTACCGAGGAACAAATAGCTCGTAATGGACATTTCCCTCCTTATGTATCTTTGGCAATCCATATATTCTTGGGGCAGTAGCTACGTCCATTTTTAGATTTTTCCTTTCTGCTACTGAAATCATATTATGTTTAAATAGTTCTTCTACTAATTCGTTGTTTTTCCTTTGGAGACTGAGCGTTGGGTCCTTATTAATCATTTGATAAGTCATCATATCTCCCACAATATTAAGCATTCTCTCCATGGCCTTTGTCCGCATTCAGAATTAGAATGTTCTTATTTTTCTTCAAAAATGTTTTCGTTGTTTCCATTGTTTTCATTATAAACTTTGTCTCATCTTATTAATGTAGTTGTCAATTGTTGTTGTGAACATTGTACGGGCTCTTTCCTTATCCTCGTTATCCTTATTGCTCTGGATAATGTTTTCGCCGTCCGCGATGTATTTGAAAATTGGAAATTCATCCTTTGTTGTTGGTAAACCGTGCTTTTGTCCCAAGGATAGAAGCCATTTAACATCTTCGGGGAACTCAGTGTTTGTTTTGTTGATGAACCATTTTGGATTACACCTTATATTTAGACTCTGACATTGTTTATGATATACATAGTTTGTCAAATTTTTGTCTTTGATTTTTGTTTGATGTTTCTTTTACCTTTTTCGTTAACATTGCACACAAAACAAATAATACATTAAAAAACTATTCATCAAACATCAAATGTAATATATTCCACCTCATGTGAAGGAAATAATTCAGAAAAATGTCAAAAAGTTTATGTCGCTACAACAAAAAATAAGCTAAAAACCAGAATATCAGGACATAAACCTGACTTAAAAATAAGAAATGATGGAAATTCAGCAAAAACTGCACTGGCGGAACACTGTGCGAGAAACAAACATCATCCTGATTTCGACAATGTACGTGTGTTACAAAGAGAAAATAACTACCAAAAAAGGTTCACTCTTGAGACGAAGCCTAATAAGAAAAACGAATCAACGAATTTCCAACGATCGACGTGCAATAACAACGTAACAACAGTGCAATATTTACCATCGACGAGAGTAGTGATACTACGCTAGCTTTAAAAATATTTGTGTGTTGTTGTTTTACATGCATGTAAGTGTGATCAAAGGGAAAAGTTTTGTGTCTGTATTTTCTGATAGTTGTAATTACTTATTTATACTTATTTTATCTATTTCAAATATTTGTTATATTAATTAATAAATTAATTATTTATTATTGTTTAATTGTTGTAGAACATCCCCGATGATGCAATTCAAAGAAATTGCGAAATATCGAGCTAGACTATTTTTACATGAATTGGATATTCAATAAAAGGTCGAAACAGAATCTTCATAATTATTATTTATTTATCTATTAGAATAAATATTCTCTCTAATATGAAGAAAACTAGACTTAACACAATGGCTATGGGTATCGTCTGGTATGTTTGCTACTGAATAAACTGTTTGTGGAAATCAAACAAATAAACAAATAAGTAAATAAAAATTATTTTACGAAACATATTTAACACTTGAGGTTAGTACAGCATGTGCTTGGCTTAATTACAGAATGTACTTAATTTTGGTACCTCCCACAGAAATGGACTACTTTGCACTAAAGTTAACAGCTTATAACATTAATGCCAGTGCATACAAATACTTGAAATTTTGCACAGTGTAATAGTTGTATAGTACCTACAGTCAACTGAAAAATGGGCGTTATTGCCATGCCCCTTTTGGCACCTCCCACAGGAAGCTAACATTTTGTACGAAATGTTAACAGCTTATAACATTAAACTAGTGCATACAAATACGTAACATTTTTTACAATGTAATGTTTTTATAGCACCTACAGTTTGTCGAAAAATGGGCGTTATTATCACGCCCCTATTGGTACCTCCCAAACAAACGTACCATTTTGTACAAAAAGTTAAGCTTATATCGTGAATACCAATGCATAAAAATACTCAAAAATTATGCACAGTGTAAAATGTTAAAATTTCTACAGTCCTGTTAAAAATGGGAGTTATCACCACATCCGTTTAAATACCTCTCATATAAAAAAGCCTAGACATAAAAAATTAAATAACACAAAATATAAAATAGCTCACGAAGTGAGGTCGGTTTACCCGACTGACATTTTTTTAATTGTTTTTTTTTTGTTTTGTGCTTACTTATTAAATAAAGAAATAAAAGATTTTTATAAATAATGCAAAATGTTGTTTTCCAAGAAGGTATTTTTTTTGCGATGAAAAACACTTTCTGGACATACTGTATGTTACAGTGGAGAATGGAATTTACAAATTACAAAAATAAATGAGCATACAATTTTATGATAAACATAAGTAAAATGTAATTATGATAAACAAAAGCAATATTCAATACTCGTATTTATTGTCTACATATTTTAATATCAGCCAAATACGAGTGCAATATTCAAATTAATTAAAGGCCGCTGCAATGAAAAGTTTTCATGGTGATTGCAGCAACAAATACGAAGATGAACCCATAATAGGTTTACACAACATGTACTAACAATGTCAAACTTCAAATACTATATTGACCCGTTTATGCATCAAAATACATATGTTGTGATTTACAAATAAGTGCGAGTCGTTCTTAAATGTATGCCAACATATGATGAATTTTATTACGTAATGTACTTTTTTATGATATGCATCCTCAAAGCAAGTACCATTCATGACGTTAAATTAACTACAACAATTTATGTTTCAACTCTGAATGTCTTTGGCCATTATGCAGGTAAATTGATTTAAACGAGGATACATTTTGGTGCACACACAGTGTAATTATTGCAAAACAGCTCCTACACTGAAAAAAGCGTACAGAAAATTAATGAATTAATCCTAATCCTTTTAAGATTTTTGCTTTGACATGGCGCCAAAGACAACTTGCATTAAAATAAACACGCCCTGCACTTTAATTAAGGACTTGAAACGTTAAATCAATTACACTTTGTAATAAAATTAAGTACATGTTGTTCTTAAACCAATTAAATATATAAATAAAGCAGAAAGTTATTTGGTCCAAGAAAAAGAACCCTTATTCTCGTCCGATAAATATGAAATTTGGTACAAAGAAGTATCTTGGCCCATGAATAAATACTACTAATTTTGAACGAAAATTCAAGAAGAAACTGCGAAATTAAGGTTATCATTTTACTATATCTACGCTTATCCTGCTCTAACAATTGCATCGTTCGATGCAATTTATCGTGTTACTTGAAACTGTTGATATCGTGATACAAACACATCATTATTTTAGACCCGAACCTAATTCATACTCCTACTCCTAAAATCTATTTTTATACCCTGCACCACAGGGTATTATAAGTTTGTTTTGTGGCAGTAAAAATAATGAAGCTAGACTCACGTTCACTAATACCGATAGACTCAGTATCACTAACTGATTCGATAGAATAACATTTTAATGAAAGCGGACCAGATTAATATTTAGATTTAGAATCATATAAATAGATACATATCTACGAAATTTTATATTTATCGGATGAAAATACCCTAAGAAAAAAAATCTCTTCTGTTGTATACTTTCTGGAAACATATGATATTTGAGAAAAATTACTTTTTTCCTATAGGTAGGAAAATAAACTAAGTAGCCGATCTAAATATTTCCCCGTTTTTAAAAATAATTTGCACCAAAACTCCGAAAAAATAACATTGATAAGAGAGATATTCAAACTTTTTTTTTCGGTATGTAAATATAAAGTATTTGCACCAAAGTATATTTTATTTCAATTTTGATCCCAAACATATTTTGTTTCCTGTTTTTTTCTCTGTGTACGGTTTCATTTTCATAAACTAAATAACTTTTCCATGCATATTTTCATAATGACCTGATTTAACACAACACAACACAAGGGCAACATGCACTTGATTTTATTACTATATGTAATAGATACAAAGATTTTTCATGTTCTTAATTAAAGCACAAGACGTACATGTTTTAATGCAAATTTCTTTGGCGCCAAATAAAAGCCAAATTCATAAAGGTTAGGACAATTTCGTTAATTTTCAATACTTTTTTTAGTGTACGACAATCGGACATTTCAGAGCAAGACATATTTAAAACAAAGTCATTTGTCTATAAGTTTATAATAAGAAAACAAGTAAGAAATTTTCAGTCGGGTAAACCGACTAAGGTATACCCTCACTTTGTGAGTAATGTAATATATAACATTACACTAATTAATCAGTCAATTTGCGTGGGAGGTACCAGAAGGGGTTTAACAAATACACCTATTTTTCGGTAAACAGTAGATTTTTTAAATACATTGCACTGTGCCGAACTATAAACGTTTATGTGCACTGGTATATTAACGATTCGAGCTATTAAATTTTGGTATTTTGAGTTCGGTTTTAATGCATAGATTTTGTTGATAGACATCAAAAAACGACAAAATATCCATTCATAGCTATTGCTTTTGTAAATGACTCAGAATATTTAATATCGACCTATCGTCGGCTTAATGCTATTTTGTTCCATACGCCATTTTGTATGATGGGAGAAAAACGCAATTTATTGCTTGAGTAAAAACGGGACTTAAGAGCTACTCACTTTTAGTTCCATAGGGTTACCAACAGTGTTTGTATGATTCTCATGCATTTCTATGCCATTACATTCAAAAATAAGCAAGCTATAACAATTTTTGTACATTCCATATCCACTTTCGTTTTAATATTTTTTCGTATTTGTATTACATGGACCACAAAGAAGGTCGGTACGGAAGGAAAGTAATTTACATAATGTGATCGAAAGAACGTAAAATAGTGAGCAAAAAATATAGGGCGATAGAACAATGGAGACATAGAAAAAAATATCAAAATAATTTCCCATAAATCAGAGTTAAATCGATTTACCCTACCAATACCTCAAAAACTAGACGAGATAGGAAAAAAATTATTGCAGATTCTGAAAGAGCATGCTTGAATCCTACTTTTATCAACTCCTAACTCAAAAAACACAAAAATGGCGTGTGGACCAAAATAGCATTAAGCCGACGCTATGTAGTTCATTTTTGGCTAAAATGTTTATAAACAGTTACAAATAAGTAAAATAAGATCACGCTATCATTTTTCCCTTGGGTTACCTGAGGATGATGTCAGCAACTGAACAAAAAATACGAGAAAAAACCTGGGCACTAAACTCCTGTCAGAGAACCAACATGCTTACAAGAAGACGGGGCTTTTAAAAACATTCAATCAGATGAGGTAATTGCACCGCTGTCTTATCTAAGCGTGAACTTTAGCTTGATTAGATTAATTCAAAGTCTGGTCAACATAAGACACATAATAGCAAGTCTTCGATCCATTACTTTTACAAGGTTTGTAAACAAAGTTGTTGAACAATGCGATTAATGGAATCCTGTAAGTCTTAGAACGTTGTGGCTGGAAATTCATGGCGTATGCGGACGACGTTGCAGTTTGGCATATAACTCACATCCTACAGATGGTTCTGAACAAATTGGCTATATGGGCGACAAGTTTTGTTCTAATTTGTTCTATTTACTATGAAGTATAAGGTCCAACACGTGGACCCACCTTGATAATCGAAACTGAGCTGGTCTTTTCTGAAATTTCTATGTATAATTCAAGATAATCAAGGTAACTGATTAAAGATTTAGTAACAGAGAATTATCAAGAGTTCATAGAACTGCATAAGCGGAGCTTTATAAACTACAGCGACTGAGTCAATCGAAGTCCTACTGCATCTACTGCCATTTAAATTGTGACGGAAGAAGTTGACACCAGAGCTGCATTACGATTAAACTGTATACCAACGTGGAGGTATAATAACTACGGCCACACTGAAAAAAATATTGACCTGAAATTAAAAACAATTTTGCCCTTATTCGATATTTTTATTCGTTTAAAGTAAAATTCCTTACTTCTATGATAAGATGTCCATATCACTATGTATGTTGACTTTAACGTTACGTAATAAAATTAAAGAAATAATAATTGATTGTAGTACAACTGTCATTAGCTCAAGTATAAATTTTAATAGTTTGTAAGATTTTTTCCTTAAAATTGTAGAAATTCTCATTTTATGTTTTTAAAGCCAATATAACTTTAATTTTCTGTCATGTTTTTTGGTAACGTTGAATTAAGAATTGGTTATCTTTTAAGTTAAGAAATCATTTTTAACTGCGAGAGGAAAATTTAAACTCTTTTGGTTCGCTAAATTGAGAATTATACTGAGAGTTACAGTGAAGTTTGCTTGGAATTTTTTGGAATCAGTTCTTGTGGAGCGGTTGCAGAGAAAGGTTGTGTGCGCTTGTGCGAGTGGACATTTTTAATTCTACAGTAATAGCAACAATGTCGGCGGCTGTTTGTCGGCAGTGTGTGTGTCATCTAACAAACTGTAAGCGGCGATGATATTTCACATGTAGTCGAAAATAAATTGTCTGGAAATTTCGATTGGTGGCTCATACGACGATGAGACAAAAAGGGGTATATACAAAAATGAGCGTTATAGTTACGCGAATTCATAACAAAACCAGTAAGGAAAGGCTAAAGTCGGGCGGTACCGACTATATAATACCCTACACCACTCTCGTAATATTGAATAACTGTGATATATAAATTTTGTAATTCATGTATAAATAGTTTACATAAATTTACTTTTGGGTCATTTTATACTTAAATAATACCCTGTACCACAGTGTGGTGTAGGGTATAAGAACGATTGGATCTAAAGAGCCAAATCGGATGAAACATATAGATGGGAGCTATAGCTAAATCTTTACCGATTTTCTTCAAATTCGGCAATGTTGGTTCATGAATCAAGAAACTCTACCATTCTAAATTTCAAAACGATTGGATGTAAAATATAGCTTCTATAGAACTAAAGGGCCAAATCGGACGAAACATATATATGGGAGCTATAGCTAAATCTTAACCGATTTTGGTACCACACTGTGGTACAGGGTATTATAAGTTTGTTTCACGGCAGATGTTTGTAACACCTGAAAATAACACAGCTAGACCCACCTTAAAGTATACCGATCGACTCAGAATCACTAGATGAGTCGATTTAACGATGTCTGTCCGTCCGTCCGTCCGTCCGTCTGTCCATGTAAAGTTGTTCGTCGACTACAGGTCGCAATTTCACTCCGATCGTTCTGAAATTTTGCAGTTTAGAGTATTTCGCGGCTGTTAAGATCGCTATTGAATTTAGTTGAAATCAGTTCAGATTTAGATATAGCTCCCATATATATCTTTCGTCCGATTTGGCCCTTTAGTCCTATAGAAGCAGTATTTTACATCCGATCGTTTTGAAATTTAGAATGGTAGAGTTTCTTGATCCATGAACCAACATTGCGGAATTTGAAGAAAATCGGTTAGGATTTAGCTATAGCTCCCATATATATGTTTCGTCCGATTTTGCTCTTTAGTCCTGTAGAAGGTGTATTTTACATCCAATCATTTTGAAATTTAGAATGCTAGAGTTTCTTGATCCATGAACCAACACTACCGAATTTGAAGAAAATCGGTTAAGATTTAGCTATAGCTCCCATATATATGTTTCGTCCGATTTGATCATTTAGTCCTATAAAAGCTGTATTTTACTTCCAATCGTTTTGAAATTTAGAATGGTAGAGTTTCTTGATCCATGAACCAACATTGGCGAATTTGAAGAAAATCGGTTAAGATTTAGCTGTAGCTCCCATATATATGTTTCGTCCGATTTTGCTCTTTAGTCCTGAAGAAGCTGTATTTTACATCCAATCATTGTGAAATTTATAATGGTAGAGTTTCTTGATCCATGAACCAACACTACCGAATTTGAAGAAAATCGGTTAAGATTTAGCTATAGCTCCCATATATATGTTTCGTCCGATTTGGCCCTTTAGTTCTATAGAAGCTGTATTTTACATCCAATCGTTTTGAAATTTAGAACGGTAGAGTTTATTGATCCATGAACCAACACTACCGAATTTGAAGAAAATCGGTTAAGATTTAGCTATAGCTCACATATATATGTTTCGTCCGATTTGGTCCTTTAGTTTTATAGAAGCTATATTTCACATCCAATCGTTTTGAAATTTAGAATGGTAGAGTTTCTTGATCCATGAACCAACATTGCCGAATTTGAAGAAAATCGGTTAGGATTTAGCTATAGCTCCCATATATATGTTTCGTCCGATTTGGCCCTTTAATTCTATAAAAGCTGTATTTTACATCCAATCGTTTTGAAATTTAGAATGGTAGAGTTTCTTGATCCATGAACCAACACTACCGAATTTGAAGAAAATCGGTTAAGATTTAGCTATAGCTCCCATATATATGTTTCGTCCGATTTGGCCCTTTAGTTCTATAGAAGCTATATTTTACATCCAATCGTTTTGAAATTTAGAATGGTAGAGTTTCTTGATTCATGAACCAACATTGCCGAATTTGAAGAAAATCGGTAAAGATTTAGCTATAGCTCCCATATATATGTTTCATCCGATTTGGCTCTTTAGATCCAATCGTTTTTATACCCTACACCACACTGTGGTACAGGGTATTATTTAAGTATAAAATGTCCCAAAAATAAATTTATGTAAACAATTTATACATGAATTACAAAATGTATATATCCGAGTTATTCAATATTACGAGAGTGGTGTAGGGTATTATACAGTCGGCACCGCCCGACTTTAGCCTTTCCTTACTGGTTGTATTTATCTTTTAATTATTTCCCACCAAAACATCGTAACAAAAATCTTATATGTGAAAAAGACGTCAAGGAAATCTAAACATAGGACTTTTTGTTTAGAGTATTTTAACTATTAATAACACAAACAATTTACACATAGGAGTTTTGGAATTCGAAAGTTCATAGCGTGCTTCAAGTAATCGAAGGCAAGAACGGCTAATGAGGTTTTGTTCAGAATCATACCCTCTACTCAACTATGAAGAGATCGAAATCTGATCTGTTTCCTTTCGTGAGCTAACGTGAACAAATTTTTTTTTTAATTCATAAATTGGACTTATATCGCCAAATTTGTACAACAATATTATAGCGAATTTAATAAGATTAATAAATTTGCATTTTATGATCTCTGAGGAATAGATTGGTGTCAGCATTATTGCTATAAACTTCCGGGGATGAATAAATTTCGAACAAAAAACATTCAAGATCAGAATAATTCTAAACAAATTTTTTTTGTTCCTAATTTTTTTGTCGCGCTGTCTTTATCGCGGAAACGCTGATCTCAATCTATTCCTCAGAGATCATAGAATGCTAATATATTAATCTTATTAAATTCGGTATAATATTTTTGTAAACATTTGGCGGTGTAAACCGAATTTATTAATTAAATAAAAATCGCAATATAAAAACATCAATAGGAGTTTTTGGTAATTTCGCAACCGGTGAAGATAGTACAAAATGCTGTGAAATGCTAATTCGACAATATGTATGTTCATTTTATTAATATTCCTTTTGGTAAATATTATTACATTAACGGCAAATTGCACAATCTCTGGTTATCCTACAGTAGCTCTAACTTTAGGTTATATATGATATCTATAACCTACAGTTATAGATATCAAATTATATGCAATTTTTATTTTTAACTGTGAGTTAGCTCTAACCGGAGGTTGTGAAATTGGGGGTAAGATTGTTTTTTAAATTTTCTTGTTCATTACAACTTTGAAATTAATGCTAATCGTTTTTAGATATTGCAATTTTCAGAAATATTACGGCATTATTAAAATTGTGAAGTTATATCGCAGTTATAATGGACAATACAAAAGTTTTTTAAAACATAAATTTATAGTTTCAGATTACTTATAGAATATTTCTCTCTCTAATATCAGTACTACGATATCCATCGCAATCTATCACAGGAACAATGATTTGGGCACCTAAGACTTATTTCGAGCAATATTAAATACGTTTGAAAATATTGAATAATAAAATTATTAAAGGCTGCAAATTTTAAATCATTCAAACTTCAAAACTTTCAAAAGAGGAAGGACTAGGTTAAATGTTAAATTCCGAATTAAAATTTGATATTAATATGTATTTTTAAATATCTTTATGCCAGGTCCCGATGGTACATGCTTATGCAAATTGGAGGAATAAAACCATCTTCAGCAAACATTTTCGAACGAGCATTCTATTGACGAAGAATTACACGCATTTCAACTAGCAAAATTTTTGCAAAATATCATTTGTTTGTTCATTAGAATAAATAATCCCTCTAATATAAAGAAAAGTAGACAAAACATAATGGCTAAGGGTATCGTCAGGTATGTATGCTGTGCAGCATACTAAATAAACTGTTTATGGAAATCAAATATTTTAATAAAGAAGCAAATAATAAAAATTGCTATGAACGTGTAAACAAATAATTAAATAACAAATATTTTACACTTAAGGAAGTACATCATGTGATTGGTTTAATTACATAATGTACTTAATCTAAAGTCATGTTATGTATTTAATGTAAGCACAAGACGTAATGGATTTAAAAATGTGAAGTCTTTCATCGATGTATATGCCGTATTTCTTTCAAAGACGTTTGCTCTTTGGATTTAAAGATGATTAATGACTTTAATTGTCGTACAAGACGTACTTAGTTTAAAAGTATTTGTCTTTGGAGCCAAATCAAAGAAAAAATTTTAAAAGTTAAGAAAATTTCAATGATTTTGAGTACACTTTTTTTTCAGTGCACGTGAGTATATTACAGTGTAATGCTATGGATACCGACCAAGTGGACTAAGTAGCAACAGGCTGTGAGAGGAAGGAAAAAGGAAATAATTCGGCCGTTTCTTAACCTGACAACCGATTACTCGATGGATTCGGTACGATTGAAGAAGAGCTATTAGAGAGTTTGTTTTAAGTTTGTTTCCCTATGTAATACTGGGGAGGAGCTACAGGGGCTCAAAATTGACCACCTCGGGTGAACAAAGTGTTCAAGCGCGAGAAACTTTCGTTTTTTATTTGATTCTTACAAGAGACTTTGTACGCCCAAGAGTTATCTCATATAGTAGCCGAGATATTCGTATTTGAAAATTGAATTTTTAATTTTTTCCCCGACTCTAGTGAATTCTGAATTAATAAAAACCAATAAGGAAAGGCTAAAGTCGGTCGGTGCCGACTATATAATACCCTACACCACTCTCGTAATATTGAATAACTCTGATATATAAATTTTGTAATTCATGTATAAATTGTTTACATAAATTTACTTTTGGGACATTTTATACTTAAATAATACCCTGTACCACAGTGTAGTGTAGGGTATAAAAACGATTGGATCTAAAGAGCCAAATCGGATGAAACATATATATGGGAGCTATAGTTAAATCTTTACCGATTTTCTTGAAATTCGGCAATGTTGGTTCATGAATCAAGAAACTCTACCATTCTAAATTTCAAAACGATTGAATGTAAAATATAGCTTCTATAGAACTAAAGGGCCAAATCGGACGAAACATATATATGGGAGCTATAGCTAAATCTTAACCGATTTTCTTCAAATTCGGTAGTGTTGGTTCATGGATCAAGAAACTCTACCATTCTAAATTTCAAAACGATTGGATGTAAAATACAGCTTTTATAGGACTAAAGGGCCAAATCGGACGAAACATATATATGGGAGCTATAGCTCAATCTTAACCGATTTTCTTCAAATTCGGTAGTGTTGGTTCATGGATCAAGAAACTCTACCATTCTAAATTTCAAAATGATTGGATGTAAGATGCAGCTTCTTCAAGACTAAATAGCAAAATCGGACGAAACATATATATGGGAGCTATAGCTAAATCTTAACCGATTTTCTTCAAATTCGGCAATGTTGGTTCGTGGATCAAGAAACTTTACCATTCTAAATTTCAAAACGATTGGATGTAAAATACAGCATTTATAGGACTAAATGACCAAATCGGACGAAACATATATATGGGAGCTATAGCTAAATCTTAACGGATTTTCTTCAAATTCGGTAGTGTTAGTTCATGGATCAAGAAACTCTACCACTCTAAATTTCAAAATGATTGGATGTAAAATACAGCTTCTACAGGACTAAAGAGCAAAATCGGACGAAACATATATATGGGAGCTATAGCTAAATCTTAACCGATTTTCTTCAAATTCGGCAATGTTGGTTCATGGATCAAGAAACTCTACCATTCTAAATTTCAAAACGATCGGATGTAAAATACAGCTTCTATAGGACTAAAGGGCCAAATCGGACGAAACATATATATGGGAGCTTTAGCTAAATCTTAACCGATTTTCTTCAAATTCGGCAATGTTGGTTCATGGATCAAGAAACTCTACCATTCTAAATTTCAAAACGATTGGATGTAAAATACAGCTTTTATAGGACTAAATGGCCAAATCGGACGAAACATATATATGAGAGCTATAGCTAAATCTTAACCGATTTTCTTCAAATTCGGCAATGTTGGTTCATAGATCAAGAAACTCTACCATTCTAAATTTCAAAACGATAGGATGTAAAATACAGCTTCTATAGGACTAAAGGGCCAAATCGGACGAAAGATATATATGGGAGCTATATCTAAATCTGAACCGATTTCAACCAAATTCAATAGCGATCTTAACAGCCGCGAAATACTCTAAACTGCAAAATTTCAGAACGATCGGAGTGAAATTGCGACCTGTAGTCGACGAACAACTTTACATGGACAGACGGACGGACAGACATCGTTAAATCGACTCAGCTTGTGATTCTGAGTCGATCGGTATACTTTAAGGTGGGTCTAGCTGTGTTATTTTCAGGTGTTACAAACATCTGCCGTGAAACAAACTTATAATACCCTGTACCACAGTGTGGTGTAGGGTATACAAATATTCACTAGTATTTTTGACAAGCTTATCCAAGTTACAACATTTTTACACAAATTTCAAAAGTAAGCCACATATGCTCCAATAGCAAAGCTAGAATATTGAAACCTTTACTATGTATGGTGTTGCACGTTGGTAAGGTGTTGCACGTTGAACTGCAAAGGTAACTTGGAGCCCGGCTTTTAGTATTGCAGATATACGGTAAAAATATCCAATTGTAGCAGATTTTCTAAATTATTTTGGAATTTTGGGATCGAATTTTGCAAATATAACGATTCGCGATTGCTTTAGATTTGTGATGTCAAGACCTACAAACTACAAAGTATTTCATTGAAATATATTAATTTTTTTAATATTTTATGGCATTATTAGTTATCCTTCATATAGAAAATTAAATTTTCAATTGCAAATATTTCGGTAACTTTATGAGCTGACTCTTAGGCGTAAAATGTCTTTTCTACAAAAGTTACCGCGCTTATTTACCATAGGGTGCGCAAACTTTTAACTTAAGCTCTCTAAATCCTCTTATACAATCATGCCAAGTTTTGTAGCAATCATGCCAAGTTTTGTACACACTGAAAAATATTTGTCATAAAATTAAAGAAAAAAATTTAATTAATATCATATAAATTATCTATATTTTAAAGACTAATGACGCCTTTGGAGCAATTTTTAGTTTTAGGACAATATTTTTTTCAGTGCATAGTCCACTAGGACTATACTACTATAATACCTGCCAGAGAGGAATGGAAGAATACCAGGAAATATAAACGATCTCAACTTTTTCGCCGACGGTTCGAAGCTTGATTATAGTGTTGGATTCTGAGAACACTGTAAAGAACTCAGTCATTATATAGCTATACAAGATAACTGCAGTGTCTATAAAGCCAAAATAATGGCACAAAGGGAGGTCGCCAGCTGGATGTGTTGCAACATAATGAGCAACACAGGCGTTGTCCTTTACTCGGACAATCAGACTGCCATCAATTCTCAGGAGGCCAAATCCCTGAAATTACAAACAGACCTCAGCAGCACCTTAGGGAGCTAAACAAATCGGGCCAAGATACGACCTAAGAAGGTAAAAATATGTCTTTGCACTGGAGTGGAAAATACTGTCTACATTTGTGTCAGTTTTGAGGTGACACTGACTTATCGATGAACACGATAGAAGATTGAGTTGTTGAGTCCTGTTGTGGTGGGGAAGAAGCTAGAGCAATGAGCACCTGCTTTGCAACTGCCCTGCATTGACTAAACGACGTCTGGATATACTGGGGTCGACTTTTATAGAAAGTCTGACAGATCTTTCCAATATCGATCTTTGTACTATTGACCCTTTGTCGGTCAACGGCAGAAATTGTTAAACAAAATCCACAAAATGGTAGTGGATGACCGTCGGTTGAAGATTCGTATTGTCCGCCCTCGTAGCTAGTGAACCATTGCACCTAGTGTCTTCAGAACCCAAGAAAATACAAACCAATATGTTTATGAATATGGACCCCAAAAAATTACATATCAAACAATTTTTTGCGGCATAATCTCATTCTGTTTCTCTATGTCGAACGAAAGAGGCAATCAGCTGATTTACTAAAAGGCTGACCTACTAAAAGGTATCAGAACGACAAAGCGAATGCAAAGATACTGGCTGATGCCAGTTAGTAGGTCTAAAATCAGCTGTTTTTCGTTCGCATCGCTTTCGCTTACGCCCTTTAAAGTGCGATTTTCAAAATGTGTTATAAAAAAATATATCCTTTTTGGTCTGCTGTTCCGCTAAAAGTATGACAATCGTAATATCGATTCTAAGTCTAATAGTAGACTCACACCAAATTAATTATACCCTACACCACACTGTGGTACAGGGTATTAGAAGTTTGTTTCACGGCAGATGTTTGTAACACCTAAAAATAACAGAGCTAGACCCACCTTAAAGTACACCGATCGACTCAGAATCACTAGCTGAGTCGATTTAACCTTGTCCGTCCGTCCGTCTGTCCATGTAAAGTTGTTCGTCGACTACAGGTCGAAATTTCCGTTCGGTCCGCAATTTTTCAGTTTAGAGTATTTCGCAGCTGTAAAGATCCCTATTGAATTTGGTTATAGGTACATTGTATATATAGGTACATACAAATAAAAATATATGTTAAAATCACTTGTACAAAAATTCACTTAGAAGGAACCCGTAGATCTTCGGCTCTACTCTACAGTGAGAAAAACACTTATCCTTAGAAATATAAATATAGACTATTTCCATAATAAGCGGATTATAACTGCCTAAAATGGCGAAGTAGTTATAAAATTTTGTTTAAATTCTCATCTGTTCTATCCCCCAAAAAATCAATTGAAGCATTTGTATCTGTAATTCAATTTTACATCCAATTTTCTTTATGGTTGCTATGGAGGAATACAAATAGAGATTTAGCTTCCCGTATCCTGTTGATAGTGTCCACCTCTAGACGATAAACCGAAAAATGCTCTTGTTTCAACTACTCCCATTTATCATTCCACTACAGTTCGCAGTTTAATGTTTGTCAGTTATATTTGTATGCAAATTTAATACTTTGAAAAGGAGAAAATTGCTCTCGTCCTGTTGCCAAAGAAATAAATTTGGTCCTGTTATGTGTTTGTCGGTGTAGCCACACACATACACAAATGCAAACATGTGTATGAATTTGCATGTATGTCTATAAATGGAATGTCTTTTACCATTTTGTGGTAGGACCAGAGCAGTAGATGTTCGTTCGCAAGTGTGTCCTAGTGGTGGTGGTGGTGATGGATGGGGTGGCTGTTTTCGCAAAATTGATGTGGTAGCCAACCACACCATATCCGCGAATTCATTTCGATTACAATAAACCATCCGAAATTCGGTTGTAATGAAAACCACATGACATCCAACGACCGACCGACCAATGAAACCACCAAATTGTGACAGTTTTAAAGCATTTGCCCATTCGCTGTCAGTGCTAATGTCGCTAAATAAGCCATCCGCAGAATATCATATTGTTCGCATGCCTCCCCCGGCACCCAATGTGCGATGTGAGCGTGACCAGACGTGGAGAAGTGAGCCGGTCGGTGCCAATAGTGGCTATGGACGAATTACCCATTTTAGAATTTACTTAAAATTGTGGCATAATTTTAGGCCACACAGAGATAACAAGACAAACCCACCGCACCAAAGTGGCCTATTGTGGGTGGAACTAAATCAAATGGGCCAATGCAAACCACCAACAAATTGAACGAGTTATGATTTTTCTATTCGACACATAATGTGGCGGATTACACTAGGAGCTGCCATAATTACAGAATATTGGATTGTTTAAGCAATTCTTCACATAGTGTATTCGTTGTTTGGCCTTTATTTCTGAGTTCATAATTGTACCTTATCTTTAAATAAAATATGACTTCAAAGCAATTTTCTAGTTATGAAAAATATTTATTCATCCAGGAAATTGCCCAACCTCGTATAAAAAAGCAGTTTTAAAAATGATAGCTAAATTTACCATCAAAACATGTAGAGCATTACATTTCCTTACGCTGTAAATGCATCTCTCACTGTAGGATGGCGCATAACACTATACAAAATGTGTTTTTGCGTCCGAGGCCTAAAAACTCTTTTTGTAGATTGAAGGATATAATTCCGTTTAGTCAAAGCCAAACATTTTGATGGTATTTTTATACCCTACCCCACACTGTGGTCCAGGGTTTTATGGGTTTGTGCTTTTGTATGGAGAAGAGATAGACCCATCGTTAATTATACCGATCGACTTGGAATCAATTTCTGAGTCGATTTAATCATGTCCGTCCGTCCGTCCGTTTGTACATGTATCCTTGTAACCAAAGTGCAGGTCGTAATTATGGTTCGATTGTGATGAAATTTATCACATACCACTCTTTTTTAGCCCAGGGCGAAACCCAGTTCAGATTTACATAAAGCGCCCATATACATATATGTACATATGTCCTTCCTATTTGGGTTCTATGGGCTATAGAAGGTTTTTTACACGTGATCAAGCTAAAAATTGGCAAATCTCTTCATCCATTATTAAAGACTACTAAATTTCGTGGAAATCGGTTCAGATTTAGATATAACCCCCATATATATATGTTCCTTTCGATTTAGCTTTCAAGGGCTGTATAACTTGGAAGAAGGGAGTGACGTGCTCTAAGAATAAACGAAGCTAAATTTTAAAGAAATCGGTTCGGATTTAGATGACAAAGCTAAATTTTGCAAACGATTTTTATGCAATTTAAAAAAGTATTTTCTTGATCTTGATAGTACGAGTTTCAAGGTTTTCCTTTCAAACTTAGATCAAGTATATGAGTGATTATTCTGCTCTATCAAGATGGTGTAGTGTATCATATAGTCGGCTCCGTCCGACTTTTTTCTTTCCTGACTGTTTTTTCTTAGTTCCATTTCTCATGGATGGTAGCTTTTGTATTTTGAATATATTCTTTGCAGTATACCCCAGATGGAGCAGGAATAAGCGTTAAATTTAAGGTTATTATGAGAGCCCAAATGTTGCACATAGACCTAGAAAAAAAATGGGAAAAAAAATATTTTATTCCATTTTCAATAGCCAGCATCCTAGCGAAGAATGAATATGGATAAATGAAGAAATTATAACCTTTTGTTAGAAAAGTTGTAACACATCGAAGAAGACATCTAAGACCTCAAGTGTGTTTGGCGGTTGCGCCATTTTAAGTCATTTGAGCAATGTCCGTCCATTCGTCTCTCTGGCTGGTGCGCACGATAACCCTCGACTTCAAATTCAATATTTTTCTATGCGAGGCTAAAATCGATGATGGGCCATGTTGGTCCTCTCCTTCTAGTACCTCTCCAACAAAGGATTAAAATGTAACGAAACTTTGATTCTTTAATAACTTCTATACTGCTTATCAGAATCTTCCGCAATTCCACATATACTTTTGAAGTAACGTTCACCTTGAGTTACTGCCACCGCCCTTTTAGTACCTCCCACCCACATGGACCATTATGCACGAAAAATTAATGCCTTATAACTTTGATTCTAGTCCATACAAATACTTACAGTTTTGTGTAGTGTAATGCTTTTACAATACCTACAGCCCCGCAAAAAATTAGCGTTATTGCCACGCCCATTTTGGTGCCTCCCAAAGTTAACGGCTTATAAATCTGATTCCTGTACATACTTTTATAATATGGGTGAAAATTATACATTTAACGATAGATTTTTTTCAAAGAGTCATTGTTTTCTTCATTACCACTTTTATATGGTTTTTGTTTTTTTTTTTTCTATTTTTTTATAGATTTTTTCATATTTTTGATGATTGTTATGAAGACAAATACAATATGTAACATTTGTACCCCCTATGTTGTCCTTAATTTATATATAGGGCTTCTACTTCATATTTTAACCAGTAAGAACGGTTAAAATCGGGCGGTGCCGACTATATGATACCCTACACCACTTTTGCAAGATTGGATAACAAAGATATATGCAATGTATACTTCAACTAATCACTGTGTTCGCAATTTACATTTTGGTACGTCAATTTACATTTGGTACGGACCTGAACCGATTATTTTCAAATTCGGCGATGTTGGTCCGTGGATCAAGAAACTCTACCAAGCTAAATATCAAAATGATTGGATGTAAACTACCGCTTCTATAGGGCTTAAGGGCCAAATCGGGCGAAACATATATATGGGAGCTATATCTAAATCTGAACCGAGTTCAACCAATTCGAATAGAGTTCTTTTCGCACCATGCCATATGGGGCAGCACAGACATAAACAAACGAGGTGAGTCACTACTTGAATACATATTATCCACTGATCTAGTTATCTGCAATAAGGGCAATAGGCCCACATTCTTTAATAAAATCAGGGAACAGGTTATAGATTTAACTTTAGTATCTAATAGCGATTCAATAAGAATATCCAGGTGGAGAGTGTCAAATGAATGTTCCTTCTCGGATCACCTTATGATACACTTCAACATAGAGCATCAGGCAGGAAGGCTAACTGGGATAAGTTCAGACAGCTTATGCAATCGTATCCACCACCAAATACGGAGATACATGACTTGTAGGGTCTGGAATGTGCAGTCGATCGCATGACATGTAACCTTGTCGATGTCTTCTATGAGTCCTGTCCAGAACGCTCACCACCCCGGAAAACCAACCAAACATGGTGGACTCCGGAACTGAAGCAACTCAGGAAGGAAAGTAGAACGCTATTCAACAAGGCCAAAAAAGAGAAAACACCGGAATGCTGGGAGGAATATCAAACAGCCACCAGAACCTTTAAAAGAGAGTCCAGAAAGGCAAAAAGGAAGTCCTGGACGAATTTCTGTGAAGAACTGGAAGACATTAGCGAAGCCTACAGACTCCGCAAAGTCCTGTCCAAAGACCCCAGCATACCAGATTTCCTCATGGGACCAGACGGACTGCTCACGGAGAACAACCAAGAGACTCTTCAACTTCTGATGGACACCCATTTTCCGGGTTGTAGCGAAGTTTCAGATGCCGTGGAAGCGTGCGCAGACACCACCACGGCCTACACGGAGGAACTTATCAGAACTGTTGTAGATGACGAGAAAATATGCTGGGCGGTGAGATCCTTCAAGTCTTTCAAATCGGCAGGCCCGGATGGCATCATTCCAGCTCTTTTACAAGAGTCCTTGGAAATCATTCTACCATGGCTACGCGCAATTTTTTCTGCAAGTTTGCAATGGTCACATATACCCAAGGCATGGAGAGAAGTCAAGGTGGTCTTTATCCCCAAGGCGGGAAAAATAAACCACAGTACGACAAAGGACTATAGACCAATCAGTCTATCATCGTTTCTGTTGAAAACCATGGAAAGACTAGTTGATCTAAACGTTAGGGGAAAACTGACACCAAACAACTTCAGAACGGCACAACACGCCTACCTGAAAGGTAAATCTGTGGAAACGGCCTTACATGAAGGCTCACACCCAGGCATAACCAAGTGGACAGGTAACATGCTCAAAAGCAGAATCATTAACTCAACCATGGGTAATGGTTCGGCAAGAAAGCGAGTCACGAGAGGTACTCCGCAAGGTGGACTGGTCTCACCGAAATTATGGAATCTAGTGATAAACGAAATCCTAATGGATCTCAGCAATGCAGGAATTAAAATCACAGCGTATGCAGACGACGTCGTGATTTTGATTAGAGGCAAATTTATGCCTACGGTCAGCGAGATCATGGAAAGATCATTAAAACGATTATCACGTTGGGCAGATAAAAATGGACTAGGAGTCAACCCAGCGAAGACGGAACTAGTCCTCTTTACTAGAATAAATAAAATTCCGAACTATCAGCTCCCTACACTACAGGGAAAGGTACTTGAACTATCGCAAGAGGCTAAGTACTTGGGCATCACCCTAGACTCTAAGCTGTCCTGGAAAAGGAATTTGGAGGAAAGGGGAAAGAAAGCGTTATGCGCCTTCTATGCCTGCAAGAAAATGTTTGGACGCAAATGGGGTTTGCAACCGAAAATGATACACTGGATGTATACATCGATCATTAGACCGATACTCACCTACGGATCAGTTGTATGGTGGAAATCGATAATGAAGAAATCACATCTCTCGCATCTAGCCAAAGTGCAAAGACTGATTTGCGTCGGGATAACTGGCGCCCTCAGATCTGCTCCACAAATGGCACTGGAGGCGATGCTGAACCTTCAACCAATCGATATATACATAAAGTGTACCGCAGCGAAAGTGACCCTTCGGCTAAGGGAATCAGGAATGGCCATCAATGCCACAAACGGACATAGCTCAATCCTGGAAAGCATGGGCATAACAGACAAAATCAATAGGCCAACGGACTACTTGGCACAAAGAACAATTCGAGGTAAAAATTTTAATGTAACGTTTCCTAGCCGTGAGGACTGAGCATCAAATAGCGTCATAGAGGACGGCGAGATCTCAATCTTCACGGACGGATCGAAAATGGAGACGGGCACGGGATCAGGAGTATATTCCGATACCCTTAATCTCAGAATCTCCACCAGACTCCCAGATGAATGCACTATCTTCCAGGCAGAGATTTATGCCATTAATATTGCCGCGAAACAGATTTTGGAACGGGATATTTCTCCGAAAAAAATCAAGATCTACGTCGACAGTATGGCAGCTCTCAAGGCCTTGGGCTCTAGAACTATCAAATCACGCTGCACGATGGACTGCTTTCTATCCTTAACCCATATTCAGGCGCACGAAATCACACTCTGCTGGGTGCCAGGACATAGCAACAAACCCTGCAGTTGCGTCCGATCAACTGCAGTATCATGTCCGAAACCTAGAAGAATGGTTAAAAAAAATTGAGAATAATGGTGAATGCCTCAAAGTGTACTCATGTTGCTTTTACCCTGCGAAGGGATACAAGTCCTCCAATTTCTATTTTCAATTCACAGATTCCCCAAAAGGATCATGTAAAACACCTTGGAATCCATTTAGATTGGCGTTTGACGTGGTCGCGCCACATAGACTCTAAAGTAACTCAAATAAAACTCAAAACTAATCAACTTCAGTGGCTTTTCAGCCAAAGATCTGCCCTAGATCCAGAGTATAAAGTTCTTTTATACAAAACGGTATTGGACGTATGGTATCCAGCTCTGGGGTACAGCGTGCGCTTCTTCGTTTAATTACAGGTGCACCATGGTATATAAGAAACGCTAACATCCATAAGGATCTCAACATGCCAACAGTAAAAGAGGAAATTGAAAAATATTGCCGGTGTTACGTGGGTAAACTATTCAATCATCCAAACATCCCGGTTCGAGAACTACTAAATTTTTAAGGTCATAACCGCCTTAGAAGGAGAGACATGATTTAAATTAAAAATAATCAAAAACACAAATGAAATGAAATTATGAATTCTTAAATTTGAAATGTTAACAACCTTTTTGCTAAATTAAAAAATCGTGTAAAGTCTCAATGGTTTATTCGCAATGGCAATAACCCAGAGAATAGTATTTTAGGTTAAGATTTGTCCACTTATTGTTATTTTCATTGTATAATAATGAAAGATTCAATAAAAAATGTAATGAATTGGAAAAAAAATGATGATTCAGATTCAGAGTCCCCATTGGCTTTTAAATGCTGGGGTTGCTTAGAGCCCCAGCTGGGTTCTGCTTCATCTGTCGTATCTTTTGTTTTGCCTGCGGCTGGATGTGCTCTTGTTTCATTTTTGACTACGGCATCCAAGGCACCAAAGCTCGTAGAAGTTGCATGCTCACGATTGTTCGACTCGTGAGTAAATCAACGCTTGTCGCCGGCTCTGGGTTTTCCCTTCCCTGCGCCGTAATCTCCTTCGTCTTTTTTGGTTTAATAATAAATTGGTTGGGGGAGACACCCCCATAGCCAGTATTATGTCAGTAGACTAAGCTCAGATATTTATGTCCAGAGACCGATGTATACAATTCAACCTACGCTCTAAAAACAACAAACCACCACCAACCTAACCCTATTCCAGATTTTTATACCCTACACCACACTGTAGTACAGGGTTTTATAACTTTGTGCATTTGTTTGTAACACCCAAAATTAGTTGAGATAGACCCACCATTTATTATAAAAATCGACTTAGAATCACTTCCTGAGTTGATTTAGCTATATCCGTCTGTCTGTTCGTCTGTGCATGCATTCTCTCCATTATTGTCTGATCTCAGTGAAACTTTGCACATATATTTCTTTTGGCCCAAGGACAGTCCCTATTGAATTTGATAGAAATCGGTTCAGATTTACATAAAACAATAAGGGTGATTCGCTTCTTGACTTTATTCTACTACCAACCCTCTATTTGTAACATAGGTAATAAACCGACTTTTACAATCAAAGACAGAAAATAATGCAGACAAAATTATTTGGTGGAATGTACTGGACGACCACTCATTCTCAGATCACCATTATAAAGAGTTCAAACTCGCTGAAAAAGCGCCTAAACCTGTGTGAGAAGAATTTCGAAAAAAGTCCTCAACGTTAAACTTCTGTATGAACCGAATAACAAAGCCGCTCTGGATAATCTGGTCGAGCATATCACCACATTATTCAATCGATTATGTTGACCATAAGTTGAACGAAGTGCAACATTTTAAAACTACAAAAAAATTGCAAAGGAGAGTCAACCTGCAGTTCCCAAATTTCTTCAAATCATGTCCTTTAAATGATTGTAGCAAGCGTTGAACTGTATGATTAAGTAGGTCTTAAAGTTTTACCTCTGCCGAACTCTATGTGATTTTAATAGTGTCCGTTGGTGGCAAACAGTCCTTTTTAGCAGCAAGTATGTGATGATATGATGGATACAGATTTGAGCCTTTTTCATCGCTTGGAGTTGGAATACTCTTAATAATCCGTTTTGTTCTCAGAGGACTAGCGTTTAAAACTTTTTCAACAATTTCGGCTTTTATGCGTTGTTTTTGTGATCGCAATTGATGTAACAAGCTTTCTGCAATAGTTTCACATCCGATTTCTTCATTGATATCCTTAAGTTTCTGCCTTTTAGATCTATCGCTAAGTTGTTGATGAAAATATTTACTTTATTTTGCACTTCCAATTGTATTTCGATGCTTGAGGAATTTACTTTGCTTTGAACGTAACTTAAAACATCTTCCTTCTTTTTGTTTCTAAAATACTCTTCGGATAATTCTGTATAGCTGAAGTTATCCAGTTTTTTAATAGTCTAAAATTTGATTGTTTCTGCTTGGACATAATTTTCGCAACTGAGTTTGAATTCGAATACCACTGTATTTTATCCTTTTCTTACATGTATAGTGTCATACTCTGTTCGTAAGTAACATATACAGAGGTAAAATAAAAAAAGGTTAAGATGTCATAAATATGGTAAGCATGTCATAAAACACACACAACTTAACTTGGTGTACCTAAAACATAGTCATATGAACAGGTAAAATAAAAGAATACATACATTTTTCTCGAGTAATTTCGTTAATATTAAAAAAGTGTTCTACAGGCTGGTCGGTGCAGGTACAAAAGTATATATATAGGCTTAAATAGGACACTTTCACCTTTCATCTGGTACCAAAATCTTCTTGAAGTCTCTTGATGCTAAAAGGTTTCATTCCACTGAAATTCCAATTTGACAAAAATATAGTACCTGTGGAAATATGTTATAACAAACCACGTGTAAACAGTACAGTAATACTTTTTGGCAATTTCTCAAAGAGTTCTATCCTTCCTACATAACCCTCTATCGATAATAGTTTGCGACAAATGACGATTTCCTTCTACAAAAATATACAAAATTTTTTTTTTTCAAAATTACATAAAATATTTGTTTTCATCAGCACACCACGCCCAAAATATAAATATTTTGATATAATTTTTTGGCTACCCTAGTCTCAATAATGGCATTAAAAATTTAGAAATCGGCGATGACAAAAAATTGGTGTTTTGGCCAGTAAAATTCAATTCTGAACCACAGTGCGACGTACCGTTAAGGAGCTAGAGCAAAAATAAACTTTCCGTTCACATTTGAAAATGATGCTAAGTCCATTTCGGCCATTGACCGATTGTGGCTACGTGCCACACAGCAAATGAAACAATTGAATTGTTGCGAGAAAAGTTTGGATATTCGATTATTTCAAGAAATTGTGATATTGAATAGCCTCCAAGATGTTGTGATTTATCACCATTAGACTATTTCTTGTGCCTTTCGAAACCAGACCAGACTCTCTTCAAGCTTTACAAGTCAATATTGAACGTGCCATTCATGACATACGACTTTATTTTTTGGAAAAAGTGCTCGAAAATTGGATTCATCGAATTCGTTCCTGCAGACGATGTCGTGGATGCCATTTGAATGACCTTTTATTTAGAACTTAATTGTATCTATTGTACTTCACATTAAATAAAAAACTTTTGAATTTCCTTAACAATAAGTGTGTTTTTTTCAAAGAAATCTTATCACTCTTACTGGAAAACCCTATATAAAAAACTATGAAGATGTTACCAGATATTTTTCGTCATTTCTTAATAAAAGTTTTAGCAACCAGACTTCGTTAAAAATATTATTTATCACGACTTTAAATGAACAGTTTGTATTAAAAGTGGCGTAAACGCCATTCTGTTTTTGAAGTTAGATTAGTATCGTTAAAAGGCTATGTGGATTATCTACATATATAAAACGTCTAAGCGGCTGGACCGATCTCCTTGGAATTTTCACATAATATACAAGTGTAGGGGGTGCTGAAATAGGGTACTTGAATTTTCGATATATCAAGTGGGCGTGGCCCATATGGGTCAAATGTTGACATTGTGAAAAATTTTTAGCTAGAGTGCTGAAAATTTGTGTGTATGCATTGATTTCCTGCACAATTTTTTGGTCAGAGTGATGTAACTTTGTGTATATGAATCTGGTGGCAGTCTACGTGATTGTTCCAAAAATTGTGACAGTTTATTATTTAGTGACAGTTTATTCGATTGGACCAAAAATGGGCTGGATCGGACTAATGTGCTGGATCGGCCAATGGGCGTGGCCACGCCCATATAAGACATATATTGAAATTGAGATATATTGCACAATTTTTTACCGAGAGTGCTGCAATTTAGTGTATATATATCTGGTGGCAGTCAACGTAATATGTCCAAAAATGGGCGAGATCGGAGAAATGGGCGTGGGTCGGACCATTGGGCGTGGCCCGGATATAAGCTAAATTTGGAATTGAGATATATTGGCCCCATGTGATCCAAGTTTTTAAATTGAGATATCTTCAACAATTTGTTTGCAAGAGTGCTGTAATAGTGTGTATATGCATTTGATGGCAGTCTACATGATTGGTCCAAAACTTTATGGGATCGGAAATCTGAGGCAACGAAGTGGACCGGGTCCAGCTAGTAGATATATATTATTTACATTCAGTTCATCTCAAGACTTCAATGTTTCTATATTCACTGAAAAATTTTGCATTCGAGTAAAGCAGAATGTCGTTTACACCACTTTCAAAATAAACAGTTCAAATTTACGTTATATTATTTATTTGCATAAGTTGGCGTGAAATTTTGCTAAATTAGCGTAAAGAGCTATATTTACAACTTTGGCGACCCCCACTAAAATTGTCATACAATATTTTAATCCTTAAATGTCCTGTTTGAAAGAAATTTTTTTGAAAAAAAGGCCCATTAAGAATTGAGCTATAGGGTTAAAATCTTCCACAAAAATGATCCTCATAAAATTCTACTATATAACTCTGACATTAAGAAATCTTTCAGACATTAACTTACAGCATTTTTTTTCATTTGGTATAATGCTTCCTTCGACCAAAAATTGAAAACTTTTTCCCACTGTAAAAAAACTCAAACTGGACAGCTGGAGCATAAGTTTATTCTCCAAAAATAATCTACTAAACATGGCCTTTCATGGCCTCCAATTATTCCGTAGATAGCACGACAGTAAATTTACATTATAGTATTTTTTGTATAAATTGGCTTGTAATTTTGCTAATTAAGCGCAAAGAGCTATATTTACAACTTTGGTGACTTCTACTACATAACTCTAAAAATGAGAAATCTTTCACACATTAACTTACAGCATTTTTTTCATTTAGTATAATGCTCCCTTCGACCAAAAATTGAAAACTTTGACCCACTGTAAAAAAACTCAGACCAGCTGGACCATAAGTTTATTCTACAAAAATTATCTTCTAAATATGCCCTTTCAGAATTATAGGGTCGCTATTCTGTTCCAATCAAAAAGTCTTAATTTGTTGGACAGTGTTATTTCAAGAGAGCATAATAATCTAGTATATTATCCATATTTCAATTATAAATCATGAGTTTTGCAAAACAATCCGCGGGTTTTTAAATATCCAATGTATTTGCTATGTTGTTTTATGTATTTTTACGAAGATATATCAGGCTACACTTTCATTTTTTATTTGATTTCCAAACTGCTAACAATTTAAAAACCGCCAAATACATACATTCAGAGAAAAATACATAAAATTTCAAAATTGATATATTTTGCAATTCCGTGTAAAACTCATAAACCTTTTAAACAAAGTTTAAGATGCCTACTATGAAGAGTGCTATCAACTTCATAAAAGGTATGTTTTCGTTACAAGCTAGCACTTTTAGTTTAGCACTTTGCAACGAAAACAACTGACTTCCACTAACTGGCACATAAGCAATAAGTGGCGGATTTTAACTATCTGGTAGCAATGGTGTCAAGAGTTGCGAAGAAAAAACAGTGCGAAACAGACAAAAAATTCGTAAAAAGTATTTATAAAACATATATTTACTATTCTATGTTCAATTGTTTACACTCTTTTGCAAATATTAAAATAATTTTCCATTTTTGTTCTTCTTCTTCCCGTTAATTCACAATAATTGATAAAATCTCTCCAAAAATGGGATGCCATATTGCTAAATATAGGGTGCCCAATCTGGCAACATCATACTCGATTAAGACATGAACACAAGCACCAAACTTCATCGGGAACTAATAGTGCTTAAAAGTGCTTAGCTCCCCATACAAATTAAGCACTTATGGTGTAACGAAAACACGCCTAAAGTATATTACAAAATAGTTCAAAGCAATGACGTCTTTATAGCGAAAATTTGATGCTTTTGAATGCAGAATCCTAAAATATCTATTATTACCTAAAATGCGCTATAACACGAGAAAATGAATTAATTTTTAAAATATTTAAATCGAAAAATAATTAGAGTAAAAGTTTTACTACGAATTGCAAGTTTCATTCAAAACGTTATAACTCTTAATGCATTTCCAATGCACATACGAGTAAAACAATTTTATGTGTGATTTCTACAAAACATCTAAACTATTAACCTTGATATTGGTTTCGCAGAAAAAGTAGAAAACACTATGTTCAAAGAACACTTAAAAATTTGCAACAACATTGCAAAAAATCGCGAAATGCATTTTTTTCAAATAAAGTGAAGTGTATAACGCAGAAAAGGTAGAAAACACAATCTTCAAATTACAATAAAATATTTGCAAAAATATTGGGAAAACATTAAAAAATCGCGAAATGCAATTTATTAAAAGAAGATGATGTAGGTAACGCAGAAAACACCAAAATAACCAAATGCAATTTCTTTAAAAGCACATGATGTGGGCAACACAGAAAAGGTAGAAAACTGTAAGTTTAAATCTATCTATCTACATATATATATAAAAGAGAGTGTCTGTTTGTGGGTTTGTTTGTGGGTTTGTTTGTATGTTTGTTTGTTCCGTATAGACGTCTAAACGGCTAGACCGATCATCTTGAAATTTTCACAGAATGTACATGTGTAGGGGGTGCTGAAAATAGGGTACTTGAATTTTCGGTATATATTAAGCGGGCGTGGACCCGCCCATATGGGTCCAAATTTGATATTGAAACAATTTTTTAGCTAGAGTGCTGAAATTTTGTGTGTATGCATTTAGTGACAGATTCTGTGAATTTTAAAAAAATGGGCGGAATCGGACCAATGGGCGTGGCCCAGCCCATATAGGCCTAATTTTGAAATTGAAATATTTTCCACAATTCATTACCGTGAGTTCTGCAAGTTTGTGTATATGTATATGGTGACAGTATACGTGATTGGTCCAAAAATGGGCGGGATCGGGTCAATGGGCGTGGCCCCGCCCACATAGACCAAATTTTGAAATTTCGATATTTTGCACAATTTGCTAGCGAGAGTGCTGCAATGTTGTGTATATGTATCTGGTAGCAGTCCACGTGATTTTTCCAAAAATGGGCGGGATCTGACCAATGGGCGTGGCACCGCCCATATAAGCCAAATTTTAAAAATGTGATATCTTGCACAATTTGTTACCGAGAGACCTGGAATTTTGTATATATATATCCGTTGGCGACCTACATGATTGGTCCAAAAATGGGCGGGTTCGGACCAATAGGCGTTGCCCCTCCCATATAAGCCAAATTTTGAAATTGAGATATTTTTCACAATTTGATAGCGAGAGTGCTGGAATTTTGTGTATATGTATATGGTGGCAGTCTATGTGATTGGTCCAAAAATGGGCGGGGATCAGAACAATGGGCGTGCCCCCCCCATATAAGCCAAATTTTGAAATTGAGATATATTGCACAATTTTTTATCGAGAGTGCTGTAATTTCGTGTATATATATCTAGTGGTAGTGTACGTGATTGGTCCAAAAATGAGCGGCATCGAACCACGTCCATATAAGCCAAATTTTGAAATTGAAATATCTTGCACAATTTATTATCGAGAGTGCTGCAGTTTTGGACATATGTATCTGATGACAGTCTACGCGAGTCGCCCAAAAATTGGCGGGATCAGACCAATGGACGTGGCCCCGCCTATATAAGCCAAATTTTGAAATTGAGACACATATCTTGCACAATTTTTAGCGAGAGTGATGTCTGGTGGTAGTCTACGTTATTGGTCCAAAAAGGGTCGGGATCGGATCAATGAACGTGGCCCTGCCCATATAAACTTAATTTTGAAATTGAGATGTCTTACACAAGCGATTGTTCTGTAATTTTGTGCATATGTATCTGATGATAGCCTACGTGAATGTTCTAAAAAGTGGCGGGATCGGATCAATGGGCCTGGCCCCGCCCATATAAACCAAATTTTGAAATTGAGATATCATGCTCAGATTGTTAGCGAGAGTGCTGTGATTTTGTGCATCTCACGCAGTCTACGTGATTACACAAAAAAGGGCGGCACTGCCCATAGGAGCCTAATTTTTAAATTGAGATATATTGCACAATTTGTTTAAGTGAGCGCTGCAGTTTTGGGTATATGTATCTGATGACAGTCTGCGTGATTCGACCAAAAATAGGCGGGATCAGACCAATGGACGTTGCCCCGCCTATGCGAGTATAAGCCAAATTTTGAAATTGCGAGTCATATCTTGCACAATTTTTTATCGAGTGTGCTGCAATTTTTTGCATATAGATCTGGTGATAGTCTACGTGAATGGTCCAAAAGGGTTGGGATCGGACCAATGGTCGTGGCCCCACCCTTATAAGCAAATTTCTGAAATTGAAATACCTTGAACAATTTATTAGCGAGAGTGTTGTAATTTTGTAAATATGCATTTGATGGCAGTCTACGTAATTGGTTAAAAAATTTACGGAATCGGAAATCTGAAGTCTGGGGCAACGAATTGGACCGGGTCCAGCTAGTAAGTATATAGATATACGTATTTTGGAAATGCTGAATCCAGTGGCATTAGCCGTTTTTCTAAGTTATCTCTGTTTTTCGCGATATTTGACCACAAAGTTTGTTGAGAAATCAGACAGGTTAGTTATCTGGGAAAATAGCCATATTTAGAGAGATATGTAATATGTAGTTCATCTACAAAATATTTATATTCTCATTGGAGAACCCACACAGAAAAAAAAAATTGTCATAAAATTAAAGAATTTCTCCAAAGACGTCCTTAGTCTTCAAAAATAAGTACATTTTGTACTTAAAATTAAGAAAATGTACTTAAAATTAAGTAAATTACTTAATATTAATGAAATTATCTATATTTTAATTACAAAAAGGAATTATTTTGAAGACTCAGGGCGTCTTTGGAGCAATTCTTTAATTTTATGACAAATTTTTTTTCAGTGCAGCATTCACAGTGATCCGTTCACTGCTGATCATTCGCAGTGAACGGACGTGTTTATCACATAGCGGATAGTTACCAGTACCTATTACGCAATAGCAAAAATCTGTAAAAAGTCCGTAAGGCCTACATCGTAGTACCTATTACGATCTAATACAGACAAAATAAAAATAAATTCTCTTGCCGGGGATGCCTTCGTGTTCCGATGGAGCGCGGTTCCCCAAGTGCCCGACTGTCCGTCCGTTAGTCTTGGCCAAGCCGACCACAACAAAAATGGTGAAAATCTCCCCCAAGTACTCACAACAGGTGGTGCGGTGAGGGGAAAACGTCAAGTCCGACCTCAAAACGGAAGCACAATGAGCATCGTGCAGCGCTCAGAGTTTTGGCGAAGTTGGAGGTTGTTGAGGTTTCGGCTCTTACCGAAAAACAAAAAGAGTCACTTACCTGGGCTAAAGGCGTCATAGATGCTTCTAAGGCCAATGAGTCGGCTGAAAGAGCCACAAATTCAGCTGTGTTAACGGTTAATAATGTAAAACGAATCAGATCACCTGATGAACCCCTGCCTTCGAAAAAGGCAAGAGGCCCTAATGTCACCATCAACAGGTCACTCACCAAGCCCTTCAATGAAGTGGCGAAGGAGAGTCTAGTGATGGCGGTTATAGACAGAAGTAGTGAGGATGGATCCATCCTCAAGGACAAATGGAGTCATGTACAATCAGCCATTATGGCTCATTACCTCGATGTCCGTAGAGAAATGCCGGGCAAACCTCCAATCTGCAACGATGCAGGATGGCATCAGGGGAGAGTAAAGCTCTTATATTTCGGTGATGCCAGGTCAGTAGACCTGTATAAGGCTGCTCTGAGTCGAGCGGGTGAGGTGTGGCCGGGTGCCCAGTTGGATGTTGTCGAAAAAACAACATCCCTAGTCACCCTAGAGCCATCACCTAGGTTACAGAAGAGCCCTCCAACCCGGCTGACATCTTAGAAATAATAAAAGATTCCAATCCTGGTCTGCCGGCCCATAGTTGGAGAATCAGCAATCAGTGAGGCGGATGGTAAAAAGCGGCAGGTCAATCTTATCCTAAACGCTGAATCCACCTCCCATATACAAAGTACGAGTGCAACCCTACAATATGGCTTCGAGACTATAGTCTTGAAGATATACAAGCAGGATATAGCTCCCACTGCAGAAGGTGAGTCGTCCACCGTGGCACTTTCTGGAAGTGCGGAGGTACCCACGCCCATTATTTCTGGGGACTCCAACTCTAACAGAAGATCTGTAACGTCCTTCTCTGAGGACAAAAGCTCTACTTCGGACACAGAGAGGCTGAGGGGAGTCTCCGGACTCTTTGACGCATCTGGCGGGGACATGCTTCTCGACGATACGGACGAAGAGTTCAATAACACCCTTGTCGGGGTGGATGTTAATCTGTCAATTACCAATGATGATACGAATTCTACAGATTAACCTCCATCACGCTAAAGCAGCCTCAGCGGCTATATTGCTGCGCCTGTCCACAGGCGCAGTAGACATTGTCGTGATACAGGAGCCCTACGTAGTGGGAGGAAGGGTGTGCGGTATTAGGACACCCAACTTTAAACTGCTTGTGGCCAACTGGGAAGGCACTCCAAGAACGTGAATTTTGGCCAGGAAAGATCTAAGTATCTTTCTCCTGATAGAAGATGGAGAGAAATCGGCACCTGCAGGGTAGCTAGACAAATCTGGCCAAGGTATGACCTGAGAAGGTCAAAATATCTCCTCGCACTAGAGACGAAACGATTGTCTACGTTGGTACAGGTTCTGACGGGACACTGCTTGATCGGCGAACACGCCAAAAGATTGGGTATTGACTCCAATGACTTCTGCCGAAGCTGTGGAGATGAGGAAGAAGTGGAGAGCATTAAACACTTGCTTTGCGACTGCCCCGCCTTGAGTAAACGACGACTGGACATACTGGGGTCGGCCTTTTTAGGCAGCCTAACAGATCTTTCCAGTACTGATATTCGTACTATCGATAAATTTATATATCAAACAGGTTTGTTTCGATGAGGGGCATTTCAGCCCATGGTAACACTAGGGACCTAAACTGGTCTATGTGAGCTTGTAAAAAAAAATACGGCTGCCACCCTAACCTAAACCTAACCTAAAAATATATATGCGACTACATATCGCTCACCTACTTCAAAACTGTCCTAACTCAAAATTGAAAATTTGTGTGGTTGGTCAAAGAAATGCGAATTTTGTAAATATCCATAAATTAATCTCAACGAAATTTAGTTTATAAGTAAACAATCATATTTCGGATTATTCCACCTTTTTTAAATTTCCCATTTCATCTTTTTATACGGACATAAAGTTACACATCTCGACAATTTTCAATTTCGAGTTAGGCGAGTCTTGAAGTAAGTGAGCGATATGTTAATTGAATATATTGAACATGAAAAAGTTGGATGCCAGCTTTCCATCAAATTGGCAGGAAATCGTTTGCATTGAATTACAATTACTGTTGTTGTAAGGATATACACTTGCACACACACAACTGCACACCCGCTCCTATATCAAATAATAAACACTCACTCATACTCACCAACACATACTCAAGCTTCATCAAATCTCCATTAATAAAATACATAAATCATAAACTGAAGTGCACTCTCGCACTCTCGCACGCTTATTCACGCGCCCACTCTCCCTAACGCGAATTTGTTCAAGCGTTCACGAGAATCTCCTGTCGTGGAAAGAGGTGTGGCCGGAGGTGGATTAGAAGTATTGCTCACCAACTCTGGCACAAGTTTAAACAGGAAAATTAAGTGTTAACCGTATTTCTGCAGTGAATATCGAATGTGTGTGGGTGTGTAAGCGAATCTGTTCACATACTCTCAATGGGGACTAACTTTTTATGATAAATCGTTATGACTTTATTTAAATTCTCCATTCGACTCCTTCTTTGTTCGATAGATTGGAGATTGTGTTTAGTAGCAGCGAAAGAGTGAGTGTGGTGCGTTGTATTCTATTGGCTGTCGGTGATTGCCACGGCGATGTTATTGTTACACGCATAAATAATCACAGCGGCGGCAAAGTAAACATGTATGTGAATGTATACATGTAGTCACAGTGGGTTGCAGCTAATTCTGTGCTTTTAAAATGAATACGAGTACAGTGAGGCTCTATTAACGATATATTCCGTAGGCGAACAAATTTTCATATTTCCATGACTCTGGCCGCGAACAATATTTCTTGTGTATAAAATCTGTGCTATGTACAAACACCCGTAGAAAATATTGTAACTAAGAAGATAATCAGCAAGGAGAGGGTAAAGTCTATATGAGCATCTGAGCATATCAGGGCAGAATATAAAGAAATATTGTAAAATTTGTTGGCAATGTTGTTTGTATATAATAATATTGATCTGCTCAAAATTGTTTATATATTACGCCGTGCGACAGCAATTTTTGGTCATGAAAATCTCTACATAATTCTGAAAGATGACATGAAACGACACAAAACTGTATACTCAGTTTCCTGGTCGAGATAGCGTTTAAAAGGACATGACATTTTATAAAAATATAATTATTCAAAATTTTTTTGTAATTTTTCTGAAAGTCCTATTAGGAAAATTTGGGTGTCAAATGAAAGAGCACATTTTCGGAATTAAAAAGTTGCAAAAATGGACTTGCAAATTTTAGTCCTTCATTATCCTTTAAGTTCCACGGTAGAAAATTTAAAAAAATTGTATTAAGTAATTGTGTTGAATGTTTATACCACATTTAGATTTCTGTTAACAAGAACAAAATAACCAACAATGTAAAATTTAAAATAGTTCTAAAAACAAACTAATCAACGTAGAATGCTTAAATTTGGATACGAATAGCATAACAGTAAGATCCCCAAAATATATATTTTTTTAATGAAGGATAATGAAGGGCTAATATGTGCAACTGTATGGTATATATAAATATAAGGGCAATATCTAATTTTGTACCGATTTTCTACAAATTCGGCAGTGTTTTCCTTGGATCAAGAAACTCTTCTCTGCAAAATATAATAATTGTTTGATTTCAAGTACAGCTTCTATAGAGCTTGGATACCAAATCTGAACGAACATACTCGTATATGTGGAATCAATAACGAAATCTGAAAGTTTTTTATACCCTACACCACACTGTGGTACAAGGTATTATGACTTTGTGTATTTGTTTGTAACACCCAAAAGGATAAGAGACAGATTGTTTATTATACCGATCGACTTATAATCTCTTTCTGAGTCGATTTAGCTGTGTCCGTCTGTCTGTCCGCCACATATATCACATATCTTTCTTTAGGCCCAAAGACGATCCCTATTTAGATTACCTCCCATATATACAGGGTTGCCCATATTCGACGGACCCATCTGGCAACGCCATAACTTTTGACAGAGATGTCAGATCGCTTAATGACATACCGCGTTTGAAGCGTCAGTCCAAGCAGATTTTTACCATGGAACAATACATGCCACGCGAGCGCTCTGAAATAGTTGAAATTTACATTGAACAGAAGAAGTCAATTGTGAAAACTCAACTCAACAAAATTATCATGTCCGATGAAGCCCATTTCACATTGAATGGGACCGTAAATAAGCAAAATTGCCGTATTTACGCCACTGAAAATCCTCAGGAGATTCAAGAATTGCCTCTTCATGACGAAAAAGTCACAGTTTGGTGCGGCGTTAGTGCGAAAACGGTCATTGGGCCGTTTTTCTTCCAAAACGAAAATGGCCATGCTGTTACCATCAACCAGGAGCGTTATCGCGACATGATGACCAATTTTGTGATGCCAATTATTCGTCGAAAGCGTATGAGGCAGTTCTGGTTTCAACAAGACGGCGCTCCACCGCACACAAGTCGCATAACAATCGATTTTCTGAAGAATTTGTTTCCGGGCCGTTTGATGTCGAAAAGTGGTGATTTGGACTGGCCACCGCGTTCGCCCGATTTGACGCCGCCTGACTTCTTCTTGTGGGGATATTTGAAGTCAAAGGTTTACGTTAACAAGCCAAGGACCGTAGAAGAGCTCAAGGACAACATTCGTGAAGAAATAGCCGCTATTCCGGCCGAAATGTTGGCGAAAACGATCGAAAATGCTGCAAAAAGGGCACAATACGCCATCAACGCCAGAGGCGGCCATTTGAGAGATATCATATTCAAAAATTGATGTAAACAAATCTACTTGGAACAAATTAAATGATTAAGATTGCCAACCGCCAAATTTTTATTTTTTTCTTAGATTTTTTTTAAAAAAAACATGGGTCCGTCGAATATGGGCAACCCTGTACTGCTTGTTTTTTTTTTGTAGACGTGTGGTTTTCAATCTTTGGTGGACTCTATGGGCAGAGGGAATCATTGGTCCATTTTTCTTCAAAAATGATGCCGGCATTAATGTTACAGTCAATGGGGAACGCTATAGAGTCAAGATTAATGAATTTTTCGTGCCCGAATTGGAGGATGTTGATGTGGACGACCTTTGGTTCCAAAAAGACGGCGCTACATAACATACAGTCAACGAAACAATCAATTTATTGCAGGAAACTTTTGGTGAGCGCATTATCTCACGTCGTGGTCCTGTGGTGTGGCCTCCAAGATCGTGCGATTTAACACCGCTGGACTATTTTAGTGAGTTTTGTGAAGTCGCTTGTCTACGCAGATAATTCCGACACGATTGACGCCTTGGAAGAGCATTTTCGGCGCGTTATTGCTGACATGCAGCCAGGGGCGTATACAGATGATATACAGAAATGTTTTAAACATAGGCATAAACTGTTTACAATTTTCAAAATCACTCAAAAAATACGAAAAAAATTTGGAAGGCCGTTAAAAAAACAATACAAAAGCGTAAAAAATGGTAACAGTAAAAGTAATAACAACTAAAAATAAGAAAAGTGCATGGTTTCCTCGCTATAACTTTTTACATTATGCATCGATTTTCTTCGGAATAGTCTCAATTTATTCATAACCTTTAAAAGTTTACGGTAAAATCACAGAAATATGACAATTATGCGTTTCTAGATGTTTTTATGAGGATACAGTTACGAACACTCACATTGATAATATAAATATGATGTGTCAAAATAACATCAATCGGTCAATCCGTTTAGAATTAACACTAGTCCAGCCGACGGATCTAAAATTCGATATAAAAGTATACAAGAAAAATTATATTATTGATTCAATAAAATTGCTATATCTTTTAGGTCCATCAAGGTTCCATTTAGAGTTTTTCATAGTCAGTTCATAATAGTTTGACCCTTTAGTGCCAACAAAAAATCAAGGATATGAATTAATACATTTTCAAGGATTAAGGATACTTTCCATATTTGCACCTCCTTCCTCTAAAAGGAGATAAATATTTCAATCCAAAATATCGAAGAGGAGTAGCAGAGCTTTTCATTGGTATTACTATATTTAAAATACGTAAAGCGGTTAAGAAGATATGGCTAATTGAACACATGGTAATTTTGAGAAAAATCCTTGATATAACTTTGGTTCTGCACAACAAAAACTACAATGAATTTTGAAAAACTAAAAACGCCATAAAATGTATACACCTTGGTATAATCCTTGTGCCAAATTTCACTAAAATCAAAAGAGTAATTTTTAAAATGTGTGTTTTTTGATTAATTTGCTTTGGAATGACCCTATAGATATAATTACACTGTGCTAGTCCAAATATGTAACAGAAGGCAGACCCTATGGATATACCGATTTCGACCTTGCTCAATCCAGTGGTGCTAGCCATTTTTCAATGTTATATGTGGTACATTGTTGTAAATTGAACTGCAAAGGGAATCTGAAACCCGGCTTTTAGTATAATAGATATAGGGGAAAATCCAAAAAATCAAATTTTTGGGGATTTTCAAAATTATTTTGGAATTGTGGGATTAGCTTTTGGAAATATAATGATTCGCGAATTACATTCTATTTGTGATGTCAAGACCTACAAACCACAAAATATGTTCATTTCTAATGATTTTATGTCTGTATTTGAAAAGTGATTTTTTCACTTTTTTCCTGACCCAGTCCTAGCATTTGCTTAATATCAGTGCTAAATATAAACAGATTTCTCTCCCATCAACTTATCCAAATTGACAACAAAATTTGCCATATGATATAAAAAATGTCGGTCAAATATGTTGTACCCACCCTGTTATTTTGGATTTCAGATGACGATATGTAGTATTTTGGAGATACAGAGGTGTTTATAAAAAGACAGTATACCATATTTATATTTATCTTAAAGGACACTTCCTATAGAATATTTTCGAGAAAAGAACGAGTCAATAATTTGTATTAATAGTGTTGCCGATCATACAAAGAGAAGAACATATATATTTAATGAATTATATTTTTACAATATACTCGTACAATATACTGAGTCCATAACCACCTTATCTGGGCTTACTATTTGTTTTTTACATTACATATAATCACCAGTATCATTATTTAACTTTTTCTTTATTAAGTACGGATCATAAACGTGGTGTAACCCAGTTTTTCTTTGTAGTAGCACGCTGTTCTTGCGATTTACTAACTTCAAATTCATCCTCTAAATCACAACTCTCCATTTCAATAGGCTGGACTTCAATTTTGGATTCACTTTCATGGCGAACTATAAAGGATAGAAAATTTGTTTATATGAGAAATAATTACTCTAGTTGGGGTGAGCGCCCCAGTAGGTGAGTTGGTAGCGTACTCGCCTATGAGTTTGGGGGTCGTGTGTTCGATTCCCACCAGAGGCTCTGGTCTGTCGCTGCAAAAAATTTAGCCATATGGTCTTTGTAACCCGGCCTTTCCCTGGACCTTATAATTAGAATATAAATTTACTTTGTATTGTAATTCATATAAATAAAATAAATAAAATAAAAATACTCTAGTTGGAGCGAGAGCGATTCTGCTCAAATTACTCACATGATTCTTGTGGTTCCACTGTTTCTCCATTATTCAATTTTCGCGCTTCTTCCTTTTCTCTTCTCAATTTCGATCTTTTTATACCCTCCACCACACTGCGGTCCAGGGTATTATGAGTTTGTGCATTTGTTTGTAACACCATGAAGGAGAAAAGATAGACCTATCGTTTATTATACCGACCGACTTGGAATCACTTCCTAAGCCGATTTAACCATGTCCGTCTGTCCGTCTGTATATAGATGTATCGTTGTAATCAAAGTGCAAGTCGTACGAGTATTTATGGTACGATTGTGATGAAATGTAGTACAGTGCTCTTTTTTTGGGCCAAGACATTTAGACATAGTCTCCATATATATATATATGTTATACCCGATTTGACGCACCCAGGAAAATAATTGGTTGGAATTCGATCGTAACAATAAAAAAATAGTACTTGCATTTATTTATATATAAATAGTTGAAACAACAATAAACATGGATACGATCAAATAAAAATGATTGCAACTAAATCGATGGTTGTATCAATCGAATTGAGATTGTTTTTTTTCATTGGCACTCGGTTAGTTGTGGTAACAATTTTAAACTTTAATTTTAGTACCATATGATCGATTTTTGGTTGTGACAACCAATGTTTTATTCTTGACAACAGAAATTGTATCAATAGACCAAAGATTATTATTGCAACGAATAATTGGTTACTAAAATATTAATAAATAATCGTTTTTTGGTGATCCCAATAACTTAAAAAATTTAGAATAATTAAATGTACTTTGGTAAATACAACCAAAAGATTGGTTGCTGTTCTTTTGCTGATATATGACAAACAAAAAATAGAATTACTCGACATAAATATATCTTCAACATTTTGTTCAAGAGCGGTATATGTAGTAAAGATAACCTCATGTGGATAATAATGTGTGGAATGCAGAATGAGTTGTGCAAAATTTTTTACATAAATAAAAAATAAAAGCAACAATCATGAAAGTGAAAGCACAGCCGATATTTGCATAAAAGTTTTGTGATTTTTTTCGTGTACTAAAATTTGTGTCAAATATTTCCACATCTCATAATAGTGATGAATTTGTAATATGGGATTTTTAATTTTGTTATGAATTGTTTGGTTTTTTGTTCAATAAATAAAATAAAAATTAATGAAAACTGTTTTTAATTAATTGTCGGTAGTATATGCCTGACAAATTGTCAGAACAACCAATTTTTTAAAACAGTTGGTTGTGACAACATACAGCAGATAATTTTAGCCACCATTTTCGAAGTTGGCGCAACCAAATATGATTGTTGTCAACATGGAAGCAGAAGTATACCACAACCAAAACGTTGGTTGTCCTGATAGAATCGCATGATAGTAGACAGAACTACCAACATTTGGTTGGCAAAAAGTTCGGTTGAGGCAACCAAACTGTATTCTGTGTGCATGTAAGCGCTGTAGAAACCGTATTTTATATGCGATCAGTACGAAATTCGGCAGAGAGAACTTTCTTATTAAATGAATATACACTAGCACATTTGGGGAAAATCCTTTCAGATTTAGATATAGCCCCCATATATATGTTTCACCCGATTTGACAAGTAAGCGCTGTAGAAACGAGAACGAAATTCGGCATAGAGAGTTTTCTTATTACATGTATGAACACTGCCAAATTCTTATCGCAATGCCCATTTTCGCATTGTTAGGGAGGTGTAGGATGTTATGTAGTCAGCCCCGCCCGACTTTCTGTCTTTCCTTACTGGTTTCCATTAATGCCAATTTCATATCAATGTCCAACATTGAACCGGACGTCCTTTCTTTCCCTGTTTTCCCAAAAACAGCTTATCTTCCTCATTTCTCATCGGCAGCTGCAATATCAAAGAGATCATCTAACGCTCCAACGAATATATAAAATTTTTGTTTCACTCCGACTGGTACTTTCTTGTGATTCGTTTTACTACAGTTTTTCCAATCTTCGTAAGTTTTAAGTAGATTTCCAGCACATACATATGGTGAAATTCATGAAAAATGTCCTGCCTAAAAATAAAGGTTGTCCAATTTTGTTGAAATTTTGTTTATGAATGGTGCTATATACAAATAATATATCGGCCAAGTTTTGGAAATTTTCGTTGAATATTGGCAGCCTGGGCGGTGGTCCAAAATTTACTCTTCAAGCCAAGGTGTTGTTGTTTTATTATTTCTTATGCTTCAACCACCAAATATAGGAATATTTTGTGACACGGATGTTGATGACTTTTTCATGTGCTTTCGAATGGTTCAATCGTTTTCCGCAAGAATTTGCAATCTGACCTAAATAACGCGAAAATAACCACAAAAAGTTAGTTTTCGCGGATTCGGATATAATTAATTTTTTTTGAAATATTTTTAGATTAATAAGCTGATTTTCCCCCACATGTGTGCAGATTTTCAAGATGGCGTTTTTTGATACTCCTGAGGAAATAATTTTTAAAAATTTCTATATCTAAAAACATTGGGTTTAAACATTTTAATGTTTATATTTTGTTGTTTGATCGTTATTAGATGTTCAGCTTTTGCATAAAAGTAACTTATGATACACTAATCTTTTGATTTTATACGCTTCCTTCCAAATTTGCTCATTATTGCAAAAATAAATAAACAATGGATTTTTGCGGTGTTGGTCTTCATTAGATAATGAGTTTAAAATTTAATCACAATCACAGTCTAGTGGACTTGATTTGAAAATTATTTCCTCAGGAGTGTCAAAAAACGCCATCTTGAAAATCTGCACACATATGGGGGAAAATCAGCTAAATTCGGGAAAAATCGGTTCAGATTTAAACATAGTCTCAATGTATATGTTACACCCGATTTGACATGTAAGCGCTGTAGAAACCTTACTTTATATCCGATCAGTATGAAATTCGGCAGAGAGAGTTTTCTTATTACATACACTGAACACTGCAAAATTCTCATCGCAATGCCCATTTTCGCATTGTTAGGAAGGTGTAGGGTATTATTCTGTCTTTCCTTACTGCACTCAAAAAAAAGTGAACCCTAGAGCAAGTTAAAATGAACTTAACTGTAGGAATATTGAACTTCGTATTTCGCTAAAGCTATTTTTCCTTATATCAAGTTCATACATTTCCTCACAATTATGAAATATTTTTAACTTATTTCTAGTTAACTCGTACTTCCTTTAAGTAACTATTGAAATTAAAATAGGGAAAATTAACTCAATACTAGCAAAATTGGGCTTGAAATTATGCAAATTCAGCATACTTTTGTCCTTATTGCAAGTAAATTTTTACTCAAATTTAGGAAAATTTAATTAAATTTATGCAAAAAGAAAAGAAAAATTAAAATTTTTCTTGGACTTTTTTTTCTTGGACTACCATGATTTTTTTTCGATTTTTGATCCTACTTCATCGTTTTCCTCCTCCATTTATATGTTGGAATCTCTCTCTTACCACTTCCTCTTTGGATTTATCTCTTCTGCTTTATTTTAGGAATTGAAATTTATTTTATTAAACATTATGTATATAAAATTTTACCTCCGAATGCGATTCGATCCCAGAACCTTCCGTTTTATGAACCACGTGTTTACCAACTGAGCTACGTAAACACTTAAATTTTTATGAAAAATTTGTTTTTATATACAATTATATATCCCAAAATTTTCGAAACAATGTATTTTTATGTACACATGAATTTGATAAAAGGATTGCCGTCATTGAATGATAAATAGAGTTGCCATATGTATACTATATTTATTTATTTATTTTGAAGAAATTTTATTATGAATGGCATTTTCATATCAATCCCAAAAGGGTTTCGTAGCTCGATATATAGTGTGTCTGGCTCACTATCATAAGGTTGTCGGTTCGACTCTCGTCCCGGGGGTAACATTTTTAATGTTTCTCCATAAATTTAAGTTTCTGCAAGTAACGATTTGCGAAAAAATAAAAATTGCGGAACGAAAAAGAACAGAATTTTTTGTGTTTTTAGCACTACAACATAGTCCGAAACTAGTTAATTTTTCCTTGATTTTAGTATGTTTTCCTAATTTTGAGTTCAAATTCATGGACTCGAAATAAGGATTCATGATTATTTTTAGTTAAAATTTCCTAAAAATCATGCTTTCCATTATTAGTTCATAATTTCCTTATGTCTATGTTGGGTGTCCACCGCATATGTTTAAATTTGATAAATATATGAATATTCGAACTTTTTTCAAGAAATATTATTTTAGTAAAAATATGTCCTCATTTTTAGTTAACGAACTATTCTGCATATCCCCCAAAAAATTAAAATTTGGTAGTACTAAATAAAATTTCCCAGTTTTAAGAAAAAATTAACTCAATATGAATAAAAACATTGAACTAAATTGGAGTATGGATTTTACTAAAATTTAGGAAATACATTTTTTTGAGTGTGGTTTTATATAAAATATATTTGGAAAATTTTTCTAAACAATAACTTTGTTTGTGTGTAAATATATATTTTATTTATGAACGCAAATGTACTTTGTTCTAATATATAAATATATGCGTTCCAAAAAAAATTTCTTGATTTTCACTCCTGAGGAAATAATTTTTAAATCAAGTCCACTAGACTGTTATTGGGATTAATTTTTAAACTCATTTTCTAATGAAGACCAAAAACGCAAAAATCCATTTTTTATTTATTTTTGCAATTCCACGTTAAATGAGCAAATTCGGAAGGAAGTGAATAAAATCAAAAGATTAGTGTATCATAAGTTACTTTTATGCAAAAGCTGAACATCTAATAACGATCAACCAAAAAAATTTAAATACTAAAATGTTTAAAAACAATTTTTTTTGATAGAGAAATTTTTGAAAATTATTTCCTCAGGAGTGTCAAAAAACGCCATCTTGAAAATCTGCACACATGTGGGGAAAAATCAGCTTATTAATCTAAAAATATTTCCAAGAAAATTAATTATATCCGAATCCGCGAAAATTAATTTTTTGTGATTATTTTCGCGTTTATGAGGTCAGATTGCAAATTTTTGCGAAAAACGATTCAACCATTCGAAAGCCCATGAAAAAATCTTCAACATTCGTGTCACAAAATATTCTTATATTTGGTGGTTGAAGCACAAGAAATAATCAAACAACAACACCCTGGCTTGAGGAGTAAATTTTGGACCACCGCCCATGCTACCAATATTCAACGAAAATGTCCAAATCTTGGCGGATATATTATTTGTATATAGCACCATTCATAAACAAAATTTGAACAAAATTGGACAACCTTTATTTTTAGGCAGGACATTTATCATGAATTTCACCATATATGAGTATCCCCAGTTGGAATACGAAGTTGTTGCCAAAATGTAACAACTGCGTCAATCGTTAGCTGTGCTCTCTCTCTTGAGAATGGCTTTATAAATCGCATATTGCAGGAAAAAACCTCCAAAGTTTGTCTATTTGACCGTAATTTGGTTCCTACAATTTGATGTGACACAGCCAATAAAAGCAATTTGTCGTTGTTTTTCGTCAGCTTTACGTGTTTTGAATGATACAGCGGACGAATCTAGTGCTTCTGCCTATTTTAAGTAAGAAGAATAAGAATTAGAATTCAGTAGATCAGAACTTTGTAACCAATTTATTGCTCATGATGTTCTGTCCGCTTCGTAAACACTTGCTTAATGACAAAAAAATGAACGATACTTCGCAATTTTCAACTGAATCACCGTAAACAATTTTTAGCCCCAATTTTCTTCACCTAAACAAATTTAATTTTAAAGCAAAATTTGAGTTTTTTCAGCATAATTTTGTTTATAACTCCGAAAATTTTGTTTATATTGAGAAATAGTAAATGAATAAAATAAAGGCATTGTTTCAAAAATGTTTCAAAATTAATTTGGACAAACCGTTCTCGAAAATAAATAATTTCTACAAAAAATTATGTAAGAAAACGCGGAATTTTTACTTATCAAACTTAACCCAGTTTGCGGGTCCATTAAACATTCTCGGTTTAGCTTCAAACTTTTCCGAAGTCTTTTTTTAATAAAAAGATAACTTTTTCTGCACGGTGCTCATTGATTCAAACCTTTTAAACAATTTCTCACAAACCGCGGCCACCCTAGTGTACAGTTATTGGTTTTCCTTAAGCATCTTCAGAACAAGTTTAAAAAATCCAATACGAAATACTCGAGCAGGACATAACTGATCGAATATTTCGATGTTTCATCTATACTTATATATATAAAAGAGAATGTGTGTTTGTTTGTTTGCACCGTAAAGACGTCGTAACGGCTGGACCAATCTTCATGAAATTTTCACAGAACTTACAAGTGTAGGGGGTGGCGAAAATAGGGTACTTGAATGTTCGATATATAAAGTGGGCGTGGCCCCGCCCACTTTATAAATTAAACTATATAAATTGAGATATCTTGCACAATTTGTTTGTTTGTATGCTGTAATTTTTGTATATGTATTGACAGTCTACGTGATTGGTCCAAAAATGGACGGGATCGAAAATCTTGGACAGCGAAATGGACCGGGTCCAGCTAGTCTATATATATAAACATGGTAATTCTAAAGAAAACCGACCCCCTCTGAATATTTATGAATTTAGATTTGAATGCAATTTTGCACGCATGTACTGAAAGACTATGCGGAATTATGCCCATTTACCGCTGGTCCAAATTCATAGCGGTTTAGATTTTATAGGGTGCCAAATTTGGTCATCATAAATTTTTTTTTCAAATTTCGGTCCATTCCTGAATGTTGTTGATCCACGTCTTGCCTTTCTCCATCTAGTAGGGCTTCCATCAATATTCGCACGAATATATGTTGTAGGAACTAATATTTTTATCCCCTCACCTTAGAGAGGAGGGTATATATCATATGCTACGAGCCAAAAGTGTAACACATCGAAGGATTGGCCTAAGACTCTAAGTATGTTCGGTGGATATCCGTTTTGGGTAATTTTAAGTCGAATGAACAATGTCCGTCTGTCTGTCTGCTAGCTGGTGCGCACGATAACGCTCGAAAGAAGTAACCGATTGACTTCAAATTTGGTATGTGGTAATATTTTCTTCTATCTCCGGCTAAGTTCAAAGATGGGATATATTGGTCCACTCCTTCTAGTACCTCCCCCACAAAGGTTAAATATTTAGTGAAATATTGATTATTTAATAACTTCTATACTACTTATTTGAATCCTCTGCAATTCTACACATAGTATTAGTTTATTAGTCACTATGACCTCGAGATAAATGGTCGAAGTTGCCACGCCCCTTTTGGTACCTCCCACACAAATGGACAATTTTGAACCAAAAGTTACCAGCTTATAACTTTAATACCAGTGCACACAAATGCTTTACCAAAATTTAACAGCTTTTAACTTAACACCAGTGCATACAAATACTAGACATTTCGTACAGTGCAATGCTTTTCTAGTACCTAGAGTCTAGAGGAAAGTGGCCATAATTGGCACGCCCCTTTTGGTACCTCCCCCACACAAATAGACCATTCTAAACCAAAAGTTAACAGCTTATATCTTTAATAACAGTACATACTTTAAAGTTATTAAATGCAATTTAAATTGATAATAATTTAATTAAAACAAACAAATAAATACATTTACTAATATTTTTTTGGGACTCAAGGTGAGGGGATTCATTAGTCGGTGTTCGCACTCAAACCGGTTCAGTGCAATCTCATTTTTTCTGCACTGACATCCCTACCCTCGAGCTGTGTTTAGTGCGCACTTCTCGGTCCCCTTGTAAACAGCTGTCTCTTTGCCGTGCCCAACGTCATTTTTTGAAAGGCGATCAGAAGTGAGTTGGAGGACTTGGGCTTTCAATCAAAAAGTGAACAGCAAAAGAGACAGAAGTTTAACGCGAAGAAGAGCAAAAATACCCATTGTGCCACTAATCGAATTAAAGTGATTTTTTTGAAATAAAAAAAAAGAATTCAAGCACGTTTGAAGAGTGCCGTAAAAACTATTAGTTGTGTTTCTTTTTTTTTACAAAATCAAGTGTGGTGGTGAGCCATACCAGGCGAAAAGAACAAAACAGTGGTTTGTGTCTTATTTACTGTGCCTGACCTGGGACAACGGTTTATACTGTGCGCCATCGAGACTGCTCCGTGCTTCCAAACAGTGTCGTGAGTGACGAAAGGGTCATAAGAAGACACCGCAGACTGAGCTGCCTAAGTGGGATGAAATGGATAAATTTCTAACCGAACGATTCAAAGCCTTAGAAAGTGTGTCTGATATGATGGGCACTAACGACTCTGGCCCTCGTCAGAAACCTAATTTTGATAGATCAAAACAGTTTAGGGTTCATCATACAAAGGTAAACAGCCAGAAGTGTACTTTGTGTAAAGGGGCACATGTTTTAAAATCTTGTCCAAAGTTTCTGAGTATGGACTTCAAGAACAGACTTGCTTCGGTTAGAAGAGTAAATAGTTGTCTCAATTGTCTGGCCCAGGGTCACATGGTTGCCACTTGCACAAGCAAAAATACTTGTTCAAAATGTCATATGAAACATCATACACTTCTTCATAGAAACAATGTTGTTCAGAAAAGTGAGACAAGAGAATCAAATGAGACAAGTAATCTGACTCAAAGTTCGCAGAATCAGAGTTTACAGTCCTCTGATTCACCTTCGACGTCGGCAAATGTAAATACATTTCATACTTCGGTCTCAAATAAAACATTGTTAGCTACAGCATGGGTTAGAATTATAAAAGAAGGTCAGTCCTATAAACTTCGTGCCTTAATCGATCCTTGCTCAGATGATACGTTCGTTTCTGCGAGAATTCAGAAACTTTTGAAATTGCCAACAAAACCAATTGCAGCCGACATCACAGGCTTAGGTGGGGAGACTTTAGCGAGATGTTCGGCAATAGCTTGCTTCACATTGAGTTCAATAGGAACACCAACATTTTCGATAGATATAGATGCGCTAGTTGTCCAAGACGTAACGGGTAATGTCCCAACACATTCGTTTGATAATATTTCGAGTTATCAATTGCCGAAATTAAACTTTGCTGACCCAGGATTTTATAAAACTGGCCCAGTAGATCTTCTTATAGGGGGTAACTTGTACCCCATAATTCTACTTAATGGAGTAGAACATGGAATTCTTGGCTCGCTTGTGGCTCAGGAGACAGTCTTTGGATGGATTGTGACTGGCCCAACGAACAATAGGACTTCGGAGCGTATAGTTCGAGTTTCTCATTGTACAAGAGTTTCGATCAATGATCAACTGGCTAAGTTCTGGGAGATAGAAGAAGTTCCAAGGGAGCACACTGTCTCGGAAGATGATAAGCGATGCGAAGAAATATATAGACGAACAACTGTTCGTAAGCCAGATGGAAGGTACGTCGTGGACTTACCGTTCAAATCGACCCCGCCATTGAATACGGCGCTTAGATCGAATAGATTCGTGGCTTTGAGCCAATTCCTCAGAAATGAGAAATCGTTGTCTAGAAAACCAGACTTCAAATTAATGTATGACGAGGTAATAAATGAATATCTGACTCTAGAACATATGGAGCAAGTAGAAGCCCCAAATGGAAGCTCAGAAGATTATTGCTATCTGCCTCATCATGGTGTTTTTAAGCCTGAAAGCGCTACGACTAAACTGAGGGTTGTTTTTAACGCCTCTTGCCCGTCAGTTAATGGGAAAAGTCTAAATGACTTTTTATTTGTTGGCCCAGTACTTCAGAAAGATATAATATCACTTATTTTGAACTGGCGCTTGTATGAATTTGTCTTTAATGCTGACATTTCAAAAATGTACAGACAAATTCTGATAAATCCTCAACATGCCAAATATCAAAGAATTCTGTTCCGATCGTCACAAGATGAAGAAGTTAAAGATTTCCAGTTGCGCACAGTTACCTTTGGCGTAAATTGTGCCCCATATCTGGCCCTACGAACTTTACTGCAATTGGCAGAAGACGAAGAAAGTCGCTTTCCTGTAGGAGCAAAAATTCTAAGGGAAAATATGTATGTTGACGATGCATTGGTAGGAACTCATTCTGTCTCAGAGGGAATAGATGCTAGAAAGCAATTAGAAGCCATATTGATGTCAGCGGGTTTCCTGCTTAGAAAATGGACATCAAACAACAAGAAAATACTTGAAGGTCTGCCCCGTGAACACTTATTAAATTGCGAATTTTTAGATTTCGACAATAAAAGTATTGCGAAAACCTTGGGAATTAGGTGGAATGCTGTTTCTGACTCTTTCTACTTTGTAACAGAGAAAATACAAAACAAACAGTCTTTCACGAAAAGAGAAGTTTTGTCTGTAATAGCCAGGTTGTTTGACCCGTTAGGTTGGCTAGCGCCAGTTGTAATAACAGCAAAAGTGTTAATGCAACAATTATGGCTTGACGACATAAAATGGGATGACCAACTGAAACCTCTGACCCTTGTAAAGTGGAAGGACTTTATCGATAAGTATAAAGAAATTGACTCAATTCATATCCCAAGATGGATTCGATATTCGCCACGATGTAAGATTGAAATACACGGGTTTTGTGACTCGTCGGAGTTAGCTTACGCCGCGGCATTATATGCAAGAATCGAGGTAGAAAATAGAGTTTTCACCAGCCTGTTGGTTTCCAAATCGAGAGTAGCTCCAATCAAAAAAGTCTCTCTCCCAAGGCTAGAGTTATGTGGAGCTTTGTTGTTGTCAGAGTTAGTTCATGCTTTTCTGCCCCAAGTTCAAGTAGACAAAGCTTCGCAATTTTTCTGGTCTGACTCAACAATTGTGTTGGCCTGGCTGAAAAAACCATCTCATAGCTGGACAACTTTTGTAGCAAATAGGGTTTCGAAAATCCACGAAAAGGTGGAAAATAATTGGAAACATGTCTCCACATACGATAATCCCGCTGATCTAGCAACCCGGGGGCTGACTCCTTTAGAGCTAAAGGAGAATATTCTTTGGTGGTATGGACCCCCATGGTTAAAGCAAAATCATATTTTCTGGCCCTCTAAAACAGATATTCCAGAAACTAGTTTGGAAGCAAAACCCGTAAAAGTTTATGTAGCTAGATCAGCAGATATCGAAGACTTCCTAGACCAATTTTCATGTCTTTCTCGAGCTATTCACGTAGTTGGCTACATTTTCCGTTTCTTCAAAGCCACACATTCAAGCTCAAAGAAAAGGGGCATATACACAAGCGTCAGATTGTCAAGCGAAGAATTAGCGTTCGCTCGAACCCGTCTTATGACAATGTCTCAGAAAATCCACTTTTCTGACGAATATGAAAATCTGACCAAGAAAGGCCTATCGGACCGAAAAGTAGCCTCTTGTCCCTTACCCCATTCATAGACAAGGATCAGCTTATTAGAGCAAATGGTCGTTTAGGATCTACTTTGTCTCTGTCGTATAGTGAGAGACACCCTGTCATTCTGTCCCACAAAAGCAGACTCGCAAAACTTTACATTGCCTTCATACATAAGCTGACCCTTCACGGAGGTATACGTCTAATGGTAGCCACAGTTCGGCTTGAATGCTGGATACCTAAATTGAAAAATCTTGTCAAAACACATATCCATAATTGCAGAGAATGTGTCCTTGCCCGTAAAAACGTTCAAGGGCAGATAATGGCAGCTCTTCCAACTGAAAGGACAACATTAAGTCGCCCCTTTGCTAACACAGGTGTTGATTTCGCTGGCCCATTTGAGATAAAGACCTTTTCTGGTCGAGGGTGCAGACTTACCAAAGGATATATCTGCCTCTTTGTCTGTTTCGCCACCAAAGCCATACATTTGGAGGCCGTGAGCGATTTGTCTACCCCAGCTTTCTTAGCAGCACTGACTCGATTCATCTCTCGTCGTGGATGTCCTAATAAAATCCACTCTGACAATGGGAGAAACTTTGTAGGAGCCGCCCGAGAAATAAAGGCTCAATTCCAAAAAGTTGTCTCTGAGCTAAAAGAGGAAGCCATTTCTCGATATGGGTTCCAAAAGCTAGAATGGCATTTTATTCCAGCCTCTGCGCCTCATATGGGAGGGTTGTGGGAGGCTGGAGTCAAAAGTTGCAAGACACACCTTAAAAAGATCTCTGGCCAGGTCAAACATACGTTTGAGGAGCTTAGTACTATTTTGTCCTCTATTGAATCATGCCTAAACTCTAGACCCCTGACTCCTTTGTCCGAAGACGTAAATGATCTAGGAGTTCTGACCCCAGGCCATTTCCTAGTAGGATCTGCTTTATTGACTCCAGCAGAACCAGAAATATTTCCATCTAAAACAGCCCTTTTGAATCGCTGGAGGCGACTTAAAGTGCTCCAGCAAGAATTCTGTAGGCGTTGGAAATCCGACTATTTGAAAGAGTTGCAAAAACGAAACAAATGGAAAATGCCTCAAACCAACATACAAGAGAACGATCTTGTAGTGTTGCGTAATGAAGCTGGTGGTCTAAATGATTGGCGCCTCGGGCGTGTCACAAAATTGTATCATGGACCTGATAATCATGTCAGAGTGGTCGACTTGAAAACTCAATCAGGCGTCATTAGTCGTCCGATTCACAAATTAGTACTACTGCCCCGCTCTATTTGACGATATCCTACTCTAACTAACCCCTTGTGTGTCTGTCTCGTAGCCTTCACCACCATTAATTATATTCGTACTCATACCTCTTTTCTGTTTCCATTAGCCATGGAGTTCGATGAGGAATTTCGCTGCCCCTTGTGCGAGACGAGACACGGTTTCCGGCACTGTCGTCGCTTTCTGGCCCTACCACCAACGGAGAAGTTAAACGCTGTGAACCGGTACCACGCCTGTATTAACTGCCTAGGGCTCTCCCATCAGGCAAGAGATTGCCGCAGTAGACACCGGTGCCAGGAGTGTCGGGTCCGACATCACTCGTTAATCCACCCTATCGACGAATCGGTCTATGAGTGGATGCCAATGACAGCGACCGTCCGAGCACACCGACCTCAGGTGGATGAAGAGACCTACATGTTGCGGGTAATGCTGGACCCGAATCTGGACCACAGCCAGGTTCTTATTAACGCCCCTAACTTCCCCATGGACATTCCCGACTATCAGGCCTATGTAAAGCTACAGCTGTCCAGCCGGCATAACCGAACACTAACCATGACAGCGTCCATGGAGGTGAGAACTGGCCCACCGGTCTACATTCCAGGCCGAGACTGTGTATATGGTAGCATCGTGGAGGAATACGAGTCAGACGAGATGGCAGGCCTCGATTTTTACGAGTCTCGTCCAGTTTCCATAATTCTCGGAAACGACGTGGCCCACAAGGTATATATGGGACTGCCCCAACCAGACGAAGGACTGCCGTTTAGCCAAAAAACAATATTTGGCTACTCCTTCTTTGGAAAAATGCACCTTTACAGCGAGATTGATTGAATGTTACCACTGTCCCTGAGAGAAGTTATCGTCTGATATAGAGTAAGATAATATGAATTTATTTTAAGTTACTGTCCCTGTATTTTGTACCCTGAGAGGTTTGGTTAAGAGATAACAAAAACAACTTAAACATAGCACAACTAGTTGATCTAGGAATTTGACCTGTTGACCAGGATGCTTCCTCTTAACCAAACCTCTCATGATTGAAATTAGCACTGAATTGCCTCACATTTTTTATTATTGTTTGTAATTCCATTTAATTATAAGTTAGAATAATTATTTTGCACTATTCGTGCAAGGGGGCCGGGATGTTCGCACTCAAACCGGTTCAGTGCAATCTCATTTTTTCTGCACTGACATCCCTACCCTCGAGCTGTGTTTAGTGCGCACTTCTCGGTCCCCTTGTAAACAGCTGTCTCTTTGCCGTGCCCAACGTCATTTTTTGAAAGGCGATCAGAAGTGAGTTGGAGGACTTGGGCTTTCAATCAAAAAGTGAACAGCAAAAGAGACAGAAGTTTAACGCGAAGAAGAGCAAAAATACCCATTGTGCCACTAATCGAATTAAAGTGATTTTTTTGAAATAAAAAAAAGAATTCAAGCACGTTTGAAGAGTGCCGTAAAAACTATTAGTTGTGTTTCTTTTTTTTTACAAAATCAAGTGTGGTGGTGAGCCATACCAGGCGAAAAGAACAAAACAGTGGTTTGTGTCTTATTTACTGTGCCTGACCTGGGACAACGGTTTATACTGTGCGCCATCGAGACTGCCCCGTGCTTCCAAACAGTGTCGTGAGTGACGAAAGGGTCATAAGAAGACACCGCAGGCAAAGGGTAAGAGGTGGAAAGACCCACGAAGTTTGCAGCCGCATCAGCCATCACAACAGCAACAGGTACGTCCCGGAAAGTTGACCATTCGTGGCGTCAACAGTCGGTTTACCCGACTGAACTTTCTTACTTGTTTATTTCTCATTACGTGGCCCAAGTATGATGTTTTTCGGTTTTTATGATATTCAAAATTCCTTTCTTTTCAGCACTTCAATATTTGATACCAAATGTGTCTAAGGTATTTTTAGAATGCGCCAATAGGTCCACATTTTAAAAGATTCGAGATATTCGTTTTGGGTCACTTTATGTCGAATGAGCAATGTCCGTCGGTCCGTTTGTCTGTCTGTCTGCTGGTTGGAGCGCACGATAACTCTCGAAAGGAGTAACCGATTGACTTCAAATTTGGTATGCGACAATATTTTTATCTATATCGGGATGAGTTCGAAGATGGGCTATATTGGTCCACTCCTTCTAGCACCTCCCCCACAAAGGATTAAGTTTTAGTAAAATATTGATTCTATAATAACTTCTATACTGCTTATTCCAATCTTCTGAAATTCTACACATAATATTAGTTTATTAATCACTAAATGGACCAGTTTTCACCAAAAGTTAACTGCGTATAACTATAATATCACTTGATGCAAATACTTGAAATTCTGTACAGTGTAATACTTTTATAGTACCTACAGGCCACTTAAAATTTGGCGTAGTTGGCACGCCCCATTTGGCACCTCCCACACAAATGTACTATTTTGCACCAAAAGTTAACAGGTTATAACTTGAATAGCAGTGTACACAAAGACTTGAAATTTTGTACAGTGTAATGGTTCTATAGTGCCTACAGTTCAGTGAAAAACGGCACTATACCCTTTTAGTACCTCCCAAAAAATTTACAATTTTATACAAAAAGTTAAGAGCTTATAGCGTGAGTACCAATGAACGAAAATACAACAAAACTTTGCACATTGTAATATTTTTAAAGTACTTATAGCCCTATAAAAATTGGCCGTTATAAACACGCTCATTTTGGTACCTCCCACACAAAATGGCCAAATCATACCACAATTTAATAGATCATCACTTTAATATACCAGTTCACATAAACGCTTACAATTCGGTACAGTGCAATATATTTTAAGTATCTACTGTCTAGCGACAAATAGGAGTATTTATTAAACCCCCTCTGGTACCTCCCTTAAAAATTGAGAGATTAATTCGTGTAATATTTCATATCACATTACTCACAAAGTGAGGGTATACCTTAATCGGTTTACACGACTGAAACTTTCTTACTTGTTTTATAGTACCTACAGTCCAGTGCAACGTGGGCGTTATTGTCATGCCCCTTCTAGTACCACGGGGCACACAAAGGGTAACAATTAGGGATGTCGATCGGGGATACCCGAATTCCGCAAATTTTTGAATATAAATCCCGGGAAATCCCGATTTTTAGTTGTCTGTATAACTAATAGTTTCCTAATTTACATCGTCATATCCATCCTTCTCATTTCGGTAAATGTAATTTAAACATATTAATTCTTTGTATAAGTATATCTTCATCCGTTCATCCGTGTCAAGTAATTCTACTCTGCTAAATTTCAAAATATTTTAATTCGAAATACAGCTTATAGCGCTAAACGTCCAAATCGGAAGAACCATATATTTGGAGGCTCTATATAAATCTGAACCGATTTTATTTAAACTCGTTAACGTTGGCCGCTTCATGAAGAAACTGGATGCTGCAACATTTTACAATGATTAAATGTAGGCCTCGATTTTTACGAGTCTCGTCCAGTTTCCATAATTCTCGGAAACGACGTGGCCCACAAGGTATATATGGGACTGCCCCAACCAGACGAAGGACTGCCGTTTAGCCAAAAAACAATATTTGGCTACTCCTTCTTTGGAAAAATGCACCTTTACAGCGAGATTGATTGAATGTTACCACTGTCCCTGAGAGAAGTTATCGTCTGATATAGAGTAAGATAATATGAATTTATTTTAAGTTACTGTCCCTGTATTTTGTACCCTGAGAGGTTTGGTTAAGAGATAACAAAAACAACTTAAACATAGCACAACTAGTTGATCTAGGAATTTGACCTGTTGACCAGGATGCTTCCTCTTAACCAAACCTCTCATGATTGAAATTAGCACTGAATTGCCTCACATTTTTTATTATTGTTTGTAATTCCATTTAATTATAAGTTAGAATAATTATTTTGCACTATTCGTGCAAGGGGGCCGGGATGTTCGCACTCAAACCGGTTCAGTGCAATCTCATTTTTTCTGCACTGACATCCCTACCCTCGAGCTGTGTTTAGTGCGCACTTCTCGGTCCCCTTGTAAACAGCTGTCTCTTTGCCGTGCCCAACGTCATTTTTTGAAAGGCGATCAGAAGTGAGTTGGAGGACTTGGGCTTTCAATCAAAAAGTGAACAGCAAAAGAGACAGAAGTTTAACGCGAAGAAGAGCAAAAATACCCATTGTGCCACTAATCGAATTAAAGTGATTTTTTTGAAATAAAAAAAAGAATTCAAGCACGTTTGAAGAGTGCCGTAAAAACTATTAGTTGTGTTTCTTTTTTTTTACAAAATCAAGTGTGGTGGTGAGCCATACCAGGCGAAAAGAACAAAACAGTGGTTTGTGTCTTATTTACTGTGCCTGACCTGGGACAACGGTTTATACTGTGCGCCATCGAGACTGCCCCGTGCTTCCAAACAGTGTCGTGAGTGACGAAAGGGTCATAAGAAGACACCGCAGGCAAAGGGTAAGAGGTGGAAAGACCCACGAAGTTTGCAGCCGCATCAGCCATCACAACAGCAACAGGTACGTCCCGGAAAGTTGACCATTCGTGGCGTCAACAGTCGGTTTACCCGACTGAACTTTCTTACTTGTTTATTTCTCATTACGTGGCCCAAGTATGATGTTTTTCGGTTTTTATGATATTCAAAATTCCTTTCTTTTCAGCACTTCAATATTTGATACCAAATGTGTCTAAGGTATTTTTAGAATGCGCCAATAGGTCCACATTTTAAAAGATTCGAGATATTCGTTTTGGGTCACTTTATGTCGAATGAGCAATGTCCGTCGGTCCGTTTGTCTGTCTGTCTGCTGGTTGGAGCGCACGATAACTCTCGAAAGGAGTAACCGATTGACTTCAAATTTGGTATGCGACAATATTTTTATCTATATCGGGATGAGTTCGAAGATGGGCTATATTGGTCCACTCCTTCTAGCACCTCCCCCACAAAGGATTAAGTTTTAGTAAAATATTGATTCTATAATAACTTCTATACTGCTTATTCCAATCTTCTGAAATTCTACACATAATATTAGTTTATTAATCACTAAATGGACCAGTTTTCACCAAAAGTTAACTGCGTATAACTATAATATCACTTGATGCAAATACTTGAAATTCTGTACAGTGTAATACTTTTATAGTACCTACAGGCCACTTAAAATTTGGCGTAGTTGGCACGCCCCATTTGGCACCTCCCACACAAATGTACTATTTTGCACCAAAAGTTAACAGGTTATAACTTGAATAGCAGTGTACACAAAGACTTGAAATTTTGTACAGTGTAATGGTTCTATAGTGCCTACAGTTCAGTGAAAAACGGCACTATACCCTTTTAGTACCTCCCAAAAAATTTACAATTTTATACAAAAAGTTAAGAGCTTATAGCGTGAGTACCAATGAACGAAAATACAACAAAACTTTGCACATTGTAATATTTTTAAAGTACTTATAGCCCTATAAAAATTGGCCGTTATAAACACGCTCATTTTGGTACCTCCCACACAAAATGGCCAAATCATACCACAATTTAATAGATCATCACTTTAATATACCAGTTCACATAAACGCTTACAATTCGGTACAGTGCAATATATTTTAAGTATCTACTGTCTAGCGACAAATAGGAGTATTTATTAAACCCCCTCTGGTACCTCCCTTAAAAATTGAGAGATTAATTCGTGTAATATTTCATATCACATTACTCACAAAGTGAGGGTATACCTTAATCGGTTTACACGACTGAAACTTTCTTACTTGTTTTATAGTACCTACAGTCCAGTGCAACGTGGGCGTTATTGTCATGCCCCTTCTAGTACCACGGGGCACACAAAGGGTAACAATTAGGGATGTCGATCGGGGATACCCGAATTCCGCAAATTTTTGAATATAAATCCCGGGAAATCCCGATTTTTAGTTGTCTGTATAACTAATAGTTTCCTAATTTACATCGTCATATCCATCCTTCTCATTTCGGTAAATGTAATTTAAACATATTAATTCTTTGTATAAGTATATCTTCATCCGTTCATCCGTGTCAAGTAATTCTACTCTGCTAAATTTCAAAATATTTTAATTCGAAATACAGCTTATAGCGCTAAACGTCCAAATCGGAAGAACCATATATTTGGAGGCTCTATATAAATCTGAACCGATTTTATTTAAACTCGTTAACGTTGGCCGCTTCATGAAGAAACTGGATGCTGCAACATTTTACAATGATTAAATGTGAAATACAGCTTCTATAAATATATTCTATATAAAAGGCCAAATCGGTACCAATATATACAAATATAGGGCTATATCTAAATCTGAACCGAATTTGACCAATTTAATAGAGCTCTTCCCAGGTGTGAAAGGGTAGCTACTACCAAATCTCAGCATTGGAGTGAAATTACGACCTATACTAAACGAACACCTTAAGCTGGACAGACAGACATGGTAAAGTCAACTCAGCTAGTGATTCTGAGTCGATCGGGTCCAGCTGCTGTATTATTTCTAGGTGTTTCAAACATCTGCCACAATACAAACTTATTATATATTGTACCACAGTGTGGTGAAGGGTACCTAATCAAAGTAGATTATGTTCAATCCCGAATATACAGTTACATACCGTGAAGATCAGACCACTGATCTTCACGGTATGATCCGGCCACTGTGGGCCGGATCTGAAAAATAAAACTTATGGCTTGATATAAGTATCGAAATGTTCATTTTTTGTTATGCTAATCTTATGAAGTAATCAGTACTCGAACAATCAAAATTAGTACTTGTCATGTCGGTCAGCGATCACTTGACCGCTGAGGCTCCTAAAAGAGCTAGAAAACTAAAATTTTCACACGCATAGACAGGAGGGCTATATAAACCTCGGTCTAATCCCATAGGCATTATACCCTCACTTTAGTGATACAAGGGTATATATAATTTGCTACGGCCAAAAGTGTAACACATCGAAGGAGTGATTTAATACCCTAAGTATGTTCGGCGGATATTCGTTTTGGGTAATTTTAAGTCGAATGAGAAATGTCCGTCCGTCTGTCTGTCTGAAAGGAGTAACCGATTGACTTCAAATTTGGTATGTGGCAATATTTTTTTCTATCTACGGCTAAGTTCGAAGATGGACCATACTGGTCCTCTGCTTCTAGTACCTCCCCCACAAAGGGTTAAAATGTTGTGAAATATTGATTCTTTAATAACTGCTATACTACTTATTCGAATCTTCTGAAATTCCACACATAGTATTAGTTTATTAGTCGCTATCAACACAAAGGCACCATTTAGCAACAAAAGCTAACTGCCTATAATATTAAGACCAGTGTATACAAATACTTGAAATTTTCTACAGTGTAATGCTTATATAGTGCCTACAGTCCAGTGAAAAATTTGCGTTATTGCCACGTCCCTTTTGGTACCTCCAACACAAAATGGCCAAAGAATACCACAATTTAATATCTCACAACGTTAATATACCATTGCACAAAAACTGTTGTAATTCTGCAGTGCAGTGTATTTAAAGTATCCACTGTTCAGCGGAAAATAGGTGTATGTATTAAACCCGTTCTGGTACCTCCCATACAAACTAACAGAAGAATTCGTGGAATATTCAATATTACATTAGTCACAAAGTGAGGGTATATATATATGTACCTTAGTCGGTTTACCAGACTGAAACTTTCTTACTTGTTTTTGTTCTTTTGTTATCAACAAGTTGAGTATTATTTTTGTCCTATTAGAAGCCTATAAGATACAAAGCTAAAATGTTGTAAATATTAAGTACTATATACCACAAATATATACGCTAAAATTAATCTTCAATTCTTAAACTATGGTCAGTGTAGCAGTGACCAAAACAATTTTCATTATTTCACTGCTTTTAAAAGTTACCTAAGAGCTATTAATCTAAATGTATGTGAACATACTGACCTCGAAGGAGATGCGAAAACAACTATATATAGGGGCTATATCAAAATCTGAACCGATTTTCCCCAAATTTGGCAATTTTCATTCATGTAATAAAAACCTCTTTTAGCACATTTTAGAACTGAGCGGATGTTAAATACAGTTTCTACAGCACTTAAATGACAAATCAGGGTAATATATATATTTGGGGTTATAATCTGAAAGGATTCCCCCCAAATTTGGCTGTTTTCATTCATGTAATAAGAAACCTCTTTCTGTGGAATTTCGTATTGATATGTTACAAAATACAGTTTCTAAGGCGCTTTCATGTCAAATCGCGAGTAACATATATATGGGGGCTATATCTAAATCTGAACCGATTTTCCCCAAATTTTTCAATCAAAAAGTGAACAGCAAAAGAGACAGAAGTTTAACGCGAAGAAGAGCAAAAATACCCATTGTGCCACTAATCGAATTAAAGTGATTTTTTTGAAATAAAAAAAAAGAATTCAAGCACGTTTGAAGAGTGCCGTAAAAACTATTAGTTGTGTTTCTTTTTTTTTACAAAATCAAGTGTGGTGGTGAGCCATACCAGGCGAAAAGAACAAAACAGTGGTTTGTGTCTTATTTACTGTGCCTGACCTGGGACAACGGTTTATACTGTGCGCCATCGAGACTGCTCCGTGCTTCCAAACAGTGTCGTGAGTGACGAAAGGGTCATAAGAAGACACCGCAGACTGAGCTGCCTAAGTGGGATGAAATGGATAAATTTCTAACCGAACGATTCAAAGCCTTAGAAAGTGTGTCTGATATGATGGGCACTAACGACTCTGGCCCTCGTCAGAAACCTAATTTTGATAGATCAAAACAGTTTAGGGTTCATCATACAAAGGTAAACAGCCAGAAGTGTACTTTGTGTAAAGGGGCACATGTTTTAAAATCTTGTCCAAAGTTTCTGAGTATGGACTTCAAGAACAGACTTGCTTCGGTTAGAAGAGTAAATAGTTGTCTCAATTGTCTGGCCCAGGGTCACATGGTTGCCACTTGCACAAGCAAAAATACTTGTTCAAAATGTCATATGAAACATCATACACTTCTTCATAGAAACAATGTTGTTCAGAAAAGTGAGACAAGAGAATCAAATGAGACAAGTAATCTGACTCAAAGTTCGCAGAATCAGAGTTTACAGTCCTCTGATTCACCTTCGACGTCGGCAAATGTAAATACATTTCATACTTCGGTCTCAAATAAAACATTGTTAGCTACAGCATGGGTTAGAATTATAAAAGAAGGTCAGTCCTATAAACTTCGTGCCTTAATCGATCCTTGCTCAGATGATACGTTCGTTTCTGCGAGAATTCAGAAACTTTTGAAATTGCCAACAAAACCAATTGCAGCCGACATCACAGGCTTAGGTGGGGAGACTTTAGCGAGATGTTCGGCAATAGCTTGCTTCACATTGAGTTCAATAGGAACACCAACATTTTCGATAGATATAGATGCGCTAGTTGTCCAAGACGTAACGGGTAATGTCCCAACACATTCGTTTGATAATATTTCGAGTTATCAATTGCCGAAATTAAACTTTGCTGACCCAGGATTTTATAAAACTGGCCCAGTAGATCTTCTTATAGGGGGTAACTTGTACCCCATAATTCTACTTAATGGAGTAGAACATGGAATTCTTGGCTCGCTTGTGGCTCAGGAGACAGTCTTTGGATGGATTGTGACTGGCCCAACGAACAATAGGACTTCGGAGCGTATAGTTCGAGTTTCTCATTGTACAAGAGTTTCGATCAATGATCAACTGGCTAAGTTCTGGGAGATAGAAGAAGTTCCAAGGGAGCACACTGTCTCGGAAGATGATAAGCGATGCGAAGAAATATATAGACGAACAACTGTTCGTAAGCCAGATGGAAGGTACGTCGTGGACTTACCGTTCAAATCGACCCCGCCATTGAATACGGCGCTTAGATCGAATAGATTCGTGGCTTTGAGCCAATTCCTCAGAAATGAGAAATCGTTGTCTAGAAAACCAGACTTCAAATTAATGTATGACGAGGTAATAAATGAATATCTGACTCTAGAACATATGGAGCAAGTAGAAGCCCCAAATGGAAGCTCAGAAGATTATTGCTATCTGCCTCATCATGGTGTTTTTAAGCCTGAAAGCGCTACGACTAAACTGAGGGTTGTTTTTAACGCCTCTTGCCCGTCAGTTAATGGGAAAAGTCTAAATGACTTTTTATTTGTTGGCCCAGTACTTCAGAAAGATATAATATCACTTATTTTGAACTGGCGCTTGTATGAATTTGTCTTTAATGCTGACATTTCAAAAATGTACAGACAAATTCTGATAAATCCTCAACATGCCAAATATCAAAGAATTCTGTTCCGATCGTCACAAGATGAAGAAGTTAAAGATTTCCAGTTGCGCACAGTTACCTTTGGCGTAAATTGTGCCCCATATCTGGCCCTACGAACTTTACTGCAATTGGCAGAAGACGAAGAAAGTCGCTTTCCTGTAGGAGCAAAAATTCTAAGGGAAAATATGTATGTTGACGATGCATTGGTAGGAACTCATTCTGTCTCAGAGGGAATAGATGCTAGAAAGCAATTAGAAGCCATATTGATGTCAGCGGGTTTCCTGCTTAGAAAATGGACATCAAACAACAAGAAAATACTTGAAGGTCTGCCCCGTGAACACTTATTAAATTGCGAATTTTTAGATTTCGACAATAAAAGTATTGCGAAAACCTTGGGAATTAGGTGGAATGCTGTTTCTGACTCTTTCTACTTTGTAACAGAGAAAATACAAAACAAACAGTCTTTCACGAAAAGAGAAGTTTTGTCTGTAATAGCCAGGTTGTTTGACCCGTTAGGTTGGCTAGCGCCAGTTGTAATAACAGCAAAAGTGTTAATGCAACAATTATGGCTTGACGACATAAAATGGGATGACCAACTGAAACCTCTGACCCTTGTAAAGTGGAAGGACTTTATCGATAAGTATAAAGAAATTGACTCAATTCATATCCCAAGATGGATTCGATATTCGCCACGATGTAAGATTGAAATACACGGGTTTTGTGACTCGTCGGAGTTAGCTTACGCCGCGGCATTATATGCAAGAATCGAGGTAGAAAATAGAGTTTTCACCAGCCTGTTGGTTTCCAAATCGAGAGTAGCTCCAATCAAAAAAGTCTCTCTCCCAAGGCTAGAGTTATGTGGAGCTTTGTTGTTGTCAGAGTTAGTTCATGCTTTTCTGCCCCAAGTTCAAGTAGACAAAGCTTCGCAATTTTTCTGGTCTGACTCAACAATTGTGTTGGCCTGGCTGAAAAAACCATCTCATAGCTGGACAACTTTTGTAGCAAATAGGGTTTCGAAAATCCACGAAAAGGTGGAAAATAATTGGAAACATGTCTCCACATACGATAATCCCGCTGATCTAGCAACCCGGGGGCTGACTCCTTTAGAGCTAAAGGAGAATATTCTTTGGTGGTATGGACCCCCATGGTTAAAGCAAAATCATATTTTCTGGCCCTCTAAAACAGATATTCCAGAAACTAGTTTGGAAGCAAAACCCGTAAAAGTTTATGTAGCTAGATCAGCAGATATCGAAGACTTCCTAGACCAATTTTCATGTCTTTCTCGAGCTATTCACGTAGTTGGCTACATTTTCCGTTTCTTCAAAGCCACACATTCAAGCTCAAAGAAAAGGGGCATATACACAAGCGTCAGATTGTCAAGCGAAGAATTAGCGTTCGCTCGAACCCGTCTTATGACAATGTCTCAGAAAATCCACTTTTCTGACGAATATGAAAATCTGACCAAGAAAGGCCTATCGGACCGAAAAGTAGCCTCTTGTCCCTTACCCCATTCATAGACAAGGATCAGCTTATTAGAGCAAATGGTCGTTTAGGATCTACTTTGTCTCTGTCGTATAGTGAGAGACACCCTGTCATTCTGTCCCACAAAAGCAGACTCGCAAAACTTTACATTGCCTTCATACATAAGCTGACCCTTCACGGAGGTATACGTCTAATGGTAGCCACAGTTCGGCTTGAATGCTGGATACCTAAATTGAAAAATCTTGTCAAAACACATATCCATAATTGCAGAGAATGTGTCCTTGCCCGTAAAAACGTTCAAGGGCAGATAATGGCAGCTCTTCCAACTGAAAGGACAACATTAAGTCGCCCCTTTGCTAACACAGGTGTTGATTTCGCTGGCCCATTTGAGATAAAGACCTTTTCTGGTCGAGGGTGCAGACTTACCAAAGGATATATCTGCCTCTTTGTCTGTTTCGCCACCAAAGCCATACATTTGGAGGCCGTGAGCGATTTGTCTACCCCAGCTTTCTTAGCAGCACTGACTCGATTCATCTCTCGTCGTGGATGTCCTAATAAAATCCACTCTGACAATGGGAGAAACTTTGTAGGAGCCGCCCGAGAAATAAAGGCTCAATTCCAAAAAGTTGTCTCTGAGCTAAAAGAGGAAGCCATTTCTCGATATGGGTTCCAAAAGCTAGAATGGCATTTTATTCCAGCCTCTGCGCCTCATATGGGAGGGTTGTGGGAGGCTGGAGTCAAAAGTTGCAAGACACACCTTAAAAAGATCTCTGGCCAGGTCAAACATACGTTTGAGGAGCTTAGTACTATTTTGTCCTCTATTGAATCATGCCTAAACTCTAGACCCCTGACTCCTTTGTCCGAAGACGTAAATGATCTAGGAGTTCTGACCCCAGGCCATTTCCTAGTAGGATCTGCTTTATTGACTCCAGCAGAACCAGAAATATTTCCATCTAAAACAGCCCTTTTGAATCGCTGGAGGCGACTTAAAGTGCTCCAGCAAGAATTCTGTAGGCGTTGGAAATCCGACTATTTGAAAGAGTTGCAAAAACGAAACAAATGGAAAATGCCTCAAACCAACATACAAGAGAACGATCTTGTAGTGTTGCGTAATGAAGCTGGTGGTCTAAATGATTGGCGCCTCGGGCGTGTCACAAAATTGTATCATGGACCTGATAATCATGTCAGAGTGGTCGACTTGAAAACTCAATCAGGCGTCATTAGTCGTCCGATTCACAAATTAGTACTACTGCCCCGCTCTATTTGACGATATCCTACTCTAACTAACCCCTTGTGTGTCTGTCTCGTAGCCTTCACCACCATTAATTATATTCGTACTCATACCTCTTTTCTGTTTCCATTAGCCATGGAGTTCGATGAGGAATTTCGCTGCCCCTTGTGCGAGACGAGACACGGTTTCCGGCACTGTCGTCGCTTTCTGGCCCTACCACCAACGGAGAAGTTAAACGCTGTGAACCGGTACCACGCCTGTATTAACTGCCTAGGGCTCTCCCATCAGGCAAGAGATTGCCGCAGTAGACACCGGTGCCAGGAGTGTCGGGTCCGACATCACTCGTTAATCCACCCTATCGACGAATCGGTCTATGAGTGGATGCCAATGACAGCGACCGTCCGAGCACACCGACCTCAGGTGGATGAAGAGACCTACATGTTGCGGGTAATGCTGGACCCGAATCTGGACCACAGCCAGGTTCTTATTAACGCCCCTAACTTCCCCATGGACATTCCCGACTATCAGGCCTATGTAAAGCTACAGCTGTCCAGCCGGCATAACCGAACACTAACCATGACAGCGTCCATGGAGGTGAGAACTGGCCCACCGGTCTACATTCCAGGCCGAGACTGTGTATATGGTAGCATCGTGGAGGAATACGAGTCAGACGAGATGGCAGGCCTCGATTTTTACGAGTCTCGTCCAGTTTCCATAATTCTCGGAAACGACGTGGCCCACAAGGTATATATGGGACTGCCCCAACCAGACGAAGGACTGCCGTTTAGCCAAAAAACAATATTTGGCTACTCCTTCTTTGGAAAAATGCACCTTTACAGCGAGATTGATTGAATGTTACCACTGTCCCTGAGAGAAGTTATCGTCTGATATAGAGTAAGATAATATGAATTTATTTTAAGTTACTGTCCCTGTATTTTGTACCCTGAGAGGTTTGGTTAAGAGATAACAAAAACAACTTAAACATAGCACAACTAGTTGATCTAGGAATTTGACCTGTTGACCAGGATGCTTCCTCTTAACCAAACCTCTCATGATTGAAATTAGCACTGAATTGCCTCACATTTTTTATTATTGTTTGTAATTCCATTTAATTATAAGTTAGAATAATTATTTTGCACTATTCGTGCAAGGGGGCCGGGATGTTCGCACTCAAACCGGTTCAGTGCAATCTCATTTTTTCTGCACTGACATCCCTACCCTCGAGCTGTGTTTAGTGCGCACTTCTCGGTCCCCTTGTAAACAGCTGTCTCTTTGCCGTGCCCAACGTCATTTTTTGAAAGGCGATCAGAAGTGAGTTGGAGGACTTGGGCTTTCAATCAAAAAGTGAACAGCAAAAGAGACAGAAGTTTAACGCGAAGAAGAGCAAAAATACCCATTGTGCCACTAATCGAATTAAAGTGATTTTTTTGAAATAAAAAAAAGAATTCAAGCACGTTTGAAGAGTGCCGTAAAAACTATTAGTTGTGTTTCTTTTTTTTTACAAAATCAAGTGTGGTGGTGAGCCATACCAGGCGAAAAGAACAAAACAGTGGTTTGTGTCTTATTTACTGTGCCTGACCTGGGACAACGGTTTATACTGTGCGCCATCGAGACTGCCCCGTGCTTCCAAACAGTGTCGTGAGTGACGAAAGGGTCATAAGAAGACACCGCAGGCAAAGGGTAAGAGGTGGAAAGACCCACGAAGTTTGCAGCCGCATCAGCCATCACAACAGCAACAGGTACGTCCCGGAAAGTTGACCATTCGTGGCGTCAACAGTCGGTTTACCCGACTGAACTTTCTTACTTGTTTATTTCTCATTACGTGGCCCAAGTATGATGTTTTTCGGTTTTTATGATATTCAAAATTCCTTTCTTTTCAGCACTTCAATATTTGATACCAAATGTGTCTAAGGTATTTTTAGAATGCGCCAATAGGTCCACATTTTAAAAGATTCGAGATATTCGTTTTGGGTCACTTTATGTCGAATGAGCAATGTCCGTCGGTCCGTTTGTCTGTCTGTCTGCTGGTTGGAGCGCACGATAACTCTCGAAAGGAGTAACCGATTGACTTCAAATTTGGTATGCGACAATATTTTTATCTATATCGGGATGAGTTCGAAGATGGGCTATATTGGTCCACTCCTTCTAGCACCTCCCCCACAAAGGATTAAGTTTTAGTAAAATATTGATTCTATAATAACTTCTATACTGCTTATTCCAATCTTCTGAAATTCTACACATAATATTAGTTTATTAATCACTAAATGGACCAGTTTTCACCAAAAGTTAACTGCGTATAACTATAATATCACTTGATGCAAATACTTGAAATTCTGTACAGTGTAATACTTTTATAGTACCTACAGGCCACTTAAAATTTGGCGTAGTTGGCACGCCCCATTTGGCACCTCCCACACAAATGTACTATTTTGCACCAAAAGTTAACAGGTTATAACTTGAATAGCAGTGTACACAAAGACTTGAAATTTTGTACAGTGTAATGGTTCTATAGTGCCTACAGTTCAGTGAAAAACGGCACTATACCCTTTTAGTACCTCCCAAAAAATTTACAATTTTATACAAAAAGTTAAGAGCTTATAGCGTGAGTACCAATGAACGAAAATACAACAAAACTTTGCACATTGTAATATTTTTAAAGTACTTATAGCCCTATAAAAATTGGCCGTTATAAACACGCTCATTTTGGTACCTCCCACACAAAATGGCCAAATCATACCACAATTTAATAGATCATCACTTTAATATACCAGTTCACATAAACGCTTACAATTCGGTACAGTGCAATATATTTTAAGTATCTACTGTCTAGCGACAAATAGGAGTATTTATTAAACCCCCTCTGGTACCTCCCTTAAAAATTGAGAGATTAATTCGTGTAATATTTCATATCACATTACTCACAAAGTGAGGGTATACCTTAATCGGTTTACACGACTGAAACTTTCTTACTTGTTTTATAGTACCTACAGTCCAGTGCAACGTGGGCGTTATTGTCATGCCCCTTCTAGTACCACGGGGCACACAAAGGGTAACAATTAGGGATGTCGATCGGGGATACCCGAATTCCGCAAATTTTTGAATATAAATCCCGGGAAATCCCGATTTTTAGTTGTCTGTATAACTAATAGTTTCCTAATTTACATCGTCATATCCATCCTTCTCATTTCGGTAAATGTAATTTAAACATATTAATTCTTTGTATAAGTATATCTTCATCCGTTCATCCGTGTCAAGTAATTCTACTCTGCTAAATTTCAAAATATTTTAATTCGAAATACAGCTTATAGCGCTAAACGTCCAAATCGGAAGAACCATATATTTGGAGGCTCTATATAAATCTGAACCGATTTTATTTAAACTCGTTAACGTTGGCCGCTTCATGAAGAAACTGGATGCTGCAACATTTTACAATGATTAAATGTGAAATACAGCTTCTATAAATATATTCTATATAAAAGGCCAAATCGGTACCAATATATACAAATATAGGGCTATATCTAAATCTGAACCGAATTTGACCAATTTAATAGAGCTCTTCCCAGGTGTGAAAGGGTAGCTACTACCAAATCTCAGCATTGGAGTGAAATTACGACCTATACTAAACGAACACCTTAAGCTGGACAGACAGACATGGTAAAGTCAACTCAGCTAGTGATTCTGAGTCGATCGGGTCCAGCTGCTGTATTATTTCTAGGTGTTTCAAACATCTGCCACAATACAAACTTATTATATATTGTACCACAGTGTGGTGAAGGGTACCTAATCAAAGTAGATTATGTTCAATCCCGAATATACAGTTACATACCGTGAAGATCAGACCACTGATCTTCACGGTATGATCCGGCCACTGTGGGCCGGATCTGAAAAATAAAACTTATGGCTTGATATAAGTATCGAAATGTTCATTTTTTGTTATGCTAATCTTATGAAGTAATCAGTACTCGAACAATCAAAATTAGTACTTGTCATGTCGGTCAGCGATCACTTGACCGCTGAGGCTCCTAAAAGAGCTAGAAAACTAAAATTTTCACACGCATAGACAGGAGGGCTATATAAACCTCGGTCTAATCCCATAGGCATTATACCCTCACTTTAGTGATACAAGGGTATATATAATTTGCTACGGCCAAAAGTGTAACACATCGAAGGAGTGATTTAATACCCTAAGTATGTTCGGCGGATATTCGTTTTGGGTAATTTTAAGTCGAATGAGAAATGTCCGTCCGTCTGTCTGTCTGAAAGGAGTAACCGATTGACTTCAAATTTGGTATGTGGCAATATTTTTTTCTATCTACGGCTAAGTTCGAAGATGGACCATACTGGTCCTCTGCTTCTAGTACCTCCCCCACAAAGGGTTAAAATGTTGTGAAATATTGATTCTTTAATAACTGCTATACTACTTATTCGAATCTTCTGAAATTCCACACATAGTATTAGTTTATTAGTCGCTATCAACACAAAGGCACCATTTAGCAACAAAAGCTAACTGCCTATAATATTAAGACCAGTGTATACAAATACTTGAAATTTTCTACAGTGTAATGCTTATATAGTGCCTACAGTCCAGTGAAAAATTTGCGTTATTGCCACGTCCCTTTTGGTACCTCCAACACAAAATGGCCAAAGAATACCACAATTTAATATCTCACAACGTTAATATACCATTGCACAAAAACTGTTGTAATTCTGCAGTGCAGTGTATTTAAAGTATCCACTGTTCAGCGGAAAATAGGTGTATGTATTAAACCCGTTCTGGTACCTCCCATACAAACTAACAGAAGAATTCGTGGAATATTCAATATTACATTAGTCACAAAGTGAGGGTATATATATATGTACCTTAGTCGGTTTACCAGACTGAAACTTTCTTACTTGTTTTTGTTCTTTTGTTATCAACAAGTTGAGTATTATTTTTGTCCTATTAGAAGCCTATAAGATACAAAGCTAAAATGTTGTAAATATTAAGTACTATATACCACAAATATATACGCTAAAATTAATCTTCAATTCTTAAACTATGGTCAGTGTAGCAGTGACCAAAACAATTTTCATTATTTCACTGCTTTTAAAAGTTACCTAAGAGCTATTAATCTAAATGTATGTGAACATACTGACCTCGAAGGAGATGCGAAAACAACTATATATAGGGGCTATATCAAAATCTGAACCGATTTTCCCCAAATTTGGCAATTTTCATTCATGTAATAAAAACCTCTTTTAGCACATTTTAGAACTGAGCGGATGTTAAATACAGTTTCTACAGCACTTAAATGACAAATCAGGGTAATATATATATTTGGGGTTATAATCTGAAAGGATTCCCCCCAAATTTGGCTGTTTTCATTCATGTAATAAGAAACCTCTTTCTGTGGAATTTCGTATTGATATGTTACAAAATACAGTTTCTAAGGCGCTTTCATGTCAAATCGCGAGTAACATATATATGGGGGCTATATCTAAATCTGAACCGATTTTCCCCAAATTTTCGTTCATTCATGTAGTAGGAAACCTATGCATGCCGAATTTAGTACCGATCGGATATAAAATACAGTTTTTACAGCGCTTATATATCAAATCAGGGGAAACATATAAATGGGGGCTATATCTAAATCTGAACCGATTTTCCTCAAATTTAGTATTGTCTCTAAGTATATCAAGAGACTTCTCTCTGTCACTTTTTATACAGATCGGTTTAAAAATGTTGCTTGTACAGTGCATATATGCCAAATCGGAGGTACATATAGGTATTATATATGGGAGCTATATGTAAATCTGTACAATTTTTAGACAAATTCAATAGGGATCATCATTGGGCTAAAAGAAGGAAATTGGCATAGTTTCGTTGAGATACGACATGTACTTTGATTACAAAAATACATGCACAGACGGACAGACCGATGAACATAGCTAAACCAACTCAGAAAGTGATTCTAAGTCGATCAGTATAATAAACGATGGGTCTATCTCATCTCCATTTGGATTTTACCAACAAATTCACAAACCCTATACCCAACACGACACGGTATCACAGTGTGGTGTAGGGTATACCAAATCGAAACTACTCCTTTTTATACACCACACTGTGGTACAGGGTATTATAACTTTGTGCATTTCTTTGTAACACCCAAAAAGAGAAGAAATAGACCCATCGTTCATTATACCGATTGACTTAGAATCACTTTCTGCGTTGATTTAGCTATGTCCGTCTGTCTGTGAATGTATTCTTGTAATCAAAGTACAGGTCGCAATTATGGTCCGATCTCGACGAAACTTTACACATATCTTTTTTTTTGTCTTAGGACGATCCTTATTGAATTTGGTTAAAATCGGTTCAGATTTAGATATAGCCCCCATATATAAGTTACCCCGATTTTACATGTAAGCGGTGAAAAAACTTTATTTTATATCCGCTCAGTATGAAATTCGGCAGCAAGAGGTTTCTTATTATATGAATGAACACTGTTAAATATGGAAGAAATCCGTATATATTTAGATATAGCCCACATATATACGTTACCCCCGATTTGACATGTAAGCGCTGTAAAAATGTTATTTTATATCCGATCAGTGCGAAATTCGGCAAAAAGAGGTTTCTTATTACATGAAGGAATACTGCTAAACTCGGAGAAAATCGGTTCAGATTTAGATATAGCCCCCATATATGCGTAACCCCCGATTTGACATGTAAGCGCTGTAGAAACTGTATTTTATATCCGATCAGTGCGAAATTCGACAGAAAGAGGGCTTTTTACATGCATGAGTATTCAGGGAAAATCGGTCCAGATATATATATAACTTCCATATATATGTTCCTCCTGATTTGGCATTAAAGCGCTATAGAAGGTTTACACCCCAGAAATATGTTTCTCAATTTATGAACAAATATTGCTTAATTTAGCGATTATCGGTTCAGAATTAGATAATATGTTCCTAACCATTATCGCATTGTTAGGGAGGTGTAGGGTATTATATAGTCGGCTCCGCCCGACTTTCTGCCTTTCCTTACTGGTTCGTTTTTAAGTTCATGTTAAGTTGTAAAAGTTTAAACAATATTGTGTCAAATGTTAGTCTAGTTTATTAGCATTCAACATCGCAATTCATTTGTATTCTGTAATTGTTATTAATGTTAGGACATATGTTGTTGTATGTCTGAGTATTTTTGTGTATTATTGCAAAAACGGCATTCCTTTCTCTCTGTTAATGACAAGGCCAAGTATACGCATGAATTTGGAGTGGCTGCGTCCCGAATTTGGGACGTAGGGGTAACGACCTATGGCACGACACAATCAACACATTTGGGCAACTGTATAAACATTGATTCTAATGGGATTCTGTCGACGCTTGAAATATGTCACTGCCTTTGGTTTTGTTATTATTTGGGATTGCAGCCAATTCAATGTCAACGTCGACGACCCTCAAAATACAGCATTTCTGTCTTCATCATGGTATGGTTTTATGTCCCTTTTTATTGGCGTCTAATTGTTACAGATGTCTGCATCAAATACTCGTTCATTGGCAAACGGCCTTCAGTGGCAATCAATAATTTAATCAGCATCGCAATTTAATGACCATTGGTTTATCTTGATTTATTCATATCGTCTAGGAATAGGACATCTACAAAAGTTGTACATGTAAACATAAACGTGTACGTTTCAGCCCAAATGTTTATGCAAATGACAAATTAGTTGGTAGTGATTGACCAAACAGTTTCTTCCATAATTTTATGAGCAGCAAAATCATGATTTGCACTGATCCGTCAAATAAAAGGTTTTTATGTTTTGAAATCCTTATAAAATTTATATATACCCAGTACATATATATTGAAGATTTCAAGACGATTTTCTAACACCTACACAAAAAAAGATAATAATAAAATTAAAGACGTCACATACTCGGCATAAATTCAAGACCAATTTTCATTAAAATAACAACAATTTACATGAATTTTTAGACATTTAATAAAGCTTTTTGTATTTGAATTAACGAAACACTAATCTTTAGTTTTGTGTACATCCATTTTGAAAATGTCATCTTTAAATTAAAGCATAAATCATCATTTTTGGGAAAAGCTTTATTATTTTAAGTAATATTTTAATACTTTTAAGGATTTTGTACATTAAAACAATGATGTAGACAAGTAATAGATTTAAAGTCGCACATAGGAGTATTTGACACAAAAAGCTGCCCAAAATTATTAAACGCGTTGTTATCCCCTCACATTGGAGAGGAGGGTATAACACATCGAAGAAGTGACATAAGACCCTAAGTATGTTCGGCGGAAATCCGTTTTGGGTCATTTTAAGTCATTTGAGCAATGTCTGTCCATGCGTATGCGGTAATACATTTCTCTTTCTCCGGCTAAGTTCGAAGAAGAGGTACCAAAAAGGGCGCCAATAACGCCCATTTTTCACTGCACTCTATGTACTATAAAAGCATTACACTGCACAAAAAATCACTTCGCCAATTTTTCTCAAGGTGATAGTGACAAATAAACTATTATTATATGTCGAATTACACATAATTCGGATAAGTAGTATAGAAGTTATTACAGAATCAATATTTCACTAAATGTTAACCTTTTGTGAGAGTGGTACTAGAAGTAGTAAACCAATATAGCCCATCTTCGAACTTAGCTTGAGATAGAAAAAAAAATATTATCATGTACCAAATTTGAAGTCAATGCGTTAGGGGAGTTATCGTGCGCTCCAGCCAGACAAATAGACATACAGACAGAAGGACGGACATTGCTCAAATGACTCAAAATTTTCTAAAACGGATTTCCGCCGAACATGCTTAGGGTCTTGGGTCACTCCTTCCATGTGTTATACCTTTGGCAAATCTCGTAGCAAATGAAATATACTCTCCTCGCTGTAAGGTGATGGGATAGTAATACCTGTACTGAGAACGGGGCTGTAGAGTCCAGCCAAAATTACTCGACTCCGAGAGTCGTATTTTAAAATGATTCGAATAAGAAAAATATTCTGAAATTATTTTTCTACTAAGACTGAGTTCTTTGTATTAAAAATAAGGTATATCTTTGTTAAAAAAAAACAATAAAAAAAACACACAAAAACAGTACGTATTCAGTACCAGTAATTAAATAAACTTGGAATAATACAATTTTCAACATTCACTGACTCTGTTTTAACATACCGCAATTTTTTGGAAATTACATGTTCGTTAGTTATAATTGTCATTTGCTGATCAATCGTAGAGAACGGACGTGTTTATCACAGAGCGGATAGTTAATACCTATTACGCAATCGCAAAAAAATCTTTAATACTAAATCTGGCCTACATCGTAGTACCTATTATGGGCTAATACAGACAAGAAATAAATAAATTCGCTTGACGGGAATGCCTTCATGTTCCGATGGAGCGGGGTTCCCCAATCGTCCGACTGTCCGTCCGTTGGTCTTGATCATAGCGAGCACACCTAAAATGGTGAAAATTGCCCACCAGTACTTACAGTCGGTAGTACGGTGAAGGGAAAGCGTCATGTCCGATCGTCTGAACGGAAGCACAATGAGCACCGGATAGCGCTCAGACTTTTGACGAAGTTGGAGGCTCGTGAGGTTTCGGCTCTTACCGAACATCTAAAAGAGTCACTTTTCTGGCTTAAGGGCGTCATAAATGCTCCTAAAGCCAATGAGGCGGCTGAAAGAGCCACAAATTCAGCTGTGTTAACGACGAATAAAGTCAGATCACCTTGCCTTCGAAAAAGTCACGATGCCCAAATCTCACCTTCAACAGGACTCTCACCAAGCCCTTCAATGAAGTGGCGAAGGAGAGTCTAGTGATGGCTGTTATAGACAGAAGTGGTGAGGATGGATCCATCCTAAAGGACAAATGGAGCCATGTGCAATCAGCCATTATGGCTCATTACCTCGTTGTCCGTAGAGAAATGCCGGCAAACCACCAATCTTCAACGATGCTGGATGGCATCATGGGAGATTTAAGCTCTTATATTTCGGTGATGCCAGATTAGTAGAATTGTATAAGGCTGCTCCGAGGCGAGCGAGTGAGGTGTGGCCGGGCGACCAGTTGGATGTTGTCGAAAAAAACAATATCCCTAGTCAACCTAGAACCTATCACCTGGGCTACAGAAGAGGCTGATGTGAAAAAGCGGCAGGTCAATTTGATCCTTAACGCTGAATCTACCTCCCATCTACAACGTGCAAGTGAAACCCTGCAATATGGTTTTGAGACTAAAGTCTTGATGGTATACAAGCAGGATATAGCTCCCACTGCGGAAGGCGAGTCGTACACCGCTTTCTGAAAGTACGGACTTACCCACGCCCATTATTTCTGGTGACTCCAACTCTAACATATCCTTAACGTCCTTCTCTGAGGACGAAAGCACTACTTCGGACACTGAGGGGCTGAGGAGATTCTCTGGACTCTTTGACGCATCTGGTGGCGACATGCTCCTCGATGATACGGAAGAATAGTTCGATAACACTCTTGTCGGGGTGGATGTTAATCTGTCGATTACCAATGATGGTAATAATTCTACTATCAGGAAAGCCAACTTTAAACTGCTTGTGGCCAACTGTGAAGGCACTCCAAGAACCTGCATTTTGGCCAGGAAAGTAATGACTAATTTAAGTGGTAAAGACCAAATAGCTGCTAGTCTGGAGATCGATAATCGCATATATTTTGGGTGATCTGCAGTTACTTGCCTTAAGAAGCTGTAGTAACGACAGCTCTACTCAGGGAAGTAGTAGAAGAAGCAGCGTCTGACGAGATCGAGCTGATTATTGGGGCAGACACGAACGCTCATCATACTATCTGGGGTAGTATGGATTTAAACGTTAGGGGTGATTCGCTTCTTGACTTTATTTTAAGTACCAACCTAACTATTTGTAACATAGGTAATAAGCCGACCTTTACAATTAAAGATAGACAAGAAGTACTCGACGTAACGTTTGCTACTGACGGGCTGTATGACAAAACCAGTAAGGAAAGGCTAAAGTCGGGCGGTGCCGACTATATAATACCCTACACCACTCTCGTAATATTGAATAACTCTGATATATAAATTTTGTAATTCATGTATAAATTGTTTACATAAATTTACTTTTGGGACATTTTATACTTAAATAATACCCTGTACCACAGTGTGGTGTAGGGTTGATTGAACGATTGGATCTAAAGAGCCAAATCGGATGAAACATATATATGGGAGCTATAGCTAAATCTTTACCGATTTTCTTCAAATTCGGCAATGTTGGTTCATAAATCAAGAAACTCTACCATTCTAAATTTCAAAACGATTGGATGTAAAATATAGATTCTATAGAACTAAAGGGCCAAATCGGACGAAACATATATATGGGAGCTATAGCTAAATCTTTACCGATTTTCTTCAAATTCGGCAATGTTGGTTCATGGATCAAGAAACTCTACCATTCTAAATTTCAAAACGATTGGATGTATAATACAGCTTATATAGATCTACATACAGGGCCAAATCGGACGAAACATATATATGGGAGCTATAGCTAAATCTTAACCGATTTTCTTCAAATTCGGCAATGTTGGTTCATGGATCAAGAAACTCTACCATTCTAAATTTCAAAACGATTGGATGTAAAATACAGCTTTTATAGGACTTAATGGCCAAATCGGACGAAACATATATATGGGAGCTATAGCTAAATCTTAACCGATTTTCTTCAAATTCGGTAGTGTAGGTTAATGGATCAAGAAACTCTACCATTCTAAATTTCAAAACGATCGGAAGTAAAATACAGCTTCTATAGGACTAAAGGGCCAAATCGGTCGAAACATATATATGGGAGCTATAGCTAAATCTTAACCGATTTTCTTCAAATTCGGTGATGTTGGTTCAAGGATCAAGATACTCTACCATTCTAAATTTCAAAACGATTGGATGTAAAATACACCTTCTATAGGACTAAAGGGCCTAAACCTGGCGTCCATAGAAATGTGAAGAAGACAAAGTGGCACCTGTATGAGAAAAATTCAAGAAAATCCTCAACTCTAATCTGGTCGAGCATATCACCACATCATTCAATAGTTCCCTTGAAGAAGCCTGTCCAAAAACAAGGTACAAGAGCAAACTAAACCTCAAAGGTGGACTTCTGAGCTAACGGCTAGGAAAAAGACCTGCAACAAGCTATTTAACAGGGCGAAATCTACTAAGGTCGCTAATGATTGGGATGCCTATAAAGACCAACTCAAGATCTATAATAAGGAGCTTAGGATGGCCCAAAGACGCTCTTGGTATACCTTCTGTGGCGAAGTTAAAAAGGTCTCCGACGCCGCGAGGCTGAGAAAGATACTATCTGCTTGTCCCTGTACAGTGGGTTATTTACAGGATGAGGCAAATAACTGGACCAAAAACAGCGAGTAGTCACACAATGTACTGCTCGATACACATTTCCTAGGGAACACCCTAATAGAACCCGAGGATCAGCAGGACCAACAAAAGTGCAAGTGTACAGTGAGCGTCGCTAGCTTGTTGACTGAGAGATCCAGCATAAGCTGGGTTATCAACAGCTTTGAGCCCTTCAAGTCACCTGGACCAGACGGCATCACTCCATCAGAAATAGAGAAAATGTTAAAGTACATTATCCTTAGGCTGTGTTAGGCTTTCATACATCCCGAATCGATGGAGGGATACCAAAGTGGTATTCATACCTAAAGCGGGGAAGATGTCGTACACTAGACCAAAAGGCTTCAGACAAATTACCCTATCCTTCTTCCTATTGAAAGGTCTGGAAAAACTTTTAGATTATTTAATTAGGGAAAACATGGATACAAGACTCCTGTCGGGGAACCAACATGCTTTCAATAAGGAAAAGTCTGCAGAATTAGCCCTGCACGAACTTGTGAGCACTATCGAATCGTCCCTGCATTTCAAGGAATTCACCATGAGAGAAGGAGCTTTTAACAACATTCGCTCAGATGCGGTAATTGCGGCACTGTCACATCTAAAAGTAACTTTATTGTGATAGACTAATTCAAAACGTCTAAAAGAAGACGCATAACAGCATGTCTTGGGTCCAACTGTAGCAAGGTTTGTAAACAGAGGGACCCCACAAAGATGAGTACTGTCTACACTAATTTGGAACCTAGCGATGAATGCAATCCTGCATATGGGGACAACGTGGCAATCGCAGTTAGTGGCAAATTCAAAAACGTCCTAGAGACATCCTACAGGTGGCTCTGAACAAGTAGATGAGACACAAGTAGCGGTTTGGGCGTTAACCAAAACAAGACAGAATTGGTTCTCTTTACTAGGATGAATAATGTCCCACATGAGGGACCTCCACACCGGAAAAACGGAACAGATCTAGTCTTTTCTGAAAGTGCAAAATTTTTAGGAATAATTCTAGATAGAAAACTGTTATTTAGACTTAACGTATTGGAACGTGTAAGGAAGGCCAACGCTGTAGGCAGTATGGTCGCGGTAGCGCCTCTCTCCTAAAATCGTCCATTGGTCCACTGTTATACGGCATTGTTGTATGGTGGCGAGAGAAGTTGCAACCAGAGCGGCACTACGAGTAAGATTAAACTTCCTATCAATGTGAAGGTACAAGAACTACGGTCACATGAGGATAACCGCCATCTCGGACAATATTGTCAGAATAATGGCGGAAAAATACAACCCTCTGAACGTACAACCGTGTGAACATTAAATTTTTGTCTTGCAACGTTGGCAGAAAAGTCATTGTGAGATAATTTGCAGATTGTTGGATGTGCGAAGTTTATGCATGTGAAACGGCGCTATTTGGCAATCCTGCATATAAATATTTACAAAACATATATTGCAAATATATGAAATTGTAAGGTTTTCTGGCAATCGTCTGAACTGTCAATTCACCTTTGCCTAACAATCTGTCATAAATGACAAACGCATACTTCTATTGCATTGATAATGAAATACAGCGATTTTTATTTAAAAAAAAAATTGTTTTTAACAGTTGAACACATGAAAAAGGAGATCACTTTAAAAGTGATACTAAGCGTTCAAATAAAATGGGGTAAGCCATGCGTTTTTTATTTGTCTTTGTGGTAGTCTACATAGGTCTTTTTACATTTTACGGTATTACTTTTGTATAAACCTATAGGGTTTTGTGTACAATTTATTATTTAATGAAATTTGAAGTCGGTTTCCGCCAGCTAGGAATGCATTTTACACTACTCATGGTTTCTTGGAGATATGTTCTTAGAATTTTCTGTAGATTACGTTTCTGACTGATGCTTTGTGCGAACAAATGTATCCCCGCTAGTGTTCATGGCATTAAAGTAAATATAGAACATTCTTATTTTAATAAGGAAATTTTGACAAATTCTTTGATTTGCAGTAAGTATTTGTGTCCCCTCCGCTATAGGATAGGGGTATACTAACTTTGTCATTCCATTTGCAACACCTCGAAATATTGGTCTGCGACCCTATAAAGTATATACGAGTATATTATTGATCGTCGTGAAATTCTAAGACGATTTAGCCATGTCCGTATGTCTGTCTGTGGTTTTTAAGCCATAAATACCACATTTTTAAAAGCCTGGATAGTTGCTTTACAGTTCGTATTCTGTTTTGTCACAGCAAAAATTTTACAAATCGGTTCACATTTTGTTTTAGTCAACCTATAGAGGTCGCTCCAAAGTACGCTTATATTCGGCATAAATACCACATTTTCTAACAAATTTATCTAAAAGTTTTCTGTTTGGCCCAAGACTCATGTCCTGCGACACGAGCTTACTGTCGAAAAGTGTAGAGAAGCTTACGGGGCAAAAAATGTTGCTCGAAATGAAAATACAGGGGACGAATTGACATTTTCTTTTATGAGTGACTGAATTTCGTATTCAATAAACAAATTCAATAAAATAAATGTGAGTGAACGAATAGAAACATAAATTTGACCCCAGGTTGCTGAAACTAAATAAAGACTCACCGTCTAAATAAGCATAATTTCATAATAGAATTCAAAAAAGTTGCAGTGACAAGATGCACCATGTAAATTGGGTCTTTGTATTTTATTTAGACTATTTTATTTATTTTAGATTTATTTTAGACTGAAATACGTATAAGGGTATGTGTTTACATGACTTCCAAAGCGCAGTGTCTTATCTATTTCCAATACACCACAAACAACCTCTCTTTCGAAAGGAAGAGTTGATCGAAAAAGCTGAACAATTCGAATGTGAAAACATTCAATAAATCTAAGAAAATTGAACATACGGTTTTGTTATAGATATCCTACAGAGGTCGCTAATGAATATAATTATTTAAGACGTATACACTACATTTATAAAAAAAAAACTATTAGGAATGAAAACAGTTTTGAAAATAACTCTTCACAGCAAAGATTCACATGGATGCATGTTTTGGTATAGTCATCATATACGCCATATTTTCTGAACATTTTGGCTAACAATTTGCAGCGTTAGTTTTTTAGTAATTTTATAAAACAAAAAGGAACCATATCGTTTTATGATTTGCTTCATTTCCAGTTGAATGTACTCGATGGCGTAGGGTATATAAAATTGGGCCTGGCCGAACTTACTACCGTTCTTACGGGTTTTAGGGTCCTTATAAAATATTGACGTATCTGTTCACCACGTTTTAAGAAAATAGGTCCAGCCAAGCTGAAGCAAACATATAATAATTTTATGAGCAGTCTTTGGTCAAACGAAAAAAAAATATTTAAGAACCAAAAATATCTGTTACCATTGCCAATTTTTATACCCGACACCACACTGTGGTACAGTGCATTATTTGTAACGCTTTAAAAATAAAGGGATAGACCCATAGTTTATTATACCGATCGGCATAGAATCACTTTCTGAGTCGATAGAATCACTTCCATGTCCGTATGTCTGTCCATCTGTCTTTCAATGTATAATTGTAATCAAAGTGCAGGTCGTCAATAACGGGTGATTCATCGTGAGGTTTGATTTTCAATATGCTTGACTCATATCAAACTGCTTTGTCGTTTTTTGTTAGCAAGTCATCATAGAAAGACTCACACCACAACAGCGTCTTCAAATTGTTCAAAATTGTTCCAAATGAAAATCCGGCGTTTTATCGTGAAATTTTATTCAGTGACACGTTAATAAAAAAAATTGCCGTATTTGTGATGCAACCGGAAAAGTACCAAGAGCCACCATTACAAAATTGGGCCTTTCGAATTACCACCTCAGACGTAGTCATGGCCAACAACATTTACATGATATCATTTTCAAACAGTAAATACAATAAATTGTTTTTTTAACCGATAATAAAAATTTTGATTACACTTTCAAATTTATGTGTTTTATTTTACATTATAAATCACGATGAATCACCCGTTATAAAGCAATCTTTTCGAAAATTGGTACAGAGGCATTTCATAGACTGGGGACGAACCCTTTTGAAAATTGGACATATCGGTCCATGTTTTGATATAGCCCCCATTTAAAGATACTCACCGATGTCACTTCTCGACGCTCTAGATGACACATTTTTCAATTTATATGGCTGTTATTTAAGAATTTATACTTAGTAAAAATGGTGTACATCGGTTCACAGTTTGGCATAGCCCCATGTAAAGGTCCCCACCGATGTCAACTCTTAACCCTCTAGAGAACACATTTTTCAATTTATCCGCCAGAAATTGAGGAATTTATACCTTTTATTGACCTAATGGTCCCTAGTGAAAATGGGGTACAACGGTTCATGATTTGGTATAGCCCCCATATGTAGGTCACCACCGAAGAACTTTTTAATGCTCTAGAGACATTTTACAATTGATCTAGCTGAAAATTAAAAATGTATACTTTATATTGCACTTAATCGCCCCTTGTGAAAACATAAAGGTCCCTTTCAATTACACTTCTTGGTGTTCTAGTAGTGGTGTTTTTTAACCCATCATGCGGAATTTAGGTTGTTGTATTTAATTTGCATTTAATCGTCTCTAGTGATAATGAAGTATATCGGTCCATGGTTTGATAAGTATAAGCCCCTTATTAAGGTCACGTTCTTTAACATATATGCCTGGAAATTAGAATGTTTTAACCTGCAAATGTTGTCAAACAATGGTGGAGGATATTATACGGTCGGCTACGCCCGCCCTTTTGTCTTTCCTTGCTGGTTTGTTTTGTATCTTGAAATTGGAAAATTTAAAATTGTTATTCTTTGACAAGCCGGCTTTTAGTCCTCCAGCAAATAAACATATACAACTAACAATACATAGAAATATTAAATGGTTAACTTGTGCTGTCATAGCTAAGGATTTTCATACTAGAATTTAGATCAGGTTTAAAATTGTACTATTTTGATTTTGGCTTTCAATCTACAACCCATACAACGCCGGGTATTAAAATGCTGGTATACATATATATGGGGCTATATCTAAATCTGAACCGATTTTCACCAATATAAATAGGAATTGTTGTTGGGTCAAAAGAAGTTTATGTCAAATTCCGTAGTTATGGGAATAATTGATTTGAAAAATGCATCTACAAACAGACAAACGTATATAGCAAAACTGAATCAGTAAGTCTATCGGTATAGTAAACAACGGGTCTATATTTTAGCCTTCTTGATGTTCCAAACATAAACACTATTTCATAAAATCATATACCACAGAGTGGTGTAGGATACAAAAACTATAAATAAATAAAAAAACAATAAAAGGTAATTTTATTTATTCGAATTTCTTGGAATACTGAATGTATACCTACTTCAAAGTCTAAAGCCTTCACAAGGTACTTCGATAATATATTTAATTTCATGAATAACAAAATACTAAAAGTGCTAACCGATGTAATTAAGAATATTTTATATCTAAATTCCACTTTAGCTTGAATATAAGTATTTTAGTAGCTCAAATGAGCAAAAATCATCCGGTTGGAAATATTATCTCTTTCCCCCTATATGTTTTGTCTAATGAAAGTGAGGAAAATGTTCGCTTTTCCGGAAAATCCTTTGATACGGTTAGCACTCACGAACACCAAGTGTTCTCTAAGTGACATCGTCAGAGACACCAAAGGATTTCACTTATTTGCTGTCTGTTTTGTGAATTATTCTGTTTTCTATGATGAATAATTATGCCAAAGCAGCAGTGGTATGAAGAGAAATAAATTTACATACGATTTGTCTAATTAATGTATGAAATCTTTAATTTCAAACGAAAATCTCAACATTATTAAACCACAAAATATGTATTTTTAATTAAATCCATTTGAAATTTGTGATTTTGTATCCATCTTCATAACAGGACAACAAAACAATTTGTTTTTTAATCAAAATATTTTAATTAAAAAATTTCTTTAAAAATTAAAGTTTTGTGTGCAAAATCCGAAGAGTGCCATACATTAATCTTAATTTGGAATTCATTCACCTTTGGTAAATACATAATACCTTAAGTTGTGGTGTACATCCTAAAGTGTTCACATACATATGTACTCGTATATTTATCTATAGGGTGTTTTTTAATGTGCAAAACTTTTCATTTTTATAAAATCGCAAAGATTACATAATTTCAAACTGGAAATTGATAATTGAATGTCATTAGATTTTTAATACAAATTGGAGCGTGTTGGACACCTGAACCGACTCGGATGTTACGCATTCCTCAAGTTATATTTTCGAGCACATTTAAAAGCATTTCGGGTTTGTTTGCATTGATTAATAGTTTCACCTAAACCCAGCGAAAATAATTTAGAAGCGTTTAATTTCGGTTGCCAGTTTGAGAATGGACTTCAATAAGTCGATTGTTTGACGCGCTGTACGGTAAATGGCGGCGTCCTGTTGAAAAACTTGTTTTCTGGTTGGATGAAATATTGATTGAAGGATCAATATTACATTCAAGTAGGAAACGAAGTAATATGCCACCATGACTCTGTAGCGCTCGCTGTTCTCATTTGTAAAGGATAAACGGTTCCACCATCCCATAAAGCACTTCGAACAGTAAGTTGTTATAACCGCCACATCTCTATTCGGGGAGATTTATCCATGTCCGCCAGTCCATAATTTTGTTCTTGTGATCAGTCGCAAATATGAAAAAATATTAAAAATGGGGTCGATGATCCATGTATTGATTTAAACAAATTTATATTTCAAATAGAAAATGGTATATCACCAATCCATGTTTTAATATAAAGGGTGATTTTTTAAGAGCTTTCGGATTTGATTAAAAAAAACACATACAATTTAGAGAAATCTATGAAATCGTTATTTGAATCGATAGAACGGTCACGAAATTCAATGTTTAAAGATGATTTCGTGTAAATGTTAACCCGACTGTGCCTCAAATGGTTCATACGCTGGGTCCAATTTTGGCATACTTTCTCCAACATATCGGCCGGTATCTCACGAATAAATTCATCAATATTGTCTTCCAGTGCGTCAACCGTTGCGGGCTTGTCCCTATAGACACGAGCCTTAACATAGCCCCACAAAAAATAATCTAAAGGCGCTAAATCGCACGATCTAGGCGGCCAATTAACCGGCCTTAAACGTGAAATAAACTGTTCACCGAACTCGTCTCTCAATTGGGCCATTGTTTAGCGTGGTATGTGGCATGTAGGACCGTCTTGTTGAAACCATATGTTAGCCAAGTCCAAATCTTCCATTGGGCAAAAAAGAGTTTGTAATCATCGCACGATAGCGCTCGCCATTCAAAGTAACGTTCCTGCCTTCGTTGTCTTTGAAAAAGTACGGTCCAAAGATGGTTTGTCAAAATAATTTGACAGCAAAAGGAAATGTTTACCTGTAATTATTAATTAATATAATGTAAAACTTTGCATTCTGTAATAAATATTAGAAGCAAAGATGGTCTCAACGAAAATACAATAATTATTCGATTTAAAACTCAAACGTATAAGGAATAGCTTAAACGGAACTAACAAGAAGTAATAACCACTTCTGTCATATCAACTAAAAAAATCACGCCAATTAATATAGTAATATATACACCGCTTGAACGAGCGCATAAATGTTTACACATGTATGTACATTTCGTCGAGTTATAGGTCTATGTGTATTTGATGTTGAAACTTGAAACACAGCATGATTCAACCAAGAGCAACCACTAAAATTAGATTGAGAGAGTAATTTTATTGTGCTCTATAATTGTTCTCCCTCTCAGAGATTAAAGTTTTTCTTACTACTTTGGGCCATATTAATAATAATTTTTAAGAATAGTATTACTGTTTTCTACTTGGATAAAGGAAACTTAGTACAAACGTTCCTAAAATTTTAAGTACGGTTTCGGCTAAAAATAAGAATTTTTACTTGAATTTAGTACGACATTTTTCCTTCTGCATATACGATTGCCTGAAAATGAGAAAGGAAATGCCTTGGTATTACAAGCCAGGGACTTGCAAACGACAAATTTAGAGAATGAAAAACCCTTCGGAGCTACGCGTTCTGAACTAAAAACATGGGCGAATATCGCCCATATCACGCTATGGAATAGTGAAACCATTGGGGAAACAACTAGAATCTTGTGTGGTGACCCAAACAAGGACAATACCAAAACTTTACTCAAAAATAGAGACCAGTCATGGGTATCCTTACAGGGCACACGGGCTTACTGGCTCATCTGCATAAAATAGGATCTGGGTCGCTAAGGCATGTGGGGCGGATGATGAAACATTGGAAAACTTCCTTTGCCAGTGCCTAGCGTTCGCAAACAATAGATCCCGTTCCTAGGGAAACGACTCTTTACCAGATTTGACTCAACTTATGGGAGTAGACTGGAAAACAATTAAGGAATATGTCGATAGCACAGAGTTCCTAAAATAACTTTCTCATTGCTAGTCCATGAAACAAACAAGTAGAGTGTACAACAGGCCGAACGCTGGCTTATGTGTATGTCCAAGGACACGAGGCGGATCAATCTGCCTCCTCTTCTCAAACTACACGGAGGAAAATCTTCATTTTTGATATGTTTGAATTCAAAGAAAATATACTTGGAAACAAATTTTTTAAATATTATATATTTTTGAACAAATATATTTTATTTGAAAATCAAGAAATTTTGTTTGGAACGCATATATTAATATATTACAACAAAATATATTTGCGAACTTAATGTCACAAATAAAATATGTGTTTACAAACAAACAAAGATATTGTTAAGAATTTATATATTGCCAAAATACTTAAATATAAATTAATTATTGTTTGGGATATATTATTTCCAAATAAAAAAATATTAGGATGAAAACATAATTTTGTTTAGAACAACATCCTCACAAACATATAATATTTGTGAGTTTCAAATATTATATATTTCGAGTGTGCCCTAATCATATGTATGTTTCCAGCAAAATATGTTTGGAACAATATACTACAGAAGCAATTTTTTTTCAGCGTGTAACCTAACCTTCGATTAGACTTTTAGTGGCTCCAGAGAAAGCATTTTTAACCGATCATACTGAAATTTGTTGACCTCTATTTCGTATTGTCTAAAATCATTCGTATTAAAAATTGGGCATGACTGTCCATGTTTTAATATAAATCCAGTCCCATTCCATTTGACTTTTTGACGGCGTAGAGAATATATTGGAACATGCGATCTGTCTGGAACTAATGACTTCTCTTTTTATTTACTCAAGAACCAGGGTTAGTAAGAATTGGCTATATCGGTTCACGTATGGATTTAACAGTTGTTGTTACACGCTGAAAAAAAATTCGCTTCTGTAGTATATTGTCCCAAAAATATTCGGCTTGAAACATATATATTTTAGGGTACTCTTTAAACATATAACAGTTGGTACACACAAAAATCAATTATTTGGGAAGATGTTTTTCTACACAAATCTTTGTTTACATCCCAATATGTTTTTAATTAGGAATATTATTTGCGAAAATATTTATTTGCATTTATGTATTCAGAATATACATCGATGCCTTGTCTTGTGTTAAATTTTTCAGCAACTTAAAGATAATTTTTTAGAAAAATTTTAAAGACTTATAAATAACAATAAATAAAATCGTATAATCTTGGATCAAAGTAAATTATTTGGACGATTGACAACAAATGATGACTTTGAATACTCAGAATTTTAAAATGATTGATTTAAAACAGAAGTTAGTGCTGCATTCGGGGAAAGCTTTGATTTTTTTTTAATATAATAAATATATTTGGAGAAATTCCTAAACAATAATTTTATTTGTACTTAAACACCTATTTTATTTAAGAAAATTAGTTCGCAAATATATTTTGTTCTAATATATTAATAAATGCGATCCAAATATATTTTATTGATTTTCAAATTAAATTTATTTGCTCAGAAATATATAATATTTAAAAAGATGTGTTCCAAATATATTTTCTTTCGATTCAAACATATCAAAAAAGGTACCTTTATTAACCAACGCACACTGGGGTATATGGTATCAAAACTGTGGATTAATTCAGGCAAACCGGGCACATGGTATTTCTTTAATTTATTTAACTCTTTACAAAGTCTTAGGAAAAACAAAACTATTTCATTAAACAGTTTAGTGACAAAATGTTAATATAGGGCATTTCAAAAGTACACAAATATTTCATAAAAAAATTTAAGTGAATAAAATTAAATATTTATATATTAAACATATCTCGTAGATGTACATTTGAATAATTTATTCATCATCATTGCTATCATCGGTATAGTCATCAAGGGCATCTTCCATATTGTCATGAGCATTATAATTTTCCATGTTACAAGTTTTTTCCAAATCTAAAGTTTTTTGCAGGTAAGTTTGATGTGCAAATTTCCGATATTGAGCGCCCCAGTAGGCGAGTTGGTAGCGTACTCGCCTATGAGTTTGGGGGTCGTGGGTTCGATTCCCACCAGAGGCTCTGGTCTGTCGCTGCAAACATTTAGCCGTATGGTCTTTGTAACCCGGCCTTTCCCTGGACCTTAAAATTAGAATATAAATTTAGTTTGTATTGTAATTCATATAAATAAATAAATAAAATAAAATTTCCGATACTTATCTCTATCTATTTCATGGCTACAAGAAACTACAATCATTATTGTGTGCATTCTGACAATCAAATTAAGGTAAATTTTAGTAATATCCGATGAGATTTTCGCAGAATTACCGAATCCGGGTTTTGGAAAACCTACAATTAATCCAGTCCGCCCTTTAAATGGTTTTTGATAATGTACTTTAGTTTCATTTACAATTTTTTTCAGCATTTGATCTTGCTTGCCATTTTTTTATTGGAAGTTTGTACATAAATGAAGGAGACACTCAAAAAATCGGATCCATCCATGTAAAACAGACCAGCCAGATTGTAAATTATCTGTATTAATTTGTTTTCCTATCATTTAGTCAATAAGGTTATACTCTTTACTCGTGGAGCCACATAAGCAACACTTTTGTGTGTATGTAGTTTCAGTAAGGGAGTTACAAACCTTTCCACCTATAATCGACAATATAAAAACATTTTTAAAGGTCTGCAGATTCTGGTTGAAGAAGGGCGAGGATTCTGCCATATAATTTTTCCCCGCATACCAATCTCAATGGGATGTTATTAATACTGAGTAATCACTTGCTTTTGGGCCATGAAATGCTTGTTTATAAGAGCTATGAAGAGAACTCCCATCAAACCCCCATTTAGTATATAAACGATGTTCAGTAAGATCTTGTTTATCTAAACAATCAATCACACAATCTTGTAGCAATACTAGATGTTCAGTAGTGTGATTGAGAAGCGCCTGTAAACGAACTTCAGCTGAATATTCAGATACCGTTATACTATCCTTTTTCTGATAGCATTGTGTTTTTGCTAACTGGACAGCAGCAAACGAGGGAAACCTTTCTGGGCAGATCGCCTCTCAATATTATATGGATGTTGCGTTAGCCTAGCTTCAACCAATACAGATAATTATTCTTCTTTACTCATTTTATTGGGCACAACCGAGTTAAGCAAGCCTTTTCTGCGTTTTTATACCGTCTTTGATGACGAAGATATAACTTCACCTACCAAAATATATGCCCCAATATTACAGGACGATCTTAACTTTACTTGAGTTGCAAATGCTAGCATCGGTAGTGATGTTTTTTCCCCCAAATCCTTCGTTTTCTATACATTGTTTTGGAATCACATTCGTCGAACGAAATTTCCTTGCGACCTCTTTTCAGCCGTTTAGAATCAAAAGAAATGGAAGTGTCTAACCAACTTACCGCATCTTAAATTAGTAGATGAAAGTATTAATGGTGGTATTAAAAGCTGATATATCTTCTTGTGATGGCTCAATACACTTCATAATTTCTTTCTTTAAATAATTTATTTTATCCCCAAAATGTTCGAAACAAGAGTTTTTCATTAAGTCGTTCATATGTAGACGAGTGATGAAAGTGATGATATCCCAAAAAAATTATTACAAATTTTTGCAAGTGTAACTAATTCTTCCTTTTCACAATAAAATGTATATCACAGAGACAAAACTAACAACATTACGCAAAAAATGCAACGATCTAAAAAAAAACCGAAGAGAAATACCAACAACACAGGTTAGCATTATTACAACAGCAACGTCATCACAAGTCAAGAATACAACAACAACACTAACAAATCAAATAATCTCTAGTATGAAACAGTAAACAAAATGAACAGTGCATTTCCGCATATTGGGTTGTTGAGCAAAAGTACAATAAACCTAAATTTTTACTGGGATAATGTCAACAATCCACAAAATTAGTAGAAAAAGTTGTATTGCTTAATCTCGCTTAAAAATTAGCTACGAGTATATGTCTACCTTTATATTCGAAATAGGCAAATTTTTTTAATAGCTGATGACTTTTTATACCCTCACTTTAGTGTGACGAGGGTATATATCATTTGCTACGGAAAAAAGTGTAACACGTCGAAGGAGTGACCTAAGACCCCAAGTATGTTCGGAGGAAATCCGTTTTGGGTCATTTTAAGTCGAATGAGCAATGTCCGTCCGTCTGTCTGTCTGTCTGTCTGTCTGTCTGTCTGTCTGTGTGTCTGCTGGCTGGTGCGCACGATAACTCTCGAAAGGAGTAACCGATTGACCTCAAATTTGGTATGTGGTAATATTTTTTTCTATCTCCGGCTAAGTTCGAAGATGGGCCATATTGGTCCACTCCTTCTAGTACCTCCCCCACAAAGGGTTAAAATGTTGTGAAATATTGATTCTTTAATAACTGCTATACAACCTATTCGAATCTTTTGAAATTCCACACATAGTATTAGCTTATTAGTCGTTATCAACTCGAGAAAAATGGGCGAAGTAGCCACGTCCCTTTTGGTACCTCCCACACAAATGCACCATTTTGCACCAAAAGTTAACAGCTTATAACATTAATAACAGTGTATAAAAATACTTGAAATTTTGTACAGTATTATGCTTTTATATTGCCTACAGTCCAGGGAAAAATGGGTGTTGTTGTCACGCCCCTTTTGGTACCTCCCACACAAAGGTACCTTTTTGCACCAAAAGTTAACAGCTTATAACATTAAAACCAGTGTATAAAAATACTTGAAATTTTGTACAGTGTAATGTTTTTATAGTGTCTATAGCCCTGTGAAAAATGGGCGTTATTGCCACGCCCCTCTTTGTACCTCCCACACAAAATGCCCAAAGCATACCACAATTTAATGTCTCATAACGTTTATACCAGTGCACATAAATGCTTATAAGTCGGCACAGTGCAATGAATTTAAAGTATCTAATGTTCAGCAAAAAAAAGGTGGATTTGATAAACCCCTTCTGGTACCTCCCACACAAATTGACAGAATAATTCGAGTAATATTCAATATTACATTACTCACAAAGTGAGGGTATACCTTAGTCGGTTTACCCGACTGAAACTTTCTTACTTGTTTGCTCTAATTAATTTACATTAAATTAACTAAATACCTGAAGTTCTAGGCTCCATACTCAAATTTTGGTTTTACTGAAAGTTTTTTTTCACGAAAAGCACTTTAAAAAGCTTGTAAATATAAATTTAACACAGACCACAGTGAACGGCGAATGTAAGCGTGACTTCGAAGGTACAATGCCGCCACACTGTGTAACCTAGAGCCGTAATTTTTTCGGTGAAAGGCGCAGAATTTTATCCTCTGTTACAATGCTATGCAATGTTACATGCAAAAAAAATTGAATTAATTCACAGTTTTGGAGCCAAATATACCACCATGCGACGTGCCTGGAATTCAGAAATGTCCACTCTTGTGTATTCCTTCACGCAAAGACAAAAAATGTTTGGGCGTCGTTTATCGCAAACATTTTTCTTTGTCTCAAACGTTCTACTTTTCCGTATCGGTTCATTCTTTCATTCCAAAATTTTCGTAATTTTCTTCTATGGTAAACGAAAAGTTTACGGAAGAGAGTTGAGAGATCAAAGAGCTAAACTTGTTTTCATTTTGTGAGAGTGCGGTTTTATAACTTTTTTTATTATTTATATGACGGAATAATATGTGCAGATGTATGTGTACAGAACTCAAAAGATGCAGATGTTTCTGTATACTAGGGATGTAACGAAAGTTACTTTAGCGAAAGCGAATATTGAAATATATTTCTTGCGAATGCGAAATAGTGAAATATGGATTTTTGCGAATGCGAATAATAGTTTGACCCTTAATACCAACAAAATTAAGGAACTAAATTGATACTTTTCCAGGATATTAAAGTATTAAGAATGTTTTCCATATTTTTATCTCCTGTTATCACAAGGGCAAGCATATTTTTCAACTGTTTTGAAGAAAATTAGAGGTTTTCCTTGGTATTAATATCTTCAAAATGTGTGAAGCGAATGAGAAGATATAACACTTTTAACAAATGGAAGCGAATACTGAAATATATATTTGCGAAAGCGAATAATCCAAAGATAGTTTTTGCGAAAACGAATGTTAAAATGATGCGAATATTTCGATTTCATTCAAAGAATCTAAAATATCGGAGGTGCGATATCGCGCAAATATACTGCGGACTCCAATTTAATGTTATACGTAAATGGTAAATGAAGTGAAGACATGTGGGAAAATAACCAGATAGTTAATAGCAAATAAATGGATCGAGCACTGCATGAAAATATTGAATATTTTGTGGAAAGCCGGAGTAACAATAGATTTTAACAGAAACTGAGACCATCTACTGCTTTTGTGAATTAGCAAATTAAAATCATTAACAATCAATCATCACACGTTTAGGTACTGAAGCTCCTGATGGTAATTGTTAAATAAATTTATTCAGGCACGATACAACTGGATACTTCTGGAAACTGCTGATATTTTCAACACTATCAGCAGTTTGTTTTTTAATGACACTATGCAACACGATTTTTCACCCGAAGTTTTTCATGGTATTTTCTGATGTAGTTTAGTATTCTATTCATGGACGTGGAAACTTTTGAATTGTCAGCATTTGGGTCAGAATATTTATCTATAAAATTCACTTTTGACTAAAAAGTTCTAACATGCTTTCTTATTTACAATTTGTCCACAACTCAATTAGAAGATATCAGCCAAATAATAGCAGAGGTGTTTGTCGGGGAGCTCTCGGGTACATTTTACTAAAAATTGTGACATTTTTGATTACAAACATATTAAATATCATAATTCAATCAAAATATTCTTTTGCGACAATCGTTTTCTCATTTATTGTAAACTGACATTGCTTGTGACAAACGCAATGACCGTTTGCAACAAACGTTTTACAGGGTTGGGATAAACAGGCATTGTTTGTGACAAACAAAATAACGGTTTGCACCAAACGTTTCACAGGGTTTTTAATAAATATGGCATGGCTTTCAGAGCGCAGTGTCTTATCTTTTCCAATACACCACAAACACCTCTCTTTCGAAAGGAAGAGTTGATCGAAAAAGCTGAACAATCCGAATGTGAAAACATTCAATAAATAAATCTAATTAAAAATTAAATCGATCATTAACAAAAAACTTCTAAAAACATTTAAATAATAGGATCAACCCGCCTAATACAATTAGAAAGAAGCTGCTCATCTTCAACACGTAGTGTTAATGAATTCTAAATAATAACATAAAAAATTTGGTATTCAACAAAAAATACTATGCTTACTGAAATGTAGTAAAGTCTTTCTAATCTCAGAATCCACGCCATCTACTGGCGATTGGTGTAGAGACAACTGTGTCGAACTGGCAACCCCTACCAGTCACATGGGTGGTGAAAATGGTGAATTTAAGTCTCGCTTGGAGCTTTGGCTGTGTGACTTGTACGCTTTCTTCGTAGGTATATAATTTCCATATGCAAATTTCTTTGTAGATTAGTACACGCAAAGAAAAAATTCGTTACTCCCAAACGAAAAATTAGACAAACGAATTTCGTTTATGGTGTATGTTTGTCGCAAACGATTTATGTTTATCCCAAAACCCAAAGAAACGTTTATAGCAAACGGTTAGTGTACTTATCGTAAATGATTTACATTTATTACAAACCCTGTGAAACGTTTAGTGCAAACGGTTATTGTGTTTGTCACAAGCAATGCCTGTTTATCCCAAACCCTGTAAAACGTGTGTTGCAAACAATCATTGTGTTTGTCACAAGCAATGTCAGTTTAACAATAAATGAGAAAACGATTGTCACAAAAGAATAATTTGATTGAATTATGATATTTAATATGTTTTGTAATATTATGTTTATAATCAAAAATGTCACAATTTTTAGTAAAATGTCCCCGGGAGCTCCTCGACAAACACCTCTGCTATTATTTGGCTGCTATCTTCTAATTGGATTGTAGACAAACTGTAAAAAAGAAAGCATGTATGTTAGAACATATTAAAAATGTAGCGAGATGTTATCTTACCATATATCAAACTTTTTAGTCAAAAGTGAGTTTTATATCAGCAGTTTCCAGAAGTATCCAGTTGTATTGTGCCTGAATAAATTTATTTCACAATTACCATTAGCAGCTTCAGTACCTAAACGTGGGATGATTGATTGTTAATGATTTTAATTTGCTTATTCACAATTTAAGGCGAGTGGAAAAATAACCAGTTAGTCGTTAACAAAAGCAATAGATGGTCTCAGTTTCTGTTAAAATCTATTGTTTTTGTTATTCCGGCTTTTCACAAAGTATTCAATATTTTCATGCAGTGCTCGATCCATTTTTTTGCTATTAACAATTTGGTTATTTTCCCACATGTCTTCACTTCATTTACCATTTACCTATAACATTAAATTGGAGTCCACAGTATATTTGCGAGATATCGCACCTCCGATAATTTAGATTCTTTGATTTAATTAATTCTTTGAATAAAATCATTTTAAGTTAACTGATAAAAACATTTTTAATTTTGCCACACACGCGCACAAATACCGAACACCACAAGCGCCAGTACAAAACTAAAGGCCCACCAGCTGAGTACGATTGCAAATGTTATGAAATTGTATAACAGTGCGGAGGGAGGGATGCAGATAACTAAATATCCACAACCGTCTGTTAATAAAGCAACGCGGACAAACATGTATGCAACGTTGCAACGTTTCTTTTTTTGTGTTTTGTACACACACATCTGCATCTTTTTGCAGAAACACTGCAACGTCGCCTTTTGTGTTGTATACACACACATCTGCATCTTTTGAGTTCTGTACACATACATCTACACATATTATTCCGTCATATAAGTAATAAAAAAAGGTATAAAACCGCACTCTCACAAAATGAAAACAAGTTTAGCTCTTTGTTCTCTCAACTCTCTTTAATATATTCAATCATGTTTAAATACTATATGGTTCCGTAAACGTTTTTCGTTTACCATAAAATAAATTACGAAAATTTTGGAATGAAAGAATGTTCGTTTACAGTAAGAGAAACTACGTTTACGATAAACTTTTGCATTAGCCGCAAAAATTTCAACCGTTACGGGAAAAGTAGAGCGTTTGAGACAAACAAAAATGTTTGCCATAAACGACGCCCAAACGTTTTTTTTCTTTGCGTGTATATATACAAGTGATGATTGCCACAACTACAAGCTCACACTGTGTCATGTACAAGACCCTCTGATGATATCCCCGCACAGGATTGAAATACGTATAAGGGTATGTGTTTACATGACTTTCAGAGCGCAGTGTCTTATCTTTTCCAATACACCACAAAAACCTCTCTTTCGAAAGGAAGAGTTGATCGAAAAAGCTGAACAATTCGAATGTGAAAACATTCAATAAATAAATCGAATTAAAAATTAAATCGATCATTAACAAAAAACTTCTAAAAACATATAAATCATTTACGATAAGTATACTAAACGTTTGCTATAAACGTTTCTTTGGGTTTTGGGATAAACATAAATCGTTTGCGACAAACATACACCACAAACGAAATTCGTTTGTCTAATTTTTCGTTTGGGAGTAACGAATTTTTTCTTTGCGTGTTGACAAACTATGGTGGAGGGTATTATACAGTCAGTCCCGTTCGACTTTATGAATCTTCCGAATGTTAACTTCACTCCAAATGCGGAAATTTTGCGTATTGGCATATCCATTGAGCTACAACTGAAACTCGTCACTGAACATATTGCGATAAAACAGATCCCCGGTTCTGAACCATGGTTTTCGAAATAAAATTGCGTTTCTGTCATAATTAAATGCAAACTAAGTTCAATTGAAAATACCATTACCAGATCTGGATCATTATCGTAAAATTGGACCTTTAAAAAACACAGATACTAGAATGAGTACATACACATATAAATCTAATAATATTTAGTTGCAGTCTAAAGTGAATGTGAGAATCATATCCGGCTCATAAACTGCTTTACAAATAAAGTATATGGAATGAGACGAAACCCATTTGACTAAAATGAAGATAATTATATATATAAATATACAGGGCAATAGGAATATTTTAACATTCCAGAAATAAGAAGTGCGAACCCAATTTTTGAAAAATGTGTCAAGTCATTCAAACAAATACATGTTAGTTAAGAAACAACATAAACACTTTAATATTATATTTTTTGGAAAAACTGTTGTAAATTATAGTATTTTTAATTGTCGAAAATAAATCAGACCAAGTTACTTTGAACCACTTTCGAAATTATCGGTACAATTTAATGTTAATTTACCAGAACATCCAGTGAATTTCTCTTCATTATACTTCTTTAAATATGGCACATTTAATGATGGTTACACACACACTCACAAACACATACACAAATGATATTTGGGGTATATAAGACAGACGTCCTCATTAAATGTGTAGAAACAGTTGAAAGAAAAATCGGAATACTCAGTGGCTGACATTATTCCTAGAAATGGCATGTAGGAAGATCCTTACATTAGTATTATTTGATATTGAGGTATATGCAGTGCTACATAATAAGAGACACAGAAGTTAAAAGAATTAAATAATTAAAATGTTGGCTCCATGAATATGGACAACACAAAAACAACATATACTTGAATGCGGTCTAAAAACTGATTATGATTCAAAGAAAATTATGAAAATTTTCATTTGTTAATTTTTAAGATATCTCATCAAAGAATGGAGCCGAGGCAAGGTTTAGGTTTAGGTTAGGGTGGCAGCCGTATTTTTTTACAAGCTCACATAGACCAGTTTAAGTAACTAGTGTTACCACGGGCTGAAATGCCCCTCATCGAAACCAAACTGTTTGATATATAAATTTATCGATAGTACGAATATCAGTACTGGAAAGATCTGTTAGGCTGCCTAAAAAGGCCGACCCCAGTATGTCCAGTCGTCGTTTACTCAAAGCGGGACAGTCGAAAAGCAAGTGCGCAATGCTCTCCACTTCTTCCTCATCTCCACAGCTTCGGCAGAAGTCATTGGAGTCAATACCCAATCTTTTGGCGTGTTCGCCGATCAAGCAGTGTCCCGTCAGAACCTGTACTAACGTAGACAATCGTTTCCTCTCTAGTGCGAGGAGATATTTTGACCTTCTCAGGTCATACCTTGGCCAGATTTGTCTAGGTACCCTGCAGGTGCCGATTTCTGTCCATCTCTTGTTGGACTGCCTGATTGCCTCTTGCCTAAGCCAAAGCTTGCACGTGGATAGTGGCGCACCAATATATGCAAATTCTTCGAGAATTTGTAATGTCGTCCCTTTCCTAGCAAGTTCATCGGCTTTGCAGTTCCCCGGGATATCCCTATGCCAAGGCACCCATATGAGGTGTATATTAAACTGCTCAGCCATCTCGTTAAGAGATCTGCGGCAGTCGAGGGCTGTTTGTGAATTTAGGGATGTTGCCTCCAGAGAATTGATGGCAGCCTGGCTGTCCGAGTAAATGACAACGCCAGTGTTGGTTACTATGTTGCGACTCAGCCACTTGACGACTTCCCATATTGCCATTATTTCGGCTTGATAGACACTGCAGGTATCTGGTAGTCTGTGAGCTATATCCAGACTAAGTTCTTCACAGTGTACTCCGAAACCAACCTTTTCATCAAGCTTCGAACCATCCGTGTAAAAGTGGAGATGGTCTCTATTACCTGGTATTCTGCCGACCCATTCATCTCTGGCGGGAATCATAGTGATGTAATTTCTCTCGAAGGTGTGCACAGTTCGTATATAGTCCACTCGGTCGGTTACCATAGCACTACACTTTGATATCCTCATGTGACCATAGTTCTTGTACCTCCACATTGATAGGCAGTTTAATCTTATTGCCGCTTTGGTTGCAACTTCTCTCGCCCCAATATTAATCGGCAGTATATGGAGTAGGGCTTGTAGAGACTCGTTCGCTGTAGTCCTTAAGGCTCCGCTTATGCTCAGGCAGGCAGTTCTCTGAACCTTTGTTAGTAAGTTGGTAATGGTTAGTTTGTCAGTTGCCGTCCACCATACCACAATACCGTATAACAGTATTGGACGAACTACTGCTATATATATCCAATGGACGATTTTAGGAGAGAGTCCCCACCGCGACCCTACAGCCTTTTTGCAGGAATATAAGGCGACGTTGGCCTTCCTTACACGTTCCAATACGTTAAGTCTAAATAACACTTTCCTATCTAGAATTATTCCTAAAAATTTTGCACTATCAGAAAAGACTAGATCTGTTCCATTTATCCGAGGTGGAGGGTCCACATGTGGGACATTATTCATCCTAGTAAAGAGAACCAATTCTGTCTTGTTGGGGTTAACGCCCAAACCGCTGCTTCTGGCCCATCTAGCCAACTTGTTCAGAGCCACCTGTACGATGTCTCTGAGGACGTTTACGAATTTGCCACTCACTACGATTGCCACGTCGTCCGCATATGCCACGACCTTGCAGCCACAACGTTCTAGATCTAGCAGGATTTCATTCACCGCTAGGTTCCAAATTAGTGGAGACAGTACTCCTCCTTACGGGGTCCCTCTGTTTACATACCTTGTTAGAGTTGTGGACCCTAGACATGCTGTTATGCGTCTTCTGGTGAGCAGACTTTGAATTAGTCTAATCAAACTAGTGTTAACTTTTAGATGTGAGAGTGCCGCAATTTCCGCATCTGAGTGAATGTTGTTAAAAGCCCCTTCTATGTCAAGAAATGCCACCATGGTGAATTCCTTGAAATGCAGGGACGATTCGATAGTGCTCACAAGTTCGTGCAGGGCTGATTCTGTAGACTTGCCCTTATTGTAAGCATGTTGAGTCCCCGACAGGAGTTTTGTATCCAGGTTTTCCCTAATGAAATGATCTAAAGGTCTTTCCAGACCTTTCAATAGGAAGGGGGATAGGCTAATTGGTCTGAAGTCTTTTGGCCTAGTGTGTGATATCTTCCCCGCTTTAGGTATGAATACCACTTTGGTATCCCTCCATCGATTCGGGACGTATGAAAGCCTGATACAGCCTACATAAATTTTCTCCAGCCAGGGGATAATGTACTTTAACATTTTCTGCATTTCTGCTGGAGTGATGCCATCTGGTCCAGGTGACTTGAAGGGCTCAAAGCTGTTAATAGCCCAGCTTATTCTGGATATCTCAGTCAAGAAGCTAGCGACGCTCGCAGTCCACTCGCACGAGTTCCCCGGGAAATGTGTGTCGAGCAGTACATTGAGCGACTGCTCGCTGTTTTTGGTCCAGTTATTTGCCTCATCCTGTAAATATCCCACTGTACAGGGTGAAGCAGATAATATCATCCTCAGCCTAGCGGCGTCGGAGACCTTTTCCACTTCACCACAGAAGGTATACCAAGAGCGCATTTGCGCCTTTCTAAGCTCCTTCTTATAGATCTTGAGTTGCTCTTTATAAGCATCCCAATCATTAGCGACCCCAGTAGATTTAGCCTTATTGAATAGCTTGTTGCAGGTCTTTTTCATAGCCGTTAGCTCAGAAGTCCACCATTGGGGTTTAGTTTTACCCTTGTACCTTGTTTTTGGACAGGCTTCTTCAAGGGATCTATTGAATGATATGGTGATATGATCGACCAGATTATCCAGACCGGCTTTGTCATTCGGTTCGTACAGAAGTTTAGAGTTGAGGACTTTCTTGAAATTCTTCTCATACAGATGCCATTTTGTCTTCCTTACATTTCTGTGGACGGCGGGTTTAGGCGCTTTTTCCGCGAGTTTGAACTCAATATAATGGTGATCTGAGAATGAGTGGTCGTCCAGTACATTCCACCCAATAATTTTGTCTGACAGCCGGTCAGTAGCAAATGTTACGTCGAGTACTTCTTGTCTGTCTTTAATTGTGAAGGTCGGTTTATTACCTATGTTACAAAAACTAAGGTTGGTAGTTAGAATAAAGTCAAGAAGCGAATCACCCCTATTGTTTATATCCGTACTACCCCAGATAGTATGATGAGCGTTCGTGTCTGCGCCAATAATCAGCTCGAGCTCGTCAGACGTTGCTTCTTCTACAGCTTCATAAGGCAAGTAGCTGGAGACCACCCAATATATGCGATTACCGATCTCCAGGCTAGCAGCTGTTTGGTCTTTACCACTTAAATTAGTCAGGAGAAAGATACTTAGATCTTTCCTGGCCAAAATGCAGGTTCTTGGAGTGCCTTCACAGTTGGCCACAAGCAGTTTAAAGTTGGGTGTCCTAATACCACACACCCTTCCTCCCACTACGTAGGGCTCCTGTATCAGGACGATGTCTACTGCGCCTGTGGACAGGCGCAGCAATAGAGCCGCTGAGGCTGCTTTAGCGTGATGGAGGTTAATCTGTAGAATTCTTACCATCATTGGTAATTGACAGATTAACATCCACCCCGACAAGGGTGTTATCGAACTCTTCGTCCGTATCGTCGAGAAGCATGTCCCCGCCAGATGCGTCAAAGAGTCCGGAGACTCCCCTCAGCCTCTCTGTGTCCGAAGTAGAGCTTTTGATGGGCCGGCAGACCAGGATTGGAATCTTTTATTATTTCTAAGATGTCAGCCGGGTTGGAGGGCTCTTCTGTAACCCAGGTGATGGCTCTAGGGACTAGGGATGTTGTTTTTTCGACAACATCCAACTGGGCACCCGGCCACACCTCACCCGCTCGACTCAGAGCAGCCTTATACAGGTCTACTGATCTGGCATCACCGAAATATAAGAGCTTTACTCTCCCCTGATGCCATCCTGCATCGTTGCAGATTGGTGGTTTTCCCGGCATTTCTCTACGGACATCGAGGTAATGAGCCATAATGGCTGATTGTACATGACTCCATTTGTCCTTGAGGATGGATCCATCCTCACTACTTCTGTCTATAACAGCCATCACTAGACTCTCCTTCGCCACTTCATTGAAGGGCTTGGTGAGTGTCCTGTTGATGGTGACATTAGGGCCTCTTGCCTTTTTCGAAGGCAGGGGTTCATCAGGTGATCTGATTCGTTTTACTTTATTAGCCGGTAACACAGCTGAATTTGTGGCTCTTTCAGCCGACTCATTGGCCTTAGAAGCATCTATGACGCCTTTAGCCTAGGTAAGTGACTCTTTTTGTTTTTCGGTAAGAGCCAAAACCTCAACAGCCTCCAACTTCGTCAAAACTCTAAGCGATACACGATGCTCATTGTGCTTCCGTTTTGACGGTCGGACATGACGTTTTCCCCTCACCGCATCACCTGTTGGGGGAGATTTTCACCATTTTTGGTGTGGTCGGCTTTGGCCAAGACCAACGGACGGACAGTCGGACGATTGGGGAACCGCGCTCCATCGGAACACGAAGGCATCCCCGTCAAGAGAATTTATTTTTATTTTGTCTGTATTAGACCGTAATAGGTACTACGATGTAGGCCTTACAGACTTTGTACAGATTTTTGCTATTGCGTAATAGGTACTGGTAACTATCCGCTATGTGATAAACACGTCCGTTCACTGCGAATGATCAGCAACAAATCCCGAGCCGAGGCAAAGTCATCGGTGGCGGCTCAGTCGACCAAAATGTTTCAGTCGGATGGCTCTTTATTAAATAAAAAAAAATATTAAATAAAATAAGATAACAAAAATAATGCCAAATAATTAATTCGTACTATCTCTGCAGCTTTTTGTATTTTGACAAATTGCATTTAAGGATTGACAACAAATGATGGCTTGGAGTATTTGCAAATTAAAAACATGTTAAGTAAAGCACAGTGCTTGCTACTTGTGACATTTTTGACTGTAAAGGTGGGTACTATGTTTTTTCAGCTTGAAAAAATTCCACAAAATGTTATTTCAAGTTGAAAAATGGAACGCTTTTTTACTAAGGTCGCATTGCATTTTTGAAGTGTGTGTGTCGAAATGTCACTTTTATATGTATGTGTGTGTGTGTATAAGCATGTGCATTTTTCCTTTTTGTTTTTCTTGAAAACAAGCACGAGTTTAAATTAGAATCAATAAGCAAGTAAATGGAATAATGCCGACTTAGAATATAGTTAATTTAAATTGCAGAATGGAAATATGGTTGAAGATCATTGCGCTAATGTTATAACTAAATAAATTATTTATTTTGTGTTGATACGATGGCGATGCTTGTGAGGCATCAGAAGCCATGGTAATACAATGTTACAAATAACAAAATAATTTCCTACTGTTGTACGAATATAAATAAATAAGATGATGTTTTGATGAAGCGAAAAATATGTTTTATTATTATTTTTAAGGATTTACATTATATTTGTGGACATATATAAATTATACTTCCATCCATAAACGGATTTTCTTCTTCCAACTCCTATGTCTGGCAAGAACTCACTATGTTATTTATAACCATTTAAAACGAGATCGCAGGCACTGCCCAATTCCATTGTCCTACTGCTTCGGTAGCGTTTGCCGTCCACAAAGTTTTTCCAGGCTTTTCGTCACGATTGTTCTAAACATACAAACGTATATGTACATACGTAATTATAAGACAAATTCCACATTATTACATATAGTTACATGTCCTTCCAGTTTTTTGCACTTTTTTGCTTTGCTATCCAATCGGAATTTCGCTCTTCTCGTTTATTCAATATACATAATAATTTTCTGTTCCAAAACTTTGCATTAGTTTTCTTTCAGATAATTTAATATTGTATTCTTTATTAGGAAATTTTATCGCTAAGATTGACAACAACTGAATTTCTCGCGGACAAACATGAATATAAATAAATAGGAGTACAATGCTGGCGGCATTCAATTTGTTGCGGCTTTCAATTAAATTGTAGCGGCGCAAAATGTCAATTAATCACGTTGAAAAAACATAGTACCACAAATGAAAAAATTTCACTCATTTTTTCACAACTTTGATTTTTGTATGGGATTTCAGCGTGAAACAGGAACATAGTACCGTACTTCAAAATATGAAGTGTAAAATGATATTACTGAAAAATAACGTCAGAAATTTTCTCCATACAAAACGTACGAGTATGTGGAAGATCCAGATTTTCCTGAAATGTGTTGGACAGATGGAACAATATCCGGAAATACGAAAATTATGGAAAGGACGCAAAATAGGATACTTATGGTGCTTTATTTAAAAAAAAAAAAGATGTTGCCCTGACAGAGAATAGCATTTTAACACTGTCGCATAAACCCTTTTGTACTGCTGCATTTTTAATGACCAGAATCGAAAACAAAAATTTCAAAAACTTGTCTTTTAACTCACTTAAAAAAACTAAAAACAAAGACTACTCCACGGCGCCGGCTAAATAAAGCATCTGGTTGTTAGAGCAGCGTGTAAGTGCGACATTTTTTACAGAAGAAAGCGAAACCCTATCACAGTGCAGCTTTGTTTTTTTACAAACGAAAACAAAAAGGCATTTTTGGGACGAAAGGCAGAAAAAATTTAGCATTTTTTGACACAAAAGAAAACAACATTAGATTTTCGATTTTTTTTATTTATTTATCATTTTTCTGAACAACAAGAATTAATGTCTTATAATTACAGTACAGAAATGAGACCCGTTAGGATAAGAAAATTTTTATTAAATTAAATTAAAATCATTTTATAAAAGCAAAAAACATCATTTAAAGGAAAACTATAGAAATTTTAAGTATTAAAATACATTATAATATTAAAACAAAAGGCACTACAAATAAAATTTAACAATAATAATCATAATTTATATTATTATTTATTTATTCAATCAAGTAATTTGAAGCCTTATGGCCAATGCAGTAAATTACAGTACAATACAGTTGAGATAACTACTCAAAACCACTAACTAACTACTTCAACCAAGTGATTTTCAACCATTTGACCGCTGAGGTTAAAGCTAAATCTAGAAAGCTCAGATTTTGCACACGCATAAACAATAGTGCTATATAAACTACTGGCTACTCAGGAGGAATTAAAAAGGAAAATAATTCGGCCGTTTCCTAACCAGACAACCGATAGCGACAAAATATGGAGTGCTTGTAGAAGAGGTATTAGAGAAATTATATTTCACAAACATTGTTTTTCATTATTAACTGCATACCTTCCTCTTTATTATGAAATAAACATCCGATCATTTATCTCAAAAAATTGAATTTTTCTTTGAATACCAAAATAACACCTCTAGTTGGAAAAGCCTTTATTAGAGAAATTATGTTTTATTATAGAATTTTTGTTATACAGAGGCAGAGCTGCAGGACCACAAAATTGGCCACCTCGGGTGAACAAAATGTTTAAGTGCGTGTAACATTCGTATGTTTAGTACATATTTTTTTGCACTTAGTTAAGCTCAAGATAATTTTTGTTGTTTTCAGTATATGAAAACACATTTTTTTAAAAATTAAAGAAAAAGTATAGTGACATGTATTGGGGGAGGTTTTAATGGTTGGATAGACAGATCTGTTTCAGGAGCTACTAAATACCCATTGTCAATATCCTTATTACAACTATTGCTTCATTCGAAAATAGCTTGAAAATAGCGCATATCAAAAAAAGGCAATCAGTAATCATCATCCCCGTACATAAACCAACTTCCACATTCTTATTTTTTGTTTGATTCATAAAATAAAAAATAAGAAAAATGAATTTTTCACTTTTGTTCCACGCCACACAGTGGTTCAGAATCAAAATCCATCGGCCAAAATTAACATTGGAAATCTGGCAATCGGGTATTTCTTAGAAATTGGGCCAAAGTTAACTACTTTTCTTGTTTTTGGATTTAAACGAGAAGTAAAATTTATATTTTTTTGTTTTTTACACGTTTTAACGTATTTGCTCATTATGCGCCAAAATTTTTTTATTGAATTTTGGCCGATCAATTTTGATTCTGAACCACTCTGCGCCGCCCTTTAATACTTTTTCTCAATAAAATAAAAAAATTATTTAAAAAAATAAATTGACATGGGGTACGGTACGTCTGACATCGTGGGCATTTGGGTGTTACAAACAAATGCACAAACTCATAATACCCTGGACCACAGTGTGGTGTAAAATCGAAATGAATTCGAAAATCATTAAATTTGCCGAAGTCAATCCCACAATAAATTCTAAAATCCCCAAAAAATTAGTTTTTTTTTTATTTTGTCCTATATCTACTAAAAGCCGGGATCCAAATTTCGTTTGAAGCTAAATTAGCAACGCTTTACCACATACAAAATTAAAAAGGTTTTAATATTCTAGCTTTGCGACTGGTGCAAATGCTCCTTACTTTTGAAATGTATGTAAACAACGGTGTAAAATGGAGAAGCTTGGCAACAATACCAGTGAATATTTTGTAACCGTTCTTTCTCGAGATCATTCTCTAGCAAGTTTTCTTTAAAATGAATATACATTCGCTATACTTTTGTTAAATAAGTTCTTCTATAACTCAAAATAAGACACATACTTTTTTCCAAAAAAATACAAGCAATCAAATTTCAAATGGCCATAAATTTTGTCGATCGATTTTTTCATCATAAAGGAAATTTTGTTGCCAATTCAAAATACTTCATGTGAAAGATATCAGTGAATATTCTGCTCCGATGTTCACAAAATAAAGAGTGGTTAAATTGTAAGGGCCGATGTTGAATGTGAACCACGCCTAAACGTCTTGTTTTTTCTGCATTTCATTTGACATTTCTCAATTTCAGATTGACTCAATTTGAACCATGGAAAGATACACAATCGAGTAACGCGTTAAAGTTTTTTAAGCCTTTTACGAAAATGGGCGTTCAAACCAAAACGCATTTCGTGCACTTCGGGATGTTTTTTTTTTTGATCTGCATAATCGACCAAATGTGTCCACAATCGGGAGAATTGTGCGCAAATTTCAGCAAACCGGGTCTGTAGGAGATATGAAAACACCTGTGCATGCTCGCCCAGTTCGTTTGGTACGGCTTATAGGCTGGCGACGTCATTGGGCCATACTTCTTCGAAATCAAGCCGGCACATTAACGGCATAGAACCTCAATTATGCCTCAGCGTAATTGAAAATTTGGACCATCGGAAGGAGGTGGCGAGGCCGATTTGGCCGATATTTTGTTCCATACATAATTAAACCATACCGATATTATCATAATAAAAAGAAATGACAATAATTTCCAAAATAACTTGTGTTTTATTCAAAATCAACATCGGCCCTTAAAATTTAACCACCCTTTATTATTAACTCTTAGGTGTAAAAAGTATTTTGAAGATGGATTTAATGAGTCAGATAAAAAAGAAGAGAAAGTTGCACGCGCTTAAACATTTTGCTTATCCGAGGTGGCCAATTTTGAGGCCCTATTGCTCCGACCCTTTATACCATAGGGGCCCAAAAATTAACGGCCTGTTTCTGTATTTCTAACGAAAGTCTCTGCGAACGAAAACCAGTCACTCACTTTCGTAAGGAATTTGGTTTCTCTAACGTTCTATCGTTCGTTCGCCTGGCCTTACGTCAATGACGTTAGCAATTTACCAATTGGAAAATAATGTAATTGCCAGATCAATAATTTCACAATTTCCGGTCTAAAAAAGCACACATTTTTGTATGGTCGACCTTAGCAAATACATCTCTGCACTATTTACACTAGCGGTGGCCAAAAAAGCAACCCTGGGTGGTCAGCTGAGCTGCACCAAGACTCTCATTTCTTTCTCTCTCTCTCTCACGTCTCTCTCATTGTGCACTGATATTTTTTTTCCATTTTAGCGAGCAACTTCTTGACTTCTATGCTAAAATATTTACGCATATGTACACAATTTTATTATTCTTTAATTGTTTTTACCATAATATCTACTTATTTTTTGCTTTTAATAATGTTTATTTTGTCATTGTTCCTATCAGTCGACAAATAAAATAATGTGACTCGATGTGACATTTGTGTTCGCCGACATGACAGCAAAGAGAGATAGAGAAACCAAAATTTGCACTGAAATGATTACGTTTTCGTACGAGTTCATTATCGTACGACTTCTCGTTGTGATGGTAGTTAGTGAAGCCCAAATCAGCTGTTTGTCGTCTGGCAGGCGAACGAAAGCAAATTTTTAAGTTACAGAAACAGGCTGTAAAACTTCTTTACCTCTTTACAAATATGTCAAGTATTGTCGCAATCGGTTGTCTGAATTATTTTCTTTTTTTACCAGGACATATCTAAAAATTTTTCTCTTACTTCATTTTAGTGGTAAAGACCAAACAGCTGCCAGTCTAGAGATAGGTAATCGGAGCTACTGGATGGTTTCCAGTTACTTTTTTTATGGTGATGTGTTAGTGCTGTCAGTAGGGGAGTAGTGGACGAAGCAGCCTCTGATGAATGTGAGCTGATAATTGGCATATACTCGAACGCTCATCATCCTATATGGAGTAGCAGGGATACAAACAACAGTGCTGCGTTACTTCCAAACAGCTGCCAGTCTAGAGATAGGTAATCGGAGCTACTGGATGGTTTCCAGTTACTTTTTTTATGGTGATGTGTTAGTGCTGTCAGTAGGGGAGTAGTGGACGAAGCAGCCTCTGATGAATGTGAGCTGATAATTGGCATATACTCGAACGCTCATCATCCTATATGGAGTAGCAGGGATACAAACAACAGTGCTGCGTTACTTCTTCACATTATTCTAAATACCAACCAAACTATAGCAATAAACCGATCGTTGAAAATAAAGACAGACAAGAAATACTACAAAAGGCTTTTCATCAAGGCCGAATCTGATGACTGGGATGCCTGTAAATAGCAACTCACAATCTATAAGAAGGAGCTTAGGAAAGCGCAAAGACGTTCTTAGTACACTTTCTATAGAGAAGTGGAAACGATCTCAGACGCCGCAATGCTGAGGAAAATACTATCCACAACACACTGTACATTGGTTTATCTGCAGGATGAGGATAACAACTGGACAAAAAATTGTGAGCTGTCACTATAGGTACTTCTCAACGCATGTTTTCTGGAGGACTCCCTGACAGAACTCGAGGAACAGCAGGACCAACAAGAAAGCGAGTGGAGTACAAACGTCGCTACATTGTTGAGCGAGGCGATTAACAGATTCCCTCATGCCCTGTAGAAGGCTCTTTGTAGAAAAACCGAATACACAACATGGGCGTATCAGCTTAAAAGAGCGAATGCCCCTTTATTTATTATAAATGATTCAAAACAATGAAATAAGACTTGTGCAAAAATTTGCGGTGTTGTGTTACACCGTTCGACCAAAGCGAGTAATAGTTCTCACAGAGTCAGCACAACAATATGTTGCGCGTGCAATATAATAAAATGGTCTACAAGTATTGTCAGTACACGCAAAGAAAAAATTTGATATTGATGTGGCTTTTAACAGATTACGCTCACATGCGGTATTCGTGGCACTGCCACATCTAATGATGAGTTCTAGCTTGATTAGACAGCATTTGCTCACCAGAAGACTCACAACAGTAAGTCTCGGCGCCACAACTCTAGCGATATCTCGAAAATCACAAACGGCCCTGATCAGCAAACTCGCCAGGGCGTTGCGAATTAAGTTCAATGACATCTGCAGAAGATGAGAAGGAAGTGGAGATCATTGAGCATCTGCTTTGTTATTGTCCTCCACTAAGTATACTGTGGTCGGCCTTTCTAGGAAGTTTAACAGCTCTTCCCGTACCGATGTTCGTAATATTGATAACTTTATTTGTTGAACAGATTGGTTTAGATGAGGAGCAACCGGGTCCGTGGTTGCCCCTCATCTATGATGTGCTATGCTGTGGTGGACATGTTTCTCCCCTACAGTAGTGGTTATACTAAAAACAAACTCCCCTAAGTGTTATGCGTACTGTGCTCATGGGAAGTTTCGGTTCGCAGTGATGGGTTAGCATATACTGTGTTTTGACGGCTGCCTTTGCTAATACCTGGACGTCAATGAAGTGATATACCTACACACTCGTGTGGGGTACGGTAGGTCTTTTAAACAAAGAAAAACGGACACACTACAACAACCAACCGATACGACTACGAATACAAAACTGATAACGATACAGGAACAGGTTACCTCATCAACTTTATTATTAACCAGTAAGGAAAGGCTAAAGTCGGGCGGTGCCGACTATAAAATACCCTACACCACTCTCGTAATATTGAATAACTCTGATATATAAATTTTGTAATTCATGTATAAATTGTTTACATAAATTTACTTTTGGGACATTTTATACTTAAATAATACCCTGTACCACAGTGTGGTGTTAGGTATAACAACGATTGGATCTAAAGAGCCAAATCGGATGAAACATATATATGGGAGCTATAGCTAATAACCGATTTTTTTCAAATTCGGTAGTGTTGGTTCATGGATCAAGAAACTCTACCATTCTAAATTTCAAAACGATTGGATGTAAAATACAGCTTTTATAGGACTAAAGGGCCAAATCGAACGAAACATATATATGGGAGCTATATCTAAATCTGAACCGATTTTCTTCAAGTTCGGCAATGTTGGTTCATGGATCAAGAAACTCTACCATTCTAAATTTCAAAACGATCGGATGTAAAATACAGCTTCTATAGGTCTAAAGGGCCAAATCGGACGAAACATATATATGGGAGCTATAGCTAAATCTTAACCGATTTTCTTCAAATTTGGCAATGTTGGTTCATGGATCAAGAAACTCTACCATTCTAAATTTCAAAACGATCGGATGTAAAATACAACTTCTATAGAATTAAAGGACCAAATCGGACGAAAGATTTATATGGGAGCTATATCTAAATCTGCACCGATTTTCTTCAAATTCGGCAATGTTGGTCCATGGATCAAGAAACTCTACCATTCTAAATTTCAAAACGATCGGATGTAAAATACAGCTTCTATAGGACTAAAGGGCCAAATCGGACGAAACATATATATGGGAGCTATAGCTAAATCTTAACCGATTTTCTTCAAATTCGGCAATGTTGGTCCATGGATCAAGAAACTCTACCATTCTAAATTTCAAAACGATCGGATGTAAAATACAGCTTCTATAGGACTAAAGGGCCAAATCGGACGAAACATATATATGGGAGCTATAGCTAAATCTTAACCGATTTTCTTCAAATTCAGCAATGTTATTTCATGGATCAAGAAACTCTACCATTCTAAATTTCAAAACGATCGGATGTAAAATATATCTTCTATAGGACTAAAGGGCCAAATCGGACGAAAGATATATATGGGAGCTATATCTAAATCTGAACCGATTTCAACCAAATTCAATAGCGATCGTAACAGCCGCGAAATACTCTAAACTGCAAAATTTCAGAACGATCGGAGTGAAATTGCGACCTGTAGTCGACGAACAACTTTACATGGACAGACGGACGGACGGACGGACGGACTTCGTTAAATCGACGCAGCTAGTGATTCTGAGTCGATCGGTATACTTTAAGGTGGGTCTAGCTGTGTTATTTTAAGGTGTTACAAACATCTGCCGTGAAACAAACTTATAATACCCTGTACCACAGTGTGGTGTAGGGTATAAAAATTAAAAGGCAAATGAACCACCGGCATCCAAAAGGATCAAAGGAATTAGTGGTAACGCTGCTCCTCGGTTCAGTAGTAAAGCTCCTCTTCGGTCCTTTGCTGACGTAATTAAGGAATACGTTTGATACTGGCGGTTGTATTAGGCGGACAAGGATCGGAAGCACGCAGTATTTATACTGAAAGCCGAGTCCCCACCCCACCTCGTCAAGTCCGAAGGCATGATTTCATATGGAGTCAGCAAAATCCGACTTAACCGAGCAAATTTCTCATTACCAAATAATCCGACGAGTAAGCAAAGTTCGATAATGGTAAACACTTATTTTTTAGCCACTTTTCTCATTATTTTAACATGGGGATGTCATTGGAGGAAAGTACTCCCCAAAAGCATACAATAAAGTAGCATAATAAGTACTTATTTGTAGCTCGATTTTATGTACTTGTATAATGCATTACCAATAAGTTATAAAATAAGTAGTAGATATGTAGAAATGGCCATTTAAAGTGATTTTTTGCATATTGTCGCTCATATTTCTCGAAACAAATAATTTCCTCATGCCAAATTCGAATTTCTGGTACTTTCATTCAAATCTGCACGTATTGTCTGAAAACATGTTGAAATATAAATAAATCTTGTACAATAACCCACATATAGCCAAAATTGCATTATATTAAAATTTGTCAAAATGATTTTGATAACAAAAAAATCACTTATTTCTGTTATTATTGGTAAGTCATTATTAATAAGCCGAAAGTAGTGCAGCGAATAATGAGATGTCATTATTTGGTAATGCAGGGAATAATGACAGGCACTTACCAAGATTTTGCTGGGAAGGTGTACAAGAGCGATGAGGGGAGAATTTCGAAAAATACTCTTCCAGACTCTGGTGTAGTGTCTAATGAAGAACATTCCTCCCCTTCGCAAGTGTCAGAGCAGCATGTGGCACTTGAATATGTTAAGAAGCTCGTTATCACCGGATCGGAAGAAACGTGTGGGGATGAATCCAGTGAGGTGGCGAAACCAGTCAATGGTCCGGCTCCTACAGATAGTTGAAAGGAGATATGGGTTGTGGGCTTAGGACGCCATGGTTTAAGCTGCTTCAAGGTACAGGTAATGGAAGACGTAGATCCTGTATATTTCCAGAACGACCTTAATATATACCTTCTTTTAGTAGTGAAGACATAGTATCAGCCAGTCTCCAGTTATAAAACTCTCATGTTTCGTTGGCCTCCGTCTATATGGCACATAACGCTGAGACGCCACGTTGTGTATTGAAATCACTGGTAAGAGCCGCAAACGAGAACAGCAAGGACCTTATTGTGTGTTGCGATGTCAATGCACACCATCATATATGGGGAAGTACTGACATCAAGGACAGGGGCGAATACTTATCGAATATATTATATATAGTAACTTTGTGATTTGTAATAAACCTACATTCATTATTAGAAACAAATAGGAGGTGCTCGATGTCAACTTTGTCTCCGAGAATTTAAGCGAAAGGATTTCTGATTGGATATTTTTGGACACTCATAGCTTTTCCGACCATATATATAATAGCTTCTGCATGAATGCGAAGCCTCCTGATACCGTCTTTCCACCCAATATTTAAAAGTCTAATCGGGAAAAATTTAGACACATATTCAACAGGTCTCATACAGTCCTGAAATGAAAATGCAAACTATTCGGTATATAGAAGAAAGGGTGGAACGATCACTACAACTCTTAACTTCTCGTTACGGTGGTCGTTTTAATTAGTTATCCTGAAGAAGTGTTATAGGAGCTCTTCAAAAGGGCAAAGGCCAACAGAGCCCCACAGGACTGGGACATATACATACAAGGAAAAACTTAAACGATACAAAAAAGAGTTATGAAAAGCTCAAAATAAATCCTTGATAGATTTCTCTAGTGGCGTAGAAAGCTCATCCGAAGACTCAAGGTTAAGGAAAATTTTATCCCAAAAGCGGGAAAGCCGTCCCACAATTAGTCTATCGTCAATTACCCTTAAAACTCTAGAGAGATTAATAATAGTTACCTTAGGACTAAAATTGATCACAGGCTACTGTCCACTCAACAGCATGCCTACAGCAAGGACAAGTGCACTGAAACCGCCCTACATGATCTAGTCAGCTTTATTGAAGGATACCTCTCTGTTAAGGAATATACTACGGTATATTTCTTATATATAGCGGGGGCCTTCCATGACATAAATCCATCTGCTATAATTAAAGACCACCGGCCCAAAGAGGGTGGTTTTTCTCCTCTGCTATGAAATACCTCCATGAACAATATTTAGCTTTCTCTGGAGATGATGGGTGTCAGAGTTGACAATAGCTATTAGATGGAAGTTTCTGGATACTCTCAAAGACATCCTACAGCAGGCCCTTCGTACAACCGCAAAATGTGCTACCAGTAATGGTCTTGATATTAAATCGACCAATACTGAACTCGTTCCTTTTACCAGGAAAATAAGGTACCATGAGTTACACCTGTCTCCTTGGGGGTATTAAAATTCCCCTCTCTGAAAGCGCAAAAAACTTAGATATTTTACTAGACTGGAAGTTGCACTTCAAACCCAACATTTTGGAAAGAGCAAATAAGGCTGTGGTATCGCAGTACTGCTGCCGATAATGCTGTACGGCATTGTGGTCAGGTGAACAGTTCAGCAGAAATCCACCTTCTGTGCGATACTTCAGCGAATGGCTGCCATAAGTGTCACTGTCGCACTGAGAACAACACCAACTGCTGCAATAAATGTAATACTATATATAATACCGCTAGATAATATAGCAGTGTTGTATGCCGCATGTACTGCGATAGACTCGGAAACTGTTACTATGGTCAGGAAATGGATACGGACATAGTGTCATTCTAGACCAGAGCTTTTCAAATGGTGGTCTGCAGGGCCGTAGCGGCACATCAGGGGGACTGTGACGTCTTGATGGAAATTATGCGCATTTAATTTTTCGTTTAAAAAGGTCTGGAAAAAAATAAATTGAATTCGGAAAATATTGTTTGATACAAATTGAAAAATTTTCTTTCGTATCGGAATTGCATAAATAACACTAAGCAACAAAAAATTTGTCCAAGGGATGTAGATAACAGTTTCTGGTGTAATTTGGTGTCAAAAACACGAAAAAATATCAAAAAAATGGTATTTTTTTAAATTCTAAATTTCATGGAAAGTACATTTAGTATTTGGACCATAATTTTTCAAGTATAAACCTGATTGAGCCTTGTTATGCGTTAAATTAATGGGAACTATGAGGGCTACATATGCTGCAAATATCGCATTCACGTATAATCTTTGGTTTAGTAACAGTCGTCAAAAATATGAGAAAAAAATATTTTTTTAACACTTTTTCCTGGTACAAAAAAAACATAAAAATAGAAAAAAGTCGAAAAAATATTTTATCACATTTTTAAAAAGCCAGCATGCTAACGAAGGAAGCATTGTCTATTTGAAAAAAATCTATGGATAGATGTAAAAGTTATGAGCCATTTTGTAAATGTTAGTAAAATTCAAAAAAAATCTTGTTTCATATTTTTCCGTTTTTAAATGATGTTTTTCTTATATTGAATTCGCCATATGTGAGAGAGTCATATAAGAGACATTGCACTTGCATTTTATTTTATGAGGATTGATGTCAGACATTATAAAGTTATAGAGAGGACGAGGTTTTATGGCCGTTCGTATCCCTCCATAAAACATTATATGCAATGTGAGAGCTATAACCACAACAATATTTGTGGTTTTTTATTTATGAGGTTGCCATTCAGTTAGGCCTTTTAGGAGCATGGACATCCCAGTCGTATATACAGGTAGTAAAATTATATGTACGCAAAACAAAGTAGTACGCGAATGTCTTGAAAATATTGGGTTTCTACGTTCGAAGCAAACTGTATGTCAGCTACAGGTACTGCAACATATGATAAGTCGATTTTCTGAAAAGTATTAAATTTTATATTTCGAATTGTGTGCAGAAGGCAAAGAACTTTTCAATGCGCAAATGATCCTGACAATTTCTGCTACATCTGCGGAAAATATGTAATTAAAAAAATGGCCGTGCGATTAGTAAAATTATAGAAGAAATATATCGCTCGCTCACTTCAAGAGTGTCATAACTCAAAATTGAAAATTGTCAGGATGTGTAACTTTAAGTCCGTATAAATAAATAAATAATATGAAATAAGACTATTAAAAAGGGTGGAATAATCCGAAATATGTTTGTTTACTTATAAACTAAATTTCGTTGAGATTTATTTATGGATATTTGCAAAATTAGCAATTCTGTAAGGCAACCTCAAACATTTTCAATTTTGAGTTATGACAGTCTTGAAGTGAGTGAGCGATTTGTGCAATATTTTGGTATACGAGTTAAAAATATAAGTTAACACACTCCGTTAACTGGCTCAGTAATGCCACAAAGCCTAAATATGCCAACATATTCACAGATAGCCAAATGGCAATCAAAGCAACAACATCGGAAAAGGAAAATCCAGAACAGTGTAAGACTGTAAAAGAACGATAAATAATTACTCAGTCCATGGTCAACTGCGTATTTTCTGGGTACCGGGACACAACGGAGTGATTGGAAATGAACGAGCAAACAGCTTGGCTTCAAAGGGCAGAGAACTTCGAGTAACAAACTTGGAAAATTGGAAACCTTTCGAAGCCACGAAGGATGAGTTGAAGCACTGGGCAGTGATGGCTCACAAAACTGTGTGGAATAGAGCAACTGTAGGAGCAACTGCAAAGATACTGTGTGGTGACCCAAATGAGAAGAAAACCAGTAGTTTTCTGAAACTAAACAAGATCGAGATTAGTAAGATGATAAGTGTTCTAACGGGACACTCAAGCTTACAGGCACATCTTCATCGCATAGGACTAGCAGAAAACGACGAGTGCAGGGCATGCAGGGAAAACATCGAAACGATAGAACATTTTCTGTGTCACTGCCAGCTTTCACGCATGCAAGATCCCGATATTTCGGTTCCGACATATTGCCAGACTTGACTCATCTCAGAGGATATGACTGGAAGATACTGAGAAAATATGTGTCTAGTACCGATTTTCTGTAATCCGTGGGGTATGAAAATCATAAATAAGGAGCGCACAACAGGCGAAACCACTAGCTTAAGTGTATGTCCATGGACATGAGACGTTTTAAACGTCTCCTCTATTCAACCTAACCTAACCTATAAACTAAATTTCGTTGAGATTTATTTATGGATATTTGCAAAATTAGCAATTCTGTAAGGCAACCTCAAACATTGTCAATTTTGAGTTATGACAGTCTTGAAGTGAGTAAGCGATATGTGCAATATTTTGGTATACGAGTTAAAAATATGAACGCACCGTGGACAGTATTTTGTGTAATTCGTGCCATGTAAATCTTACTCTATGGAGTAGTGGAAGCATGCGGTATGTACTTTACAATTAATGTATTACAATGTTTTGTGAGATAAAACGTTTTAATTTTATACATCACGTGCAATTTGGAATTCCAATAATTTGGAGACAACCATTCATTCACGATACGGACTGCTATTTTTGTCTAAGTAAACGTCAACGCTAAGGAATCATACGAAACAATGGCTAAATTGATAAAATACATAAAATATGAACAACATGATTGGAAAATTTGTTGCGATTTAAAAGTAGTTGGGATGTTATGTGGAATGCAAGGCGGATACACAAAATATTGCTGTTTTTTATGCCTCTGTGATAGCCGTGCTCGCGAAGATCATTACAGAAGAAAGAAATGACCAACAAAAAAACATTACATTGGGTGAAACAACATAAAATACACACCTCTCGTCCAAGAAGAAAACATTATTTTGCCAACACCGCATATTAAGTTTGGGCTCTTTAAAAATTTTGTAAAAGCCTTAAGGAAAGTTGGCAATTCACTATCATATTTAAAAAGATTATTTAAAAGTCGTTCTTTTCAAAAAATCGAAGAAGGCGTTTTTGATGGGCCTAAAATAAGATAACTGATGAAAGACGTAAATTTCGAATCGTATTTGATGGAGGTCGTTTATACTTGTAGTTTCAAATTTCCTTGGATCCAATAAAAGCCCGCAATATGAAACAATGATTAATTATTGGTTAAACAATTATGTAAAAATTGGTAAGAAATATATTTTTTTATATTAATGTATTTAACACATATCGATCATTCCATGTCAAACCGAACACTTTTTTACATCACCATCTCCGATTTCGATGAAACTTTGTAGGATAACTCAACTCTATAAAATATTTGATTTGTGGAAGACGAAAAAAAAACCGAAATTTTTTTGCAAAAGATATGGCCAATTGAAAATAGGTAAAATCAGGAAAAACGTGCCGAGGTAGGAACACTGAAAGTGGTGTAGTGAGAAAACGCATGGCCAGAATTCAAAGAATGAAGGCTTATTTTAAAGGTAATTGCAATTACTATTCATCTGCGGCTTTGGCTACTGACCGCTACTGACCAAATTTGAACATTTAGTTTTATTTTTCTCCTTCTTTTGTGTTTTTCACCATGAAAACACCAACCTAAAAATTCAGAAAAAATATAGGCATATTCCTTGATCGATTCTAAACAAACCCTGAAAATTTCAGCGTGGAGAAATAACGGGTTATATTTTTAAAAAAAACATTTACGAAATGTAGTCGCCCGAAAAAAGTATTTTTTGAACGAGTGTTCAAAAAATAACATACACACACGTCGTTCAAAAGTAGTGTTTTCGGTCGAACAGCTAGCTGTAAACCATCCATCAATAAATGTCAATGACAATATACGAAAAAGTTTGTGCCTTCGCTTCTTATTATAAATAACAGTTCAGATTTGTATATATTTTTTTTAACAATTCTGTGATTTTCGCGATAACTCCAGATTTCGCTATGAGGCCGCGTAACGATACCTGCTGCAATCCATTTAAAATTGCAAAACATGGAAAGAAGCCTCTAAAATGTTTACGTTGGATAAATACATCGAGCGGAAAAATAAGAATTTGTAATAGTTGCCGGTTAAGAATGAACAAAATGCCACTACATGATTGTGAAAGTGATTCAACGAGAAGTTTAACCCTAATCCCTGAAGCAAATAACGCGTACTCATCCGATAGCAGTATTTCATCAGAAGCATTATTAAAAATTTCCAAATTAAATGAATCATTGTTGCTGTTTGGGGATTCACCTATCCACAAAAGAAAAATTGTGCAAAAAAAATATGTCGCTAACAAAAAACGAAAAATAAATAGTCTCATTATAAAAAAATTATTTGATTCAATTGAAAGTGTAAATGAGGGGGATGATATTATATCAAAATTAAAAGAAACATATAAAACAACATTTAATAGAGAGTTAAAAATTAAAATTTTGACATTATTCGCGGACTGGTCGTACAGTCAAATTCAAAGAAATTTCAGCGGTGCAACGAGGCACATGATTTCTGTGGCTAAGAATGTTGTGAAGGAAAAGGGTTTTCTTGCTTCTCCCAACCCAAAGCCGGGAAAACACCTTACAGATGAAATTGTAAACAAAGTAATTGAGTTTTATGGATTACAGGAAATAAGCAGAGTTATGCCCGGAAAAAAAGACTGCGTTAAAATTGGAAATGAAACTGTTCAAAAAAGACTGGTACTGTGCAACTTAAAGGAAGTCCATGTGTTATTTAAAGAAAAACACCCAGAGGCAAAAATACAATTCTCTAAGTTCGCAGAATTGCGACCGAAATACTGTATTCTACCGGGGACAACTGGAACCCATTCCGTTTGTGTGTGCTCTATTCACCAAAACGTAAAACTAATGATTGACGGATCATCTCTAACATCTGATAACCTACAAATTGTAACTTATAATGACTGTCTCTCAAAAATAATTTGCAACCCCCCAACACATGATTGTTATCTTCGGCGATGTGAATTGTGTCCTGGTTGTGACAACTTAATTGAACAGCTAAAACAAATTTTTCAAAAAGTGATTGATTCAATTTCATATAAGCAATGGGTCACTACTGATCGATGTGCACTTGAAACTTTGCAATCAAGTACGGACGATTTTTTTGACAAATTCTCCGAAAAGCTGCGTCGTTTGCTGACACATTCCTATGTTGCGAAGGAACAACATATGTTTTTTAATAAGAAGAAAAAGGAATTGCATCCAGGCGAATGCGTAGTTATTTCTGATTTTTCTGAAAACTATGCTTTTGTTATACAAGATTCAATTCAAGGAGCTCATTGGAATAATGACCAAGTCACAATTCACCCAATGGCAATTTATTACCAAGAAAATGGAGAAGAAAAGTTTACTAACTACGTCGCAATATCTGAATGTTTGAAGCATGACACCGTAGCTGTTAATTTGTTTCAGAATGGCCTTATCTCATTTCTAAAGAACTCTTTGGGCAAAGTGGAAAAAATCTTTTATTTCTCTGATAGAGCAAGTGCGCAATACAAAAACAAAAAAAATTTTTCAAATCTTGTCTTTCATGAAAATGATTTTGGTGTTAAAGCGGAATGGCATTTTTTTGCAACATCCCACGGAAAGGGACCCTGCGACGGTCTAGGAGGAACAATTAAAAGATTAGCTGCCCGAGCAAGTTTAACAAATATTAATAGTCCTATTAATACTCCTTACATTTTCTTTTCCTGGGTAAAACACAATGTGAAAAATGTAAATACTGAATTCTTTACTATAGAACAATATAATGACAATAATATTAAACTTCAAGAACGATTTAGTAAGGCTACGACTATCCGTGGTACATTAGGTTATCATTCATTCGTTCCAACAGAAAACAAACAAATAACTGTTCAAATTACATCACTCGGTACTGATGTGATCACTACAAATATTTGTGAACTATAGTTACTTTCCTTACTGCTAAAGCTAGATTTTGTATAACAATTTTGTTACATGTATATTGAAATATTTATTATTTTTTTCCTGTTTTAGCTACAAATAAATACTCTTATTTTTTATCTCCATTAATAAATATATCCCATAATTTTTGTTTACACTAGAGGTTTACATTACGTTTTTGTTTCTTCAAGACACTAATAAAACTTCTAACTTTTAATTTGCGTCTTTAGCTAACTGTTCGACCGAAAACACTACTTTTGAACGACGTGTGTGTATGTTATTTTTTGAACACTCGTTCAAAAAATACTTTTTTCGGGCGACTACATTTCGTAAATGTTTTTTTAAAAATATAACCCGTTATTTCTCCACGCTGAAATTTTCAGGGTTTGTTTAGAATCGATCAAGGAATATGCCTATATTTTTATACCCTCACTTTAGTGTGACGAGGGTATATATCATTTGCTACGGAAAAAAGTGTAACACATCGAAGGAGTGATCTAAGACCCTAAGTATGTTCGGAGGAAATCCGTTTTGGGTCATTTTAAGTCGAATGAGCAATGTCCGTCCGTCTGTCTGTCTGTCTGTCTGTCTGTCTGCCTGTCTGTCTGTCTGTCTGTGTGTCTGCTGGCTGGTGCGCACGATAACTCTCGAAAGGAGTAACCGATTGACTTCAAATTTGGTATGTGGTAATATTTTGATCTATCTCCGGATGAGTTCGAAGATGGGTCATATTGGTCTACTCCTTCTGGTACCTCCCACACAAAGGGTTAAAATTTAGTGAAATATTGATTCTTTAATAACTTCTATACTACTTATTCGAATCTTTTGAAATTATGCACATAATATTAGTATATTAGTCGCTATTAACTCGAGAAAAATGGGTGAAGTTGGCATGCCCCTTTTGGTACCTCCCACACAAATGGACCATTTTGCATCAAAATTTAACTGCTTATAACTTTAATACAAGTGCATAAAAATGCTTGAAATTTTTTACAGTATAATGTTTTAGTAGCGCCTATAGTCCGGTAAAAAATGGGCATCATTGTACAGTCCCTTTTGGTACCGCCCACACAAATGGCCCGTTTCGTACCAAAGTAAACGGCTTGTAACTTTAATACCAGTGCATACAAATACTTGAAATTTTGTACAGTGTAATGCTGTTGTAGTGCCTATAGTCCTGTAAAAAGTGGGCGTTATCACCCCGCCCCTTTTTGTACCTCCCACACAAAATGACCAAATCATACCAAAATTACATAGCTCGTAACTTTAATATACCAGTGCACACAAACGCTTATAGTTCAGCACAATGCAATGTATTTAAGAATGTACTGTTTACCGAAAAATATGTGTATTTGGAAAACCCCTTCTGGTACCTCCCACACAAATTGACAGATTTATTGGTGTAATGTTATATATTACATTACTCACAAAGTGAGGGTATACCTTAGTCGGTTTACCCGACTGAAACTTTCTTACTTGTTTCTGAATTTTTAGGTTGGTGTTTTCATGGTGAAAAACACAAAAGAAGGAGAAACATAAAACTAAATGTTCAAATTTGGTCAGTAGCGGTCAGTAGCCAAAGCCGCAGATGAATAGTAATTGCAATTACCTTTAAAATAAGCCTTCATTCTTTGAATTCTGGCCATGCGTTTTCTCACTACACCACTTTCAATGTTCCTACCTCGGCACGTTTTTCCTGATTTTACCTATTTCCAATTGGCCATATCTTTCGCAAAAAAATTTCGGTTTTTTTTCGTCTTCTACAAATCAAATATTTTATAGAGTTGAGTTATCCTACAAAGTTTCATCGAAATCGGAGATGGTGATGTAAAAAAGTGTTCGGTTTGACATGGAATGATCGATAGGTATGTATTATTCTAACATATTTTTCGCTTTATGTATTCCAGGTGTAAATATGTTCCTCCAAATTCATTTCTTGCATTCTCATTTAAACTTTTTCTCCGAAAATCTTGGCGACGTAAGTGACGAACATGGCGAAAGGTTTCACCAAGAAATTACGTCCATCGAGCGGCGTTACCAAGGGCACTGGGATGAAAGAATGATAGGAGATTATATTTGGTTCCTCAGTAGAGAAACCGATTCCGAAATCTACAAACATCAACAGAGAACTCACAATTACTTCTAATGAAACTTGTACATGTAAATAAACTCAAATGTACATAATATAAATAAAAGTAACAAAAAATCGCTTTTTTAACAGAAATATAAAAAAAGATTTTTTGAAATTCTTTTACCTCTACCAAAAGGGCTATATTTTCTACACTTATCCATAGATTTCAAATAGACATTATTTTCTTCGCTAGGATGCAAACTTCTAAAACATAATAAAATATTTTTTCCATTTTTTTTCTATTTTTTATGTTTTTTTCCCAGGATTTTTTTTAAATCTTCTTTTTCCACAATCTATACAAAAAAATAATTTTTAGGTCTGAGACACAAAAAAAAAATTTTTTTTGTTGCATAGTGTAATTATATCAGAGAGAATTCTGCGCTGGGCTGTGGAGTCGAGCCAAAACTACACGACTCCGACTCCCGGAGTCGAATTTTAAAATCATTCGACTCCGACTCCGGCAGTTAAATAACATAAATTTCTGAAATTATATTTCTACTACTCGTAAACACAATCAGTAATTAAATAAAATTGTATTATTTATTTATCGGCGCTTGACCTGCAAGTTGCAACTAATATTACAGACCTGAATTCTTTCAACACGGAATCATGATTACATTTTCATCAATCACTGCATCTGTTTTAATATACCGCAATTTTTTGAAATTTTGTTCGCTCCAGGCAACCAATTTATTCGTTTATTTATTTATTACCACACTATGGTACAGGAGGTTTTTTCTGACAGATTTGAAAAAAATGCTACAGCTAGAAACACATTAAAATATCACTAGCTGTCCGTCTGTCCATCTTAAGTTGTTCGTTAAGTATGTGTACCGTATTAAATTGTTCCAGTATTAACATTTGGCAATAATAACGCTTTCACATTAGTGAGGAAACCTATTGGAATTGGTGAAAATCAATTCAGGTCGATATTGCCCCCAGATGTTAATGTTTCTTTAGATTTAGCCTTCTAACGCTATGGAAGCTGTATTTCACATTCAATGATTTTTTTAATTCGGTAGGGTAGAATTTATTTATTCAAGAACGCATATTGTCGAATTTTAACAAATTCTGTTTAGACTTAGATTTATAATGTATTTATCTCATATTTATATTATTAATATCTGAGCTTATTCTGCTCTAACAAGATGTTGTACTGTGGCTTCGCTCGACCTTTCCTTACTTGTTTTGTACTCGCTTAGGAAATAGTATACTCTTGCAAAAAACATATTTTGTTAGCTAAATATATTCAGAGCTTTCATAAAACTTTTTTAAATAAAAACTCGATAGCTTGGTTAACTTTATAGATATTTTTGGCATCCTTAACTATTTGGTTAAAAGCTTCAACTATTTTATCCTTCTGTTTTTACCAAAATTGTTTTCCCAAAAATGTTTTGAGTGCAAAAGTTCTATCACATTATTGGTACATTTAGCATAACACATCTCGGAGTCGGAGTCGAGCATAATTTTTCGACTCCGGACTCCGACTCCGGCCAAATTTCCCCAACTCCGACTCCTAGACTCCGACTCCGACTCCACAGCCCTGATTCTGCGTTCATTCTAATATTGCCTAATATTAAAACAAGTAGAGCTTTATTTGTCAGTTTTAGAACAAGTTTAATTAGATTAAACAACTGTTATACGCATGGTTACCATACGTCCTCCTTTCGGAGGACATGTCCTTCCGTCCTCCCACGTTTTTTAAAAATGTTGGATTTGTCCTCCTTTTGTTACAAATTCAACTTTTTACAAATAGTAAACCTCCACATGAATTATACTCGCAACTACTTTTAGTACAAAGTTATGGCGATTTCTTTTCTGCAAAAAAGTGCAACATTTTCGTTGCCCTTTTCCCGAAAACTGCACTTACATACGACATCTTGGAATTTTGAAATATAATTTAAGTTTAATTCGAGAGACTACATCAGTTCCACCTGAGAAGGGCAAATATTTTTCGGAATTTCGCGTCGCCGGGCAATTTGATATAAATTTTTTGATATAGAATCTTCCTGATTATACTTCCAAACGCCATAGAGACGGGAAAATGAAATAAGCACTAGTTGAAAAAAAACGTTAGATGGCGGACCCTTTATATCTATGTTCTGGTATAGCCCCCTTACAAAGGACCCTCTATATTGAATTTATTAACGTTATAAAAACCACAAATTTCCAGGAATTGGTCTGAAATTTGGTAATATGAGTTTATTTTCACCCAAAACAATTGACATGCGATCCATGGTAGAGGGTATACGATAAAAGTTTCGGCATGTTCGAACTTAATGACGCTTTCATGTGTTTATTTCAAGTTTGTTTCGAGACAGATGTTTGTAACACCTAAAAATACTGGAGCTAGACCCACTTTAAAGTACACCGATCGACTCAGTATCACTACATGAGTCGATTTAACCATGTTCGTCCGTTTGTCAGGGCACTAAAATTTTTTCGTTAATTACAGGTCGCATTTTCAATCCGATCTTTGCTATAATTTGGCAATAAGGACTCTTTTACACCTGGAACGAAATTGGTCAAAATCGGTTTAGATTTAGATATTGATCCCCTATATATAATCTTTCCGAATTTTTTTATATCCACACGGGGCAAAATCGCCTTTTTTGATATGTTTGAATCGAAAGAAAATATATTTGAAACACTAATATTTAAATATTATATATTTCTTATCAAATAAATTTTATTTGAAAATCAATAAAATATATTTGGAAAGCATATATTAATATATTACAACAAATTATATTTGCAAACTAATTTTCTCAAATAAAATATGTGTTTAAATACAAATAAAATTATTATTTAGGAATGTTTCCAAATTAATTATATTTAAAAAAGATTTCCAAAAGTTTTGCTGACTTTTTCCCATTTCAGTTTTTATTTTTCCTTGGATTCGAATTGTACCTCCCAGTTATGATACCATATGCAGCATTAACTTCTGTTTTAAATCAATCATTTCAAATATCTGAGTATTCCAAGCCATCATTAGGTGTTAATCCTCTAAGTACTTTATATTGATCCAAGATTATACGATTTCAATTATTATTATTTATTATTTTTACGAACATTAAAATTTTCTAAAAATTTAACAACTACTGAAAAATTTAACACAATTTATGTATTTTATGAATACTTATATGCAAATTAATATTTGTTTCGGAAATAACAGTCGCGTTGGGATGTAAACAAATATTTGTTTAGAACCACATCTTCCTAAATACAAAATGTTTGTGTGTACCAAATATTATATGTTTAGAGTGTACCCTAAACATATATATGTTTCAAGCCGAATATGTTTAGGACAATATACTACAGAAGCGATTTTTTTTCAGCGTGCAATCACTTTGAAATTAAGCAGGATGGAGTTTCTTGATTTAAGAGCCCACATTGTCGAATTTGGTTTAAATCAGTCAAAAAATGTTGATGTAGCACACAAGTACAAACCTTGCCAAATTTGACTAAAATCTGTTCAGATTTTGATATAGCCCTCATATATATGAACCTCTGATTAGACAAAATTTTTGACAAATCATCGTTAAAAAACAGCATTTATAAAACATGACAATATTTTTTCTTATTCTGCTCCGGTAGGGTGGTGTACAGTATCAAATAGTCGGCTCTGTCCGACTTCAGAACTTCCTCTCTGGTATAAAGTTTAATTGTTGATCATAGTAAAATGAATATATTTTTCAAATGTCCTCTGAAAGTTCTAAACTCTCTTTGTAAATGTCACAAATGTCCTCCTTTTCTGGCACAAGAGCCCTCCTTTCCGAAAAAGTTTATGGTAACTCTGGTTATACGAGGTTTAAAAACATAAACTTTTAATTTTTATGGAAAAAGACTTGCTTTTTATTCATTAATATAAATTTAGTCCCCCTCAATGTAATCCCACACAAATACAATACTCTCCTACCAGCGATTTTTGCAATCCTGGAAACACTTCTGGTATGCGATTTTTGGTATGACATTGAGGTATTCAACTCGTAGCAGGCGTCCTTTATCTTCTGAATCATTGCAAAAATCCCTCCTTACATTAGCATTTTCAGTTTTTGGAGCAGAAAAAGATCGGATGAGGTAGTTATGAACCTAGGGTGTTAGTTTAACTATCACTCACAACTTAATTCAACTTCTTTGATCAATTTTCCGATAGCTAAAAGTCAACGAGCACCAAAAGTCGGTTTTCCTTTATGTTTGTCAAGAAAACAAACAAAACTGCATCAATATAACAGAAAATGGAAAAACAGAATTTGAAATTTCATATTTTTCACATTTTGTAGATGCTGGTTGAAAATAATTCGGTCTAAAATCAAAAAATTAGCTAAAAACATTTTTTATAATAATATCTAATGGTTATTCATATCATTTTAAAAATTTTTCGTTATCTGGGGTTGCACGGAGCCTTCAGGATCTTGAAAGTGGGCCGTGATGCAGTACTTGGTGAGAAGCTCTGTTTTAAGCAATGTAATTTGTAATGACATTTTTATATATTAAATCGCATAGTCTTTCATAACTATAAATTGCATTGATGGATTAACAAAAAGTGATGAATTGGAGTGCCGGTTCCTGTGATATTAGTATTAATTTCTGCTGTAGGCCAGATTTGTCTAGCTACTCTGCAGGTGCCGATTTCTGTCCATCTTTCGTTGGACTGCCTGATTGCCTCTTGCCTAAGCCAAAGCTTGCACGTGGATAGTGACGCACCAATATATGCAAATTCTTCGAGAATTTAATGTCGTCCCTTTCCTAGCAAGTTCATCGGCTTTGCAGTTCCCCGGGATATCCCTATGCCCAGGCACCCAAATGAGGTGTATATTAAACTGCTCAGCCATATTTGGTTACGCCAGTGTTGGTTAATATGTTGCGACTCAGCCACTTGGCGACTTCCCATATTGCCATTATTTCGGCTTGATAGACACTGCAGGTATCTGGTAGTCTGTGAGCTATATCCAAACTAAGCTCTGCACAGTGTACTCCGAAGCCAACCTTTTCATCCAGCTTCGAAACATCTGTGTAAAAGTGGATATGGTTTCTATTACCTGGTATTCTTCCAACCCATTCATCTCTGGCGTGAATCATAGTGATGTAATTTCTCTCGAAGGTGTACACAGTTGGTATATAGTCCACTCGGTCGGTTACCATAGCACTACACTTTGATATCCTCATGTGACGGTATGTTTTGTACCTCCACATTGATAGGCAGTTTAATCTTATTGCCGCTTTGGTTGCAACTTCTCTCGCCACAATATTAATCGGCAGTATAAGGAGTAGGGCTTGTAAAGACTCGGTCGCTGTAGTCCTTAAGGCTCCGCTTATGCTCAGGCAGGCTGTTCCCTGAACCTTTGTTAGTAGGTTGGTGATGGTTAGTTTGTCAGTTGCCGTCCACCGTACCACAATGCCGTATAACAGTATAGGATAAACTAATGCAATATATATCCAGTGGACGATTTTAGGAGAGAGGCCCCACCGCGACCATACAGCCTTTTTGCAGGAATATAAGGCGAAGTTGGCCTTCCTTACACGTTCCAATACGTTAAGTCTAAATAACGGTTTTCTATCTAGTATTATTCCTTTATTCATCCTAGTAAAGAGAACCAATTCTGTCTTGTTTGGGTTTACGCCCAAACCGCTGCTTCTGGCCCATCTAGCCAATTTCTTTAGAGCCACCTGTAGAATGTCTCGAAGGATGTTTTCGAATTTGCCACTCTCTGCGATTGCCACGTCGTCCGCATATGCCACGACATTGCAGCCACAACGTTCTAGTTCTAGCAGGATTTCATTCACCGCTAGGTTCCAAATTAGTGGAGACAGTACTCCTCCTTGTGGGGTCCTAGTGTGTGATATCTTCCCCGCTTTAGGTATGAATACCACTTTGGTATCCCTTCATCGATTCGGGATGTATGAAAGCCTGATACAGCCTACATAAATTTTCTCCAGCCAGGGGATAATGTACTTCAACATTTTCTGCATTTCTGCTGGAGTGATGCCGTCTGGTCCAGGTGACTTGAAGGGCACAAAGCTATTAATAGCCCAGCTTATTCTGGATATCTCAGTCAACAACCTAGCGACGCTCGCAATCCACTCGCACTCTTGTTGGTCCTGCTTATCCTCTGGTTCTGTAAGAGAGTTCCCCGGGAAATGTGCGTCGAGCAGTTATTTGCCTCATCCTGCAAGTAACCCACTGTGCAGAGTGAAGCTGATAGTATTTTCCTCAGACTTGCGGCGTCGGAGACCTTTTCCACTTCGCCACAGAAGGTATACCAAGAGCGTCTTTCTAAGCTCCCTCTTATAGATCTTGAGTTGTTCTTTATAGGTATCACAAACATTAGCGACCCCCGTAGATTTAGCCTTGTTGAATAGCTTGTTACAGGTCTTTTTCATAGCCGTTAGCTCAGAAGTCCACCATTGGGGTTTAGTTTCACCCTTGTACCTTGTTTTTGGACAGGCTTCTTCAAGGGAACTATTGAATGATGTGGTGATATGCTCGACCAGATTATCCAGACCGGCTTTGTCATTCGGTTCGTACAGAAGTTTGGAGTTGAGAACTTTCTTGAAATTCTTCTCATACAGGTGCCACTTTGTCTTTCTCACATTTCTGTGGACGGCAGGTTCAGGCGCTTTTTCAGCGAGTTTGAACTCAATATAATGGTGATCTGAGAATAAGTGGTCGTCCAGCACATTCCACCCAATAATTTTGTCTGACAGCCGGTCAGTAGCAAACGTTACGTCTAGTACTTCTTGTCTATCTTGAATTGTAAAGGTCGGTTTATTACCAATGTTACAAATACTTAGGTTGGTAGTTGGAATAAAGTCAAGAAGCGAATCACCCCTATTGTTTATATCCGTACTACCCCAGATAGTATGATGAGCGTTCGTGTCTGCGCCAATAGTCAGCTCGATCTCGTCAGACGTTGCTTCTTCTACTACTTCCCTGAATAGAGCAGTCGGTACTACAGCTTCATAAGGTAAGTAACTGGAGACCACCCAATATATGCGATTACCGATCTCCAGACTAGCAGATGTTTGGTCTTTACCACTTAAATTAGCCATTAGAAAGATACTTAGATCTTTCCTGGCCAAAATGCAGGTTCTTGGAGTGGCCACAAGCAGTTTAAAGTTGGGTGTCCTGATACCGCACACCCTTCCTCCTACTGCGTAGGGCTCCTGTATCAGGACGATGTCTACTGCACCTGTGGACAGGCGCAGCAATAGAGCCGCTGAGGCTGCTTTAGCGTGATGGAGGTTAATCTGTAGAATTCTTACCATCATTGGGAATTGACAAATTAACATCCACCCCGACAAGGGTGTTATCGAACTCTTCGTCCGTATCATCGAGAAGCGTGTCCCCGCCAGATGCGTCAAAGAGTCCGGAGACTCCCCTCAGCCCCTCTGTGTCAGAAGTAGAGCTTTCGTCCTCAGAGAAGGACGTTACAGATCTTCTGTTAGAGTTTGAGTAACCACACATAATGAGCGTGTGTACCTCCGCACTTCCCGAAAGCCGTGTATCAACCACGGTGGACGACTCACCTTCCGCAGTGGGAGCTATGTCCTGCTTGTATACCTTCAAGACTATAGTCTCGAAGCCATATTGTAGGGTTGCACTTGCACGTTGTATATGGGAGGTGGATTCAGCGTTAAGGATCAAATTGACCTGCCGCTTTTTTCCATCCGTCTCACCCACCTTGCTGATTCTCCAATTATGGGCGGGCAGACCAGGATTGGAATCTTTTAGTATTTCTAATATGTCAACTGGGTTGGAGGGCTCCTCTGTAACCCAGGTGATGGCTCTAGGGTGACTAGGGATGTTGTTTTTTCCGTTGAACAGCTTCTAAATATAATATACCAGCTGGACCCGCTCCACTTCGTTGCCCCAGATTTAGATTTCCGATCCCGTCCATTTTTGAAAACAAACGATTTGTCACGCTCACATTTGCGCCGCCCACTTTTTGCAAAATTTTTTTTTCCAAAACATCTCAGACAAAATAGCTTTCAAACAAAAGAAAAAATTTTTAAATCGGTCCCGTGGTTTAAGCGTCTATAAAACACATACATACATACAAACATTTTTCCATTTTTATATATATAGATAGATAGATAATATAATATATGCTTTTGTAGGTAGGATTTTTAACAATTACTCCTGATAAAGTCGGAAAAAAGCCAACGTGAGTGAAACATGAAATAAATTATTTTTATTTACATCACAAAAATATCTGACCAAACAGCGCAGGTTAAACAACATAATTAGTTAAAATTACCGCACGGTCATAACATCAAATGGAATAGTTACAAATTATTAGTGATGTACAACAGAAGCTAATGCTGCTTATTTTCAAATATAAAGTATAACACGAAATCTAGGAAGAATGTAAACTAAAATTCATAAAACTCACAATTTCTAACGGCCAATTCAACAATCTCCGGTTATCCTACACTTAGAGCCAGCCTACAGTTATAGCAGTTAAATTGTATGGAATTTTTATTTTTTAACTTTGAGTTGGCTCGAACAGGAGGTTGTGAAATTGGGGGTAAAACTTCTTATACAATAACTGTGTTTGTGTGTAAACACATATTTTATTTGTGAAAATCAGTTTGCAAATATAATTTGTTCTAAATTATTAATATATGCGTTCCAAACAAAATTTCTTGCTTTTCAAATTAAATTTATTTGCTTACAAATATATAAAAAAATTTAAAAATTTTGTTTCCATATATATTTTCATTCAATCCATATAAAAAATACCGATTTCCCGGTGTATTATTCCATTTTAAATTCCCTAAGACTTTTTTATATAAAACTGAAAAGAAATAACAAAAAATTATATTAAAAAGTTATAAGTTATGCAAACCCCTTCGGTCATATTGGCCTATCCGGTATATATACAGAAAAACATATTCTCCATTAATATACTGTATTTAAAACCAGTTAGGAAAGACAGAAAATCGGGCGGGGCCTATATAATACCCTAGACCTCCATAACAATGCGAAAATGGGCATTGCGATAGGAATTTGGCATTCTTCATACATGTAATAAGAAAACTCTCTGCGCTTACATGTCAAATCGGGTGAAACATATAGATAGGGGCTATATATAAATCTGAACTGAATTATCATATACCTTACACAAGGTTTTATGCAACTATGGATAACATGTGCCTTAGGAAGGACTTTCCTGGAACTTAATTAAATATACAATTCAAAGGAGTGGCCAACTACAGAGCAAATTACATTGGGTGAAAACAACATCAAATACGCAAACCTCGTCAAAAAAGCTGGGACTCTTAAAAAATTTTTATTGAAGCATTGAAAAGATGGTAAATCCCGCTCATATTTAAAAATTTTATTTAAAAGTGTGTTCTTTCAAAAAATCGAAGAAAGTATTTTTGATGGGCCAAAAATAAGATGAAAGGTGTAAATTGCGAATCACATTTGACGTCGGATGAAATTGCAGCATGGAGGTCGTTTAAGCTTGTAGTTTCAAATTTCCTTGGATCCAATAAAAGCCCGAAATATGAAACAATAATTAATGCTTTGTTAAAAAATTGGTAAGAAAATGCTTTTATATCTTTATATATATGTATATAAATGTTTGTAACGCACGATCTCCGAAACAATAAAAGCGAATGGGCTGCAAAATGCACAATATATTTAGTTTGGGGTCATTTATGTTTTAGAGTTGTTTTCTCCACGAGAAATTGCGGAGTGGTCAAGTTATTTGCAAAATTCGCATTTCCAGAGCGATTTGACTTAAATTTAAAATGTTTGCGTGATTTGTCTTGATAATAGTTTGTATGTATGATTCTAATCGGTAGATGGTGCTGTAGTGCACTTATGGCCAATATACATTTCTTAATGAGTTTTTCCTGAAACTCGGGATGTATGCATTTTTGAATGAAATATCAATGAATAACAAACCAAAACATCCCAAACTTAACGAGCGGGACAACGTCGGCAGGGGTCAGCTAGTATTTATATATTCATCTAACTTATATTTGTTCTTGTAACTTGCTTTTCGCTTTATATATTTCAACAGGTGTAAACATGTCCCTCAAAATTATTTTCTTGCATTGTCACTTTTCCCTGAATATCTTGCCGACGTAAGTGATAGGTTTCACCAAGAAATTAGGTCCATCGAGCGGCGGTAACAAGGACACTGGGATGAAAGAATGATGGGGATTATATTTGGTTCTTCATTAGAAAAACCGATTCCGAAATCTACAAGCGCCAAAAAAGATCTCACAATCACTTCTAATTATATAAATCTAAAAAACTATAAATATAATAAACAATAATGTAAACATGTAAATACATAAACAAAATTTTATTGAAAGTATCATCTAAAAACACTATTTAAACCAAAGTTGAAAAAAATACTTTTTATAACATCTCTTACTTCTACGAAAAGTGCTATATTTGCGTCATAATGCTTACGCATAATGCTTACGATAGCAGCCAAATTACATACATAATCTGCAGTGGATTATTGTCGTATAAATCCTGCTTGACATTTCATCACAACTCGATAGTTCTCCACCTAATTATACACCGAACAAAAAAATCATCTTCAATAAGATGAAGAAACGTTTATTCGTTTCCTAAAATGTTTCATCAATAGTTCTTCGAAAATTCCATTGAATCAATTAATATTTGCCATCAGTTTGAAGTACATATTAAATTCTTTTGTGCCCAATTTTCTATGAATTGATGTAAATAATTACTTCTTTTCATGAAATATGTACTTCAAGTTAATGTTATTTTGACACCAATTTGAAGCAAAATATACGTTGAAGATATGAAAAAACGTCATTAACTTAATACACCTTTTACATTTAAATAATGACAAAATTATATTGAACTATTACATCAACCACATGTATATTATTGTTGATTCTATGAAAATTCGCTATTGATTTAATATTCTACTTTCATTAAATTAATGTTTTTGTTCCTAAAATCTATTAATTTACTCATTAGAAGGAGCACATTTTCCTAAAATGTATGTGGTAATAAAAAAACAAAAATTTGATTCGACATTTATTATGCGTTCGTTGATTATACCCTACACCACACTGTGGTACAGGGTATTATGACTTTGTGCATTTTTTTGTAACACCCACAAGGAGAAGAGCTAGACCCATTGTTTATTATACCGATCGACTTGTAATCACTTTCTGAGTCGATTTAGCTATGTCCGTCTGTCTGTCTGTAGATGTATTCTTGTAATCAAAGTACAGGTCGCAATTATGGTCCTATTGAATTTGGTTAAAATCGGTTCAGATTTACATATAGGTCCCCTATATATGTACCCCCGATTTGGCATATATGTACTGTATAAGCCACATTTTTGAACCGATTTGTACAAATATTGACAGAGAGTAGTCTCGTGATACACTTAAAGAAAATACAAAATTTGGGGGAAATCGGTTCAGATTTAGATATAGCCCCCATATATATTTTACCCCGATTTGGCATGTAAGCGCTGTAGAAACTGTATTTTATATCCGATCAGTACGAAATTCGGCAGAAAGAGGTTCCTTATTACATGAAGGAATACTGCTAAATTCGGAGAAAATCGGTTCAGATTTAGATATAGCCCCTATTTTATATGGATGTGTATTGAGGGAAAATCGATTCACATTTATGTATAACCGCCATACATATGTTTCTCCTAATTTGGTTCAGATTTAGGTATAGCTCCCATATATATGTTAGCCCCGATTTGACATATAAGCGCTGTAGATACTGTATATTATATCCGATCAGTACGAAATTCGATAGAAAGACGTTTCTATTTTACATGAATGTGTATTGAGGGAAAATCGATTCAGAATTATATATAACCTCCATATATATGTTCCTCCTAATTTGGTTACAAAGCGTAATAGAAGTTGTACTTTACTTCCGATCATTACGAAATTCTCCAGAAATATGTTTCTCAATTTTGAAACGAATACTGCTTAATTTAGCGATTAGTATCGGTTCAGAATTAGATATATCCACATATATATGTTCTTACCAATGACCCTTATTGCATTGTAAGGGAGGTGTAGGGTATTATATAGTCGGCCCCGCCCGACTTTCTGCCTTTCCTTACTGGTTTTTATATTCATTCAGGGTATCACATACTCCGTCCGACATTAGCCCCTCTTTACTGGTTTCCCTTTACAAAGGTGTGAATGCGATGATAGATTAATGTATGAAATTTCATTGCTTTGATGTAGTACACAATTTTATTGAATGTGATGGTCATCAAATTGAAGAATGTATTCACTAAATCAATGGAATAATGAAATCAATTCAATTCAAAACAATTGAAGAAACTTTTTCATTATTTTGATGTACCATTTTATTTTCAGTATACACCCTCTCATTAAGGACGCCCATAAACTTGTATGAGCTTTCCTGATGCGAGTAGATATCGCACGAGAGCGATCACTAATCTAAATATTGTGTAAAGAACGGTGTACCCGAAAAAGATGCCACTTACTTCACTCTCCATCATCCGCTAAACTACACTGTCGATGGTGTATCTAATGTGATTAGATGGATGTCATCGAAAAGTATATTTAGGGATTAACTACTAAATTAGAGAAATGGAATGCGAAAGGTTTACTTCTGGTTTAAGCATAACCGAAGTAGATAATTTATGTTGCACATAAGGAGTGCCCAGCAAATGCCTCTTTCAAGGTGTGTTAGAAATTCGTATAAGGCGCACTGGTACCACAATACATAAAAATTAATTTATTACACAGAATGGATGTTAGATATATGTATGCACACACGTTGCTCAGTTAACCAACTGGTATCAGATACGCCGCAGATATTTATCGCATACGAGCATTTAAAGATACGTATACAACATTACTGCTCCTTGTGTAAACTTTTCCATGAATGTTTAAATATCCGACTCAAAGTCAGTACAAACTTCCCCGAACAGAGTGACCAAGTTAAATGCACATTCCATCCTTTAATTTGACAAACATTTGAAATGGGATCGATGAACTCGTGCATAATAACCAGTCCCAATGGTCACCTTGATTTGAAGTATTTGAAATTTCTGGCATTAAATGGACAATAAAGTTTGCAATACTTTTGAAACAATTCAAGGCTCCATTCCCTTATGCTGCCGATGCTCAGTTGCTTTTCAGAGGGTTATGCAAATAGGTCGGTTGGATGGTAAATGAAGTAAATTGAGAACTGCATCATTATGCAATTTAAATGAAGACAATCTGCCAACAATCTCCACAGTTGGGTTGTTTGCATGACGTCCCTTTGCCAGCACAGACAATCCCACTTAATGTGGGATGTCGGTGACCGGGTGTGTGTGTGTGTGAAGGTAAGAAACCAAAGTAGGAACTGGTCTTTTCACCACAACTGTGCCACACAATTTCATCCAAGTGCCAGTTCACAATCTAGTGTGTGCATGAATGTGTGCTGGTCTTTTGTTCTTCTTCTGGTCTAAGAACTCTAGAATGTCATCTGAGGGATGCACGAAGTTTTCGCATACAAATGACATGTTGACTTGATATTTTATTCATTGAACTTTCCCAAACTGAGCTCCACTGCAATGTCTGTTATGAGTACGTGGCAGCTTTGTGGGCTGAGTGGTGAGTCCATTTCCTTAATCAAATAACACAGGAAAGACAGACAACACAAAGTTTCTGCTGTTGGCAAAAATTCTTTTAATAACTCGATGGATACGGAATTTCGAGCAAAATTTTAAAGTGTATATACATTACATTCGGTTTGTATCAAGAAAATTGAAAACAAAGATAAACATTATAAATCATAAAGATTTTTAACAATGTATTTGATGAAATATTACTCCATATAAATAACCCATTCGACTTGACGATATTTCCACAGATTGATCTAAAATGTTACAGTTTTTTTTAATATTTCTTGACACCATCAAATCCATGAATTTCACACAGAAGACAGTTTGGTTGTAGCAACCATACCGTTGGAATTTCCTACTCAATTAATGCGATCGATTTTTTCCTTATTTCAGCAGAATCTCTGAACAACATAAACAATACGAGTAATGAAAAAATCTTGCGACATTTTCGCGTAGAGATGTTAATACTTCTATGCGAGTATTTCAATGTTCTATATGATGATGCTATGACAGTCCGATGCGATAATTTTTCGTTCAAAACATGGGTAACAAATTTCTGCACTGAATGGCTTGAATAGTCTTTCAAGACATTCAGTTGTTTATCATATTCTTACTGCCTCGAACTCTATTTAAAAAAAAAAAAACAAATAAATGAGTGAGTGAGGAGAACATTTTAGGCCGACTCCGTGGGCTCGGAAAAAATTTAAATAAAGTATATTTGCAATTGTCTCGAGGAATACTTTAACATTCCAAATTGGGTAACATTTTTTGGTGACTTGATTTTAAACACCAAACCATGTGGAGTGTTGTTATTCTATGGTGGTGTCAATCGATTAAAAAAGACAATGTTTCCGTGTGTAGTGAAGTATAATTATTATTACTCTCAGAATATACACGCTGAAAAAAAACGATTCTGTAGTATATTGTCCCAACCATATTCGGCTTGAAACATGTACATGTATAGGGTACACTCCATTTTGTACACACAAAAATTATGTTTTTGGGAAGATGTTGTTCTACACAAATCTTTGTTTACATAACAATAAGTTTTTATTCACTAAAATCATTTCTTGACAAACCAACTAAGTTTTTGTTGTAATAACCAATGAAGTTTTTTTGTGTGTTGAATTTACCGTTCTAACGGTACTTAAATCATGGTGCTCTGATAAGCAGTTCAGAAGATATTGCCATTTCTTTTAAAATTTTTGTGAAACAAGACGTGAAAATTGTTTGTGATTTTTGTGCATTTTGAAGATAAGAAAAAAACAATTTGAAGTAACTCAATCAGTACAGGAAGTGAGTTGATTTTTGAGAATGTCACGAGGAAGCGGTTTTAACAACGATTACAAGAATTCAAAACTTTCTTCACTTAACGGTGACGAAATTGCCCAATTTATGGGAGCTATTGAGAATGACGACGAATTCGATGACATGAATGACAGTGTTGAAGAACCAGAATATTGTTCTGATGAACTCCAACCTGAAGATAGTCCAGGTTCACACTTGCAATTTTTTCTGCAATTCTCTTTTGAAATTGCATTTGCGTTCAGACAATGTATTCTGTTTCGACAATTTTTTATTTTCACCGTTCATTAAAACTCATTACATTTTATTAAAATGTATGTCGCACAAATTTACATATGTTGAACCGAACACAAAACAACGAATATTAAATGAAAAGCAGTGTGGAAATATCGAAAAACTTTACAGCGAAAGAAAACGCAAAACGCATTGCAAAAAAATTGCGAGTACGGAAGATTTTTTTCTCCCCCTTACCGACTGCGTCCCTCTCCCACAAACACTGCTATTCAGCAGAAAAAAATTGCTAGTGTGAATCTGGACATAGTGTAATGATAAGCGATTGTCAGCAACTATTGGATTCTTCAACTTTTATCAATACAATTAACTTATCCATGAACGTTAGCAACTTTAGTTTCAACGAAAATGATGCACAACAGCAAATGTCAACTAATGTAATTACAAGTGCAAATGATGAAACTTATATCGGCCTGCCAGAACAATCAAGACTTGTTTTGAAGACGTCGTCAAAGACTAAAAATAAGTCGATCTCCATTACCAAGTGTGGAGGACTTCGGGCCACGAGTAACACCTTCAAATGGTGGTTTCACTGGAGATGGTTGGTATTTGTAGCTTTTAAAACTAATTATTGTATATAATTTTCTTCCTTTAGAATTAGTATATATATATAAAGATTCAGCAGAGTTCAAAGGAATTTTATGGCGCAAGATGAACATACAGTTACATGTGAATGAAGTTGCATTCAGGGGAAAATCTGAATTGCCGTCTGAAGCGCAAATATTGCAAACACGATTAGATTTCTTCTCTTATTTCTTTACGAGCGATCTTATAGAAATGATAAATCTGGAAACAAATCGAGCTGCAATCGTGGAAAATGTAAATACGCAATTCAAAGTTGATAAACATGGAATTCGTAGGTACATTGGGATTTTGATTTTTATGTCGATTTTTCGCTACCCAAACATTGAGGCACACTGGAGTGAATACGGATTTCGACACATACCAGACTGCATGTCAAAAAATAAAATCGAACAGATAAAAATATGTATCATTCAATAATGAATTACAGAGGGTGAAAAAAGGACAACCTGGTTATGATCCCATTTTTCGAATTCGAAAAATGTCGACATATTTGGTTGAACGCTTTGATTCAGTTCCTTAACATGCTCGTTTGTGTATCGATGAACAAATGTGTTCCACTAAAATGATTCATCATTTGCGGCAATATTTGCCTGACAAACCACATCCTTGGGGCGTAAAGTTTTTTGTTTTGTGCGACAGCAATGGTTACTCCTACAGATTTGAAATCTACACTGGAGCTAAAAATGATGATATAATTTTCCCAGATTCCCCAAATATTGGAACAACAGGAAATGTAGTAATAAGGTAAGAAAGATATACATACATAAATATTACATTTGATATTCATCTTTTATGCAACTTTTTTTTCTGCAACTTTGTTGCAAACAGTGCCCAATTTTGTGAATCATATTTTGTATTTCGACAATTTCTACACATCTCTTCCTCCTATGGTATACTTAAGAGCACGTGGTATTTTTAGTCTTGGGACTGTGAGAGCTAATCGGATTCCAAATGGCAAACTTCCACACGATAAAAGCGAAGAGTTGGAAAAAGCTCCACGAGGATACTCAACGGAATTTGTTGGATCGGCTTACGGTGTCGATATCACCACCGTTTTGTGGAAAGATACGAAGAATGTCAGACTGTGCTCAACGTACGTTGGCATAAAGCCATTCATGAGAACAAATTTGGAGAGTAATCCTTCAAAAATTACCCGTTATAGGAGGAAAGAGAAATCATATAACGAAATTGACTGTCCACAAATTATCCGTGAGTACAATGCACATATGGGTGGTGTAGACCTCATGGACCCCTATATGGGCCGTAGCGGACTACAGATTACAACTAAAGATATGGCTACCGGAATTTTCTACCATCTTCTCGACATGGCTATTACAAAATGCTCAAAGGAATCAAAATACAAACAATGATATAAAGGTAAAGGATATGACCATGTACGAATTTCGCTTGAGTATTGCCAAAGAACTTTGTGTTTCTACTGAAAAGCGACCCTTTGGACGTCCGTCATCTGCTGGTGAACCATCCACAAGCAGTGCTATTGGAAAAAAGACATCTCACCCAGTTGCCAGCTTGAGATTTGATAAGATTAATCGTTTTCCGGAATGGGGATCAAAAAAGTCATGCAAATTGTGTAAAAAATCTGATACTCACACATTCTGTTGTAAATGTATTATCCATTCATGTTTTTCGAAAGCAAAAAACTGTTTCAAAAACCACCATGAACAATCATAATTAATAGAATTTTCTTTATTTAGACTTTAATTAACTAGATGATTTATTATTTAACCCACTTAGACCGTTTACAGACGGTGTTTCAAGTTTTTCGCCTGGAGTTTACAGGTAACATTTTTTCTACAAATGGAGCTCAGCTTCGTGTTTTCCAGTACAAAATGACCCAATAACCAAAATTCCCTTAACGAATTTTACAGTATTTCTATATCAGTGGTTAAAGGGTTAAGGGAACGAGATTTTTTTGAAAGCTACGCTTCCTTTTAGAGATTTTTGGAATTAAGCGGACAATTTGACAGTTCTATTTTTAGACTTACTTACTTTAGCGGATTATTGGAACTAAGTTCTCCATTAGAAAATCCAGAAAAAAATATAGCAAATTATATTCAGTGAAGAATTTATGTCTATGGCGCCAGTTCTACATCTACTTCAATAGAATGCAGAGAGGAATGCTTAATTGAATCTTGCCTAACGAAACTGGAAGTATTTTTGGGCGAGACAGTTACAAATATATCCAGTAATATTTTACTGGATAAAAACTGCACAATATATATATTTTTCGAAATTTTCTTCCTTGGGTTTTAAAGGATTACAATTTGAAATTTTTGAAATTTGTTTATTCCACTTCCTAAAACCATAAAACCTAGAACTACCAGAAACATTTCTAAAAGTGTTTGATTAATTATATCTTTCAAAAATGTTATGTTCTTTTAAACGCGAACTCGATCAGAAAAACTGAGTACACAATTTTGTTTTGTTACTTGTCAGCTTTCAGAATTATATAGCCATTTCAAACATTTTCTTGCTTCCTGTGTTGTTTCAAGAATATTCCAGGGTGTCCTTTAATTCGTAGCACACTGTCAATTCCATAAATCCCTTGATCCTGTTAACATCATTGACCATATTTGGTGGTAATTTTAAAAGTTGTACTTAATTAGCTACAACTTTTTAAATTATGCATCGATTTTCTTCGAAATGGTCTCATTTTATTAATGATCGATCAGACTTTATGATAAGTGATAAAAATATAATAATTGTGAATGTTTCGATGTTTTTAGGAGGTTTTAATTTAAAAAAATATTAAAATTGATTTTTTCGCAATACATTTTAAGATATCTGATGGGATGATGAAAATGGTATTAAAAGAAGTTGAAGGCTACATAATTTAGAATAACTTAAAGATTTCCTAAACCAATTTTCAATGGTTATACTAAAATATGGGGTTGGAGTTATACTAAAATATGTGGTTCATCCTTTCATTAATAGACCACAAAGCTCTTAAAGGAAATGATTTAAGCTTTCACATGACAATCAATCAACAAAAAATATAGTTTTGACAACATTTTAAAATAAACTGTCAATTCGTAAAAACTCGAAAAAAATTTGACACACTTCGGGAGCAATTTTCTAAATACGAGTACAATAGGTAATTATTTATATGGGTGGGAAAAAAGGGTCGTTTGACCAAAATGAATCGTTAACTCATTTCTGTGTACATCTATCTGTTAAAATCGACGACAACATATACTATTTTAATTTTAAAGGACCTTGATGTCCGTGTTTTCCGTTATGAGGAGTTCATTATAGGCTATAAGGATAACGAAAAAGACCCAAGAAGCAACTTTTTGTATAAAAATTCCTTATTACCTATTTCTCTTGACTGTTTTCATAAATCTTATCGACCTTTTATATCAATCAACTAAACTCTCATAGCATTATGATAAAAGTATCAGATTTAAGTCAGAATTTATTTTGGTTAAGACCATTTGGTTAAGCCTGATTGAGCCGTGTTATGCCTCAGGGAATTATGAGGGCTACATATGCTGCAAATATTGCTTTCACGTAGAATCTTTGGTTTAGTAACAGTCGTCAAAAATATGAGAAAAAAAGATTTTTTTAAAAAAAATTTTTGCCTGGTACAAGCAAAAAACATACAAAAAATCGAAAAAATATTTTATCACATTTTTAAAAAGCCAGCATGCTAACGAAGAAAACGCTGTCTATTTGAAAAAAATCTATGGACAGATGTAAAAGTTATGAGCTATTTTGTAAATGTTAGGGAAATAGTTGGGATGTTATGTTTTTTATGCCTCTGGGATAGCCGAGCTCGCGAAGATCATTACAGAAGAAAGAAATGGCCAACAAGAAAAGACATTACATTGGGTGAAAACAACATAAAATACACACCTCTCGTCCAAAAGAAAACATTTTTTTGCCAGCACTGCATATTAAACTAGGGCTCTTTAATCTTTATTTTGTAAAACCCTTAACGAAAGATGGCAATTCACTCTCATATTTAAAAGTCTTTCCTTTCAAAAAATCGAAGAAGGCGTTTTTGATGGGCCTAAAATAAGGAAACTGATGAAAGATGTAAATTTTGAATCATTTTTGACGTCGGATGAAATTGCAGCATGGAGGTCGTTTAAGCTTGAGTTTCAAATTTCCTTGGATCCAATAAAAGCCCGCAATATGAAACAATGATTAATTATTTGTTAAAAAATTATGACTAATGATTTGTTATTATTTTAAAAAATAATTATCCATAAAAAAATTTTTGGTTTTGATTTTATATAACGGTATGCCACAATCTATACAAAAAAATTATTTTTAGGTCTAGGAAACAAAAAAAAATTTTTTTGTTACGTAGTGTAATCAATCAATCATAAAATTAATTTTGATTTTTTTGATGTTACGTGATTTTGGATTTCAGATGACGATATACTAATTTTTATTGTTTTTGGCTTTTAAGACTTTCTATTGTGATTTCCAAAAAGACCCTTCGGTTTTGATTGAAATTTTAACGTCGTGTTCTTAGATGTCTACTGTATGAATTTGGAGGTGGTGAATTGATGGGAACTATATTTTTACGATTTTTTATAAAAATGACCATTTGCATAATTTCTGTGCATGTGCTTTAATTAATTAACAGAATGATAATTTTTAGTCATTAGTTTATTAAAACAGTAAGAGCAATTTATTTAGTTGTAGTAGTTGAAATTACCTTCAAAACAAGGTATAGCACATTCAAATCGGTTACGTATTTCAGGAGATACAAGCTAAAGAATCAACACACCTTATAGAAAAAAAGCGTAATTTCGTCATCTTTCAATTGCTCATAACTCAAAGAAATTTTTTTTAAATTTTTTCTTGAACTAGATATAAGATATTTTTAGGAAAATAATACATACACAAATGACCCATATACCTTTTGCCTCTAGTTAAAAAAAATTAAGGTATTGATACATTTTCTGAATACTTAATGACAAATAAATATTGAATTCGTAAAAAATAGTCCCAAATAAAAATATATATAATAATATGTAATACTAGCTTTAAAGCCTAGCCTCTAAACGTCAAAAACTATTTTTTGGACCATATTTTACCTTTTTCCCCTAGTTTAATTTATGTCCAATAGCTACATTCACACCCTGATACAATATAAAACAATATTTGCCCAACCGTGTCTTTAAAAGTTTTAATTAAAAAAAGGTAAAATGAATGCCTAGTTTAAGTTTAACATTTAATCGCTTTTGCCCCAACAGTGCCACTAAAAGTGTGCATTTAGAGAAACCGTATTTTACCCTTTATGTCCCCTATCTGTGACACGTTTAACTTTTTACCATACCGTGCACTCTGAAAAAAAATCGCTTCTGTTGTATATAGTCCCAAACATATTCTGCTGGAAACATACATATGGTTAGGGTACACTCCAAATATGTAATATTTGACACGCAAAAACAGTATATGTTTAGGGGGATGTTGTTCTAAACAAAGTTATGTTTTCATCCTAATATTTTTTTTATTTGGAAATAATATTCCTGACACAATGATTAATTTTTTTTCAAGTATTTTGGCAATGTATAGATGCATTAATTTAAAGGACATTTTTAATTTTTTTTTAGAAATTTAAGGTTTAATTATTTTGAAATTTAAGTTTAGTTTTTTAGAAATGTATCGATGCATTAATTTAAAGGAAATTTTTCAGTTTTTTTTAGAAATTTAAGGTTTAATTATTTTGAAATTTAAGTTTAATTTTTTAGAAATTTTATATGTTTGTAAAATTATGGGAAAAATAAAACTAAAAATAGACAAAGTCAGTAAAGTTTCAACATTTTTTAACTGTAATGTATTTGGATACATTCTTAAACAATATCTTTGTTTGATTGTAAACACATGTTTTTTTTGTGACAGTGACAAATATATGCGTTCCAAACTAAATTTCTTGATTTCCAAATAAAATATATTTGTTCAAAAGTATATAATATTTTAAAATATTGGTTCCAAATATATTTTCTTTAAATTCAAACATATCAAATATGGCCATTTTCCCCGTGTGCTTATTTAACTTTTTTCCCACGGTTTACATAGAAGCATCGCACTCTGGTCATGAATCACTGCACTACTTAACTTAATTCAATATTTTATTATTGCACTGTTCTTTTAAAGTATGAAATTGTATACATATCCGGGACTATATAAAACACTTTTTCCCCACTTACCACATTTACCATTTTGCCACACTTTACCGTATTTAACAATTGTTTACCCCACTGTACCATATTTAACCCTTCTTGTAAAAAAAATACGGCTGCCACCCTAACCTAAACCTAAACCTAACCCTTCTTTATTCACTGTACCACATTTAACCATTTTAGCTACACGCTGAAAAAAAATCGCTCCTGTAGTATATTGTCGCAAACATATTCGGCTTGAAACATATATATCTTTAGGATACACTCTAAACATATAATATTTGGTACACACAAAAATTATATATTTGGGAAGATGTTGTTCTAAAAAAATCTTTGTTTACATCCCAATGTGTTTATTTTGGACTATTTTTTCCGAAACTAATATTTATTTTCATTTAAGTATTCAGAAAATATCTAAATTGTGTTAAATTTTTCAGGAATTCAGTTAATTTTTTCAAAAATTTTAACGTCTTAAATATAAAAAATAATAAAAATTGAAATCATATAATCTTGGATCGAAATATATACTTGGAGGATTGACAACCAATGATGGCTTGGAATACTCAGAAATTTTAAATGATTGGTTTAAAACATAAGATATTGCTGCATTTGGTGTCATAACTGGGAGGTTCAAACCAAAAAAAAATAAAATTTAAATTTGAAAAATTTAACTTCAAATTTCGAAAATCTTTTTTAAATAAAATATATTTGTAGAAATTCCTAAACAATCATTTTATTTGTATTCAAATACATATTTTATTTGAGAAATTTAGTTTGCAAATATTAAATGTTGTAACATATTAATATACGAGTTCCAAATATATTTTATTGATTTTCAAATAAAATTTATTTGCTCAGAAATATATAATATTTAAAAATTAGTGTTCCAAATATATTTTCTTTCTATTCAAACATATCAAAAAAGGCGATTTTGCCCCGTGTATACTCAACCCTATTTAACACCTTTTAGCCACTCTGAACCAAAATATAAAACTTTAACTAAACTCATAACATTTGAAAAAAGGACTTCTTATCTCATATTTATGTTCCAGATGTTGGCCTCTCTCCCTAGATCCATGATTTTACCCATATTTAACACCTTTTTGTATTACAGTACCATATTTAACCTTTTTTGGTCTACTGTAGCATTTTTAACCATTTTTCCCCACTGTACCATATTTAACCCTTTTTGACCCACTGTACAATAGTCAACCAATTTTGTCACATTGAACCATATTTAATCATTTTTATCCCTTTGTACCATAGTTAACACATTTTTCCCTCCCTCTTTCCAAGGTAACGCTTTTTGGCCCACTGTACCATATTTAACCCATTTTGTCTCACTTTACCAATTTTAACTATATTTCCCCCGCTGTACTATGGTTAACCCTTTTTTGTCCCATTGTGCAATATTAAACTCTTTGTCTCCCTGTAACATATTTAACACTTTTTGCCCCAGTGTACCATATTTAATCCTATTTGCTCCACTGTATCATATTTAACACCTTTATGCCCATTTTTAACCCACTGTACCATATTTAACACTTTTTGTCTCACTGTACCATATTATAAAATGTTCACCACTCTACCATACTTAACCCCCTTTTGGCCCCTTTTTGACCCACTGTACCATAGCTAAATATTTTTTGTCACACTGTACCATATATAATCCTTTTTGCCCCACTGTATCATAGTTAATACATTTTTATCCCATTCTACCGTATCTAACCCTTTTTGTCTCACTGTACCATATTTAAAATTTATCCCCACTCTACCATACTTAACCCTTAACTGTACCATATTTAATCACATTTTATCCACTGTAACATTTTTGCCCACTATACATTATTTAATGTTTTTGACCCATTGTGCTCTTCACATCTTAAGTTTAAGTTCCAATTTTGCCAGATTGATAAATTTTTGCCCCAATGCACCATAAATAACCCGTTTTGCCCCACTGGGCCTCTTAATGTTAGAATTTCCAAAAATCACTTCCGGTCACTAGTTTATGTGTCTTTTTACCCCAATGTGCGCGTAAATGATCGGATTTTAAAAAAATCCAGTAAATTTCTGTGTCTACCTCATAAGGGCTACCCTCACACGATTTCACGATTCTAGGTCATTCCGTTTATATTTGGCGGTGGTACAATATTTATCGCTTTTTGTCCCATTGTGCGGGTAATAGTACGAATTTCGAAACATCCCGTCTTATTGCCTGGGCGATGATCAGTCAGTCAAGGCCGGGTTAGGCATACGTAACCGTAATTTACCGTTGCCGTAACGTTTCCCGTTTGAGCGATTAGCCAACGTTGAGAAAACGAGTCATATGTTCTGACAACAACACATAAGTAAACAAAAAGCCGCGATTTCTTTTTTTTTAGGTTTATTAAAAATGAAGTTAAAAAGAATGTTTATAAATTTGTGTTTTTTAAATCCGTGCAGAATTTACAATAAAAGTAATCAAGAAAATATCGTCGGATAAGAAGATGGGGTGGACGTCCTATAAACAATGACTGGGCGAAAGCCGGGCACTAGAATGCCTATGGAAGTTTTTAATTTGTTATTAACAGTAATAAAATATGAGTTAACTACGCCAAAGCAACGGATTAGACCGGCAGAGAGACTAGCAATAACACCACTGAAGTTTTGTGGCGCTTGCTTTCGCCGAGTTATTTAAGTGAACAAACTACACAGCAGTACAAACACATTGCCAATGATTTTCAACGAATGTGGGATATGTCGAATTGTGTGGGAATCTGCGATGTAACTATACATTCAGATCAGTTAATGTTGGAAGTTATGGCAGCCAACACGATGGGGGTATGTCCATTAAACTTCAATTTATTTATAATCTACTAGCTGAGCCCGGTGCACTTCGCTGCCCATGTCAAAATTCGCGCTGTAGAAACTGTATTTTATATCCGATCAGTACGAAATTCGGCAGAAAGAGGTTTGTAATTATATGAAGGAATACTGCCAAATTCGGAGAAAATCAGTTCAGATTTAGATATAGTCCCCATATATATGTTACCCCCGATTTGAAATTCAAGCGCTGTAGAAACTGTATTTTATATCCGATCAGTAAGAAATTCGGCAGAAAGAGTTTTCTTATTACATGAAGGAATGCCGCAAAATTCGGAGAAAATCAGTTCAGATTTAGATATAGTCCCCATATATATGTTACCCCCAATTTGACATGTAAGCGCTGTAGAGACTGTGTTTTATATCCGATCAGTACGAAATTCGACAGAAACAGGTTTCTATTTTACATGAATGAGTATTCTAGGAAAATCGATTCAGATTTATATATAACCTCCATATATATGTTCCTCCAGATTTGGTTACAAAGCGCTATAGAAGTTGTACTTTACTTCCGATCATTACAAAGTTCTCCAGAAAGATTTTTCTCAATTTAGGAACGAATATTGCTTAATTTTGCGATTATCGGTTCAAAATACATTTACCAATTATTCCAAATTATTATCGCAATGACCCTTATCGCATTGTTAGGGATGTGTAGGGTATTATATAGTCGGCCCCGCCCGACTTTCTGCCTTTCCTTACTGGTATTAGTAATAAATTCACTGAATGAAAAAATACCGAATTCAGTGGAAAGTCCAGAAAATAGAAATGTATACTTATAAAATTTCCAAATTCTTGTTTCATTGATATTGCATCACATTATCATATTGCGATTGTATTGGAGTGAGCAGCTGTAATTATCGCATACCGAGCATTTTTGTTCATGTATTTCCTATATAATACTTGCAAGATATATCAAAATATGGGCTGGGCCACGCCGACTGGTCCTATTCCGCCCATTTGAAAGCCAATCACGTAGACTGCTACCAGATACATATACGCAAAATTTCAACACTCTCGCTAACAAAATGAGCAAGATAATTCAATTTCAAAATTTGGCTTATATGGGCGGTGGCCCATATTTTTCCGAACCCGCCCATTTTTGGACCAATCACGTAGACTGCCACCGTTTACATATACACAAAATTCCAGCACTCTCGCTAACAAATTGTGCAAAATATCTCAATTTCAAAATTTGGCTTATATGGGCGGGGCCACGCCCATTGGTCCGCTTCCGCCCATTTTTGGAAAATTCACATAATCTGCCATTAAATGCATACAAACAAAATTGCAGCACTATACCTATAATAGGAGCAGAAATATCGGATTTTTAACCTGCGATTTGTATGGGAGGTACCACGCCCCTTTGTCCAATTAATTTTTTTTTTCTATATAAACCATCTCGTGAAAATTTAGAATCGAATAAAAAAAAAATCATCCAAATCGCTCCAGCCGTTCTGACGTGATGCCATTACACAGATGGACCGTTTCATTTTTATATATATAGATTTTAATACAAACAATTTCCATTTCATAATTTAAATTAAATACAGCTATATTCCAGGACTCTCCGTTTGGCCCATCAGTTATTTTAGGTAAGTCGGAAAGTTAATAGAGATAGCGAAATCCGTAACATTAAAAAATTGCGGATTTGCAAAAGTGAAAGCCTGCACAGGGACGAAAATAGACCACTAATAAAACTTACATTGTTAAAAACATACACTGTGAAAAAATGGCTTCTGTAGTATATTGTCCTAAACATATTCGGCTTGAAGCATACATATGTTTAGGGTTCCCTTTAAATACATAATGTTTGGTACATACAAAAAGTATATATTTGTGAAGATGTTCTTTTAAACAAATCTTTGTTTCCTTCCTTTTATTTTTTAGTTGGAACTATTATTCCCGAAAAAAGATTTATTTGTATTCAAGTATTCAGAAACAAGTAAGAAAGTTTCAGTCGGGTAAACCGACTAAGGTATACCCTCACTTTGTGAGTAATGTAATATGGAATATTAAACGAATTATTCTGTCAATTTGTATGGGAGGTACCAAAATTGTTTTTAACAAATACACCTATTTTTCGCTGAATAGTAGATTCTTTAACTACATTACACTGCGCCGAATTATAAACGTTTTTTGCACTGGTATATTAACGTTATGAAATATTTAATTTTGGTATGATTTGGTCATTTTGTGTGGGAGGTACAAAAAGGGGCGTGGTGATAACGGCCATTTTTTACAGGGCTATAGGGACATCAAAAGCGTTACACTGTGCAAAATGTTGTTGCATTTTCGTGCAGTGGTACTCATGCTGTGAGCTCTTAACTTTTTGTGCAAAATGGTACCTTTGTGTGGGAGGTACAAAAAGGGGCGTGGAAATAGCGTCCATTTTTCACAGTGCAAAAGACACTATAAAAGCATTACACTGTAAAAAATGTCAAGTATTTTTATACACTGGTATTAATGTTATAAGCTGTTATCTTTTGGTGCAAAATGACACCTTTGTGTAAGAGGTACCAAAAGGGGCGTGAATATGACACCCATTTTTCACTGGACTGTAGGCACTATGAAAGCATTACACTGTACAAAATTTCAAGTATTTTTATGCACTGGTATTAATGTTATAAGCTGTTAACTTTTGGTGCAAAATGGTGCATTTGTGTGGGAGGTACCAAAAGGGGCGTAGCAACATGGCCCATTTTTCTCGAGTTGATAGCGACTAATAAACTAATGCTATGTGTGGAATTTCAGAAGATTCGAATAAGTAGTATATCAGTTATTAAAGATTCAATATTTCACAACATTTTAACACTTTGTGGGGGAGGTACTAGAAGGAGTGGACCAATATGGCCCATCTTCGAACTTAGCCGGAGATAGAAAAAAATATTACCACGTACCAAATTTGAAGTCAATCGGTTACTCCTTTCGAGAGTTATCGTGCGCACCAGCCAGCAGCCACACAGACAGACAGATAGACAGACAGACAGACAGACAGACAGACAGATAGACAGACAGACAGACAGACGGACGGACATTGCTCATTCGTCTTAAAATGACCCAAAACGAATATCCGCCGAACATACTTAGGGTCTTAGATCACTCCTTCGATGTGTTACACTTTTTTTCGTAGCAAATGATATATACCCTCGTCACACTAAAGTGAGGGTATAAATATATTGACACCTTAATTGTATTAGGTTTTTCAGCTATTCCAAGTAAATTTTTAGAAATTTGTATGTGTGTAAAAATACGTTACAATTAAGATCGTTTAATATGGGATAATAATAAATTACTTGTAGGATTGACAACAAATGATGACTTGGAATACTCAGAAATTTAAAATGAGTGCTTTAAAATATAAGTTAATGTTACATATGGTATTTGTAACTGGGAGGTATAATTCGAAACCAGGGAAAAAATTAAAACTGAAATTCGAAAAGACAACAAAGTTTAAAAATACTTTTTTAAATACAACATGTTTGGAGAAATTCCTAAACAATAATTTTATTTGTATATAAACATATATTTTGTTTGAGAAAATTAATATGAATAAGTGGAAGTTGGTGCATGTTCGAGGGATGATGATTACTGTTTCTTTTTTTTTTTTGAGATATGCGCTTTTAGCAAACAGTACTCATTTAATGTTACTTGAGCTGTGCTTATATATTCTAATGATTGACTGAAGTAATCGTTGTGTTAAGGATATTGACAATTTGAGTTTGGTGGCTCCCGTAACAGATCTGTCTATCCAACGCAGGGCTGTGTAGTCGGAGTCTTGGAGTCGGGGAAATTTGCCCGGAGTCGGAGTCGAAAAATTATGGTCGACTCCGACTTCGCGATGGATTGTGCAAAATGTACCATTTATGCGATACAATTTCTGCACTCAAAATTTTTTCCAAAGTATCTATAAAGTCAACTAAATTATCAAATTTTTATGTAAAGACAGTGTTAGGAAAGTTCTGTTTATACATATATGTGATCAATTTAGCAATATGAATATGCTGCTAACAAAATAAGATTTCTGCAAGACTATACTCTGTTATTAAGCGAGTAAAAAACCAGTAAGAAAATGCCAATGACTGGCGAAGCCCGCTATTTGATATTGTACATCACCTTGTTAGAGCAGGATAAGCTCAGATATAGTAAATATAAATATGAAATATAAATAATAATTATAAAACTAAATGTAAACTGGATTTGTTCAAATTCGACAATATGCGTTCTTGCATAAAAAAACTGTACCCTACTAAATTTCAAAATGATTGAATGTAGAATACAGCTCACATAGCTCTACGAGGCCAAATCTAAAGAAACATTTATATCTAGGGGCAATATCGATCTGAACCGATTTTGACCAATTGCAGTAGGTTTCCCTGTTGTTAAAGAGTTCTTATTGCCGGATCGGAGTGAAATGTTTACCTGTACTCAACGAACAACTTAAGATGGACAGACAGACGGACAGCTAGTGATTCTGAATCGAACAGCATATTTTAAGGTGTGTCTACATGTAGTATTTTGTACATAAAACAAAGTTAAAACCCCCTTTACCATAGTGTGGTGTAGAGTATAATAACTAACGAACAAACTGGATGCCAGAAGCGAACATAATTTCCAAAAATTGCGGTATACGGGTATTAAAACTGCGGCAGTGACTGTTGAAAATTTTATCATGATTCAATTTTGAAAGAATTGTCATAATAGTTGCAAGTCAAGCACCAATGAATAAATCTTTACTGTTATTTAATACCTACTGTTTTGTGGTATTTTAACAGAGATATATCTTATTTTCAATAAAATGAATTCATGTAGTAGTAGACTAATGGTGTTTTCTTTTCCAAAATAAGATGTTGCCCTGTCAGAGAGCAGCATTTTAATAATGTCGCCTACACCCTCTTGTACTGCTGCATTTTTTATGGTCAGAATCGATAACAAAAATGCAAAAAACTAGCCGTTTAACTCACTAAAGGTAGACTAAAAACAAAGAATACTCCACGGCGCCGCCAAAATAAAGCATCTGACCAAACTTCATTATAAAAAAGCACGCACGGACACACGCGGTTGTTTAGGCTATTCGCTCGACGCCGAAAAAACTTCTGTTTTGTAGGGCAGCGTCCACCCCTTCGATTAAATACAGGGCTGAAATTTTGCATTTTTGCCCCGTGCAAGTGCGACATTTTTCACAGAAGAAAACGAAACCCTTTCACAGTGCAGCATTTATTTTACAATCGAAGACAAAAAGGCATTTTTGGGGCGAAAGGCATAAAAAATTTAGCATTTTTTTTGGCACAAAAGAAAACACTATAAGACATGTCTTAGTAGACTTAGTAGTAGACATGTCTTATTAGACTAAGACTCCGACTCCCGGAGTCGAGAGGTTTTGGCCCCCAATATATGTCACTTACTTCTTCTTTAATTTTTAACAAAATTGTTTTCATATACAAAAACAAACTTGAGCCTAACAAAGTGCAAAAACAATTCCAAATGTTTAAAAATATGTGTTCCAAATATATTTTCCTTTGTTTAGCACAAACTCCAGTTATACAAAATTTGAAACGAAGCATTATATAAATTTGGAAATTTATTTGGAAAATGTTCTCCCAATTAAATATGTATTTCCATTAAAATTCTTTTTATTTGGGAATTATTTGAGTTTAACGGTGCTATTCTCGAATACATAACAATAATCATTCAAGAGTTTTTACTATCACATTTCTTATCATTGGAATTTTAAATACCTATTCTCGAATTCCTGTGACAAAATTAAAAGCTTTATAATTTATTAATTTCGGCATTGCTGCCCAATGAAAAAAATACATTATTTAAAGCTTTTGTGTATGAAAAAATTTACTGAAATTCAAAATTTTCAAATATGGCATGATTTTTTATTACGACATAGAAAAAAATTCAAAAATAAATTGAAAATGAACAAATCATCCCCAAATTTTTTCAGGCAAAAAATATATGTACGATAGCATGAAATATGTACATATTTATGTTGGAAGATTTGAGGTCTTTCTGCACCCATTCTTAATTAATCCCCATCATGTATATCCCCACATAGCATAATAATTTAACAAATACACGGAGGAAAATCGTCATTTTTGATATGTTTGAATTGAAAGAAAATATACTTGGAAACGATTTTTTTAAATATTGTATATTTGTTAACAAATAAATTTTATTTGAAAATCAAGAAATTTTGTTTGGAACGCATGTATTAATATATTAGAACATAATTTATTTGCAAACCGAATTTCACAAATTAAATATGTGTTTACACACAAACAAAGTTATTGTTTAAGAAGTTTTCCAAATATATATTTTTTAAAAAGATTTTTAAAACTTTGCTGACTTGTTCGAATATTAGTTTGTTTTTCCTAGTTTCCGTGTTAAAATGTATAGCCAAAAATGTCATTTAATTTATAAATATTCCAATTCATCACTTTTTGTCAATCCATCAATGCAACTTATATTTACGAAAGATTATTAGATTAGATTTGAGTTTAATAAAATTTTACAAACATATAAAATTTATAAAAAAAATGCTCATTGAACATCTGAAAAACAGAAAACTTGTCTTTAAGTTAAGACATTATTACATTGAAAACAAAAATAAATAATTACAAATTAATCTTTGTTTCGGAAATACTAGTTCCAAATAAAAAATATTTGAATGGGAGCATATTTTTGTTTTGAACAATATCCTCCCAAACATACAATATTTGTGTGTGTCAAATATTATATATTTGGAGTGTACCCTAAACATATGTACATTTCAAGCCGAATATGTTTGGGACAATATACTACAGAAGCGATTATTTTTCAGCGTGTAGAGATGTTTCTTTAAACAAAGAAAATCATAGCGCAGGGTCAGGTAAATTGTCTGAGATGCAAAAATCCCGCATCCAGACATCGCCTTTTTTCCTTTTCGATAATAACACTAACAAGAAAACGCTGAAAAAACAGTTTTCTACACGCTGAAAAAAAATCGCTTCTGTAGTATATTGTCCCAAACATATTCGGCTTGAAATATACATACATATGTTTAGGGTACACTACAAATATATAATATTTGACTCACTCAAATATTATATGTTTGGGAGGATATATGTTATTATGTATATGTTATTAACAAAAATATGTTCTCATTCAAATATTTTTTTATTTGGAACTAGTATTTCCGAAACAAAGATTAATTTGTATTTATTTATTTTGGCATTGTATCAATGCCTTAACTTAAAGACAAGTTTTCTGTTTTTCAGATGTTCAAAGAAATTTTTTTTATAAATTGTATAAGTTTGTAAAATTTAATTAAAACTTAATCGTATAATCTTTCGTAAATATAAATTGCATTGATGGATTGACAAAAAGTGATGAATTGAAATATTTATAAATTAAATGAAATTTTTGACTATAAAGTTTAACACGAAAACTATGAAAAACTAACTAAAATTTAAAAATCTTTTTAAATAAAATATATTTAGAAAGCTTCTTAAACAATAATTTTGTTTTTGTGTAAACACATATTTTATTTCTGAAAGTCAGTTTGCAAATAAATTATGTTCTAATTTATTAATATATGCGTTCCAAACTAAATTTCTTGCTTTTCAAATAAAATTTATTTGTTAACAAATATATAATATTTAAAAAAATCGTTTCCAAGTATATTTTCTTTCAATTCAAACATATCAAAAATGACGATTTTTCTCCGTGTATAAACAAAATATATCTTATCATGAGCTATTGGGGTTGTGACTGCTATCATTGAAAATTATAACAAAAAGAGCTTCCATTTGAAACCCAGAATAGCAAATTGTTTTTACTGTCACAAATGTTGTTACTATCACAAAAATGTTCTTGTCACTCGGCCGAGAATAGGGGTGTAAGTATTCAGAGAGTATGATACCCTAAATGTAAAATATGATCCAAACGTGTCAGCAATTCAAGGTAAGTTTTTAGTATTAAATATTTTCGAAAACTTTTTTTATAATTGAAATAGTACAATCTTATATAACGATAAATTTCTTCACGGAACAAATTAAGCTTGGAATATTAAATTAGAAATAAAAAATCAGTGATTTCCACTGCCACAATCCAATTCCACAATCTCTGGTTATCCTTCAGTTAGAGCTAACCTACAGTTATAGTTGTCAAATTGTATGAAATTCTTATTTTTTAACTGTGAGTTAGCTCTAACCGGAGGATGAGAAATTGGCGGTAAGACATACATCGAAATCATGAAAAATTAAAAAGTCACTAAAGTTTCGTATTTTTAAATAAAATATGTTTGGAGAAATTCCTAAATAATAATTATATTTATTTGTAAACACATATATTATTTGAGAAAGATATTTCGCAAATACATTTTGTTGTAATATATTAAAGTATGCGCTCCAAACAAAAAATAATGATTTTCAAATTAAAAATATTTATTCACAAATACACAAGTTTTTAAAAATGTCTGTTCCAAATATATTTTCTTTCTATTCAAACCTATAATAAACGGCGATTTGGCCCGTGTAAAAATTTTAAAACAAGAATATTAAGAAAATTATACATACGAAAATCATTAAGAAACGTTCCATAAGTATTGTATTGAACATATAAGAAAGTTTTAGTTGGGTAAACCGACTAAGGTATACCCTCACTTTGTGAGTGATAATATAAACGAATTAATGTGTCAATCTGTGTGGGAGGTACTACACGGGGCAAAATCGCCTTTTTGGATATGTTTGAATCGAAAGAAAATATATTTGGAACACAAATTTTTAAATATTTCTTAGCAAATAAATTTTATTTGGAAATCAATAAAATATATTTGGAACGCATATATTAATATATTACAAAAAATTATATTTGCAAACTAAATTTCTCAAATAAAATATCTGTTTAAATATAAATAAAATTATTATTTAGAAATTTTTCCAAATATGTATATTTTATTTAAAAAAATATATAAAACTTTTTCTGACTTTTTCGAATTTCAATTTTAATTTTTCCTTGGTTTCAAATTTCTGAGGTAGTATTCCAAGTAACATTATTATTTTTACGAACATTGAAAATTTCTAAAAAAAATAACTTTGAATTAGTAAAAAAAATTAACACAATTAACGTATTTTCTGAATTCTCAAGTGTAAGTGAAAGAACATTCTTTGGCATTTATATTTTGAAGATTATTTCTATCAAATGTTAGCCGCGGCCACACGCTGAAAAAAATCGCTTCTGTAGTATATTGTCCCAAACATATTCGGCTTGAATTATACATATGTTTAGGGTACACTCCAAATATATAATATTTGACATACCCAAATATTATATGTTTGGGAGGATATTGTTCTAAACAAAAATATGTTCCCATTATAATATTTTTTTATTTGGCACTAGTATTTTGTATTTATGTATTTTGGCAATGTATGAATGCCTTAATTTAAAGACAAGTTTTCTGTTGTTCAGATGTTTAAAGAACATTTTTTATAAATTTTATATGTTTGTAAAATTTAATCAAAACTTAAATTGTATAATCTTTCGCAAATATAAATTGCATTGATGCATTGACAAATAGTGATGAATTGGAATACTTATAAATTAAAATTTATTGATGCAAAGCAACATCTAATGCTGTTAAAGACATTTTTAACTATAATCTAGGAAAAACTAACTCAAATTCGAAAAATTTTGCAAATTTAAAAAATTATTTTTAAATAAAATATATTTGGAAATCATCTTAAACAATAACTTTGTTTGTGGGTAAATACATATTTTATTTGTGAAAGTCAATGCGCAAATATAGATTGTTCTAATATATTAATATATGCGTTCCAAACAAAGTTTCGTGATTTTCAAATAAAATTTGTTTGTTAACAAATATATAATATTTAAAAAATTCGTTTCCAAATATATTTTCTTTCAATTCAAACATATCAAAAATGCCGATTATCCTCCGTGTACGTCTCAGATGGTCCATCCGTTGAGTCCAATTTTCGATGACTCGTTCGAGCATTTCTACTGGTAACTGGCGAATGACACGCGTGATGTTTTGCTCCAAGGCCTGTCCGCATAAACTTTGGACTTTATATATCCCCACAGGAAAAAGTCTAACGGTGTGATATCACACGATCTTGGTGGCCAATCGACCGGCCCAAAACGTGAAATTATCTGCTCACCGAGGTGTTCTCTCAATAAATCCATTGATTGATGCGATGTGGGGGAAGTGGCGCCGTCTTGTTTAAACCAAATGTCGCCGAGATCACGAGCTTCAATTTCAGGCATCAAATAGTCGGTTATCATGGCACGATGACGGTCACGGTCGCCATTGACGATTACGTTCTCACCGGCATCATTTTTGAAGAAATATGGACCGATGATTCCGGTACGTCGGATCGGGAATCGGTCAATGGCAAAAAGATAGCTCTTATCGAGAGCTAAAATATTGCTCATGGGTGTCAAGGTCGTGGGTCGACTGGTAAGTGCTTTTTGGATTTAAAAAAAATGGACTTATCGCAATTGGCGAACGATTATTTTGATAATAATACTTTCCATGATGAAATGTCAAACAATACTTAACAAAAATAATATGACAGCATGACACGACTCGCACGTGATCTGTCAAAAAAAGGCTATTGAAAACGTATCTCTAATTAAATCACCCATTATATACTTTTTGTGTGTACCCAATATTATATGTTTAGAGTGTTCCCTAAATATATATATGTTTCAAGCCGTATATGTTTGGGACAATATACTACAGAATCCTTTTTTTTTCAGCGTGTAAAAGGGATTTGTCAAATTCACTTATTTTTCTCTGAAAAGTAGATACTTTAAATAAATTGCGCTGTGCCGAAATATAAGCTTTTATATGCACTAATAACAGGTGGCGCAAAAGTAACCTTTCGATGTTATGTTAGACGCGATTGGCGGTCAGCAGCTAACAGCTGATGCACCGTCTGGACTTTGTACGGTCGTCTGGTCGATGTCGACGGCGCTTCCATGACATCCTTGGCTACAGCAGCAATATTCTCTGCAGAACGGCTACTCCGGGGTCTGTCACGCCTGGCAGCATCTCGTGTTGTGCCAGTCTCTTCGAGGCGAGCGGCTAAACGTCGCAGTGTTTCACCAGTAGGCGTTGGACGGCCAGGAAATCTGTGCCAAAGTCACCGACCGATTATTGGTCAAATAAATAGTCAGCAATATTCCGCGTTCTGGAGCAGTGTAGCGTAACGTTGTTTATTATCGTGTATTTCGCATGTGTTTACTACACAAATGTCAAAACAGAACTGACATTAGGGGCCAATCGCAAAATTTGTAGCATTTTCTGATAGGAGGATTACTTTTGCGCCACCTGTTATATTAACGTTATGAGCTATTCAATTTTGGTATAATTTTACCATTTTGTGTGGGAGGTACAAAAAGGGTCGTGGTGGTAACACCCATTTTTCGTAGCGCTGTAGGTACTGCAAAAGCGTTACACTGTGCAACATTTTGTAGTATTTTGGTGCATTGGTACTCACGCAATAAGCTTTTAAATTTTTGTACAAAATCGTACGTTTGTGTGGGAGGTATAAAAGCATTACCGCCATAAAAGCATTACCCTGTGCGAAATTTCACGTATTTTTATGCACTGGTATTAATGTTATAAGCTGTTAACATTTTGTACAAAATGGTCCCTTTGTGTGGGAGGTACAAAAAGGTGCTAAACCACTTTGCCCATTTTTTCAAGTTGATAGCGACGGATAACCTTTTACTATGTGTGGAATTACTGAGGATTCGGATAAGTTGTAAAGTTATTATTGAGGGAGGTACTAGAAGGAGTGGACCAATATGGCCCATCTTCGAATTTAGCCTGAGATAGAAAAAAATATTATCCCATACAAAATTTTAAGTCAATCCGTTACTCCTTTCGACAGTTATCGTGCGCCCCAGCCAGACAGACGGACGGACATTGCTCAAATGACTTAAAAAGGCTCAAAACCTCCGAATATACTTGGGGTCTTAGGTCACTCCTTCGATGTGTTACACTTTTTGTCCGTAGCAAATGATATATACCCTCCTCACACTAAAGTGAGGGTATAAAAATAATAATAGGCCGATACTAAAAATAAATTAGAATTTTTTTTTGGTAGTTTTTTTATTGTATTTTTCTATTAATTAAAAAAATCTTTTCTCTTTTGGTGAAAATACAACTAAACTGCTGTTTCCGTAAACCATTATACCCTTATTTTAAAATTCGATGTAAACTTAAAACTGAAGGGATTATAACTGTTATTTTATTCAAAGTTAATACAAAATTTATGACCTTTTAATTCGAGTTACAATTTTATTATATCTGTAATGATTATAATCATAATTATATATGCATAGCATCTATATATGGGGAAAAACACGCCAAAAGGCCCACTTTTTTCAATTTTATTCCGATCGGGACGGATTGCAGAAGTACTATGGGTTTTAAAATTGTGCCAAAAATACAGCTTCCTAGCGTGATAGGTTGGGAAGATACAGGGTGTCAAAGTTTGAAATTTTGACCATTGTATCTCCTGTATACGTGGACCGATTTAAAAGAACGGTGGCTTATACGACAGCTAATTAAAAACGCACAAAATGTACAATGATATTTGTTTGCAAATATTGAATTTTCATACTTTTTCGCGACTTATGTATTCCACCCGATTTTAATTGTGTTTCGCGGATGGGATTCTATATCCTTAAACTACATAAGTGATGCCCATTCTGTTTACTTTATCACTACGAATTTTTGAAATGGGATGAAAACCACAACAAAAGTTGTTGAAATGTTAAATGTCAAACATATTAGTTTTTCGTTATTTCTTTCCTATTATAAAGGGAGTTTACTTTAAAATGTGGACCAGAAACACATCTTGATGTGGACCAGAAACACGAGAAGCCCTTCATTACGGGATCGGAAGAATCCTGTGGTCTTGTGTCTTTGAGAATTTAAGTGGAAGCATTTCTGATTGGAAAGTTTTGGACACTCATATATTTTCCGACCATAGATATATTAGCTTCTGCATGAATATGAAGCCTCATGATAGCTTTTCTTTCCACCCAATATTAGGAAGGCAAATTGAGTCCTGAAATAAAAATGCAAAATATCCGGGATATAGAAGAAACGGTGGAACGAGTCACTGCAAATTCTTAACGACTAGTTACAAGCCGCTTGTCCCAAACAGAAGTCAGGGGAAAAACAACGGCCGCAATGGTGGTCGTCTCAATTAGTTATGCCTAGTAAATGCTGTAGGAAGCCCTTCAATAGGACAAAGTCCACTAGATCCCCACAGGACTGGGACACATACAAGGAAGAACTCAAACTGTCCAAAAAAATTTTGTGAAAGGCTCAAAATCAATCCTGAATAGATAGATTTCTGTAGTGGCGTAGAAGCTCATTCAAAGCCTCAAGGTTACGGAAAATTTTAGCCTCAACACCTTGTACTATTGGGTACATAAAGAGAGATGATAGTTTTTGGACTACGTCCAGTGAGGAATCGGTGCGAGTGGACCTGGATTTCCCGGGAAACACTGAAGAGGCAATGAATACTTCAGTTGGGGATTCCCTTGAAGTCCAGCTATCAGAGGCTGCCAACGAGATTGTAACCGAATCTAGAATTATTTTGGCTATCAAAAGCTTTAAGTCTTTTAACACTGGAGCTAAGGATTTCCGGCCAATTAGTCTATTATTTCTCCTTAAAACTCGGAAGAGATTAATAGATAGTGTATCTGATTTCATTGGTGTTCGGCTTACGAGAATTCCCTTCAACTATTTCTTCAGTACTTCTCTCTTAACGCTTATTTTCCGTTACAATTCATTTCTGTCGCAAACGGTAGGATTCAACTTACCTTTTGAAATCGGGAACGTCCAAATGTCATTTTTCTACATTTGTCGCTATACGTCACCAACGAAATGTCATTGTGCTACATACTCGTATGTTGCTACTTGTCACCAGCGGCCGCTAGGCAGAGTCAAAGTACTTGCTGTATATCCGTGATCCTATTTCATCAATGGTCGCGAGCCAAGTCAATGTACCGTGTTCTGTTCCACTTATACCATTCGTTGCTCTACTTCTTGTATTCGTCATAAGCGTGAGTGGCGCTAACTTCAAACAATCAAAAATGTATACAACATGCCTACAGTAAGGGCAAGTCCACCGGAACCGCCCTGCATGATCTAGTCAGCTTTATTGAAGGATCCTCCTGTGTTAAGGAATATACTATGGTAGCTTTCTAAGATATAGACATAAATCCAGCTGCGTAGTATACGTAGGTTCATTCATAACCTTCTCATTAAGAGACGCATTTCAGATAGTTTAGGGTCAACTGTCCTCCATAGATTTGTCAGCAGGGAGTGGTTTTTCTCCTCTGCTATGTAATCTCTCCATGAACAATATTTACCTTTCTCTGGAGATGATTGGTGTCAGAGTTGTTGCCAATGCAGCTTTCGTGGCAATAGTGTTAGGGGAAGTTTCTGGATGCTCTCAGAGACATCCTACAGCAGGTCCTTCATACAACCACATGATGGGCTTCCGGTAATTGTCTTGGTGTCAACCCGACTAAGGCGGAACTAGTTCTATTCACCAGGAGAAATCAGATACCACGATTTACACCTGTCTCCTTGGGGGCATTGAAATTCCTTCTCTGAAAGCGCAAAGTACTTAGGTATTTTACTAGACAGGAAGATGCACTTCAAACCCAACATTTTGGAAAGAGCAAATAAGGATGTGGTAGTGCTATATACCTGTAAAAGGGCAATAGGAAAACACTGGGGTCTGAACCCGCGTACAGTTTATTGGTTGTATACGGCAGTCGTCTATATCTTATGTTTTCCCTTACGTCCCTGTATCTGACACCTAATATATTTGTAAAATAGTCCGCTGAATCCGAATATGAGGTCAGAATGATCAAAAGTAAAACAGTTTTGGAGATATAACCGTTATTTGTGTTTTTAAAAAATATCATGTCACTTAAATGCATATATCTTCAAAAATATTGGACGGATTATGTACTTCTTTTTTTTCTTGAAAATTCAATTCAAACTTCATGAATTTTTTTTAATTTTTTGCAATTTTGCTCTTATCGAGTTATTATTTCTTTTAAAACAAAAAATTAAAAATTTTAATGATTTATTATATAGGACATTAGTTTAGTTTAATACAGAAGATTTAGTGAAGATCAAATCAAAAACCCAACGGAAGTAAATATGCAGAATTTGAAAAACGAACGATGTAAATATTAAAAAACATTAGATTTTGTAAAAAAAAATCACTAAAAAGCTTATGTTAATAAAAATAACATTGAGAAAATATTTTTAAGAATGGAAGGTTAAAAAGCTCTATTCAATAAAGTTTTTTGACAACACTTTTCGCTTTTTACCAAATCAAAAACCCAACGGAAGTAAATACGCAGAACTTGAAAAACAAACGCTGTAAATATTAGAAAACTTGAATTTTGTAACAAAAAATCATTAAAAAAGCTTATGTTAAGAAAAATAACGATGGAGAAAATATTTTTAAGAATGGAAGGTTAAAAAGAGCCGTCAAATATTTCAAGCCAATTACTAAATGCATTTTGGTCGTATTTTTAAGTCAATCCGGAAAATATTTTGAAATCTTGGACCCCAAATACTATTTATATGCAATTCATGCGAAACTAGTTTAGTTTATGTGGATGTCGGGCCCAAAGTAAGTATACATTTCTTAATTTTGTGTTTCAAAAATATTCTTCAGAACGTTAAGCTAATTTACTATACCGCAGGTGGTATATGCCATTTGATCATTCCGCATTTTGGCGTGAGCCAAAATTGTACAGTTTTTTATACGATTTTGTTTTTATTTATTTTCTAAAATGACATTAATTTTGTATCTTACATATCTTAATATGTAAGATACATGTCCGTAATCAAAGTATATATGGCAATTATGATCCGATCTCAACAAAACGTAGGCCATCCTTCCTTTGGCCCAAGGACGATCCCTATATACGAGTATATGTACCTGCCATATATATGAACCTCCGATTTGGCATATACTCGTATGCACTGTAAAAAATGTACAGAGAGAAGTCTCTTAAGACTTAGATACAATAATAAATTTGAAGAAAATCAGTTCAGATTTAGATATAGCCTCCATATATATGTTACCCCCCCTATATGACATGTAAACGATGTAGAAACTGTATTTTATAGACGATCGGTACGAAATTCGGCAAAAGGAAGTTTCTCATCGGAAATCGGTTCAGATTTAGATATAGCCCCCATATATATGTTACTACCAATTTGGTATCGAAGCTCTATATAAGTTGTACTTTGCATTAAAAAATTTAACTGAAAGAAGTTTCTTAATTTAGGAACGAATACTGCTTAATTTGGGGATAATCGGATCAGATAAAATATAGCCACATGTAAATGTTCCTGCCTATTTAGTATTTAAGCGCTATTAAAAGAGTATTTTATTTTGTATGATTCGGCAGAAATTAACTTTTTGATTGATGTTGATGAAAATCTGTTTAGATTATGTTTTTTTTTAATATTGTGGGTCATTACTCAAACTTACTAGGGCAATATTTTCTGAGAATTTAAGAAAGATCAAATTTTTGACCTGTGACACATGAGAAAGAACTACCCATATGTGCCCCCATATATATCTTTGTGATTTTCAAATAACATTTATTTGCTAAAAAAGACAGATATAATACACTTCTGCCAACGTTTTTTCCAATCCTCAAAGCACTTCAAATAATCATTTTTTGTTTGATCATGTTCAGCTCCTCCTTCGATGCCGTCTTTATCTCCTCAATCGTGGCGTAGCGTCGTCCTTTTATGGGCCTTTTCAGTTTTGGGAACAAAAAATAGTCACATGGGGCTAGGTCAGGTTAATAAGGTGGCTGCGGCACCATTACTGTGTTGTTTTTGGCCAAATATTCGCGCACAAGCAACGATGTGTGTGTAGGGGCGTTACCATGGTGCAAAAGACAGTTTTTGTTCTTCCACAAATCTGGGAGTTTTTGGCGGATTGCTTCGCGCAATTTGCGCATAACTTGCAGGTAATATTCTTTATTGACCGTACTACCCTGTTGCAAGAACTCATAATGCACCACGCCCCTGCAAATCAAAAATGAGCAAAACCTTTACGTTCGACCGAACTTGGCGTCCGGCACGCTGTTCGTCCTTCGCATCTTCTTTGCTTTGGTCCAAGGTAGCTTCACCATATGCCACAGTCAACATTCGGAATGCGTCAGCGCACTTTATTTTGTTTTTCACACAAAATTTGATGCAGACTCTTTGATCCATTTTCTGAAATAGATAAAAATCGAAGACAAGTTAAAACACATCCAAGCACAGCAGCTGTCAAAAATTAACTAAACTTTCAAAATGGATAGATATCGGTAAATGGTAAATTTGCAGAATTTCTATAGAAATAAACCAATGGATTTTTGTATCATTTTTACAGGTTTTCGTTTTTTTTCTTCTATATGTATATATTTTTTCTTCTATCTATAAAAGTAAAAAGGACTTGCAAAGGATATCCATAGAACTAAATTATACAACCAAATGAAATAGCCTCGCCAAATTTGCAAAACGTTCCACAAAGTTATGGCAGCAATTAAATTGAATAGATTCTTCTTCTTCTGCAGCTTTTACTTTCCATGTACATACATACTTATATATAAGAGTGCTTACATACAGATTACACACAGTCATCACATTCGTAGACATCGTCTATATTGGATGGTACTATCCATGTATAGATGTTCTATTGTGTAAATTGGTTTCCGTTTTGTGAAGATGTTTTGAACATCGCTAAAACATAGCAACAAATCGAGTTTGGATACTTGGTAAAGGATTCACAATGCCAGTTATTAAACCGGGTTCAAAGGTGACATATAAATTCGCAGAATACGATTTTAATTACTAAGTTCAGATGTGTCTCCCACAGAATATGATTTTAATTACTCTCCAAATTTGTTGTTTGAAAAGTTTTTTTTTAAAAAAGCGATCATAACTTTTTGTTCAATACTAATAGAAATGCGAGTATGAGATGTTTAAACATACACCGTAAAAATCAGTGAACTTTTGTGCCATTTTAAAAGGGATTTTGAATTTGTATTCCTGGAAGATTGGTAAATGTTGAAAAATTACTTGTGGAATTCTATATTAAAGAGCTCCATTTCTGGTATCTAGAAAAAAAAGGGGTGTCTTGAAGAAGACAAATAAGACAATGCAATTTTTTTTGTGTACGAAACCCAAGGATTTTTTTTATGTAGTAAGCATACTATTTGGAAGAATACCAGGTAACAGAAACAATCTCCACTTTTACACGGATGGTTCGAAGCTTGATGAAAAGGTTGGCTTCGGAGTACACTGTGCAGAGCAGTGTCTATCAAGCCGAAATAATGGCAATATGGGAAGTCGCCAAGTGGCTGAGTCGCAACATAGTAACCAACACTGGCGTTGTCATTTACTCGGACAGCCAGACTGCCACCAATTCTCTGGAGGCAACATCCCTAAATTCACAAACAGCCCTCGACTGCCGCAGATCTCTTAAAGAGATGGCTGAGCAGTTTAATATACACCTCATATGGGTGCCTGGGCATAGGGATATCCCGGGGAACTGCAAAGCCGATGAACTTGCTAGGAAAGGGACGACATTACAAATTCTCGAAGAATTTGCATATATTGGTGCGCCACTATCCATGTGCAAGCTTTGGCTTAGGCAAGAGGCAATCAGGCAGTCCAACGAAAGATGGACAGAAATCGGCACCTGCAGAGTAGCTAGACAAATCTGGCCAAGGTATGACCTGAGAAGATCAAAATATCTCCTCGCACTAGAGAGGCAAAGATTGTCTACGTTAGTATCAGTTCTGACGGGACACTGCTTGATCGGCGAACACGCCAAAAGATTAGGTATTGACTCTAATGACTTCTGCAGAAGCTGTGGAGATGAGGAAGAAGTGAAGAGCATTGAGCACTTGCTATGCGACTGCCCCGCTCTGAGTAAACGACGACTGGACATACTGGGGTCGCCTTTTCTAGGCAGCCTAACAGATCTTTCCAGTACCGATATTCGTACTATCGATAAATTTGTATACCAAACAGGTTGGTTTCGATGAGGGGCATTTCAGCCCGTGGTAACACTAGGGACCTAAATTGGTCTATGTGAGCTTGTATAAAAAAATACGGCTGCCACCCTAACCTAAACCTAAAGCATACTATTTTATGTAACCAAAACAACAAAAAATTATGGTAAAGTTTTTTTAACCTTTTTTAATTAAAATGTTCATGGAAGTTACCTTTGATATTATGAACAGGGTGTTTTTTTAGAAGTGTGGTTTTCAAGAAGAAATAAAACGCATATAATTTAATGTTATGGCTAAGAGATTAGCTTTGTTGTAAAGATAAGGGTTTGCCATTATGTTTTAAATCGAATAAATTCCAGCCGAGAGACCCAATTTGCGACCACTTTTTGTAGCAGTTGGGGGCTGTATGTCAGCAATAACGCCCCGAATATTCTTTATCAAGGCGTCAATCTTGTCAGCTTAATTGCGTAGACAAGTGACTTCACATACCAACACAAAAAAAATTCCAGCGGTGTAAAATCGCACGATCTTGGAGGGCTCGCCACAGGCCCACAACGCAAGCTAATGCGCTCACCAAAAGTTTCCTTCAATAAATTTATTGTTTCGTTTACTGTATGGCATGTAGCGCCGTCTTGTTGGAACCAAAGGTCGTCCACATCAACATCCTCCAAATCCGGCACAAAAAGTCATTAATCATGGCTCTATAACGTTCACCATTGACTGTAACAATACGACCGGCTTCATTTTTGAAGAAATATGGACCAATTATTCTCTCTGCCCATAGAGCACACCAAACAGTGACTTTCTGTGGATGAAACTGCGTCTGAACAATGGCTTGTGGATTATCATTACTCCAAATGCGACAATTTTATTTATTAACGTACTCATTCATCCAAAAGTGAGCTTCATCGCTGATTCGGTTTGAACCATTTGTAATAAATTTTCAAACGTTGTTCCAGAGTAAGTCTATTCATTGTGAAATGGCAAACCAAACTGAGCATAAATCGAGTGACTGCTGTCCAAAAGAACAACTCCGAAAAAAGTATTGCCAGATTGAAAACCACACGTCTAAAAAAACTTCCGTTATAAGCCAAATAGCGCCGTGATATACATTAATATAAGATATTATAAGGACTATAAATGTTGCGAATATTACTTTCAGGTAGAGAAAGTGGTTTAGTGACTGTCATTAAAATAATTAGACATTTTTTTTTATTTCTTCTTTAAAAATTCTTGTTTAATGTCTGAAAGCAAGTATCATAACTGAAAAAACAGAGCCTATTTATATGGATAAAATATTTGGATAAATGTATAAATTATGACCCAGAAAAATTAAAAAATGCTTTTTCATATTTTAAAGTTTTAAGTATTTATATTGACTGGAATCAAAGTTATAAGCCGTTCAGTTTTTGTGTAAAGTGGTCGATTCGTATGGGAGGTACCAAAAGGGTCATGGCAATAACGCCCATTTTTCACGTGACTGTATGTGCTACAAAACCATTTAACTGCAAAAAATTGCAAGTATTTGTATGTACTGGAATCAAAGTTATAAACCGTTATATTTTTGTGGGGCGTGGCAAGTTCGCCCATTTTTCTCAAGGTGGTAACGACCAAGAAACTAATACTGTGTTTGGAATTGTGACAGATTCTGGGTAGTAATATAGAAGTTATGAAATAATCAATATTTTACTAACTTTTGACCCTTTGTGAGGGGTGGGGGTACTCGAAGGAGTAGACCAACATGTCCATCTTTGATCTTACCCTGAGAAAATATCAACACATACCAGAAGAAGAAGTCAATCAGTTTACCCTATCGTAAGTTATCGTGCACACCAGCCAGACAGTGGGACATTGCTGAAATGACTTCAAATTGAACAAAACCGATTTGAGCTAAATATTCTTGGGGTCTCGTAGTTTATGTGTTTCAATGTTGACCCGCAGCATATACATACTCGTATATCAGTTGCTGCTGCTCAGAAGTGGGGGAATAAAAACACGATTTTGTTGAAATTCTCTTATTTCGCCCAAAGGGCAATGACTTCTACATTTATCCACAGATTTTTTTAACTGGCATTATTTTCTTCGTTATGGTGCTAGAAACCTAGTTTAAACCGGAACAATCAAATTGTTTGCGATTTTTTCTAATTTTTAGGGTTTTTCTTCGTGCCAGAAAAAAACGAAACGAAAACTACAGTTACTTAACATCTATCACTACGCGAAAGTGATATTTTCATCATAGTCCTGCTAATGTCCCATAATTTAAGTATATCCTTTATCGAGCTTATACTTAAAAAACTTTCTGCAAATACTAAAGGCACTTTCCAAGAAAAGCGGAATTTAAAAAAAAAAACAAATGACTATTTTATTGGTTTCGTGTTTAGGACACCATATTAAACCAGCAAAGGCTATGCACAGCCCTTCGAGAAAAATATTTTAAACCAGTGTAAACTGCCTATATTTACTTTTTGAATATTTTTATTTTTTGGGTGTTTGAAAACAATTTGTACTCGTAAGTTTTCATTAAAATGTAAAAGTAAAGTTCAAATGATTCTTACGTCTTGTACTAAAAGTTAAATATTTCTATAAAGACCATAATTTATATGCAGTACACAAATATTGCAGTATTTGTCACCAGTATTTGTTTTATAAGAAAATCTTGGTCCCATGATAATTTCATAATATGGTCAACATTATCATTAAAATAATTTCTGTGTCATTAAACCATTTTTGTGGAAGAACTAATTTTGCCATAGCATGTTTTCTCACCCATTTAATTGTTGCATTTTAAATTTATTGGTTGACGATCTCACAACTATAATTTGATTGTTTGATATCAAACCGTATAATATCAAAACTTGTAATCCAAAATTGTAACAGAGAGGAGACAGTAGGGATATATCTATTTTTAGATATGTTGGAATACAAATTTCTAAATATTGTTTATTTCATAGCAAATAAGTTTTATTTGAAAATCAATGGAATTTATTTGGAACGCATATATTAATATATTACAACAAATTATATTAGTATATGCAATGTAATTTTCTTAAATGAAATATGTGTTTATGTATATACAAATAAAATTTTGCTTAGGAATTTCTCCAATATTTTTTGGTCAAAAAAGTCTTTCAAAACGTTGAAGATATTTGAATTTCATTATTAATTTGTCATTGCTTTCGAGTTATAACTCATAATTCAAATTGACATAAGTAGCAATTACTTATGTTTTAAAACACTCATTTTTAATTTCTATATATTTCAAGTCATCATTTGTTGCCAACCGATCATTATGCAAGATTATACAGTTTTAATTATAAAAAAAATATGCGAACATTTAAAATATCTGAAAAAATTGCAAATAAATATTTGTTCCGTAAATAATAGTCCCAAATAACAAATATTAGTACAACGACATCTCCCACATCTATATATCTATATATGGGGAAAAACACGTCAAAAGGCCCACTTTTTTCAATTTTATTCCGATCGCGTCAAAACTTGGTGGGGTTGCAGAAGTACTTTGGGTATGCTATGTGCTGAAAATACAGCTTCCTAGCGTGATACGTTATGAAGATACAGGGTGTCAAAGTTGGAAATTTTGACCATTGTATCTCCCGACTACGTGGGCCGATTTGAATGAACCGTGGCTTATATGGCAGCTATTTAGAAACGCACAATATGTGCATTAATAATTGTTTGCAAATATTCAATTTTCATATTTTTTTCTCGCGACTTATGTTTTCCTCGCGATTTTAGTTGTGTTCCGCGGATGGGATTCTATATCTTTAAACTACAAAAATGAAGTCCATTCTGTTTACTTTATCAATACGAATTTTCGTTGTGGGATGAAAACCGCAACAAAAGCTATGGAAATTTTTAATGTCAAACCTACTATTTTTTCATTACTTCTTTCGTATTATAAAGTGAGTTTATTCTAAGATGTGGACCGGAAACACGATTAATAAAATGTAATGGTGGCATTCTATAGCCAAATACGCCAGAACAACAAAATAACTTATTTCGCAAAGATTCGACGTCGCATTTTTTACACTGGCCTACAATATTGAACTGGTCAACTCGAATCCTAGCGAGCAGATATCGGACACGATCTCGATGGATTTTGAGGTTCTAAATCCGAATATAAAATCAAAAATGCAATATATATTCGCGTTTTTGCGATATTGTATTAATTATGTGATAAAAATGCTGATTTTACAGCTTTTATGAATACAGAAACGCGAAAGACGCACTTTTACAAAAAAAATTCAGTTTTCGGAAAATAATCGCTTTTCAATTAATACGAGTATTCAACAACTGTAATAATCGTAAGTCATCTCCGAGATATCTCCCGGGAAACCTAGTCGGAGAAATCGTATTTTTAATATAGCTACAATTGGAAAAATAAAAAAAAAATTAAAATATGATATCTACGAGATGGTGTAAGATTTTGACCCTTTTAAAATTAACTTTTAATTCGTTTGATACTCGTTTTAATAGCAAAGCGATTATTTTGAGAAACCTGCAATTTTTTTTTTTGTAAAAGTGCGTCTGTCGCGATTCTATTTTCAAAAAGCCTAAAATCAGCACTTTTATCACATAATTAATACAATATCGCAAAAACGCGAATATATATTGCATTTTTGATTTTATATTCGGATTTAGAACCTCATAATCCATCGAGATCGTGTCCGATATCTGCTCGCTAGGATTCGAGTTGACCAGTGCAATATTGTAGGCCAGTGTAAAAAATGCGACGTCGACTTTTTGCGAAATAAGTTATTTTGTTGTTCTGGCGTATTTGGCTATAGAATGCCACCATTACATTTTATTAATCGTGTTTCCGGTCCACATCTTAGAATAAACTCACTTTAAAATACGAAAGAAGTAATGAAAAAATAGTAGGTTTGACATTCGAAATTTCCATAGCTTTTGTTGTGGTTTTCATCCCACAGCGAAAATTCGTATTGATAAAGTAAACAGAATGGACTTCATTTTTGTAGTTTAAAGATATAGAATCCCATCCGCGGAACACAATTTAAATCGCGAGGGTTTTCCTCGCGAGAAAAAAATATGAAAATTGAATATTTGCAAACAATTATCAATGCACATTTTGTGCGTTTCTAAATAGCTGCCATATAAGCCACGGTTCATTCAAATCGGCCCACGTAGTCGGGAGATACAATGGTCAAAATTTCCAACTTTGACACCCTGTATCTTCATAACGTATCACGCTAGGAAGCTGTATTTTAAGCACATAGCATACCCAAAGTACTTCTGCAACCCCACCAAGTTTTGACGCGATCGGAATAAAATTGACAAAAGTGGGCCTTTTGACGTGTTTTTCCCCATATATAAAAATGGAAAAATGTTTGTATGTATGTATGTGTTTTATAGACGCTTAAACCAGTGGACCGATTTAAAAATTTTTTCTTTTGTTTGAAAGCTATTTTGTCTGAGATGGCTTTGGAAAAAAAAATTTGCAAAAAGTGGGCGTGACAAATCGTATGTTTTCAAAAATGGACGGGATCGGAAATCTAAATCTGGGGCAACGAAGTGGACCGGGTCCAGCTAGTACATAATATTTGTGTGTACCAAATACAACATATTTCGAGAGTACCCTGAACATTTGTATATTTCAAGCATAATATGTTTGGGGCAATATACTTCAGAAACGATTTTTTTAGCATGTAGCTATCTCGCTGGTTAATTTGTAGTTTAAGGCTTCGGAATTCAGAAGAAACAATATAAAAAGGACCCTTAGGAAATTATCGAAAGTCGGGCGGGGCCGACTATGCAACACTCTTCAACTCTCCGACAATGCGCAAAGATTGATTCGTTTTACTTCAGAAATTACTTAGCTCCACCGCCACGTCAATGCTAATTTCAATGAGAAGTTGACGATGTTGATCAAACACGGAGCAAAATCGCGCTTTTTTCATATGTTTTAATCGAAAAAATATATTTGGAACACAAATTTTTAAATATTCTTTATTTCCGAGCAAATAAATTTTATTTGAAAATCAAAAAAAGGATATTTGGAACGCATACATTAATAAAGGGTTTTCCAATCAGAGTTATATGATTCCTTTGAAAAAAATACACTTATTGTTAAGGGAATTCAAAAGTTTTTTATTTAATGCGAAGTACAATCGGTACAATTAGGTTCTAAATAAAACGTCATTCAAATGGCCTCCACGACTTCTTCTGCAGGAACGAATTCGATGAACCCAATTTTCGAGCACTTTTTCTACCAAATCAAGTCGTATGTAATGAATGGCACGTTCAATATTGACTTGTAAAGCTTGAAGAGAGTTTAGTTTATTTCGAAAAACCAATGACTTCAAATAACCCCACAAGAAATAGTCTAAAGGTGTTAAATCACAACTTCTTGGAGGCCATTCAATATCACAATTTCTTGAAATAATCGAATCTCCAAACTTTGCTAGCAACAATTCAATTGATTGATTTGCTGTGTGGCACGTAGCCACAATCGGTCAATGCCAAAAGGATAGCAGCTCTTAACGAGAGCTAAAATATTGCTCATGGGTGTCAAGGTCGTAGGCCGACTGGAAAGTGTGTTTTGGATTAAAAAAATGCGCACGAAAAGTTGTAATTGGAGAACGATTATTTCGATAATAAAACTGATTAATATCTAAACGTTGTTCTTGCGTATATCTCTCCATGAGGAAATTGTAAACACTACTGAATACAATAAAAACAAATGACAGATCATGACATATTACAAATGGCCGAAACGTCACTTTAAAATCATATCATCCCTGTTGGAAAACCCGTTATATTAAGACAAAATATATTTGCAAATATAATTTATTTAAAAGCGATTGTCAAAACTTCGAATTGTACCTGCCAGTTATGATACCATATGCAGCATTAATTTCTGTAATCAATCGCTTCAAATTTCTGAGTATTATTAGTTGTCAATCCTCCAAGTAATTTATTTTTATCCAATATTATACGATTTAAATTATTATTATTTATTATATAACGAACATTAAAAATTTCTAAAATAATACTGTTTGAGTTATGAAAAATTTAACACAATTAAGGTATTTTCTGAATACTTAAATTAAAATAAATATTTGTTTCGGAAACAATAGTCCCAAATAAAAATATAGTCGTATGCAAACAAAGATTTGTTTAAAAAAACAAATATACAAATTTTGTGTGTACCAAATATTATATGCTTAGAGTGCACCCTAACAATATATATGTCTCAAGCCGTATATGTTAGGGAAAATATACTATAGAAGCGATTTTTTCAGCAAGTAATATAAAATTTAACAGAATAAATTCTTCACCTAAATTTGAAACGATTACCTTGCAACTCGTACTATCAGCCAATGGATCAAGAAATCACTTTTTTATCCCCTCAACTTAGAGAGTATATATCATTTGCTACGAGCCAAAGTGTAATACATCGAAGGAGTGACCTAAGACCCTAAGTATGTTAGGCGGATATTCGTTTTGGGTCATTTTAAGTCGAATGATCAATGTCCGTCTGTCTGTCTGTCTGCTGGCTGGTGCGCACGATAACTCTCGAAAGGAGTAAACGATTGACTTCCAATTTGGTATGTGGTAATATTTTCTTCTATCTCCAGCTAAGTTCGAAGATGGGCCATATTGGTCCACTCCTTCTAGTACCTCCCCCACAAACGGTTAACATTTAGTGTCAGTCGCCGCCTGTCGTAGCGAACGGACGTGTTATCGCAGAGCGGATAGTTTTTAACCTATTACGCAATACCTATTCACCTACCTACTACGCAACCAGGAGGTTTGTTGTTTATAAAGCGTAGGTTGAATTGGATGCATCGGTCTCTGGACAGATATTTCTGAGCTCAGTCTGGAAGGCCTATACCGACGTACCTATTACGGGCTAATACTGGCTATGGGGGTGTCTCCTCCAACCAATTTATGATTAAACCAAAAAAGACGAAGGAGATTACGGCGCAGGGGAGGGAAAACCCAGTGCCGGCGACAAGCGTTGATTCACTCATGAGTCATGTGTCGTCGTTATCGAACAATCGTGAGCAAGCAACTTCTACGAGCTTTGGTGCCTTGGATCCAGTAGTCGAAAATGAAACAAGAGCACATCCAGCCGCAGGCAAAACAAATGATAAGACAGATGAAGCAGAACCCAGCCGGGGCTTTAAGCAACCCCAGCCTTTAAAAGCCATTGAGGACTCTGACTCTGAATCATCAAATGAAAACAATATCACTATTGTTGCTAACTCAAAGAGACTGCCAGGGGCACAAAGAAGGAAACTGAATAAGTTGAACCGACAGAACCTATTACGGGATGAACCTGACAATTCTACCTCCAATACAAACATGGAAGCCGCTAAAAGAGTCAGGTCTCCCGAAGAACATAGCGCTGTGAAAGTGACTAAGAAGAAAAAGGGCTCGCCGTCTTCCAGTAATTCGGATAAACCTAACGTAACCACACAAAAGGAGGTCTCTAGTCTGGGTCCTTCGATTGTGGGCGGTAAAGTTGACCCAATAACGCAGTTCAAGTCAACCAAATCATCCGTTAAGGATGAGGCTTTAACCAAAAAGACTCTACAGACACGGAAAAATCAATTGGCCATAAAGAAGGGTAAGAAGCCACCGTATTATTCTAATATAGCTAAACAACATTTTCGAGACGATCTATGCTACGCCATAATTGATAGCAGTAGTGCATCTGGCAGAATCCCCGAAGATCAAAAGAGTAACTTCGAAGATTTGGTCTATACGAGGGTAGCGGAATACGTCCTCGAATCTAAGGATGAACCACCAATCGAAGTAATGAGTTGCAAGTTTGAGAGGGGTGTTTTGATGCTAAGGCTGGCATCACAACGCTGCGCTGGTGTCCTCGTAAAACTTGTGGATAGCTTCCCCTCACCTTGGGACGGCACAAAGCTAAAATTGGTAGGGAAAAGCGACATTCCTGAACTCATAAAAACGACCCTATATGTTAAGGGATGTCCCAGTAAGTTCTCATCAGAGTACATACTCGACATCATTGGCAAACAGAATTCAAAACTTTCCGTGAGAAAGTGGGAAGTCTTCTATAGGATGTACCTGGCGTCAATATATCTGCCATTCGATGCGCCGACATTGCCACCTACGTCGGAATTACAACGTCTGGTGAGGGAATCCAAACACACAAGTAATGAGTTATTAGCTGGATGTGACGCCAACTCCCATCATATCGCTTGGGGTAGTACTAACACCAATAAAAGGGGATGATACCGAGGGTACTCTCCTCGTGTTAGGAATAGACCCAGAATCCAAGAACAATCTTGTCATGGCGAAGGGCATGGCGTACTTCTTGATCTGGACAGTCTTTTTCAAAATTGGAAAGGTCTCGATTGGCAGGACAAATGAATCGAGTCCAAATATACTGTCTGAAGAGGCAAACACTGGTATTGAACGGATGGAGACAATTGAGACACTGCCAAAAACTGATGTGGAAGTAGTCAATAACACCACCAGTTCACCAATAGTACCACCACTTTTGCAGGAAGTTCCCAGCAAAGGTGGTGATCAAAATAAAAAGAGCCACAAAACGATTCAAACCAATGAGGGAGCGACAAAAAATAACACCGCCTCCCAAAATTGTCGACTGGAAGATGGTGTAATAGGTAGTGAACGAAAGGAGGAGAATGACCCACTACCAAATAATGAGGGGGGTGCCACCAGATAGGATAGACTCCCAAAAGAAACTTTTACTGGAAGGACAATGATTGAGGTCATCCAGATAAACCTCCACCGGAGCGAGACAGCATCCAACGCTCTGATGGACATCATAAATAAAGGCAGGGTTCATATTGCTTTGATCCAGGAACCATGGACAACTAGCAACAAGGTTACTGGATTAAACCATGTGAACTATAACCTTTTCTACGCTAACACAGGTACTCGTCCAAGGACTTGTATTCTGTGCCATAAAAACTTATGTTTTATTTTCTCTCCAGAGTTGTCAACATCAGACGCAACGGTGCTGAGGCAAGGTAATGGAAATATGTACCTGGCGTCAATATATCTGCCATTCGATGCGCCGACATTGCCACCTACGTCGGAATTACAACGTCTGGTGAGGGAATCCAAACACACAAGTAATGAGTTATTAGCTGGATGTGACGCCAACTCCCATAATATCGCTTGGGGTGGTACTAACACCAATAAAAGGGGACACGCCCTTATCGAATTTTTGAATACAAATGACCTCATAACTCTTAACATAGGAAACACTGCAACCTTTGTTAACAAAATTAGGGAAGAAGTATAAGATATAACGATATGATCAGAAAATCTTATTGATGAGATTCATGAGTGGAAGGTTTCGGATGAACACTCCTATTCAGACCACCGTTATATAAGGTTTAAAATTGCATGGCCACCGCCAAACCCCATAAGTTTCCGTAATAAGGCTAAGACCGACTGGACTAAATTCGGAAATCTACTTAGAAATCGATTGGGGCAGCCTACACGCGATTATCTATGTGCAGAAGACATTGATATCAATGTTAAGAAGATTACCGAGGCTCTTGTAAAATCATTCGAAGATAGTTGCCCACTTCGAGAAAGGAAATCTGCCTTTGAGAAACCCTGGATGACAGGACAAATTCGCTCGATTGGCAAAGATGTCCGCAGACTTTACAATAGAGCTCGACGTAAAAAACAATCAGTATATTGGGACGACTACCACAGAAGACTCAAAGAATACAATAAAATCGTTAGATCGGCGAAACGTAACTCCTGGAGGCTTTTCTGTGAACAGGTAGACAGCGTTAACAGCATGTCTAAAATGAAAAAGTTCCTCTCAAAAACTCATGTCCAAACCGAAACACTGGTGGATGAAACGGGTAAAAGGATGGAAACTATAGAGGATACTGTAAGGCTCTTGATGAAAACTCATTTTCCGACTGGTAATGCTGGACCAACAGAGGAACAGTTACAGAATGAAAATGTATTGCATCAAGTACCTATTACGGATATAACAGATGGTATGGTTAAAGAAGCGATAAAAAGTTTCTCTCCCTTTAAGGCTGCGGGACCGGATGGAATATTTCCAGCACTTCTGCAGAATGAGGTGGATCTGGTATCAACTCATCTGGCTGGAGTGTTCACTGCATGCCTAACCCATTCGTATACCCCAAAAAACTGGCAGGAATCAAGGGTGGTCTTTATACCAAAGCCTGGCAAGGCGAGTTACACGACCCCAAAGGCTTATCGACCCATTAGCCTTACTTCTTTCCTGTTAAAAACAATGGAGCGAATAATTGATGACATGGTCAAAGGTAAAATAGCGGATGACAGGCTAAAATTCAAACAACACGCCTATGTCAAAGGAAGATCAGTGGAAACAGCTCTGCATGAGGTAGTGCACCACATAGAAGAGTCCTTCAGTAAATAAATGTATACACTTGCTGTTTGCATAGACATTGAGGGCGCATTTAACAATGTACAGACCGATACACTTATCCAGTCCTTAGACGAGTTTCAGGTTGACCGGGCGCTGAAAAACTGGATCAACAATATGCTAAGGAATAAGTGGATTATTTGTGGGTCATATGACGTAAAAATTAGAGACAAGGTAAATCGTGGTATACCTCAGGGGGGCATTTTATCGCCTCTTCTATGGGTTACGACGATACACAGTCTCCTAAAAGCCCTCACCAATGAAGGACTTAAACCAGTCTGTTATGCAGACGACGTTGTAATACTTCTAAGGGGCTTTCATCCAAATCTATTATGCAGAAGAGCTGAAGAGGCACTTAACATAGCATATAACTGGGCACAACCAAGGGGATTAAATGTTAACCCAGACAAAACAGAAATATGTCTATTTACAAGGAAAACGAAGATCCCACGTTTTACCCCGCCTCGATTCCTGAATAAGACAATTGCTATAACTAAAAACGTAAAATACTTGGGAGTAATCTTGGATCAGAAACTGTACTGGAAAGATCATCTTGAAGAAAGAGTTACAAAGGCACACAGATGTTGGTCGTTGTGCAGAAGAGCTATAGGTTTAAAATGGGGACTACGTCCAAATATGACTCACTGGCTTTACATGAGCGTGATTAGACCAATAATCACCTACGCCTCTGTAGTGTGGTGGACATCAATGGACAAGAAGTGCAACGTAATACCTTTGCAAAAAATTCAACGAATGTGCTGTCTAGGCATAAGCGGGGCATTTAGAACTGCACCAACAAAAGCGTTGGAGACTATACTGCACATCCAACCAATAGACATCCGTATAAAGTATGAGGCAGCCCTCACAGCAAGACGTCTACAAGTGATGGGTGAATGGATAAATCGAGACCACAAGTCGTACCATCAGAAGATTTTAGAATATCTAGTTGGTCACATTCAAACGCCAGAAATCTCGGACCGCATTCCTGAAGTGCGGCTTAAAGCTACCTGTGATACGTTTGTGCCAGACAGACGCTCCTGGGAAAATGGAACTTTGGCCCATGAGCCAGTGGGAACCAGCTGCTACACGGATGGGTCCAAGCGAGGAGGAAGGACGGGTCTGGGACTTTTTATTGATGAACCAGAAGTCGAACTTCACTTCCGCCTCCCTGACCATAACACGGTATTTCAAGCAGAAGTTCGAGCAATCACGGAGTGTGTAAACTGGCTCAGTAACACGACAAAGCCTAAATATGCCAACATCTTCACAGATAGCCAAATGGCGATTAAAGCAATAACATCGGAAAGGGTCAAATCCACAACTGTGTTGGACTGTAAAAGAACGATAAATGATTACTCAGCCCATGGTCAATTGCGTATTTGCTGGGTACCAGGAGACAACGGAGTGATTGGAAATGAACGGGCAAACAACTTGGCTTCAAAGGGCAGAGAACTTCGAGTAATAAACTTGAAAAATTGGAAACCTTTCGAAGCCACGAAAAATGAGTTGCAGCACTGGGCAGTGATGGCTCATAAAACTATGTGGAATAGCGCAACAGTAGGAGCAACTGCAAAGATACTGTGGGGTGACCCAAATGAAAAGAAAACAAGAAGTCTTCTGAAACTAAACAAGATCGATATTAGTAAGATGATGAGTGTTCTAACGGGACACTCAAGCTTACAAGTACATCTTCATCGCATAGGACTAGCAGGAAACGACGAATGCAGGGCATGCAGAGAAAACATCGAAACGATGGAACATTTTCTGTGTCACTGCCCGGCTTTCACACATGCAAGATCCCAACATTTCGGGTCCGACATATTACCAGACTTGACTCATCTCAGAGAATATGACTGGAAGATACTGGGAAAATTCGTGTCTAGTACCGATTTTCTGTAACTCGTGAGGTATAAAAAGATCATAAATAAGGAGCGCACAACAGGCCGAACCACTGGCTTAAGTGTATGTCCATGGACATGAGACGTTTAAACGTCTCCTCTCTTCAACCTAACCTAACCTAGTGAAATATTGATTATTTAATAACTTCTATACTACTGATTTGAATCCTCTGAAATTCGACATATAGAATTAGTTTATTAGTCACTATTACCTTGAGAAAAATGGGCAAAGATGCCACGCTCCTTTTGGTACCTCCAACACAAATGGACAATTTTGAACCAAAAGTTAATAGCTTATAACTTTAATGCCAATGCATACAAATACTTGAAATTTTGTACAGTGCAATGCTTTTATTGTAACTAGAGTGTACAGAAAAATTACCGTAATTGGCACGCCCCTTTTGGTACCTCCCACACAAATGGACCATTTTAAACCAAAAGCTAACAGCTATAACTTAAATACCAGTGCCTATAAATACTTCAAATTTTGTACTGTGTTATGGTTTTATAGCATCTAGAGTCCAGAGAGAAGTGACCGTTATTGGGACGCCCCTTTTGGTACCACCCACACAAATGGACCATTTTGTACCAAAAGTAAACAGCTTTTAACTTTAATACCAGGACATACTTTAAAGTTATTAAATGCAATTTAAGCTGATAATAATTTAAATAAAACAAAAAAATTATAAATTTACTAATATTTTTTTGGGACTCAAGGTGAGGGGATTCATAAGTCGGTTTACCCGACTGAACTTTCTTACTTGTTTTATAAGTAAATTACATGAAAATCGTTTGGAAAACTTGTCGTTTATAACGCATACATCTGTAATCGAAGTGAATGTGGAGATTATGTATACGTAAATCGGATCGGTTTAAGATTTAGCAGCGTTTATTCGTAGACAAATGACTTCCCTCTTCTAATTTTCGTAACGAGTGTCTGTAAAATACAGCTTTTTCACTAAATTTTGTAGTATTTATTATTGGCAGAGACCCTATCTGCCATTTTTAATTTTATCGTGTGTAAAATACGGCTTCTATAGATCTTATCTGCCAAATCGGAAAGAAACTATATATAGATATATATCTGTATCTGAACCGATTTTAATAAATTAAGTCATCATTATTAATGACCGTACACGCTGAAAAAATCGATTCTGTAGTATATTGTCCCAAACATATTCCGCTTGAAATATGCAAATGTTTAGGGTACACTCTAAACATATTATATTTAGCACACATAAAAATTATGTATTTGGGAAGATGTTGTTCTAATCAAATGTTTGCTTCCGTCCTAATATTTTTATCTGGGACTATTATTTGCGAAACAAATATTTACGTATTCAGCAAATATGTATTTATATCATTTTCTTAATTTCATGACATTTCAAAAGTTCGTAAAATTCTTTACGAATAATATTGCATAACCAAACATTGTGCAAGATGGGTTGACAACAAATGATGATTGGAATACATACACGGGGCAAAAGCGCCTTTTTTTGATATGTTTGAATCGAAAGAAAATATACTTTGAACACATATTTTTAAATATTGTATATTTCTGAGCAAGTACATTTTATTTGAAAATCAACAACAATTATTTGGAACACATATTTTGATATATTACAACAAAATATATTTGCAAATTAGTTTTCCCAAATAAAATATGTGTTTAGATACAAATAAAATTATTGTTTAGGAAATTCTGCAAATATATTTTCTTTAAAAATGATTTTCAAAACATTGCAGAGTACGATGACAGAAATGAAGCAATGTATCATAATGCAAGATTATACGATTTCAGTTATAAAGAAATTTTAATTACATTTTAAAATTTCAGAAAGTAATTTAGATTGAATTACTCAAAAACATAAAATTAAGGTATTGATATATTTTCTGAATAGTTTAATGCAAATAAATACTTGTTTCGTAAATAATAGTCCAAATAAAAAATAATATGACGGAAACAAATACTTGTTTAGAACAACATCTTCCCAAAAATATAATATTTATGTATGTATATAATATTTATGTATACTATAGTATATTTAGAGTGTACCCTTAACATTAATATATTTCAAGCAGAATATGTTTGGGACAATATACTTAAAAATAAGTACTTTGAAACAAATTTTATTGCAAATTGTCATCTAAAATTATAAGGTATGACTCCAAATCAATGAAAAATTAAAAATAAATGCCAAAAAACTACAATGTTTTGAAAATCGTTTTTTAACAATAATATAATTGGATAAATTCCTAAGCAATAATTTTATTTGCATATTAACACATATTTTATTTGAGAAAATTAGTTTGCAAATATATCTTGTTTTAATATATTAATATATGCGTTCCAAATAAATTTTATTGATTTTCCAATAAAATTGCTCAGAAATATATAATAAGGGCATTTCCGCCGAATGGTCAACCAGGGCCGAAAAATAAAATGTTGAAAATGATCTCTTTTATTGAGAATAATTATAAAAAAATTAATAAAAAATGTCAAAATTTTTTAAAATACAATGGTTTCATAGCAAATCGCAGTTGTTTTCATGAGGAAATTGGTCTAAAAACTGAAAAATTTAGTTTTTTTCATTTACAGCTACTTCTAAAGACATTTTTATATTTAATTATTTTACATGCAAAACATCTATTATGTTTGCACTCTTTCTACAAAATGTCTCTATTACAATCAGTTAAGAAGATAAAAATCCAAGGAGATCAAAAAAGTTCGATTAACAGCTAAACTAAAGGTTTAAACATATCGCTCACTCACTTCAAGAGTGACATAATTAAAAATTTAAAATTTTCGAGGTTGCCTTACAACAATCCGAATTTTGCAAATGTCCATAAATTAATCTCAGCAAAATTTGTTCTATAAGTAAACAACCATATTTCGGATTATTCAAGCGTTTTTTAACATATTATTTCATGTTACTTATCTTTTTATACGGACGTAAAGTTACACATCTTGGCAATTTTCAATTTTGAGTTATGTCGCTCTTGAAATGAGTGAGCGATATGGAAAAATCGTACGTTCGCGAATGGTAGGCTCGCGACCAGTACTTAAGCCAATAAGAAAAAAACCAATAGAGATAATTTACTGTGCAAATACTCCATAGAAAGCTACGTTAATCCTCTTTTAAAATAAATTTATTGCTTTATGTCGGTTGCCTTTATAATATTCCGCCCATTTCGCAGATTTTTGCCTTTTGCTAGATTCAGCCAAAGTTGACTTCTATTTTGCGTACGTTCGCGACCACATGTTTATTTATGAAAACTTAAACTCGATGAAACCCATATTTTGCACTTAGCATAGAGCTACCAATATGCTATCGAATCAAAACAAAAATTCTAGGAATATTTTTGTTTTCTATATATTTTTTATACATTAAATGCGTACGAATGTACGTTCGCGACCAGCGGAAATGTCCATATTTAAAAATGTGTGTTCCAAATATATTTTCTTTCGATTCAAACATTTCCAAAAAGGCGATTTTGCGCCGTGATCGGTCGTCATGGATTCCCCTTCGACGAATTTCATTTAGCTTAAAAATGTGGTTCCTAATCCAAGGAACATATATATGGGCGTTATATATAAATCAGAAGCGACTTTCACTAATTTCAATAGGGTTCGTCCATAGATTTCTCCAATTATGTTATGTTTAAAAATGATATTCAAAACATTGCAGATTTTTAGAATTTCATTTTTAATTTTTCATTGATTTCCAGTTATCCCTTATAATTTAAAAAACAATTCGCAATAAAATTTGTTTTACAGCACTAATTATCGCCTCACCTTAGAGAGGAGGGTATTTATCATTTGCTACGAACCAAAAGTGTAACACATCGAAGGAGTTACCTGAGACCCTAAGTATGTTCTGCGGATAAAGACTTGAAATTTTGTACAGTGTAATGGTTTAATAGTACCTAATGGTTTAATACTTGAAAAAAATACTTGAAATACTTGACAAATACTTGAAATTTTGTACAGTGTAATGTTTTTATAGTACCTAGAGTCCAGAGAAAAATAAGCGTTATTGGCCCGCACCTTATGGTACCCTCCTGACAAATGGACCATTTTACACCAAAGTTAACAGCTTATATCTTTAATAACAGTACATACTTTAAAGTTATTCAATGCAATTTAGATAATTTAATTAAAACAAAGCAATAAATAAATTTACTAATATTTTTTGGGACTCAAGGTGAGGGGATTCATTAGTCGGTTTACCCGACTGATCTTTCTTACTTGTTTTTAATATTTATTCCAACACATTATTTGTTGTCGACCAATCTTGCACAATGTATCGTTATGTATAATTATCAGAGTTCGGAAAAAAACACTAAGGGACGGTTCCTACGCGTTCTGTACCGTTCTTTCGTCGCGAACAGAACAGTAACGCAACCGTTACAAGAGATCAGAATACGCTAAACATTTTTTTAGCGTTACTGTTCGCGAACGCTACCACTACGATAACGTACCGCACGACGAACGGTACCACTACGATAAAGTACTGTTCATGGAACAGTATCACTACGTTGTAGTGATACTATTCTCTTGAACAGAAGACTAACAGTATCACTACGTTAAGCGTTCCGTTCTTTTTTATATTCGACATCACAGGTCGCAAATATGAAGCAATCTTAATGAAAATTGGTACAGAGGCATGTCTTAATTCCCTATTTAAAATGGGGCATATCGGTAAACACTTTGATATAGCCCCCATACGATACGTATAAGTATACGTATTAAAATTTCAGCATGATCGGTAAAAATGTCCCCTCTAGAGCATAAATATGTCTTATCGAAAGGGACCTCAGAATTTGGCCACACAGAAAATTTTGTTGTCAATTTAGAGAAGTTGATGTGAGAGAAATCGATTCATATTCTGCACTGATATTAAGCAAATGCTACGACAGGGTCAGGAAAAAAGTGAAAAAATCATTTTTCAAATGCAGACAGAAGTGTAAAAACGACATACAATTTTTAAAAATTAAAAATTTTCAATGAAATTTTTAATGAAATTTTTTTTGTAGTTTTGTAGTTTGTAGTCTGACATAACAAATCGAATGTAATTCGCGAATCATTATATTTCCACAAGTCACAATTCCTTTCCTAATTTTGAAAATCCCCAAAAATGGGATTGTTTGGATTTTGCCCTATATCTACTATAATAAAAGCGATGATTCAGATTCCCTTTGCAGTTCAATTTACAACATCTTACCACACATAAATATGCCAAAAGTTTTAACATTTTAGCTTTGCGATTAGAGAAAATGTGGCTTACTTTTGAAATTTGTCTAAAAAATTTTGTAAATTGGAGAAGCTTGGTAACAATAGCAGTAAATATCGTTGACCCGTTCTTTCATTGAGAGCATACCTTGGAAAGTTTCCTTTTAGATGATACATTTTGTAACTAACTTCTTCTAAAGCTCAAAAATACGACATAAATTTTTTTTCCTAAAAAAATGACCAAAAATCATTTATGGCTTTACGGGGCCATAACTTTTGTGCTGTTGGTTATATCGAACCAATTTTTTTATCGTATAGGAAATTTTATTGCCAACCCAGACATGCTTAAGTGGATTAAAATGGTGCATATTCTGCTTCGATATTTACAAAATACTAGCACAAGGTCGGGGAAAAATTCAAAATTCAATTTTCAAATGCAGATATATCGGTAAGTATACAACATAACTGTTAGGTGCAAAAAGCCTTTTATAGACCTCGGTTATTAGAATACACAAAAAAAGAATACAACAAAAGAGTTTATGAATTGGCCGGAAATACGAAAGTTACACGCGCTTAAACATTTTGTTCAACCGAGGTGGCCAACTTTGAGGCTCTGCAGCTCCACCCCTGTATACCACAGGGGGCCCAAACTCAAATCTTAACTTCTCTAACATCTACAAACATGCCAAGTTTGGTCATAATCGGTTGTCTGGTTAAGAAACGGCAGAATTATTTCCCTTTTTTTGAATTCCTCCCACTGTGCGACGTAGTGATACTGTTCCATGAACCGTACTTTATCGTAGTGGTACCGTTCGTCGTGTTCTAAGAACGGTACGTTATCGTAGATGTACCGTTCGCGAACAGTAATACTAAAAAAATAAATTCCCTTCAACTCTTTCTTCAGTACTTCTCTGTTAACGCTCACTTTCCGTTGCAATTCATTTCAGTCGCAAACGGGAGGATTCAAATTACGTTTGGAAATCGGGAACGACCCAATGTCATTGTTCTACATTTGTCGCTATTCGCCACCACCCAAACCTCATTGTTCTACATATGTTGCTACTCATCACCAGTGGGCGCTACGCAGAGTCAAAGTACTTGTTGTAGATCCGTGATCATATTTCATCAATTGTCGAGAGCCAAGTCAATGTACGGGATCTGCTCTACTTATACCATTAATTGTTCTACTTCTTTTATCATAAGCGTGAATGGCGCTAACTTCAAACAATAAAAACGTACATGCTCAGTGTATGTGTCCTTACATACATACACTACAATATACTACAGAAGCTATTTTTTTCAGCGTGTACACTAAATCTTTCCCATTGACGTAACCTTTCATGGGAAATTTACAGAAACAAAAATTGGAAGAAAGAAAATTCAACTTATTTTTATATATAGATAGAAGATACATTTCTTCAAATATATTTTGTATAAAAAAGATTTTCAAAACGTAGCAAATTTAAACTTTTAATTAGCAATAACATTTGTTTTGAATCACTAATTTACTATATTCTCGTATTCAAAGTCATTATTTCCTGTCAGCCCATTAAGCAATTTATCATTATGCAAGATTATACAATTTAAATTATAATATAAATTTTCTGAAAAAAGTATCTTTGAATTACTGAATAACAAAAAACTTGACCTCAAATTAAGATATTCATTTAGTTTCTGAATACTTAAATGCAAATAAATATTTGTTACGTAAAATGTCCCAACTAACAAATATTAGTATGGAAACAAAGTTTGGTTTAGAACAACATCTTCACAAATATATAATACTAGCTGGACCCTGTCCACTTCTTTGCCCCAGATTTCGATTTCCGATTCAGTCCATTTTTTGTACCAATCACGAATACTGCCACCAAATACATATGTATACATAAAATAACATCACTCCCGCTAACAAATTGTTCAAGATATTTCAATTTAAAAAATGCCTTAAATGGGTGGGCCACGCCCATTGGTCCGATCCCGCCCATTTTTTGACCAATACCGTAGACTACCACCTACATATGTATGCACAAAATAACAGCACACTCGCTAAAAAAATGTGCAAGATATCTCAATTTAAAAATTTGGCTTATATGGGCGGGGCCAAACCCATTTGTCAGATTTCGCCCATTTTTGGACCAATCACGTAGACTTCTACCAGATATATATACGCAAACTCACGCTAAACAAATTGTGCAAGATATCTCAATTTCAAAATTTGGCTGATATGGACGTTGCCACGCCCACTTTATATATCGAAAATTCAATTACCCTATTGTTACCAATCCCTACACATGTACATTCTGTGAAAATTTCAAAACGACTGGTCCACCCGTTTAGAAATTATGCGGTACAAACAAACAAACCAGGAAACAAACAAACACACAGTCTCTTTTATATACGTATATACAGACGTGCACTTTGTAGCCCCCAAAATTCATTTTAGTGAAATAGAAATATACGATGTGTTTCGTATAACTAATCTCGACACCCAGATACTTAGTTTTAGATAAAATTAGAAGACTACTAAATTTTCATGCAAATTCACTTTCTCAACATTGCCATGCCCACTTAATTCATCCCGCCCACTTTTGGTGAAACTACTAATATTGAATACAGTAACTTTCAATCTAAATTTAGTTTTTCTACTGTCAATAATTTTGAGACAATACATTTCTAGCTAATGTACGCCTACTTCTGCCACACCCATTAATCCAATCCAAGCCTTTTATTTGAAGTTTAATATAATAACTCTACTAACGTATGTTCAAATTTTGATCTTCTACGATTAATATATTACAAGATATTCGAATTGGAAATATTGCCATGCCCACATATTTTTTCCCGCCACTTTCGGTGAAAGTACTAATATTGACTCCAATAACTTACAATCCAAATCTCGTTCCACACCCACTGATCCGATACTGCCAATTTTTGTTAAAGTTTTAGATAATAACTCCACTAACGTGTGTTTCAAATTTTGAGAGATATTCGAATTGTATATAATGCCACGCCAACTTAATCTATCCCGCCCACTTTTAGCGAAGTTACTAATACTGACTCCAATAACTTAAAATCCAAATTTCGTTCACCTACGTTCAATAGTTTCTGTGATAACAAATGTTTAACTAATGCTACGCCCACTTTTGCCAGACCCACTTATCCGATCCCTCCCTTTTTTATTGAAGTTTTAGAAAATAACTCCGCTAATGTGTGTGCCAAATTTCGTTCTTCTAGGGTCAACACATTTTGAGATATTCGGATTTTATATAATGCCAACTTTTTTTTTCCTAAACCAAAAAAATCTATGTAAACTTTTGTATGTACTCGTAACTAGCATTACACGGCTCTGCCCGGGTTGTCTTTTAACTTGGCTCTGATTACCACAAAAATTAACTTTGTACTTAATATATCTTATTATAAGTTTGTTGTACACGAGGAAAAATCGCCTTTTTGATATGTTTGAATCGTAAGAAAATATATTTGGTAAACAAAATTGTAAATATTATATATTTATGAGCAAATAAATTTTTTTTTGAAAATCAGTAAAATTTATTTGGTACACATATCTTCTAAAGGGTCCGCCAAATAACTTTTTTTTTTTTTGAAAATGATATAAAAAAAGCTGCTGAATATTTTCTCAAATTTCTTTTTTTATTTGAAAGTACAATCCTTCCGGTTAATAATGGAAAATAATTTCATTCAAATGGCTGCCTCGGCTGGCCATGCAGTATCCTACACGATCGGTCAAATTTTTAAGCACATTATCGATTGTGTGCAGCTGTATTTCACCACTGGCTTCACGAATATTGTCCTTTAAAGCGTTAATTGTCTCTGGCTTGTCGGCGTAACACTCATCTTTGAGGGCACCCCACAAATAATATTCCAACGGTGTCAAATCGCAGCTCGGAGGTGGCCAAACGACATCAGCTCTGCGGCTGATGATGCGATCTTCAAAAACAGGGCGCAAAACATCGAGTGTAGCTTCGGCTGTGTGGCACGTAGCGCCGTCCTGTTGAAACCAAATGTTGCCAATATCCTCCTCTTCAATTTTTGTGAACAAAATTTCGTTCAACATGGCCCGATAACGATCACCATTGACTGTAACGGCCACTCCTTGCTCATTTTCGAAGAAAAATGGCCCAATTATGCCTCTGGATCAAAATCCGGGTGTATCGGCGACAATTTTGCAAATGCGACAATTTTGCTTGTTTACATACCCGCCAAGATCAAAATGAGCTTCATCTGAAAAGATAATTTTTTTGGCACACATTCTGCAACATTACCATGATTTTCAAAGTAATGTCGCAATATTTTCCAGCGTTGTTCAAGCGTATACACAACCGTATTCGTTCAGCGGAAGGATAAAACTAATTATCTGCCAAATCAGACATGAGCTAAGTGTTACCATTCACGAAATAAGCACTAGTTGAAAAAAAAAAAAGTTAGATGGCGGACCCTTTATGTGGTGGTTAAATTGTAAGGGCCGATGTTGAATGTGAACCACACCTAAACGTCAAGTTTTTTTCTGCATTTCATTTGACATTTCTCAATTTCAGACTAACTCAATTTGAACCATGGAAATATACATCGAGCAACGCATTAAAGTTTTTTAAGCCTTTTACGAAAATGGGCGTTCAAATCAAAATGCATTTCATGCACTTCGTAATGTTTTTTTGATCGGCATAATCGACCAAATGTGTCCACAATCGGAAGAATCTGTAGGAGATGTGAAAACACCTGTGCATGCTCGCCCAGTTCGTTTGGTGCGGCTTAAGAGCTGGCGATGTCATCGGGCCATACTTCTTCGAAATAAGGCCGGTTAGGCAGTTACTGTGAATGGTGTTAGTTATCGTGAGATGATAACGTACTTTTTATGGCCCGAATTGGAAGATATGGATGTGTACAAAATGTGGTTTGTACACATGGTGGTAGTCTATGTGATTGGTCCAAAAATGGGCGGGATCGGACCAAAATTTAAATATCTTGCACAATTTTCAGCGAGAAGGCTTTAATTTTGTGCATATGTATCTAGTGGTAGTCTTCGTGATTTGTCCAAAAATGGGCGGGATCGGACCAATGGGCGTGGCCCCGCCCAAGTAGGCTAAATTTTTAAATTGAGATATCTTGCACAATTTGTTAGCGAAAAGCCTGTAATTTTGTGTATATCTATCTGGTGGTAGTCTTCGTGATTGGTCCAAAAATGGTCGGGACTCGACCAGTGGGCGTGACCACGCCCAAATCAACTCTGTATTTTGTTTAGGCCGGACGGTGCATTTCCTTAAAGATCGGTATATGTGTAGATACATAGCTCTTTATGGGATTTTAAAAGTATTGGAAGAATCAAATAAAAAGTTAAAGAATTCTGAAATGCAGTGAAAGACTGAAATATTCGTTGCTCACTGCTAAACCGACCAAAAAAGGGCAAAAATCGACTATGTGTATAGTTCATAGGTTATCCAACACTCGAGTCTAACATAAGCAAAATGTTTAGGTTTCTACCGCAACGGTCAAGCGGTCAAAAGTGGCTTGGTGTAAAATCGCATCAGTTGGAAATCATAAGAGACTTTTAAAGTACAGAAAGTGCAGGTTGGACATGGAATTATTGTTTCTCATCTCCTTTGAAGTCATTATGTACATATACATTTTTAGACTTATAAGGAACTTTTAAAATCAGCGAAATAATGAAAATTGTTCTGGTCACAGCAACACTGACCGCAATGTGAGAATTGAAAAAGTAGTTCATAGTTACAAAGTTTAAAATTTTAGGAGGTTTCTGAAAGGACAAAAACAATACTTAAGTTTTTGACAGCGCCAGAACTGACAACTGCACACTGGTCCCAAATCCATTTTTTGTGGCTATTCATATACTTTCATACTATTCATATACTTCTGGTAATTTCTTAAGTTTATTTTTGGAATTTATGCCAAAAAATGTGATTTGGGACCTGTATGCACTGGCTACATGAGTAGCTAGTGGTTTATAAAACACTCCTGTCTATGCGTGTGCAAAATTTCAGCTTTCTAGCTCTAACGAGAGCATCAGCGGTCAAGTGGTCGAAAATATCTTGGCGGAAAATCGAAGTAGCCTATTTTAATTTCCGCGTATTGGTCTATATGCCCACCAAGTATCAATAAAATCAGTTTAGCCGTTTAGGCGGGTTGTCCTTTAAAACACTGATCCAAACTTCGTAAGATTAAAGATATTCTAATAAAATCTCCAATTAAAAGAGAAAACAGTACAATTTGAAACGGATCAAATTCTAGTATTATGACGTCTGAGGGTCTGGCCTATACTCTTATAACTTGGTGGACGGATACACCAATATTTTGAAAGAGTCTGGTCAAACAATACTTAACAAAAATAACATGACAGCATGACACGACTCACACGTGATCTGTCAAAAAAAGGCTACTGAAAAAAGTATCTCTACTTGGATCACCCTATAGTTTCTGAAAAGATAAAAACAATACTCAAGTTTTTGAAAGCGCTAGAACAGATTACGGGCAAAAGAAATGACTACATGAGTAGCCAGTGGTTTACAGTACACTCCTGTCATGCATGTGCAAAATTTCAGCTTTCTAGCTCTGACAAGAGCCTCGGCGGTCAAGTGGTCAAAAATCACTTGACGGAAAATCGAAAATAAAAGTAGCCTATTTAAATTTCCGGGTATTGGTCTTTCTGTTCACTAAGTTGCAAGAAGATCGGATCAGCCGTTTAGGCGTGATGTGGCAACAGACAAACAAACGATTTTATAATATTAATAGGATAATACCAGTTTCTCTAGGGTCTTTGTTGGGTCACAAAAATCGATTACTAAAGTGGATCTAAGTCTGCCCCCTTTGGGTGTTACAAACAAATGCACAAAATCATAATACCCTGCACTACAGTGTGGTGTAGGATATAATGAAATGTAATGTAAGTCCTGATAGTAAACGAAACAGCTCTTATTTGTAATACATCGACACCAGTGCGTATTAGTGTTAACAATATAAGTGTATATTTACCATACGCAACATCTAACATCAAACTAACATGGAGGTATCGAAATATGTTTGGTAAAAATTGTTAATATGGGACTTCCGAAAGGGACATCCAATTTTTGACAGTTGATGGCGGACATATTGTGTCATTTATTCAGTCTGTTTTGGCAAATCATCGTGGCAAGCTCATGCAACAAACAACATGTTTTATCAAAATGGGTGTTCTGTTCGGGCAAGATACAAGTACTGTTATATAGTTACGACAAAAAGTCGACTTTTCGACCTTTCAACTTTTTGAAAAATCTTTAATCGACTTTTAGGCTTTATTAACGAAAATGCTAATATTTCATGTTTTCTTCATCAATTTTGTAGTAAAATACATGAATTGATTAAAAACCAATAATCCTAAATAATAATCTAATCCTGATGGTAATCAGAAATTTGCATAAGTCGTTCAATATAAAAGATTAAAAAACTCACCGTTCTACCCATGATGTCGAACATTAATGTTCGCATGACTTCTATGCGAAAAACAGCTGATTTTTGACCTACAAAAAGGCATCAGAACTACAAAGCGAATGAAAAAAGCCTGGTGGCAGTTAGTTAGTCGCAAATCAGCTGTTTTTCGCGAAGAAGTCATGCGAACGTTACGTTCGACATCGTGGGCCAAGCGGTTAAACATAAAAAACCAAAATACTACAAAATTTTGTCAAGTCCAATTGAATTTAATATGTCAAACTTATTCACGAAACATGTCCAAATCAATTGGCCTTAAAAATAAGCTTATTTCTGTGGCAACGATCGATAAACGCCTAAGTCGACTTAAGAATATGCTATCATATTCTATTGAGAATACTCTATATTTACGTGAAATTCCCATGTGTTTTTAAAAAAGGTATTAAGATTTTCATTCGGAAGAATGAAAAGTAATTTTTCTATTAGTTACGAATTAAACGGTTATGGCTTGTGACCACAGATTTAGGCTGTTTAGAGAATTTGACTGAGAATTTTTGTGTCGATAAGCCCTATCAGTTTTGATATAAAGAGGAACTATTTTTTCAGTCCTCCACATATCGAAAGTAACTCCTAATCCACGCATATCTGTAACTGTTAAATTGGTCTGATATTGGTGTTGATACAAATAAATAAAGCCAAACGTAATATGATATTTTTACTACTCCTAAATAAAAAGTCGACATGAAAAAGCCGACTTTTAGAAAGTCGTTATGTTATGTTTAGGGCACACTAGAAATGCTATTAATATTATAAAATCGTTTGCTTGTCTGTGGTTTGTTGATAACACCATCACGCTTAACGACTAAGCTATACAAGGGAAGTGTCATATGCAACTTTGATTTTCGATTTTCCACCAAGAGATTTTCGACCACTTTACCGCTGAAACTGCAAAGTTTTAGCTAAATTGCTGTAAAAATTTGGTATCTGTGTCTCACAATCCGCATTTTGGAGAGACCTCAATAGGAGAGCTATATCAAAACATTGACCGATATGGCCTATTTGCAATTCCAAATCAACAATAGCTCTATTATTACGGACTGTAGCGTGACAGATAGACTAACATGGTTAAATCGTCTTAGAATTTCACGACGATCAAGAATATAAATTATTTATGGGGTCGCAGATCAATATTTCAAGGTGTTACAAACGAAATAACAAAGTTAAAATACCCCCATCCTATGGTGGAGGATACAAAAATGTATATGTACATATTGACCTCGAAGGAGATGTGAAAGCAACTATTCGATGTCCAGCCTGAGGTCCAACCAGACCTCAAACCAAGTCTAAAAATGTATATCGCTCACCTCTTACTATGGGGTGATTCCACGTAAACTGACCCCATCACTCATAAAAAATAAATCAGATTTTTGCAAAAAAATACCATAACGGACATCACGAACAATTGAATTTTAGAAATTCTTGAAGAGTTGATGAAATTTAGGAATAGTTCTTTTCCTAGCAATGAGTTTTCTATAGGTTATTATAAAATTGTTGGATGCACTTATTTTACTGTTGATCTAACATGAGCAATTTTTCGACATATTTTTTATTTTCTAAAATTTTTCTTTTGACTACAAGAAGGTACCCATCCTTAAGTGTAGTTTAGTGTAAAATTCGCAACTTTTGGAAAATATTCAGTTTTGTGTGTCACATCCGATACCGAAAATATACAAAAAGTTAATTTTAATACATTTTATGTAGATATGCATATATCATCTTTTGTGTAAGTTAGGTCAAGGTTATATAGTATAAAGTGAATCAAAATGTTTCAGTATAATTGCAATATTTACGGTACAATTTGCATTCTAATATTTGTCACACCCGTTACGCAAAGACCGAAAATAATTTTTATTCGATTTAAAAATATTGTATACTAGCTGGACCCGGTCCACTTCGTTGCCCCAGACTTCAGATTTCCGATAGGGACAGTAGGAATCTCGTTAATCTATTCGTAGGTACGGACAGTAGCAATCAAAAAATCTAGACTTATCTAAACATTCCCTAAAAATTTCAACAAAACCGATCCAGCCGTTTTGGAGTCTATACGTAACATACACTCATCGATTTATATATATATATATATATAGCTGGACCCGATCCACTTCGTTGCCCCAGATTTAGATTTCCGATCCCGCCCATTTTTGAACCAATCACGAATACTGCCACCAAAAACATATCCATAAAATAAGAACACTCTCGATAAGAAATTGTGAAGATATCTTAATTTCAGAATTTGGCTTTGGCCCATTGGTCTGATCCCGCCCATTTTTGCACTAATCACGTAGTCTTCCACCAGATACATATACACAAAATTACTGCACTCTCGCAATCAGATTGTGCAAGGTACCTTAATTTCAAAATTTTACTTATATGGGCGGGGCCACGCCCTTTGGTCCGATCCCGGCTATTTTTGGAACAATCACGTAGACTACCAGCATATATATATATGTACAAAATTACAGCACTCTCTCTAACAACATTTTCTAGATATCTCAATTTCAAAATTTTGCTTATATGGGCGGGGCCACCCCCATTGGTCCAATCTCGACCATTTTTAAATTAATCAGGTAGACTACCACCAGATACATATGTACAAAATTACAGCTCTCTCGCCAAAAATTGTGCAAGATATCTCAATTCAAAAATTTTAATTATATGGGCGGGGCCATGCCCATGGGTCCGATCCCGCCATGTTTGAACCAATCACGTAGACCACCACCAGATACATATGTACAAAATTGCAGCACTCTCGCCAACAAATTGTGCAAGATATCTCAATTTTAAAATTTGTCTTTGTCTTGATATATCGAAAATTCAAGTACCCTATTTCCACCACGCCCCACACATGTAAATTCTGTGAAAATTTCAAGAAGATCGGTCCAGCCGTTTAGACGTCTATACGGTACAAACTAACAAAGCAACAAACAAACACACATTCTTCTTTATACGAGTATATAGATTTAATAATTGTATGTCAAGTATGAAATTAAATAATAGAAAGCAGAAATGTCGGTATAAATTGAAAAAATAAATAGATGGTATAGGGGCAATCATTAAGAGAAGGATGTGTGCGGCAGTGAAGGTCCATAAGGTCATTTTAAATCAGCTCATTCAATGATACAAGGTTTTGATTGGTTCTGGAATAAAAGGCATAAGAATACTTCTCAAATGGAGTTAAAAAATATCAATATATTGTAGAAAATAGGTGGAAAACTAAAAAAAATCAAGAATAACCGGCCTAAACATTATTTTGAGAAGATTTCTGCTTATAATATTATATCAGGATACACAGCGTATTCTAATTCAGAAATTGTATTCTTATTTTTGTAGAAAATGAAAAAATAGCATTGTCATAAACATTGATACAAAAGAGAAAGAGATTTTAAGATGTCAAAACTTGTTTTTGGCAACGAATTTTGTATTTGTAACTTTTTACTCTATGTGATAAAGAAGGTCGGCAATATGAATATGATTTAGTGAATAAAACGACTTTGATTTTGTTTTTCGCAGAAAAAAACTAGTTTAATAGATGCATGTTGGCTAATAAATCCTGGACAATATTTCGATCTACTTATTAATCCTCCAGATTGAGACTATGTCACACCCGTTACATTGGCTTGTCACACCAGTTACATTGGCTTGTCACACCCGTTACATATTAAAATATTTACTACAAATGGAATAATAATTTAAATTATTTGGAATGAAGTCTACAATATACACTATACTCTCGATATACCAAAACAAATTTTTTGTTGGCAGTACATAGACAAATTTTACAGTATGCTATAAAGAAAGCGGCTGATCAAGATTCAATCAAAACCTAAGGTCACACCCGTTACGGTAATATATCAACCATATTTTTTTATAAAAAATAGTATTTAATTTCCTTGCATGTCAGTAGGTAACACTTATGAATATCTATGTACATAAACCACCCTTTGTGAGTTGTCGTTATAAATTATATAGATCAAAATCAGGAAAATACTCAGTAACAATGTCACACCCGTTCCGTTGGAATCACCCTATGGTAACATATTAAACGTTGTCAATTCGGTCAATTCTTAGACTATGGTCAGTTTAGTAGTAACAAAAGCAATTTTCGGAAGCGATTTTACGGACCACCCACATAGTCGTTTACGGGTACGTGGTCGGTTCCCGCGCTTTCAAAATCTTTAATATTATGTTTGTACTTTTAGAAGATTGTAGTTCATTCTTTACGGCATTTAAAATTCGTTAAAACTAAAAATCTACAAATTGATGAATTTAAGTAAATTTTTGTCAGATACGTCTAAAATGTTTTACTGTTTTTAGAGATAACCGTAGTAGCTACGTGCTCAAAATGTATGACTAAGCAAGTCCAATGGTGGCCTTAACACAATTTGCGAAAAATTGTGGCTTCCGTCAGTTGGTAGTCCAAGCGATGATATATAGCATTTGTTTCTCCGCCAGTCATTCGGTGACCTCTTGACAACATTCTTCAAATTTGGATTTCTGATATTTGACTGTTAACAACGCGTCTCAAGCATTCGAAAGTTGGCCTATATCGACGGCAAAAACGGCTAGTTGGGTTTTGTTCAGTACAATCCCTTGGCTCTCCTGAACATTTTGATTTTTACATGTGCGCTCTTATTCCAGAAAACCACAGATATATGATTCCTTAGACAAAAGAAGACATACCAGCCAAATTTTATAACGATGAAATTTGGCTGCAAGAATACATGGATAGACTTACGAACGGATAAAAAAGAAGAACATCGCTAAATCGACTCAGTAAGAGGTTCAAACTTAAAGAAATGTGTGATAATGAAATTCACTTAGAATTAATTTTTCACGGTGTACCTAGAGTTGGAATATTGGTAAATTATGCTAACCATATTCGACCATGGAAAATATTTGTGCTACAGAAAAAGTATTTGTGTGCCAAATATAACCACTATCCCATATAGACCAGACACACACACACATAGATTGAGACAATTTTAATGAATAAAAATGACATAAAATGAAAACTACGAAAAATTGTTAAGTGGGCGAAACTCGAGAACAAAAAAACGAAACAAATTCATTTGAACACAACCTTTAGTGTTCAGCTACCCATTGCCGCAGCACCGTTGGACAGTCTGCCAGGCTACCAGGCGGGCACTCATCCATGTGGACATGCACACAGTAGGTTACTTCCCTTCCTCTTACTCTCTTACAACAAAGACTAGAAGATAGTTCACATATGTGAACATGCATGCATGATAGTTTTGCATACATATGCATTTCATATTCATGCATACATACATATATACACCAAACTGCATCATGCGGTCGTTTCTGAGTATACTTTCGTACATACACACATGTTCATTTATATATTTATGATTGTGTGTATATGTATGTGCATCCGGATGTATGTTATCGCAAGTGTACTTAACAACCTTTTGCAAAAATAATATGAGACATTTAAACAAATGTAATGGGCAACACGACTTGACAAAATATCACCATCATCATCGCAGTTGTACGTACGGGTATATATGAATACACTCGTATGAGTATATGTCTCCCATGTATACCCATACAAACATGGGTTTATGCAATCATATCTGAAGAATATGCTTACGTACGTCTGCATATACGAGTACATATGAATATACCAAAATGTGTACATGAATATACAATGAGTGTCATTCCAGCTCGGATTAGAGAACAAAATTAAAACAAATAGTTTTTTTAATTCACTACGAAACAATGCCATGCCAAATATCTGGTTACCTTCACCAAATGATGGCACTGTCAAGTATGTACTGTAAAAATTGTCTTCATAATAACTGAAATGATTGAAAAACCCAATAGAAAATAGACAACAAGGATGTTTCAAATAACTAAAGTTAATGAAACATTTCATACAATTTATGAAATATTTCCTTGAATTTTAATAAGTTTCTAAGTATTTACAAAACTTCTTAGATATTTTTAAAGTAATAGTAGGTGTCACCGATTTCAGTGTTCCTTGTCACTGTACCAAATATTATCTGCTTGAAACCCTATTAGTATTATAATATCATTTGCTTGTCTGTTGCCGCATCACGCCTAAACGGCTCAACCGATTTTCTTGAAAATTGGTGGACAGAAAGTCCAATACCCGGAATTTAAAATAGGCTGCTTTGATTTTAAATTTTCCGCAATGTACGTTTCGGCCACTTGACCACTGAGGCTCCTGTTAGAGCTAGAAATCTGAAATTTTGCAAGGATACCAGGAGTGTTGTATAAGTATAAACCACGGACTATTCACTTATTTGTCTTTTGGCCAGTTCTCGCGCTACAAAAAAATGTTATATTATTATTGTCTTTTCACAAGCCTTTTATAAGATACAAAGTTAAAACTTTGTAAATATGAAGTACAGGGTGGCTGATGAATATTGCTACATTAAGAAACTCAAATAACTTTTTTTCAGTGTATGGAATTCAGTTTTCTTTTATTCATGTTAAAGCTCATTAAATTTAATTAAATATAGCTTAATTAGTTTTAAAAATAATGGAATTTAAATGCCCCCCTGCTCGTTGATGCATGTGCGGCATCTTACCAAAAAGTTGTTCATTACTGCTTGGAGAGTTGAGACGGGAATAGCCGCAATTATTTCTCGAATGGATTGCTTTAGTTCATTCAAATTTCTTGGTTTTGCTTTGTAGACTTCCTGTTTGCAATAACCCCACAAGAAAAAGTCAGGTGCAGTAAGGTCAGGCGACCTGGGGGGCCAACGGAATGTGGAGTTTCTGGATATCAGCTTATTGGGAAATTTTCGCCGCAATTCTGTCATAACAGGCCGGGCTATGTGAGGAGTTGCACCATCTTGCTGAAACCACACAGAGTTGAAAGAAATTCTCATTCGGCGTTATTCTGGATAGAAAAACTCTCTCAACATGCTCAAGTAACGGCCTCCAGTAACTGTAACGTTGTGACCGTTTTCTTCGAAGAAGTAGGGCCCGGCAATGCAGCGTGATGAAACTGCACACCACACTGTGACACGAAGTGGATGCAATTCCGTCTCATGGAGTATCTGTGGGTTGGAAGCACTCCATATTCGACAATTTTGTTTGGGTATGTTGCCGTTTAAATCTTAATGGGCCTCGTCAGACATAAAAAGACAGTTCAACATGTTTCCGTCCTCTTCCACCATTTGAAGCATCTTCTGGCAAAATTTCAAGCGAATCGGGAAGTCTGCTGAGTTCACTTTGTTGGCCATTTGAATATTATATGGAAACAACTCCAAATCTTTGTGCATAATTAACTGCAATGACTGTCTGCTTATACCCATTTGAGCAGATAAGGTTCTTGTCGAAACTCTTGGATTGTTTTGTATGGCATCAGCTACAGCAGCGATTGTTTCCTCCGTCCGAACTGAAGGGTTTCGATGGTAAGGTCTTCTGTTGACTGTCCCATGCTCGGAAAAATTGTTAACAAGTCTCTTTATGGTCCATCTGCTCGGAGGATTGCCGCCAGCGTGCCCCTATACTCTCTTTGAACCGAAACTACGGACTTCAGTGCGTAATAGCGGCGGACAATCCAAATTCTTGTTTCAGTGTCCCAGTTATCCATTTTTGTTAAATCTAAAAATCAGTCTGCAAAATAAAAACAAATTAACCAGATTCATTAAATAGAAAAAAAGTTATTAATTTTTTTTGTAGCAGCTTTCATCAGCCACCCTGTACTATAAACGCCAATATATGCACGAAAAATTATTTTGATTTCTCTGACTGTAGTCAGTGAAGCAGTGACCAGAACAATTTGCATTATTTCACTGATTTTAAAAGTTGTTTCCAGAATATAAAAAAAATATATGTATATACTGACCTCACAGGAGATGCGAAAACAAATATTCGTCCAGCCTAAGGCCAAACCGGTCATGGAAACGCGTTTTGAAGTTTCTAATGCCTTTTCAAAATATATCACTCACCACTTACTGTGGTAACATATCTATCCTTGTCGATTCGGTTAATTCTCAGAATGTGGTCAGTGTAGAAGTGACCAAAGCAATTTACGCTCGTTCAGTACTTTAAAAGTCCCTTAAGAGCTATGATAATACTAATTTATATGTATATACTGATCTCCAATGCATACGATTTTAAATCAAGCTACTTTTGACCGCTTGATCGCCGCGGCTCCTATAAGAGATAGAATGCTAGAAATTTTCCATATGTATAGACTCGAGTGTTGTATATATAACCTACGGACTATCAATTTTTATCCACAAATGTAACGAATTTTTAGGTGTGGACAATATGTATGCATGCGATCAGGTTTTGAAGTATGTGGTACGATTTCCATTATAATAACTCAACAGATTATATAGAAATTTGGAACATACGGGTATATAGCATATTATGCATTAGTTTCTCCGCCAAGTGTTTGGTGACCTCTTGAACACTGTTCCCATGTAAAAGTAATAGTCTGAAGGTTTGTACTCATACAGTTAAGGGCGAGGCTGGAATATCATATTCAGAAGATTTTGACTGTGGTCAGCGCAGTAGTGACCAAAACAATTTTCAATCTTTCAAAAGTCACTTAGAATCTAAGAAACAATAAATTATTGTGTATAGACTGATCTTCAAGGAGTCTATTATTTATGCCCAGCTTGGGGTCAAATCAACTATAACAACTAAACCGACTAAATTGAAACAGGGAAAGTAAATATCGTCGTATAACATATGCAGGTTGTTTTTTTGTTTGGGTTTGCAGAGGTAAGAGTAGAGGTTACACTAACTTAAGTCGTCTCTTGGAATTTATTACAATGCGGAATAATTGAAGTTTTACGCGAAGGTAAGGTCTCAGGTGTTGGGATGGCTTCACCAGTCCCATTTTTATTGAAATTTTAATTTTATTGAAATATATTTGCCCCTTTTGTAAGAAAGCAGGGTCACCAGCAGAGAATGAAGCCGAGGCAAAATTGGCGGCGGCGGCTGCCATGGAAAATTACAGATCGGCGGCGGCGGCTTGATGGCTTAGCCGACATAAAATTGACATACGGCTGCTCTGTGATAGTCATTTTTACATTTAAAATAATAGTTGAAAAGTTAAGCTCTGCTATATATTCATATATAATGGATGTTTTTAAGTTAATTGTAAGATATTGTGAAGTGAAACAAGTAACAGCGTTAAGTTCGGCCATGCCGAATCTTATATACCCACCAGCATGAATTGCATTAAATTCTATTACTGAAAGATTTTTGGATATGGAGCAAGTCATGGAACGATCTTTTTGTTTAAGCAATTTATTGAAAAAACAAACGCTACAGTTTTTAGCCAAATTTTAGGCCAAACTTTTGATTTGTATAAATTTCATTGACATGAATTCTTGTGAAAATATAAGTAGATACAAACTGAAAAGTTTCAGCAAAATGGCATTAAGTGGTGTTTATGGCTTAAGCAAGCCTTTTTGGGAGCGACATCTATAGGTGGTCTATAACCAAATATAAACCGATTTAAAAAAATTTACTGTGATGAAATCTTGCCAAAGTAAAATAAAAAATTCAAGGATTCAGTTAAAATGCTTAGAAAATGTGGTATTTATGGCTTAAATACGTATATTTTCGAGCGGCCTCTATAGGGTGACTATAACAAAATATGAAATATTAATGTAAAATTTTTGTTGTGATGAATTTTTGTCAAAATAGAATACAAACTGCAAAATAGAATACAAACTAAATTGCTATAAAAATGTGATGTCTATGGCTCAAAAACCATAATTTGGAGCGACCTCTATAGTGGCTCTATATCAAAACATTGACCAATATGGCCTATTTGCAATCCCAAACGACCTGCAACTATAAGAAGACTATACCAAATTTGATTAATCTAGCTCTATTATTACGGACTGTAGCGTAATTTCAACAGATAGTCAGACAGACGGACATGGCTAAATAGTTTTAAAATTTCACGACGATTAATAATATATATACTTTGTAGAGTCGCAGATCATATTTCAAGGTGTTGCAAACAGAATGATAAAGTTAGTATACTCCCTCCTATGGTGGCGGGTATAAAAATCATCGATTTCCATACAATGATAAGTCATAAAATTGACGCTAGGCGGCTCTATGATATACTCGATTTTCAAAATATGCTAAATCGAAACTGGTTGTTTTCAGGAGGCGAATCGTCGTTTAAGTGAAATTTTAAATTTGTGTAGAATTACCTTGTAATTTGTTTTGAGCTTAACTTGAATTGATGGATTTGACTGAAGACAATTTAGAATATTTAGAATTTAGAAATGCAATCTCCAGTACAACGTACCAAGTCCACTTAGCATTCTTTACTATGGAGGTATTAATTTATATGCAGTATTACAATTCTGTAATACTCCATTGCCTTTTTTCCGAAAATATTTGTTTTTCTATGTGTAGGTAATCTAATAATAAATAAAAAATCTTATTATTTCCTTTAAAAAATATTTTTTTTTAATTATTTTTCTATTACTATCAATATTCTCATTTTTAATACATGTTAAGCTCCCTCTTGTGACAATAAACGAATCAAGACGAAAATCACTTTTCATATCGTCCCCAATAAATGAATAGGGTATAATTTATTTGTCGTTTCGAGAAAATCATATTTGAACTTTGTGAGATTGAAACTCGATATCGGCATGTAAGCTTTATTAATGATCAATCAATTTCAAACACCCAATTTGTGGAAGTAGAATTTCTCCAAATTTTTACTAGATATACAACCAATTGCGTAGATTATTAAAATGTGTTTATGTGTATACACTATTCTTCTATTGAAGGAACGATATATCTGTAATATGGTTATTTGCTTATCAAAAATGTAAATTGTATCTATCCATATTTTAAAGTATTTCTATGGAACGGCGGCCGTGGTTCAGCCGATTTTAGCCGCATAGATCGGCGGCGGCTTCGGCTGGTGAAAAAAGGTCGGCGGCGGCTAAAATCGGCGGCTCGGCTCGGCGGCTTCATACACTGGTCACCAGGGCCACGTAATCCTACCGGATACTTTGATTTCAATTTCTCCTCTTCTACTTGTTTCCAATTCCCGGGGATTTGACTGATCATCGGGTCCATCTTGAGGTATTGTATGTTGGCTGCCGGTATCTTCAGTTGAACTCATCTTAGTGACAATTGACGCTTTGCAACGTTACACAAACAATAACAGAAAATTGAAAGACTGAAAACAAATAAAACCACAAAATCAGTAAGGAAAGGCTTAAGTCGGGCGGGGCCGACTATATAATAACCTACACCACTCTCGTAATATTGAATAACTCTGATATATAAATTTTGTAATTCATAAATTTACATAAATTTACTTTTGGGACATTTTATACTTAAATAATACCCTGTACCACAGTGTGGTGTAGGGTATAAAAACGATTGGATGTAAAGAGCCAAATCGGACGAAACATATATATGGGAGCTATAGCTAAATCTTAACCGATTTTCTTCAAATTCGGTAGTGTTGGTTCATGGATCAAGAAACTCTACCATTCTAAATTTCAAAATAATGATTGGATTTAAAATACAGCTTCTACAGGACTAAAGAGCAAAATCGGACGAAACATATATATGGGAGCTATAGTTAAATCTTAACCGATTTTCTGCAAATTCGGTAGTGTTGGTTCATGCATCAAGAAACTCTACCATTCTAAATTTCAAAACGATTGGATGTAAAATACAGCTTCTATAGAACTAAGGGGCCAAATCGGACGAAACATATATATGGGAGCTATAGCGAAATCTTAACCGATTTTTTTCAAATTCGGTAGTGTTGGTTCATGCATCAAGAAACTCTACCATTCCAAATTTCAAAATGATTGGATGTAAAATACAGCTTCTACAGGACCAAAGAGCAAAATCGGACGCAAATTATATATGGGAGCTATAGCTAAATCTTAACCGATTTTCTTCAAATTCGGTAGTGTTGGTTCATGGATTAAGAAACTCTACCATTCTAAATTTCAAAACGATTGGATGTAAAATACAGCTTCTATAGAACTAAAGGGCCAAATCGGACGAAACATATATATGGGAGCTATAGCTAAATCTTAACCGATTTTCTTCAAATTCGGTAGTGTTGGTTCATGGATCAAGAAACTCTACCATTCTAAATTTCAAAACGATTGGATGTAAAATACTGCTTCTATAGAACTAAAGGGCCAAATCGGACGAAACATATATATGGGAGCTATAGCTAAATCTTAACCGATTTTCTTCAAATTCGGTAGTGTTGGTTCATGGACCAAGAAGCTCTACCATTCTAAATTTCAAAACGATTGGATGTAAAATACAGCTTCTATAGGACTAAAGGGCCAAATCGGACGAAAGATATATATGGGAGCTATATCTAAAACTGAACCAAATTCAATAGCGATCTTAACAGCTGCGAAATACTCTAAACTGCAAAATTTCAGAACGATCGGAGTAATATTGCGACCTGTAGTCGACGAACAACTTTAAATCGACTCAGCTAGTGATTCTGAGTCGATCGGTATACTTTAAGGTGGGTCTAGCTGTGTTATTTTCAGGTGTTACAAACATCTGCCGTGAAACAAACTTATAATACCCTGTACCACAGTGTGGTGTAGGGTATAAATATTGGCGTATCAGTCCGCCAACTTTTAAGAAAATAATTCCAACCCTCTAGACGTCATGCTAAAGCAAACAAATAAAAAATTTTATGATCGGCCTGTGGTCAAACCGACAAAAGTATTTGAAAAACCTAAAATATCTTTTAAAATTGCCTTAATTTTTGGCCACTGGCCACATGGCCACTGAAACTATCTTAAAATTGGAAATATTTTAATTCGTATTCTTTATCAAGTCGGCTTTTAGTCCTACAGCAAACAAACATATAAATAACTTATAATGAGAAATATTACAAAGTTATTTATGTACATATTTAGTTTTCATGAATCTTTATTTACTCAGTCAATTGCAAACGGATTTTTAAGATATTTGTTGCATTTTTATACCCTCCACCATATTGATCTGAAACCCCATAAAGTATATATATTATTAATCGTCGTAAAATTGTAAGACGCTTAAGACGATTAAAAATATATATATTTAGCCATGTCCGTTCGTCTGTCCGACCGTCCGTCTGTTGTAATCACGCTACAATCTATAATACTTGAGCTAGTTGGCTAAAATGTGGTACATATACGTCTTATATCTGCAGGTAAGTTGGGATAGAAAATGAGCAATATGGGTCCAATTTTGGGGTTTATTTATACCCGGTATCCTTCACACGAGCAACGGTAGTCATAAGCCCATGTTTTCATATAGCCCCCTACATAGGTCCCTCTATATTTGATTTCTTAAAGCAACAAAAACCTCAAATTTCAACGAATTGGGCTGAAATTCGGTATAATGAGTTTATTATTACCCGTAACCATTTACGTGAGATCCATGGTGGAGGGTATATAAGATTCGGCATGGCCGAACTTAACCCTTTTACTTGTTTTCCTTACAAACTGTACTATATATGTATATATGAACAAGTAAGAAAGTTTCAGTCGGGTAAACCGACTAAGGTATACCCTCACTTTGTGAGTAATGTAATATTGAATATTACTCGAATTATTCTGTCAATTTGTGTGGGAGGTACCAGAAGGGGTTTATCAAATACACTTTTTTTTTGCTGAACATTAGATAATTTAAATGCATTGCACTGTGCCGACTTATAAGCATTTATGTGCACTGGTATAAACGTTATGAGACATTAAATTGTGGTATGATTTGGGCATTTTGTGTGGGAGGTACAAAAAAGGGCGTGGCAATAACGCCCATTTTTCACAGGGCTATAGACACTATAAAAACATTACACTGTACAAAATTTCAAGTATTTTATACACTGGTTTTAATGTTACAAGCTGTTAACTTTTGGTGCAAAAAGGTACCTTTGTGTGGGAGGTACCAAAAGGGGCGTGGCAACAACACCCATTTTTCCCTGGACTGTAGGCAATATAAAAGCATAATACTGTACAAAATTTCAAGTATTTTTATACACTGTTATTAATGTTATAAGCTGTTAACTTTTGGTGCAAAATGGTGCACTTGTGTGGGAGGTACCAAAAGGGACGTGGAGACTTCGCCCATTTGTCTCGAGATGATAGCGACTAATAAGCTAATACTATGTGTGGAATTTCAAAAGATTCGAATAAGTAGTATAGCAGTTATTAAAGAATCAATATTTCACAACATTTTAACCCTTTGTGGGGGAGGTACTAGAAGGAGTGGACCAATATGGCCCATCTTCGAACTTAGCCGGAGATAGAAAAAAATATTACCACATACCAAATTTGAGGTCAATCGGTTACTCTTTTCGAGAGTTATCGTGCGCACCATCCAGCAGACACACAGACAGACAGACAGACAGACAGACAGACAGACGGACGGACATTGCTCATTCGACTTAAAATGACCCAAAACGGATTTCCTCCGAACATACTTGGGGTCTTAGGTCACTCCTTCGACGTGTTACACTTTTTTTCCGTAGCAAATGATATATACCCTCGTCACACTAAAGTGAGGGTATAAAAATGCCATTTTTTGAAATAAATGATAGGATGTTTATTTCATAATAAAGAGGAAGGTATGCCATTAATAATGAAAAACAACATCAGCCAAATGGCTACCACGACCACGCTTACAGGACCATATCCTTTTCATGAAATTTTTCATAACCAAATCGCAAAGTGGCTGCCCTATGTCCTCGATAGCCTCACGAAGACCTATCTTTAAGGTCTTGAATCGACGCTGGGCTGTTGGCGTAAACCTTATCTTTCACGTGACCCAACGGAAGAAGTCGCAAGGTGTTAAATCACAAGATCTCGGTGGCCAATTGTGATCACCTCTTCGAAGATAACACGGTCCGGAAACTTTTCCCGTAACAGAGCAATGGTTTCGTTGCTTGTGTGGCACGTAGCGGCGTCTTTTTTAAAGTAAACGTTGTCCAGATCAATACCATCCAACTCCGACCATAAAAAATCATTAATCATCTCTCGATAGCTCAATCCATTCACCGTAACTGTTGATCCAACCTCATTTTCGAAAAAGTAAGGTCCAATGACCCGCCGGACCATAAAGCGCACCAAACAATCACACGTTGAGGATGGAGAGGCTACTCAACAATAACTCTTGTGTTTTCCGAGCCCCAGATGCGACAATTTTGCTTGTTGACGTAGCCACCGAGGTGGAAATGGGCCTCATCTGTCAAGATGATTTTTCGAGGGAATTCCGGATCAGTTTCATGCATTTCAAGGACCCAATCAGCAAAGACACGACGTTGTTGATGATCGGCCGCCTTGAGTTCTTGTGTTAACTAAACTTTATAAGCCTTAAGGCCCAAATCTTTATGCAAGCTACGGTGTAATGACGTTTGTGAAATTGTGAAAAAATCGGGGTTTTACCGGTAAATCCGGATTTTGGGGGTGTCCGGGGATTTAAAAAAAAAAGATTCTTTTTTCTCTCGACAATTATATCTCCTGACTACATGAACCGATTAAAACGAGCCGTTGTTTATATGACAGCTATTTGGAAACGCACATTGATAATTGTTCGCAAATATTAAATTTTCATACTTTTTCTCGCGACTTATGATTTCCTGGCGATTTTAATTGTGTTCCGCGGATGGGATTCTATTTCTTTAAACTACAAAAACGAAGCCCATTCTGTTTACTATATCTGTACGAATTTTCGTAATGGGATAACAACCACAACAAAAGCCGTGGAAATTATAAATGTCAAACCTACTATTTTTTGTGATTTCTTTCATATTATAAAGTGAGTTTACTTTAAGAAGTGGACCAGAAACACGATTAATGAAATATAATGGTGGTATTCTATAGCCAGATATACCAAAACAACAAAAACAAGTAAAAGCATTAAGTTCGACCTTGCCGAATCTTATATACCCTCCAACATGGATTGCATTCAATTTTATTACTGGAAAAATCTTTGGATATGGAGCATATCATGAAACTCCGTATTGTTAAAGTAAATTTCTTAAAAAAACGAACCCTGCAATTTTTAGGGCGCAAATTCTTTAGCCAAACTCTTCACCTGAAAAATGTTGTTTTTATGGCTTAAAACTGCGACTTCTATAGGGGAGCTATATGAAAACAATGACCGATATGGCCATTTGCAATCCCAAACAACCTGCAACTGTAAGAAATATTTCTACCAAATTTGATCAACCTAGCACTATTATTACGGACTGTAGCGTGATTACAACGGACGGACAGACAAGCGAACATGGCTAAATCGTCTTAGAATTTTACGACGATTAAAAATATACATTATAAGGTCTCAGATCAATATTTAGAGGTGTTACTAACGGAGTGACACAATGAGTAAAAATTCGCAAAAAATATACATCGATTTTTTACACTTGCCTTCAATATTTCACTGGTCAAATCAAATCCTAGGCTCCAGATAGCGGACACGATCTCGAAGAATTTTGATGTTCTAAATATAAAATCAAAAATGCAATATATATTCGCGTTTTTGAGATATATAAATATGTGATTACTAAGCTGATTTAACTCGTTTTTGAAAATAGAATCATGACAGATGCTCTTTTTCTACAACCAATTTCAGGACTTGGAAAATAATCGTTTTTTCTGAGCTTCTAAATAGCCACGGTTCATTTAAATCGGTCCTCGTAGTCAGGAGCTACAATGGTCAAAATTTCAAACGCTGACACCCTGTATCCTCGTAACCTATCACGTTAGGAAGCTGGATTTTTGGTACACCTCACAATCCTTAACCAAATATTTTTGTATGCCACAAATATCTATAAAGTTAGCCATACTATCGAGTTTTAATGTAAAATAGTTGTAGGAAAGCTCTGATTATATTAAGCTAAAACAAAAAAAGTATTTTTGCAAGACTATGCACTATTCCTAAGTGAGCACAAAACAAGTAAGAAAGGTCGGACGAAGCCAACTATATGATTCCATACAAAACCTTGTTGGAGCAGATTAAGCTCAGATATTGTAAATATGGAAATGTTATAATGATGCCATGTTGAAAGCATTGTCATATTAGTTGCAAATTGCAAATCTATACCAAAACAACAGAAACAAGTAAAAGCATTAAGTTCGACCTTGCCGAATCTTATATACCCTCCAACATGGATTGCATTCAATTTTATTACTGGAAAAATCTTTGGATATGGAGCATATCATGAAACTCCGTATTGTTAAAGTAAATTATTAAAAAAAACGAACCCTGCAATTTTTAGGGCGCAAATTCTTTAGCCAAACTCTTCACCTGAAAAATGTTGTTTTTATGGCTTAAAACTGCGACTTCTATAGGGGAGCTATATGAAAACAATGACCGATATGGCCATTTGCAATCCCAAACAACCTGCAACTGTAAGAAATATTTCTACCAAATTTGATCAACCTAGCACTATTATTACGGACTGTAGCGTGATTACAACGGACGGACAGAAAAGCGAACATGGCTAAATCGTCTTAGAATTTTACGACGATTAAAAATATACATTATAAGGTCTCAGATCAATATTTAGAGGTGTTACTAACGGAGTGACACAATGAGTAAAAATTCGCAAAAAATAGACATCGATTTTTTACACTTGCCTTCAATATTTCACTGGTCAAATCAAATCCTAGGCTCCAGATAGCGGACACGATCTCGAAGAATTTTGATGTTCTAAATATAAAATCAAAAATGCAATATATATTCGCGTTTTTGAGATATATAAATATGTGATTACTAAGCTGATTTAACTCGTTTTTGAAAATAGAATCATGACAGATGCTCTTTTTCTACAACCAATTTCAGGACTTGGAAAATAATCGTTTTTTTCTGAGTTTCTAAATAGCCACGGTTCATTTAAATCGGTCCTCGTAGTCAGGAGCTACAATGGTCAAAATTTCAAACGCTGACACCCTGTATCCTCGTAACCTATCACGTTAGGAAGCTGGATTTTTGGTACACCTCACAATCCTTAACCAAATATTTTTGTATGCCACAAATATCTATAAAGTTAACCATACTATCGAGTTTTAATGTAAAATAGTTGTAGGAAAGCTCTGATTATATTAAGCTAAAACAAAAAAAGTATTTTTGCAAGACTATGCACTATTCCTAAGTGAGCACAAAACAAGTAAGAAAGGTCGGACGAAGCCAACTGTATGATTCCATACAAAACCTTATTGGAGCAGAATAAGCTCAGATATTGTAAATATGGAAATGTTATAATGATGCCATGTTGAAAGCATTGTCATATTAGTTGCAAATTGCAAATCTAGCGTCGATAAATAAATAATACAATTTTATTTAATTACTGGTATTAAAAACCAACTTTTTGCTTTTTTTTAACGAAGCTATATCTTATTTTCAATAACATGAACTCACGTCTTTGTAGAGATATTATTTCAGAAATTTATATTATTTAACTGCCGGAATCGAATGATTTTAAAATACGACTCCACAGCCCTGGCTGGAACATACTTAAATTAAAATTGGTACTGTTTAGCAAAAAGTCAAAAAGTTGCCGTGGATTATATGTTTAGATATAATGTTTTTTTGGATAACATTGTTGTGTTCCAAATACATTGTTCTAAAAACTTACTAAAGTCTTGTCATTTGATATTTTTGTTTTCGTTGGCTTGAGGTCATAAACAAAACAAATAAATTATAAATTTATTGTATTATTTTTAAATTGTTATTTCCCGATATTTTGAACGACTTCGTCGATAATTTTCAAGGTTAACACTAAACAAAAATACATATACTAAATATTACAATTGTATTAGTTACATATAATATTAACAATGTTAAAATAACTAAATTTATTAGAAAACACGAAAAGTAAACTATTTTACTTCTATCGAAAGTTAATGTCAACTTATTTTATTTTTGAGTATTCCTTATACAGGGTGGGCCATTTAAAATTTGAATCGACTAAAAAAGGACTGATTTTTCTCTTAAATTTCTGGTTTTATTGGAAAGGTTGAACTTTGTCATTTAATAATTGAACACAATATCATTCACACGATTACAACGACTGGCTCGTCAATTGAGAATTTTAGATTTGAATCTGGTTTTATTGGAAAGGTTGAAATTTGCCATTTAATAATGGAAAACGATATTATTTATTTGACTACCACGACTGGCTCGGCAGTACCTCATCCAATGAACCCAATTTTTCAGTACATTTTCGATTGTTTTGGGTTGAATCTCTTCAATGGCAACTTCGATTTCATGTTTCAACGCTTCAATTGTGTCTGGATGCTTTGCGTAACATTTATCCTTAATGGCTCCCCACAGAAAATAATCCATAGAGCTCAAATCACAAGTCAAAGTAATTGGTAGTTCAAACTTAAAATTTTAAATTGCCTAACCTATATGTGGGAGCTATATGTAAATCTATACCGATGTCAACCGAATTCAATAAGGATCGTCCTTGGGCCAAAAGAAAGATATGTGCAAAGTTTCATTGCGATCGGATATATTAAAATTGTGCCACTAAAATTTTAAATTAAATAGTTTTTTTACCTAATACATTGTAAAGTATTAAAATAAATTACAAAATACTAAGTGGGAAGCTTGTCTGAATTTATCCACAGTTTTGATACCAAGAACTATGCGTTTTCTTAATATACCCAAGAGTGCCTAATGGTGCGACTAAAATTATCCGTAGCCTTTAGGCATCGGATTAGCTTGATGATAAATCTATTTATACTCGGCACGATACGACTTTGTGCATTTGCTTGTAACGCATAAACGGAGAAGAGATAAACCCATAGTTTATTATACCGATCGGTATAGAATCACTTCTTGAGTCGATTTAGCATGTCCCTCTGTTTGCCCCTATATCCTTTTGATCAAAATTCAGGTTGTAAATATTAACCGATCTTTACGAAAATTGATACAGGGTCATTTTTTTGGACCAGGTATGATCCTTATTCAAAATTATACAGGGTGAAACGTGGTAATTTGCTTATTTGGGAATGAAATAAAGAAGTTATGAACCTTAGAAAAATTTATTGTATATTTTAATTGTACTCGTATTGAACAGTAAGGGAATTTTTAAATTACATGGTTTTAAATAGTGTATCTGAAGTTGTCATGAACACATTTTTAATGGATTATACTAAAATTCTATGCAATAATGGTTTGATGTAGGCCCCAAAAATTCCTCCATTTATAGTTAGGCGAATACTGGTGCAGGGTATCATATAGTCGGCCTCGCCCGAGTTTTGTCTTTCCTCACTGGTTTTATTTTGAATCTTTCTTTTGTATTTCTTTGCAGTTGTCCCATTTCAGCTGATGTGGACTTTAAATTATTAAAGGACTTTCTGCTGCACTTCCTAAGCCAAAATAGTTCTGACGTCTATCGCAGCCGTGGGTGTCTGTCTTATATATTTCCGATAGTTTGCGCCTTCATTTCAGGTTTTTTTGGTGACATGTTAAAGTTTTCCCCAATCTGCCTAACTAATATTATGCAAAAAGTCGGAGCTATGATGGTTCTCATTTATAAACCCATATATTCATGGTCGAAAAAGCTACGGACCCGATTTTGTTTTCCCTCCTCAGACATAATGGTGATATCGAGCACCTCTTGTCTGGTACTTGATATGAAAGCAGTTTCATGCCATCTATTACAAATGGCAAGTGGTAACTTGTAACATTTATATTCGTAATATTTTATCTCACACCTCTAGTTTTCTTGTATTCCATTTCATGTAACTTGAAGCAGTTTACAACCAGGCATTCTAAGCCCACGAACCATATATCCCTTAAAGCACCATCCAGGATTAGAATCATATTAACTACTTCTTGTACCAGGAGGCGAAGAATGCATATTGCAAGTTAGGAGAAACTGTCAGTCAGGTATCACAACCACCGATGTATCTTCCTCGGTGTTGGTATCCGCTACAAAATCATCCCCACAGAACTCATCCGATCCTGTTATAAATAGCTTCTCCTCGTATCAAGGCTCCGGAAGTACTCAGTGAACCTGGTATAAAAAGGAATAATTTAAGGTACATTAAAAAAATTTAACATTTTAAAATATTACTGAAAGTTATAAACTTTACACGTATATAAGAAATACAGCCGGATCTAACCCGGTAATATAACGAAAACATTAATATCCAAAAATAAATGCCCAAAGAATATTTTTTGAAAAGTGTTACTTCGAAACTTTAATATAATAATGTAGATTGATAAAATAATACAGATGGAAGTAAAGGGTGTCCCAAGAAGAGCGCAATTTTTAAATCTCGCAACATTCGAAGTGTCATTGTTTGACATTTGAATAATTGTTATTGTTTGTTAGTAGAAGGTACGAGGTTAGTAAAAACTGAAGCCAACTGACCATGGACAGCGAAGGGAGTTCGTTAATTGGGTATTGGAGAGACAACATGAAAATTCTGATTTTGCCGATAAAATCATCTTCAGTGACGAGGCCCATTTTCATCTTGATGGCTTCGTCAATAGGCAGAATTGTCGCATTTGGGGTGCGGAAAATCCTCGAGTGATTCACGAGAAGCAAATGCATCCTCAACGTGTCATTGTGTGGTGTGGTTTTTGGGCTGGAGGAATCATCATTTTTTGTGAAAATGAGGCAGGTCAAGCGCAAACAGTCAATTGTGTTCGGTATCGTGAAATGATAACCAGAATTGAAGAAATGAATGTGGAGGACATGTGGTTCCAACAAGACGTCGCCACATGTCATACAGCCAGAGAAACAATTCAATTGCCGCATCAGTCATTTCCCGGTCGTGTTATTTCGCGTTTTGGAGATCAGAATTGGCCGCCTAGATCGTGCGATTTAACACCATTAGATTTTTTTCTTTGGGGTTTTTTGAAGTCGATGGTTTACGCGAATAAGCCGACGACGACTCAAGCCTTAAAAGACGAAATTGGACGCTGCATTAATGAAATACCGCAGCATTCATGCAAAACGGTCATTGAAAATTTCATTAAAAGATCGCGTGCATGCCAGCAAAGCCGCGGCGGCCATCTGCACGATATATTGTTCCATACATAACCTCATTCTGTCTACTTTACGATATAATAAAGTTTCACGATTTTTTCTTAAATATCTGTGTTTTATTTAAAATTAAAAAATTGCGCTCTTCTTGGGACACCCTTTATAATTAATTGTTTTCTTATCTGTTTGATGAATATTTAGACATTATCGTAAAATATAAATATTCACTTTAAAACTTCACATTTTCAGAAGAACGTCAAAAACGAATAAACATTCAAAGTAGATTTATCTATTTGCGATTACTGTCTAATGCGCGGGTTGTAAGAGGTAAATGTAGGAAGTGCTGGATAATGTTTTACGGATGTTATTCTAGCCCATTCTTTTGATCTTTTAATTTTTTTTTACATTTTGTAAAATTGACTTTTGGCCGCGTATATTGAGCAAATACCCCTATGTGCGTTGTTTGCATGATAGGTTCTGGGTATTATTATAAATACCTTTTTGGTAAAATTTTCAGCCCGATCAGTTGAAATATGATCTCTATGACAATAAGAAGACAACTCGGAGAGATGCTATATATGGCGGATTTTCAATCCGAACATACCTGCAGCTATAAGAAATATATATACCAAGTTTCAGCTATTTGGTTATAGTATTTTAGATTGTAGCGTGATTACAGCAGACGGACGGCCAGACGCCAATGTCTAAAACGCCTTAGAGTTTTAAGACGATTAACAATATACATTCGACTTTATCCGCATAAATATGCATTTCTCAAAAAATAAATAAAACCCGAATCTTTTTTAAACATAAGACATATTTAGCATAAAGAATAATAATATTTTAACCGTGTGAAAACTTTCATTTGTCAATGTAACATTGTGTACATGGAATTTCTCACTCACTGTAGTTATTGGAAGTCACGTGATATTGCTTCGGTTGTGCGAGCATACTATAAGTACGGGTGAGAGTTCACAACAAAACTGCAACATCAGAATTTTCCTTCTGTAAATTTGAGAATTCCATGCGAACACGGATTTGTTTTCAGCAAATGGCCAACGACCACTTCATGTGTTAAATGTGCATACACAGTTATAAATATACATTTAAATGTGTGTATATCAATGTGTAATGCTGAGAGTTGCCATCTTATTCACTTCAATATGTATAAGCCTTTCGTTTCTTAAAGTTGGATTCTTTATAACAAAGTTTCCACTATAGTTCTGTAATTCAATGAATAGAGTTCAAATTATAGTTATACTCCTATGCGGGTAACACTGCAGGTAAACAGTGTGTCTGTTATTGGTCAACGTTTTCAAAATATTTTATTTCACAAGCAAGACATACAGACGGACGGACGTAGCTCAAATGAAATAAAATATCCAAAACGAATTTCCGACAAAAAAAAGTGGGATCTTATGATACACCTTTACAGCGGCTTCAAGAATTACGAAAATCAACGTTCTGTGAGAAATGTTTTTCTTGCGATTCGAGGAAATTATTGCCAACACAATTCGAAAATTTAAATTCCAGTTTACATTAGCGGATGATACTCGCCCGGTTAGTCCACATCCAGCATGTAGTTAAGTAAATATATAGCAGCTGTAGCTGAGAGAGAAACCACTATTGCTGACACCATCGCAAGTTTGAGTTCCAGTTTACATTAGTGGAAGTTTACGCATGGTCTCAGTGAGCTTTGGTTTCAACAAAACGGCGCTACGAGTCATACAGCGCGTGATACAATGACCTTGTTGAGAAATCATTTTGGTGAGCACTTAATTTCACATTTTGCTACGGTAACAATGATAGTGCGATATCACACCTTTGGACTATTTTGTTTGGGGATGTGTAAAGTCTGATGTCTTCAAGAATATGCCAGCTACGATTGACATCCAAAATTGGACCTTCCGTATGGAGCACTTCAGACGTGGTCATGGCCAACATTTACATGATATCATTTTCAAACAGTGAAAGGCTAGATACGATTTTTCTCAGTATTTTCCAGTCAAAAATACTTGAAATTTTGTACATTGTAATGCTTTTATAGAGCCTACAGTCCAGTGAAAAGAGGGCATTATCACCACGACCTTTTTTGTACCTCCCACACAAAATGACCAAATCATACCAAAATTTCATATCTCATGACGTTAATATGTATATCAGTGCAAATAAACGCATATAACTTGTCACAGTGGACTCTTGGTACTATAACAGCATTACACTGTATAACATTTCATGTATGTATATTTTTTATTATTAGTTCCTTTTCGATCCATCGAGGATCATAGGGCCATAATAAATTCTTTCCATTTACATCTATCAGTTGCTAATGACTTTAGTTGACTCCAAGTCATCCTGCGTTTTGCAGCTTCCTTCTCTGTTTGTCTTCTCCAGGTATGAGATGGTCCTTCACTTCTTCGGCTTGCCTGTGGGTTCCACTCAATGGCTGCTTTTGGGTGTCCAATCCATTTCCTTTCCTTTTCCTTTGGCCGTAGGGATTGGTTGGAGATTGTGGCTGGGCACAGTATTTTCAGGATTCGTCGCAGACAGCGATTGATGAATGTCTGGATTGCGATCACATCTTTAATTGCTGCATTACAAGACTCGCATCCGTACAGAAGCGTAGACTTTACGCAGGCGTTGAATATTTTTAGTTTGTTGTTGGAGGATATGTGCGGAGATCGCCAAGTGAGATTCACACGGCCAAAGGATTGGTTGCTGGCATTAATTCTGTTTTGGATTTGGATAATTTAACTGATACTAAAGATATAAGCAGTTGACTTTAGGTGCAAAATGATCCATTAGCGTGAGAGCCTTCGACCTTTTTGACCCTTCGTGGGGGAGATACTCGCAGTAGTGAACCAACATAGTCCATCTTTTACCTTAGCCTGAGATAGAACAAAATATTGGCACATACCAAATTTTAAGTCAATCGGTTAATACTGTCGAAAACTGTCGCGCGCACCAACCAGACAGACAGACGGACATTGCTAAAATTACTTAAAATGGCCGAAAACGAATTTCCGCCAAATATTCTTGGGATATTTTAGGTCATTCCATCGATGTGTTAAATTTTGGCCCGTAGCATCTGATATTCGGTATTAAAGTTATAAGCTGTTAACTTTTTGGTTCAAAATGGATCGTTTGTGTAGGAGATGCCAAAAGAGGCGTGCCAACAACGCCCACTTTTCTCTGGACTCTTGGTACTATAACAGCATTACACTGTATAAAATTGCAAGCATGTATATTTTTTTATTATTACTCGTAGTTCCTTTTCGATCCATCGAGGATCATAGGGCCATAACAAATTTTTTCATTTACACCTATCAGTTGCTAAAGACTTCAGTTTACTCCAAGTCATCCTGTGTTCTGCAGCTTCCATCTCTATGTGTCTTCTCCAGCGGGGGTATATGTTGAAATTCTCTTATTTCTACCAAAAGGGCTATAATTTCTACATTTATCCATAGATTTTCTTCAAGTATGCATAGTTTTTTTTTGTTAGGTTTCTAGCTTTTAAAAATTGGAACAAACATTTTTGGGCGATTAATGTTTTTTTCGATTAACGATTTTTAAAAAAAAAAATTAATTACTTTTATCAAGTACTAACGGTACCTTCCATGCAAATGGGTAATTTAAAGAAAAATTTGTTTAAAAAAATTTACCATAAAAAATTTTGTTAAAATTTTTTTCGTTTTTAGAACACCATATTACACCATGCACAGCACTTGGATAACAATTTTGTTGCATAGTGTTATTTCGCAATGCCAATTTTCGCCGACTTTCTGTCTTTCCTTACTGATTTATGTACATATTGTGAGTATACATTTGAACAACAAACTCAATAAGTAAGACTGACAAAATGTAAGTTGTTTTTCAAATTTCATTAACAATATTTGTTGAACTTCAAAAATGTTTACATACAGATACATTTGTTGAAATTTGTTCTGTGTATCACAAATGAAAGCTTCCTTGAAATCAAGCCAAATTTCTTAGATGTAAAAAAATTTGTTCTTCAAATTTAAACAGATTAAATCTATCATTTAAGGCAATATTGTCTGTAGTTTCAGGCCATCTTTTTTTCAAAAAATATATACCACACACATTATATATCACTATATTTTTTATAAAAAAAATTTCACTTACGATAATTTTGACATAATGTTAATTTATGCCGATCACTGATCACCCAGTCACTAATTAATTTATCTCTAGTTTATTTTGGCTTTGTTGATTACAACATTCGTGCGTATAGAAGTTCTCACTGATGTGTAATTTCGAAATTTTCCGGTGGCAACATTGGTTTTTGTTTATATTCCTACATGCATATGGATATGTGCATGTGTTTGAATGAATTCGTTTGTGTGTTCACACACACACACAAATAAATACATGATGGCTGTAAGTAGTCACACACATTTTCCACTTGCGGTTTAACCTCAAAAGTAATAACATTTTTCCCCAGAAAAGGCACAAAAACCCGTTCATAAAGGCATAACCCTCCGAAAAAAGAAACCATTAGTAGCACACACAACCGCACATACATACATAGGGTCCACATACATTTGTATTGTTGCAAGCACACGCACGCACAAACACACCAACACCTCAGTCATAAAGTAGTGAGTGGTCGACGGCTATGACGAGGACGATGAGGACAAGGATGGCGGCAAACGAAACAGCGAAACACAGTGAGCGGATGAAATGTCTCTCACATGTCATAAATCACAGTCCAATAATTTTGACACTCGTGTCGCCCGCTGTTGCGAGCACTTGACTTTTTGTTGCGAAATAAAACATTTATGTTCTCTACAGCACTTGTGGTGGCGTTTGCCGCCTGTGCCTGTGCCAGTGCCGGTGTCGGTGCAGGAGATGGTGATGGCGATGGTGCTAGTTCAACCGCCAGCACACTCATTGCAGCCTCAAGAGGTCCTTTATCCCTGAACGTGCAACATTTCGCCAAAGCGAGTGAATGACTCTGAGAACTGAGGGAGAGCAAACGTAAATTTAAAGTCCAATTAAATCGTTAAATAATGACGACACTTGCCCTTATTTTTGCTTAGATACCATAAATTTCATGGCGTTGGTTCCGCCTTAGATTGTGTGTGTGTGTGTGTAGATGGCGGTGATGGCTGTGACGGTGATCATGGTGATGATGATGCCTGTCTTTATCTTGACTGCTGTACATGTCCCATTGACAGGAATAACTTCAATATAAACACCAAACCAAAAATACATAACAGTGATAATAATTTTTATTACTTGAGGATAAGTCAATCAAATAATCATACTCGTATAAACGGCAATCACAAGAAATGGAAGACCGTCTTGCCTGGATCGTCCTCTTTTATGGCGTAATGAAGCTGACATTCTCGCCATACTCCGTAATGGCCATAATAATCTGATGAAAATGTGGTGTTGGCCAATTGTCTTCCATGTGTATTTAATGATGGCGATTGCTTTTTCATAGTTTTCTCCACATATCACACACACGCACATACATACACTCACACACATGTACATGTACAGAAATAAGTGTCATAATCACGACATACCGCTGAATAATCTTTGCGAACGTTAAACAAAGCGAAAGAAATTAGCACTTTCAAAGTATATATTTTAATAAAAATCTTTTTTAATATCAGCTAATTGTGCTCTGGAATATGTGTTTATATCTACAGAATGTGCCTTATTGAATAGAGAGGTCTTTAAGGACAAACAAGTAAAAAAGGTTATATCTGAATATGAATTATGTTGATTAATTTTAATTAAATACAAAAATAACATAATAATAAACCTGAAATTGGCAGAATACATATCGACATGCTTGTTAGAGTTCATGAAAACTGCAGAAAACGTATGCAGCAGTGTGCGGATAGCGAAGGTCGACATTTGCCAGATACACTATTCAAAACCATGTAATTTAAAAATTCCCTTACTGTTCAATATAATTAAAATATAAAATACATTTTTCTAAGGTTCATAACTTTTTTATTTCATTCCCAAATAAGCAAATTACCGCGCTCCACCCGTATATGTTCCTTTGGTATTTAAGATTCTAAACATATCTGACCGAGGAGCTATAAAAATTCACTTTTGACATATGCCCATATAACGGGACATTCTTTTTCAAAAAAAATCATAGATAGTTTCCGATATTCTGAAGTGTTTTTTCTCAGATTGTATCAACAATTATAAAATTTGACACAAAGTATAAAATTTGGCATTTGGCCAGTGAAAAGGGACATTTCACATAGTGCATTATTGTATCAAGACAGTAAAATTTCGTTGTATAGTACAACATACGAGTATTTACAAAGATTTAGGTTTGTTTCTTATAAAAGGGTGTTGAAAGGATAAATATAGCATTCACGTTTTTGATACCACGAGAAAGTCCGGCGTTTATACAACACTCGAGTCTATCAATATGCACAATTTCAGCTCAGCGGCCAAGTGACACATCCGTTGGAGATCTGTATATATGCACATCCGATTATAGTCTCAAAATTGTTAAAAGACTTTTTAAGTACTCAATGTGTAACAATTGGTTTGGTCACTGCACGTCAGGCAGGACAACGAACATTTGTTTTCAAATCCCCTTGTATGTACATTTAAACTTTTAGATTCTTAGCTCTTAAATAACTTTTAAAATCACAGAAAAAATGAAAAACCAGTAAGGAATGACAGAAAGTCGTGCGGGGACGACAAATGGGCATTGGGATATTAAATTGGAATAATTGGTTTCGTTCCAATTTACAAAGTACATAGCTCCACCTCCTCACCTCATGTATCAAGAGACTTCCTTCTGCCAATTTTGCTTATACAGTGCCAAATCGTAGGTACATATTTATGGGAGCTATGTGTAAATCTGAACCGATTATGACCAATTTCATCGTCCTTGGGCCAAAAAAGAGCACTGTGCTAAATTTCATCACAATCGGACCATAAATACGACCAGCACTTTGATTATAACGATACATCTACTGACGGACGGACAGACAGACGGACATAGTTGAATCGACTCGGGAAGTGATTCCCAGTCGATCGGTATAATAAACGATGGGTATATCTCTTCTCCTTTTGGGTGTTACAAACAAATGCACAAAATCATAATACCCTGGACCACAGTGTGGTGTAGTGTATAAAAAAGTGGGCCCTTTGACTTATTTTTCCCCATATATGAAAGAGAATGTGTGTTTGTTTGGCTGTTCCGTATAGACAGACGCCTAAACGGTAGGAGCGATCTTCACAGAATGTAGATGTGTAGCCGGTGGTGAAAATAGGGTACATACATTTTGTTTATATCAATTTGGCGTGGACTCGCCTGCATGAGCCAACTTCTGAAATTGAGATATCCTTAAAAAAATTTAGCGGGCGGGGCCGACTATATAATACCCTACACCTCCCTAACAATGCGAAAATGGGCATTGCGATAAGAATTTGGCAGTGTTTACATATGTAATAAGAAAACTTCCTCTGCCGAATTTCGCTTACATGTCAAATCGGGTGAAACATATATATTAGGGCTATATTTAAATCTGAACTGAATTTCCCCGAATTTTCATTCATGCAATAAGAAAACTCTCTCTGCCGCATTTCGTACATATCGGATATTAAATACGGTTTCTACAGCTCTTAGGTGTCAAATCAGGTGTAACATATCGGTACCTCCATTCCAAACTACGCTAAGTGCAAAAGGGTCGTTTTTCAGGAGAGGCAATCAAAGTTCGGTGCATTTTTAAATTTGTGTAATGAAAAACGAATGACCTGTACTGTTTTGTGAATACCTTTTGATTGGGTTGACGGATAAACACCAAATTTTGACTGAATATAATTTGGAACATTAAGAATCTCCCTAAAACATGCTAAGTCGACTTAGCATGATATATATTGGGAATATGTTTAAATCTGAACCTACTTTCCCCGAATTTGTCTGTCTTCAAACATGTAATAAGAAAACTCTCCCTGTTAAATTTCGTACTGATCTGATATAGCGCTTACATGTCAAATCGGAGGTAACATATATATGGGGGCTATATCTAAATCTGAACCGATTTTGATCAATTTCAATAGAGATCGTCCTTGGGCCATAAAAGAGCACAGTGCTAAATTTTATCACAATCCGACCAAAAATGCATTTTGATTACAAGAATACATGGGCAGACGGACAGACATAGGAGAGTTTTAAGTGCGTACCCGCCGCAATGGACTTATCGCACTGTGCTCTTAACACAGGGTGAATACAATGCGTCTACCAACGCCCCCACACACAAGTGCATGAGTACCAATTCGACTTCATGTTTTTGGCATGTCGTCCACTTTGGTTAAGAGCGGAGCCTACCTAAAACTCCTTCCATTCTATGGGTCATGGCTCCCGGCTGAAATGCAACTTCACATCGAGCTTACGCACTCCCCGCGATTTGAGTCCAAACAACAGCCACCACGAAATGCTCCCCAAGGGGCCACACCAACAGCCAGGCTGGAACCGAAGTTCCAGGGGCTCCTGGCTCCTGTGGTACCAGATTATAGTCTCCGGTCAGACTTCGTAGCCGAAGCTACTACCAGTTGGTCCTCCAAAAAAGGTCCGGGACTGGTGGCCTGAATTCAAAATTTGTGTGGGTAAACTACCAAAACAATCAAATAATGCACAACAACAATTAACACATGCATCATCACGAATGACACCTGTCACAATCGTGACGCCGCACCGGACAAACACACAGCCACTGAAATGCGGGTCACAAGCATAAACAACAATGAACACGAACACCCTCACGGGTGAACAAACAATCATACCTACAAAGTAACAACAATCACCTCGCACACCACAGCATCAGCAGGAACATCGGGAACATTAGCAGGCATCAGCAACATCAGCATCAGGGCGCAGATTGAGGCATCAGTGCCGCGCTTCGCGATCGACAAAACAGTAACAGCCGACTAGACAGGCTATGCCGACAGTAGTGTAATCAGTCACCTCCGCTACATGTCTCTGAGTCGTCTCCTATTAAACACAATACGAGCAAAATTGCCCATCGCCCTTAACGTCCGATCGTCCTCTACAACCCTACTGAAATCCCACACCACCAGGGAGTGGAAGATTCGCATGCTAGCTAAGTCCCTAACATCATCGTAGTGCGAGCACTCCATAAGCACATGCCGCTAGTCCACAACCACATTCCGGACTATTGGACAAACCTCTCGCATGCAAAAATGCACTGAGAGAGCCGTGTCCCGTCAGTAAAAAGCCGAGACTTAGACCGAAGCCGAAGTCTGGCCGCTCCCTAACAAACGTCGCGTCACGACTAAAAGCGTACGTCGCCCTCCCCTTATCACTTTCAGTCCATCTTGTCCGCCATCCAGGAGTTCCTTGTTTCTCCTAACATCCCTTTCTACCAAATTCTTCATCCCTTTCTACCAAATTCCTTCAAATTATTCAGTCAGAATTTATTTGGTTTGAGACCATATGTTCCATTTACTTTCTGTCTATTCCAAGAAAGTAATAGAAACAAATACAAAAATTGGTAGAGAGTTTTAATTGCTTGGTAGAATTGACTGCAGTTTCGATAGACACCACTCTATCATCTTCAGAATTCAGTAGCAATAGTGTATGTCTTTAACTTAAATCAGCTGAAATACTTGAGGAAGCAGTAAATTGAATTTAACAAGAACTGCTAACCAAACCCGTATTTTGCCGAACTAAGTCAACATACTAAAACCCTCATACCAATACATTTTTGTTTTTTGCTTGGGTTCGCATCGCGAACCACGAAAACAAATGTAGTTTTGTCAACGGCTAATGCCGACGTCATCGTACCTCATGTGTTTGTATGTGTTGTTGTTAATTATTGTTGGTCTGTGCTTTTGTTATTCAGTCAGAATTTATTTGGTTTGAGACCATATGTTCCATTTACTTTCTGTCTATTCCAAGAAAGTAATAGAAACAAATACAAAAATTGGTAGAGAGTTTTAATTGCTTGGTAGAATTGACTGCAGTTTCGATAGACACCACTCTATCATCTTCAGAATTCAGTAGCAATAGTGTATGTCTTTAACTTAAATCAGCTGAAATACTTGAGGAAGCAGTAAATTGAATTTAACAAGAACTGCTAACCAAACCCGTATTTTGCCGAACTAAGTCAACATACTAAAACCCTCATACCAATACATTTTTGTTTTTTGCTTGGGTTCGCATCGCGAACCACGAAAACAAATGTAGTTTTGTCAACGGCTAATGCCGACGTCATCGTACCTCATGTGTTTGTATGTGTTGTTGTTAATTATTGTTGGTCTGTGCTTTTGTTATTCAGTCAGAATTTATTTGGTTTGAGACCATATGTTCCATTTACTTTCTGTCTATTCCAAGAAAGTAATAGAAACAAATACAAAAATTGGTAGAGAGTTTTAATTGCTTGGTAGAATTGACTGCAGTTTCGATAGACACCACTCTATCATCTTCAGAATTCAGTAGCAATAGTGTATGTCTTTAACTTAAATCAGCTGAAATACTTGAGGAAGCAGTAAATTGAATTTAACAAGAACTGCTAACCAAACCCGTATTTTGCCGAACTAAGTCAACATACTAAAACCCTCATACCAATACATTTTTGTTTTTTGCTTGGGTTCGCATCGCGAACCACGAAAACAAATGTAGTTTTGTCAACGGCTAATGCCGACGTCATCGTACCTCATGTGTTTGTATGTGTTGTTGTTAATTATTGTTGGTCTGTGCTTTTGTTATTCAGTCAGAATTTATTTGGTTTGAGACCATATGTTCCATTTACTTTCTGTCTATTCCAAGAAAGTAATAGAAACAAATACAAAAATTGGTAGAGAGTTTTAATTGCTTGGTAGAATTGACTGCAGTTTCGATAGACACCACTCTATCATCTTCAGAATTCAGTAGCAATAGTGTATGTCTTTAACTTAAATCAGCTGAAATACTTGAGGAAGCAGTAAATTGAATTTAACAAGAACTGCTAACCAAACCCGTATTTTGCCGAACTAAGTCAACATACTAAAACCCTCATACCAATACATTTTTGTTTTTTGCTTGGGTTCGCATCGCGAACCACGAAAACAAATGTAGTTTTGTCAACGGCTAATGCCGACGTCATCGTACCTCATGTGTTTGTATGTGTTGTTGTTAATTATTGTTGGTCTGTGCTTTTGTTATTCAGTCAGAATTTATTTGGTTTGAGACCATATGTTCCATTTACTTTCTGTCTATTCCAAGAAAGTAATAGAAACAAATACAAAAATTGGTAGAGAGTTTTAATTGCTTGGTAGAATTGACTGCAGTTTCGATAGACACCACTCTATCATCTTCAGAATTCAGTAGCAATAGTGTATGTCTTTAACTTAAATCAGCTGAAATACTTGAGGAAGCAGTAAATTGAATTTAACAAGAACTGCTAACCAAACCCGTATTTTGCCGAACTAAGTCAACATACTAAAACCCTCATACCAATACATTTTTGTTTTTTGCTTGGGATAATTCTTGAAGGATAATTTTTAATAATTAAAAAAAATTAATTAATAATTAAATTTGGTGGAAACATATCTCATACATATTAATTTCTTGCGTTTGAAAATAGTCTTGCTCATATATTATTTATTTCTTTACGTCATGAAAGCCACTAACTTTAACTTATTGGGACGAAGTTTGACCAAATGCAAAATGGGTCCAGTGACCCTGTTGACGTGAACCGATTAGACTGAATTTTGACAATTTAATGTTATCTAGTACAACTCAAAAGGAGACTGGAATTTAGTTACTTGTGTTTACTTTTACCAATAATCATTCATACGAGTACTGACTTCATTGGTAAACATTTTGGTATAGGTCCCACGCGATGTGACTTTTTAGTGCGTTAGAAACCACAAATACCAATCGATTGGGCTAAAATTCGCTTTGTATTTTATTATACCCAGAACCATTTCAAGCAGCAAGTGACCTCGGCATAGTCCCATCAACTGTCAAAACCGATTTGACTTCATAGCCTCAAAGAAAAAATATATGTGATAATTTTTAGCTGGGACGGTTCGTTGGAACAATGTCCTAGGTTCAAGTTTTGATGTAGCACTTACTTTACCTTGAAAATTTCACTGTAATTTCCTCTGCCAAATTTTACAACTTAACAAAACTTTAGAGATTTTTCTTATTATGTTATTGAGTGTGTTCCATAATATCTGTGACATTTTCTAACATTTCTGATTTTTATTTTAAAAAGATAAATGGGAGAGTAAATTTATCCCGAACGAATTACAAAAAAATTGTTAATATAGCGTGATCCATTTCCAGGTTCCCCACTTTTTTAAAGAAAAAAACACAGAAAAGAACAATTTTTGAAGTTTTCCTCACTTTTTTCATATTATAAAAAATAATTTCGGGCAAAAATCGTCAAATCGTCATGTCCTATTTTTTGGCCCGTCAAAAGGACGATAAATCGGCATTTCTGGCAACACTTAACCGTTTCGTCACAAAAAAATCATAAAAATGTGACTTTTTGCACGAATTAACGTTAAAGGTGAATTTTGAAATTTCTCGGGCTACGTACATTCAATTCGCATCTAACTGTTATGTCTATCACAAACAAACTAAACTAAACCAAAACAAACTCAACTAAGAATATAAGTTCGACACAAGTGTGCCAACATAAAACTCGGTAATCGAATGCACGTAGCCTTAGAAATTTCAAAATGTACCTTTTCTATTGAACTGAACCTATATATATTCCTTTAGTTCCTACCAGCTAGACCCGGTCCACTTCGTTGCCTCAGATTTCCGATCCCGTCCATTTTTGGACTAATAACGTAGACTGCCGCCAAATACATATACACAAAACTCAGCAATCTCTCTAACAAATTTCTCAAGATATATCAATTTCAAAGCATGGCTCATGTGGGCAGGGTCACTACCATTGGTCCAATCCTTCCAATTTTTTACCAATCACGTAGCCTGACATCAGATAAATATACACAAAATTACAGCAATCTCGCTAACAAATTGTGCCAGATATCTCAATTTCAAAATTTTACCTATATGGGCGGGGCCAAGCCCATTAGTGCGATCTCACCCATTTTCCGATCCCGTCCATTCTTGGACAAATAATAATATCTGAACACCAGATACATATACACAAAATTACAGCACTATCGCTTATAAATTGTGCAAATGGCCAGTCAAAAGGACGATAAATCGTCATTTCTGGCAAAACTTATCCTTGGGGTCTATCAAAAAATTTTAACCGTTTCCTCACAAAAAATCATAAAAATGTGCCTTATTGCACGAATTAACGTTAAAGGTGAATTTTGAAATTTCTCGGGCTACGTACATTCAATTCGCATCTAACTGTTATGTCTATCACAAACAAACTAAACCCAAACAAACTCAACTAAGAATATAAGTTCGACACAAGTGTGCCAACATAAAACTCGGTAATCGAATGCACGTAGCCTTAGAAATTTCAAAATGTACCTTTTCTATTGAACTGAACCCATATATATTCCTTTAGTTCCTACCAGCTGGACCCGGTCCACTTCGTTGCCTCAGATTTCCGATCCCGTCCATTTTTGGACTAATAACGTAGACTGCCGCCAAATACATATACACAAAACTCAGCAATCTCTCTAACATTAATCCAATCCTTCCAAATTCTTTACCAATCTCGTAGCCTGACACCAGATAAATATACACAAAACTACAGCAATCTCGCTAACAAATTGTGCTAGATATCTCAATTTCAAAATTTTACCTATATGGGCGGGGCTAAGCCTATTGGTGCGATCTCACCCATTTTCCGATCCCGTCCATTCTTGGACAAATAATAATATCTGAACACCAGATACATATACACAAAATTACAGTACTATCGCTTATAAATTGTGCAAATGGCCAGTCAAAAGGACGATAAATCGTCATTTCGGGCAACACTGATCCTTGGGGTTTAACCGTTTCGTCACAAAAAATCATAAAAATGTGCCTTATTGCACGAATTAACGTTAAAGGTGAATTTCTCGGGCTACGTACATTCAATTCGCATATAACTGTTATGTCTATCACAAACAAACTAAACTAAACCCAAACAAACTCAACTAAGAACATAAGTTCGACACAAGTGTGCCCACATAAAACTCGGTAATCGAATGCATGTAGCCTTAGAAATTTCAAAATGTACCTTTTCTATTGAACTGAACCCATATATATTCCTTTAGTTCCTACTAGCTGGACCCGGTCCACTTCGTTGCCTCAGATTTCAGATTTCCGATCCCGTCCATTTTTGGAGTAATAACATAGACTGCCGCCAAATACATATACACAAAACTCAGCAATCTCTCTAACAAATTTCTCAAGATATATCAATTTCAAAGCATGGCTCATGTGGGCGGGGTCACTTCCATTTTTTTTTACCAATCACGTATCCTGCCACCAGAATATACACAAAATTACAGTAATCTCGCTAACAAATTGTGCTAGATATCTCAATTTCAAAATTTTACCTATATGGTCGGGGCCAAGCCCATTGGTGCGAACTCACCCATTTTCCGATCCCGTCCATTCTTGGACAAATAATAATATTTGAATACCAGATACATATGCACAAAATTACAGCACTATCGCTTATAAATTGTGCAAAATATCTCAATTTAAAAATTTGTTTACAAAATTACAGAATTTTCGCTAATAAATTGTGTAACATATCTCAATTTAAAAATTTCGCCTATATGGAAGGGGCCACGTCCATTGGTCCCATCCCGCCCATTTTTCTACCAATCACGTAGACTGTCACCAGATACATACATATACGCAAAATGTCAGCACTCTTGCTAACAAATTGTGTAAGATATCTCAATTTCAAAATTTGGCCTATATGGGCGGGACCACGCCCATTGATCCGATCCCACCCATTTTTGGACCAATCACGTAGACTGTCACCAGATACTTATACACAAAATTACAGCACTCTGGCTAACAAATTATTGTGCAAGATATTTCTATTTTAAAATTTGGCTTATATGGGCGGGGCCAAGCCCATTGATCCGATACCGCCCATTTTTGGACCAATCACATAGACTGCTACCAAATACATATACGCAAAATTTCAGCACTCTGGCTAACAAATTGTGTGAGATATTTTAATTTCAAAATTTGACCTACAGGGGCGGGGCCACACCCCTTTGTCCGATGCCGCCCGTTTTTGGACCAATCACGTAGACTGCTACCAGATACATATACACAAAATTGCAGGACTCTCGCTAATGAATTGTGGAAAATATTTCAATTTCAAAATTTGGCTTATATGGGCGGGGCCACGCCCATTGGTCCGATTCCGCCCATTTTTGAAAAATTCACATAATCTGCCACTAAATGCTTACACACAAAATTTCAGCACTCTAGCTAAAAAATGTTTTCAATATCAAAATTGGAACCATATGGGCGGGTCCACGCCCACTTGATATATCGAAAATTCAAGTACCCTATTTGCAGGACTCCCTACACATGTACATTCTGTGAAAATTTCAAGATGATCGGTCCAGCCGTGTAGACGTCTATACGGAACAAACAAATATACAAACAAACCCACAAACAGACACTCTCTTTTATATATGGGCATTTCTCAAATGTCGAATGCGACATTCGTACGCATTCAAAGTGAAAAAAACATATGCCACAACATTATTTCATTTTGACAAAAGGCGAAACTTATAGCTCTTGATTAGCACAATAATTGGTGCTACGGCTGATTTTGGTCAACTGTTCGTTTTTATGATAATTACAAATAACCAAGCCATTCGCACGCGACAAAAACAGAAGTCGCTTTCAAAGCAAACCCTGATTTCAGACACTGATTTCAGGGAAACCTAAAGGAATATTTTAATGCGACTAATTTTAAAATTTTATGGATTTATGTATATTAATAAAGTTTTTTATTTTATTCAAAAATATTAAGTAGTTTATACTTTATTTAATTTTAATCACATTCGCACGCAACATGTCGCATGCGACATTTTATTCCTTCGTTCTTTTTATACCCTCACTTTAGTGTGACGAGGGTATATATCATTTGCTACGGAAAAAAGTGTAACACATCGAAGGAGTGATCTAAGACCCTAAGTATGTTCGGAGGAAATCCGTTTTGGGTCATTTTAAGTCGAATGAGCAATGTCCGTCCGTCTGTCTGTCTGTCTGTCTGTCTGTCTGTCTGTCTGTCTGTGTGTCTGCTGGCTGGTGCGCACGATAACTCTCGAAAGGAGTAACCGATTGACTTCAAATTTGGTATGTGGTAATATTTTGATCTATCTCCGGATGAGTTCGAAGATGGGCCATATTGGTCTACTCCTTCTGGTACCTCCCACACAAAGGGTTAAAATTTAGTGAAATATTGATTCTTTAATAACTTCTATACTACTTATTCGAATCTTTTGAAATTCTGCACATATTATTAGTATATTAGTCGCTATTAACTCGAGAAAAATGGGTGAAGTTGGCATGCACCTTTTGGTACCTCCCACACAAATGGACCATTTTGCATCAAAATTTAACTGCTTATAACTTTAATACAAGTGCATAAAAATGCTAGAAATTTTCTACAGTATAATGTTTTTGTAGCGCCTATAGTCCGGTAAAAAATGGGCATCATTGTACAGCCCCTTTTGGTACCGCCCACACAAATGGCCCGTTTCGTACCAAAGTAAACGGCTTGTAATTTTAATACCAGTGCATACAAATACTTGAAATTTTGTTGTTGCTGTTGTAGTGCCTATTGTCCTGTAAAAAGTGGGCGTTATCACCCCGCCCCTTTTTGTACCTCCCACACAAAATGACCAAATCATACCAAAATTACATAGCTCGTAACTTTTATATACCAGTGCACACAAACGCTTATAGTTCAGCACAATGTAATGTATTTAAGAATGTACTGTTTACCGAAAATTATGTGTATTTGGAAAACCCCTTCTGGTACCTCCCACACAAATTGACAGATTTATTGGTGTAATGTTATATATTACTCACAAAGTGAGGGTATACCTTAGTCGGTTTACCCGACTGAAACTTTCTTACTCGTTATGTTTATTTTTTACCTTTTATGCTACTAGACATCCAAAGGTTGATTATAAATGATTTTTAATATATTCAATATATTTATCAATTTTTTGGCTGCGGTTGACATCTCGTTGGAAATGCCCATATATAGAAGAAGATAGATAAGCAGCATAGGATTTCTACAAATAACTACTTATTGTTTCTGTTTGATGTCAAGATTTTTATTTCGCTCCAGCTAGTTTCTGTTCTTTTTTCCGTTCGTCCTCTTTTCTTTTGTAGTAGAGATCACGTCGTGTGTGAGTCTTAGTATGTGACAAGTGACACCTGTATGAGAAGAATTTCAAAAAAGTCCTCAACATTAAAATTCTGTATGAACCGAATGACAATGCTGGTCTGGATAATCTGGTCGAGCATATCACCACATCATTCAATAGTTTCCTTGCCTGTCCAAAGGCTTGCCTGTGGACTTCCAAGGCTATGAAAAAAACGTAAGATGGAGCTTAGAAAAGCGCAAAGGCGTTTTTAGGACGCCTTCTGTAACGAAGTGGCAAAGGTATCGGATGCCGCACGGCAGCACCCAGGAAAATAATTGGTTGGTATTCGATTGTAATAATAAAAAAATAGTACTAGCAACAAATAATAATGCGTATAATGCAATATACATATGTAGTGCAAAATGTTTTACATAAATAAAAAATAAAAGCAACAATCATGAAATTGAAAGCAGAGTGTTAAGCGATATTTGCATAAAAGTTTTGTATTCTCGTGTACTAAAATTTGTGTCAAATATTTCCAATTTGTAATATAAGATTTTTAATTTTGTTATGAATAGTTTGGTTTTTTGTTCAAAAAATAAAATAAAAAATAATGAAAACAGTTTTTAATTAATTTTTCATAGTTTTGTTTTTGACTATTGAGTTCGAGATCGTCGTTTTTGTTTTCTGTTAAACAGAAAAACAAACCTTCTTTGAAGAAGAAGAATAAGAAATGTGTGAAATGTATTAAGGGTGGTAACTGGTTGGTGGACGATATCGTTTCGGAAGCTACCAAGCAACCTCAAAAAAAAAAAACAATGGTTTTTAATTAATTGTCGGAATATGACTGACAAATTGTCAGAACAACCAATTTTTAAAATCAGTTAGTTGTGGCAACAGATAATTTTAGCCACCAGTTTCGAAGTTGGCGCAACCAAATATGATTGGTGGTGTGTGCGTAAGATATTATCCATTGCACACTGTAGATTGGGTTATTAGCAGGATGAGACAAATAACTGGAAAAAAGCAGCGAGCAGTCACCTAGACCTAAAGACTTCAGACCAATTATCCAATCCTTCTTCCTATTGAAACGTCTGGAAAGACTTTTGATTCTTTAATTAGGAAAAGCCTAGAGACGCAATTTCTGTTTCATGCTTACAATACAGAATCAGCCCTGCACGAACTTGTGAGCACTATAGAATCGTCCCTACATTTCAAGGAATTCATCATGGTGGCATTTCTTGACATAGAATGGACTAAAATGCGGTAATTGCGGCGCTATGACAACTAAAGGTGAACTCTAGCTTGATCAGACTAGTTCAAAGCATGTTCAACAGAAGACACATAACAGCAAGTATTGGGTACACAACTCTACCAAGGTTTGTAAACAGAGAGACTCCACAAGGTGGAGTACTGTCTCCTCTAATTTGGAACCTAGCGGTGAATAAAATCCTGATAGATGTGGAACGTTGTGGCTGCATGGTCGTGACCCAAACAAGACAGATTTGGTTCTCTTTACTAGGATGAATAAGGTCCCACATGAGGAACCTCCTCCTCGGATAAATGAAACAGATCTAGTCTTTTCTGAAAGTGAAAAATTTCTAGGAATAGTTCTAGATATGAAACTGTTATTCAGACTTAATGTACGGGTACGTGTAAGGAAGGCCAACATCACCTAATATTCCAGCAGGAAGGATGTAGGCCTCTCTCTTAAAATCGTCCATTTGATATATGTAGCTGTAGTTCATCCAATACTGTTATACGGCATTGTGGAATGGTGGACGGCAACTGACAAACTAACCATTACGAACCTACAATCATAAGTTCAGAGAACTTTGCCTATGCATAAACGGAGCTTTAGGGCTACTGCGACTGAGTCTCTACAACACCTACTTCATATACTGCCGATTTACTTTGTGACAAAAGAAGCTGCAACCAGAGCGGCATTAAGATTAAAGAGTAGTGCAATGATAACCGACCGCGTGGACTTTATACGAACGGTGCACACCTTCGAGTGGAACTACATCACTATGATACCAGGCAGAGATGAATGAGTTGCCTGAATAACAGGTACACGGGGCAAAATTGCCTTTTTTGATATGTTTGAATCGAAAGAAAATATATTTGGAACGGAAATTTTTAAATATTTTATATTTCTGAGCAAATACATTTTATTTGAAAATCAATAAAATATATTTGGAACGCATATATTAATATATTACAACAAAATATATTTGCAAACCAAATTTCTCAAATAAATTATGTGTTTTAATACAAATAAAATTATTGTTTAGGAATTTTTTCAAATATATTTTATTTAAAAAAGATTTTCAAAACTTTTGCTGACTTTTCTAATTTCAGTTTTATTTTTTCCTTGGTTTCGTATTTTACCTACCAGTTATGATACCATATGCAGCATTAACTTCTGTCTAAAACCAATCAATGAATTTCTAAAAAAATATCTTTGAATTACTGAAAAATTTAGCACAATTTATATATTTTCTGAATACTTAAATGCAAATAAATCACCCTTATCGGGAATAAAATTCCGCACGGAATTTGTTCCCTGTTCCCTAAATTGTACATTGAAAAGTGAACAAATACCGCGTGGAATTTTATTCCCGATAAGGGTGAATATTTGTTTCGGATATAATAGTCCCAAATAAAAAACAGATTGGGATGTAAACAAAGATTTGTTTAGAACAACATCCTCCCAAATATATAATTTTTATATGTACGAAATATTAGATGTTTAGAGTGCACCCTAAACATATATATGTTTCAAGCCGAATATGTTTGGGACAATATACTACAGAATCGCTTTCAGAAGCGATTTTTTTTCAGCGTGTAATAGAAACCATCTCTACTTAAATTCGGATGGTTCGAAGCTTGATGAAAAGGTTGGTACACTGTAAATAATTTAGTCTGGATATAGCTCACCGACTACCAGATACATGCAGTGCCTATTAAACATCTGCATCAAGACATTCATTTCTTTGTCTACAGTAGTGTACACTACTTCACTGCACACTGAAACATTGTATATTTTACTCGATTGACACCACCATAGAATGATCGGAAAAAAACAACAAACACTTCACACTGTTTGATGTTTACAATCTAGTCGTGTACTCTGCTCGTTCGGTTGTTGTATTCTTTATACTCGTTTCAATTCGTCAAACGATGAGTATAATGAAGCGACTGCAGTGCTGTTTTCTATTTCTTCAGTATGTACACTAGTATATTTACCCCTCAAAATCAATAAATTTCTAAGGTGGTCCGCCGCTCTTTGTTGTTGCGTCTCTCTTTGCAATGACAATGAGTACAGTAGTGCAGTGTACACTGAAATCGAGTATTTCAGTTTTTGTGTACAGTACTTGAATGAGTATACTTCTTCATTGTCTTGTTACTTATTTGTTTTGAAACCTGTTTGGCGGTTACTGTTCTCTTCATTCATTCATTTGTTTTGTCAAAATAGAGTGTGCGGCAGTAAGTATTTGATAAACAACTGAATGTCTTGAAAGGCCATTCAAGACATTCATTGCAGAGGTTTAGTGCCTATCAAGCTAAAGCTGTGGTGATGAGGAAGAAGTGGAGAGCACTGAGCACTTGCTATGCGACTGTCCCGCTATGAGTAAACGTCGTCTGGATATACTGGGGTCGGCCTTTCAAGGCAGTCTCACCGATCTTTCCGGTACCGATATTCGTACTATCAATAACTTCGTATATCCAACAGGTGGTAAAAATCTAATGTAACCACTCCAGCCACATTTCTTCCATCGTATGTAACTGGCGATTGCTGAAATATCAAACAACAATAACTATATTTAAAGAGTGTATTTTCGTGTACAAAATATATATGTAATAAAAGTTAATTAAATTTTAAAATGCCGAATATTTTAAATTTTAATGTACATTGTTGTTTTACATCTGCCATCCTTCTCCACATTTACCAAAATGTATATCTAGGATCTTGGTTTCCGAGAAACTCCATCATTAATGTCGACGAAAAGAACGCCCCGTCGGAGTCGTTTTGCTTGTGGAGTAAGTCCTTTTATTTTATTCGCTTTTCAAATAGGTTGTGCCGCATGGTTTTGACTTAAACAAAAATACCAACATGTGGTTTTCGTAAATAAGGGTTTGTGGTCATTTTTCATGATAACATTTGCAGTACATATGATGGTATGAATATACGATATATACAAACGAATATTTATAAATACATATGGTTATTGTACATGCAACCAACCAACATGATTTATTAACAATGGCTAAAATGTCCATCACTGGTGTCGACTGGATTTTATTTGGGTTGGTAATTCTCTCCCTTAACCCTTTTTGTAAAAATTGCATTTAAGAACTCATGACCATTTAATGTATTTTTCATTCGAATATAAATATACTAACGTACCTGTGATGGTGCGAGAGGGAAATGTTTTCACTTTATCCAAAAGTAATGACTGGAAGTCAATTTTCTTCGGACAAAGTTGAATGTTTGCTTATTTAGGTCACTTGTACTAGAAATAACCTTTAGGTATGGAATTCCCTCGAATTAGTTTCGGTGTAAAGAGTATTTTCAATAAGCTGAATTGAAATTAAAATCAGGTAATGAGTTCAGATAGAATGACGCACCATCATCTTCCACATAATATAGCTCCGCAGTCTTATAACGGGTGTTTTTTAGACATGTGGTTTTCCATCCGACAATACTTTTTTCGGAGTTGGTCTTTTTGACAGGTGTCACTTGGATTATGCTCAGTTTGAAAGACATTGCACACTGTGTAACGTGGTTTTGTCGAAGGCTGAGGTAAGTTCAGTCGTCGCCAGGGTCGTCCTAAGGACCCACAAACCTTACGAAATAAGAACACAAAGATTTTCCCTGACTAGGGCTTACAATTCAGGTTTTATTGATTGATAATTTATTCTCTAATCTACTTGTGTTTTAGTTACGTTTGACAACTACAAAATACTGTGCTTCGGGGCCGATTAGGCTCGTAGTGTTCGTAGCGAGGCGAGATTGGTGCTAAGTGTAATCAATTTTAAGATTATCGGGAACTTGTTGTCTGGTTCGGAATTAAGTTTCGCCTATGAATTCGGCTTTGTACAGGCAGGGTGTTTGTATTCTTCGGGATCGACCTTTCGTAGATTCAAATACAGCAGTCTCGGTTGACAGCTTCGGATATTAGGCCGTCGGATATAGTCAGGCTGGGTGTTGTTCGCTGCAGACTCAATCTGTTGTAGATTCAGATACAGCAGTCTCGGTGGGCGGCGTCGGGTATAGTCAGGCTGGTGTTGTATGCTGTAGACGGGATCTGTTGGAGATTCTAATACAGCAGTTTCGGTTGGCGGCTTCGGATTTTAGGCCGTCGGGTATAGTCGGTCTGGATGATACTGCAGCCGGATACTGCAGCCTCGGTTGTCGGCTTCGGGTATTAGGCCATCGGGTTGTTTAGGCTCGGTATGTTATGCCGCAGGATCGATCTGTTGTCAACTCCGTTGTCGGCTGCGGTGTTGTATTCGGATATGTCTATGTATTGTATGCTGCAGGCTCGATCCCTCGTGGATCTGGATACCGCAGTCTCGGTTGTCGGCTTCGGGTGTGTTCTGGTTGGGTGTTTTCGTGTGCTGCAGACTTAATCAGTCGTGCCTCTGGTTACTTCGGGTTCGGCTTCGTTCGGGTTGGGTGCTTCGGCTTCAATTCTTCGTCGATCTGGTTTCCACAGCTTCGCTTGTCGTCTTCAGTTCTTCGTCGATCTGGTTTCCACAGCTTCGCTTGTCGGCTTCAATTCTTCGTCGGGACTTAATTATACCTTACTAATCTACTGTATATATGTACGTTACAATGGTCGGTAACGATCGACACAAGTCGTCGTGGTAACGATCGGTCGAAGCTGTCGTAGTAACGATCGACCGAAGTCGTCGTAGTAACGATCAGACGAATCTGTCGTAGTAACGATCTACAGATGAGTCCCAACTGATCTCAATAGAGACCCCAAAACGAAGTCACTCTGCCAACAAAACCCTGATATCATATATCCCTGCGTACACAAAGTAAATGAGAATTATCTCCACATGTGCGTTAACGCATACGCACTGAGTATTACTCCATTAGTTCTTGCATTGATTGGCCATAACACGTGGCGGCATCGACTAGTAAGCGGTAGTGGTGGGGGGAACTGCATGTGTGTGTCTGGTTATGTATGCCTTTCTTTAGTTTTGCTGTGGATACGTTTGTAAATACGAGTGTGTATACCTTTCATTGGTTTGGCTGGTGATACGTGTGTGAGTACGAGTATATATGCTTTCGCATTGGTTTGGCCGTTGATGCGTTTCTGTTAGTTCCCTGCAGTCAGCCAGGCACCATATGTCTCTATGTCACCACTTGTTCTATAGTGACAATTGAACAAGGTAAAGAGTCTACAACTTTCCTTTTATGGGCGAGTAGAAATACTTTACAGACAACTGTTGTACAGTATTTATGGCGACATTGTCATTGCTTGTCTTTTTTGTTTGACTGCGCATTATAATAGCTGCCTGCAGAATGCACATCTGCGCAGTCAGCAGGTAGAGATTTTTTGACAATTGTTCTTTTTTCATTCCTTGATTTTCTTCTGTCAAGGAAGCACGCGTTCGTTTTGTGAAAATAATTTTTGTGTGTTAAAAAGATGATTACAATTATTTTATAAAAATAAAAAAATTAGTAAAAGAAATTGTAGAAGACTTTTTTAAAAAACAAACAATATCATTTAAAAATAGAAGTTTGCAATGTGAGCAAGAAAACAGCGAAATGAATATTGTGGGAGAAAGTGAAGATTTTGTGGAGAATTTGGAAGATTTTGGCGTTCCGAAATTTACGTTGCGGGAGAAGTTAAAGCAGCGGTACATAGAAACAACTCCTTCTAGGAAGTGTTTGGAGAAACTATGTCAATATTAAACGAATTTAATTGTATATACATTCCATTATTTATTGTTTTTTGTTAATTAAATGAATAAAAGGTTTAGCCAGCCTCGAAGAAAGTGAGCATATAAATATATGTGTTTCAGTGTACTGCGTCCACCTTTATAAAGATGTAGACCAGGGTCACTAAAGTTTACTACTGAATCTTTGGTTCAAATATCTCTATATGAATTACTTTGACATTTAACATTTACTAGTGAATCTTTGTCCCAAATGTCTACATATGTTTAGCTTTGACATTTAACATTTACTAGTGAATCTTTGGTGCAAATGTCTACATATGGTTTACTTTGACATTTAACATTTACTACTGAATCTTTGGATCAAATGTCTACTGGTGGTTTTTCAATGACAGCTAATGTTAAATGTCTATAGGAGATTACATGGGCAGGGGCACATTTTGTCTGTAGTACTACTGACAATGTCACAAGTAACTCACTACAATTTTACTAATGGCATTTCCTACAGGGTTGGTTTAGCGAGAGGAGGGTGGGGGTGGTTGGAGCAAAATAGATGTTGTATTAGTATCAAACATTTTCGCAATGTTTTAAATAATTCAATATTAATAGTATAAATAAATTTAAAAATATGTACGTGTTTTGCCACGTTACAACTGGAGCTACGGATTTCCGGCCAATTTGTCTATCGTCATTTCTCCTTTAAACTCCGGAGAGATTAATAGATAGTTACCTTAGGACTAAAATTGATCACAGGCTTCACCCGTCCTGCATGATCTAGTCAGCTTTATAGAAGGATCAACTAACCTCCATAGATTTGTTAGCAGGGGAACGTCCCAAGACTTGTTCTGTCTCCTCTGCTATGGAGCGCAAAATACTAAGGTATTTTACTAGACAGGAAGTTGCACTTCAAGGCTGTGATAGCGCTATATAGCTGTAAAAGGGCAACGCTGGGGTCTGAAGCCGCCTATAGTTTATTGGTCAGCAATAGTCAGACCGATAATGCTGTGCGACATTGTCGCCTGGTGGACTATACACGGGGCAAACCCGCTTTTTGACATGTTTGAATCCAAGGAAAAAAAGATTTGGAACACAAATTTTTAAATATTATATAACGGGTTTTCAATAGGGATGACATGATTTTGAAGTGACGTTTCGGCCATTTGTAGTATGTCATGATCTGTCATTTGATTTTCATTGTATTCAGTAGTGTTTACAATTTCATCATGGAGAGATATACGCAAGAACAACGTTTACAAATTATTCAGTTTTATTATCAAAATAATCTTTCTCCAATTGCAACTTTTCGTGCGCTAAGTCCATTTTTTTTAAATCCAAAAAAACACTTTCCAGTCGACCTACGACCTTGACACCCATGAGCAATATTTGAGCTCTCGTTAAGAGCTATCTTTTTGCCATTGACCGATTGTGGCTACGTGCCACACAGCAAATGAAACAATTGAGTTGTTGCGATTATTTCAAGAAATTGTGATATTGAATGGCCTACAAGAAGTTATGATTTAACACCATTAGACTATTTCTTGTGGGGTTAATTGAAGTTATTGGTCTTTCGAAATAAACCAGATTCTCCTCAAGCTTTACAAGTCAATATTTAACGTGCCATTCATGACATACGACCAGGCTACGAAGCCGACGCGGCGCAAATCGGAGGCGCGCCGCAGCCGGCCATTTTTTCCAGCCGGCGCCGCCGCCGATTTTAGCGGTTCACATCGGCTGAAACTCAGCCGAAATTTTACTGAAGTTAATTTTTGCGCAAAAACTTATAAAAAGTTTCTAAATGGATATTGCTATCATTTATTTAAAATGAGTTTTTTGGTTTTTGCGGAAATTACAATAGCTCTTGAGCGGCCGAACCAATTTTTACAAAGTCTACGTCGTTTTAGAGAGAAAACGACAGGCACTATGTCATTCACAATAAATCCTCTTTCCCAACAAAGTCTAATAAGTAGAGATTTATTGAAACGATTTTCGACATTACATCAAAACTTCCTTAACTTTTTATGTTAATTTTAGGTTTTTTCATCTAATTGTAAATATCTTAAAGCGCCATTTTTGCCTGAGATTGACATTCGTGCGCCATCGTTTGTTGGAAATTTATCGGCTCAGCCGATTGTTGAAATTTGATCGGATAAGCAGCCGCCGCCGATAATTTTGGTCGGCTTCATTGCCTGCATACGACTTGATTTAGTGGAAAAAGTGCTCGAAAATTGGGTTGATCGAATTCGTTACTGCAGAAGAAGTCGTGAGGGCCATTTGAATGACGTTTTATTTAGAACTTAATTGTATCGTTTTTGTACTTCAAATTAAATAAAAAACTTTTGAATTTCCTTAACAATAAGTGTGCTTTTTTTCAAAGAAATCATATCACTCTTATTGGAAAACCCATTATTTCTAAGCAAATAGATTTTATTTGAAAATCAATAAAATTTATTTGGAACGCATATATTAATATATTACAACAATAATATTTGCAAAATAATTTCCTCAAATAAAATATGCGTTTATATACAAATAAAATTATTGTTTATGAAATTGTCCAAATATATTTTGTTTAAAAAAAGATTTTTAATTTTTCATTGATTTCGAATAAGTAATATTTGCTTTAAAGCACCAAATTTTAATTTAGATTTATTCCATGTCATAATGTATCATTATGCAAGATTATGCGATTTCAATTATAATGGAATTTTACGACCATTAAAATTTTGCAAAAAAATTTACATTAAATTACTGAAAAACATATATATTGTCTTAAAATTAAGGTATTGACATATTATTTTAATACTTACATGCGATTAATTTTTTGTTTCGTAAATTACAATCGCAAATAAAAAATATTTGGAGGTAAACGAAGATTTATTTATAACTACATCTTCCCAAATATTAATTTTTGTGTGTGCCAAATATAATATATTTAGAGTGTACCCCAAACATTTGTATATTTCAAGCAGAATATGTTTGGGACAATATACTACACAAGCGATTTTTTTCAGCGTGTATGCACAACTGGTGCGCTGATGAAGACACCAACTGCGGCACTAAATACGACAATTAATGCCGCTAGATATTATAGCAGTGCAGTACGCCGCATGTACTGCGATTAGACTCAGGGAACTGTCACTATGGTCAGGAAATTGATACACGGGGCAAAATCGCCTTTTTTGATATGTTTGAATCGAAAGAAAATATATTTGGAACACAAATTTTTAAATATTATATATATCTCTTAGCAAATAAATTTTATTTGAAAATCAATAAAATATATGTGGAACGCATATATTAATATATTACAACAAATTATATGCAAACTAAATTACTCAAATAAAATATGTGTTTTAATACAAATAAAATTATTATTTAGGAATTTTTCCAAATATATTTTATTTTAGTTGTTTTTAATTAATAAACAAGCTCGAGGTCAAGTTTTGATGTTTTTTTATTTATTCGATATTTCGTTCCTCTTTGAGGAACATCTTCAGGAATATCTATAACATTGTTGAAAATAAAACAAAAACAACACTAAATATATTAAAAACGTGATAAACATCGTTCACTTACGAGTATGTAAACAAAACTAACACAAAACATAAAAAGACATATGTCCTGCCTTGTTGTCGTCTGTTTTCTTACTAGCTGATCATTTTTTTTTGCTCGATTCTATTTAACTTCTTTATTAGAAGTCTATAGTTGTTTGCACACCCTTCTATGTCTGCTTTGTAGTTAATGCGTTTTGTTGTTGTTGTGTTAATGATGTGCAGTGTCTCTAGCATTAACCTTTTGTTGTAATTACTCTCACTCTCTATTACTCGTACTCCTTCTAAGTCGGGTTCATGTTTTGTTGCAGCACAGTGTTCTGCCAACGCTGTTTTTTGTGTTAAATTTATATTTCTTAGTTTGATGTCCGATTCATGCCCGGCTAGTCTTGTTTTTAGTTTGTTTTTTGTTGTTCCGATATATATTTTATTACACTCTGTTGTTTCATTTCCGTTGCATTTTATTTTGTATATTATATTGGATTTTTCCAAATTGTCAATAGGTTCCTTCATGTTAGTAAACAGTTTCTTAAGAGTGTTCTTTGTCTTTGGTGCACGGGGCAAAATAGCCTTTTTTGATATGTTTGAATCGAAAGAAAATATATTTGGAACACAAATTTTTAAATATTATATATTTCCTAGCAAATAAATTTTATTTGAAAATCAACAAAATATATTTGGAACGCATATATTAATATATTACAACAAAGTATATTTGCAAACTAAAATTCTCAAATAAAATATGTGTTTAAATACACATATAATTATTGTTTAGGAATTTCTCCAAATATAAAATTTTCAAAACTTTTGTTGACTTTTTAGAACTTCAGATTTAATTTTTCCTTGGTTCCGAGTTGTACCTCCCAGCATTAGCTTCTGTTCTTAATCCATAATTTAAATTTCTGAGTATTCTGAGCCATCATTAGTTGTCAATCCTCTAAGTAATTTATATTGATCCAAGATTATACGATTTCAATAATTATTTTACAAACAATAATAATTTATAACAAATTAACATTGAATTACTGAAAAATTTAACATAACTTAGGTATTTTCTGAATACGTAAATGCAAATAAATATTTGTTTCATTCCCCAAATAAAAATATATTGACATGTAAACAAAGGTTTGTTTAGAACAACATCTTCCCAAATATATAATTTTGGTGTGTTTCAAATATTATATGTTTAGAGTGTAACATAAACATATATATGTTTCAAGCCGAATATGTTTGGGACAATATACTACAGAAGCGATTTTTTTTCAGCGTGTGCTATTTTGTACTTGTTTTTGTCTAAACAGTTCGCATTATCGAAGCGTTCTGATAGTTTTGGAACGTAAGTAACTGACTTGTACAATGTTGGACCGATCGTTGTGATTTTTGTGTTCATTTCTTTATTTATAAGCGTTGAGATTGTTCTTTTGGGGAAGCCATTTTCTTGTAAAATAGTTTTTATTTTTGCCATATTTTTGTCATGGAATTGTGTGTCGCTAGTATTGAGGACCCGGTTTATAAAGTTTGTGGCCGTGTTGAAAATGATTCTTTTGGGGTGATTCGAGTGGTAGTTTAGCAATCTACCAGATGATGTCGGTTTTTGATACCAGTCAACTAAAATTTGATTTTCTTTTCTTATTAATTTCATATCCAAATAAGGTAGACTTCCATTTGTTTCTTTTTCTATAGTAAATTTTATATTAGAATTAAAGCTGTTGAATTTCGTCAAAATATTATCTATTGCACTGATTTTGAGTATCCCAAATAGGTCGTCCACGTACTTTGTCAAGAACTTAGGTCTAATATCACAGTTCTCAAGGCATCTATCCAACAGCTCTTCCATCACAATATCGGCTACTATTGGTGATGCTGGTGACCCCATTGGCAGACCTTTCTTCTGTCGGTAAACCTTTTTATTGTACATGAAGTAACGGTTATCCTGAATACAAAAACGTAATATTTTCAGGAAAAGGCCCTTCGTCATAGATGTATAATTTTTAATAATCGACCACTTATCTTCAATAATTTTTATTGCACTGTCCACTGGGATGCTTGGAAAAAGCGATACTACATCGAAAGAAATCATTGCTTCGTCATCATATACCACAGTGTTTATTAATTTTTCCTTGAATTGCGCGGAATTCTTAACATTGTATTTAGAATCTTCTGTAAGTTTCGCTAGAATTTTAGTTATGTACTTACATAAGTTGCTCGATGGTGAATTTATGGAAGAGCAAATTGGGCGAAGTGGATAACCATCCTTGTGTATTTTTGGCAAACCATAGATTCTTGGTGCCAATGCCGTCTCAGTTTTCATTCTCCTTTTTTCCATATCATCTATTATGTGTTGTGCGTGTAGTTCGTTGACCAATTCATTGTTCTGTTTTTGTAATGTAGTTGTCGGATCCTTGTTTATTCTTTGGTATACCATCATGTCATTCACCATTTTAGTCATTCTCGCATCATAGTCTGCTTTTTCCATCGCTACGGTGACATTACCTTTATCCGCGTCTACGATAATGATGTTTTTGTTTTTCTTAAGAAATGTTCTTGTTCGTTCCACTGTTCTGAGAATATATTTCTCCCTTTGTGTCAATTTTTGCTTATTAATGTGGTTTTCGATCATATACGTTAGTTTATTTCTGCCAATCTCCTGATTCTCTTTTCCATCGAGTGTTTTTATGCATTCCTCTCCGTCTGCTATATACTGAAGTAGTGGGAAATCAGTTTTTGTGTGTGGAAGTGCAAACTTCTCACCATGAGAGAGGAGCCACTCTACATCCTCCGGTATTCTTGTGTTCTTTATGTTTTTGAACCACTTTTTGTTGTATTTTATGTCCAATTCCGTACGTTGTTGTTCTTCTAACGATTTTAATTTATTCTTGTGTTTAGTTTTCATGTTGTATTTGATTTTTCTCTCGATGATGTTCTCACTGTAAAATAGATCCATCGCATCTTCGGCTGACAGCGTTCTTCTCAAAATTGTTTCAATAGTGTTAAGTTTTTTCCTAATTTCTTTTCTTATTTCATGTTTTTGTTTTATTGACGTGTTCAATATTTAATAAAACAAAAACATGAAATAAGAAAAGAAATTAGGAAAAAACTTAACACTATTGAAACAATTTTGAGAAGAACGCTGTCAGCCGAAGATGCGATGGATCTATTTTACAGTGAGAACATCATCGAGAGAAAAATCAAATACAACATGAAAACTAAACACAAGAATAAATTCAAATCGTTAGAAGAACAACAACGTACGGAATTGGACATAAAATACAACAAAAAGTGGTTCAAAAGCATAACGAACACAAGAATACCGGAGGATGTAGAGTGGCTCCTCTCTCATGGTGAGAAGTTTGCACTTCCACACACAAAAACTGATTTCCCACTACTTCAGTATATAGCAGACGGAGAGGAATGCATAAAAACACTCGATGGAAAAGAGAATCAGGAGATTGGCAGAAATAAACTAACGTATATGATCGAAAACCACATTAATAAGCAAAAATTGACACAAAGGGAGAAATATATTCTCAGAACAGTGGAACAAACAAGAACATTTCTTAAGAAAAACAAAAACATCATTATCGTAGACGCGGATAAAGGTAATGTCACCGTAGCGATGGAAAAAGCAGACTATGATGCGAGAATGACTAAAATGGTGAATGACATGATGGTATACCAAAGAATAAACAAGGATCCGACAACTACATTACAAAAACAGAACAATGAATTGGTCAACGAACTACACGCACAACACATAATAGATGATATGGAAAAAAGGAGAATGAAAACTGAGACGGCATTGGCACCAAGAATCTATGGTTTGCCAAAAATACACAAGGATGGTTATCCACTTCGCCCAATTTGCTCTTCCATAAATTCACCATCGAGCAACTTATGTAAGTACATAACTACAATTCTAGCGAAACTTACAGAAGATTCTAAATACAATGTTAAGAATTCCGCGCAATTCAAGGAAAAATTAAAAAACACTGTGGTATATGATGACGAAGCAATGATTTCTTTCGATGTAGTATCGCTTTTTCCAAGCATCCCAGTGGACAGTGCAATAAAAATTATTGAAGATAAGTGGTCGATTATTAAAAATTATACATCTATGACGAAGGGCCTTTTCCTGAAAATATTACGTTTTTGTATTCAGGATAACCGTTACTTCATGTACAATAAAAAGGTTTACCGACAGAAGAAAGGTCTGCCAATGGGGTCACCAGCATCACCAATAGTAGCCGATATTGTGATGGAAGAGCTGTTGGATAGATGCCTTGAGAACTGTGATATTAGACCTAAGTTCTCAAAATCAGTGCAATAGATAATATTTTGACGAAATTCAACAGCTTTAATTCTAATATAAAATTTACTATAGAAAAAGAAACAAATGGAAGTCTACCTTATTTGGATATGAAATTAATAAGAAAAGAAAATCAAATTTTAGTTGACTGGTATCAAAAACCGACATCATCTGGTAGATTGCTAAACTACCACTCGAATCACCCCAAAATAATCATTTTCAACACGGCCACAAACTTTATAAACCGGGTCCTCAATACTAGCGACACACAATTCCATGACAAAAATATGGCAAAAATAAAAACTATTTTACAAGAAAATGGCTTCCCCAAAAGAACAATCTCAACGCTTATAAATAAAGAAATGAACACAAAAATCACAACGATCGGTCCAACATTGTACAAGTCAGTTACTTACGTTCCAAAACTATCAGAACGCTTCGATAATGCGAACTGTTTAGACAAAAACAAGTACAAAATAGCACCAAAGACAAAGAACACACTTAAGAAACTGTTTACTAACATGAAGGAACCTATTGACAATTTGAAAATATCCAATATAATATACAAAATAAAATGCAACGGAAATGAAACAACAGAGTGTAATAAAATATATATCGGAACAACAAAAAACAAACTAAAAACAAGACTAGCCGGGCATAAATCGGACATCAAACTAAGAAATAGAAATTTAACACAAAAAACAACACTGTGCTGCAACAAAACACGAACCCGACTTAGAAGGAGTACGAGTAATAGAGAGTGAGAGTAATTACAACAAAAGGTTAATGCTAGAGACACTGCACATCATTAACACAACAACAACAAAACGCATTAACTACAAAGCTGACATAGAAGGGTGTGCAAACAACTATAGACTTCTAATAAAGAAGTTAAATAGAATCGAGTAAAAAAAAAAATTATCAGCTAGTAAGAAAACAGACGACAACAAGGCAGGACATATGTCTTTTTATGTTTTGTGTTAGTTTTGTTTACATACTCGTAAGTGAACGATGTTTATCACGTTTTTAATATATTTAGTGTTGTTTTTGTTTTATTTTCAACAATGTTATAGATATTCCTGAAGATGTTCCTCAAAGAGGAACGAAATATCGAATAAATAAAAAAACATCAAAACTTGACCTCGAGCTTGTTTATTAATTAAAAACAACTAAAATACAGAATAAAGGTCGATTATTCAGAAAATACATTTCAAATCAAATATATTTTATTTAAAAAAGATTTCCAAAACTTTTGCTGAGTTTTTCAAATTTCAGTTTTAATTTTTCTTGGGTTTCGAATTGTACCTCCCAGTTATGATACCATATGCAACATTACCTTCTGTTTTAAATCAATCATTTCAAATTTCTGAGTATTCCAAGTCATCATTAATTGTCAATCCTAAGTACTTTATATTGATCCAAGATTATATGATTTTAATTATTATTTTTTTTTACGTACATTAAAAATTTAACTTTGAATTACTGAAAAATTTAACACAATTTATGTATTTTATGAATACTTAAATGCAAATAAATATTTGTTTCACAATTAGCAGTCACATTGGGATGTAAACAAATATTTGTTTAGAACAACATCTTCCCAAATACACAATATTTGTGTGTACCAAATATTACATGCTTAGAGTCTACCCTAAACATATATATGTTTCAAGCCGAATATGTTTGGGACAATATACTACAGAAGCAATTTTTTCAGCTTGTACAGACATAGCGTCATTCTTGACAGAATGCCAGACCTACCGGACACTGTAGATTACATTATGACTTGACAATATGTATCTCACTCTTATAACTGATGAATCAGAATGGAATCGTCATATCCCGGGACAGAGGAGATTAATTAACTTCTATACAAACTAGATAACCAAGAAGACTTTTCTGAGTAACTTCAGCTATACATGCAAAAAGACTGCCTGATCACTGTAGTATTTACCGGCAAGAAATCTTAGCTATCAAAGAGGTAGCGGAATGACGGAAAATTAATGAGCAGGCTGCCATCAAGTCCCTGGAAACTATGTTCCTGAATTCAACAGCTGCTCTCGACCGTCGCAGATCTCTTAACGAGATGGTTGAAAAGTTCGATATTTACCTGATATGGGTTCCGGGCCACAGGGATATACCAGGGAACTGCAAGGAAGATGTACTTGCAAGACTTGGAACTACCTTACACGCTCCAGGGGAGCGTCTCTGCAAGCTCATCTTGAGAGATATGTGCACATATCTCTCAAGCACTGCTGTTGTTGTCGAGAATTGACATCTCACTTATCGTGTCTGTTATGACATGTTACTGTCTTATTGGACGGCACGCAGTTTGATTAAAGGTCCAGCATAATGACTTTTGCAAACGCTGTGGAGACGAAGAGGAGGAGGAATCAATAGAACAACTTATTTGTCTGTATCCGCTCTCTCTAGAAGGCGTCATACACGGAGGAAAATCGCCATTTTTGATATGTTTGAATTCAAAAAAAATATACTTGAAACAAACATTTTTAAATCTATCTATCTATCTATCTATCTATCTATATATATAAAATTGTTGCGTGACTGGCTGACTGATTGACTGACTGATCATCGCCCAGGCCAAACGGCTGAAGCTAGAAACATGAAATTTGGTGGGAGGGTAGTCCTTGGGACGTAGACGAGCAATAAGGCGGGATTTTTCGAAATTCGTACTACTAGCCGCACAATGGGGCAAAAAGGGATAAATATGGTACCACCGCCAAATCTAAACGCAATGAGCTAGAATCTTGAAATTTGGTACGAGGGTAGCCCTTAGGACGTAGACTCAGAAATTGGCAGGATTATTTGAAATTCGAACATTTACGCACACAGTGGGGTAAAAAGTGATAAATTTGGTACATCAACCAAATCCAAATGGCAAGAGCTAGAATCGTGAAATTTTGTTTTAAGTAGTTCTTAGGACGTAAACAAGAACAAGGAGTGATTTTTTTTAAAAATTTAGAGGCACAGTGGGACAGAAAGGTATAAATATGGTACCACCGCCAAATTTAAAGCCTAATATTAGAATGGTGAAAATTGAAGCTAGAAGTGTCTTTATGACAACTGATCGGGGTATTAAGTTTTTTTTTTGTATTCGTAGTTTTCGGGGCACAGTGGGGCAAAAAGTGTAAAATATAGTACAGTAGCTTAAAAATGTCAAACATGGATCAATGGTTCCAGGGTAACTTTTGGAACATAAACTGGAGATTGGAATTGATTTTTAGTAATTCTAACTTTAAGAGGCACAGTGGGACACGACGGGTTAATTATGGAGCATGGGGAAAAAAGGGAACAATCTGCCAAAATTGGAACTTAAACATAAGATATGAAGAGTTTATATGGTTTTAGGAGCACTGCGGTCAAAAACGGTTAAATAGTGGAGTGGAGAAAATATGATTAAATATGTTACAGTCGGGGAAAAAGGTTTAAGTACGCTAGCGTGGAGACACATTTTAAATACGAGTACAGTACAGTGAGACAAAAATTTGTTAAATATGGTACAGTTGAATGGGGCACAGTTGTGCAAAAAGAGTTAACTATGGTACAGTGGGGTAAAAATAGTTATATGTATATGGTAAAGTGGGACATATGGGTTAAAAATGGTACAGTGGGGCAAAAAGCGTTAACTATTGAACAGTGGGGCAAAAATATCTTTACTATGATACAGTGGGGCGAAAAGGGTTAAATATGGTACAGTGTGACAAAAATTGGTAACTATACAGTACAGTGGGGCATAACTGTATTAAATATTGTACAGTGGAGCACAGAGGGTTAAATATGGTACAGTGGGGCAAAAACTGTTAAATATGGTACAGTGAGACAAAGCGTTTAATATGACACAGTGGGGCAAAAAGGGTTAACTATGGTACAGTGGGGCACAATTAGTTGAATATGGTAACGTGGGACAAAATGGGTGAAATATGGTACAGTGGGGCAAAAAGCTTTAACAATGGAACAGCGGGAAAAAATGTGTTAGCTATGGTACAGTGGGACACAAATGGTTAAATTTGGTACAGTATGACAAAAATGGTTACGGTGGGCACAAAAAGTAAAATATGTTAACGTGTAACAAAATGAGTTAAAAATGGTACAGTGGGGCAAACATTTATTTACTATGTTACAGTGGGGCAAAAAAGGTTAAATATGGTATAGTGTGACAAAAATTGTTAACTATACAGTACAGTGGGGCATAACTGTGTTAAATATTGTACAGTGGAGCAAAGAGGGTTAAATATGGTACTGTGGGGCAAAAACTGTTAAACATGGTACAGTGAAACAAAGGGTTTAATATGACATAGTGGGGCAAAAATTGTTAACTATAGTACAGTGGGGCACAATTAGTTGAATATGGTAACGTGGGACAAAATGGGTTAAATATGGTACAGTGGGGCAAAAAGCTTTAACTATGGAACAGTGGGGGAAAATGTGTTAGAATGGTACAGTGGGACACAAATGGTTAATCATGGTACAGTATGACAAAAATGGTAACAGTGGGCACAAATAGTAAAATATGGTAACGTGGAACAAAATGGGTTAAGTATGGTACAGTGGGGCAAAAATGTGTTAACTATGGTACAGTGGGGCAAAAATGGTTAAATATAGTGGACAGTGGACCCAAAAGGTCAAATATAGCACAGTGGGTCAAAAAGCGTACATTTAGTACAGTGGGTAGAAAATGTGGGACAAACATGGTTTTATATTGTACCAGGGTGTGAATGTAGGTATTGGAACATAAACAAGGGGAAAGTTGCTAACGTATGAACCAAAAAAATAGTTTTTCAACGTCCAGAGGTACTGTGGGAAAAGGGATAAATATTGTACCATGATGTCAGGGTAACTCTTGGAACATAAACTAGAAATGAAACGAGGGTTCGTATTTTATATATAAAAGTAATCAAATCTTCTTCATTTTGCACCATATGTAATAATCATGTCATTTTGAAAGAACGAGGTATAACTATTTTACAGTAGCCTACACAGAAAATAAATAAAAGATGGGGGCTGCGAAGCGCACCGGGTTAAAGCTAGTCTATCTATATATATAAAGAAGAATGTGTGTTTGTTTGTTTGTTTGTTGGTTTGTTTGTACCGTATAGACGTCTAAACGGCTGAACCGATCTTCTTGAAATTTTCACAGAATGTACATGTGTGGGGCGTGGTGAAAATAGGGTACTTGAATTTTCGATATATGAAGTGGGCGTGGCCCCGCCCACATAAGACAAATTTTAAAATTGAGATATCTTGCACAATTTGTTAGTGAGAGTGCTGCAATTTTGTACATATGTATCTGGTGGCAGTCTACGTGATTGGTCCAAAAATGGGCGGGATCGGACCAATGGGCGTGGCCCCGCCCATATAAGCCAAATTTTGAATTTGAGATATCTTGCACAATTTGTTAGCAAGAGAACTGTAATTTTGTTTATATATATCTGGAGGCATTCTACGTGATTGGTCCAAAAATGGGCGGGGTCAGACTAATGGGCGTGGCCCCGCCCCATTAAGCTAAATTTTGAAATCGAGATATCTTGCACAATTTGTTAGCATATAAGCCAAATTTTGAATTTGAGATATCTTGCACAATTTGTTAGTGAGAGAACTAGAAATTTGTATATATATATATGGAGGCAGTCTATGTGATTGGTCAAAAAATGGGCAGGGTCGGACTAATGGGCGTGGCCCCGCCTCTTTAAGCCACATTTTGAAATCGAGATATCTGACACAATTTGTTAGCGAGAGAGCTGTAATTTTGTGCATATGTATCTGGTGGCACTCTACGTGATTGGTTCAAAAATGGACGGAATCGGACCAATGGGCGTGGCCCCGCCAATATAAGCCAAGTTTTGAATTTGAGATATCTTGCACAATTTGTTAGCGAGAGAGCTGTAAGTTTGGGTAAATATATCTGTTGGCGACCTACGAGATTGGTCAAAAAAGGGGCAGAATCAGACGAATGGGCGTGGCCCCGCCCATATAAGCCAAATTTTGAAATTGAGATATCTTGCACAATTTTTTAACTAGAGTGCTGTAATGTTGTACATATGTATCTGGTGGCAGTCTACGTGATTCGTCCAAAAATGGGCGGGATAGGACCAATGGGCGTGGCCCCGCCCTTATAAACCAAATTTTTAAATTGACATATCTTGCACAATTTGTTAGCGAGATAGCTGTAATTTTGTTTATATATATCTGTTGGCGACTTACGTGATTGGTCCAAAAATAGGCGGGGTCGGACTACTGGGCGTTGCTCCGCCCCTTTAAGCCAAATTTTGAAATCGAGATATCTTGCACAATTTGTTAGCGAGACAGCTGTAATTTTGTGCATATGTATCTGGTGGCAGTCTTCGTGATTGGTCCGAAAATGGGCGGGATTGGTCCAATGGGCGTGGCCCCGCCCTTATAAACCAAATTTTTAAATTGATATATTTTGCACAATTTGTTAGCGAGAGTGCTGTAATGTTGTGCATATGTATTAGGTGGTGGTCTACTCAATTGGTCCAAAAATGGGCGGGATAGGCCAATGGGCGTGGCCCCGCCCATATAAGCCAAATTTTGAAATTGAAATATCTTACACAATTTGTTAGCGAGAGTGCTGTAATTTTGTGCCATGTATCTGGTGTTAGTCTTCGTGATTTGTCCAAATATAGGCGGAATTGGACGAATGGGCGTGGCCCCGCCCATATAAACAAAGATTTTAAATTGACATATCTTGCACAATTTGTTAGCGAGAGTGCTGTAATTGTTGCATATGTATTAGGTGGTAGTCTAATTGGTTGGTGCAAAAATGGGCGGGATTGGACCAATCGGCGTGGCCCCGCCAATATAAACCCAATTTTGAAATTGACATAACTCGCACAAATTATTAGCGAGATTACTCTAATTTTGTGCATATATATTAGGTGGCAGTCTACGTGCTTGGTCCAAAAATGGGCGGGGTCGGACAAATGGGAGTGGCTTCGCCCATATAAGCCAATTCAATTTTGTGTTTGATATATCTTGAGCAATTTGTTAGAGAGATCAATGTAATTATGTGCATATATATTTGGTCTCAGTCTACGTAATTAGTCCAAAAATTAACGGGATCGGAAATCTGAAGTCTGGGGCAACGAAGTGGACCGGGTCCAGCTATCTATATATATAACTAGCTGGACCCGGTCCACTTCGTTGCCCCAGATTTCAGATTTCTGATCCCGTCCGTTTTTGGACTAATAACGTAGACTGCCGCCAAATACATATACAAAAAACTCAGCAATCTCTCTAACAAATTTCTCAAGATATATCAATTTTAAAACATGGCTCATGTGGGTGGGGTCACTACCATTGGTCCAATCCCTCCAATTTTTTTACCAATCACGTAGCCTGTCACCAGATATATATAGCAAAATTACAGCAATCTCGCTAACAAATTGTGCTAGATATCTCAATTTAAAAATTTTACCTATATAGGCGGGGCCAAGACCATTGGTGCGAACTCGCCCATTTTTCGATCCCGTCCATTCTTCGACAAATAAAATAAACTGCCACCAGATACATATACACAAAATTACAGCACTCTCGCTAACAAATTGTGCAAGACACATCAATTTAAAATATTGGCTTAGACGGGCTGGGCTACACACCCTGGTCCTATTCCGCCAATTTTTGTGTCAATCACGTAGACAGCCTCCAGACACATACATATACACAAAATTACAGCTCTATCGCTTATAAATTGTGCAAGATATCTCAATTTGGACAGGGCCACGCCCATTGGTCCGATCCCGCCCATTTTTCTACCAATCACGTAGACTGTCACCAGATACATATATATATGCAAAATGTCAGCACTCTTGCAAACAAATTGTGTAATATATCTCAATTTCAAAATTTGGCCTATATGGGCGGGACCACGCCCATTGATCCGATCCCACCCATTTTTGGACCAATCACGTAGACTGTCACCAGATACTTATACACAAAATTACAGCACTATCGCTAAAAAATTGCTCAAGATATCTCAATTCCAAAATTAGCCTTATATGGGCGGGGCCAAGCCCATTTGTCCGATCCAGCCCATTTTTGGACCAGTCACGTAGACTGCCACCAGATATATATAAACTAAATTGCAGCACTGTCGCTAACATTTTTTTCAAAATATCCCAATTCCAAAATTAGCCTTATATGGGCGGGGCCACGCCCATTTGGCCGATCCCGCCCATTATCGGACCAGTCACGTAGACTGCCACCAGATATATATATACAAAATTGCAGCACTCTCGCTAAAAAATTGCTCAAGATATCTCAATTCCAAAATTTGCCTTATATGGGCGGGGCCACGCCCATTTTTGGACCAAGCACGTAGAATTCCACCAGATACATATACACAAAATTACAGCACTCTCGCTAATAAATTGTGCAAGATATCTCAATTTTAAAATTTTGCTTATATGGGCGGGGCCACACCCATTGGACAGATCCCGCCCATTTTTGGACCAATTACGCAGTCTTGTACCAGATACATATACGCAAAATTTCAGCGCTCTCTTTTACAAATTGTGTAAGATATCTCGATTTCAATATTTGGCTTATATAGACGGGACCACGCCCATTGCTCCGATCGCGCCCTTTTTTAGACCAAACACGTGGACTGCTACCAGATACATGTAAACAAAATTAAACGCTCTTGCTAAAAAATTGTGCAAGACATCTCAATTTAAAATTTTGTCTTACATGGGCTGGGCCACGCCCATTGGTCCGATTCCGCCCACTTTTGGTCCAGTCCCGTAGACTGCCACCAGATACATATGCACAAAATTACAGTACTCTCGCTAACAAATTGTGGAAGATATCTCCATTTCAAAATTCGGGCGAGGCCACGCCCATTGGTCCGATCCCGCCCACTTTTGGACCAATCACGTAGACTACCACCAGATACATATGCACCAAATTACAGCACTCTCGCTAACAAATTGTGTAAGATATCTCAATTCCATAATTTGGCTTATATGGGCGGGGCCACGCCCCTTGGTCCGATCACGCCCATTTTTGGACCAATCACGTAGACTGCCACCAGATACATATGTACAAAATTACAGCACTCTCGCTAACAAATTGTGCAAGATATCTCAATTTTAGAATTTGTGTTATGTGGGCGGGGCCACGCCCACTTGATATATCAAAAATTCAAGTACCCTATTTTCACGACGCTCCACATATGTACATTCTGTGAAAATTTCAAGAAGATCGGTCCAGCCGTTTAGACGTCTATTCGGTACAAACAAACCAACAAACAAACAAACAAACAAACACACATTCTTCTTTATATATATAGAAGAAGAATGTGTGTTTGTTTGTTTGTTTGTTTGTTGGTTTGTTTGTACCGTATAGATGTCTAAACGGCTGGACCGATCTTCTTAAAATTTTCACAGAATGTACATGTGTGGGGCGTGGTGAAAATAGGGTACTTGAATTTTCGATATATCAAGTGGGCGTGGCCCCGCCCACATAAGACACATTTTAAAAGTGAGATATCTTGCACAATTTGTTAGCGAGAGTGCTGTAATTCTGTACATATGTATCTGGTGGCAGTCAACGTGATTGGTCCAAAAATGGGCGGGATCGCAGCAATGGGCGTGGCACCACCCATATAAGCCAAATTTAAAAAATTTTATATCTTGCACAATTTGTAAGCGAGAGTGATGGAATTTTGTGTATACGTATCTGGTAGCAGTCTACATGACTGGTCTAAAAATGGGCGGAATCGGGTCAATGGGCGTGGCACCGCCCATATAAGCCAAATTTTGAAATTGTCTTATCTTGCACATTTTGTTAGCGAGACTGCTGTAATTTTGTGCATATGTATCTGGTGGTAGTCTACGTAATTGGTCCAAAAATGGGCGGGATCGGACCAATGGGCGTGGCACAGCCCATATAAGCAAAGTTATGAAATTGATATATCTTGCACAATTTGTTAGCGAGAGTGCTGGAATTTTGTGTATATGTATCTGGTGGCAGTCTACGTTATTGGTCCAAAAATGAGCTGAATCGGGCCAATGGGCGTGGCACAGCCCATATAAGCAAAGTTATGAAATTGATATATCTTGCACAATTTTTTAGCGAGAGTGCTGTAATTTTATACGTATGTATCTGGTCTACGTGACTGGTCCAAGAATGGGCGGAATCGGACGAACGGGCGTGGCACCGCCCATATAAGCCAAATTTTTAAATTGATATATCTTGCACAATTTGTTAGCGAGAGTGCTGGAATTTTGTGTATATGTATGTATCTGGTGGCAGTCTACATACGTAATTGGTCCAAAAATGGTTTGAATCGGGCCAATGGGCGTGGCACCGCCCATATAAGCAAATTTTTAAATTGATATATCTTGCACAATTTTTTAGCGAGAGTGCTGTAATTTTGTGCATATGTATCTGGTGGTAGTCTACGTGATTGGTCCAAAAATGGGCGGAAACGGACCACTGAGCGTGGCACTGCCCATGTAAGCCAAATTTTTAAATTGATATATCTTGCACAATTTGTTAGCTAGAGTGCTGTAATGTTGTACATATGTATCTGTGCGGAAATGGGTCGATGGGGGTGGCACCGCCCATATAAGCAAAATTGATAAATCTAGCACAATTTTTTAGCGAGAGTGCTGTAATTTTATGCGTATGTATCTGGTCTACGTGAGTGGTCCAAGAATGGGCGTGGCACCGCCCATATAAGCCAGATTTTTAAATTGATATATCTAGCACAATTTTTTAGCGAGAGTGCTGTAATTTTGTGCATATGTATCTGGTGATAGTCTACGTGATTGGTCCAAAAATGGGAGGAATCGGATCAATGGGTGTGGCCTCGCCCATATAAGCAAAATTTAAAATTTAGATATTTTTTACGTGTCAGTCCGCGTAATTGGGCGGGATCGGACTAATGGGCGTGGACCCGCACATATAAGTCAAATCTGGAAAATAAGATATCTTGGACAATTTTTTAGCGACAGTGCTGTAATTTTTTGCATATGTATCTGGTGGCAGTCTACGTGATTGGTCCAAAAATGGAGGAATCGGATCAATGGGTGTTGCCTCGCCCATATAAGCAACCTTATGAAATTGAGGTATCTTCCACAATCTGTATGCGAGAGTGCAGTAATTTTGTGTGTGTCTGGTAAAAGCCTACGTGATTGGTCTAAAATTGAACGGGATCAGTATAAAGGTTAGCGAGAGTGCTGTTATTTTATGTATATGTATTTGGAGGCAGGATTCGTGATTGGTTCAACAATGGACGGGATCGGAAATCTGAATCTGGGGCAACGAAGTGGACCGGGTCCAGCTAGTATTATATATTTTTGAACAAATATATTTTATTTGAAAATAAAGGAATTTTGTTTGGATCGCATATATTAATATAGTACAACAAAATATTTTTGCGAACTTACTGTCACAAATAAAATATGTTTTTACAAACAAACAAAGATATTGTTTAAGAATTAATCCAAATACATTGTATTTAAAAAAATATTAAAACATTGTTGACTTTGGCAAATTTTAATTTTATTTTTTCCTAGATTTTGTGTTGTGGTAAAAATGTCGTAAGCAGCATTTTTTTTGTTTTGTAGCACTATTTTTTAATTTATAAATAGTGCAATTATCAATCCATAAATGCTATTAGTTGTTACCCAAAATTATATGATATAAATTTTCATATAATTTTTCGAACATATAAAATTTCTAAAAAATTAAACCTTAACTTTCTAAAAAAATTAAAACATTCTTCTTAAATTAAGGCATCGATACATTGCCAAAATACTTAAATACAAATTGATCATTGTTTTGGAAATATTATTTCCAAATAAAAAATATTACACTGAAAAAAAAATTGTCATAAAATTAAAGAAATGCTCCAAAGACGTCCTCAGTCTTCAAAATAAGTAAATTTTGTCCTTAAAATTAAGAACATTTACTTAAAATTAAGTAATTTACTTAATATTATTGAAATTATCTATATTTTAAGTACTAAATGTACTTATTTTAAAAACTAATGAACTAAAAACTAATGGAGCCATTCTTTAATTTTATGAACAATTTTTTTCAGTGTAGGATGAAAACATAATTTTGTTTAGAACAACATCCTCACAAACATATAATATTTGTGAGTGTCAAATATTATATATTTTGAGTGTACGCTAAACATGTGTATGTTTCCAGCAGAATATGTTTGGAACAATATACTACAGAAGTGATTTTTTTTCAGCGTGTACAACCTTGGGCTCTTATTTCTTTGAGGAGTTAGCTAACTTGGCTGATGTTGAAATCCGACAACTTTTGAGCTGTTTCAAACAATCAAGTTGGTTCAACGGGAGGGGCTAGGGATAACTCATGTTTTCCCTTACGTCCCAGTGGTAACACAATGGACTGGATAGTCTAAGTGAGTCTGATTTACAGGCTGCCACGCTTAACCAAAATCGTGTTAAACAGTTTGTAACACGATTTTGTTTTTATATATTTTGTTTTATATTATAACATTTATTTTATATCGTACTTAAAAAAAGAGTTAATATGTCTTTAAAAATACACCATCTTCGCACTTAAATTTCTTCCCAAATAACCTTGGCGATGAAAGTAACGAGCATGATGAGCACTTTCACCAACAAATACAAGAAATGGTATCAAGGGGCGTATGATGAGGCGATGTTGAGCGACTATTGTTTGTTCCTTGTCCGAGAGGCAGAACAATAGGCAAAGCAATTCAACACTTTTTTAATCTAATGCACGTAGCCCGAGAAATTTCCATATTCACCTTTTCTATTGAACAGACTTCGTACACATACAATGGAGACTTATATCATATACTGAAAATGAAGGAATAAATCGGTGGTGCTATTTCAGCATCACAGAGAAAGTACGAGTATGACATTTTTTTGGATATTTATTATGTTCCGTGCTAATTTTTATTTTATAATTATAGTGTAACTAGAATTTAAATACCAGAGTACATACTCGACATCATTGGCAAACAGAATTCAAAACTTTCCGTGAGAAAGTGGGAAGTCTTCTATAGGAAGGATGATACCGAGGGTACTCTCCTCGTGTTGGGCATAGACCCAGAATCCAAGAACAATCTTGTCATGGCGAAGGGCATGGCGTACTTGTTCATCTGGACGCCTTTTCAAAAATTGGAAAGGCCCGATTGGCAGGACAGATGAATCGAGCCCAAATATACTGTCTGAAGAGGCAAACACTGATATTGAACGGATGGAGACAAGTGAGACACTGCCAAAAACTGATGTGGATGTAGTCAATAACACCACCAATTCACCAATAGTACCGCCACTTTTGCAGGAAGTTCCCAGCAAAGGTGGTGATCAAAATAAAAAGAGCCACAAAACGATTCAAAACAATGAGGGAGCGACAAAAATAACACCGCCTCCCAAAATTGTCTTCTGGAAGATGGTGTAATAGGTAGTGAACGAAAGTAGGAGAATTACCCACTACAAATA